>CP106710.1:17772872-19022872 GCA_025503065.1 Gossypium bickii | reverse complement strand
AAGTATGCGAGACTGATCTTCCCCCTACAATCAGCCAACAATAAACTTAGTCTCAATAGCCTTCGGCTTTTCAACAACTTAAGGAATAAAGAACCAACATAGATCCTTATCACAGACTTAACGAATCGCTTGACAGGGAATAGATGGCTTAGATCTGCTGCTTCCAAAGTCCCGAAGAGCCTAGAAGGAATCGGTTCCTATAGATGGTTAGTAATACTATCAACAAATGCCGGAGTTTGGCTTTTGCACTCATAAGAGTCGACAGAGAGGAGAGAAAAAGAATAAGAAATTCAGCCATGAACACTTACCCCCTTCCAAAACCGATTGGAGAAAAATCGAAGAAGATCTAGACTTGCTTGGTATTCGGCCAAAATCAAAACAAAAAGAAGAAGGGAGATTCGGCTATAGTTGATTGAAGAGAAACAATTGAGATTCGGTTCAAAAAAAAAAAGAGAGAATGGGAGAAAAGATGATGGGTATTCGGCTTAGGCTTAAAGAAAAAGGGATTAAGAGGTTTCGGCAAAAAGAAGGTAAAGAAGAAGATATGGTTTTTGAACAATTATGAAAAGAAAGAAAATAAAAGATGAGAGAGAGCTCAATATGGAGATTCGGCCAAATGCCTAAGGAAGAATCGACAACCTCCTATGGTCTCTCGACTTTTACTTCACCAAAAATGTACCAGGGAAAATCGGCACACTCAAAAAAGATTTTTCGGCTTTTGATACACTAAGCACACTAGGACCTAGGCTAGCCAAAATTGCACCACAAGACCCTTAAGGAAATTCGGCACTCTCCTCCCCTTAGCTTCCAAAACCGAACACTCCTCTGCCAACAAGAGTTCAAAATTCGGCCACTTCCTCAAACTCCTCATGACCACTAATTCAAATGAATTTGAATTCTACAAGTTCCTTATTTTTCTCCTTGCCACCCATTCAAATATTTTGACTTAGTCCATGCTTATCTGACAGAGTTTGTGCTGAGCACAACTCTTCCCCCTTGGTGTCAAAATAATAAGCAGAAGGTGAGATTTCTGCTGCTCGAACCTGAGCTCTTCCTTCCCTGCATGTGGCATCAATCACAAAGCTCTAAGTGGCGCCTCCTTGCCACTTTACCAAGCCCAATCTTGTGCTAAAATACCCCACGAATTACACTTAAGCCCTAGCTCCTTCAGCTCCCCTTATTTAAAACTTAAAAACAAAAAATTTCCTGCAACTCGGGCCTACTCTAGACTTATAACTAGATCTTAAAACACTTCAAATAATAACACAACAGTCCAAACTCATGCAAAACAATTCAATCACAAGTAACCCCTATTTCAAGATATTACAGTTTTTATAAAAAAAATCGAAGTACATTCAGTGTTAGTATTATGAAAAGTGAGCTCATACAGTTAAAAGTCTATTTATCAAAAGAAAAGCTCGTATTATTAGTTTTCAATTGATGTAATTATTTAGGAATTAAGTTCATATTTCTAGATAGGTAACTTGTCAATTCAATCTCGATACTAACCTTCTAATTCAGCCTTTATCCACACCTTCAACCCTAGACCCGTTACAACCCTGTTAAAGACCTTTTGATCTGTTTATCATCTCATTTTACAGTGGTGGAGATTTGATTTTCAGGCAAGCCTATGGGATTAACTTTTCAGGTTCAACTTTTGAGTGCTTAATTTTGAGCCTTAAACACTTTTTGAGTGATTTGAGTGAATCTTTTGTGAGGATGTCAATCCTTGTCGATTTTGAATTAAAAGTAATTATTTAAATAAGGGAAGACACCTACGTTTTCATGATACAAATGTATGACTTATATTGTTTGAATCTTTAGGACTCTTTGAGTTAAAATTATCCATGTATAAATTATCTATGAATTATGATGAGGCATTGTGGATAGGGTTTATGAATTACGGAAAGTTCGTTTTAATTGTAAGTTGAGAATTTTGCTTGAGGACACGCAAAAGCCTAAGTGTGGGGGTATTTGATAAACCGTAATAGTAACATAATTTAATCCCACATTTAGCATACTTTTGGATGATTTATCCCTTGATTTATGTAAAAAGGTGCTCTTAATCCTTTCTTTTCATGTCTTATACCCAGGAAAGCACCCGAGGATAAAAAGAACAAGAAACGGACACAAAATGGAGCAAATTGGGCCAAAGTGGAAATCGACACTGCCTGGGCTTAAGCCCACACGGTCGTGCCTCACTGATTAACTAGAACACAGCCTAACCTCGATTTACACGGTTGTGCCTCATTAAGGAAATCCGAACACGGCTTAAAGACTAGTCACACGGGCGTGTGCCATGGCCGTGTCCCTGTCGTGGCAAAGAGCAATTTCATTCGGATTTGGATACTTAGGGGTGAAGAAACCTATTTCGAAAGCCTATATATGCCCCCTAAGTATATCCTTGAAGAGGGCAGTGAGCTAAGCCAAGGAGCCAAGCCGAAAAGGTCAGATTTGTGGGAATCACTCGAAGATATCCAGTTGATTCATCTCAAGAAGCCAGAGTTCTACTCAAGACGGCGGATCTCTCCTTCAATTCCTTCAGGGGTTTTAGGGATTTCTTATGTTTTGTTTTATCTTTTCTTCTCAGATGTTTTCTTTATTAGTTATGAACTAAACCCTTCAGATACCTGAAGGGGATGAAACCTATGACGGATCTTGTTATTGTTTTCTAAACTATATGATAAATACTTGAATTGTTCTTAATCATGTGTGCTTAATTCTTGTGTTAATATTTTTGGGATATTGTTTCAAGTATAATGTGCTTAGGTGGTGGAGCAAAAGTCCCTGCTTAAGAGTAGATCTAGCATAATTAAGCGGAGTTGATCGCAAGCCTAAAGATAGGGTGACGAGATTTTGCCGGATTAGGGTGAAACCTAATATGAGAGTCCATAGATCGAGTTAATGTGATTCTAGGGGTTTTAATTAGAAAGAGATTTCAATTAATCAACCAAGGGTTAGACGTTATTCGCCTCGAGAGAGGGTTTAATATAAATTAGGGAGTCTTACGGATCAAGTCAAGTGAATAAATCGTCTGATTCAGTGTTAGATAAAAAGTGAAGTCTAGGTGGATTCTTCTTAAGGGTATCGTCTTAATCAACTAAGTTTTTCCTCAAATTTATTTCCCAATTCATTCTTTTTGTCTGTGCGTCTTTAGCTTAGTAGTAGTTAATTTAGATTAGATTAAA
Source organism: Gossypium bickii (assembly GCA_025503065.1). Lineage (NCBI taxonomy): Eukaryota > Viridiplantae > Streptophyta > Magnoliopsida > Malvales > Malvaceae > Gossypium > Gossypium bickii. The sequence continues at coordinate 19,019,684 of CP106710.1, read as the reverse complement.
ACAACTTCACTTATTTTAGGCTAGATAATAAAAAAAAAGTTAGTATTAGTACTTTTAGTTCCTTTGGGTTTGACAATCCGGTCTTGCCTAAGCTATACTACTGTTCGATAGGTACACTTGCCTCAAATCATTGTCAGAGTTAGTTTCCAGGTTTGATCATTCTCTTTATAAATTTTAAAACTCGATAAAACAATGATCACCTTTCAACCTTTGTTAACCATTCGATTTAATCGCACATTTAGTGCCAATTTCATAACCGAATCATAAATATCATCGCACACTTAGTGCCTATACTTCAAACCAAATTCATCCCGGTATCGTGCACACAGTGCCAATCAATGAAGTCCAAGCTTCCATAACTTCGCACACACAGTGATATCCATCTGTCTCAATTTCAATTACGCACAGTTAATGCCATCAAATTCAATTCCGCACATAGCATTTCTAATCTCATAATCACATATATATATATTCATTCCATAATTCTAAAACATAATTTAACAACACGTATTATATCCGAGCTTACCTCGGACGTCGAAATACCGAGACTTATCGATCAATCGAGCACTTTATCTTTGCCTTGATCTCGATCCGAATCTCTCCTTTCTTGGTCTATACATATTCGAATTTAACTCATTCAATCACCAAATCATTCAATTTAGTCCAAACACACATATTTAGGGCATTTTACAAAATAGCCCTCACATTTTCAAATTTTGACACTTAAGTCCCTAATTCATAAAATCATCAAATACACATAATTTCATTTCACCCATGCCTAGCCGAATTCTCCTTGTATCCATTCAAGCCCAAACATTCCATTTATTTTACATTTTAATCCTCCAATTTCTTATTTTCACAATTTAGTCCAATTTACTCAAAATCACCAAAAATCCAAAGACAAACTATGTTAATCTATCACATAACTTTCATATTTCATCATTAAACATCACAAAACTCATGAATTCATTAATGACACTTTTCAAAATCTTCATCAATTCAAAAAATTGAAGCATGGGTTTTAAAGAGCATTAAGCAACGATTACAAAAACGTAGATATTATCATAAACCGATCAAAAACTAACCTTGAATCAAGAACATCAATGGTTGAATATCACAAGCTCTAACCTTCTTTTTCTTTTCTAATTTTCGATGAAAGAAAGATGAGAATGGCGATTTTCATGCTTTTTGTTTTATTAAATTAAGTTTAATTATCATATTACCTTTTTACCCTTAATGAAATTTTAATACAAAACATTGAATCTATGGATATAATTGTCCAATAGCTTAAAAATGACATAATAACACAGTAAGGACTTTATATTTATAATGCCATGCCAAATAAGCACTTTAACAATCAGCACACAGCTTTTGCATTTTATGCGATTAGGTCCTTTTTTTCAAATTAAACACATAAATGATAAAATTTTCACACAGAACTTTCACACATGCTCAATCTTATAACGGTCATGTTACACGGCCGTGCGTCCCCTGGTGTTGAAATTGAAATCAAGTCAGTATGCTCCACACAGTCTCACACACGGGCATGTGACTTGGCCGTGTGGCATAAGTCAGTATACCCTACAGGTTTGGCATAGCCTAGCACACGGCCTGGCACACGGGCGTGTATGGCCATTTTAGGGCACACGGGCGTGTGTGTCGGTCGTGTAACCCAAGTCAGAGAGTTACACAGGGTCGGACACGGGCTGGGACACGGCCATGTGCTCCAATTTCGAATATCCACATGGCTTGTGACACGGGCATGTCTGCTGGCCGTGTAAGTCATACTGCTTGCCCACACGGGCGTGTGTCCCATGTTTTGAGAAAAATTTCTAAGTGTTTCAAATGTTTTAAAAGTTATCGGTTTAGTTCCGAACCACTCTTAATGCTTGTTTAGGGCCTTGTAGGCTTATATTAGGGACGAAATGTTTGGTTGTAATTAAATTATGTATGCATGATTAAATGTATGTGAAAAGTATGTTTAAATGTGTTGTAACTCCGTTAATGCTCTGTAACCCTATTCTGACAACAGAATGCGAAAACAGACATAACTACTCAACCTACACATTGACCCTAAGCACATACCCCAAAACTTCTAACCCCAAATTCTGGGGTGTTATAAAGATAAACATATTTTAGTAGACAAACAAGAGGAAAAGGATATTACTGTGGAGATGGATGATAAAAAAATAATCAGTAGCTTCCTCCAGCTTCTACTCCTCGAACTATGTATGATTATGCTAAACCTACTCTGATTGGGGTTGAGTCGTGTATCGTTGGACTGACTATTGTTGTAAACAGTTTTGAGCTAAAGCCAAATACAATTTAGATGATACAACAATATGTTCAATTTGATGGGTTGCAAGATGAAGATCCAAATGCTCATTTAGCTAACTCTTTAGAGATTTGCAACACATTCAAGATTAATGGCGTTTCTGATGATACCATACACTACAGTTGCTTCTTTTTTCTTTGAGGAGCAAGGCAAAACAGTGGTTGAACTCACCTCCATGGGGTTCTATCATGACATGGGATCAGATGATTAAGAAATTTTTGTTGAAATATTTCCCACTGGCTAAAACAGCTAAGTTGAGGAACGACATCTCTTCTTTTGCTCAAATTGATTTGGAGACATTATATGATGCATAGGAGAGATTTAAGGATCTTTTGAGAAGGTGCCCTCATTGTGGGTTACCTTTGTGGTTAGAAGTTCAAACCCTTTACAACTATTTAAATCCATCGACTAGGCAACTAATTGATGCAATAAGCGAAACATTGACTAATAAGACACTTGAGGTAGCTCAAGAGTTTATTGAGGAGATGACACTATATAACTATTAGTGGCAAGTCATGAGAACAAAACCGATTAAAGCAACCAATGTTTTTAATATTAATGCAATTTCTATGTTAGCAAATCATGTTGAAGCTCTTGGTAAGAAAATTGATGGTTTGAATTTTTCTAAGCAGGTGAATTCGGTAGTGCAATATGATACGAATGGAGCGGGGATGATTAATTAAGAATGTTTACCCTTCGATTCTAGCATGGAGTATAAGCTAGTCAACTTTACGGATAACAATTCTAGAGCTCAAAATAACTGATAAACCATAAAAGTAACATATTTTAGGCCCACATTTAGCATGCTTTTGGATAATTTAAGACTCGGTTTATGTAAAAAGGTGCTCTTAATCCTTTCTTTTCATGCCTTATACTCAGAAAGCACCCACGGATGAAAAGAACGTAAAACGGGCTTAAAACAGGCCAAATGGGCCAATTCACGAAATCAACACTGCCTGGACTTCAAGCCACATGGCCGTACCTCATTAAATTACTAGAACATGGCCTGGACCCAGATAAACACGGCCGTGCCTCATTAAAAGTCCAAACACGACCTGGCCACGATTCACACGGGCGTGTGCCATGGCCGTGCCCCTGTCGCTGGAAAGAGCAATTTCATTCGGGAAAGGATACTTGGAGGCAAAGAAACACATTCCAAAGCCTATTCAAACACCAAAGTAGGAATCCTATTCGGATCAGGATACTTAGAGGCCAAGTAAGGCATCTCAAAGTTTATATAAAGACCCAAAGGGGCAACTTGAAAGGGGAGTTCGGCAGAAGCCGAAACCGGCGTCAAAGCTACACCAAGGAACCAAGCCGAGAAGGTCAGAGTTAGGGAGTAACACGAGGGTAGCCAGTTGATCCATCCCAAGAAGCCGGAAATATACTCAAGACGGCAGAATTCTCCTTCAATTCCTTCAGGGGGTTTTAGGATTTTCTTATGTTTTGTTTTATCTTTTCTCTTGCGATGTTTTGTTTATTCATTATGAACTAAACCCTTCAGATACCTGAAGGGGATGAAACCTAGATGAATTTTTTATTTGATTTTTAAGTTATATGATAAATACTTAGTTTGTTCTTAATTATGTTGCTTAATCCAAATCTAATGTGCCTAAGTGGAGGAGGAATAGACCCTGCCTAAGAGTAGATCTAACATAATTAAGCGGAGTTGATCGAACGCCTAGAGATAGGGTTACGGGATTTTGCTGGATTAGGGTGAAACCTAATATGGGAGTCCATTGATCAATTTACTACTATCCTAGGGGGTTTTTATAAGTGAACCAGAGTTCCACTAATTAACCTAGGGTTAGATGTTATTCACCTCGAGAGAGGGTTTAATATAGGTTAGGGAGTCTTACGGATCAAGCTAAGTAAAGGAAATCATATAATTTAGGGTTAGATAACAAGTGAAGTCTAGGTGGATTCTTCCTAAGGGTATTGTCGTAATCAATTGAGTTTTACTTCAAAGTTATTTTCCTATTCGTCCTTTTTGTCTTTGTGTCCTTAGTTTAGTGTTCGTCAATATAGTTTAAAGCAACTTCACTCTATTTTTAAGGCTAAATAATAAAAAGAAAGTTAATATTAGTACTCTTAGTTCCTTTGGGTTCAATATCCAGTCTTGCCTAAGCTATACTACTGTTCGATAGGTACACTTGCCTTTAATAGTTGTCAGAGTTAGTTTCCAGGTTTGATCATCTTTTATAAATTTTAAATCTCTGATTTACAGCGATCAAGTTTTTGGCGCCGTTGCCGGGGAACTAAAATATTAAGAAAGCTCTATTTTTAATACTTTAGCCATTTTTTTATTTTCATTATTTTTTTATTTTTTTAATTTTTACTTTGCTAATTTTTCCTCTATTTTGCTTTTGGGAGATAATTTTAGTCTATAGAGAAAATGGCACTGAATAATTATTAGTGGCAAGTCATGAGGACAATTCCTACTAAAGCAGCCAGTGCCTTCGACCTCGACGTGTTCACCAGGTTGTCTACCCAACTAAAGATGATGAATAAAAAGATCGATGGTTTGTGTAGTCGCTCACAGGTTCACCCAGTAATGCAATATGGCTCGAATCCAGGAGGCGTGGCGAATCCTGAGTACCCACCCTACGGATATGGCATGTAGAACGAGCAAGTCCACTATATGGGTAACTACTCTAGACCTCAAAACAATTTTTATAATGACACCTATAATGCAGGTTGGAGGTACCATCCCAATTTCTCGTGGAATGATCAAAGTAGCCAAAGATAGGATCTTCCTCCAAATTTTCAACAACCACCTCACCAACAGGAATATAAGTCCAACCTTGAAGAGACGCTAGCAAAATTCATGGCAACCACAGATACCCGTCTCCAAGACACTGAGAAAACATTTAAAAGTCAACAAACACTGGTTGAAGAGAACAAGAACCGATTAGAGGAAGTTACTAAGTCAGTAAGGGAAGCCACTAAGGCAGTCGAACAACTTGCAAAGTTAATGCCCAAACAACCGTAAGGACGTCTACCAAGTAACACAGAGATTAACCCAAAGGAGCAAATCCAAGCCACCACAGCTCATGATAATAAAAGGTTAGACGAACCCATCTCAAAACAAGAAAACGAGGTAGATGAAGGCAAAGTTGAGGTGACACAAGAAAAGCCAAAATCAGTAATCAAAGAGTACCAACCTCGCATTCCTTACCCCGAAGCATTAAAGGGAGGCGATACAGAGGAACAGTTCGGTAAGTTTCTTAAACTTTTAAAGAAATTACATATCAACTTACCTCTTCCTGAAGCTCTTTCGTAGATGCCAGACTCTAGAAAATTTTTAGGGGAGCTGTTAACGAAAAAGCAAAGAATAGACGATGAATCACATGTGGAACTCAACGCAAAGTGCTCGGCAATTCTACAAAATAGACTACCACAGAAATTAAAAGATTCAGGGAGTTTTACAATTCCATGCATAATTGGTAGTTTATCTATAGAAAATGCGTTAGCCGATTTAGGGGCAAGCATAAATGTTATGCCTTATAAATTGTTTAAACAACTAGGTCTAGGGAAACCCAAACAAACTAGGATGAGCATACAATTAACTAATAAAACTATCAGAATTTCTAGGGGTATAATAGAAAATGTTCTAATCAAAATTGATAAATTTGTATTCCCAGTAGACTTTGTCATTTTAGACATGGATGAGGACAATAATATTCCTTTAATTTTAGGAAGACCCTTTTTAGCAACTGCCAGAGCTAAAATTGATATCTATGCAGGTGAACTCATATTTCACGTAGGCGACGAGATAGTCACTCTTCAAGCTCTTGACTCGGCCAGAACATCAAGTGATAAAGAATACCAACCTCGTGTGCCATATCCTGATGCAATAAAGAAAAACCACACAGAGGAAGAATTCGGTAAACTCACACTTCGAATAGACGACGAAACAATCACTTTTCAAGCTCTTGACCCGACTAAGACATCGAGTAATAAAGGTACGAACGATAATTTTATTAATAACCATTTTGTTCAATCTTCTTTACAGGAATCATCACGAAACCACCTAACTGAGCTAGATCTTAGACCTTGTGCCAACAAAGAAGAATTAGATGAGGAACGAAGCCTTAAGGTCAACAAACTAGAAGAGTGGACAACACAATTTAAAAAAGAACCGGAACCACACGAAGAGAAACCGACGAAAACCCCAGACGAGCTGATAGGAACAACAAATCACATCAAAATAGAGGATCAGGTATTGTTGAATAAAGAAGACCATCGAATCACCAATTCAGACCTCAAAGTAAATGAAGAAATCACTTTTGAGGTACTTAATGTCTTCCTATACGGCAAAGTCAAGGTAAGCAATCCTAAATTCAACACTTTTGAGGTAAACATTACTCGACTTAAACTATATATCCATAACCGAAGTGATCACATGAGAAAGGATTTTCACCTCCTCAAACCACCATGACCATACGAATGAGAGATAAAGTCTAGCTTAAGACTATAAACGAGTGCTTCTCGGGAGGCAACCCGAGCACTAACCATTTTTACATTTTTTATTTTTATTTTATTTTATTTTTCCTTTTTAGCACCTAACCATAAACTAACCAAAGAGCAGATTTCTAGGCCACACAGCCCTACACACGGGCGTACTCGTGGCCGTGTGGAAGCCAGGGGATGAACCATAGGTGTGCCACTAGCTGTACACGACATAGAAAATTTTCTTTTCCCAACATGGGTGGCGATATAAGTCCACGCCTGTGTTGACGCCCATGCGAGGTTACTGACTTGTTAAGCACGAGCTGAACACGGTCGTGCCTTCCAACCGTGCCAACATTCTGACTTATCGAACACGGGGGAGCATGTCCGTATTAATTGACCATGTGAAGAAAGACACAGGCGTGCCACTCCACCCACGGCCGTGCCCGAACACCCTGAACGTGCCCAAAATTCAAAATCCCAAAACACGGGCTACATCTCTATTTAAACCTCATTCTCCCTTTTTCTAGTTGTCTTTCATTTTCTATTATTTATTTTTGTTTTTATTTTCTTTTCATTATTTTTTACTTTATTTTATTTTATTTTCTTCTTCTTATTCTTTATGATATTTAGATTTATCTTAGGATATAATAAAAGCAGTCCGGCTGCTTCGAGGATTCAATTTCTAATGGTTCGAGACGCTTCCCCACGTTCACCTCCAATCCTATCCGGTTTCTTTTCATTGACTTCGTCCAAAATTCAGGAAGTTTCACTTCTCTCCCCACCTTATGATTTTTATGATTATTTTGCTATTATCCATCTTTGTCTATTGCGGGCAATGTACAACTTAAGTGTAGGGGGTTAACTATAGTATTATTTGAAAATCCCTGAAATATGCCTTGTTCAAAAGTAAAGTCTCTCATATTATGATTAGAATGAAATTTCTGATGGCTTATTATTTTTATTGACATGTTTTTGAATAAGTCATAGTTAATTGTGCATTGATGATTAAATTTGAAGAATACTAGGGAATCAAGCATGATAAAGTCTAATTTTCTAAAAAATTAAAATTTTAGGTTGTTAACCTGAATTTGAATGTTATCTTGAAGTTTGAGATTTACAAGGTTGATGTCAAAAACACCCATAATTTTTGTGAGATTTTGAGCCTTATAGAGCATAATTCTTTTTCGTGTTCACTTTATTGATTATGAGTGTGTCAACTAAGAACTGTTATTATAGAACTTGCCTCGTTTATACATATTGAGACCACAACAATGATTTGATATACTGAGATGATAAAGGCACCTAGGTTTTAACCCACTTACTCCACTAAAAAGCCTGCCTTCATAATTAACCCCTGGTGAACCCCGTTGAGCCCAACAACCCTTTTTATTGACTCACCCACTAATATTAACCCAAAACCCTTTGTATTTGTTAGTACCATCCTTCTAATTACCCTTTTTGTCGAGATTTGATTTTGAGCAATTACCTAACTATGTTCTATATTTTAGTTGTTAAAGTCATTTATAGTTTGTTCTTAAAAAAACGAAGTATATTCAGTATTAGTGTTATGAAGAGTGAGCTTATACAGTTAAAGTCAAATTATCAAAAGAAAAAGCTCGTATTATTTCAATTGATGTAATTATCAGCTTATTTTTCTAGATAGGTAACTTGTCAATTCAATCTCGATTCTAACCCTCTAATTCAGCCTATATCCATACCCTTAACCTAGCCCCGTTACAACCCTGTTAAAGACCTTTTGATCTGTTTGTCATCTCATTTTACAGTGGTGGAAATTTAATTTTCAGGCAAGCCTATGGGATTAACTTTTCAGGTTCGACTTATGAGTGATCTTCTAATTTTCGAACCTTAAACACTTTGAGTGATTTGAATGAATCTTTTGTGAGGATGCCAATCCTTTTTGATTTTGAATTAAAGGTAATTATTCAAAAAAGGGGAGACACCTATGTTTTCATGCTACAAATACATGACTTATCTTATTTGAATCTTTAGGACGCTTTGAGTTGAATTATCCATGTATAAATTATCTCTGAATTATGATGAGACATTGTTGATAGAAATTATGAATTACGGAAAGTTCGTTTTAATTGTGAGTTGAGAATTTTGCTTGAGGACAAGCAAAAGCTTAAGTGTGGGGGTATTTGATAAACCGTAAAAGTAACATATTTTAGGCCCACATTTAGCATGCTTTTGGATAATTTAAGACTCGATTTATGTAAAAAGGTGCTCTTTTTCTTTTCATGTCTTATACTCAGGAAAGCACCCACGGATGAAAAGAACATAAAACGGGCTTAAAACGGGCCAAATAGGCCAATTCACGAAATTGACACAGCCTGGACTTCAAGCCACACGGTCGTACCTCATTAAATTACTAGAACACGGTCTGGACCCAGATAAACACGGTCGTGCCTCATTAAAAGTCCAAACACGACCTGGCCACGATTCACACAGGCGTGTGCCATGGCCGTGCCCCTGTCGCTGGAAAGAGCAATTTTATTTGGGAAAGGATACTTGGAGGCAAAGAAACACATTCCAAAGCCTATTCAAACACCAAAATAGGAATCCTATTCAGATCAGGATACTTGGAGGCCAAGTAAGGCATCTCAAAGTCTATATAAACACCCAAGGGGGCAACTTGAAAAGGGAGTTCGACAGAAGCCGAAACCGACGTCAAAGCTAGGCCAATGAGCCAAGACGAGAAGGTCAGAGTTAGGGAATAACGCGAGGGTAGCCAGTTGATCCATCCCAAGAAGCCAAAAATATACTCAAGACGGCGGAATTCTCCTTCAATTCCTTCAGGGGGTTTTAGGATTTTCTTATGTTTTGTTTTATCTTTTCTTATGCGATGTTTTGTTTATTCATTATGAACTAAACCCTTCAGATACCTAAAGGGGATGAAACCTAGATGAATCTTTTATTTGATTTTTAAGTTATATGTTAAAAATGTAGTTTGTTCTTAATTATGTTGCTTAATCCAAATCTAATGTGCCTAGGTGGAGGAGGAATAGACTTGCCTAAGAGTAGATCTAACATAATTAAGCGGAGTTGATCGAACGCCTAGAAATAGTGTTACGACATTTTGCCGGATTAGGGTGAAACCTAATATAGGAGTCCATTGATTGATTTACTGCTATCCTAGGGGGTTATTATAAGCGAATGAGAGTTCCACTAATTAACTCAGGGTTAGACATTATTCACCTCGAGAGAGGGTTTAATATAGGTTAGGGAGTCTTACGGATCAAGCTAAGTAAAAGAAATCATATAATTTAGGGTTAGATAACTAGTGAAGTCTAGGTGGATTTTTCCTAAGGGTATTGTCGTAATCAATTGAGTTTTACTTCAAAGTTATTTTCCTATTCGTCCTTTTTGTCTTTGTGTCCTTAGTTTAGTCTTCGGCAATATAGTTTAAAGCAACTTCACTCTATTTTTAAGGCTAAATAATAAAAAGAAAGTTAGTATTAGTACTCTTAGTTCCTTTGGGTTCGTTATCCGGTCTTGCCTAAGTTATACTACTGTTCGATAGGTACACTTGCCTTTAATCGTTGTCAGAGTTAGTTTCCAGGTTTGATCATTCTTTTATAAATTTTAAAGCTCTGATTTACAGAGATCAATAACCCTATAGCAATAGCTATAATGTAAGTTGGAGAAACCATCCAAATTTCTCTTGGGTGATCAAGGAAATCAAATGTCAGAACCCCCTTCGAGTTTTCAGCGACCTTATAAGCAAGAAAAAAAAATTGAACCTTGAGGAGATGTTAGCTAAATTTTTTTTTTTTGGTATCCAAAACTCGATTTCAAAACACTGAGACAACTCTGAAAAATCAGTACGCATCTATTCAAGGGCTTGAAAATCAAATTGAATAGCTTGCTAAACTAGTTTCGGAAAGACAACAAGGTAGCTTACCTAGTAACACTGAAACTAACCCAAAGGAGCAAGTCCACGCAATCACTATTCGAAGCGTAAAAGGGTTAGTCGAGCCTGAAAAGAAGTTAAATCTAGAAGCTGTTGAGAAAAGTAATGGGGTTCAGGAAAGAAAGAAACAACATAAGCCAATGGTTAGAGAATACAAACCACGAATTCTATATCTGGCAGCATTGAAGCAAGACCACATAAAATAACAATATGGTAAATTTCTTGAGCTTTTAAAAAGAATTGCATATTAACTTACCTTTTGTTGAAACTTTTCTATAGATTCCCAAATATGCAAAATTTTTAAAGGAGTTGTTAACAAATAAAATGAAGTTAGACGACTTGTCAACTGTGGAACTCAATGAGGATTGCTCAGCCATTCTCCAAAACAAACTACCTAACAAGCTTAAAGATCTAAGGAGTTTTACTATTCTTTATCTTATTGGTAGTTTAAAGGTTGAAAAAGCTTTGGCTAATTAGGAGTTTATATAACTGTTATGCATTATAAAATTTTCAAACAACTTGGTATTGGAGAACCAAAACCCACTAAGATGAATATTCAATTAGCTGACATATCAATTAGATACCGTTGGGGTATTATTGAGGATGTACTTTTGAAAGTTGATAAATTTATATTCTCTGTTGATATTTTTATATTTGACATGGATAAGGATATTGAGGTACCCTTGATCTTAGGTCAACCATTTTTAGCCACTGCTAAAACAGTTATTGATGTAGGTAATGCTGAGCTTGTACTGAGTGTAGGTGATGAAAATATTACTCTTCAAGCATGTGATTTTGTTAGAGTTCCTAGTGAGTGTGATAATACTAGTTATCCTGTTAATGTTAGTAATCATGTGGCTCGACATTCTTTGTAGGAATTTATTAATGAATACGTGTTTGAACAATATCCATCTCAAGGTGATAAAAATCAAGGAACGAGTGGAGAACGAATGCTGCAGCTCGATCAATTAGATGAATGATGAACAAAGGTTGATGAGAACCCAAGAACGGTCAAAGAAATAACTAAGCAACGCTATAGTGTGAATGCAAAGAGGACGAATCAATTCAAAGTCGGGGATAAAGTTCTAGTAGACAAGTTAGATCCACGAATATTTCTTTCAGAGCTTAAGTCAAGAGGGTTGAGCCCATTTGTGGTACAAAACGTATTTTTATACAGAACCATTGAGGTAACACACCCTAATTACAACACATTCAAGGTAAACAGTCTCTGTCCCAAACTTTATTTTAGTGGTAATACTGGCAACGAGAGAGAAGAGCTTTGACTCCAAGATTCGCCTTAACCATTAGCTTGAGAAGGGAAGTCGAGCTTAGACTCTAAATAAGCGCTTCTCGAGAGGCAACCCGAGTGTTTTTATTTTACTTATTTATTCATTTTAATTTCATGTTATTTTAAAAAAATTAAAAAAAAAAATTGAAAAAAAAGAAAAGTAAAAAAATTTGAAAGAAAAGAAAAAATTGAAAAAAGATTAAAAAAAGAGAGTCCACACGGTCTAGGTGATCTACACAGCCTAAGCACACAATTTGGACACACAGGTGTGTCCTAGGCCGTGTGAATACTAGAGCTAATTTTTTCAATTTTATTTTGACCAGACGGGCACAGATAGTAACACATCTTGGAGACATGGTCGTGTGAGACACACGGCCTAACACACGGGCGTGTGATAGACCATGTGTGGCACACGACCTTACACATGGGCGTGGGAGAAGCAAAGAGTCATCGTACACGACCTGGACACACGTCCTTGTTCTAGGCTGTGTGGATACTGGGCTTAATTTTTTTTAAAATTTTCTATTACACACAACCTTATAGTGCACACACGGTTAAGAGGCACGACCGTGTGACCCAACTTGTAATTAAGATTTTATTAGATATATATTTAAATGTGTAAAGACAACTTGTAAATTTAATGAATGTTATCTATTTGTCAATTAAGGTTGTTAACATTTATTTATGATAGTATATTGTAATATCTACCCAAAAGAGAATTAGGATATACATGGATAATTGCACATTTGAATTCAATATTGGAGCATTTATGTATTGGTTTTCTTTTATGTATCTCTTCATTTGCAAGTTTTACTTGTTATTTTATTTAATGGGTTAAACATCTCTTAATGTAGTGAACAAGTCAAGTTCCATTTAAGTGTGACATTATTAAAGATAAATGATAAACTGTAAAAGTAACATATTTTAAGCCCACATTTAGCATGCTTTTGGATGATTTAAGCCTTTAATTATGTAATTTGGTGCTCTTAATCCTTTGTTTTCATGTTTGATACCCAGAAGAGCACCCAATGACGAAAAGAACAGAAAACGGGCCCAAAACAGAGTAAATAGGCCATATCACGAAATCGACATGGCTTGGCCCAAATCCACACGGCCGTGCCCAATTCAACAGGATCGAATACGGCCTGGCCACGACTTATACGGGCGTGTGCCATGGGCGTGTCCCTGTCATAGGAAAGAAGAGTTTCACTCGGATTTGGATACTTAGGGGCAAAGTAACATATTCAGAAGCCTATATAAACACCCTAAGTATGACCAAAAAAGGGGGAACCCACGGCTTTAGTCAGGGGCTGTTCGACTAGGCCAGAGAAGGTAGATTTGTGGAGATTTACTCGAAGAAAGCCAGTTGATCTATCTCAAGGAGCCGGAATTATACTCAAGACGGAGGATCTCTCCTGCAATTCCTTCAGGGGGTTTTAGGGATTTCTTATGTTTTTTTTTTATCTTTTCTTTTGAGATGTTTTCTTTTATTGTTATGAACTAAACCCTCAGATATATGAGGGGGATGAAACCTAAGATGAATCTTGTTATTGTTTACTGAACTATATGATAAATATTTGACTTGTTCTTAATTATCTGTTCTTAATTCTTTTGTTTATATTTCCGGGATATTAATTGAAGTATGATATGCTTAGGTGGAGGAGCAAAAGTCCCTGCCTAAGAGTAGATCTAGCATAATTAAGCGGAGTTGATCGTGCGCCTAGGGATAGGGTGACGAGATTTTGCGGGATTAGAGTGAAACCTAATATGGGAGTCTATAGATCGAGTTAATAAGATTCTAGGGGTTTTAATTAAAAAGAGATTTCAATTAATCAACCTAGGGTTAGACGTTGTCACCTCGAGAGAGGGATTAATATAACTTAGGGAACCTTACGGATCAAGTCAAATGAATAAATAAATGCAGTTTGAGTTAGATAACAAATGAAGTCTAGGTGGATTCTTCCTTGGGTGTCATCTTAATCAATTGGTTTTTCCTCAAGTAATTTTCCCAATCTCATTCTTCTTTGTCTTAGAGTCTTTAATTTAGTAGTTAGTTAATTTTAGATTAGATAAATAAATCCCTTAATTCTTAGGCTAAATAATAAAAAGAGAGTTAGTATTAGTATTTTTGGTTCCTTTGGGTTCGACATTTTGGTCTTGCCTTAACTATACTACTGTTCGATAGGTATGCTTGCCTCAAATTGTTGTCATAGTTAGTTTCCAGGTTTGATAATTCTTTTTATAAATTTTAAGACTTTGACATTGCGAAAACAACGATCAAGTTTTTGGCGCCGTTGCCGGAGAACTAAAATATTAAGAACACTTAATTTTTATTACTTTAGCCATATTTATTTTTTATTTTTGCAATTAAATTTTATTTTTATTTTTATTCTTTTAAATTTTCTTTCTTTCTTTTGTTCCTTTCAGGTACCTCTAGTTTATGACTAGAAGGAACCCGACAGGAACCCTGCTTTACGACAGTGATATTGAAGGTACCATTTGTAGAAATTGCAGATAGATAAGGCGAAGCCTAAACTACATAGACAAAGAACAAGAAGCCAAAATAAATTCCACGGAAGAGATGGCTGAGAATAATCCGCCACCTCTGGAGATGGTCGAACATCATGCTCCACGTACTATGTATGATTATGCTAAACCTAGTTTAACAGGAACTGAGTTTAGTATTGTTAGGCCTACTATTGCTGCAAATAATTTTGAACTGAAACCTAACACTATACAGATGATACAACAGTTTGTTCAGTTTGATGGTTTACAGGATGAGGATCCTAACACACACTTAGCGAATTTTCTAAAATTCTGTGATACCTTCAAGATAAATGGCGTTTCTAATGATGCCATCCGTCTTCGGTTATTTCCCTTTTCCCTAAGGAATAAAGCCAAACAGTGGTTACATTCTCTTCCACGAGGGTCAATCACTACATAGGATTAAATGACCGAAAATTTTTTATTAAAATATTTTCCACCGACCAAAACGGCCAAATTAAGGAATGATATCTCTTCTTTTGTGCATATAGATTCAGAGACACTTTACAATGCATGGGAGAGATACAAGGATTTGTTGAGAAGGTGCCCACACCACGGATTACCTTTGTGGCTACAGATCCAAACTTTTTACAACAGTGTGAACCCCTCAATAAGAAAATTAATCTATTCAGCTACCGACGGAACCCTGAACAACAAAACTCCTGAAGCAGCCTATGAGTTTATAGAAGAGATGTCACTGGATAACTATCAGTGGCAAGTTACAAGGACAAGGCCAGCCAAAGCAGCCAGAGTTTTCAACATCGATGCAGTAACCGTGCTATCAAATCAGGTAGAGTTGTTACATAAAATATTTGATAGTTTCTATGGTTCTTCGCAGGCACATCCAGTTATGCAGTACGACGCAAGTGAAAGAGTGGTGAATCCTAAGTACCTACCCTATGGATAGAGCATGGAGAGCGAACAAGTGAACTATATGGGTAATAATTTCTGATCTAACAATAACCCTTATAGTAATACTTATAATCTAGGTTGGAAGAACCACCCCAATTTCTCATGGGGCGGTCAAAGAAATCAAAGGCAACAATCATTCCAAAACTTCCAACAACAGCCCTACCCACAGGAAAAGAAGCCAAAACTTGAAGAGGTGCTGACAAACTTCATAGCAGCCTCAGAAACACGTTTCCAGAAGGTAGAAACAAAACTTGAGGCATTGCCACAGAAGTTCAAGAATTAATTCGGGCAACTTGCTAAGCAGACTACCGAGCAACACCGAGACTAACCCAAGGGAGCAAGTTCAAGCCATAACAGCTCAAGATAGTGAAGGCTTAGACGCGCCTAATTCAAAACAAAATAAGGTGGTAGAAGAAGATATGATAGAGGTCAATAACAAGTCGAAATTGGTAATCAAAGAGTACAAACCTCGCATACCATATCCCCAAGCAATAATGAAACATGACACAGAAGAACAGTTCGGTAAAGAAATTACATATTAACTTACCATTTCTTGAAGCTCTTTCACAGATGCCAGATTCCAGGAAATTTTTAAAGAAACTATTGACAAATAAGCGGAAGATAGACGAGGAATCGCATGTGGAACTAAACGCAGTGTGCTCAGTAATGTTGCAAAATAAATTACCACAGAAATTAAAAGATTCAGGGAGTTTTACAATTCTATGCTTGATTGGTAGTTTATCTATTGATAATGCGTTAGCTGATTTAGGGGCAAGCATAAATGTCATGCTTTTTAAATTGTTTAAACAACTAGGTCTAGGGAAACCCAAACAAACTAGGATGAGCGTCCAATTAGCTGATAAAACTATTAGAGTTCCTAAGGGTATAATTGAAGATGTACTCGTGAAAATTGATAAATTCGTATTCCTAGTAGACTTTGTCGTTTTAGACATGGATGAGGGCAACACGATCCCCCTAATTTTAGGAAGACCATTCTTAGAAACTACCAGAACTAAAATCGATGTTGATGCAGGCGAACTTATACTCTGTGTAGGTGACGAGATAGTCACTCTTCAAGCCCTCGATTCCACTAGAACATTGAATAACCAAAGTGAGAAGGTCAATTCTATTGATAACCATTCGGTTAACCCTTCTTTTCAAGAAACACCACAGCATGATCCCAATCCTGAACCCTGTGCCCACAAAAAAATAACTCACGAGGAACAAAGGATTCAAATCGATAAACTAGAAGAGGGGAAGACACACCTTAAAAAAGAACTAGGGATACCCGAAGCAGAACCAAAGCCACCCTACGAGACACACAAGTTCAAAATTAGAGACAGGTATTACTAGATAAAGCGGACCTACGAGTGTCCCCTCCTGACCCTAACACCAGCAAGGAAATCCCTTTCAAGGTAATCGATGTTTTTCCATACAGAACAGTCGAGGTAAGTAACCTTATGTTTGGCACTTTCAAAATAAACGCTACTCATCTTACACTCTATCATGATAATGAAACTGCCACCACGATGAAGGACTTTCAACTCCTCAAACCACCATGAATATACAAAGGAAAGAATAGTCTAGCTTAAGACTATAAACGAGCGCTTCTCGGGAGGCAACCCGAGTACTAACCTCATTAACTTCTGCATTTTTCATCTTATTTTATTCTTTCTTTATAGCACCTAACTATAAACTAACCAAAAGTGTATATTTCCAGGCCACACTGCCTTACACACGATCATGGATGTGGCCCTGTGGGCACAAAGAATCTCCTTACTGACATGGCAGAGATGGTACGATTCAGAGAGAATCAATTTTTAGAGTCACGGACTCCAACCACCACACCACGGGCACCGAAAAAACCCCATGACCGTGTGATGCAACTGTGGTCGACACTGTTAGATTATACACGGGCATGGCGGCCTGAGCACGGGCATAGAAGAAATGAACTAAGCCCACCACAGCCATGCGATGTGGCCGTGTGAGATGCCACACCTACGATATACGGGCGTGTGAATGTACCTGACTTGAAAATTCTATTTAAACCAGCCACCCCTCTCTCTTTTCACCCATTCAACCCATTTAATTTTTCTTTTCTTTCTCAACCTTCTCCCTACTTTTCATCCCTAATCTCTTAGCACAACCACCGAGCTACACCATACCAATGTCGAAGAAACAGCGGACTCCGAGCATAGTCTCCCTTATGGAGACCAATCTACATAAGTTCATGCCGGCCGTTTCATCCACTCGACAAGCCAAGGGTCTTTGAGACCATTTATCTTTTGTTTTGCTTTTATCTTCTCCTTTATTTTCCTTCTCTTTGACTATCTTATGCTTAATTTAGTTTATTTTATTTTAGTTTCTTAGTGTCAGGTTCAAAAGGCTGCTAGGGAATCACACCAAAACCACGACCACCGCCTCAACGCAGCCTTCGAAGTTTTAAAGGCTGCTTGGGAATCACGCCACTTCCGCCATCGCCAGCACCTCCGCAGCCTTAGAGGTCAGACCCACCTCGCGAACCATCCAAAAATAAGGACTATTTAGTCCATTCATCTTTCATTTTAATTTCATTTACAGTTCTATTTTCTTTCTCTTTATCTTTCTCATCTTTAATTATATATTTAGTTTATTTTAAATGTGTCTTAATAATTCCTGGCTAATTCTCTATGAGCTCCCCAATTTCTTCATCTAACGTAAAGCTCGGTAGCAGCAACCACCCCTATCGACTTTCAACTCCGGGAAACCATCCAAATTTAGGAAGTTTCACCTCTCCCTCTCTCTTAAATTGCATATCTATGTTCGTACATTGAGGGAAATGTACATCTTAAGTGTGGGGGGTGAATAGTTATTTCGAGAAACTACCTAACTTTCTTCATTATTCTCAAATCCCTGAATTATGCTTTGTCTTGAAGTAATTTTATCATATTATGATTAGGATGAAATTTCCTTTGATTTATGATTTTTATTGAAATGTCTTGGATTAAGTCACTGATAATTGTGCATTGATGATTAAATTTGAAGAATACTAGAGAATCAAGCATGATAAGTCTATTTTTCAAAATTTTAAAATTTTCTAGGTTTTCTACCTGAATCTGAATGATATCTTGAAATTTAAAATTTACGAGGTTGATATCAAAAACCTATAATTTTCTGTGAGTTTTTGAACCTTATAGAGTATATATTCTTTTTCATGCTCACTTTGTTTATTATGAGTGTGACAACATTGATATGTTATTCTAGAACTTGCATTGATTGTACATGTCTTGACCACACCTATGATTTGATATACCGAGATGATAAAGGCACCTAGGTTTTAACCCACTTACTCCATCAAAAAGCTTACCTTCATAATTAACCCCTAGTGAACCCCGTTGATCCTAACAACCCTTTTTATTGACTCACCTATTAATATTAACTCAAAACCTTTTGTATTTGTTATCACCATCCTTTTTGACTACCCTTATGTTGAGATTTGATTTGATCATTTGCCTAACTATTTTATCTATTTCAATCTATCCTTTATTATGTATTTGACATTTTTTTTTAAAAAAAAAATCGAAGTATATTCATTATTAGGTCTATGTTAGCTGAGCTTATATATGTAAATTCCAAAAACTCGAAGAGAAAAAGCTCGTATTATTTGTTTTCAATTGATGTAATTATTTAAGATTAGTTCATTTTTCTAGTTAGGTAATTTGTCAAGTCAACCTCGATTCTAACCTTCTAATTTAGCCTATATCTATACCCTTAACCTAAGCCCCATCACAACCCTGTAAAGACCTTTTGATTTGTGTATCATCTCATATTTTAGTGGTGTATCATGCAAGCCTATGGGATTAACTCTTCATGTTTGATTTTTGAGTGCTTAATTCCGAACCTTAAACACTTCGAGTGATTTGAGTGAATCTTTAAGTGAGGATTTCAATTCTTGTCGATTTTGAATTAGAGGTAATTATTTAAATGAGGGGAAACACCTATGTTTTGTGCTATAAAATTGAATGACTTTGATTGTTTGAATCTTTAGGACTCTTTGAGTACAATTATCCATGTACGAATTATCTTTGAATTATGATGAAACATTATTGATGAATATTGTCAATTAAGAAAGTTTGTAACATCCTGGTTTTGGGGGTTCTGCATCTAATGTATGTTGTGTGTATGTTGTGTTTTGTATATTATTTTGGTGTGTTTAGGAATCTAGGGAAGGCTTGGGGTTAACCCGAAGCCTGGCCAAAATTTTGTTTTGGGCACTTTAAGGGGAGAACTGACTAGGGTAGCACTTAAGGGTTATTGCTTGTGTTTGTTGACAAAAGAATTGAAGTGGCAAAGTGGCAAGGAGGCATCACTTAAAGTGTTGGTAGGTGACGCCACAGGAAAGCAAGGAGGGAGCTGGTTCGAGTCGCACAATTTACATTTTTAGGAACTCTTTTTGGCGTCAAGGGGAGTAATGTTGGATGTCAGCTAGGAACCTTGAAGAGTTGAAGTTGAAATGGTCAAAATTTTTGAATGTTAGGCCAAGAGAGAAAGGTGAGGTTTGAATGGTTCAAATTTTTCAAATGGGTGATTGAGAGTGAAGTTAGGAGGAGGATATAGGATTGAGGGTTGGTGAAGGTGGTGGCCGAATGTTGGGATGTTGGTGGAAGGGGGAAACAATTGGTTTTGGCTTGTATTGGTGTGCCGAAATTCATTAGTGGTCTTAGGCTCCATTTTAGTTTTCTTTAGAACAAATTCGGGTATTAGGGGGATGTGATTGTTGTTTTGTGCTTAATTCTTAGAAATCTCTTTCTTTTCTTTCTCTTTGAGTCCATATTCTTTGTGTGCCGAAATTGTTTTAGTCAACATCTATTCTCCTCTCTTTTCATCTTTAGCCGAATGTGATAGACCATTGGTGCACTTTCTTTTTCTTCATTTTCCTTTCTCCATCTAAGACTCTCAAGCCGCACCTTAGCATCATTTTACTCCCTATTTCCATTGTTTTTATTCTTCTTCTCTTCCCCTCTTAAGTCGAAACCTTGTAAGCCTCCACCAAATCTCTCTTTCTCCCCACACATACTCTTAAGCTTCACAAATCGAAAGCAACATACCATTTCTTTTGTGATCGCTTTTCTTCTTTTCTTCTTTGCTTATTTTATTTTAAACCGAAACCATCTTTTCCCTCATTTACATACAAAGCCAAAACCCGTATTTACTTCCATTCTCTTCTCTATTTCTTGCTAAAGCCGAACATCCCTTGTTCTATTATTTTCTTTTCTAACCAGTAGTCGTCTTGGCCGAAACTAAGCCCTTGCTACTGATCGTTTTCTTTTAATTTTGATCTTCAAAGATCCCTTGGGATATTATTTGTATTAGCCTAATTCGGTGGAACAAGGTAGTAGGAATCTACTTCGGATCTCTCATCGAGTTGGGTCATTAAGCCGAAGTATTTGAATTCCAAGTCTAAGAATCGGCCAATCTTTGAACCCTATCTCTCTAATCGGGATCTCAAGGTAAGGGTTTTCCTTTTAGTTATTCGATTGGGTTTTCTTTTTGTTATTTACTGACCTTAACCTATTGTTTGTTAACAACCGTCATCTCATTATAGTATCTTCTGACCAAGAACGTTTCATGGATTCAAATGCCAGCCAATTGAAGGAAGGGGTTAGACCTGTAATCCTAGCCCCTAAGTTCAATAAGCGCGCGGAGTCTGCTGTTCGAGATTGGCCATCGGGTTGTGGACTGGCTTCAGAACAGAATAGTAGGCAAATAGTAGTTGTTCCTGCTAGCGATAGTGTCGACATAGATAGCATAATATTACGTGTGATCAGGTGTGTAAAACTTCACACACTTTTTTTATCTGTATTATTAATTGTATGGGCTGAAAAGCCGGAAAAGACTATGGAGACAGTCGTAATACCCTTGTGGGTAAGGCTAGGGATGCCAGGTACGTGACTTTAACGTTTTTCTTTGCGAGTATGGATGTATGGGGTAATCTTTTACTTTGTTGATAACATGTTGCATTCATTATAACATGTATGATATGCATGGGCTTGGATTATGACGTGAAAGGGGAAAAATTGGGACTGTCACGGTGGTTTGGTACCACGAGTGGGTTGGCCCCACTTATATCTGATTTAGTGACCATGTCTCGGTGGCTTGGTGCCACGGTGGTTTAATACCACGAATATACGATCTAGTGACTCGTCCCGGTGGTTTGGTACCACATTGGGTTGGCCCCACATATATTCATTAGGGATTGTCACGGTGGTTTGATACCACGGTGGGTTGGCCCCACGTATGTTAAATAGTGACTTTGTCACGGTGATCTAGTATCACGGTGGTCTGGAACTATGAGTGGCTTGGTGTCACAAATGAGGCGTGTAGCAGATGGACGGTTGATTGTAGAAATCCCCACGATGTGATGGGCTGGTACGGGTGGCGTGTAGAGGATGGTAAAACTTGGTTGGGCTGGGATATATTGCATTCATATCTGATGTATGACATCTTGAGTGGGCTAAGGCCTATTATGCGATTGTGAGCCATGAGCCATTTATGTGATATAAGGGATTTACACACTGAGTCTCGGTGACTCACCCCTTGCTTAACCTTTCAGGTAATCAGTAGATCGTGGATATGGGAGCCGAGGAGGACTCGTGGAGGCCATAATGTCTTTTCTTTTCGTAAACTCATTTCTTGCTATAAATTATTTTTAATTTGGGACTTTCGTTATGTAATAAGGCCTTTCTAAGTTAATCTTTGGTTTTTGTTATTTATTGTTTATTTCAAATTCAATACTATGATAATTTAATCATTAAAGTGGAAATGGAGTTTTCAAAATACGAGCAACATAAAACAATCATTTTATTTTAAGTACCAACAAATATAATGAATATTCGACCATCATAAATTGGGAATTTTCCTTAATCTACGTATCACTGTTTTCAAGACTTCAGCCTAATTCAAAAAAATTTTAAACTTACGGTATTTTCCTAAACTCATCGAAATTCGTTTTTACTTCACCCTGTGACATACCAGATCTGGTCGTAACATTTAGGCCGGGTTTGGGGTGTTACAATTTTGGTATCAGAGCCTAGGTTGCAAAACTCGGGCTATGAAATGGGTTCAATAGTGTTTTATAAAATCGATGTAAATGTTAATTGGAGGAAATGTTTTGATAGAAATATGGCATCTGAGTCTACCGGCACCCGATCCATGCAGGTAAGTGTTCTAACTTTTGGTGATGTATGCATGAAATGCTTATTTGCTTAAGTGAATGTGGTTGCTAGCACTAGGAGATTCAGACTTTAGAGACTGAAACCTTTAGATATAGATGCGAACTCGCGATAACTACTATTAATGCTACTCCTCATAAGATTGCTCGGTATTAAATAGTGAAATAAAGTACTAATTCATAAAATTTTTAATCAGATTATGTCGTATCGGTAGCCATGAGTACTAGGGGACGTGGACATGCTGTACGCGGCCGTGGTAGAGGCCGAGGTGGTGGTTCTGAACCCTCGGAGTCAGGACATGAGTCAGGAAATGAGATGCCAGTATCGCCAGCTGTGGAAGCAAATCTTCAGGATCAAACGGGCGAGGACGATGCGGTGTCTCAGACGATGTTGCAGGTTTTGGAGAGGGTTGTCGGAGCGAGCATAGGATCTGGGGCTCGAAAATCTGTGTTTGAACGAGTTCGAGCCAATGAAGCAGAAATGTTTAGGGGTGTGTCTAGTGTAGCTTTGAATGTAGCGGAGTATTGGTTAGAAGCAGTAGAACATATCATGGATGATCTTGATTTTATGGTGGAGGAGAAGTTGAAAGGAGTTGTGTCTCTTCTGCGGGATGAGGAGTATCAATGGTGGCTGATGATCAGGGATGGTTCAATGGCTGACCGCATTACCTGGGATTTCTTCAAGTCAGCATTCCAGAGTAAGTACATCGGATCGAGTTATATAGATGCCCAGCGTAGTGCATTTCTGAATTTGGTTTAGAGAAATAAATCAGTGGTTGAGTATGAGGCAGAATTCTTATGTCTTAGTCGTTATGCCCGGGGTATGGTGGCCATAGACCATTAGCGTTGTGTTCAATTTGAGGACGGTCTGAGGGATGATTTGCGGGTGCTGATAGCTCCACAACGGGAAAAGGAATTTGCTGTTTTAGTGGAAAAGGCTAAGATAGCCGAGGAAGTGAACCGGTCCAAAAAGCAGAATCAGGATAGAGATAGAGGTAGAAACAAAAGGAATTTTAGATCGTCGGGGTCAGCTGGGCGTTTTCAGAAAAGACCTAGGTTGGATGGGCCGAGTCGGGTTGTGAGACCTGTTGTTAATAGTCAGCCGCAGAGGTGTGCTAGATGTGGTAAATCTCATTTGGGCGAGTGTTGGACGAGTAACAGAGGATGTTTCAAGTGTGGGTGTAACACCCTGAATTAGGGGTTATTTGTAATTTGAATAAATTCCAATGGGGCTTCAAGAAATAAAATTTATAATTTTATTTGACATGTTTAAGGTCTAAAAATAACTTGAGCTAGGCTTGACACGATATTAAAATTTTTTTCTTTAAGTGTCTAAAAGGGAGTGGGCCAAAGAGGCCTTAAGAATAATTTTTGGCGTGTTTGGACACAAGGGTTGGCATTGGTAGGGTGGCTTAATAGCGCCACTTAAGGCTTGGGCAAATGGCGCCTTGAGCATGAGGTTCGAGCTGCAGCAGAGGCGCTTGGGGATTTATTTTTATGCGATCTTTGGGCTTTGGTAAAGAAGGCTTAAAAGAAATTTTCGGGCAAGGAATGGACATGAAAACACGGGAGGCGGAGTGGCGAGGCGCTACTTAAAGGAGCTTTGGCAAAGGGACTCGGGTTCAAGTTGTGGGAACGCAAAAAGGGATTTTGTTTTTGGGCTTTAGCGCTAAAAGGAAAAGGGCTCGAGTAAGGTTTATAATTAAATGATGTGGTTAATTGACATGAAAGTCAATGTGTGGCGAGTGGCACTGGGCGTGTTAAGGGGCTGCTTGCTTGGGGTTCGAGTTCGAATCCAAGCGAAACACCTTGGTTTTTATTCCTCTCTTTTCTCTTTTTTTTCTTTGGCGTGGGTGAAGAGTTTGGCTGCACTTTGGACTCTCAAGGTAGGCTGGAAGAGGTAAGTTTGGTGTTTTATTTTCACTCAATTTGTTTAAACAAAGATAGGAGATAAAGTGCTATTATCCTAGGTGATAATTAATAGTTTAATTATCAGCAAAGAGAGGAGAATTGGGCAGCATTAGGACTCTTGGGGGCTGCTCAAAATTAATCTTTTTGTACAGCAAGTAAAGCAAAATTCCAGCAACCTTTTTCCCTCTTCTTCACTGTAGAAATTCCCTAGGGATTCTTCAAACAAAAATTCAGGTTTTTTTTTCTTCTTTTATTTAGCCAAAAACAACCTTTGATTTCTCCTACTAATTCTCCTTTTTCTTTCTTCCACCATTGGCCGAATAATCCACCACTTTGCTGCCGAAATTCCTCTGCTGTTATTAATAAAATTCCAACATCTTCTCCTACTTTTTGTTCTTCTTTTCACATGTTTAACCTTGTTTATTATTTTAACCAACAATAGCCGAATTCCCTTCTCCCTACTTTGAGAAGTCTTGGCGAATATTAAAGCAAGGGTGTTCTCCTCTTTCTTTTTCTTCAATCGGTTTGGTAAGGAGGTAAGGGTCTACTTTTATTTTGGTATTTAATTGGTGTTCAAAGCCGAAGGCTATTAAGTAGCTACTAATGGTTACCGATTATAGGGTGCAAACAGAAGGCTAGTACTTAAAAGCGAATAGGTAGGGATTCGGGTTCAAAAAGGAGAACTCTTTTAAATAATTGGTTTGGCCGAATAGGCCTTTGGTATGCTTTCTTGACATTTGGCCGAATGTAGGATCAGGATCTAGCGTCATAGATCGGCTTTTCGAGATCTAGGAGTTTCGATAATAACAGGTGTGTAAGATCTCTACACACTTTATTAATTTACATGACATTATTATTTGTTTTGATTATTTTGATTGTGATTAGCTTGTGGCATAATCACGGATTTCGGGTAAGTCCCCTGTCTTGTAACTTTTGATATATGTTATATGCCATCACATGATGTTTAATACTATGACATGATATATATGAAATTGATGAATAAGCATGTGATGGTGGGATTGATGAGAGAGGAGAGGATGAAATATGGTGTCGTCGGTGGTTTTGACCACAAGATGGGTTGGCCCCATCAGATTATATGTGACCTATGGTCATCGGTGGTTTTGACCACAACGATTGAATATTTGCGACTAAGTCCCGGTGGTTTGGTACCACCGATGGTTTTGACCACACTTGATATTTTGTGACCTATGGTCATCGGTGGTTTTGACCACCACACGATGGGTTGGCCCCATCATCCGATTTGTGACTCTAAGTCATCGGTGGTTTTGACCACCGGTGGTTTTGACCACACGGGGTAGAAAAGGTGTATGGATGGCTAGTTGGGTTGCATGAGCATGTTATTAATAAATTGTGTATGAGATATATTTTTCCGGGTAGGGACTTATGCCTTTGAGTCTTGGTGACTCACCCCTTCCCTTAACATTTTGCGAGATGAGTAGATCGCGGAGATGGAGTAGGAGGGACTCGAGGAGGCCATGCGATGGAAATTTTAATTTAATAGACTTGGGTTTTATTTTATCAACTTTTGCATGTCGGTTATTTTTGTTAAATTGTAATAAGGCCTCCTAGAATATTTTATTATTGTTATATGCTTGAATACTTGTTTTAAACTTGTTATTACTATTAATTAAAAATCGTATGTTTTCCAAGTCAGAACGAAATTGTTTTTAACGAGCCATCGGGCACACTTGTAATTTTATAATAATTTTACTTAATTAAATTTCTAAATTAAAATCTAAGTATGGTTTTAACAAGCCCACTTAAATGAAGAGTTTTCAAAACTTAAGTTGGTTTTCCAAACGGGCTTTAAAAAATATTTTTTCTGTAACAACTAGATTGACCATAGTGTTTGGGCGGGTTTGGGTTGTTACAAATTGGTATCAGAGCCAGTTCAAAGCTCGGCTGTGGGGGCCCAAGGCCCAAAAATGTTTTGGTAGGCTTTTTGAACTATTTTTGGTTTTGAACAGCATGGCCCGAGTCTCCGGCACCGATCCGCCCAGGTAAGTACATCTAAACCTCTTTGTGAATTATATTCTCAGTAGAAGGGTAGGAAGCATGGAGCGTAGATAGACTTATAGGAACTTGAACCCTAGGATTAGAGTGCTCAAACACACAAACCAAACATAAGACTTAAAGAACTAAACCCACTTATGACTTAGTCACTGAGCTAGGGTGTGGTAACCTCTGTATGCATGTCTAGGAGTGGATCCGGAAGAGCACAGTATTTAAGCGATCCAGTGTGACTCACCTCCTCTCCGCAGTATCCTACAGTGCGTAGCTTCGGTTCACCTACGACCAAGAGGGCTCGGTCATAAGGCTAAACATAATGATTAAAACCCAGAAAGGGAATTAGCCATGTTTTTGAAAAAGAATGAAACAACAACAACCCTAATGTTTTCAAAACTTTTGCAATCTGAGAACGTCATTTTTACAACGTTTTCCTTGAAAAGCTTGATTTGTGGAAAATTACCCTTAGGGGTAAAATTACTAAAATGCCCTCAGTTCATAAAATATCAGTTCAATGGTTTTGCTCAAAAATTTCAACTACTTTACAAATATCCAACAACTTAGCTTTGAAAATCAACACTGAAATATTTTGGTTTTAGAAAATTACGAAAACGCCCTCAATTTGTGAAAATTACCGAAATGACCCTGATCCTTGGAAAACTTTACCAACATCACTATTTGAAAAGGAAAACTTTCAAAAAGGACCCTCGAAGTTTTACAACTGTTGGAAATACCCTCGATTTATCAAAATTACAAAATTGCCCCTAAATGACAAAATTACCAAAATACCCCTGGTTTCAAAACGATGCTATATCTCTAAATTTTACAAATTTTTCAGAAAAACCCTCCAGTTTTGGGAATTACAAAATGGCCTACTTTACTAAAGTTTTAAAACTTCTTATATGACGAAAATACCCCTGTAGGAAAATGACGAAAATACCCCTGGGTTAGAAATGGGCAGAAGTGTCCGAAGAGTGAATAGGTATGGAAAGCATTAAGGAATGGATGCATGAACTCTTTGTGTGAACTAGGATAGAAGACTGAAACCTTGTTTGCTCGAAAGAATCCCTAATTAAATTCATTCATAAAATTTCTTCGCGAATAAGAAAGTGAAACAAATGCTAACACATAAAATTTTCTTAATCAGTTAAAAGCGCGATAGATAGAATGAGTTCTAGAGGACGTGGGCGTCGTGGGCGCAGTAGTGGTAGGTAGGATGATGGTGTCCGAACCCGTCAGTCGGAGTTCGGAAAATGAGGTACCACGCCACCACCACCTCCTACTTTCGGGTGGGCGGCGAGACCGGGCCGGTGGTGAGAGGCCGTGTCGCAAGTCGCTATTTCGGGTTTTGGAGATGGTGGCGGGGTGGTGGAATTTGGGAGCTCGGAAGTCTGTTCCCGAGCGGTGGTCTAACGGGGCCGAGGTATTCCGTGGTGTCTCGTGAGTGGCACCGATGCGCGCATGAATATTGGCCGGAATCTACGGAAAGGGTCATGGATGATCTCGACCGACCGAGGAGGAGAAGCCGAAAAGAAGGCGGTGTCGCTTCTAAAGGATGAAGCGTACAGTGGTGGTGGTGGACGATACGGGATAGAGCCGCGGTGATGATCTCATATGGGACTACTTCAAAGCGCTTTCGAGAAGAAGTATGTAGGCACTAGCTATACGGATGCTCGAGAGGAAAGCCTTTCTAGGGCTAGTGTAAGGAACTAAGTCGATAGCGGAATATGAGGTAGAGTTTTTAAGGTTGAGTAGGCATGCTCGTGGTATTGTGGGTACAGAGCATGAGCGCCGTGTCGAGTTCGAAGATGGGCTTAGAGATGATGGCGAGAATGATGATAGCTCCACAACAGAGCGAGAGTTCTTTGTTCTTGTGGAGAAGTCTAAAGTTCTTTGAGAAGTAAGACAGTCCGTTAAAGCGGAACCAAGAACGAAATGGAATAAGAGGAGCTCGGAACCTTCAAGGTTCTCGGGTAATGAAATGAAGAGGATGAGGTTTGAAGGGTCAAATCAAGTGTTAGGGCAGGCGCTCCCGCTACTAATCCTCAATGGCCGCCACGGTGTGATAAGTGTGGCAAGTTTCACAAGGGGAGTGTTGGAATGGTAATCGTGGATGCTTTGAGTGTGGATCATTCGATCACCGTGTAAGGGATTGTCCTCGAAGTTAGCTAAGAATCAACCGAGAGGGACGAGAACCGTGCTCGAGTTAGAAATGAAAGACCACCACAGAGGGTCGAGGTGCGGCTAGAGGTAATGGAAATGGTAGCGGGCATGGCCGAGGTTTGAAGGTGCAGAGGCGAGGCAACCAAGGTTGGTTTATGCGATTGTTGGTCGTCGCGAGGAGGAGGAGGTACAGATGCAACAACGGGTATGTTCCTTACTTACGGAATACCCTTAATTACTTTGATTGTTGTAGAGTTTTCTTGTTTTACTAGGAAGTGCTCAAACCTTGGTTGTGAACTTAGAGATTGTGCCTAGGAAGTAGGATAGTTCTATTAAGATCAGTCTGTGCAGCATAAAGCGTATACGGTGAGTTAAGATGTCACGACTATTCGTTAGTAAGTAATTTCGAGGACGAAATTATTTTAAGGGGTAGAATTGTAACACCCTGAATTAGGGTTATTTGTAATTTGAATAAATTCCAATGGGGCTTCAAGAAATAAAATTTATAATTTTATTTGACATGTTTAAGGGTCTAAAAATAACCAGAGCTAGGCTTGACACAATATTAAAATTTTTTTCTTTAAGTGTCTAAAAAGGGAGTGGGCCAAAGAGGCCTTAAGAATAATTTTTGGCGTGTTTGGACACAAGGGTTGGCATTGGTAGGGTGGCTTAATGACGCCACTTAAGGCTTGGGCAAATGGCGCCTTGAGCATGAGGGTTCGAGCTGCAGAGAGGCGCTTGGGGATTTATTTTTATGCGATCTTTGGGCTTTGGTAAAGAAGGCTTAAAAGAAATTTTAGGCAAGGAATGGACATGAAACGCAGGAGGGCGGAGTGGCAGAGGCGCTACTTAAAGGAGCTTTGGCAAAGGGACTCGGGTTCAAGTTGTGGGGAACGCAAAAGGGATTTTGTTTTTGGGCTTTAGCGCTAAAGGGAAAAGGGCTCGAGTAAGGTTTA
Organism: Gossypium bickii; assembly: GCA_025503065.1. Taxonomy (NCBI): domain Eukaryota; kingdom Viridiplantae; phylum Streptophyta; class Magnoliopsida; order Malvales; family Malvaceae; genus Gossypium; species Gossypium bickii. The sequence goes on along the minus strand of CP106710.1, from coordinate 18,989,951 downwards.
TAATTAAATGATGTGGTTAATTGACATGAAAGTCAATGTGGCCGAGTGGCCTGGGGGGCTTGTTAAGAAATTGCTTGGGGTTGGGGTTCAGTTCAAGCAAAAGCAGACACCTTTTTTTTTATTCCTCTCTTTTTTTTTTTCTTGCTTTGGCGTGGGTGAAGAGTTTGTTGCACGCACTTTGGACTCTCAAGGTAATTTGGAAGAGGTAAGTTTGGTGTTTTATTTTCACTCAATTTGTTTAAACAAAGATAGGAGATAAAGTGCTATTATCCTAGGTGATAATTAATAGTTTAATTATTAGCAAAGAGAGGAGAATTGGGCAGCATTAGGACTCTTGGGAAATTCTGCTCAAAATTAATCTTTTTTGTACAAACAAGTAAAGCAAAATTCAAGCAACCTTTTTCCCCACTGCACACTGAAATTTCCTAGAGGGATTCTTCAAACAAAAATTCAGCTTTTTTTTTCTTCTTTTATTTAGCCAAAAACAACCTTTGATTTCTCCTACTAATTCTCCTTTTTCTTTCTTCCACCATTGGCCGAATAATCCACCACTTTGCTGCCGAAATTCCTCTGCTGTTATTAATAAAATTCCAACATCTTCTCCTACTTTTTGTTCTTCTTTTTCACATAAGCCGAGCCTTGTTTATTATTTTAACCAACAATAGCCGAATTCCCTTCTCCCTACTTTGAGAAGTCTTGGCCGAATATTAAAGCAAGGGTGTTCTCCTCTTTCTTTTTCTTCAATCGGTTTGGTAAGGAGGTAAGGGTCTACTTTTATTTTGGTATTTAATTGGTGTTCAAAGCCGAAGGCTATTAAGTAGCTACTAATGGTTACCGATTATAGGGTGCAAATAGAAGGCTAGTACTTAAAAGCGAATAGGTAGGGATTCGGGTTCAAAAAGGAGAACTCTTTTAAATAATTGGTTTGGCTGAATAGGCCTTTGGTATTAACACTGACATTTGGCCGAATGTAGGATCAGGATCTAGCGTCATAGATCGGCTTTTCGAGATCTAGGAGTTTCGATAATAACAGGTGTGTAAGATCTCTACACACTTTATTAATTTACATGACATTATTATTTGTTTTGATTATTTTGATTGTGATTAGCTTGTGGCATAATCACGGATTTCGGGTAAGTCCCCTGTCTTGTAACTTTTGATATATGTTATATGCCATCACATGATGTTTAATACTATGACATGATATATATGAAATTGACGAATAAGCATGTGATGGTGGGATTGATGAGAGGAGAGGGATGAAATATGGACTGTCGTCAGTGGTTTTGACGACAAGATGGGTTGGCCCCATCAGATTATATGTGACCTATGGTCATCAGTGGTTTTGACCACAACGATTGAATATTTGCGACTAAGTCCCAGTGGTTTGGTACCACCAGTGGTTTTGACCACACTTGATATTTTGTGACCTATGGTCATCAGTGGTTTTGACCACACGATGGGTTGGCCCCATCATCTGATTTGTGACTCTAAGTCATCAGTGGTTTTGACCACCAGTGGTTTTGACCACACGGGGTAGAAAAGGTGTATGGATGGCTAGTTGGGTTGCATGAGCATGTTATTAATAAATTGCGTATGAGATATATTTTTCCGGGTAGGGGACTTATGCACTGAGTCTTGGTGACTCACCCCTTCCCTTTACATTTTGCAGATGAGTAGATCGCGGAGATGGAGCCGGAGGGTCTCGAGGAGGCCATGCAGTGGAAATTTTAATTTAATAGACTTGGGTTTTATTTTATCAACTTTTGCATGTCGGTTATTTTTGTTAAATTGTAATAAGGCCTCCTAGAATATTTTATTATTGTTATATGCTTGAATACTTGTTTTAAACTTGTTATTACTATTAATTAAAAATCGTATGTTTTCCAAGTCAGAACGAAATTGTTTTTAACGAGCCATCGGGCACACTTGTAATTTTATAATAATTTTACTTAATTAAATTTCTAAATTAAAATCTAAGTATGGTTTTAACAAGCCCACTTAAATGAAGAGTTTTCAAAACTTAAGTTGGTTTTCCAAACGGGCTTTAAAAAAATATTTTTCCTGTAACAACTAGATTCGGCCATAGTGTTTGGGCCGGGTTTGGGTTGTTACAGTGGGTCTACTGATCATCGGGTAAGAGACTGTCCACAGGAACGAGGCAATGCGTGGCCAATAGGTCAAGGTTATGCTCAGCCAGGTAGAGGTGGTCAGCAACCGTAGAGAGTTCGTGGCCCACCTAGAGGAGGTAATAGTTTCGGTCAGGGCTGTGGAACACTAGGCAGAGGTGCAGGGAGCACTGATGCTAGACAGTCAGGGTTAGTCTATTCAGCTAGACGCCGAGAGAAAGGTGTTGCAAAGGATGTGATAATCGGTACGTTCTTAATTTTTTGATTGCCTTTTACTGCATTGATTGATATTGGGTCGACACATTCTTATATTGCTAGTGTGGTATCAGGAACTTTATGCATAGACTCTGAGGTTGCTTCTAGGGAGATGACTGTACTTAGCCCTTTAGGACAATCAGTAGTGGTGAACAAACTCTTTAGGGATGTACCTCTAGAAGTTTAGGGGATGGTTTTCCCGGCTGATCTGATGGACCTGCTGTTCGGGGAGTTCGATTTAATCCTAGGTATGGATTGGTTGGTAAAATATCGAGCAAATTTAGATTGTGCAGCCAAGCGTATGGTGTTAAGAACTCCTGAGAATGATGAAGTTTTTGTGATAGGAGAAAGAAGGAACTATTTGTCTTTAAGGGCAGAAAGAATGGTGAGGAAAGGATGTGAAGCATTCTTAACTTTTGTTCGGGCTCTGGAAGCCAAGGAACTAATCGTAGGGGATGTTAGACCGGTGAAGGAATTTTCTGATGTTTTCCCAGAAGAGCTTCCGGGATTACCTCCGGATCGCGAAGTGGAGTTCAGTATTGATCTTCTTTTAGGAACAGCGCCAGTGTCTATTGCCCCATATAGAATGGCGCCAAAGGAGTTAGTAGAACTAAAAGCACAGATTCCAGAACTGTTGGATCGGGGTTTTATCCGACCGAGCGTATCACCTTGGGAAGCGTCGGTGCTATTTGTTCAGAAAAAAGATTGGTCAATGCAGATGTGCATCGACTATAGGCAGTTGAACAAGTTGACGATAAAAAATAAATACCCACTGCCGAAGATTGACGACCTGTTCGATCAATTGAAGGGTGCTTCAGTCTTCTCAAAGATAGATTTGAGGTCAGGATATCATCAGCTTAAGGTCAAGGAAGCGGATATTCACAAGACGGCGTTTCATACTCGTTACGGTCACTATGAGTTCCTAGTGATGCCGTTTGGGTTGACTAATGCACCAGCAGCATTTATGGACATGATGAACCGAGTATTCCAACCCTACCTGGACCTGTTTATTGTGGTATTTATAGACGATATCTTGGTCTATTCAAGATTGGAGGAGGAGCATAATTCGCATCTTCGAGTGGTTTTGCAAATCTTGAGGGAGAAATAGTTGTACGCCAAATTTAGTAAGTGCGAATTTTGGCGAAGTGAAGTTACTTTTCTGGGCCATGTTGTGTCGGCAGAGGGGATTAGAGTTGATCCCCGGAAAATTGAAGCTGTGTTGGACTGGAAGCCGCCTAGGTCTGTGGTAGAAATTTGAAGTTTTCTTTGTCTGGTTGGGTATTATAGAAGATTTGTGGAGGGATTCTCGTTAACTGCGGCACCATTAACTAAGTTGTTGCGGAAAGGGGTTCTGTTTTTCTGGTCTGATAAGCAGCAGGAGAGTTTTGAGAGGCTGAAAAGGATTTTGACAGAGGCTCCGGTGTTGATACAGCCTGGGGCTGGGAAAGAGTTTGTTGTTTATTGCGATGCGTCACACACAGGATTGGGATGTGTGTTGATGCAAGAAGGTAAGGTGGTAGCATATGTGTCTCGGCAGTTAAGACCGCATGAGGTGAATTATCCCACACATGATTTGGAATTGGTAGCAGTAGTATTTGTCTTAAAGATCTGGAGACATTATCTATATGGGGAGAAATCAATCATTTATACAGATCACAAGAGCCTAAAATACCTTTTCACCCAGAAGGAGTTGAATTTAAGGCAGAGGAGGTGGATCGAATTGTTAAAGGATTATGATTGCTCGATCGAATACCATCCGGGTAAAGCTAACGTGGTGGCGGATGCATTAAGTCGTAGGGTAATCTCTGACTTGAGAGCAATGTTTGCTCACCTCAGTTTATACGATAATGGAAGTCTATTAGCTGAGCTTCAAGTGAAACCTTCTTGGGTCAGTCAAATTAAAGAGAAGCAGTGGGCTGATGAGTGCTTAAAATCGAAGTTGCAGATGGGAGCTGACGATGAGATAACGGGTTTCAGTGTGAATAGTGATGGGGTATTTTGTTTTCGAGGAAGGACTTGCATGCGAAAGGATCCTGAGTTAGGGCCTAAGATTTTACAGGAAGCGCATAGCAACCCATATGCTATGCATCCTGGAGGAAGTAAGATGTATCGGGATTTGCGAGAACAGTTTTGGTGGCCAGATCTGAAGCGAGAGGTAACCAAATTTGTAAGTAAATGTTTGACGTGTCAACAGGTAAAAGCGAAACATCGGTTACCTTCGGGGTTGTTGTAGCCAGTAAAAATTCCACAGTGGAAATGGGAGAGGATCACAATGGACTTTGTTAGTGGGCTACCTCTCACACCTTCTAAGAAGGATTTGATTTGGGTAATTATTGATCGTTTGACGAAGTCTGCTCATTTCATACCAGTTCATGTTGACTACTCTCTACAGAAGTTGGCTAAGCTGTATGTAGTAGAGATTGTGAGGTTGCATGGGGTACCAGTGTCTATCATATCAGACAAAGACCTTAGGTTTACGTCGAGATTCTAGAAGGCGTTGCATCAAGCGTTGGGTACGAAGTTAGATTTCAGTACAGCATTCCATCCTCAGTCTGATGGTCAGTCTGAGAAGGTAATTCAGATCTTAGAAGATATGTTGAGAGGTTGCGTCATAGACTTCAGAGGTAGTTGGGAAGAATTTCTACCGTTGGCGAAATTCGCATACAACAAAAGTTACCAGCCTAGTATTCATATGGCACCGTATGAGGCGTTGTATGGTCGGAAGTGTCGCACTTTTACTTGATGGATAGAGTTGGGCGAGCGACAATTGTTGGGTCCAGAATTGGTGTCTGAAACGGAGGACAAGGTTAAGTTAATTCGGGCTCGATTAAAGGAAGTTTCTGATAGACAGAAGTCTTATTCGAACCTGAAGCTTAAGGACATAGAATTTGCAGTGGGTGACCGGGTTTTCTTAAAGGTTTCACCGTGGAAGAAGGTTCTAATATTTGGACGGAAGGGTAAGCTAAGCCTTAGGTTCATCGGGCCTTATCGTGTAGTGAAACATGTGGGACCAGTAGCTTATCAGCTCGAGCTACCTTCAGAATTAAGTCAGATTCATGATGTATTTCATGTTTCAATGTTAAGGCGCTACCGTTTGGATCCATCTCATGTTGTGCCAGCGGAAGAAATCAAGGTAAATCCGGACCTATCCTTTGAAGAGGAACCAGTTCAGATCTTGGATTGTGACGTTAAAGTATTATGAAAGAAATCAGTCCCTTTGGTTAAAGTTTTGTGGCAGAACCACGGTTGAAAAGAGGCTACGTGGTAGCCAGAAGATGTTATGCGGCAGCAATACCCTCATCTCTTTTGACCAGGTAATTTCGAGGTCGAAATTTCTTTAAGGGGGTAGAACTATAACATCCTGGTTTTGGCGGTTCTGCATCTAATGTATGTTGTGTGTATGTTGTGTTTTGTACATTATTTTGGTGTGTTTGGGGGTCTAGGGAATGGTCGGGGTAAAGCTGAAGCCTAGCCAAAATTTTGTTTTGGTCACTTTCAGGGGAGAGCTGACTGGGGCAGCACTTAAGGGTTATTGCTTGTGTTTGTTGACACAAGAATTGAAGTTGCAAAGTGGCAAGGAGGCGGCACTTAATGTATTGGTAGGTGACACCACAGGGAAGCAATGAGGGAGCTGGTTCGAGTCTCACAATTTTCATTTTTGGAAACTCTTTTTGGCGTCAATGGGAGTAGTGTTGGATGTCAGCTAGGAACCTTGAAGAGTGGAAGTTGAAATGGTCAAAATTTTTGAATGATAGGCCAAGAGAGAAAGGTGGGGTTTGAATGGTTCAAACTTTTTCAAATGGGTGATTGAGAGTTAAGTTAGGAGGAGGATATGGGATTGAGGGTTGGTGAAGGTGGTGGCCGAATGTTAGGATGTTGGTGGAAGGGGGAAACAATCAGTTTTGTCTTGTATTGGTGTGCCGAAATTCATTAGTGGTTTTAGGTTCCATTTTAGTTTTCTTTAGAACAAATTCGGGTATTAGCGGGATGTGATTGCCGTTTTGTGCTTAATTCATGGAAGTCTCTTTCTTTTCATTCTCTTTGAGTCCATATTTTTTGTGTGCCGAAATTGTTTTAGTCAACATCTATTCTCCTCTCTTTTCATCTTTAGCCGAATATGATAGACCATTGGTGCACTTTCTTTTTCTTCATTTTCCTTTCTCCATCTAAGACTTTCAAGCCGCACCTTAGCATCATTTTACTCCCCATTTCCATTGTTTGTATTCTTCTTCTCTTCCTCTCTTAAGCCGAAACCTTGTAAGCCTCTACCAAATCTCTCTTTCTCCCCACTCATACTCTTAAGCTTCACAAATCGAAAGTAACACACCATTTCTTTTGTAATCACTTTTATTCTTTTCTTCTTTGCTTATTTTATTTTAAACCGAAACCATCTTTTTCCTCATTTACATACAAAGATGAAACCCCTATTTACTTCCATTCTCTTCTCTATTTCTTGCTAAAACCGAACATCCCTTGTTCCATTATTTTCTTTTCTAACCAGTAGTCGTCTTGGCCGAAACTAAGCCCTTGCTACCGATCATTTTCTTTTGATTTTGATCTTCAAAGATCCCTTGGGATATTATTTGTATTAGCCTGATTCGGTGGAACAAGGTAGTAGGAATCTGCTTCGGATCTCTCATTGAGTTGGGTCATTAAGCCGAAGTATTTGAATTCCAAGTCTAAGAATCGGTCAATCTTTGAACCCGATCTCTCTAATCGGGATCTCAAGGTAAGGGTTTTCCTTCTAGTTATTTGATTGGGTTTTCTTTTCGTTATTCGTTGACCTTAACCCATTGTTTGTTAACAACCGTCATCTTATTATAGTATCTTCTGACCAAGAACGTTTCATGGATTCAATTGCCATCCAATCGAAGGCAGGGGTTGGACCCGTAATCCCAGCCCCTAAGTTCAAAAAGCGCGCGGTGTCTGCTGTTCGAGATTGGCCACCGGGTTGTGGACCGGCTTCAGAATAGAAAAGTAGGTAAATAGCAGTTGTTCCTGCTAGCGATAGTGTCGACATAGATAGCATAATATTACATGTGATCAGGTGTGTAAAACTTCACACACTTTATTTTATCTATATTATTAGTTGTATGGGCTGAAAAGTCGGAAAAGACTGTGGAGACAATCGTAATACCCTTGTGGGTAAGGCTAGGGATGCCAGGTACGTGACTTTAACGTTTTTCTTTGCGAGTATGGATGTATGGGGTAATCTTTTACTTTGTTGATAACATGTTGCATTCATTATGACATGTATGATATGCATGGGCTTGGATTATGACATGAAAGGGGAAGAAATTGGGACTGTCACGGTGGTTTGGTACCACGAGTGGGTTGGCCCCACTTATATCTGATTTAGTGACCATGTCTCGGTGGCTTGGTGCCACGATGGTTTAATACCACGAATATACGATCTAGTGACTCGTCCCGGTGGTTTGGCACCATAGTGGGTTGGCCCCACATATATTCATTAGGGATTGTCACGATGGTTTGATACCACGGTGGGTTGGCCCCACGTATGTTAAATAGTGACTCTGTCACGGTGATCTAGTATCATGGTGGTCTGGAACCACGAGTGGCTTGGTGCCACGTATGAGGTGTGTAGCGGATGGAGGGTTGATTGTAGAAATCCCTACGGTGTGATGGGCTGGTACGGGTGGCGTGTAAAGGATGGTAAAACTTGGTTGGGCTGGGACATATTGCATTCATATCTGATGTATGTCATCTTGAGTGGGCTAAGGCCCATTATGTGATTGTGGGCCATGAGCCATTTATGTGATACAAGGGATTTACACACTGAGTCTCAGTGACTCACCTCTTGCTTAACCTTTCAGGTAATCAGTAGATTGTGGATATGGGAGCCAAGGAGGACTTGTGGAGGCCGTAATGTCTTTTCTTTTCGTAAACTCATTTCTTGCTTTAAATTATTTTAATTTGGGACTTTCGTTATATAATAAGGCCTTTGTAAGTTAATCTTTGGTTTTTGTTATTTATTGTTTATTTCAAATTCGATACTATGATAATTTAATCATTAAAGTGGAAATGGAGTTTTCAAAATACGAGCAACATGAAACAATCATTTTCTTTTAAGTACCAACAAATATAATGAATATTCGACTATCATAAATTAGGAATTTTCCTTAATCTACGTATCACTATTTTCAAGACTTCACCCTAATTCGAAAAATTTTTAAACTTACGGTATTTTCCTACACTCATCGAAATTCGTTTTTACTTCACCCTGTGACATACCAGATCTGGTCGTAATGTTTAGGCCGGGTTTGGGGTGTTACAAAGTTCAATTTTAATTGTGAGTTGAGAATTTTGCTTGAGGACAAGCAAAAGCTTAAGTGTGGGGGTATTTGATAAACCATAAAAGTAACATATTTTAAGCCCACATTTAGCATGCTTTTGGATGATTTAAGCCTTTAATTATGTAATTTGGTTCCCTTAATCCTTTGTTTTCATGTTTTATACCCAGATGAGCACCCAATGACGAAAAGAACAGAAAACGGGCCCAAATGGTGTAAATGGGCTATATCACAAAATTGACACGGCCTGGCCCAAATCCACACGGCCGTGCCCAATTCAACAGGATCGAAGACAGCCTGGCCATGACTTACACGGGCGTGTTCCACGGGTGTGTCCCTGTCATAGGAAAGGAGAGTTTCACTCAGATTTGGATACTTAGGGGCAAAGTAACATATTCAGAAGCCTATATAATCACCCTAAGTATGACCAGAAAAGGGGAACCCATGGCTTTAGTCAGGGGCTATTCGACTAGGCCAGAGAAGGTAGATTTGTGGAGATTTACTCGAAGAAAGCCAGTTGTTCCATCTCAAGAAGTCAGAATTATACTCAAGACGGAGGATCTCTCCTTCAATTCCTTCAAGGGGTTTTAGGGGTTTCTTATGTTTTGTTTTATCTTTTCTTTTGAGATGTTTTCTTTTATTGTTATGAACTAAACCCTTAGATACCTGAGGGGATGAAACCTAAGATGAATCTTGTTATTGTTTGCTGAACCATATGATAAATATTTGACTTGTTCTTAATTCTTGTGTTGATATTTCTGGAATATTAATTCAAGTATGATGTGCTTAGGTGGAGGAGCAAAAATCCCTGCCTAAGAGTAGATCTAGCATAATTAAGCGGAGTTGATCGCGCACCTAGAGATAGGGTGACGAGATTTTGCCGGATTAGGGTGAAACCTAATACGGGATTCTATAGATCGAGTTAATGCGATTCTAGGGGTTTTAATTAAAAAGAGATTTTAATTAATCAACCTAGGGTTAGACGTTAGTCGCCTCGAGAGAGGGATTAATATAACTTAGGGAATCTTACGGATCAAGTCAAATGAATAAATCGTCTTAATCTATTGGTTTTTCCTCAAGTAATTTTCCCAATTTCATTCTTCTTTGTCTTAGAGTCTTTAATTTAGTAGTTAGTTAATTTTAAATTAGATAAACAAATCCCTTCATTCTTAGGCTAAATAATAAAAAGAGAGTTAGTATTAGTACTTTTGGTTCCTTTGGGTTCGACATTCCGGTCTTTCCTTAACTATACTACTGTTCGATAGGTACGCTTGTCTTAAATCATTTTCATAGTTAATTTCCAGGTTTGATCATTCTTTTTGTAAATTTTAAGACTTTGAAATTGCGAAAACAACCCTGTTGCTATTACTGACTTAAGCAATGAGGAAGAGATGTTGTACCAGAAACAATAGGAACAATCAAATAAATTGAGCTTCTATGTTTTTTTGTGAATGATTATTGTCAACAACATCGATACCACAATTCCATAAGTTAAAAGTGTGAAAGAACATCTTATGCTTATGGAAGAATATTTTCTTCAAACCATCATACTTCATGGTTGATGACTCTTTTTTAGTGTAGTTTATATTGAACTCACTATCTTTAAATTATGGATCATTTCAAAACTATAACACCATTAAAGATAAGTGAGATGTTAATGAATTGGCTAGTAAGCTTGTTTAAGAGGAAGTAAGATGTAACAGTCCGAATTTGACCCTAAACAGAACGGTGGTTTTGGGACCACGAATCCGAGCCTGAGAAATATTTAAATATTATATTTCATGTTATTTATATGTGAATTAATGTGTTTGAAAGTTTCGTAGAAAAATTTAATTGTTTGCATGTTTAATTTAGAAAAAGGACTTAATCGCATAAAAGGTAAAAGTTGCAAACCAAAGTGAAATGCACTACTTTGAGTGTGGCTTTTTAATATGAAGTATTAAATGGGTAAATAACCCATTTTTAAGTTAGTGGGTGACATATGACATGTTTAACCTTAAGTTTTATATTATATAATTTATTATAATAAGGTTATAAAAGTAAATGTTTAAATGTTATAATATATGTTAGGTAAAACATAAAAAAAGGCATTATCATCTTTCATTTGCTTGGCCGAATATTGAAAAAAAGAAAAGGGGTTGGTTTCACTTGAATTTCGGCACTTGTGATCACAAATTCAAGGTTAGTTTGATTTCGGTTCTTCATAATTTTTATATTTTTGAGATCGTTGCTCTGAATATTAGTTGACCCATGTTAGAATTTTTGAAATTGTGCATATTTGATGTTCGGCCATTGTTTTGTTATTGTGGTTTTTGATATTTGATAATTTTAAATTAAAGATATGTTAAAGATTAGTATATTTTGTATTGGAAGTTTTGGTGAAATTGAGTAATTAGGACTAATTTGTAAAAATAAAATTTTAGAGGGGCTTATCTGCAAAATAAATGAAAGAAATGGACTTGTATAGTCCCTATGAGTATTCGGCCCTTGAGTGGTATTGAGAAATTTTGTGTATTTTGTGTTTTATGCAAATAGGACTAAATTGTAAAAATGTGAAACCCTAGGGGTAAAATGGTAATTTGCTCATTTAAGTGTTTAGGGACTAAATTGAAATGAAATGTACTTGAATGAGCTGAATTGTAATGTGTTTAGATCAAGAACAAAGAAAAACGGATTTGGATCGGGGAAAGACGAAGGTTATTGAATAGCCGGTCTACGCGGTCCGTCGACAGTCGATGTAAGTCCTTAAGTAAATATACGTTAAAGAATTATTTATGAATATATTAAATGATGAAATTTGAATATTTTAGGCATAAATATGTGAAATGGCCGAATGTAATGGTGTGATATTGGATTGAGTTTTAATTGTTGAAAGTAATGTGGAATAGATATGCTCGGTTATTATGTGAAAATGATAAGCATTACATAGGTTGTTCAGGATGCTAATGTTGAGAAATGTGCATTGAATGATTTATTATATTGTTATTATGGGCGTTGAGCCTAGCAGGCCTTGTGCCGGTGACTTAATTCGGGCTTATAGCCTAGCAGGCTAATTGCCGGTGTTTATATTTCGGACCTTTGGTCTAGCAGGCTTAATGCCGGTGGATAATTCAGGCTTGAACGCCTAGCAGGCTAAATGCCGGTGATACGCTATAAACGAAGAATTCAAGAATGAAATGAGGTATGGCATAGTAAATGATATGTGTTAGAAGCTCGGGTAAGAATTAACTTACTATGTTAGTAAGGAATGAAATGAGGTATGGCATAGTAAATGATATGTGTTAGAAGCTCGGGTAAGAATTAACTTACTATGTTAGTAAGGAATGAAATGAGATAAATTCTTATTGTTTTAATTAAACATGATGTGATGAAATGGACAATTCAACAAGTGTTTTATCTTATGAGGTTGAGCTTGTCGTTTATGTGTATGAACAATACTTATATGTGAACTAGGGTTATATACATGTATGTTACAGTGGAAATTTCGGTTATAAAATGGAAAGATCAGTGATGAAAGAATTGAAAGTGTTATGTATATATGGGTAAGTAGAAATAGAGATCGATGCCTAGATTGGTTCATGTGATTCGGTATATACCTTACAAAATGTTATTCATGTGAGTTGATAATGTATATGTCCATGATATCATAGTGATGATATTTATATTAAGTGTATTATTATTATTTGGCTATGTACATTTTACATAATGATGTATTTATGTTTCATACTATAAGCTTGGAGATTAACATGTTTAAATGTATATTCAATACATTATATTTACTTGAGACTAACTAAGCTAGCAAGCTCACTGTGTGTGTTCTATTCTTGTCTACCTCTGTTTTATAGATTTCTTTTTTATTCAAGCTACGGACTCGAAGGATCTTCAAAGAAGTCAACCACACTATCCACTCTCTTTGGTACTGATAAACTTGGTTTTTGATTCAAAAGGCATGTATAGGCTAGACTAAGCTGTATTTCTAATGATACTTAATCGTGTATAAAAATAGCCTTGTGAAAATGGCTACTTATTTTGGGTTAAACTTCATTTATATGTTTTGATGAAATGGCTTGCTCATGCTATTAAGAAATGTTTGTATTCGGTTGAATTTAGATATCAATTGAGGTCTGATATGTGATATGAATGTTATGTATATAGTTGGAAAAACTTAACTTGGGCTATTGATTGTTAAATATGGTAGTTACGGTTAGGTTATAATATTAATCTTATAATAGAAATTTGTATATGTAAGTTGATTTGTTAAGTTCATTTGTTAATGATTAGTAATAGTAGTTATAAATTATATAGAAAGGTGGTATTTAAGATTCGGTCAAGGTATGATTAAATATGCTTGGATTTCTATGTTAATTTAATTTGAGACCTATGTTTTTGAATGGTCAATAGTGTATAAATTGTGGCATAGTTTTTCATGTAATATGGAAGTTTAGTTAGTGCATTCGTTTTCTTTTTATCATATGCGTATAATATGTAAAGTTAGTTGTGGTCATGATATTAAAAGCTAAGATGAGGCGCATTCGGTTGTATGTATATATGAAAGGTATACTATTTCTTAGTTTATAAGTGTGAAATCGGGTTACATAATATACATATGTAACCATATGATGCTTAGTAATATTTTCAACAATAAGGTTTTGATGTATATTAGTTCGAAATAAAATTTTACATGAGGTATGGTTGCATAAAATGAATGTGAAGGTGGTAATGATAAGTAGGGGTTTGAAATTGTTTTGTTGTATGATATCAAAGAAAGGTATATTGCTTGACCATTCTGTATTCGTTGATGTTTATATCAAATATACTTTAATTTGGTATAATAATGTATATATATTTAATTATACATATTCTATATACATGTGAATTGTTTGTTTATAATTGAATGGTTGGAATAAGATATTTATTTAAGATGCATGTTAATGAATAAAAGTTTTGACTTTCGGTAATACCCGTAACCCTAATCCGGCGACGGATACGGGTTAGGGGTGTTACATAAGATTAAAGAGTTAAGAAAGTAACTCAACAACCTTGTGGGTTAAGAAGTTGGAAAATGACTTAAGGTAAATATCAACAAGTTTAAGAAAATGAAATCATGCCTACCAATGTCTCTAATGGCTAGAAAAAGGAACAAACCATAGATAAGTGTCACTTTTGTAAGAAAGTAGGACATTATTAGAAAGATTACCAAGAATGCAAAGGTTGGTTTGAAAAGAAAGATAATTTTTATGCTTCTTTATGTTTAATTGAAGTTCCTAATAATACTTGGTGGTTTTATGTTGGTGTTACTACTCATGTATCCAACATGATGCAAGGATTCCTTTTGACCCAAATCATACACCCAATTAAATATTTCCTATACATGGGGAACAATACGAAGGCCCCAATTGAAGACACAGGGACTTATCGTTTGGTCTTGGATACTGGTTATAATTTAAGCCCATTTCAGATTCTATGTACCTTTAGTTTTTAGGAACTTTATATCTATTTCAGAACTTGATGTTTCTGGGTTTAACATTAAGTTTAATTTAATGGAGAAAAGTATTTTATCATCTTTATTGATTATTTTTCGTGGTAATGTTGTATTTATTTGCTTGATGAAATATCTCAACCAGTAAATACTCTCGAGGTATACATTAATGAGGTTGAAAAGCAATTTGATAAAAAAGTGAAAATAGTAAGATATGATAGATATGTCAATTTTATGGAAAATTTATTGAATCAAGACAATGTCTAGGTCCTTTTGCAAAATTCCTCAAAAGTTGTGGCATATGCACAATATACCAGACACATCTCAACAAATGATATGGCAAAAAGGCATAATCACACTTTATTGGATAAGATTAGATGTATGATTTGTGACTCATTACCTATTTCATTGTGGATGCATGAAATTAAAATTGTTCTATACCAATGAAATAAAATCCTAGTAAGGAAGTTCCAAAAACTCCTTTTGAGTTGTAGACTGGAAGGAATCTAGCCTAAGACACCTACATGTTTGGGTTTGCTAGGTGGGAGTAAGAATATATAATCCATATGAAAGAAAATTAGATTCTCGTATGATAACAGGATAATTTATTGGTTAACCATAAAAATAAAAAGGAAATATCTTTTATGTACCAAATCATAATCCAAGAATTGCAAAAATTGATAATGCTAGATTCTTTAAAAATAGTGAAGTTAGTGGGAGTTCTTTAAAACATGTTGCGAACATAAAAGAAATTGAAGTGTAATTTTTTGCATCTACAGATGTTCCTTTTCGACAACTACCACAAATGTTGTTCCAGTGATAAATGAATGCCTAAATGATGAAAAACATTTAAATGATGAAACACCCTTAAAAGAAACTAACACAAAAAGGTCTAATGAAAACGAATCGTAAATAACGACATTAAGAAGATCTTAAAAAGAGAGAGAAAATTGGTCATTCCCAATAATTATAAGGCTTGGTTGCAAGAGTATGATTTTTATATTAGAATCACTAAAGATCCATTTTCACTTTCGCAAGCCATTAATAGTGATGCGTTTGGCAAATGGCTAAATGTTATGAAAGATGAGATGAAATCTATGAAACAAAACAAAGTTTGGGATATTTTTGAATTGCCAAAATGGTTAAAACGAATTGGTTCAGATGAGTTTCTAAAACCAAATATGACTCAAATGGCAATATCAAATGGTATAAAGCTAGACAATTTGCCAAAGGTTACACTCAGAAGAATGATATTGATTATAAACTTTCTCACCATTCTATAAGAAAGGCTCTTTAAGAATTATTATGACATTGGTGGCCTATCATTATTTACAGGTACACCAAATGGATTGTGAACACAACCTTTCTAAATGGATATATTGAGGAAGAAATTTATATGGATCAACATGAAGGTTTTTCAATAAAAAGAAAATGCCATATGGTGTGTAAATTAAGAAGTCAATATATGAACTTAAACAATC
Source organism: Gossypium bickii (assembly GCA_025503065.1). NCBI lineage: Eukaryota > Viridiplantae > Streptophyta > Magnoliopsida > Malvales > Malvaceae > Gossypium > Gossypium bickii. The sequence goes on along the minus strand of CP106710.1, from coordinate 18,974,296 downwards.
TAAAGGACAATGGTACATTAAGTTTAATGATATCATAAAGTCTTTGGATTTTTGAGAAAACATCGTTGATTAGTGTATATATTAAAATATCAGTGTAGGAGTAAATTTATTTTATTAGTTTTATATCTTGACGATATTTTGCTTCTGACAAATCGCTTTAGCATATTGCATGAGATGAAAGTTTTTCTCTCGAACAAATTTGAAACGAAAGATATGGGATAGGCATCCTATATTATAGGAATTGATATGTTCCATAATAGATCACAAGGATTGTCTAAAAACCTATATTGAAATACTTTTAGAGAGATTCAATATGCGTAATTGTTCCACAAGAATTGTTCCTATGCAAAAAGGGAGCAAAATTAGTTTCATGTAATCTTCAAAAAATGATGTGGAATGAAATCAATTCCTTACACTTTTGTTCTGGGCAGTTTAATCTATGTCTAAAACTGCACAAGACTCAATACTTGCTTTGCGGTTAGGATGTTTAGAAAATATCAAAGAAATCATTTAATTTATCGTTAGAAGGATGCAAAGGAAGTTTTATAGTACCTACAAGGAACAAAGGTTATAAGCTCATGTATAGAAGATCTAATTAGTTGGAAGTGATTGGATATTTTGATTTAGATTTTGTAGGATGACTTGATAGTAGAAAATCTATTTTTAACTATTTATTTTTACTTGATGAGAGCTATATCATGGAAAAGTGATAAATAGTTTTCCATTGCATCATCTACGATGGAACCAGATTTTGTGACATGTTTTAATGCTACTATTCATACATTATGGTTGCGGAATTTTATTTTAGAAATTGGGGTAGTGACACCATTAGCAAGCTGTTGAAAATTTACTGTGATAATTTCACAGCGATATTTTTCTCCAAGAACGAAAAATATTCCAAAGAAACACAACATATAGAAACAAAGAGTGTCTATAGAGCATATTAGAAGTGATATTATGATTGCAAATCCGTTAACTAAAGGCTTACAACCAAATACATTTAAAGAACTTGTACACAGAATAAGTTTTAGTTGTATTGATGAATGAAATATTATGATATTTTTACACTCGAGCTCAATTACTATGTTTATGAAATAAAATATACATATTTCTTGTTTATTATGATTGTGTGCACATAAAATAATTTAAAACAATAAAATTTTTGTAGTTAAAAACCTATTATATTGAGTTGTAATGTTGTAGTATATGGAGAGTGTAATATATTGAGTTGTATAATTAAAAACCTATTATATTGGGTTGTAATGTATGTGACTTAAACTATATACAACCGTTATAGCTCACAGTTGCAATTCACTATAATATGGTAATAATAATGAGTGTTATTTTTTATGCACGCTCAATGTTTATTCTGTTAAAGTTTATGTTTTATCGCATTAGGCCAAGTAGGGGAATGTAAGATTTTAGCCTAATCTTGTTGACCCAATTTAAAAGGAATAAGAGTCTTTCTTTAATAGAAGTTAACTCATATCCATTCATTCAATTACTTGATGGACACACTAGATTAAAAGTTGATCATTATAAATTGGTCCACCCTCTACCTATTAGGGTTACACACACGAAAACACACATACAAATTATAGCCTCCATCACTTAGGGTTTGTGTAAATAAAGGAAAAGATCAAGAGAGACAAATTAATTTATCGTGGTGTTCTTTTGATGCGTCGTGAACAAACTAAAAATTTGACTACGACAAGTGCACCTATCAATTAATAGTATAGTTACGTTGAGCAAAGATATCATTCCCACAAATACCAAAAGTACTAATAATTACTAACTAATAATTCGAGTGATTGATTAAAAACTAAAATTAACTATATCAATTACTAACTAACACGACAAAGAAAAAAAATTGAACAAGAAGCAAAGCAATACCTAGGAAAGAATTCACCAAGATTTCATCTGTCACTATCAATCAAAATTACACAATTTCTTTACTTAGTATCTTGATCTGTAGAAATCCCTAAATTATGCAAATATCTCTTTCAAGCATAAGAGCAACTGACTCTATGTTGATTAATTGAAATTTCCTTCTAATTAAAACCCCTGTTATCGCATTAACTCATGCTATAGATTCCCCTATTAGATTTGACTCTAATCCGATATATTTATGTCATCTTATTTATAGGATTGCATGCAACTCCACTCAATTACGCAAGATCTATTCTTAAACAGAGCCTATTCAACCTCCAATTTAAGCACATAAAATATGGACCAATAGTCTAGAAATATTAAACCAAGAATTAAGCACACATAATTGAGAACAATAAACTAAGTATTTATTGCATAAAATAAAAATCAAACGATAGAATCTATCATAAGGTTCATCTCCCCTAGGTATTTAGAAAATTAGTTCATGCTTGAAAATAAAAACATCCAAGATAGAATAGTACCGAAATAAATAAATAAACTCATGATAATCTCCTAAGAAATCAAGTGGAAATCTGATCGTAGTGGGAAAGTCTTAAAATTTATATAATTAATGATCGAGCCTAGAAACTAACTATCACCACAATTGAGGCAAGCGCACCTATCGAACAGTAGTATAGTTTAATGGCAAGACCAGAATGTCAAACCCAAGGGAACCAAAAGTACTAATACTAACTCTCTCTTTATTATTTAGCCTAAAAATTAAGGGAATTATTGTTTAATATAAAATTAACTAACTACAAAGCTATGGATGCTAAGACACAGAGAATGAATTAGGGAAAATACTGTTGCGAAAAACCAATTGATTAGGACAATACCCGAGGAAGAATCCACCTAGACTTCACTTGTTATTTAACTCTGAACCAGACAATTTATTCACTCGACTTGATCCGTAGGATTCCCTAATTTATATTAATACCTCTTTCGAGGCTACTAACGTCTAACCTTAGGTTGATTAATTGAAATCTCTTTCTAATTAAAACCCTAGAATTGCATTAACTCGATCTATGGACTCCCATATTAGGTTTGACTCTAATCTGGCAGATTTTCGTCATCCTATTTCTAGGGTTGCAATCAACTCCGCTTAATTATGCTAATCTACTCTTAAACAGGGACTTTTGCGCCACTGCCTAAGCCCTAAGCACATCAATACTTGAATCAATATCCTGAAATATCAAAGCAAGAATTAAGAACACATAATTAAGAACAAATCAAGTATTTATCATATAGTTCAGAAAACAATAACAAGATCCGTCTTAGGTTTCATCCCCCTCAGGTATTTGAGGGGTTTAGTTCATAATCATAAAAGAATACATCTCAAAAGAAAATATAAAACAAAACATAAGAAAAACCCTAAAACCCCCTGAAGGAAATTGAAGAGGAGATCTTCCGTCTTGAGTATAATTCTGGCTTCTTGAGATGAATCAACTGGCTTTCTCCGAGTAAATCCCACAATTCTAGCTTCTTTGGCTTGGCTCCTTGGCCTACCTGGACGCCCCCCTCTTAGGTCATACTTAGGGTGTTTATATAGGCTTTCGAAATGTCATTCTTCACCCCTAAGTATCCTAATCCAAGTGGAATTAAAATTTGTCACGGCAAGGACACACCCATGCCACACGCCCGTGTAAATCGAGGCCAGGCAGTGTCCAAGTCTGCTAAGGAGGCACGGCTGCGCGGCTTGGGTCCAGGCCGTGTCAATTTCGTACTTTGGCCCATTTTCTCCTTTTTTGGCTCGTTTCTCATTCTTTTTACCCTCCGGTGCTTCCCTATGTATAAAACATGAAATTAAAGGATTAGGAGCACCAAATTCCACAATTCGGGGAATAAATCATCCAAAAGTATGCTAAATGTGGGATTAAAATATGAACATATTACGGTTTATCAAATGCCCCCACACTTAAGCATTTGCTTGTCCTCAAGCAAAGTTCTCAACTCACAATTAAGATGAACTTCCTCGATTTATAATATTCATCAATAGTATTTCATCATAACTCAAAGGTAATTCATACATTATAATTTAAGTAAAAGGGTCCTAAAGATTCAAACAATCAAAGTCATAGTTTTTGTAGCATGAAAATATAGGCATTTCCCTTTACCTAACTAATCACATTTAGTTCAAAATCGACAAGAGTTAACACCCTCACTAAAGATTTACTCAAATCAGTCAAAGTGTTTAAGGTTCAAAATTAAGCTCTCAAAAGTCGAACATGAAAAGCTAATCCCATAGGCTTGCATGAAAATCAAATCTCTACCACTATAAAATGAAATGATACACAGATCAAAAGGTCTTTAACAAGGGTTGTAACGGGGCTTAGGTTAAAGGTGTGGATAAAGGCTAAATTAAAGGGTTAGAATCGAGATTGAATTGACAATTTACCTAACTAGAAAAATGAACTAATCTTGAATAATTACATCAATTGAAAAATTGAAACACTAATAACACGAGCTTCTTCTCGGAATGTGGAATTAATTGCTTAAGCTCAAACATAGAAATAATAATGAATAACTTCATTTTTTTAAGAACAATATTTACACTAAGAAGGAAAAACTTTAACAACTGAAATATAGAACATAGTCAGGCAACTGCTCAAAATCAAATCTCAACAAAAAGGGAGTCAAGAAATGGTGATAACAAATACAAGATGGGTTTTGGGTTAATATTAGTGGGTGAGTCAATAAAAAGGGTTGTTAAGATCAAAGGGGTTCACTAGGGGTTAATTGTGAGGGTAGACTTTTAGTGGAGTAAGTGGGTTAAGTCCTAAGTGCCTTTATCATCTCTGTATATCAAATCAATAATGTGGTCTTGACATGTATAATCGAAGCAAGTTCTATAATAACAAATCAATGTTGACACAGTCATAATCAAAAAGAGAGCACGAAAGAATGTATCTCTAAAAGGTTCAAGATCTCACAAAAATTATGGGTTTTTGATATCAACTTTGTAAATTTTAAACTTCAAGGTAATAATTAGATTCAGGTAGACAACCTAACAAAATTTTAATTTTTTGAAAATAGACTCATCATGCTTGATTCTCTAGTCCCCTAAAGTTTAAATCATCACTGTACAAGTATCAATGACTTAATCCAAAACATATCAATAAAAATCATGAATCAAAGGAAATTTCGTTCTAATAGTAATATGAGAAAATTACTTAAAAACAAGACATAATTTAGGGATTTGAGAATAATGCAAAAAGTTAAGAACTTTTCATAATAAAATTCACCCCCCACACTTAAGATGTACGTTGCCCTCAATGTACAAAGATGTATATCTAGAGATTAATAGCATGAAATTAAGTGAGAAAGGGAGAGGTGAAACTTCCTGAATTTTGGATGAAGTCCTTGGAGGACGACCAATGATGAACATGATGACTAGGCATAGGTGATGTTTTGGTTCCTTGAATGGCACATTGACCCTGTTTACACTAAGAAGCCATCAGTTAAATTTTAGGGAATGGATGTTGTTAAATATACTTGGAGTTAGACAGTCAGTGATAAAGAAAATCAATTATACTAATAAAAGTTTTAAACAATAAAGGTAAAGAGTTTTAACTATTAAAGAAAATAAAAACAAAAATAAAGATAAATGAAAACAAAAACAAAAAATTAAAATAAAGAAAATAAAAGGACTCAAAGGTCCTCATCATTGGCAGGGTCGTGAGGTGGGGGCGGCAATGAAATGTGAAGGTGCTGACATATCTAGTGGAAGGTGGTGTCGATGTGGTCAAAACATTGGAAACATTGCTGCACAAATCGTGTTAGGCACTCAGATGTGTCTGATAGAGAAGCTACCGCGTGAACTGGGCAATGTCTCTGTGGTGGTGCCTCGTGTGGTGGAGGGACATCATCAGTAATGTCCTCAGGATTCTCTTCTTCAGTGGTATGGGCTAGACGATATTGGGGATGATTGGTCCCACGTCGACGTTAGATCATCCTCATGTGTAACATCATCTGGATGCCCTGCGGAGGCATCTGTCTTATCAGTTTCAGTGAGGAAGTCTTAACGGCTGTGTTAAGGAGTCTGAAGTGACAAGTGAGGCGCATGATGTATGGTCCCATAGAGATGACCACTCTCCTATGTTGCTCCGTCTGATGTTGGATGGTGCGAGCTATGAAATAGGCGAGGTCGAAGACGTGTCCGTTCGCCATGCACCATAGGAAGTAGGCGTGGTGAGTGTTTACGATGCCGGTGCTCTCTCGCCTACCTGTCAGTGTATGGGCTAAGATAGCATGTAAGTATCTTAGGGGTGGGGCGAGAGTTGTTACCTTGGAGCGACTGGGGTCATATGTGGGCAAGCCAGGGACTAGGTCTCTCCAATAAGCAACGGAAGAGTGATGGATGTGGCGGTTAAGATTCTCAAAATCATCATCTTCCATGAATTCGCCAGTGTAGAGTCCTAAAGCGGCTCCAAACTGTGGGACACTCAGCTCACGAACGAGACCTCCAAGGCAGAATTGGATAGTGCCAGAGTCGTCAAAGTTGGCCATTACCGTCTGGAAGTGGAAAGTAGAACAGAGCTCCAGAGTGAACTCGAGGTATGTGGGCCCGATGATTTCAAAAAATTTCCCCCATGGTTCCGTGAATAATAGTGCCCGAACCTCGTCAGCTAGCTGAACCTGTTCCAGGGTAGTCCGATCGATACACCTTCCCATGCCGATTGGTCATGCGCGTAGTATCTGATAGAGGTCCTCCTGGGCTCCCGGAGGAAATCGTAGGAATGGGTGTCGGATTTCGGCGGATGCCCTCGAGGAGGTAGCACCGTGCCCTTTCCAATTTTTGGAAGTGGGGACGGCGATTTTTGGCCCGCGTGGTGGAGTCATTTCGTACCTGAAAATAAAAGATTTTCAACAATTCAAATATTATTATCAGCCAAGTCATATATAATCTTATTCTAATGTCAGGTGTAACATCCTGAATTAATGGATCTATGCATTTTGTTGTGTTGTATGTTAATGTTTTAATTTAAGAGTTAGGGGTTCAGATTGAGCTCAGGTATAGGCTACGGCCTTGGCTAAATTCTTGTGTAGACACTCTAGAGCCTTTAAGATAGGTATATAAGTTTAAAATATCAAAATGGGCTTGTGGCCCAGTGGCAAAATGGCACCACTAAGAGGGAAAGGAGTTGGTGTCACTAAGGGTCCAAGTTTTGGGCCAATTTCGGCACTTAAAAGGGAGCAAGGGAGGGGACAGCATCAAGGCTAGAAAATAAGGATTTAATGTTTCAATATGTGGATAATAAGCTGATAAAGGAGGAAGGTAGTGGTGTGGTGTAGGACACTTTTGGGTAGGTGTTTTGATAAAGATAAGAAAAAGATGAGAGCTAATCCAGGAGGCTAGTGTTGGCCGAAAATCAAACTCAGGAAAGGGGAAAGAGTCGGTTTGGTATAGTCTAGGGGGTGTGCCGAATTTTTCATTTGTCTTCTCTGAGAATAGCTATTAGTTTTTCTCTCTTTTGGCAAATAGGAATCATCTCTTCTTCTTTCTTTTCTTTTCTTTTAAACCGAAAAACCCTTGAGGCCTCACCAAGTGCCGAAACCCTGCCATTCACCTTCTCTTTTCTTTAATACTCATTGCCCGAATCTCTCTGTCTGTTCCTTACCCATCTTTTCAATTCTTTGTTCTTCTAAAAGCCGAAAACGCGTTAGCATTTCTTTGTTTATCTTTTTAGGATTTTCTTAAAAGTCGAAATCTCTAGATCTCAACTCCTATGATTGCCAAATTTCCTCTGTGGTGTCTGCTTGTGCCGAATCTTGAAGGAAACTGAAGGTAAGTGTCGATTCGCGTGATTCAATCTTTTCTCGATTTTTAGAGATCCTAGCCAAATGGCTATATGGAAACTAATCTTGTGTTTTTCTTTCTTTTGCAGCATTCCGGGATTTGAAGGAGATCCAATCGCCTAAGGTTCTAAATCAGTAGCACTCGAATCACCCTACTTCTGGGGTCTAATCGGTTTAGGTAAAAAGACTTGTTTATTTGAACATATAAATTCGGGTAAATATTAATCTTTGATCGAATGTAGGGGAAACCTCAACCTCGCGTTCTTCCGGCTTTTGAGCAAAGTTGTAGACAAAAGGGTAGTAGATCCGATTAACGAGGGTATCGACATAGAGGGTAGTCCTACGTATTTATCAGGTGTGTAACATTCTCACACCATTTAGATCGCTTGATTAGTATGCATATAAACCTGTTATATTCTGTTAAATGTCGAAATACCGGCATGGCTGTTGAAAATCTGTGGTGGGTAAAGGCGAATCACCAGGTTAGTGATTTCTGTCATTCTTAATTGAATGTCTCTGTTAACATGATATGATATGTATGTCGATTTCTATGTTGTACGGGGTTGGGTGATTGATGAAAGGGGAAGTGTTCTGTTCTGGTGGCTCTGCCATGATCTGTCGTAGTGGCTTTGCCACTATCTGTTCTGGTGACTATGTCACAAATTTGACGATGAGCAGCTAACTGCAGCATGACTGCCATCGATGGTGTGTAGCGGCGTGGGTTGATTGTAGAAATCCCCAATGGTGTGATTGGCAGGTAAAGGGTGGTGTGTAGCGGATGGATCTAGGATTGGGATGGGCTTTGCATAATTTCTGTGGTATGATATTCTGTTATTCTGTTCTGTGGGCTAAGGCCCAATTTGATGGTGAATGGGGGTTGCACACTGAGTCTCGTGACTCACCCTGTTGTTTAACATTTTCCAGGTAGCACCTAGTGCATCGGACCGAGCTGGAGAGGAGCCCAAGGTGGCCATGCATGGATTCATTTTGATTCAATAAAGGATGTTGTTTTAATTATTTTCCCTTAGCACATTCAATATTGTTTGGTTTATTATTTTATTGTAATAAGGCTACTGGCTATTGTTTATTGGTTTTATGTTTTCGGTTTTCGGGTTTTCATTCACTTAGATTTTATGATTAATTGAAATCAAGGCATGTGTTTAAATAGTAAAACTCAGAGGCGAAACTTTGGTTTTATTCGTTAAGGAATTAATTAAAATTTATTTCTTACACAAATTATCAAATTATTAAGTTTTTCCCGCGTAAACGTTTAAACTATGTTTTAAAAAAATAAATAATAAATGCATCACGTTTTATAAAATCTTCTTAGTGACATGCCAGATCCAGTCGGAGTGTTTAGGCCGGGTTTGGGGTGTTACAAATTGATATCAGAGCTAGGTTCAAAACTCGGCTTTGGGGTTTTGGGCTCAAAACGTTTTCTAAAGATGGGTTTTGGAAACATGCATGTTTATAAATAACACAGGATGGTTTTCTCGGCGTGGCACCTGCGTCTCCGGCCCAAGCCCACCAGGTAAGTATTCTGAACTCACTGTGTGTTATATATGTAGGTGGGCTTGATGGGCTTTATGGGACGTAGACTATTTTAATTAGAACTTGATGGACTTTAGGCTTAGCTTAAACAACTTCTTAAATCTCATAAGACTTAATCTATCCAAACAAACCCGTGAACAAATCGCTGGGTTAGGGTGTGGCAACAGGCATGCACATGTCTAGGATTGGATCCTGAAGAGCCTGGTACTTAAGCAGTCCTAGCGACTCACCTCTTCTTCGCTGGAGTCCTACCTAGTGCGTAGTGACTATTCACCTCAGCCACGAGGATTTGTCGACGGGCTAGAATCTATAATTAAAACCCGAAAGGGACCAGCCACCCTATTTCACAATTAAAATACCCCCACGTTTTGTAAAATTTCTGAAATACCCTTGATTTGTGAAAATTTCCCTGAATACCCTAGATTTGTAAAATTACCAAAATTTGTAGAATTACCGAAACACCCCCTAGTTGGCAAAATTACTCAAATACCCATGTTCTGAAAATTCACCCGAAAACCCCTGGATTTACAAAAGTACCCGGTTTACAAAATTATCAAAATTTGTGAAATTTCTAAAATACCCTCGATTAGGAAAAAATTAAATTTTTCAAAATACCCCTGTTTTAAAAAAATGTATATCAAAATATCTCTATTTCAAAAAAATCACCAGGATACCCTATTTTTGAGGAATTACGAAAATACCCATGTAGAATAGTAGTGAAATGACGAAAATACCCTTATATGATAAATGTGAGTTCATAGATGCTACTTGTATATTGATGTGTGATGATTGAATGTATGTGGTTCCTAGAATTAGGAGATACAAACTTGAGACTGAAACTGTAGATAGGTTCGAATTCAAAAGAATCACTCTTAAAACTACTTTTCATAAGATTGTTCGTGGATAATCAGTGGGAAGAGTTAATAATTCATAAAATTTCTAATCTGATAAACGTCAATCAGAAGAATGAGTACAAGGGGTCGACGACGTCCGTCGCGTGGTCGTGGTAAGGGTAGGATGACCGTGTCAGAGCCAGCAGGGTCTGGCCACGGGTCAGGAAATGAGATGCCGGGTATGCAGGCTGTGGAGGGAAAATTTTGAGACCAGGCGCCCAGAGATGACACGGTATCTCAGGCGATATTGCGGGTCCTCGAAAGAGTTGATGGGGCAGGCACAGGTTCAGGAGCTCGAAAATCTGTGTCGGAACGACTCCGAGCCAACGGAGCAGAGATGTTTAGGGGTGTTTCTAGCGTAGCCCCTAATATAGCTGAGTATTGGTTAGAGGCAAGTGAGCGTATAATAGATGACCTTGACTTCACTATAGAGGAGAAGTTGAAGGGGGTCGTATCTCTTCTTCGAGACGAGGCTTATCAGTGGTGGCTCATGATAAAGGAGGGTACTGACAGACCAGATTGACTGGGATTTCTTTAAGGAGTCATTTCAGGGAAAGTACATTGGGGCCAGCTATGTGGATGTACAGAGGAAGGCATTCCTGAACTTGGTACAGGGAAGTAAGTCTGTATCAAAATACGAGGCGGAGTTTCTGCGGTTGAGCCGTTACGCTCGAGGGATTGTGGCGACTGACTATGACCATTCCGTACGGTTCGAGGATGGACTAAGGGATGAGCTAAGGGTACTAGTAGCACCGCAGCGGGAGAGGGACTTTGCCGTTCTAGTCGAGAAGGCTAAAATATCTGAGGAGGTGAAGTGGACTGAGAAGCAAAATAAGGATAAGGATCGAAATAGGAATAAGAGATATTTTGGGCCGTCGGGATCATCTGGGAGTTTTCAGAAAAGGCCTAGGTTTGATGGGCCAGCTCGTACTCCGACATCTGCTACTGGGAGTCAGAATCGATCATGTAACTTGTGCGAAAAAGTACATTTGGGGAGTGCAGAAGGAGAACTGGGGGATGCTTCAGGTGTGGGTCTATGGATCATATGGTGAAAGATCGCCCACTGGTGGATCAGTACAACTAAATTTGGATGAGGTTCTCGATCAAAGTTAGGAGGGGTGGTCAGCCATTACCGAGGGGTCATGGCCCAGTCAGACGAGAAAATAGGTCTGGTCGGGGTCATGGAGCACCTGGTAGGGGTGCAGGCAATATAGACGCGAGACAGCCGGGTCTAGTGTATGCAGCTCGTTGGCGGGAGGATGGTGACGCACCAAACGTCATATCCGGTACGTTTCTTATAGCTGATAATCCATTTCTTACTTTGATTGATATTGGATCATGCTCGGTATCTGAAACCTTAAGTATAGACTCTGAAACAACTTCTAGGAAGATGACTGTGGTTAGTCTTTTAGGACAATCTAGGGTAGTGGACAAACTGTTTAGGAACGTACCTTTAGAGATGCAAGGGGTAGTGTTCCTGGCAGACTTAATGGAATTACCGTTTAGAGAGTTTGATCTTATCTTAGGAATGGATTGGTTGACGAAACATCGTGCTATGTTGGATTGTGAGACTAAGCGCATGGTGTTAAATACCCCGGAAGGCAGGGAGGTGGTTGTGTTAGGAGAAAGAATGAATTATTTGTCCAACGTGGTATCTGCCCTGAAAGCTGTTAAGATGATTCGGAAAGGATGTAACGTGTTTCTAGCTTTTATCAGTTCTTTGAATGCTAAGGAGGTGACTGTCGATGAGGTTCGAACAGTCAAAGATTTCACGGATGCCTTCCCTGAGGAACTGCCAGGGTTACCCCCGGATCGCGAAGTGAAGTTTGGAATAGAGCTACTTCCGGGTACAGCTCCGGTGTCTATTGCTCCTTATAGAATGGCACCAAATGAGTTGGTGGAACTCAAAGCTCAGATCCAGGAATTGATGGATTGTAGTTTTATCAGACCGAGTGTGTCTCCGTGGGGAGCATCGATCCTATTTGTGAAGAAGAAGGACGGATCCATGCGTATGTGCGTGGACTACCGACAGCTGAATAAGTTAACAATTAAGAACAAGTACCTACTACCAAGAATCGACAACCTGTTCGATCAACTCAAAGTAGCTTCGGTCTTTTCTAAGATTGACTTAAGGTCGGGATATCATCAGTTAAGGGTAAAGGAAGGAGACATTCATAAGGTGGCGTTTTGAACTCGCTACTGTCATTATGAGTTTTTCGTGATGCCTTTTGGGTTAACAAATGCACCAGCAGCATTTATGGATATGATGAACCGGGTGTTTCAACCATACCTTGATCGGTTCGTGGTGGTGTTCATCGACGATATTCTGGTTTATTCCAAGTCTAAGGAGGAGCATGATGAACATCTCTGTGTGGTGTTGTAAATTCTGAGGGAGAAGCAGTTGTACGCAAAGTTCAGTAAGTACGAGTTCTGGCTAAGGGAAGTAACTTTCTTAGGGCATGTGGTTTCTGGAGAGGGAATTAGGGTTGACCCTCGGAAGATAGAAGCTATATTGGATTGGAAACCGCCGAAGTTTGTGGCAGAGGTTCGAAGTTTCTTAGGATTGGCAGGGTATTACTGAAGGTTTGTTGAGGGGTTCTCATTAATTGCCGCACCTCTAGCTAAGTTGTTGAGGAAGGGAGTACCGTTTGTTTGGACCGACAAACAACAGGAGAGCTTTGAGAAGCTGAAGAGAATTTTGACAGAAACACCGGTGTTAATTCAGCCAGAGGCAAGAAAAGAGTTTATCGTCTACTATGATGCGTCACACACGGGTTTAGGATGTGTATTAATGCAAGATGGAAAGGTTGTTGCCTATGCGTCCCGACAGTTAAGACCGCATGAGTTGAACTACCCCACGCATGATTTAGAATTGGCTACGGTAGTATTCACTCAAGATCCCGGAGACACTACCGTGACACGGGAGAAGTGCATTATTTACACCGACCATAAAAGTCTGAAGTATCTCCTTACCCAGAAGGAGTTAAATCTAAGGCAACGTAGGTGGATTGAGCTTTTGAAGGACTATAACTGCTCGATCGAATATCATCCGGGCAAGGCTAACGTGGTGGCAGATGCGTTGAGTCAGAAGGAAATAGCAGATTTGAGGGTGATGTTCACTCATCTTAGTCTATATGAGGATGGTAGTGTAGTAGTTGAACTCCAAGTGAGACCAGTGTAGACAAGTCAGATCAACGAGAAGCAACTTCTAGACGATGTTTTGAGTGCTCGACTGCGGCAAGTGCAAAGTGGTGAAGGAGAGGACTATAGTTTGAATGGTGATGGGGTTCTGTGTTTTCGTGAGAGAATTTGTATGCCAAAGGATGTTGAGTTAAGGCAGATGATTTTGCGGGAGGTGCATAGTAGCCCATACGCTATGCATTCTAGAGGGGTTAAGATGTACCGAGATTTGCAAGAGCAATTCTAATGGCTAGGTCTGAAGCGAGAGGTGACAGAATTTGTGGGTAAATGTTTGACGTGTCAGCAGGTGAAGGCGGAACACCAGTTGCCCTCGGGGTTGTTGCAGCCGGTGAAGATTCCGCAGTGGAAATGGGAAAGAATCACGATGGATTTTGTTAGTGGGTTACCTCTTACGCCCACTAAGAAGGATTCGGTTGGGGTGATTGTTGATCAGCTGACGAAGTCTGCTCACTTCATACCGGTTCGTGTCGACTATTCTCTACAAAGGTTGGCTAAGCTGTATGTGGCTGAGGTAGTGAGACTGCATGGTGTACCTGTGTCGATCATATCGAAAAGAGACCCTAGGTTCACGTCACGATTCTGGAAGGCTCTGCATCAGGCGATGGGAACAAGGCTAGACTTCAGCACTGCCTTTCATCCACAGACTGATGGTCAGTCTGAGAGGGTAATTCAGATCTTGGAGGATATGTTAAGAGCTTACATTATTGATTTTAGGGGTAGTTAGGAAGAGTATCTGCCTTTGGCAGAATTCGCATACAATAGCAGTTATCAATCTAGTATTTAGATGGCACCTTATGAAGCGTTGTATAGACGGAAATGCTGTACTCCTACTTGTAGGACAGAGTTAGGTGAACGTCAGGTGCTGGGTCCAGAACTAGTTTCGGAGAAAGAAGAAAAAGTTAGGGTAATACGGGCTCGGTTAAAAGAAGCGTTTGATTGGCAGAAATCTTATGCGGATCTAAAGCGTAAGGAGTTGGAATTTGCAGTAGGAGATCAAGTCTTTTTGAAAGTGTCACCGTGGAAGAAGGTAATGAGGTTTGGTCAGAAGGGTAAGCTAAGTCCCCGTTTAGTTGGACCTTATCGGGTACTAGAGTGTGTAGGGCCAGTGGCGTATCGACTGGAGTTGCCTCCAGGGTTGGAGCAGATACATGACGTGTTTCATGTCTCAATGCTAAGACATTACCGTTCGGATCCATCGCATATTGTGCTAGTGGAAGAGATTCAAGTAAGGCCAGACTTGTCCTTTGAGGAGGAACCAGTGCAAATCTTGGATCGAGACGTAAAGGTGTTGAAAAGGAAGTCCGTCCCTTTGGTCAAGGTGCTATGGTGAAACTACGACGTAGAGGCAGCGACATGGGAGCCAGAGGATGTTATGCGACAGCAATATCCCCATCTCTTCTGATCAGGTAAATTTCGGGGCCGAAATTTCTTTAAGGGGGTAGAACTGTAACATCCTGAATTAATGGGCCTGTGCATTTTGGTGTGTTGTATGTTAATGTGTTAATTTAGAAGTTAGGGGTTCAGATTGAGCTCAGGTATGGGCTGAGGCATCGGCTAAATTCTTGTGTAGACACTCTAGAGCCTTTAAGATAGGTATCTGTGTTTAAAATATCAAAATGGGCTTGTGGCCCAGTGGCAAAATGGCGGCACTAAGAGGGAAGGTAGTTGGTGTCACTAAGGGTCCAAGTTTTGGCCACTCGGAGCCCATGTTTTTGGGCCAATTTCGGCACTTAAAAGGGAGCAAGGGAGGGGACGGCATCAAGGCTAGAAAATAGGGATTTTTAATGTTTTAATATGTGGATAATAAGCTGATAAAGGAGGAAGGTAGTGGTGTGGTGTAGGACACTTTTGGGTAGGTGTTTTGATAAAGATAAGGAAAAGATGAGAGCTAATCCAGGAGGCTAGTGTTGGCCGAAAATCAAACTCAGGAAAGGGGAAAGAGTCGGTTTGGTATAGGCTAGGGGGTGTACCGAATTTTTCATTTGTCTTCTCTGAGAATAGCTATTAGTTTTTCTCTCTTTTGGCAAATAGGAATCATCTCTTCTTCTTTTCTTTTCTTTTCTGTCAGAAACCGAAACCCTTGAGGCCTCACCAAGTGCCGAAACCCTGCCATTCACCTTCTCTTTTCTTTAATACTCATTGCCCGAATCTCTCTGTCTGTTCCTTACCCATCTTTTCAATTCTTTGTTCTTCTAAAAGCCGAAAACGCGTTGGCATTTCTCTTGTTTATCTTTTTAGGATTTTCTTAAAAGTCGAAATCTCTAGATCTCAACTCCTATGATTGCCAAATTTCCTCTGTGGTGTCTGCTTGTGCCGAATCTTGAAGGAAACTGAAGGTAAGTGTCGATTTGCGTGATTCAATCTTTTCTCGGTTTTTAGAGATCCTAGCCAAATGGCTATATAGAAACTGATCTTGTGTTTTTCTTTCTTTTGATACATTCCGGGATTTGAAGGAGATCCAATCGCCTAAGGTTCTAAATCAGTAGCACTCGAATCACCCTACTTCCGGGGTCTAATTGGTTTAGGTAAAGAGACTTGTTTATTTGAATGTATAAATTCGGGTAAATATTAATCTTTGACCGAATGTAGGGGAAACCTCAACCTCGCGTTCTTCCGGCTTTTGAGCAAAGTTGAAGACAAGGAGTAGTAGATCCGATTAGCGAGGGTATCGACATAGAGGGTAGTCCTACGTATTTATTAGGTGTGTAACATTCTCACACCATTTAGATTGCTTGATTAGTATGCATATAAACCTGTTATATTCTGTTAAATGCCAAAATACCGGCATGGCTGTTGAAAACCTGTGGTTGGTAAAGGCGAATTACCAGGTTAGTTGTTTCTGTCATTCTTAATTGAATGTCTCCGTTAACATGATAAGATATGTATGCCGATTTCTATATTGCACGGGGTTGGGTGATTGATGAACGGGGAAGTGTTCTGTTCTGATGGCTCTGCCACGATCTGTTGTAGTGGCTCTGCCACGATCTGTTCTGGTGATTATGTCACAAATCTGACGATGAGCAGCTAACTGCAGCATGACTGCCATCGATGGTGTGTAGCGGCGTGGGTTGATTGTAGAAATCCTCAATGGTGTGATTGGCATGTAAAGGGTGGTGTGTAGCGGATGGATCTAAGATTGGGATGGGCTTTGCATAATTTCTGTGGTATGATATTCTATTGTTTTGTTCTGTGGGCTAAGGCCCAATCTGATGGTGCATGAGGGTTGCACACTAAGTCTCGTGACTCACCCCGTTGTTTAACATTTTCCAGGTAGCACCTAGTGCATCGGACCGGGCTGGAGAGGAGCGCAAGGTGGCCATGCATGGATTCATTTTGGTTCAATAAAGGACACTGTTTTAATTATTTTCCCTTAGCACATTTAATATTGTTTGGTTTATTACTTTTTTGTAATAAGGCTACTGGCTATTGTTTATTGGTTTTATGTTTTCGGTTTTCGGGTTTTCATTCACTTAGATTTTATGATTAATTGAAACCAAGGCATGTGTTTAAATAGTAAAACTCAGAGGCGAAACTTTGGTTTTATTCGTTAAGGCATTAATTAAAATTTATTTATTACACAAATTATCAAATTATTAAGTTTTTCCCGTATAAACGTTTAAACTATGTTTTAAAAAAATAAATAATAAATGCATCACGTTTTATAAAATCTTCTTAGTGACATGCCAGATCCGGTCAGAGTGTTTGGGCCGGGTTTGAGGTGTTACATCAGAAAATTAAGCAGTAAGCATATTGTTCGCTATTACTTAAACAAGAATTGGATGATAACTAATAACCTAATACTAAGTAAAGCTAATTGAAGCAAAATGGGGAAAAGGAAAGGTGACTGGTGGGGCTGTTGAGGCGGAGGTCGGCGAACGGGCGTGGAGGGGTACCACACGGGTGTGTGTTACGGGTATGTATTGGAGCACAGCTGTATTTTCTCTATACGGGCGTGTATTTTTTTTGTTTACATGGGGGTGGTCTGGTGTACGTAGGGAGGGGAGGGAAAAAATTATAGAGAAGAAAAGTGAAAAAGGGAGGAGAGAAACGGTGACCGGACTTAGGGGGAATGGAAAGAGGGAAAACGGCTAGGGTTTGGGAGAAGGAAATTGGGGGAAAAGATGGTGAAAGCTGAGGGGTTTATATAGAAATAAGGGCACACGGATGTGTCACACGCCCGTGTTAATCGTTTGGATCCCATATTTTTTGAAAGTCGGGGCTTTGGCGCGTCTGCTTTGTGGTCCACGCTCGTGTGCTTTGAGCGTGTTGTTTCGTACGGTTGTGTCGCACAGCCGTGTTGGGCTTCGTTCGCTTCTCCCACACCTGTGTTATATACCCCACGCCCATGTTAATTTTGATAGACTTGACCACAGTTTCAAGGCACGGGCGTGTTTCATCGCATGGCATGCCGTGTGATATACCCCACGCCCGTGTGACTTTGACAGTTTCGACCACGGTCGCATCGCACGGCCGTGGTGTTTTTATCGTAGCCCGTGTTATTTACTCAGTGTCGACCACGGCTACATCGTACTGCCGTGGCCCTTTTATCTTGGCCCGTGTTGGGAAAATATTTTCATCCTTGTCTTGCACGGCTACCACCAAGCCTGTGTCTCTTCCCATGGCGTCCAAACGGTCACGGGCACGCCCGTGTTCTAGGCCGTGTGGGAAAGAAATACTGCCCTAATGAATAGTTAGTTCTTGATTATAAAAAATATGAATGTAAATGAGGTTAGTGTTTGGGTTGCCTCCCGAGAAGCGCTTGTTTAAAGTCTTAAGCTAGACTTTCCCTGTTTTCGTTTCTAAATGAAGGTTCACAGAGCTGAAGCTCCTCTCTCACATCCCTCAAATCCTCTCCATAATAAATTTTCAATCGTTGCTCGTTTACCTTGAATGTGCCATAATTCGGATAAGTTACCTCGACTGTGCCATAGGGAAAGATAGTTTTGATTACGAAAGGGCTTGACCATCTTGATTTCAGCTTTTCAGGGAACAACTTGAGCCTTGAATTGTAAAATAGAACTAGATCTCCTACTTTTAATTGCTTTGGTTGCTTTAAGCGAACATCATGGCATCGTTTTGTTGCTTCCTTGTATAAACGTGAGTTTTCGTAGGCATCATTCTTTTCTCACCTGCAAGTTTAAGATCATAATTCAAAAATTTTATAGCCCAAAAAGCTCTATGCTCTAATTCAAATGGTAGGTGACAACTTTTCCCGTAGACAAGTCTGTATGGGGATGTTCCTATGGGAGTTTTAAAATATGCCCATAAAACATCATCCACTTGTAATGCCTAATCTTTCCTGTTTGATTCAACTATTTTCTCTAAGATACACTTGAGCTCTCGATTTGCTTCTTCTACTTGTCCACTAGTTTAAGGTGATAAGGGGTAGCTGTTCTGTGGTGTACTCCATATTTCTTTAAGACCTTGTCAAATTGAGTATTACAAAAATGAGTACCCCTATCACTAATAATTACTTTAGGTGTTCCAAATTGAGAGAAGAGTTTCTTAAGAAATCTTACTACCATTCTGGCATCATTAGTAGGTAAAGCTTGAGCTTCCACCCATTTTGACATATAGTCCACTGCTACTAAAATGTATTTATTACCAAATGAACTAGGGAATGGGCCCATAAAATTAATACCCCATACATTAAAAATTTCGCATGATAGCATGTACGTTTGAGGCATTTCATCACGTTTAGAGATATTACCTGTTCTGTGACATCTATCACATGAAGCAACATACATGTTAGCGTCTTTGAACAAGGTAGGCCAACAAAAACCTAATTCGAGCGTTTTGCGTGCTGTCCTGATCCTGCTGTAATGTCCTCCTGAAGGCCCTGAATGGCAATGTTCTAAGATTTTGCTTGCTTCTACTTTTGTAACACATCTCCGAATTACTTGATCTGCACATAAACGGAAAAGAAAAGGATCCTCCAAAAAATAGTTTTTCGCATCAACAAAGAATCGCTTCTTTTGATGATGTGTTAACCTTTTTGGTATGACGTTAGCAGCTAAGTAATTTGCAATGTCTGCGAACCAGGGTACCTCGGAGTTAGATATAGCGAATAGTTGTTCTTCAGGAAACGAGTCATTTATCTCACTCTTATCTAGTTCTTCGATATGTGGTTTTTCAAGCCTAGAAAGATGATCTGCTGCAAGATTTTCAGCTCCTTTCTTATCCTGAATTTCTAAATCAAATTCCTGTAAGAGTAAAATCCATCTTATGAGTCGAGGTTTTGCATTGGATTTAGTTAAAAGATAACGAAGATCTGAATGGTCAATGTAAACGACAAATTTAGATAATATCAAATACTGTCTAAATTTGTCAAATGCAAAAACCACAGCTAGCAATTCTTTTTCTGTGCTAGTGTAGTTTTCTTGTGCGGCCGTCAATGTTTTGCTCGCATAATAAATTGGCTAAAAATGCTTGTCTCTCTGCTGTCTCAAAATTGCACCTACTGCAAAATCACTCGCATCACACATTAGTTCAAAGGGTAAGTTCCAATCAGGTGCAGTTATAATTGGGGCATTTATTAATTTATTTTTAAGGGTGTTAAATGCATCTAAACATTCTTGATCAAAATTGGAAGGCACATCCTTTTCTAGTAGTTTTGTTAAAGGCTTAGCTATTTTAGAAAAATCCTTAATAAATTTTTGATAAAGTCTAACATGTCCTAAAAAGCTTTGAATAGCCTTAACTGAACTAGGAGGAGGTAATTTTTCTATGGTTTCAACCTTTGCTTTATCAACTTCAATCCCTTTACTAGAAATTTTATGTCCTAACACAATCCCCTCTCAAACCATAAAGTGAGACTTTTCCCAATTTAAAACAAGGTTCGTTTCCTCACATCTCATTAGAACTTGTTTTAGATTTTTTAAGGCAAGGATGGAAAGAATTACCAAATACCAAAAAATCGTCCATAAATACCTCCATAATTTCTTCCACAAGTTCATCAAAAATGGCCAGCATGCAGCGCTGAAAAGTAGCAGGAGCATTACATAACCCAAAAGGTATTCTACGATAAGCAAATGTACCGTATGGACATGTAAATGTTGTCTTTTCTTGATCCTCAGGGGCTATTGGGATTTGGAAGTAGCCGGAGAGTTCGTCCAGAAAGCAGTAGTACATATGCCCATATAATCTTTCTAACATCTAATCAATAAAGGGCAAAGGGAAGTGATCTTTTTTGGTGGTGCCGTTCAACTTTCTATAGCCAATACAGACTCTCCAACTTGTGACTGTTCTTGTAGGAATCAATTCATTCTTTTCGTTGGTGACAACAGTCATGCCTCCTTTCTTGGAACGACCTGCACAGGACTTACCCAAGTACTGTCAGAAATAGGATAAATTATTCCATCATCTAGAAGTTTAATTACCTCAGCTTTAACAACTTCTTTCACGTTGGGATTCAATCATCTTTGAGGTTGCACGCATGGTTTAAACTCATCTTCCATTAAAATTTTGTGGCTGCAAAACTATGGGTTTATTCCTTTGATGTTAGAAATTTTCCAAGCAACTCGTCTTTCTCTTTGGGTTCCAGTTTTAAAGAGATGATTACTGGTAGCAACTCGTCTTTCTCTTCGGGTTCCAGTTCTAAAGAGATGATTACTGGTAGCGCAGAATTATCCCTGAAGAATGCATATTCTAAGTGATTTGGCAACTATTTTAATTCCAATTTCGGTGGCTCATCAATAAAGGGTTTTTGTTTTAGTTTATCATTTATGTCAATGCTATCTTCTTTCTTTTGTCTAGAGGAAGGTGTATTAGAATTCAACTCATCGTTATCATCATCTAACCCCCTCACCTTGGGTAAGACACAGTTCAATCACATCGTCATGTATGATTTCCTGCAAAGAATCTTGAATAAAATGATCAGTGGCATCAATAAAATAACAGGAATCATCCTGTTCTCTAGAACATCGCATAGCATCATAAATTTGAAAAATTATTTCCTCGTCGCCTACCCTTAGCTCAAGTTTACCATCACCTACATCAATAACAGCCCTAGCAATGGCTAAAAATGGGCACCCCAAAATTAAAGGTATCTCAACGTCCTCATCCATGTCAAGCACAACAAAATCAACAGGGAATATAAATTTATCAACTTTTACCAGAATATCTTAGATAACTCCCCTAGGATATTTAATAGATCTTTCAGCTAACTGAATACTCATCCTAGTGGTTTTTGTTATTCAATGACATCTCTTCAATGAATTCATAGGCAGCCTCAAGTGTTTTGTTATTCAGGGTTCCGCCGGCGGCTGAATCAATTAACTGCCTAGTTGAGGGGTCCACACCGTTGTAAAAAGTGTGGACCTGTAGCCACAAGGGTAATCCATGGTGTGGGCACCTTCTCAATAGATCTTTGTATCTCTCCCATGCATCGTAGTGTCTATAAATCCATCTACACAAAAGAAGAGATATCATTCCTCAACTTAGCCGTTTTAGCCAGCGGAAAATATTTCAATAAAAAATTTTCGGTCATTTGTTCCATGTAGTGATTGATCCTCGTGGTAACGAGTTCAACCACTATTTAGCTTTGTTCCTCAATGAAAAAGGAAACAACCGAAGACGAATGGCATCATCAGAAACGCCATTTATTTTGAAAGTTTCGCAAAATTCTAGGAAATTCGCCAAGTGATTATTTGGATCTTCATCCTGCAAACCATCAAACTGAACAAATTACTGTATTATCTGAATTGTGTTAGGTTTTAGTTCAAAATTATTTGCAGCAATAGCAGGTCTAACAATACTTGACTCAGTTCCTGTTAAATTAGGTTTAGCATAATCATACATAGTTCGAGGAGCATGATTTTCGGCCACCTCTAGAGGTAGCAGATTATTCTCAGCCATCTCTTCGGTAGTATTAATTTCATTTTCTTGCTCTTATTGTATGTATTGTAGGCTTCTCCTTATTTCTCTTCGGTTTCTGCGAACAATGCTTTCAATTTCACTATCGTAAAGTAGCGGTCCTGACGGGCTTTTTCTAGTCATAAACTAGAATACTTGCAAGAAGCAAAGAAGAAAATTTAGAAAAGTAAAAATAAAATTTCATTGTGAAAATAAAATATGGCTAAAGTAATAAAAATTTAGCGTTCTTAATATTTCAGCTCCCCGGCAACGACGCCAAAAACTTGATCGTAGTGGGAAAGTCTTAAAATTTATATAATGAATGATCGAGCCTAGAAACTAACTATCACCACCATTGAGGCAAGCGCACCTATCGAACAGTAGTATAGTTTAATGGCAAGACCAGAATGTTGAATCCAATGGAACCAAATGTAATAGCCCAATTACGACCCCAATCAGAACGGTGGTTTCGGGACCACGAATCCGGGTTAGATAAATATTTTATTATTTAATTTGAGATCCATGTTATGTGTCTGTGTATGTCCTAAAATATGGTAGGTTAATTCATTTGTTTGGATGCTTAATTTTAGATAATTGACCTAATTGCATAAGTAGTAAAGTAACTAATCATTAAATGGAGTGAATAAATTAAATTGTCTTCTTTTGCATGAGGGTTAAAGTTGCAAATTTACCTTGTTGAAGATGTAGTGGACGGCATTGACTAGTAAAAGTTAGTGGGGAGTGTTTAGTTATATTATATGATTAATAAAATAATATGTAATAATAATGTAATAAGGTGATATCATTAAAATAAAGAAAACAAAAAGGAAAACATCATCATCTTCCTTTCTCATCACCGAAACTTGAAGAAAAGAGAGGGGTTTGAGCTCTCCAACATTCGGCCTATGCATGTTCTAATAAGGTGAGAAACTAAATTTAGTTTTTGTTAATTTTAGCATTTTTGAGTTTGTTACCATGAAATCTAACTAGCCCATACCCGAAATTTTGATTTAGTAGTATAGTTTGAATGTTGCCATGAAAGGAAATTTCATATTTGTATGGTCAATGATAGAATAGGTGATAAGCATGTTAGATTAACTAGATTATTTTCCTTGAAACTTTGATAGAACTTAGCATAAGGGTGAATTTATAATAGAAAAAAAGAAGAAAATCTTGGAAAGGACTAAATAGTAAAATAAATTGAAGAAAGGAGCTGGTAGAGGGAATAAGAGTATTCGGCTCTTAATAGGTGTAGTCAAATTCATGCTATTTCGTATTTTGAGCTTCAAGAACTAAGTTGTAAACATTATAAATGTTGGGGGTGAAATAGTAAATTGCCCAATCAAGTATTTATGGATTAAATTGAAGGGAAATGTAATTGAATGAGCTTAATTGGAATTGTTTTAGACCAAGAACAAAAAGAAACCAGAGTGGATTGGGGGAAAGCTAAATTGAACGAGTAATCGAGAAGCTTAATACATCGACTTCCGAGGTAAGTTTATAAGCAAATGGTTTAAATAAATGGTTAGTAAAATGTGATGTATATTTTCGAATGAATTTTATGAATTAAAGTTTTAATTGCTGAGTGTGATATGGTAATTTTATTTATAATTACCGAATGTGATATTATCATGTACATGTAGATGTTTATATAAATCTTTGATTAGTTGAGATATATATATATATATGTTGGTATATATTTTACCGAATGTGACAGGGTACGGGACTAAATTTTTGTAATAGCCGAATGCGTGTGGAATTATGCATGGAATTGATATACTTGGGTTGAATGAATTGTTTATGAATTGAATAGATGTTCAAAGGTGAACCTTGAAATAGGGAATGGTGATGATCGAATAATTAATTATGTGTATATATATATGGGCATAGCCGAATATGAGAATAGGACATGGAAGAAAAGTTTGTCTGTTATATGTATTTAAGTATGTGATTTGTATAAAGGTAATGGTAAATGTATATGTTATGTGCAAGAGGAGAAAGTCATATAAAAAGGGGGCACTATGTGTGCGGATTTTATTCACCGATCACTATGTGTGCGATATTAATCGAATGGCACTATGTGTGTGGATTTTATTCACCGAGCACTATGTGTGCGGATTTTATTCACTGAGCACTATGTGTGCGATATCGGTCGAATGGCACTATGTGTGCGAAAATTTTGTAACGGCACTAAGTGTGCGATACGTTACGGGAGTTGCATTATGTGTACGGGTTATCGGATTTCTAATGGACGAAAACACTTAGTAGAGGTAAATGAGAGTGTCAGGTATGTACGTATTGTATGATATATATTATTATCTTGGTGAAAATTTGGTAGGTCATTTTGATATGGAAATAGAGCATGTGGATATTCGGTTTTATTTCAGATTCCTAATGAGTATGATATTGGTGAATGGTAGCCTATTATGTATATTGATGCAGTAATCCAATTAATGACTAAGTTGAGTTAATTAGAAACTATTTTTAATGCTTGGTTATACATACTACCTTTTGCTTATAACTTACTAAGCTATAGTAGCTTACCTTTTGTGTATTTGTTTGCTTATGGTATAGACCTTGAAGTTGAAGCTTGCACTCAGGATCCTTGTCGAAGTCAAGCACAATATCAACTACTTTTGGTATTTTTATTAACAATGAATCTTAGAAATTATGGCATGTTTAAGCTTGAATACTCTTTTATTTTATTTTTTTTTTGGTTGGGATGTATATAAAGGCCATGCGAAAATGGCTAAACTTAATTATTTTGAACTTACATGAATTCAGTTATGGTTAATAGCTTATTATGGAAATGTATGTCATGATGTGTGATGTTCAATGTTTGTTTATATGACATGATTAAATGTTGAAATAGCTAATAATGTTAAGATCTAGTTTTGAAGGATAATACTTAATAGAGGAAAGTAAATTTTGAAATTTTGGCTCAAGATTGAATATGATCTAAATGTTTATATGATATTTGAATGGTGATAGATAGATTCAGCATGTTGTTATGTGTAGTCAAGCGACTATGAATAATTGGTAAGAATTGTATCTTGTACATGTCTATGCTAATAATGATACATGTTCGGCCTCATACGCATTAAGGGTTAAATAAATATCAAATGCATTGATAAAGAGAATTCATGAAATGTTCGAATATTCATATGTATAAGGTACAATGCCGAATTTGGCAAGAAAGTGATGCTATTGAACTAGTTGTTTTGGTTCTTATAATTATGGGTATGTGGAATGAGGAATGTCGTAGACAAAAGTGAAGTATATACCCGAAATGAAATAGCAATAATAATTTGTTCTTTGGTTGTTGTTTGACTTATTCATGTGTACACTTGATATAATGAAATGGTACGAATAGCTTGAATGAAGTGTATAGTCATGGTATTTTGTTCAGTGATGTCCATAACCGTAATCCGGCGACGGATAAGGGTTAGGGGTGTCACACCAAAAGTACTAATACTAACTCTCTCTTTATTATTTAGCCTAAAAATTAAGGGAATTGTTGTTTGATCTAAAATTAACTACCAAGATAAGGATGCTAAGACACAGAGAATGAATGGGGAAAATACTTTTGGGAAAAACCAATTGATTAGGACAATACCCGAGGAAGAATCCACCTAGACTTCACTTGTTATTTAACTCTGAACCAGACGATTTATTCACTTGACTTGATCCATAGGATTCCCTAATTTATATTAATACCTCTTTCGAGGCTACTAACGTCTAACCCTAGGTTGATTAATTGAAATCTCTTTCTAATTAAAACACCTAGAATTGCATTAACTCGATCTATGGACTCCCATATTAGGTTTGAACCTAATCAAGCGATTTTAAATCATCCTATTTCTAGGGTTGCGATCAACTCCGCTTAATTATGCTAGATCTACTCTTAAACAAGGACTTTTGCTCCACTGCCTAAGCACATCAATACTTGAATCAATATCCTGAAATATCAAAGCAAGAATTAAGAACACATAATTAAGAACAAATCAAGTATTTATCATATAGTTCAGAAAACAATAACAAGATCCGTCTTAGGTTTCATCCCCCTCAGGTATTTGAGGGGTTTAGTTCATAATCATAAAAGAATACATCTTATAAGAAAATATAAAACAAAACATAAGAAAAACCCTAAAACCCCCTGAAGGAAATTGAAGGGAAGATCTTCCGTCTTGACTATAATTTCGGCTTCTTGAGATGAATCAACTGGCTTTCTCCGAGTAAATCCCATAATTCTAGCTTCTCTGGCTTGGCTCCCTGGCCTACCTAGACGCCCCCCTCTTAGGTCACACTTAGGGTGTTTATATAGGCTTTCGAAATGTCTTTTTTCGCCCCCTAAGTATCCTAATCCGAATGGAAATAAAACAGGTCAAGACAAGGACACACCCGTGGCACACGCCTGTGTAAATCGAGGCCAGGCCGTCTTCGGGTCTGCTAAGAAGGCACGGCCGTGTGGCTTGGGCCCAGGCCGTGTCGATTTCATACTTTGGCCTATTTTCTTTGTTTTTGGCCCATTTCTCGTTCTTTTCATCCTTCAGTGCTTCCCTAAGTATAAAACATGAAATTAAAGGATTAGGAGCACTAAATTCCACAATTCGGGGAATAAATCATCCAAAAGTATGCTAAATGTGGGATTAAAATATAAACATATTACGATTTATCAATAACTATTAAAAGACTACGAGCTTGTGATAGATTATCATCCGAGAAAAGCAAATGTTGTTGCTGATGCTTTGAGTCAAAAATCACTGTTTGTGCTACGTGTGATGAACGCTCATTTAGTTCTATCTGATGATGGTTCAGTTTTGGCTGAATTGAAAGTAAGACCGTTGTTCTTACAGCAGAATTGTGATGCTCAGAAAGTTTATAATAAAATATTAGTGAAACGAGCTCAGTGTGATTTGAACTCTGATTCTGAATTTCGAGTTGATGTTGATGATTGGTTGAGATTCTGAGATCGGATTTATGTTTCGAGAAACCCAGAGTTGATTCAGTTGATTTTAAAAGAATCTCATAGCAGTCGCTTATTTGTTCATCCAAGAAGTACAAATATGTATAATGATTTGAAACAACTTTATTGATGGCCTGGAATGAAAAGAGATATCTCTAATTTTGTTTCAAAATGTTTAATCTGTCAGCAAGTTAAAGCTGAACATCAGGTGTCATCCGGTTTGTTACAACCGATTATGATTCCCTAGTGGAAATGGGATATAGTGAAGATGGATTTTGTTTCTGGTTTACCTTTAACTCCAAGGAAGAAAGATGCAATATGGGTCATAGTTGATAGATTGACAAAATCAGCTCATTTTATTTCGGTGAGAACGGATTATTCGCTAGATAAGTTAGTTGAGTTATACATTTCTGATATTGTGAGATTATACGAGGTGCCATTATCTATTGTGTATGACAGAGATTCGAGGTTTACTTTGCAGTTTTGGAAGAAACTACAAGAGGCTTTAGGTACGAAATTACATTTTAATACTGCTTTTCACCCGCATACGGATGTTTAATCCGAGCGAATTATTCAGATACTCGAGGATATGTTGAGATGTTACATTCTTGAGTTTAAAGGTACGTGGGAATAGTATTTGCCATTGATTGAATTCGCGTATAATAATAGTTTTCAATCGAGCATTAAACTGGCATTATACGAAGCCTTATATGGTAGGAAATGCCGAACACCTCTGTACTGGTTTGAACTTAGTGAAAATAAAATTCACAGGGTCGATTTGATCAAAGAGACTGATCAGAAAGTAAAAGTGATTCGTGAAAGTCTAAAAGTAGTGTCAGATCGTCAGAAAGTCAGAAATCGTATGCAGACTTGAAATGAAAAGATATTGAGTTTCAGATCAGGGACAAAGTATTTTTGAAAGTGTTTACGTGGAAGAAAATACTTCGATTCGGCAGAAAAGGCAAGTTGTGTTTAAGATTCATTGGGCCGTATGAGATTATCAGGCGTATTGGACCTGTTGCTTATAGACAGTTGCTACCATCTAAGTTAGAAAAGATTCACAGTGTGTTTCATGTATTGATGCTTCACGATATAGATCAGATCCTTCACATATAATTTCTCTATCTGAGATAGATATTCAGTCTGATATGACTTATGAAGAAGAACCGATCCACATCTTAGCTTGCGAGATTAAAGAATTGCGAAATAAGAGAATTCTGTTAGTAAAAGTAATGTGGCATCGACACAGTGTTGAAGAGGCTACATGGGAGCTCGAAGATACTATGAGACAGCAATATCCGAATCTATTCAACGATAAGATTTTCGAGGACGAAAATCCCTAAGGGAGAGTTGTAACAGTCCGGTTTAGACCCTAGTCAGAACAGTGGTTTCGGGACCACCAATCTGAGTCAAAAAATATTTTAATATTATTTTCCGTGTTTACAGTACATGATTAAGCATGTGTGAAAGTTTCGTATAAAAATTTGATCGTTTGTGTGATCGATTTGAGAAAAAGGACCTAATTGTATAAAAGGTAAAAGTTGTGTTCTAATTGGTTGTGTGCCGAATTGACATGGTTTATGAAATGTGAGGTCTTTATGTTGTAATTAGACCATTTGAATATTAAATGGACATAAATGCCTAAAGATAGCGGATTTTAAATGAGATTATAAAGGTTAATATGGTAATTATCTGAATAAGTTTATTTTAATAAAACAAAACAATATAATGCCCATTTTAACATCTTTTTGCACCGAATAAAGAGAAAAGAATTACCCATTAGAGCTTCATTAATTTCGGCACTTGCATGATTTATTAGGTATGTGTTTTTGGCTCAGTTTTTGATGATTTTTATGTTTTTGAGATCACTGCTTTGTCATCTACCTAGCCCATGTTTCAATTTTTGAATGTGATGAAGAGTCTGATTTATGCCATTGATGATGTTGTAAGCTTTGTGATGATAGATGATGAAATATGAAAGATATGTGATAGATAAATATGTTTTGTCTTTGGAATTTTGATGAATTTGACTATTTTGGGATAAATTATGAAAATGAGAAATTGAGGGACTAAAATGTGAAATAAATGAAATATATGGGCTTATATGAAGCGTATAAACATTCGGCCTAGC
Organism: Gossypium bickii; assembly: GCA_025503065.1. Lineage (NCBI taxonomy): Eukaryota > Viridiplantae > Streptophyta > Magnoliopsida > Malvales > Malvaceae > Gossypium > Gossypium bickii. Next base: position 18,944,976 of record CP106710.1, on the reverse strand, counting down.
ATGTGTAACATGAAATTATGCATATTTTGTGATTTTATGAAATATGGACTAAAGTGTCAAAAGGTGAAAATGTGAGGGCAAATTTGTAAAATGCCCTAAATATGTGTATATGGATTTAATTGAATGATTGGGTGAGTAAATGAGTTAAATTTGAATGTGTATAGATCAAGAACCAAAGAAAACGAAATTAGATCGGGGGAAATCTAAAGTGGTCGAGTAATCGTTTATTTCCATCCGAATCCATATGAGGTAAGCTAATATACAAATAAATGTATTTAGATTGAATTAATATTGCTTATATGTGATTGAATTGTGATATATGGCTATTTCAGCTGAATATGTGATATCCGATAATGTTCTAAAAATGTGATGAAGTTCGAAAAGCCCTGTATGAACCTTAGGAAGTAGATAGGATACGTATGTCATGACATAGGATTTTGATATAGGTTATCGTGTAAGACCACGTCTGGGACATTGGCATCGATTTGTTATTTACGTGTAAGACCATGTCTAGGACATCGGTATCGTATTTAGTTTCGTGTAAGACCTTATCTGGGACAGTAGTATCGATACCTTGTCTGGGACAGTGGCATCGATATTGATTACATGTAAGACCACGTCTGGGACGTTGGCATTGTACGAGGTTTTTGAGTTATTCGAGTATCCTATTTGATTCCGATCAATTCAACGGGCATTTCGAGAAGTGAATGAGTATACGAATGTGCATCAAATTCTGGTACGTAAGTATGTATATGAAATTTGGCAATGAAAGCTATGCATGTATGTGAACATTTGATATGTGAGCTACAGTACATGATATGTGATTATGAGCAAGTGAACAAGACGAAGTGAGATATAAGAGAAATATGACTTGTGATTGTGTTATGCCATGAACTATATGTATGAAATGGTTTATTTTTGTTCTATGTGATAAGTTTATTTGTATATGGCTTACTATGCTTTTAAAAGCTTACTTTGTGTGTGTTTTCAATGTTTTATAGATTATCGAAGCTACTGGGAGCTCGAGGATTGTCGAGGATCATCACCACACTATCGAACTATATTTTGGTACCTTTTAAAATGTACTATATTATGGTACCTTTTAAAAATGTACATATTGATGTATGGCATGTATAGGCTAGAAATATTAAGATATGTTTTGGAACATGTATATATAGCCATTTGATATGGCTTGTTAATGAATATGATTATGGGTGAATTTAGTCCATGCTATGTGATGCAAGAGTTGGTATGTTTTTTATGAGAGGTTGGTATATGGAAATTGGTATGTTTTGGATGGATTTGTATATAGTAGTGAATGATGTTGATATAGATCAAATTGTGTATATATATTTGATATGTTTTGGCTATTTTTGGGACATAAAATAATGCTCGATTATTGCTTGTAGGTATGCTCAAAATGGGTGGAAATTTGGCCTTGCAAATGGCCTATAATTGCCTACTTAGTTGAGCACACGGGCGTGTATCCCGACCGTATCCTTCACTCTCCCAATTTGAAGTTTATCAGATTTGTACACGAGCCAGACACACGTGAGTGTTACAGGCTGTGTGATTCAAGTCAGTGTTGCACATGGGCCAGACACACGGGCGTGTGACAGGCCGTGTGATTCCAATCAGTTTTGTACACGGGCTGAAACATCGTCTAAGGCACGACCGTGTGAGGCATACGGCTTAGCCACATTGGCGTGTGCCCTATTTTGAAAGAAAAATTTTTTGAGTTCCGTAAAGTTTCTGTAAGAGGTCAGTTTAGTCCCGAACCTTCTCTAAAGCGTGTTTAAGATCTTGTAGACCTTCTAAAGGGACTATTTGAGTATTATTATGAAATGATGATGTTTTGATTGAAGTTGTGAAATGAGTGTAAAATATTCCGGTTTGTTCGGTAATGCGTCTTAACCCTAGTCCGGCGATGGATACGAGTTAATGGTGTTACAGTGTATATGATTCTATATAATTGCTTGCCTGATTCTGTAGGGTTACACACTGAGTTTACGTAAACTCACATATGTTTGTCTGTAATGTCAGGTAATCCACAATCCTAGGCGGATTGATGCAGCGGGGATTGAGTGGTGACCACTCTTCCTTAAAACTGTTTAGAATTATTAATTTATGGTTTATCTAAGAATTTGGGATATCATTCAGGGAGTTGTAATTTTTGGGACTAATTAGACTGTTTTGGTTTTTAACTTGATTTGGTTTTATAGCTTGATAAAATATTTTACGGAAATGAATTTTACGCCAAAAAGAAGTTTTCTAAAAATATAATACAGATTTCTAAAATGTTTTGGTTTCGTTTAACTTCTACCATAATAAGAGTTTTGGCAAATGTAATGTTAGTGAGTCAAGGAACAACTTTTTTGAAAGGTGTTGTCATGAAAACACCTAAAGGGGACTATCAAGGAACAACTTTTGTGAAAGGTGTTGTCATGAAAACACCTAAAGGGGACTAAGTTGTAAATGTTGTAAATTGGTAATAAATGCATGAAATTTTTGGAATTTTGAGTATTTGTAAGAGTAAGAAATATTCAACTAGGCTTTTTTAATGAGACAATATGATGAAAAATGATTTACGAGCCTAGGGGCAAAATCATAATTTTGCCATAGTACAAGGCAAAATGGTCATTTTTGTAAAATGGTCATTTTTGCCTAAGTAAAGATTATGATGAATTATGATCATAAAATGATTGAATGAATGAAATGTTTTGTTATAGATCAAGAAGAGCGCGGAATTAACCTTGACCGGGGAAAAGGAAAGGTTATGGATTAAACCGCAAGTTAACGCATTTTGCACCGAGGTAAGTTTATATGTAAGCGATGCATCTTAAAGACACATGTTATTGTTTATTGGAGTATTGTGTGATTGAGGTCAGTTATGATTTAAATGAATTGGACTTGGTAGAATATGAATGTTGAAATAGATATGTAAGTGTCGAATATTATCCGTAATAAATAACGATGGGTTGTGTGTGATACCATCGTTTATGTTATCAATTGGTGGGCTATGTGCGATACCAACTTAATACTAATTTACGATGGGCTGTGTGCGATACCATCATTTATGTTATCAATTGGTGGCCTATGTACGATACCACCGTAAATATTCTTGTTGGTGGGCTATGTGTGTTACCACCCTATTTAAGACAAATGGTGGTCTAAGTGCGAAACCACCAAGTGTTTGATATTTCTAAGAATGGCTTATCGTGAAAATGTGATATGTTGTTTCATGTGGTCTTGTGGTGATAAGTGCAGGGATGTATGTTAAATAATAAGAGCATTTGGTTGTGATATGGTTGGAATGTGGTAAGAAAAGGAGTAGCATGATCTTGGATTGTTGAATGCTTTTACTTATTGTGAAATGCTATCTATTGATTAGCACAAGTTATGATGTTTATTGTTTACATGTAAACTTACTAAGCTTTAAAGCTTACTCCATTTCCTTTCCCTTGTTTTATAGTGTCAAAGAGCCACGTCGGGATACGAAGCTAATTGGAAGATCACCCACATTATCCGCTTATCTTTGTATATTTAGAACTAGCATTTTGATTATGGCATGTATAGGGGCTAGTCTAGGTGATATGTTTTGTTATTTTGACCAAGTGTGTATTGGCTCCTTATAGATGAATTCTTTTGTATATTGCCATAGTAAATGGCTCTTTACTATCAATCAATTAAATGAAAGGTTATTTATAAGTGTGTAGAGTATATGGTGGGGTTGTTTGGTTATGAATGTATGCAAGGTTTGATGGTAGAAGAGGAATTAAACTTGAGTGAATTAAGGTGATGAAAGAGCTTGGCAAATAGCCTTGTTCCTGTCCACACGGGTAGGCACACGGGCATGTGTCTAGGCTGTGTGTGACACATGGTCAGTCCCATGGTTGTGTGCCCAGGCCGTGTGTCCCCTGCGTATTAGTTTTACAAGTCAGTAAGCTTTGTAGTGTGTCTCAGCCGTGTGGAAGGCACGGCCATGGACATGGGAGTGTGCCCAGGCCGTGTGAAGTCTGCACCTTGAAATTGGAATTTAGTTCGACACACGGTCTAAAGACATAGCCGTGCGCCTTGCCCGTTTGACCTTAGTGCGTTGATGATGCCATAAATAGAATGCCAAGGTTTTGGCACACGGGCGTGTCGAGGCCGTGTATGGGACACGGGCGTGTGTCCTGCTGCGTGGATTAAGTCAGTGTTGACTACGGGTGAAGAGGACGGGCATGTCTCAGGGGCACACGGGCGTGTGGTCCCTGTTTAGACAAAATTTTCTTTAAGTGCATAAAAGTTTTCGATTTATCTTCGAAACCTTTCGGAAGCATGTTTAGGGCCTCGTAGGTCGATTATAAGGGTATTAGATGTGTGAATGAAAAAGTTTTAATTTGGAATGAACTCTGATAGCCCAAAGTCGCATGACCGTGTGAGTTAAGTACGGTAACGCCTCGTACCCGATTCTGGCATAGAATACGGGTAAGGGGTGTTACATTTAGTGGTATCAGAGCAATGATTTTCGATTCTCAGACTACCATAGCGTGTGTTAGAGTCTAGCTATACATGCCATTAGCGTATATTGATAGTGTGGTGGCTTCTGACAATTCTAAACTTTGTTTTTATATAGTAAATGGATCCCGATCAGGCGACTGCTGATGACGCAGCTTGCAACGCACCGGCTGCCGCACAAGGGACCGCGCTTGTAGAGAGTGGACCCAAGACTATGGGTCAAGGAGAAAAGGCCCGGGAAGCCTTTCTACAAATGATGAGTAATTGGTACACGGAGTATGTACGAGCAAACCCTAATGCTCAACCTCCTCCACCCCCTTCTATACCTCAGCCAGTTCCTGTGGCTCTCCAAGGTATAGATTTAGTGAGAATAACCAAGCCCCCAGTAGATAAGATTTGGAAGCAAGGGGCCGAAGAGTTTAGAGCTAATATAGATGATGACCCCGAGAAGGCGGAGTTCTGACTTGAGAACTCAATGAGAGTGTTTGATGAACTCCCTTGCACACCTGAGAAGAGCTTAAAATGCGTCGTTTACTTGCTGAGGGACTCGGCATGTAACAGCCCGATTTAGGGCCTAGCTGGAATAGTGGTGCGAGACAATGAATCCGAGGTGAAATTATGAGTTTTAAAAGTTTATATTATGTTTGCATGCTAGTATAAAAGTTTCATGAAGCAATTTTATTAATTTGAGGTTGATTGGTCCAAAAAGGACTAAATTGCAAAACTTGCAAAATTTGAGTTTCTAGATGCTTTTTGTATGAAATAGCTTTAGAGTATGAATTTTGAGCCCTTAAGTAACAATTTTCCCAAAATTTAATTTTTGGACAAAATTAGCCTTGAGATGGTATTATAGAAATTTTTAGTAATAAGGGCATTTTGGCCATTTGTCTAATTAGTAATTAAAATAGGAAAAAGATGATAAAAATCTCATCATCTTCTTCCCCCATTGCCGAAAATTGAAGGAAGCCATAGCTAGGGTTCTTCAATTTTTCAAGCTTGCTAGTAAGTGCTCCTAAGCCGGGTTTTTGATATTATTCGTATTTTTAAAGTCCCGGTAGCATGAGTAAGCTATTTTTTAGCTATTTGATGAGCTAAGATGCAAGTTTAAAAATGTACCCATGAGTGACATGTATGCTAAATGATGTTTTATGGGAGTTTATGAGAGTTTGATGTTAGATAAACATCATTTCTTTAATGAATTTCATGAAACATGATAGTATGGACCATTTTTTAAAAGTTATAAAAAAATTGGTCATACCTATTGGAAATAGAGAGAATTGATGATTACTATAGTAGAGAAAATGATTTAGCTAAGCATGTAGTTTAAGAAAGTTGCATGAAAATCATTTTACGAGCCTTGGGGCAAAAGTGCAAATATGAGAAAGTATAGCGGTAAAATAGTAATTTTGCCAAATTATGAGTTATGAGTAAATTTAGTCAATGTGATTATTAAATGATCTATTTATGATTATAGGTCAAGAAAAACGAAGCCTGGATTGAAATCAAGGCAAGAACAAAGTCGAGGACTAAATTGCATAACTACATACATTTTGTATATTGAGGTAAGTTTGAATGAGTTCTAAGTTTTATGATTTTATCATTTAATTGCTTAGTATAATATACATTGTTATCATGAATTGTTTAATATTATGTTAAACAAAGAAGTCAATAAGATTAAACAAGAAAAAGTCCCGATTGAAGATGAATTACCCGGGAGATACGGTCTATTACATGATATAAGAAAGTCCGTATAAGACCAAGCCAAGGCATTGCATCGGCAATCAAGCAAGTTATCATGTAAGCCCAAGGACTCAAGCTTGGCATTGATCAAGTTATCAAGCAAGTTATCATGTAAGTCCAAGGACTCAAGCTTGGCATTGAATAAGTTATCATGTAAGACCAAGGCAAGCTTCGCATTGATTCAAGAAGAGATCTTCCATATAAGTCCATATCTAGAGTATGGCATTGGCATGTAGTACATGACAAGAGATCTAGTACTCTCGGTAGTTCATGGAAATTCATCGGGCAAACGAGTAAGCTAAAATGTGAAAACAAGAATGTAAAGAAAGCATAGCTATTACCAAGTTGAAATTGAATATTATTCATGTTATAAATGATGAGTTAGAAGACACATTTATTTGGTTTAAGTATGCTGATCAATATGATCAAGTGATATAGGTATCTTGTTACCTTACAAGTATGAGATTAGTGAGTACTATGAGACAAGTAAGAATCATGTATGAGTAAGTAAGCTTTATAGATGAGATAATGATACCATTCTTATGTCAAATGGTTTATCTGAAGCAAGTTTGTTTATTACGTGTTATTCATGCAAACATACTAAGCTAAATGTTTACGTCTTTGATTGTTTCTTTCTATGTAGTCCCGCCAAGCTAATTTGTGGATCATTGGAGTCGAAGCTCGTATCACATTATCGACCCTTATTTTGGTATAGCCAAATTATATTACTAAGTATGGCATGTATAGGAATCATTCATATTGAGAACATGTTTTGTGTAATGTCATTGTATAGGCTATCAAGTTTATTATCCTTTTGTATGTGGCTAAGTGGTTGGTCATTGTTTGTATATAGATATCAATGAAACACATAGTATTATTCATGAAAATTGTTAGTAATGAATTGCATTGTTTTGAGTTGGGTTGATCTTAATTTCAGGGAGGCAAATGGCTTGGTAAATAGCCTCTAGTTACCTATACAGTTAGACACACGGGCGTGTGACTAGACCGTGTTAACCCTGCACCTAAATGTTTTAAATAAAATTAGACCACGGTCATTGTACACGGCCGTGTGTAAAGACCGTGTAGGACACACATTCAAAGCATAGGCGTGTGCTCAGGCCGTGTGGTTGAAGTCAGTATATGACCTAAAAGTACACGGCCTCGACACGGGCATGCTTGGTGGCCGTGATGGGAAGAAGTCGAGATATAATCTAAAGTACACCGCCATGCTGCAGGCGTGCCTAATGGCCGTGTTGGTATAGTTAGTATAAACAAGGATGGATACACGGGGGTGTCTAGAAGCCGTCTCCCCTGTATTTTAAAAAAGTTTCAAATTTTCATGGAATTTCATATGTGTTTTAGTTTAGTCCCGACTCGACTTATAAGTATGAGTAAGGTCTCGAAGACCCGTTTAAAAGACATTAAGTCTTAGAATGATGATTGAATGTATGATTTCGTTTGTGCATGTTTTCGATCTGTCCGGTAATGCTCCTAACCTTAATCCGGTGATGGACTCGGGATAGGGGTGTTACATTTAGCGGTATCAGAGCTACGGTTTAGTCGGTTCTAGGACTAACATAGCACGAGCATGAGTCTAGTTATACATGCCATACGTAAGAATGTTTTTATAATAATAGTGTGACGACTCCTGGCGACTTAAATTATGTTTATACATATAGTAAATGGATCCCGACAAAGATATGGCGGATGATGTAGAAAGTAATGCACCAACTCCCGCAGAAGGGAAGGTGCCGAATGAGAATGAGAATAGACCCACTACGGTGAGTCAAGGAGGAGAAGAGGCTAGAGAAGCCTTCCTCCACATGATGAACACATGGTATACAGAGTTCGTTCGAGCGAACCCGAATTCACAACCCCCTCTACCCCCGCCTGTTCCACAACCTGCTCCAGTAGCCCCTCAAGTAGTAGAGGTGATAAGAGGAGATAAACCTCTAATTGATAAGATCAGGAAACATGGGGCGAGTAAGAATTCGAGCTAAAGAGATGATGATGATCAGAGAGAAGGTTGAATTCAGTTAGAAAATACCATCAAGGTATTCAATGAACGTATCATGCACACCGAAGAATGCATGAAGTGTGTAATCTCTCTCTAAGAGATTCTCGCTTATCAATGGTGGAACACCACGTGTCGTGAGTACTGAGGAAAGGGTCACATGGGAATTCTTCCAGGACGAGTTCATGAAAAAGTATATCAGCCAAAGGTTTGTAGACCAGAAAAGAAAGTAATTTCTAGAGCTGAAGCAAGGCAAGATGTCAGTGACTGATTATGAGCGAGAGTCTGTATGACTCAGCAAGTATGCTCGCGAAAGTGTATCCACTAAGGCCATCATGAGTAAAAGGTTTGAAGATAGATTAAATGAAGATATAAAGTTGTTAGTTGCTGTCCTGGAGTTAAGGGAATTTGTTGTACTAGTAGAAAGGGCTTGTAAAGCTGAAGAACTAGTAAAAGAGAAGAAGAAGTCTGAAATGGAGTCTCGCGACTCTAGAAAAAGACAGTGGAATAAGTCATTCCAATCTTCGTTCAAGAAGTCAAGAGATTTCCCTACCCGATCGGCTACTTCCATGGGATTTTCAAGGAAAGACAAGAGTAAACAGTATTCGGGGAATAAAGCACAGACTACTTCGATTGCAAGTGTTGGGAACATTTGACCTGACAGACCCGAGTGCCCACAGTGTGGCAGACGCCATCTTGGAGAATACCAAGCACATGAAAATACGTGTTTTATATGTGGTTCCCAAGACCATTTCATAAAAGATTGTCCTGCGATGACTAAAGAAGAGAGAATTCAAAACTCGAGATTCGAGAGTATGGTCAGAGGGAGACCGCAAAGGAAATCGGGAAGTGGGGCAAGTGGAAAAGGTAACCCTCGAGAGCCGGCCACAAGACCTGAGGGTAGAGTGGCTGCAAGGACCTATGCCATTCGCGCTCGCGAAGAGGCATCTTCCTCTGATGTTATTATGGGTACCTTTTCTCTTTACAGTACCAAAGTTATTGCCTTAATGGATCCCGGATCCACACACTCTTACATTTGTATGAAATTTGTATCTGATTTGAGTATGCCTATAGATTCTACTGAAATTATGATTAAAGTGTCCAATCTTTTAGGCATGAGTGTGTTGGTTGATAAAGTATGTAGAGATTGTCCATTAATGATTAGAGGTCATTGCTTTAAAGCAAACCTTATGTTGTTACCATTTGATGAATTTGACCTCATTCTTGGTATGGACTGGTTGACTACTCATGATGTGATTGTAAATTGTGGGAAGAAATACATTGAGATGAGATGTAAAAATGGAGATATTCTTCACATAGAATCAGAGAAACATGAGGGATTACTAGAAATGATTTCTAATATGATAGCACAGAGATGTTTAAGAAAAGGGTATGAATCATATCTAGCCTTTGTGATGAATGATAAAGAAACGGAGCTGAAGATTGAGTCAGTGCCAATAGTATGCGAGTATATGGATGTTTTTCCCGAGCAATTACTGGGACTACCACCAGTTAGGGTACTGTACCTATATCCATTACTCCTTACAGAATGGCTCCAACAGAGTTGAAAGAACTAAAGATACAGTTGCAAGAGTTGACAGACAAAGGTTTTGCAAGATCAACTTGTTCACAATGGGGTGCTCCGGTTTTGTTTGTAAAAAAGAAAGATGGCACCATGAGATTGTGCATAGATTACTGTCAGCTCAATAAAGTGACAGTAAAGAACAAGTACCCATTGCCTAGGATCGATGATTTGTTCGATCAATTGAAAGGAGCTACCGTGTTCTCCAAAATAAACTTGAGATCGGGGTACTACCAGCTGAGAGTGAAAGATTCAGACGTATCCAAGACTGCTTTTCGAATGAGGTATGGGCATTATGAATTTTTAGTCATGCCTTTTGGGTTGACCAATGCTCTTGCGGTATTTATGGACTTAATGAATCGCATCTTTAGACCATACCTTGATAAGTTCATAGTCATTTTTATTGACGACATACTGATTTATTCTAAAGACGAGAATGAGCATGCTGAGCACTTACAAACAGTCTTATAGATTCTACGAGAGAATCAGTTGTATGCCAAGTTTAGTAATGGTGAATTTTGGCTCAAGAAAGTGGGATTTTTGGGACATATTGTCTCAAAAGATGGAGTTTGAGTAGATCTAAATAAGATCTCGGCCATAATAGACTGGAAGCCACCAAAGAACAATTCTGAGATTAGAAGTTTTCTAGGCCTAGCCGGCTATTACAGGCGATTCGTCAAAGGGTTTTCCATGATTGCAACCCCGATGACTAGATTGTTACAGAAAAATGTGAAGTTTGAGGGGACAGAATGATGTCAGCAAAGCTTTGAGAAACTGAAAGTAAGGTTGACAGAAACACCAGTTTTGGTACAACCTGAGTCAGGGAAAGAATTTATAATTTACAGCGATTCATCCTTAAATGGATTAGGCTGTGTACTCATGCAAGAAGGCAAGGTGATTGCTTATGCCTCTAGATAGTTGAAACCTCATGAGAAGAATTATCCGACCCATGGTTTAGAATTAGCTGCCATAGTCTTCGCTTTGAAGATTTGGAGACACCATTTATTTGGTGAAAGATGTCAGATTTTTACTGATCACAAAAGTCTGAAGTACTTGATGGCGCAGAAAGAGTTGAACTTAAGGCAGCGGAGATAGTTAGAGTTGATAAAAGATTATGAGTTAGTCATCGAGTACCATCCAGGAAAGGCGAATGTGGTCGCTGATGCTTTGAGCAGGAAGCCCCTTTTTGCTTTAAGAGCATTGAATTCAAGAATAATTTTATTCGACGATGGTTTTATTTTAGCTGAGTTGAGAGCTAGACTAATGTTTCTTCAAGAGATATTTGAGGCTCAGAAAGAAGATGACGAATTGCAAGTCAAGAGAGCTCAGTGCGAGTCAGATGTCAAATCTGACTTTCGGATTGATTCTGATGGATATTTGATGTTCAGAGATCGGGTTTGTGTACCAAGAAAAGAAGAGCTTATTCAGAGAATTTTGCACGAGGCACATAACGGGTGTTTATCTGTACATCCGGGTAGTACTAAGATGTATAATGACTTGAAGCAACTATATTGGTGGCCGAAAATGAAGAAAGATATTTTAGAGTTTGTTTCCAAGTGCTTGATTTGTCAACAAGTAAAGGCTGAACACCAAGTACCTTCGGGTTTACTTCAGCCCATCTTGGTTCCCAAATGGAAATGGGACCGCGTCACCATGGATTTTGTAACGGGTTTACCGTTGTCACCAAGTAAGAAGGATGCTATATGGGTTGTAGTTGATAGACTTACGAAGTCAGCCCATTTCATACCAGTACAAGTGGATTTCTCCCTCGACAAGTTGGCAAACTTGTATATATCAGAAATAGCAAGGCTTCATGGAGTTCCTTTATCAATTATATCGGATAGAGACCCGAGATTTACATCCCAATTTTGGAAGAAGCTGCAAGAAGCCCTGGGTACAAAGTTAAACTTTAGTACGGCTTTTCATCCTCAGACTGACGGTCAGTCGGAGAGAGTAATTCAAGTACTTGAGGATATGCTCAGATGTTGTATTCTCAAATTCCAAGGCAGTTGGGAAAAGTTTCTTCCATTGGCAGAATTTGCCTATAATAATAGTTTCCAATCGAGCTTAAAGATGGCACCTTATGAGGCCCTATATGTGCGTAAGTGCAGAACACCTTTGTTCTGGACTGAACTTAAGGAAAACCAAATTCACGGGGTTGATTTGGTTAGAGAAGCTGAAGAGAAAGTTAAAGTGATACGAGAATGTTTGAAAGTCAGATCATCGATGCATGTAAATCCTATTCGGACTTAAGGAGAAAAGAGATGGAGTACCAACTTGGAGATAAAATTTTCTTGAAAGTGTCACCATGGAAGAAAGTTCTCAGATTTGGCCGGAAAGGCAAGCTAAGCCCACGTTTCATTGGACCTTATGAGATCACTAAAAGAGTTGGGCCGGTAGCTTACCGTTTAGCTTTGCCATCAGAATTAGAAAAGATACATGATGTGTTTCACGTGTCTATGTTGAGACGCTACCGATCAGATCCTTCACATGTAATTACCCCGTCAGAAATAGAGATTCTTCTCGACATGACTTATGGTGAAGAACCAATCAAGATTTTAGCTTGGGAAGTCAAGCAGTTACGAAATAAAAGTATCGCTCTAGTGAAAGTATTGTGGCAAAGAAAAGGAATAGAAGAAGCTACATGGGAACCAGAAGAGAGTATGAGAAACTAGTATCCAAACATTTTTGCTGGTAAGATTTTCGAGGACGAAAATCCCTAAGAGGGGGAGAATTGTAACAGTCCGATTTAGGGCCTAGCTGGAATAGTGGTGCGAGACCACGAATCCAAGGTGAAATTATGAATTTTTAAAGTTTATATTATGTTTGCATGCTAGTATAAAAGTTTCATGAAGCAATTTTATTAATTTGAGGTTGATTGGTCCAAAAAGGACTAAATTCCAAAAGTTGCAAAATTTGAGTTTCTAGATGCTTTTTGTATGAAATAGCTTTAGAATATGAATTATGAGCCCTTAAGTAAAAATTTGCGCAAAATTTAATTTTTGGACAAAATTGGCCTTGAGATGGTATTATAGAAATTTTTAGTAATAAGGGCATTTTGGCCATTTGTCTAATTAGTAATTGAAATAGGAAAAGATGATAAAAATCTCATCATCTTCTTCCCAGATCTTTAAAAATTGAAGGAAGCCATAGCCAGGGTTCTTCAATTTTTCAAGCTTGCTAGTAAGTGCTCTTAAGCCCGGTTTTTGATATTATTCGTATTTTTAAAGTCCCGGTAGCATGAGTAAGCTATTTTTTAGCTATTTGATGAGGTAAGATGCAAGTTTAAAAATGTACCCATGAGTGACATGTATGCTAAATGATGTTTTATGGGAGTTTATGAGAGTTTGATGTTAGATAAATATCTTTTCTTTAATGAATTTCATGAAACATGATAGTATGGACCATTTTTTAAAAGTTATAAAAAAAATTGGTCATACCTATTGGAAATATAGAGAATTGATGATTGCTATAGTAGAGAAAATGATTCAGCTAAGCATGTAGTTTAAGAAAGTTGCATGAAAATCATTTTACGAGCCTTGGGGCAAAAGTGCAAATATGAAAAAGTATATTTTGCAAAATAGTAATTTTGCCAAATTATGAGTTATGAGTAAATTTAGTCAATGTGATTATTAAATGATCTATTTATGATTATAGGTCAAGAAAAATGAAGCCTGGATCGAAATCGAGGCAAGAACAAAGTCGAGGACTAAATTGCATAACTACATACATTTTGTATATTGAGGTAAGTTTGTATGAGTTCTAAGTTTTATGGTTTTATCATTTAACTGCTTAGTATAATATACATTGTTATCATGAATTGTTTAATGTTATGTTAAACAAAGAAGTCAATAATATTAAACAAGAAAAAGTCCCGATTGAAGATGAATTACCCGGGAGATACGGTCTATTACATGAGATAAGAAAGTCCGTATAAGACCAAGCCAAGGTATTGCACCGGCAATCAAGCAAGTTATCATGTAAGCCCAAAGACTCAAGCTTGGCATTGATCAAGTTATCAAGCAAGTTATCATGTAAGCCCAAGGACTCAAGCTTGGCACTGATCAAGTTATCAAGCAAGTTATCATGAAAGTCCAATGACTCAAGCTTGGCATTGAATAAGTTATCATGTAAGACCAAGGCAAGCTTCGCATTGATTCAAGAAGAGATCTTCCATATAAGTCCATATCTAGAGTATGGCATTGGCATGTAGTACATGACAAGAGATCTAGTACTCTCGGTAGTTCATGGAAATTCATCGGGCAAATGAGTAAGCTAAAATGTGAAAACAAGAATGTAAAGAAAGCATAGCTTTTACCAAGTTGAAATTGAATATTATTCATGTTATGAATGATGAGTTAGAAGACACATTTATTTGGTTTAAGTATGCTGATCAATGTGATCAAGTGATACAGGTATCTTGTTACCTTACAAGTATGAGATTAGTGAGTACTATGAGACAAGTAAGAGTCATGTATGAGTAAGTAAGCTTTATAGATGAGATAATGATACCATTCTTATGTCAAATGGTTTATCTGAAACAAGTTTATTTATTATGTGTTATTCATGCAAACATACTAAGCTAAATGTTTACGTCTTTGATTGTTTCTTTCTATGTAGTCCCGCCAAGCTACTTTGTGTATCATTGGAGTCGGAGCTCGTAGCACATTATCGTCCCTTATTTTGGTATAGCCAAATTATATTACTAAGTATGGCATGTATAGGAATCATTCATATTGAGAACATGTTTTGTGTAATGTCATTGTATAGGCTATCAAGTTTATTATCCTTTTGTATGTGGCTAAGTGGTTGGTCAAACTTGTTTAAGTTGTTTGTATATAGATATCAATGAAACACATAGTATTATTCATGAAAATTGTTAGTAATAAATTGCATTGTTTTGAGTTGGGTTGATCTTAATTTCAGGGAGGCAAATGGCTTGGTAAATAGCCTCTAGTTACCTATACAGTTAGACACACGGGCGTGTGACTAGACCGTGTTAACTCTGCACCTTAATGTTTTAAATAAAATTAGACCACGGTCATTTTACACGGCCGTGCGTAAAGACCGTGTAGGACACACATACAAAGCATGGGCGTGTGCTCAGGCCGTGTGGTGGAAGTCAGTATATGACCTAAAAATACACGGCCTCGACACGGGCGTGCTTGGTGGCCGTGGTGGGGAAGTCAGTATATGACCTAAAAGTGCACGACCATGGCACACGGGCGTGCCTAATAGCCGTGTTGGTATAGTTAGTACAAACAAGGATGGATACACGGGGGTGTCTAGAAGCCGTGGAGGGCACACGGTCTCCTCCCACAGGCGTGTCTCCCCTGTATTTTAGAAAAGTTTCAAATTTTCATGGAATTTCATATGTGTTTCAATTTAGTCCCGACTCGACTTATAAGTATGTGTAAGGTCTCGATGACTTTTTTAAAGGACGTTAAGTCTGAGAATGATGATTGAATGTATGATTTCGTCTGTGCATGTTTCCGATCTGTCCGGTAACGCTCCTAATCTTAATCCGACGATGGACTCGGGATAGAGGTCTTACGCGGCATACCATTAGTGGAAAACATTGAAATCGGTGGTTCCAAGGGAGAAAGTGATGTGGGACTTCTTTTTGGAGGAGTTCTGAAAGAAGTATATAAGCCAACGATTTGTGGACCAGAAACGAAAGGAATTCCTTGAATTGAAGCAAGGAAGAATAATTGTGGTAGAATATAGCGTGAGTTTGTTAGGCTAAACAAGTATGCACAAGAGTGTGTGTCTACAGAAGCTATCTTGTGCAAGAGGTTTGAAGATGGACTGAATGAGGATATTAGACTGTTAGTTGGGATTTTAGAGTTAAAAGAGTTTGTGGTGTTGGTTGACTGAGCATGTAAGGCTGAAGAACTAAATAAGGAAAAGAAGAAAGCCATGAGTGAGGACCGAGATGCGAGAAAAAGGCCAATGAGTAAATCATACAAAGCTCAATCGAAGAGGTCCAAAGAAATGAACCCTCGGACGACAATGTCAGTTGGACATTCACATCGAGATCGAGGTAACAAATACTTGGGCTCGAGAGTTCAAGCCACTTCGATGGCAAGTGTGGGAAATCTGAAGTACAAACCGAAATGTCCAAATTGTGGTAGGCAGCACACTGGGGAGTATTGGGGAAACAACTGAAATTGTTACAAGTGCAGTTCACCCGACCATTTTATCCAAAATTTTCCAGAGAGGGAGGAGAAGGAAAGAAAGCAAGAAGTGAGGTCAAATAATGTATCTTCAAGGGGTAGACCATAAAAGAACCCGAGAGGTGGGACTAGTAGTAGGGGTGCACCTCGAGATTCTACTGTGAGACCAGAGGGTCGAGCACCTGCAAGGACTTATACCATTCGTGCTCGCAAAGAGGCATCATCTCCAGATGTGATAACGGGTACTTTTTCTCTTCATGACACTTCTGTTATTCGTTTGATTGATCCGGGGTCTACCCATTCATACATTTGCATGAAATTGGCATCTAGTATGAGCATGATTGTTGAGTCTACGGAATTTGTAGTAAAAGTGTCAAACTCGTTAGGCAAACATATGTTAGTTGACAAGGTGTGTAGGAATTGTCCCTTGACAGTTAAAGGTCATTGTTTTCTGGAAAAACTTATGTTGTTATCATTTGATGAATTTGACTTCATTCTTAGCATGGATTGGTTAATTGCCCATAATGTTTTAGTGAACTGTGGAAGCAAGTTTATTGAATTGAAATGTGAAAGTGAGGATGTCATTCGGGTTGAATCAGGTAGATCGGATAATTTGCCAGTGATAATTTCCACTATGGTAGCCGAAACATATTTGAGGAAAGGATACGAGTCTTGTCTCGCTTTTGTGCTGAATACTCAAGAGTCAGAGGTAAAGATTGAATCAGTGTCGGTGGTATGCGAATATCTAGATGTGTTCCCCGAGGAGTTACCCAAATTACCTCCAGTTAGAGAGGTCGAGTACGGGATTGAGTTAGTTCTGGGAACGGCACCTATTTCAGTTGCTCCGTATAGGATGGCACCAGTAGAGTTAAAAGAACTAAAGGTTCAGTTGCAAGAGTTAACAGATAAGGGTTTTGCAAGACCGAGCCATTCACCGTGGGGTGCCCCTGTACTTTTTGTAAAGAAGAAAGACAGGTCGATGAGGTTGTGTATAGACGATAGACAGCTCAACAAGGTGACAGTGAAGAACAAGTATCCTTTGCCAAGGATAGATGACTTGTTTGACCAACTAAAGGGAGCTATAGTGTTCTCCAAGATAGATCTAAGGTCTGGTTATTATGAGTTTCTTGTCATGCCATTTGGTTTAACGAATACTCCTGCGATTTTTATAGATTTAATGAACCGTGTTTTCCGACCATATTTGGATAAGTTTGTAGTTGTCTTTATCGATGACATATTGATTTATTCTCGGGATAGGAGTGATCATGCAGAGCACCTGAGAATTGTATTGCAGACTTTAAGAGACAGTTATATGCTATATTTAGCAAGAGTGAGTCCTGGCTCCGAGAGGTCGGATTCTTAGGACACATTATATCGGGTGATGGTATTATAGTTGATCCGAGTAAGATCTCAGCTATTGTGAAGTGGAAACCGCCAAGAAATGTGTAGGAAATCAGAAGCTTTTTGGGGTTAGCGGGTACTACAGATTGTTCGTGAATGAGTTTTCCATGATTGCTACCCCAATGAAGAAACTGTGCATAAGGATATAAAGTTTCAATGGACTGAGAAATGTCAATAGAGTTTCGAGAGATTGAAAACATTGTTGACTGAGGCACCGATTATGGTACAACCTGAGTCGGGGAACGAATTTGTGGTTTACAGTGATGCTTCATTTAACGATCTTGGTTGTGTGTTGATGCAAGAGGGTAAGGTAGTCGCTTACGCCTCGAGATAGCTAAAATCACATGAGAAGAGTTATTCGACTCACGACTTGGAGTTGGATGCAATCGTCTTCGCTTTAAAGATCTGGCATCATTATTTATATGGTGAAAAGTGTCTAATCTTCACGGATCATAAGAGTTTGAAGTACTTGATGGATCAAAATGATTTGAATTTGCGACAATGGCGGTGGCTCAAATTATTGAAGGACTATGAGCTAGTAATTGATTTACTTTGAGGTTTTGGAAGAAGTTACAGGAAGCCTTGGGTACAAAATTGAATTTTAGTACCGCTTTCCATCCTCAAACTAACGGCCAATCTGAAAGAGTGATTCAAGTTCTTGAGGATATGCTACGATGCTGTATATTAGAGTTCAAAGGTAGTTGGGAAAGATATCTACCTTTGGCCGAGTTTGCCTACAACAACAGTTATTAGTCGAGTATACGGATGGCACCATACAAAGCCTTGTATGGTCGTAAGTATCGGACTCCTTTGTATTGGACCGAGCTTAGTGAGAAGCAAATTCATGGGGTCGACCTAGTTAAAGAGACCGAGGAGAAAGTGAAAGTGATTCGTGATAGTATGAAAGCTACTTCGGACCGACAAAAATCGTATGCAGATTTAAAAAGGAAAGAAATTAAGTTTCAAGTGGGTGACAAGGTATTTCTAAAAGTATCCCTGTGGAAGAAAATATTGAGATTTGGTCATAAGGACAAATTGAGTCCGCGATTCATAGGGCCGTATGAGATTACCAAAAGGATTGGACCAGTGGCATATCGGTTGGCCTTGCCGGTAGAGTTAGAGAGAATACACAATCTGTTTCATGTTTCGATGTTGAGGCGATATCTTTCTGATCCTTCCCATGTGATTCCTCCATCCAAAATTGAGATACGATCGGACATGACATATGAAGAGGAGTCGATTAAGATATTGGCTCGGGCGGTTAAATATTTGAGGAATAAGAACATAGCCTTAGTAAAAGTATTATGGAAAAAACATGGTGTAGAAGAGGCTACGTGGGAACCCGAAGAAGCCATGAGAGAACAATATCCAAACCTTCTTACCGGTAAAATTTTCGAGGGCGAAAATCTCTAAAGGAGGGGAGAGTTGTAACAGCCCAATTTTGGGGCTAGTTGAAATAGTGGTTTCGGGACCACTAATTTGAAGTTGACAAAAATTATTTTTATGTCATTTTATGTGCTATGACGTTAATATATGGCTACATGAAAATTTTGGTGCTTTAATTTTGACGATTGAATGCTTAATTGTGAAAAAGACTAAATCGCATAAAGTGTGAAAGTTTCAAATTACAAGATAGAGGTGTTTAATAGCCATAGAATATTAAATTGAAGGTCCCTAAAGTGCAATTAGGCCATATGGGGAGTGTTGGCCGACAATAAGAAGCAAGGGGACAAAAGCATTAAAATTTGGTCAACATTGGGTGACATTAGATGACTAAATGAATTAAATATGATAAAATAAAGAAAAGGCTATCATCTTTTTACCTCTTTTCTTCTTCCACCGATTTTTACACTCAAGAAAGGGCTAGCGAAGCTTGAAAATTTCAGCAATCTTCAATCATTGCTAGTAAGTCATTTTGATGATTATTTTTGATGATTTTTGTACTTTTGGAGTCCCCAAAGCTTAAGCTGGCTAATAAGGGGACTATCTTGTAAAATGATTGAAAGTTTAGGGACTTACCATGAGAGAGTTTATGTTGTTTGCTGAGTTTTTATGGAATAAAATGAATGTTAGTGAGTCAAGGCACAACTTTTGTGAAACGTGTTGTCATGAAAACACTTAAAGGGGACTAAGTTGTAAATGTTGTAAATTGGTAATAAATGCATGAAATAGTTGGAATTTTGAGTAGTTGTAAGAGTAATAAATGTTCAGGTAGGCTTGTTTAATGAGGAAATATGATGAAAAATGATTTACGAGCCTAGGAGAAAAATCATAATTTTGCCATAGTACAAAGGCAAAATGGTCATTTTTGCCTAAGTAGAGATTATGATGAATTATGATCATAAAATGATTGAATGAATGAAATTTTGTTGTTATAGATCAAGAAGAGTGCGGAATTAACCTTGATCGGGGAAAAGGCAAGGTTACGGATTAAACCGCAAGTTAACGCATTTTGCACCGAGGTAAGTTTATGTATAAATGATGCATCTTAAATACACATGTTGTTGTTTGTTGGAGTATTGTGTGATTGAGGTCACTTATGATTTAAATGAATTGGACTTGGTAGAATATGAATGTTGAAATAGATATATAAGTGTAGAATATTATCCGTAATAAATAACGATGAGTTGTGTGCGATACCATCGTTTATGTTATCAATTGGTGGGCTATGTGCGATACCACCTTAATACTTATTTACACTGGGCTGTGTGCGATACCATCGTTTATGTTATCAATTGGTGGGCTATATGCGATACCACCGTAAATATTCTTGTTGGTGGGCTATGTGTGTTACCACCCTATTTTAGACAAATGGTCGGCTAAGTGCGAAACCACCGAGTGTTTGATATTTCTAAGAATAGCTTATCGTGAAAATGTGATGTGTTGTTTCATTTGATCTTGTGGTGATAAGTGTATGCATGTATGTTAAATAATAAGAGCATTTGGTTGTGATATGGTTGGAATGTGGTAAGAAAAGGAGTAAGCATGATTTTGGATTGTTGAATGCTTTTACTTATTGTGAAATGCTATCTATTGATTAGCACATGTTATGATGTTTATTGTTTACATGTAAACTTACTAAACTTTAAAGCTTACTCCATTTCCTTTCCCTTGTTTTATAGTGTCAAAGAGTCGGGTTTGGATACGAAGCTAATTGGAATATCACCCACACTATCATCTTATCTCGGTATATTTAGAACTAGCATTTTGATTATGGCATGTATAGGGGCTAGTCTAGGTGATATGATTTGTTATTTTGACCAAATGTGTATTGGCTCATTATAGATAAATTCTTTTGTATATTGCAATAGTAAATGGCTCTTTGATATTAGTTATGAAATGAAAGGGTATTTATAAGTGTGTAGAGTATATGGTGGGGTTGGTTGGTTATGAATATGTATGCAAGGTTTGATGGTAGAAGAGGAATTAAACTTGAGTGAATTAGGGTGATGAAAGAGCTTGGAAAATAGCCTTGTTCCTGTCCACACGGGTAGGCACACGGGCGCGTGTCTAGGCTATGTGTGACACACGGTCAGTGCCATGGGTGTGTGACCAGGCCGTGTGTCCCCTGCATATTAGTTTTACAAGTCAGTAAGCTTTGTAGTAAACACACGGGCAGAGACACGGTCGTGTGTCTCAATCGTGTGGAAGGCGCGGCCATGGACATGGGAAGCAAGGGGACAAGAGCATTAAAATTTCGTCAACATTGGGTGACATTAGGTGACTAAATGAATTAAATATGATAAAATAAAGAAAAGGCTATGATCTTTTTACCTCTTTTCTTCTTCCACCAATTTTTACACTCAAGAAAGGGCTAGGGAAGCTTGAAAATTTTAGCAATCTTCAATCATTGCTAGTAAGTCATTTTGATGATTATTTTTTATGATTTTTGTACTTTTGGAGTCCCCAAAGCTTAAGCTGGCTAATAAGGGGACTATCTTGTAAAATGATTGAAAGTTTAGGGACTTGCCATGAGAGAGTTTATGTTGTTTGCTGAGTTTTTATGGAATAAAATGAATGTTAGTGAGTCAAGGCACCACTTTTGTGAAACTTGTTGTCATGAAAACACTTAAAGGGGACTAAGTTGTAAATGTTGTAAATTGGTAATAAATGCATGAAATAGTTGGAATTTTGAGTAGTTGTAAGAGTAATAAATGTTCAGGTAGGCTTGTTTAATGAGGAAATATGATGAAAAATGATTTACGAGCCTAGGAGAAAAACCGTAATTTTGCCATAGTACAAGGGCAAAATGGTCATTTTTGCCTAAGTAGAGATTATGATGAATTATGATCATAAAATGATTGAATGAATGAAATTTTGTTGTTATAGATCAAGAAGAGTGCGGAATTAACCTTGATCGGGGAAAAGGCAAGGTTACGGATTAAACCACAAGTTAACGCATTTTGCACCGAGGTAAGTTTATGTATAAACGATGCATCTTAAATACACATGTTGTTGTTTGTTGGAGTATTGTGTGATTGAGGTCACTTATGATTTAAATGAATTGGACTTGGTAGAATATGAATGTTGAAATAGATATGTAAGTGTAGAATATTATCCATAATAAATAACGATGAGTTGTGCGCGATACCATGTTTATGTTATCAATTGGTGTGCTATGTGCGATACCACCTTAATACTTATTTACGATGGGCTGTGTGTGATACCATCATTTATGTTATCAATTGATGGGCTATATGCGATACCACCGTAAATATTCTTGTTGGTGGGCTATGTGTGTTACCACCCTATTTAAGACAAATGGTGGGCTAAGTGCGAAACCACTGAGTGTTTGATATTTCTAAGAATGGTTTATCGTGAAAACGTGATGTGTTGTTTCATGTGATCTTGTGGTGATAAGTGCATGGATGTATGTTAAATAATAAGAGCATTTGGTTGTGATATGGTTGGAATGTGGTAAGAAAAGGAGTAAGCATGATCTTGGATTGTTGAATGCTTTTACTTATTGTGAAATGCTATCTATTGATTAGCACATGTTATGATGTTTATTGTTTACATGTAAACTTACTAAACTTTAAAGCTTACTCCATTTCCTTTCCCTTGTTTTATAGTGTCAAAGAGTCAGGTCGGGATACGAAGCTAATTGGAATATCACCCACACTATCATCTTATCTCGGTATATTTAGAACTAGCATTTTGATTATGGCATGTATAGGGGCTAGTCTAGGTGATATATTTTGTTATTTTGACCAAGTGTGTATTGGCTCATTATAGATAAGTTCTTTTGTATATTGCAATAGTAAATGGCTCTTTACTATCAGTCAATGAAATGAAAGGGTATTTATAAGTGTGTAGAGTATATGGTGGGGTTGGTTGGTTATGAATATGTATGCAAGGTTTGATGGTAGAAGAGGAATTAAACTTGAATGAATTAGGGTGATGAAAGAGCTTGGAAAATAGCCTTGTTCCTGTCCACACGGGTAGGCACACGGGCGTGTGTCTAGGATATGTGTGACACACGGTCAGTCCCATGGGTGTGTGACCAGGCCGTGTGTCCCCTGCATATTAGTTTTACAAGTCAGTAAGCTTTGTAGTAAACACAAGGGCAGAGACACGGCCGTGTGTCTCAATCGTGTGGAAGGCACGGCCATGGACATGGGAAGCAAGGGGACAAGAGCATTAAAATTTGGTCAACATTGGGTGACATTAGGTGACTAAATGAATTAAATATGATAAAATAAAGAAAAGGCTATGATCTTTTTACCTCTTTTCTTCTTCCACCAATTTTTACACTCAAGAAAGGGCTAGGGAAGCTTGAAAATTTTAGCAATCTTCAATCATTGCTAGTAAGTCATTTTGATGATTATTTTTGATGATTTTTGTACTTTTGGAGTCCCCAAAGCTTAAGCTGGCTAATGAGGGGACTATCTTGTAAAATGATTGAAAGTTTAGGGACTTGCCATGAGAGAGTTTATGTTGTTTGCTGAGTTTTTATGGAAGAAAATGAATGTTAGTGAGTCAAGGCACAACTTTTGTGAAACTTGTTGTCATGAAAACACTTAAAGGGGACTAAGTTGTAAATATTGTAAATTGGTAATAAATGCATGAAATAGTTGGAATTTTGAGTAGTTGTAAGAGTAATAAATGTTCAGGTAGGCTTGTTTAATGAGGAAATGTGATGAAAAATGATTTACGAGCCTAGGAAAAAAATCGTAATTTTGCCATAGTACAAGGGCAAAATGGTCATTTTTGCCTAAGTAGAGATTATGATGAATTATGATCATAAAATGATTGAATGAATAAAATTGTATTGTTATAGATCAAGAAGAGTGCGGAATTAACCTTTATTGTGGAAAAGACAAGGTTACGGATTAAACCGCAAGTTTACGCATTTTGCACTGAGGTAAGTTTATGTATAAACGACGCATCTTAAATACACATGTTGTTGTTTATTGGAGTATTTTGTGATTGAGGTCACTTATGATTTACATGAATTGGACTTGGTAGAATATGAATGTTGAAATAGATATGTAAGTGTAGAATGTTATCCGTAATAAATAACAATGAGTTGTGTGCGATACCATCGTTTATGTTATCAATTGGTGGGCTATGTGCGATACCGCCGTAAATATTCTTGTTGGTGGGCTATGTGTGTTACCACCCTATTTAAGACAAATGGTCGGCTAAGTGCGAAACCACTGAGTGTTTGATATTTCTAAGAATGGCTTATCGTGAAAATGTGATATGTTGTTTCATGTGGTCTTGTGGTGATAAGTACAGGGATGTATGTTAAATAATAATAGCATTTGGTTGTGATATGGTTGGAATGTGGTAAGAAAAGGAGTAAGCATGATCTTGGATTGTTGAATGCTTTTACTTATTGTGAAATGCTATCTATTGATTAGCACATGTTATGAAGTTTATTGTTTACATGTAAACTTACTAAGTTTTAAAGCTTACTGCATTTCCTTTCCCTTGTTTTATAGTGCCAAAGAGCCGGGTCGGGATACTAAGCTAATTGGAAGATCACCCACATTATCAGCTACTAGCATTTTGATTATGGCATGTATAGGGGCTAGAACTGGTGATATGTTTTGTTATTTTGACCAAGTGTGTATTAGCTCCTTATAGATGAGTTCTTTTGTATATTGCCATAGTAAATGGCTCTTTACTATCAATCAATTAAATGAAAGGTTAGTCATAAGTGTGTAGAGTATATGGTGGTGTTGTTTGGTTATGAATATGTATGCAAGGTTTGATGGTAGAAGAGGAATTAAACTTGAGTGAATTAGGGTGATGAAAGAGCTTGGCAAAAAGCCTTGTTCCTTTCCACACGAGTAGGCACACAGGCATGTGTCTAGGCTGTGTGTGACACACGGTCAGTCCCATAGTTGTGTGACCAGGCGTATGTCCCCTGCATATTCGTTTTACAATTCAGTAAGCTTTGTAGTGTGTCTCAGCCGTGTGGAAGGCACGGCCATGGACATGGGTGTGTGCCCAGGTCGTGTGAAGTCTGCACCTTGAAATTGGAATTTAATTCGACACACAGTCTAAAGACACGGGCGTGTGCCTTGGCCGTGTGACCTTAGTGAGTTGATGATGTCATAAACAGAATGCCAAGGTTTTGCCACACGGGCTAAGACGCGGACGTGTTGAGGCCATGTATGGTACACGGGCCAAGGACACGGGCGTGTGTCTGGCCGTGTGGATTAAGTCAGTGTCGACCACGAGTGAGGAGCACGGGCATGTCTCAGGGGCACATGGGTATGTCCCTTGAACAACACGGGCGTGTGGCCCCTGTTTAGACAAAATTTTCCTTTAGTGCGTAAAAGTTTTCGATTTATCTCTGAAACCTTCCGGAAGCATGATTAGGGCCTCGTAGGCCTATTATAAGGGTGTTAGATGTGTGAATGGAAAAGTTTTAATTTGGAATGAACTCTGATAGCCCAAAATTGCATGACCGTGTGAGTTAAGTACGGTAATGCCTCATACCCGGTTCTGGCGTAGAATACGGGTAAGGGGTGTTACAGATAAGTTTGGCAAATGGCTAAATTTCATGAAAGATGAGATGTAATCTATGAAACAAAACAAAGTTTGGGATATTTTTGAATTACCAGAAAGGTCAAAACGAATTGGTTCAGATGAGTTTCTAAAACCAAATGTGACTCAGATGGCAATAACAAATGGTATAAAGCTAGACTATTTTCCAAAGGTTACACTCAGAAGAATGATATTGATTATAATCAGAAGAATGATATTGATTATAAACTTTCTCACCATTCCATAAGAAAGACTCTTTAAGAATTATTATGACATTGGTGGCTCATCATTATTTACAGGTACACCAAATGGATTGTGAACACAACCTTTCTAAATGGATATCTTGAGGAAGAAGTTTATATGGATCAACCTAAGGGTTTTTCAATAGAAAGAAAATGTCATATGGTGTGTAAACTTAATAAGTCAATATATAGACTTAAACAATCTAAACGACAATGGTACATTAAGTTTAACAATATCATAAAGTATTTGGATTTTCGAGAAAACATCGTTGATTAGTGTATATATTAAAATATCAGTGTGGGAGTAAGTTTATTTTCTTAGTTTTATATGTCGACGATATTTTGCTTATGGCAAATGGCTTTAGCATATTAAGTGAGATGAAAGTTTTCTCTCAAATAAATTTGAAATGAAAGATATGGGAGAGGCATCCTATATTATAGTAATTGTGATGTTTCATAAAAGATCACAAGGATTGTCTCAAAAACCTATATTGAAATACTTTTAGATAGATTCAATATGCGTAATTGTTCCACAAGAATTGTTCCTATACAAAAAGGGAACAAAATTAGTTTCATGTAGTCTCCAAAAAATGATGTGGAATGAAATCAATTCCTTACACTTCTATTCTAGGCAGTTTAATCTATGTCTAAACCTGCACAAGACTCGATACTAGCTTTGCGGTTAGGATGTTTGGCAAATATCAAAGTAATCTTTAAATTTATCGTTGGAAGGCTGCAAAGGAAGCTTTATAGTACCTACATGGAACAAAGGTTATAAGCTCATGTATAGAAGATCTAATCAATTGGAAATGATTGGATATTTTGATTTAGATTTTGTGGGATGAGTTGATAGTAGAAAATCCATTTTTGACTATTTATTTTTACTTGATGAAGGAGCCATATCATGGAAAAGTGCTAAATAGTTTTCCATTGCATCATCTACGATGGAACCAGGTTTTGTGACATGTTTTAATGCTACTATTCATACATTACGGTTGCGGAATTTTATCTTAGAACTTGGGGTAGTGACACCATTAGCAAGCTGTTGAAAATTTACTAAGATAATTTCACAGCGATATTTTTCTCCAAGAATGAAAAATATTCCAAAGAAACATAACATAAAGAATTAAAATATTTTTCCTTTCAGGAGGAAGTTCATAAACAAAGAGTGTCCATAGAGCATATTAGAAGTGATATTATGATTGCAAATCCGTTAACTAAGGGCTTACAACCAAATACATTTAAAGAACATGTACATAATAAGTTTTAGTTGCATTGATGAATGAAATATTATGATATTTTTACACTCAAGCTCAATTACCATGTTTATGAAATAAAATAGACATATTTCTTGTTTATTATGATTGTGTGCACATAAAATAATTTAAAACAATAAAATTTTTGTAGTTAAAAACCTATTATATTGAGTTGTAATGTTGTAGTATATGGAAAGTGTAATATATTGAGTTGTATAATTAAAAACCTATTATATTGGGTTGTAATGTATGTGACTTAAATTATATACAACCGTTATAGCTCAAATTTGCAATTCACTATAATATGGTAATAATAATGAGTGTTATTTTTGTTATGCACGCTCAACGTTTATTCTATTAAAGTTTATGTTTTATCTCATTAGGCCAAGTAGGGGAATGTAAGATTTTAGCCTAATCTTGTGGACCCAATTTAAAAGGAATAAGAGTTTTTCTTTAATAGAAGTTAAGTCATATCCGTTTATTCAGTAACTTGATGGACAAACTAAATTAAAAGTTGATCATTATAAATTGATCCACCCTTTACCTATTAGAGTTACACACACAAAAACACACGTACAAATTATAGCCTCCATCACTTAGCGTTTGTGTAAATAAAGGAAAAGATCAAGAGAGACAAATTAATTTATCGTGGTGTTCTTTTGATGCTTCGTGAACAAACTAAAAAATTGACTATGGCAATTGCACCTATCAATTAATAGTATAGCTACGGTGAGCAAATATATCATTCCCACAAAGACCAAAAGTACTAATAATTGCTATCTTTCTATTATTTAACCGAATAATTCAAGTGATTGATTAAAAACT
Organism: Gossypium bickii; assembly: GCA_025503065.1. Taxonomy (NCBI): domain Eukaryota; kingdom Viridiplantae; phylum Streptophyta; class Magnoliopsida; order Malvales; family Malvaceae; genus Gossypium; species Gossypium bickii. Next base: position 18,917,239 of record CP106710.1, on the reverse strand, counting down.
AAAATTAACTATATTAATTACTAACGGACACAACAAAGAAAAAAACAGGAAAATAATCGATTAATAACCAATAAGCAAAGCAATACCTAGGAAAGAATTCACCCAGATTTCAACTGTCACTATCAATCTAAATTATGCAATTTCTTTACTTAGTATCTTCATCCGTAAAAATCCCTAAATTATGCAAATATCTCTTTCGAGTATAAGAGCAACTGACTCTATGTTGATTAATTAAATCTTTCTAATTAAAACCCCTATTATTGCATTAACTCGTGCTATAGATTCCCCTATTAGATTTGACTCTAATCCGATAGATTCATATCATCCTATTTCTAGGATTGCATGCAACTCCACTCAATTACACAAGATCTATTCTTAAACAGGGTCTATTCAACCTCCAATTTAAGCACATCAAACATAAATCAATAGTCTAGAAATATTAAACCAAGAATTAAGCACACATAATTGAGAACAATAAACTAAGTATTTATTACGTAAAATAAAAATTAAGCAGCAGAATCTATCATAGGGTTCATCTCCCTTAGGTATTTAGAAAATTAGTTCATGCTTGAAAATAAAAACATCCACGATACAATATTACCAAAAGAAATAAAGAAACTCGTGATAATCTCCTAAGAAATCAAGTGAAAATCTTCAATCTTGACAGAAATCTACTTCAGAATCGACTTCAATGGTGTTTTTCGAGTTGTTTTCTTGAATATCCTATGATGACTCTATCATATCTTTTTATTTTTGTCATATATATGTTTTAGAATGTCCAAAAAACCTAAAAATTGTGATTTTTCGCTGTTCAGAGTGCAAACCCGTGCGAGCGACACGGCCTACCACATGGTCGTGTAGGTCTCGCAGTCATGTGGCCAGATCATGTGGAATGGGTCGTGTGGCTCTTGTAGCTTGCTCTAATTTTCCAGTGTTCGCTCGTGTTGCTCTCAAGTACTCTATTAAGCATCAAAACATGAATTTAAAGGATTAGGAGTATAAAATTCACAATTAATAACTAATAATCACCCATAAACACATTAAGAATAAAGTTAAAACATGTTACTTTTAGCACTGATCATCTTCTTTGTCAAAATCCAATTGCTAACTTCAATTTTGCATCAAATAATTCTTAAACTTGTGAAAATCATAATATTCTAATGATCCCAAAATATTTGTTTGTGCAATATTAAGATTTTGGTTGGCAACATCATAAAGATTTTACAATTCATCCTTAAAAATTGTTAGTCTCCGAGACCAATTTAATTCATACAAATTCGCTTCTTTGTTAAATAGAGGATGAATAGAATTAATTCATGCAATTATTTTTTTAGAAAATAGTATCTAGTCCATTCAAAATTCGAAAGTAAATATTTCTAACTTAAGGTTAGGTTAACCACAAATTGTGATTCTTTTTATAATTGAAGGAGGGAAAAAAAGGTTGTTTGAGATTGATCTCAAGCTCTCATACCTAGAACACAATACTCTTGTCACTGGATTCAAAAGTTATTGACAATGACTTTGTTAGAAGAAAAAAATAAAAACAACTTGACATTTACAAGCTTATCACAAAGTTTAATACTTGTACAGATAAATTTATTATGATATTAATGAATTTTAGTGACATTTTATTTTTATTTAGAAATATTGTTCCAAATTTAATTTTATTTGAATTAGTAATGATATGAAAATAATTGAACCCAAATTGTGATTTATTAGTTGGACATTTACCTTTCCTCAAAGTAGCTTGGTATTGATTCACAATTGTACCACAAAAGTGGAAACAATTAGATACCCACATCATCTATCTACAAGTATTTCAATGATTATAAAAGTTATGCATACGAATAAAAAAAAAAAAAAAACAAAAGCAGTTTAATAGACAAAAGTTAGTAATAGTTTGAGTGCACGATATGCACTAGAAAAGACCAAACATCCTTAACCAAGAATTAGTAAGCCCACAAAATCTAATTAAAAGGCAAATTGTTACCATTGAAAATGGTGATAAATCATGACTAATCCTTTTCAATTTTGGTGGCCACCACAATGGGACACCCATTTATCGTTTAGTATGAGTAGGCTTTTCAATCGAGTCCTCCCAACTCAGAATATATATATATATATTAGAATTTTTTAAATAAATATTTAATATAAAATTGTTTAAAATAATAATTCCAATGCAACTGGAATTCTAAAATACAACCTAAGACTAATTTGGAAACAACATGTAACAAGTTAATATTGTCAAATAAATCTAGAGCTTCAAGAAAATCATTAGCAAAGAAAGGAGTCATTACAATATAATTAAAATAATATAATTAATATAATTATAACATATTATTTAAATATAAATAATATTTTATAAAATATTCACATATTTATATTAAAAAATATTAATAGAAAATATAATCAATAATAATATTTTGTGTTAAATAATATAGTGAAATTAAATTTTAAAAATATTAATTATAATTAAAAAATATTTTTAATACAATAATTATATATGTATAGTAAATATATAAAATTAAGAATCATTTAAATTTGTAAAATTTAAATTTAATGGTAATATAAAATATAACGTGATTTAAGATATTAATTTTATAAATTTATTTATTTAATATTTATGGATTTAGGTGGGTAAAGTTATATTTTGGGCTTAAGTTTTAAATAATGTATTATTTTTATTTAATATCAAAATGAACCAAATCACAATTGTAATAGATATTGAAAAACAAATCAATTCAATACCAATTATCATAATCTCTATTAAATATATATAATTTATATTTAAAATAAAACAAATTATTACATTTAAAAGTAAAATATTTACAATTTAAAAAATACAAAATTATTGAAATTGGGCAACCTGGAAAAAATTTTAATCCCTCAACTAATGGGGAAAAAAAAAATCCGAATCTAAAGAATACGAAAAAAGTTACATCCAAGGCTGCGAGTTTAACAATCTGATAAGAATCTGCCATGTGGCTATCTATAAACACCTTGGGCAACCGTAGCAACCAAGCTTGTTTGAAAGATGGCGATTGGCTATTGGCTATGCTAGCTCTTGTTTTCTACTACATTTATTGCCGGGACCTTTTGTTTTTTCCTACAAATTGAAAGGAAAGCCAAAATAGACAACCCATTTTGCCAAAGGCCTACGTCTTTCCGAAAGAAGAAATAAGGTGGCAAGATTTAGAGGGAGAAGAAGATATGGGTGTGAAAGTATATCCAAATCCAGTGGAGCCGAAAATGGGGTTAATGTTCACAGCTGAAATGAAGTTTAAGCTCAGGGATGGGAGTTTGTTTCCAAAGAAGAGAAAGCTAGTTAAAAGGATGATGATGGAGTCTATAGTCAGGTGCCTTTTATCTTTCTCTTTTTCATTCATAATCTCATAAAAGGGATCAGAATGTTGAATTTTTTGGTTTTTCATTGAAGGGTCTTTGGTTATGTCCTGTAATGCTTGTTGGAGTCCTCTGTATGTCCTAGCTTTCTATGTAATGGCCTGTGTTTTTATGTATTGAATTGAAGTATCAACAGCATTAATGATGCATGGTTGCTGCTGTGATTATTTTTCTTGTTTCTTTGATTTCTGGGATGAACACAGTGCCTCACATTCACTTTAATTGATTCAGAAACATGGAAGATCACCTTTCTTTTTTCTGGTATTTTCTTCGATTCTTTCTCCATTATTAGACTTTTTTTTTTTTTTTTTTGATAAAAGATATCTTCGGTTCATCTATCAAATTTAGTAGTGAGCTTCATGGAGTAAATTAGCAGAAAAAAGAAAAAGAAAAGAGTCAGCTGTGGAGACAGATTACTGGCTCAACTTCAATAACTTAAAATATTTAATTTAATTTAACGAAACAGGGTAAATACACTTTTTTTGTGCGCTTACGTTTCTCTTCAAAATTAATATTTTTTAATGCAAAGTTTTCTCCATTTTGGCTTTAATGTTTTTTTTTTTTTCACTTTAGTCCTATTTATGAATTTAATACATCAGAAGTTAAAAATTAACCATTAAGATATTCAACTAATCATTGTTCATCATGCCAGTATCATATGAGAAACTTTAAAAAATCTTAAAAATTCTAAATGATTTAAAAATAAATTAAAATTATAAAAATATAAAAAAAATTACTAAAAAATTTACTAAAAATTTTTAGTATTTTTAAAATTTTATAAATCATATTTACTAGAGATTGAAAATGAAATAGTTGCCTCTTAAAAGGATATCACCTACAGTAATTATAAATCAGTTCAATGAATCAAAAGTTATAGTTGGTAAATATTTTTAGATGATAAATTGAATAAGTTTTTTTTTCAAATTATTTAAGTAATAAAAAAATAATGTTATTTATTATTGAAATTATTTAATTGAAATCACATTATTTTTTATCATTTAAATAATTTGAAAAAAAAACTTATTCAAATAAAATATCTATCAATTATAAATTCTAATTGATTGAATTATAAAACAATTATCATAGGTGATATCATTCCATGAGACAATGATATAATGTTCAAGCTCTAGTAAATGTGATTTATGAAATTAAAAAAAAAAGAGTAAAATTTTATATTATATTTTAATTATATAATTATATAAATTTTTTTCTACTTTCAATAGTTTTAGTACCTTTAATTTTTTGCATTTTAAAATATTTTAAGGTTTTTTCAGATGAAGACATCACAATGATGTCATTGTAGAATATGTGGCATCATATGATTGACTAGATATCCTAGCGAATTCTTAACGTCCAAAGGATTGGACTCGGAAACTTTGATTGTAACACCCCCTAATCCCAAACCGTTACCGGAATAGGGATACGAGACATTACCGGATATATCAGACAACTTACGAATAATTCACAAATAAAATAATATTCATAGTATAATTTAATAATTAAGTCCCTATAATGGACTTGAGAATTAAGTCCCTATAATGGACTCTCAAGTCCAAAACATGTATTAAAAGTGGAACAAGACTTGTTCAAGTACTCCGAAAATTATTCATAATTTTTTTTTTTAAAAATTTCGACAGCATCTCTGCTTATTTTTACATAAAGTCCCCTGTCATTTCAAACTGAAAACAAACTAATACCAATGTTTCAACCAAAGATTTTACACATTAAAACGCTACTAAATCATGCTTAATATATTGATTTAATACTTAAATTTTATAATGTTAACATATATAAATAAACTAGTTCATATTTTCCATTTCATTTCAAGATTTAATACCAAGTTTACAAATTTTATAACTTTAAACTTTATTTATCATCCAAAATATCATAACCATTTACTTACAACCAAGATCATTTAACCTATATATATATATATATAACTCGTGTACAACCACCTAGTACATGCCACTTAAACAAAAGGAAGAAATACATTACTATAATTTTCTTGTTGGAGTTGGGATCTTTCCGGATGCTGAACTGGACCTTGAACTCTAATGACCTGAGCACGGAAACAACCATACGCTGAGTATTTCATACTCAGTGGTATTACCATAAATCAAACTATTTAACATTAATAAATTACAAACATCAACCATAAGCTTTAGAAATCATTTAAACTAATTATACATAATTGTATATCACTTCATAAATCTTAAATTTATATTTTTTTTTCACATACTAATTCAATTCATAATTTAACTCATACAATCTTTCTCGTACTTTTCAATACTGTTAAATCAATCAATCTCATTTTTTTCAAATTTTCATTTCAATTATTTACCTTATTAACAAGGCTCGGACTCTAACAGATATGCAGATTCCACCCAAACACACCAGAGTATCCAACCCAAGCACACCAGAATAATGAAATCCTCCCAAACACACCAGTATAATATAACCTCCCAAATACACCAGTAAGGCATTAAATGCCTCTTCGGATAAACCGAAGAATATAATACAAAAATATCTCCTCGGCCGAGCCTCAAATCGCCTCAACACATCACAAACCCTATGGCATGCCATCTGTATCTAGTCCGACAAGTTAATAAGGTATTCTATTATTATTATTATTATTATTATTATTATTATTATTATTATTATTATTATTATTATTATTATTATTATAAATTTCTAACACATTCCCCATATCAAATTAAATTTAATTTCTCATACATAATCACTTCAACAAATTTACATATTTATTTACAATTATATCAATACTCAAATATATATATACATCACCTTAAATATAATTACTTACCGTATTATATATTTTTCCACATTAAAGATTCAATGCTGCATTTAATAATAAATAGTTTGAATTATAGTAATACAAACCCGAAATTCGCGTTTACTCCTCGACGACCTTTTCTTTTCCTTATACCTCTATTTCTTTGTTAGCTACGAAAATAATAATAATTTACATTATTTATTACAACACTAATTATAATAATTAATTAAATTTCTATTCAATTTATTCCCTAATTCCAATTTAATCCTAATTAACTATTTTATTTGTTTAACTTAATTTATACTTCATTTGTACTCAATTTCCTTCCATATTCACCCTAACAATCTAATGTACATTATAAAACCCTAATTTAATTTTTTTTTTCAATTTAATTCCTAAAACACAAAACTTATAGCTTCTTTTACAATTTAATCCCTTTTTCAATTCTAACTTAAAATTCATTCAATTAAATCCTTAATTCTTCTTTTTGTTCAACATAAATCATATTCAAAAACCTATGAACTTCCATAACCTCCACTTAATTTCAACAAAACTTTGTTTTAAAGTTTCTAAAATATAAAAATTAAGAGAAAAGGGCTAAATTTAGCTTACCAATGAAACTTAAAGCTTTAAAATCCTAATTTTCCCCTTTTCTTTTCTTTCCTTGCTTCTTCCCATGTTTTCGTTTCGTTCTCTGCTTCTTTTCTGTTCTTCTTTTGTTTCTTTTTCTTTTATTTACTTACTTTATTTCTTTTATTTTAACTAATAATAATAGTAATATATTATAAAAAAATCTTTTACTTATTATTTAAGCATATGTTTATTTTTATTACAAGTATACCTATATAATTATTACTATTACACTTGTCTTTAATCTTTACCATACATTTGTCATCTATTTAGTTTATTTAATATAATATCAATTAATAACAAATATCTAATATGAAACCATAAAATAATGATATACATTATAATTTAATATAATAAAACAATAAAAATCTTAGATTTTTATCATCAATTGCTGCCTCATTTATGCTAATTAGCATAATTGTCAATTTGGTCCTTTTTACTTTCTATTAATCTATAATTTAACTTTTACCCTTTATTCAATTTAATCCTTTTCACTAATTTCTCTTAATGAAGCTAAATTCACTAAATAAACACCTAACTAGACACACTACTAAACTCATAAATATTTCTATTAATTACTTACATACTCGATTTACTAAGACGGAGGCCCTATAACTCGTTTTTCCAGTGCCCGTGAATTTTGGGTTATTACATTACTCCCCTCTTAATAAATTTCGTCCTCGAAATTTACCTGAAAAAAGGTGAGGATATTGTGCTTTCATAGTCTCTTCCGGTTCCTATGTCGCTTCTTCTACACTATGACTTCTCCATAAAACTTTTACTAGGGGAACACGTTTATTTCTTAACTCTTTTACCTCCGGTGCTAATATCTGAACAGACTCTTCTTCATAAGTCAAATCAGATCGAATTTCAATACTTTCAGTAGGAATAACATGAGAAGGGTGCGATCTATATCTTCGGAGCATAGAAACATGAAAAACATCGTGAATCTTCTGTAGTTCTGGAGGTAAAGCCAATCGATAGGCAACATGCCCAATTCTTTCCACAATCTCATACGGCCCAATCAAACGTGGACTTAATTTACCTTTCCGACCAAATCTCAACACTTCCTTCCAAGGAGAGACTTTGAGGAATACTTTGTCCCCGATCGAATACTCAATATCCCAACGTTTCAAATCGGCATAAGACTTTTGTCTATCAAAAGCTGTCTTCAATCTATCTTTGAACTTTCTAACTATTTCCTCTGTTTCTTGAATCAATTGCGACCCAATCACTTTTCTTTCATTTAATTCTGTCCAACATACCTGTGATCGACACCTTCGACCATATAATGTTTCATACGGAGCCATCTGAATACTAGATTGGAAATTATTGTTATATACAAATTCTGCTAGTGGCAAATATCGTTCCCAACCTGACTCAAAGTCAATGATACAAGCCTGAAGCATATCTTCCAGAATTTGAATTACCCGCTCCGATTTTCCATCCGTTTGCAGATGAAATGCAGTGCTAAAATTAAACCGAGTATCTAGAGGATCGTGTAACTTCCTCCAAAATCTCGAGGTAAACCGTGGATCTCGATCAGAAATTATTTATACCAGAATACCATGCAATCTCACAATTTCCCGGATATAAATTTCAACAAGCTTTTGTAGAGACCAATCGGTCCTAACTGCTATAAAATGAGCAGACTTGGTAAGTCGATCAACTATCACCCAAATGGCATTCTTTTTACTTACTGGCAATGGTAATCCCATAAAAAAATCCATAGTGATACACTCCCATTTCCATTCAGGAATACTAATAGGCTGAAGTAAACCTGTCGGTACCTGATGTTTTACCTTTACTCGTTGACAAGTCAAACATTTACCGACATATTCAACTATATCTTTCTTCATCCCTGGCCAATAATAAAGCTCCCGTAAATCACGATACATTTTTGTTCCACTGGGATGCAATGTAAAGGTGCCATCGTGTGCTTCTCGAAGAATCAACTCTTTTAATTCAGAAGTAGCTAGAACACAAATCCGGTTTTTGAACATCAAACAATCATGCTTGTCAATACTAAACTCTCTGTTGTACCATTCTGAACCACTTCTCTTTTCTTGAATAATTTTTCATATTCCATCTGAGCTGATCTAATCTGATCTAACATCATTGCTTTAATCCTTAACTCAGCTAGCAAACTTCCATCATCATTGACACAGAGCTGAGAAAACATTACCTGTAATTCAATCGCAGCTTTTCTGCTCAATGCATCCGCTATCACATTTGCTTTTCCCGGATGATAGTCTGTAACACAATCATAATATTTTAGAAGCTCGATCCACCGTCTTTGCCTTAAATTTAATTCCTTCTATGACAGAAGATATTTGAGACTATTATGATCTGTGTAAATGTAGCATTTCTCACCATAAAGATAATGCCTCCAAATCTTTAAAGCATAAATTACTTTAGCTAGCTCCAATTCGTGCATTGGGTAATTACGTTCATGTGGTTTTAACTTTCGAGATGCATAAGCTATGACCTTCCTATCTTGTATCAATACATAGCCCAAGCCATTCAAGGAAGCATCACTATACACGACAAAATCTTTTCCCGACTTTGGTAGTGTTAATACAGGTGCCTTTGTCAACATTTGCTTTAATGTCTCAAAACTCTCCTGACACTGATCATCCTAGATAAAAGGAACATTCTTCTATAGTAGCTTAATCATCGGCAATGCTATCTTCGAGAATCCATTTACAAATCTCCTGTAATGCCCAGTTAAGCCTAGAAAATTGCGCACATTCGATACATTCTTTAGCGTCTTCCACTGAACAATTGATTCGATCTTTTCGGATCAACTCTAATCCCATCGGCAGATACCACATGTCTTAAAAATACCACCTCTGACAACCAGAATTCACATTTACTCAATTTCCCATACAACTATTTTTCTCGTAGAATCTGTAGAACTATTCGAAGATGCTGATCATGTTCTGCCTCTGTCTTCTAGTAAACCAATATATCATCAATAAAAACTACTACAAATTGATCTAGATACGGCTAAAAAATGCGATTCATCAGATCCATGAATGCAGCTGGAGCATTTGTTAATCTGAACGGCATTACTAAAAACTCATAATGGCCATAACGTGTACGATGCAGTCTTAGGCACATCACTTTCCTTCACCTTCAGTTGATAATATCTGGATCTCAAATCTATCTTAGAAAATACTGAAGCTCCCTTTATCTGATCAAACAAGTCATCTATACGAGGCAAGGGATACCAGTTCTTGATTGTCACTTTGTTCAACTGTCGATAATCAATACATAACCGCATAGAACTATCTTTCTCTTTAACAAACAATACTGGAGCTCCCTAAGGTGAAATACTCAGCCGAATAAAGCCTCGATCTAATAAACCCTATAACTGTACTTACAACTCTTTCAATTTAGTAGGCGAAATTCGATACGGAGGTATAAAAATTGGTGCTATACCTGGATACACATCAATAGCAAATTCAACCTCTCTATCAGGTGGTAAGCCCGGTAGTTCTTCTGGAAATACATCTGGAAACTCGCATACAGTTCTAATCTGACTGCACTGACTCCCAACTGAATCAAAATTAATAACATATGCCAAGTATGCTGAACAACCCTGCTGCAGTAATTTATTAGCCTTCATCACTGAAATGATACGTGTCGAACCACTGGTACAGATGCCATTCACTTCAATTCTGTCCCCTTTTTCTGTCTGAATACTAAACCTCTTTTTATAGCAATCCAAAACTACTCCATGTTATAACCGGTCCATACCCCAAAATGATATCAAAATCACCAATAGGAATGACCAACAAATCCACAGGAAACATTTTATCATGTATTATTAACGGACACCTCCGACATACTCTGTCTACTAACACTGTTTGTCCCAAAGGGCTAGACACCTCTATGAAAACTCTAGACATTTCAGATTCTAACTTCCCCAAGTCGACTAGTTTTAAGTTTATATATAAATGTGACGAACCCGGATCAATAAAAGCATAAATAGGCTCAGAATACAATAAAAATATACCTGTCACCATACCGTGTGCATCTCCTTCCTCACGGGTCCGAACTACGTACGCTCTGGCTGGTGCTCTGGCCTCTGACTGTTGTGTAACTATATCACTGTTTCTTTTAACACCTCCACTTCTAGACACGGAACCGCCTCTACTAGATCCTCTGCCACGAACAGTAGGCACTGATCTTTGAGATGTTGTAGGTGTGGCACTTTCACTTTTTGGACAGTCTCGAATGAAATGATCTGTGGACCCGCATCGAAAACATCGTCGAGTTATCCTGCAACATTCACCTGAGTGCTTCTTTCCACATTATTCACAGTCTGGGACATCAATGTTCCATGAAGGCCCTTTTAGACTACCGGTAGATATAGTAGTCTGTTTACCCCGACTTTTATCGCCTTGGTCCGTTCTAAAACTTGACCTCTAACCATCTTTGAACTCTCTAGATATTTTTGGTAAAGGATTAGAAATAGTAGTTCCAGTTCTTTTCCCAGTCAATTTAGTCATTTTAGGCTTTTTATCTAATCCTAAAACCTGCTCCACTATCTTAGCTCTCTCAACCAAATCTACAAATTCTGTAATTCGGTGTGACACCAACTGTACCTTGATCTCATCTCTCAAACCCCGTAGGAACCTCTTACAACTATCAGCCTCTGTCGGTATAAACTCGGAAGCATATCGGCTAAGTCTGGAAAATTCACGCTCGTAGTCTACCACTGATAGATTACCTTGTTTAACATTAGGAATTCTTGCCTCTTGTCTTCGATATACAGCTCCCCAACATATTTCTTCTGAAATTCTTTCTGAAATAAGTCCCATGTCACTTATTCTGTAGGTAGATGCCGTATTACAGATTCCCATCATAAATAAGCTTCACATTGTAACAGAGAAAAAACACAGCTCAAGCACTCTCGGGAGGTACATTCTAATTGTTGCAGAACTCATTTAGTTGATTCCATCCAGTTCTCTGCAGTGGATGGATCAACTCCCTTCAGAGCCATACATTCGGTGGCACCATATTTCCTTAACTCTTTTATCGGGGCCCATCTTTGAGTTAGTGCAGAAGTCGTAGTAGGAACAGTCCCCGCTACTCTTTGCAAAGTATCGGCAATAACTCTTAATATATCAGAATCATCTCTATCATTTCTTTTTTCTACTCTAGGAGGTTGGTTTCTCATCGGGTTAATACTAGGTGTTACCGATTCAGTTTCATTTAACCATAAGATTCTTCTTCTCCGGTATGCATTTCTTCATCAGTATCGTTTATTCTTTCATCTAACATCTTTTATCTATACGACAAAAATAAATAAATAGGTCAGCATCTAAAATTCTCGACTCAATTTCAACTCAAAAGTGGCATGTACTACTAGACTCACTTTCGAGCTCAATTTAGCTCGAGAATCGGCTAAACCTGATAGCTCTGATACCAACAATTGTAACACACCCTAATCCCAAACCGTTGCCGGAATAGGATTACGAGGCATTACCGGATATATCAAACAACTTACGAATAATTCACGAATAAAATAACATTCATAGTATAATTTAATAATTAAGTCTCTATAATGGACTCTCAAGCCCAAAACATGTATTAAAAGTGGAACAAGACTTGTTCAAGTACTCCGAAAATTATTCGTAATTTTTTTAAAATTTCGACAACATCTCTGCTTATTTTTACATAAAGCCCCATGTAATTTCAAAATGAAAACAAACTAATACCAATGTTTCAACCAAAGATTTTACACATTAAAACGCTACTAAATCATGCTTAATACATTGATTTAATACTTAAATTTTATAATGTTAACATATATAAATAAATTAGTTCATATCTTTCATTTCATTTCAAGATTTAATACCAAGTTTACAAATTTTATAACTTTAAACTTTATTTATCATCCAAAATATCATAACCATTTACTTACAACCAAGATAATTTAACCTATATATATATATAACTCGTGTACAACCACCTAGTACATTGCACTTAAACAAAAGGAAGAAATACATCACCATAATTTTCTTGTTGGAGTCGGGATCTTTCTAGATGCTGAACTAGACCTTGAACTCTAATAACCTGCGCACGGAAGCAACTGTACGCTGAGTATTTCATACTCAGTGGTATTACCATAAATCAAACTATTTAACATTAATAAATTATAAACGTCAACCATAAGCTTTATAAATCATTTAAACTAATTATACATAATTGTATATCACTTCATAAATCTTAAATTCATATTTCATTTTTTTTTCACATGCTAATTCAATTCATAATTTAACTCATAAAATTTTTCTTGTACTTTTCAATAGTGTCAAATCAATCAATCTCATTTTTTCAAATTTTCATTTCAATTATTTACCCTATTAACAAGGCTCGGACTCCGACAGATACGCGAATTCCACCTAAACACACCAGAGTATCCAACCCGAACACACCAGAATAATGAAATTCTCCCAAACACACCAGTATAATATAACATCCCAAACACACCAGTAAGGCATTAAATGCCTCTTCAGATAAATCGAGGAATATAATACAGAAATATCTCATCGGCCGAACCTCAAATCTCCTCAACACATCACAAACCCTGTGGCATGCAATTTGTATCCAGTCTAATCCGACAAGTTAATAGGGTATTCTTTTATTATTATTATTATTATTTTAAAAATTCCCAACACATTCCCCATATCAAATTAAATTTACTCATACATAATCACTTCAACAAATTTAAATATATATTTACAATTATATCAATATTCAAATATATATATATACATCACCTCAAATATAATTACTTACCATATTATATATTTTTCCACATTAAAGATTCAATGTTACATTTAATAATAAATAGTTTGAGTTATAGTAATACAAATTCGAAATGCGCGTTTACTCCTCGACGACCTTTTCTTTTCCTTTCGATGCCGATGCCTCGATTTCTTTGTTAGCTACGAAAATAATAATAATTTACATTATTTATTACAACACTAATTATAATAATTAATTAAATTTCTATTCAATTTATTCCCTAATTCCAATTTAATCCTAATTAACTCTTTTATTTGTTTAACTTAATTTATACTTCATTTCTACTCAATTTCCTTCCATATTCACCCTAACAATCTAATGTACATTATAAAACCCTAATTTAATTTTTTTTTTTCAATTTAATTCCTAAAACACAAAACTTATAGCTTCTTTTACAATTTAATCCCTTTTTCAATTCTAACTTAAAATTCATTCAATTAAATCCCAAATTCTTCTTTTTGTTCAACATAAATCATATTCAAAAACCTATGAACTTCCATAACCTCCACTTAATTTCAACAAAACTTTGTTTTAAAGTTTCTAAAATATAAAAACTAAGAAAAAAGAGCTAAATTTAGCTTACCAATTAAACTTGAAGCTTTAAAACCCCAATTTTCCCCTTTTCTTTTCTTTCCTTTTTTTCTTCCCATGTTTTCGTTTTGTTCTCTGCTTCTTTTCTGTTCTTCTTTTGTTTCTTTTTCTTTTATTTACTTACTTACTCTATTTCTTTTATTTTAACTAATAATAATAGTAATATATTATAAAAAAATCTTTTACTTATTATTTAAGCATATGTTTATTTTTATTACAAGTATACCTATATAATTATTACTATTACACTTGTCTTTAATCTTTACCATACATTTGTGAAACACCCCACACCCGGCCCACGAGCCTGAACCGGATCTGGTATGTTCCTTAAGAAAATCGGTTTTCAATGTCCTGATTAACTTAGAGAAAATTTGTGTAATTAAGAAAAATTCGTTTTGGGTTGGGCTTAAATTGGAATCCATTTAATAAATTTTGAAAATCCAACTTAAATAAGGTGACAAAATAATTTTAAAAGAAATAAATTTACTTAACTTTATTCAAAAAAATAATTTGTATCTTAATCAAATAAAATAAACAGAAATAAAGAAAATCCAACTGGGCCTTATGGCCTTATTACGTCATTCAAACCCAAAATAAAATTTAAAGTACTAAATTTAAATAGAGTCTAAATTCTAATAAATTCTTCAAGTGTTGCATGGCCACCTTTAGCTCCTGCCGACCCGGTCCATTACTGCTCATCACCAAAAGTAATTTCCCAACAGGGGGTGAGTCCACGGACTCAATGTGTACACAGTACAAATTTTCAACAAATCAGGCATACAAGTCATATCAAGCATATTCAAATCAAATAATGATGCAACCCAAACCCAAACCTATTTGTCCATCCGCTACACACCACCCGTACCAACCTGTACACCGTGGGGACTACTAAGTCGACCCTCCATCCGCTACACACCATCGAAGGCGATCAGCTGCGATCGGCGTGCTCATCGCCCACTTATGTTGTGTCATTAGACATCAGTATTCACTTGGATGTAACCGAAGTTACCACTTTTCACTTTATGTGACCGTAGTCACCACTTTACGTTGGTGAGACCGTAGTCATCACCTTCACTTTTTCCTCCACAAATATCCCGAATGCCCCAATTATTTCATAACATATTTCACATACTAAATTTTCATTCATGTTACTAATCACATGTTCAAAATATATCACATTCACAATCCTATCATAAGTAGGAAACGTACCTGGGTACTCCTTTCCACATTTGTGGTGCTTAGCCACATTCACATACTGTTACATATTTACATATCTAATGATTGCCATGCAATTTATTGAAAGTTAGTAAGAGTACACACCTTTTTCGCTTAATAGATTCCTTGAATTCCGAAGTGAATTGATCATGATTCGGACTTTAGATCTGTTGACTCCTATATTCTACCTATCATATATAAACACATTAATACCCTATTGATTTTAAAACCAAATCCTAGTAGGAATAGAACTACTAACACTTACCTTGTTGTCGAATTGGATGATTGTAAATCAAATCCCAAAATTGATAGTATCCTTTCCCTTGAAATCGGCTAACACTAATTCATGTAATCATGTGAGTTTTCGCTTGCAAAATAATTCCAAATACCAAAATTAAGCCTTTGTCGAATATCACTTACCATACAAATTCCAAATCAAGAGGATTCCTTGCCCTATATGTCCTGTCGAAATCTTCATGTTAGATCTAATCTAACATATACATCATAACCTTTAATCAAATAAATTTATCTTACCTTAGATCCTTGATCCTTGTATTCGATGATTGAAGAAACCCTTTTGATGTTGTAGTTGATTGCTCCTTTACTTAGAATCAACAAAGATTCGGCTTTGTGAGAGAAAGCAGAGAAGAAAATAGAAGAAGAAAAGATGGATTTTGCTTGAAGAAAAATTCGCAGAGAGAGGGAGAGAGCTAGGAAAATTTCGGCAAAGAGGAAGCAAAAGTGAATGAGTAGCCCTCCCGCCTCCTTTTATAGCCAAAGTTATCAGCCTAGGAGTCCTTTACTTGGCCACCACTCCTCTTTTTGATAATATTATTTCTTTTATTTAAAAAAAATAAAAGCCTTTAATCCATCAATTATCTCCTCAATTATCTCTTTAGAAAATAATCCTTTATTTATCTCTTATTATTCACATATTTATGTGAATAAAACTCCTTTATTTATCTATTATTATTCACATATTTATGTGAATAAAACTCCTTTATTTATCTCTTATTATTCACATATTTATGTGAATAAAACTCCTTTATTTGTCTCTTATTATTCACATATTTATGCAAATAAAACTCCTTTATTTATCTTTTATTATTCACATATTTATGCAAATAAAACTCTTCCTTTTCTAGAAACCCATGCCGTCCACTCAAATTTTTTGGAAGCAAAAAAATTAAACTTATTTATTTGCTTCCCAAGTGACTCAGAACCCAAGCCCAATGACTCTTGCACATGGCGCCATTTCCATAGGCCCTAAGTGACACCTTGTGCCATTTTTCCAAGCCTAATTGTGTGTCAAACTTCTCCAACTTTTTTTTTTAAGGCCCTCTAGCCCTTATTTCCTATTTTGAACTTTAAAACTCATCATTTCGGGGTCATTTCTAAGTTTCCTAAAATTTTCGATCGGCTCTGTAACTTGCCATTTTTCTTACATTCCAAGTTTCCAAAAATGTTCAGATTCCAAAAATGTGTACTTTCCATTTTTGAACCATTTCTTACATTTCTAGTTTCCATAAATGTTCACTTTCCTCTTTATTCCTTTACATTTTCAGGACATTTCCCTACATTTCCAAGACAAGACATTTCCTTACATTTCCTTGCATTTCCTTACATTTCCATACATTTCCTCACATTTCCTTACATCTCCTTACATTTCCATACATTTCTTACATTTTCTTACATTTCCCTACATTGCCTTACATTTCCATACATTTCACACATTTCCACACATTTCCATACACTTCCATATATTTCCTTACATTTCCATACATTTCTTACATTTCCTTTCATTTCCATACGTTTCCTTACATTTCCTTACATTTCCATACGTTTCTTACATTTCCATATTTCCTTATTTCTAGAATTCACATAACACATTCATAATTCATAAAACATGCCATTTTACCACATGGTTTCTTGTGTCATGCTTCACACTGAGTTTCTTTTCAAGCCTCATTTGCCTAGCTCCCTTTTTTACTTAAAACCAATAATTTTCCAAAGCTTTCTTCTTCCATCCTAAAATTCTAAAACCCTTAATACACTTCCAACACTTTGCCAAAACCTACTAACTCATGAATTAGGCACGAACGCATAACCCCTAATCTAGGATGTTACAGTTCTACCCTCTTAAAAATAATTTTCGTCCTCGAAATTACTTATTAACTGATCGACAATCCTTCTCACCGCACTATGCTATGCTTACGCTGCGCACTCTGATCTTAATAGAACCATCATACTTTCTAGGCACAATCTCTAAGTTCACGTCCCCTAGAACTTAATTCTAACGTCGCGATTTAACTCGATTTAAGAGAATTTTATGAATTAGTCTTTATTCCATGATTACCATGAAGAAGTTTTATGGAAAGAATTTTAGGAGTGGTTCTTTCGTATTCATACATGCACACAGTCTTTACATTCATCCATCAAACAAGCATGAACTTTTGTTCATTCGGAGAAACGTTGTAATTTTCATCGTTGTTTTTTTCCACTACCAGGGTATTTTCGTAATTTTGTCCTACAGGTAATTTTTCAAAAGAAAAAGTTCCTTGGTGATTTTGTCAAAGAGTATTTGGTAATTTCAAAGTCCTAGAGTAGTTTGGAAAAATTTTAAAATCGAGGGTATTTTGGAAAATTTTGACCTCGTGGGTATTTTGTAATTTTTCATAAATCAGTAAATTTGTAAAAGTTAACAAATCAGGATATTTTAGAAGTTGTAAAACTTTGAGGTTCTTTTGAGACTTTTATTTTCCAAAACGGTGATGTTGCAAAAATTTTGGAAAACAGGGTCATTTTGGTAATTTTGTAAGTTAGGGGCAATTTCGTAATTTTCCAAAATCAAGATATTTTTGATAGTTTGCAATTTGAACATTTATAAAATAATGAAGTTTTAGCAAGACCGTTGAAAAGTTTGACATTTTGTAAATCAAGGGCATTTTGGTAATTTTACCACTAAGGGCATTTTTGTAATTTTCACAAATCAGAAATTTTTCGGGAAATTTTGTAAAGATAGTTTTTACAAATTTAAAAGAAAGTTTTAAGAATTTTAAAACTAGGGTTTGTTGTTTTGTTCCCCTCTTTTTTTTTTTTAAAACATGGCTAGTTCCCTTTCGGGTTTTAGTCATTATGTTTGGCCTATGACCGAGCCCTCTTTGGTCAGGGTGAACCAAAGCTACGCACCAGGTAGGATTCGAGTGGAGAGGAGGTGAGTCACGCGGACTGCTTAAGTACCAAGCTCCCACCGAAACCATTCCTAGACATGCGCACAGGGGTTACCACACCCTAGCTCAGTGACTTAGCCATAGGTTTGTTTAGTGTATTAAGTCTTATGTGTTTTGTGTTTGAGTAGTCTAATCCTAGGGTTCAAGTTCCTATCATACTATTCTACGTTCCATGCTTTTTTTACCCTTCTAATGTTCATAACATAATTCACATAATCACCCAAATGGTTAGGGGTACTTACCTGGTGGACTGCGGGTCGGAGACTGAGGTGCCATGCCAGAAACCTGCTTATTTTTAGAAATACTTCATAAAATTCATTTGGCTCGATTTGAAAACGTTTTGGGCCTGAGCCCACAGGCCGAGAGTTTAAAACTGGGCTCTGATACCAACTGAAACACCCCACACCCGGCCCACGAGCCTGAACCGGATCTGGTATGTTCCTTAAGAAAATCGGTTTTCAATGTCCTGATTAACTTAGAGAAAATTTGTGTAATTAAGAAAAATTCGTTTTGGGTTGGGCTTAAATTGGAATCCATTTAATAAATTTTGAAAATCCAACTTAAATAAGGTGACAAAATAATTTTAAAAGAAATAAATTTACTTAACTTTATTCAAAAAAATAATTTGTATCTTAATCAAATAAAATAAACAGAAATAAAGAAAATCCAACTGGGCCTTATGGCCTTATTACGTCATTCAAACCCAAAATAAAATTTAAAGTACTAAATTTAAATAGAGTCTAAATTCTAATAAATTCTTCAAGTGTTGCATGGCCACCTTTAGCTCCTGCCGACCCGGTCCATTATCGCTCATCACACGAAAAGTAATTCCCAACGGGTGAGTCCACGGACTCAATGTGTACCATGATACTAATTTTCAACAAATCGGGCATACAAGTCATATCAAGCATATTCAAATCAAATAATGATGCAACCCAAACCCAAACCTATTTGTCCATCCGCTACACACCACCCGTACCAACTTGCACACAGTGGGGACTACTAAGTCGACCCTCCATCCGCTACACACACCATCGAAGGCGTCATTTGCGATCGACGTGCTCATCGCCCACTTATGTTGTGTCATTAGACATCGTATTCTTTGGATGTAACCGAAGTTACCACTTTTCACTTTATGTGACCGTAGTCACCACTTTACGTTGGTGAGACCGTAGTCATCACCTTCACTTTCTTCCTCCACAAATATCCCGAATGCCCCAATTATTTCATAACATATTTCACATACTAAATTTTCATTCATGTTACTAATCACATGTTCAAAATATATCACATTCACAATCCTATCATAAGTAGGAAACGACACAGGTACTCTTTACCACATTTGTGGTGCTTAGCCACATTCACATCTTTGTTACATATTTACATATCTAATGATTGCCATGCAATTTATTGAAAGTTAGTAAGAGTACACACCTTTTTTCGCTTAATAGATTCCTTGAATTCCGAAGTGAATTGATCATGATTCGGACTTTAGATCTGTTGACTCTATATTCGGCCTATCATATATAAACACATTAATACCCTATTGATTTTAAAACCAAATCCTAGTAGGAATAGAACTACTAACACTTACCTTGTTGCGAATTGGATGATTGTAAATCAAATCCCAAAATTGATAGTATCCTTTCCTTGAAATCGGCTAACACTAATTCATGTAATCATGTGAGTTTTAAACTTGCAAAATAATTCCAAATACCAAAATTAAGCCTTTGTCGAATATCACTTACCATACAAATTCCAAATCAAGAGGATTCCTTGCCCTATATATGTCTGTCGAAATCTTCATGTTAGATCTAATCTAACATATACATCATAACCTTTAATCAAATAAATTTATCTTACCTTAGATCCTTGATCCTTGTATTCGATGATTGAAGAAACCCTTTTGATGTTGTAGTTGATTGCTCCTTTACTTAGAATCAACAAAGATTCGGCTTTGACAAGAGAGAAAAGCAGAAGAAAATAGAAGAAGAAAAGATGGATTTTGCTTGAAGAAAAATTCGAGAGAGAGGGGAGAGAGCTAGGAAAATTTGGCAAAGAGGAAGCAAAAGTGAATGAGTAGCCCTCCTGCCGCCTCCTTTTATAGCCAAAGTTATCAGCCTAGAGTCCTTTACTTGGCCACCACTCTCTCTTTTGATAATATTATTTCTTTTATTTAAAAAAATAAAAGCCTTTAATCCATCAATTATCTCCTCAATTATCTCTTTAGAAAATAATCCTTTATTTATCTCTTATTATTCACATATTTATGTGAATAAAACTCCTTTATTTATCTATTATTATTCACATATTTATGTGAATAAAACTCCTTTATTTATCTCTTATTATTCACATATTTATGTGAATAAAACTCCTTTATTTGTCTCTTATTATTCACATATTTATGCAAATAAAACTCCTTTATTTATCTTTTATTATTCACATATTTATGCAAATAAAACTCTTCCTTTTCTAGAAACCCATGCAGTCCACCTCAAGCCTTCCGGAAGCAAAAATTAAACTTATTTATTTGCTTCCCAAGTGACTCGAACCCAAGCCCAATGACTCTTGCACATGGCGCCATTTCCATAGGCCCTAAGTGACACCTTTGAGCCATTTTTCCAAGCCTAATTGTGTGTCAAACTTCTCCAACTTTTTCTTTTAAGGCCCTCTAGCCCTTATTTCCTATTTTGAACTTTAAAACTCATCATTTTGGGGTCATTTCTAAGTTTCCTAAAATTTTCGATCGGACTCAGAACTTGCCATTTTCTTACATTCCAAGTTTCCAAAATGTTTGGGATTCCAAAAATGTGTACTTTCCATTTTGAACCATTTCCTTACATTTCTAGTTTCCATAAATGTTCACTTCCCTCTTTATTCCTTTACATTTTCAGGACATTTCCTACATTTCCAAGACAAGACATTTCCTTACATTTCCTTGCATTTCTTACATTTCCATACATTTCCTCACATTTCCTTACATCTCCTTACATTTCCATACATTTCTTACATTTTCTTACATTTCCTACATTGCCTTACATTTCCATACATTTCACACATTTCCACACATTTCCATACACTTCCATATATTTCCTTACATTTCCATACATTTCCTTACATTTCCTTTCATTTCCATACGTTTCCTTACATTTCCTTACATTTCCATACGTTTCCTTACATTTCCATATTTCCTTATTTCTAGAATTCACATAACACATTCATAATTCATAAAACATGCCATTTTACCACATGGTTTCTTGTGTCATGCTTCACACGGAGTTTCTTTTCAAGCCTCATTTGCCTAGCTCCCCTTTTTACTTAAAAACCAATAATTTTCCAAAGCTTTCTTCTTCCATCCTAAAATTCTAAAAACCCTTAATACACTTCCAACACTGCCAAAACCTACTAACTCATGAATTAGGCACGAACGCATAACCCCTAATCTAGGATGTTACAATTTGTCATCTATTTAGTTTATTTAATATAATATCAATTAATAATAACAAATATCTAATATGAAACCATAAAATAATGATATACATTATAATTTAATATAATAAAACAATAAAAATCTTAGATTTTTATCATCAATTGCCGCCTCATTTATGCTAATTAGCATAATTGTCAATTTGGTCCTTTTTACTTTCTATTAATCTATAATTTAACTTTTACCCTTTATTCAATTTAATTCTTTTCACTAATTTCTCTTAATTAAGCTAAATTCACTAAATAAAAACCTAACTAGACACACTACTAAACTCATAAATATTTCTATTAATTATTTACGGACTCAGTTTACTAAGACGGAGGCCTTATAATTCGCTTTTTCGGTGCCCGTGAATTTTGGGTTATTACATTGATAATGTTAGGGACTAAATTGGGAATGCCTGATAATGTTAGGGATTGAAGTGGGCCAGAAAAAACTTTAAGCACCAAAGTGAAAAAACTGTATACTTATAGGATTAATTATCTGGAAATTAAAAAACTTATAGTTTTTATATAAAATACTTTTCTACTTTTATAAAAATTATGATTTTTTAGGTGATATAATAAATATTTTCATGATTTTGATTTAAATTCTTAATAAAAATTTTATTTTTATATTTTTATTTTGGGTTAATATGATTTTTGATTCTTGAACTTGACAACTAGGTTCACTTTGGTACCTATACTTTTTATGGTTCACTTTGCCCCTTGAACTTGACAATTAAGTTCATTTTGGTCCCTAAACTTGAAAAATATAAAAGTTTAATTAGCTAACACTATAAGATTGTACCACATCATCACTTGAAAATTTATGGAAAGTATAGGTACTAAAGTGAACTTGTTCGATGGTTGAACAAGTCGAACCACTAGTTTCCTATTCAACCAATTCGATTGGTTCGACCATCGGCCAACAATAATTAAATAAATAATTAAAGATTCATAAAAATTTTAAAAAAATAAAATTTTTATAAATTTTATTAAACCGGTTAAATTTGTTCAACAATAGATATTTTTCTTAATTTTTTATTTTATCAATGTCAAGTAGTTTCTAAGTCAATCGGTTTAACCCCTTTGTTCGAACCATTATATCGATCAGTTCTCAATCCGTCCAATCCAGTAAAATTGGTCACATCATCAAACCTTGATAGAATCCAAGTTCTGGAGCTAAAATAGATCTAGTTGTCAAGTTTCGAGCCAAAAATTATATTATCCTTTTTATTTTTTTATAAAAAAATACTTTTTTTATTATAAAACATTGTGAAAGTTATAAAAAATATTTTTTTATGAAACATTATAAAAATATTTTGAAATTTTAATATATGTGTTGATATATGAGTGTGATTTCATTATCGTAACATGTTGAATATTAGATTCATCACGTGTCAAATATTTATTAGATAATATGAAAAAATTAGCTAAACATAGGTACCAATTATAAAAAACATTGATATCAAAATTAACATTAAAATCAAATATAGGTACCTAAAAATATAATTACCCTAATTAAATTTTTAAAATTTATTTTTCTTTTAAATGAAAGGACACGGAAATACTTAAAATTATGGCATCAAATGAGTGCGGACTAGTTTATGAATGTGTAAAAGTGCAGTTTGTTTTGCGAAATTTTCTTTTTTGATAGAATATTAAGAATGGAAATAAGTGTAACATTGTTGGAATTCGTACTAAATTAATATATAATAAAAATTTTAACAGTGGTTCCGTTCTTTCAAGAATTACCGATTTACTGGAGACTTTATAACTTTTTATATTTTCTTTTTTCTTTTTTCACAGGAAGTGAGTTTTAATTAATAGAATAAATTGAAGGTCGAAATTAGAATGAAATATTAAATGGTAAAAGGATAAAAAGATCATAATTACGTTACGTATGGGACAAAGCACATGACAACTCCGTATGTGCTTCTCAATGTGAACATGGTGATATAATATATCTCATGGTTGACCCTTTTATTCTATGATGTGAACACACTTATAAATTACATTCATATATATAGTCTAGTAGCTTTTAGTTTGTCAATTTCTTAAATTTTTTCTGATAAAATAAAATCAAAATATTTTATTATTCTACCTTTCGTCAACCCACATGAAACTGAAAAGGCCTTATTTCTCACCCTTTCATTTTCACTCAAACTTCTTTTCCCCTTGGAGATTGAGACTTTCGTCAACCCACATGAAACTGAAAATGCCTTATTTCTCACCCTTTCATTTTCACTTAAACTTCTTTTCCCCTTGGAGATTGAGACTGCTTGTGCAAATAATCAGTTCCTTTGTGGTTTCTAATGGTAGTAAACTAGCTTTGTATGAAGCTTTAAAAAATATATATAACTTATTTGGTCCTCTAATTATACAAAAAAAAATTATTTAATTTTTTTATCTTTTTAACCTTTAAATTTACGTTATTTGTCAAATTACCTTAAAATAATATTCAAATTTTTTAATATTTATTGTAAAAAAATATTTAACTGTTTAAATTTAATGAATTAATTGTAAATTATCCTAATTATTTTAATTAAGGTAATTAAGTTTGTTTTAAATATTTACTTCATTTAAATTTAAATAAATTAATAAAAACCACATATTTAAATAGACAAAGCATATTAATATTAAATTGCATCGATTCAATAAAAAGTATATATTTAAATTTTAATCAAATTCTTTTTGTTACAATGACACCCTCTCCCAATTTGTAATTACCATTTTTTTCTATTAATTTTAACATAAATTAATACCATGTAAAATATATTTTAAATATTTATTAATATAATTGTAAACAGAATTATAAATATGGGATAATAGTTGACTATGAAAAAGAGCCTAATAATATAAAGCAGTCTAATAATTAAAAATTTTAAATTGTATTTTAATTAAATATTTTAAAAGGATATTTTGATGAATATTTTTAATAGTTTAAATAAAATCCAAACATATATAGAGAGAAATGATTGTATGAAGCTGTAATTTCACGTCATCTTTATTTTTTTCAATGAGAAAATGAAAAATCAGATTTTTCCTCTTGATTTTCAGCCTTTTCCTCTTGAACAAATTCAATTCAAATTAAAAACACTAAAAATCAAGAAGAAAAATCTGATTTGTCATTCTCCCATTAAAAATGGATAATGATAACATGGAATCACAGTTTCATACAATCCTTGCTCCATATATATATTTTGTATAAATGTGTAAATTCTAATTAAAGTCATTTAAAATTTTAATTATATTTCATATATTATATTTTTTCAAATACACTTCTAAAATATTTATTTAAAAATATTTTTACCCTTCTAAAATATTTATTAATTTTGAATTATTTTAAAAAATTATTCCTTCTTCTTCTTCTTTGTTAAAACAATATTTTGACTATTAAATTATACTTCTGGTGCAACATGTAATTTCGTTGATTGGAGTAAACTTTTGAACCCTTCTAAAATATTGAATTATTTTTAAAATTATTTTTTGGTATTCTTCATATTTATTTTATGATTTATATTTAAGATTCTTGTTATCCTTTCAACAAAGTCTTCTCTAATTTTGTATTTCTTTTTAAAATTCGTTTACAAAATTATTTCTTATCTTTTGTATTAAAAAAAATATCTTATTATTAAATTCAACTAAAGTTCTTTTTTTCCTTTTTCATTTTTAAAAATTATTTATCTTATTAAATTTTAAATTTAAGGACATGAATAATGAGAAAATTAATAATTAACAATTAAAAAATAGAATAAATTATGATAAATAAGAAAATTCTTATATGTTAAATTATTAAAATGCTAAAATTTGCCTAAGCAATTAATAGAAACTATAATAGTAAAATTGATTGTAAATTTTGTAATTATAAGATTAATAATTTTAAAATTATAATGCATGATAATAATACTAGTAATAAACCATTGATTAGAAAATTAGTATATGATTGATAACAAAAAAAAAAAGTAGTATCTTTTAACGAGGTTTTAATTTCAACTTAACGGTATTGAAAATTTTGGTCAATCAAGCATTGCTATTAATGATTGGATGACATGGGAACGTAACAACATGTATCATATTTACGTAACAAAATTAATTAAATGTCGACGTATCATTCACGTATACGCAATGTTAGTAAAATTAAAAAACGTTTAATTTTTTCATTCATGTTGAAGTGATTTGACAAAAAAAACACAAATTTAAAAATTAAAAGAGACAAAAAAAATTAAATAAAAAACTAAAATAATATTTTGGGCGAAATACAAGAACATAAAAACAAGATTTGAAAAAGGACATTCAACAATTCCCTCGACCTATGGACCTTAGCTTTGGCTAAACTGTTAGATTTAATATACTCATAAATATGTGAAATGTAGTAGTAGTTGAGACCAAGTTCTGTAGCAGAAGAAATCAAATTTCTTAAAGATTTTGGTGCTTTAAAATGATGTGGAACTGAAATATATTATTGGATGTCATTAGGCCCATTCAACTTCCATTGGGCCTTCAAGGTGGTTGCAGGTGCTCAATTATGCTTCTAGACAATGGTGCCTATGTTTGGTTGTTTTTTAGACTAGACCACTATAAGTTGAATGATGCTTTGCATGTTTCATCTTTTTATAAAAAAATCTACTTTATTTGGGAAAAAAGGGGAAGAATAATTGGCTACTAAATCAATATGTGTTGTGTTTAATGAAGAAAAGGAGCACATAATAACAGAGTGAAGGGATATGGAGGTAATACATAGTTCTAGAACAGATGTTTTGGCAAAGACGTGAGATACAATACAGTCAAAGATTCATGTGCTCTCTGTTCTCCACTTCCTCAAATTTTAGAATATTAATTTATTCTTTCTTCTTTTTGGTCCAAAAGCAAAATAGAATAGGGTCTGAGGTTATGCTAGTTCTTGTTCATTAATTTACCTTATCAGAACCAACATTTATTTATGTTTAGTAAATTAAGGTTTCAGTTTTCTCAAAATTTATTTTTATACCAATTAAAATAATATACTATTGATGAAAAGTATTACTCTCGTAATTAATTGACTTTAGTTACTCACTTTTAAAATTAAATTACTCTAATATTTTAAGAAAAAATCAATTTACTCAATTTCTAAATTAAGAGAACTGAAGACAGGAGATTTCTAGACAGAACTGTTAATCCAATTCAAGACGAATCAAAATGTTTCAAAAATTTCTAATATTTGTATTGTACCATAAGTTGACGGATTTGAGAACAGAAGAAAAGATGAGAACTCAATCGTCTTCCAGAAAGAGCTGATGATCACTTACAAGTACAACGGTCGAACATGTAGTAAAAAAATCACTCAAATTCAATGAAATAGAAGAAAAAAAAAAGATTCATATTTGAAATTATACACATATAAAAGCATGTAACACTCGTACGTAGCTTGGCTGGAGTTATATAATAAGCTAAAATGACGAAACGACAATGACGTTAGTGAGTCGCTGAGATCAAGTTGAAGATTACGTATGTTAATCTGCTGATCTCATATATCTCGGTATTTCACGTGGTTTCGCACATTTTAAGTTGCTAATTTACCAAACCTCGATCTTTTTGTTTCAATAAAAATGGAAGATATTCCAAAAGCAGTTCCCTGTGGTTGTTTCAGTCAAGGATTCTTAGGCAAATCTGCAGCATTTATGCCTCTGTTTGGAGCTATATATATGAACTAGTACTTTGATCGAACACCTTAAGGGCATATCTCAACTCTTACAAAGACTACTGGTATCCCAGAGATGGGGCTTAATCAGAAAGTTGAAGATGGATCATTGAGAGAAGCAAAGAAAGGGAGGGCAACTGTGTTTCCAGGAGAAAGAACGTTAGTGAAAAAAATCATGTTGGATAAAATGGTCCAATGTGTTTCTTCTTGCTGTGGCAAATGCCTCCATTGTTGCTGTCAAGGATCTACATCCAACAAGCAGCAGGGTAGTAACGACGGCTGAGTGTCGACGGAAGAGGCGCTGCTGCTACCCAAAAACAGAAAATTAGTTTGAAAACAAATAATATATAATTAGGCTTAACTGCTATATCCATGCAATGTATTTTATCCAAAAAAAAAAAAAAATGCCTTTCGAAGTCTTCTAAACAGTTTTATCATTATAATTATGATCCTAAGTTCTTTAGGATTAACATATCCTAATATATGTAAATTAATTTAAGCAATTCTACTTTTAACCAACGAGATTTTTGTTTATTTATTTATTTATTTTAATCGTATTTGTATCTTGATTTATACGGAGCGGTGATCAAGTGCATAACCAAAAGGGGTAGGGAGTAGACCTTGACTTCCCTTGGCTCAATACGTTAATTCCCAAAATTAAAAGATTCAATTTAAACTTTTTTAAACTCAAATTAAATAAAAAATTGTAATTTTAGCCCTTTTGAAAATTTAATAATTTAATTCAAGCATTTTAATACAAAATTTTTAGTTTTGACCTCCTAATTTTGTAATCTTATCTCGGTCCCTTTTAAACAAAATTTCTAGCTTCATCAAATGATTAAAGCTCTTGTGAATGTTTGTTTGACATGAGTTTAGACCCTGTTCCTCTTACCTTGTTGCAAAGTGGCCATTCAAGCAATGGCGAACTCAGGTCGCAAATTTGTGAGCTTATCCAAACTTGCGAGCTCATCCAAATATGCAAGCTCATTGAAAACTGCGAGCTCAAACATAATTGCAAGTCCATCGAAAGCTGCGAGCTTAACCAAAGTTATGAGCTCACCAAACATGCGAGCTTAGCAAAGATGTGAGCCCAACCAAGATTTATTAATGTGCAAACCACCTTGCGAGTTGTCTAGTGCAAGGTGTTAAGGGTTTTCACGTGCCACCAAATGAAGTGGGAGTAGGGTTCGAAGTGCAGAATTTAATATGTTTTTGCTTAGCCTGTTAGTGAAGGTAAGCAGAGTTAGTATTGAAATGATGTTATTAGGTACTAATTTCTCCTAATCAGTTTGTGTACAAGTGTTGTTTTTACTTTTCCAAGATAGTAGTTCGATTAGTTGATTACTTGTAAGAACTCATCATATATATTGCAATTTTTGGAATGAAAATACAAGTGAGATCAATAGCAGTTTATTCCATCTGCTAAGTGTGTGAATTTTTCTTTTTGTTCTTGTTTTCTCTTACAAAGCACCAACATACCTATTGTTGGGAAATGTGCCCATACCGTAGTAAATATGTAATTGTTTTCTATGTATTTGAATGATGAATAAATAAATTTTACATTTCATATTATGTATTTTGGATTTTTGTTTTTCATATTTTGCATGCATAGCGAAATTGTGACAAGCAAATATTAGCTCATTAATTGTTTAAGTTCAAACTGATGATAAGTGGCATTGTAAGAACATTTACATTGTGAGAAAGACAACTTACTTCTATAACACCCCAAACTCGGCCTAGAAGTCTAGACCGAATCCAGGATGCTACATTGATCACCGAAGTGATCGTAGGAAAAATTTAACAAAAACCAGTCGTTCAAAATTCCATTTCAAAAAAAATAATTATCTCAAAATAAACCAAAACGTTTATCTATTTAAAAATACCACTCGCAATTGTAAACAAATCATAATGTACGAACAAGATTTAAAACAATAATGGTACCACAGTATTATAAATCTTTACAGTTCAAAACCAAATGTAAAAACTAGAAAAGACAAACTGCTCAATTGCTGTTCACAAGCCTGTCCGAGTCTTCCGCGTACTGAGTCCAGCATTTAGAATCCAGAACTATGCCTGAAAAGGGGAAATAGAAGAGGAGGTGAGCTACACGAGCTTAGGTGAGACCAAACCAGTTAAACTACAGAGGCAGAAACAGAGAACTAAAAGCAATTCAAAACCAAAACATATCTACAAACAGACAACAGGTAAGCGAATTCACCCCAAACCAAACGTACACCATATGTAACTTTACAGTCATATGGCCTAATCAGACACAGCAGTAGAAATTCTCAGTAGTTAAAACCTAGGCCTAAGCACCCTTCCAGAATCAGAATCAGTTTGAGCCTTAGCCCATCACACAATGTTCCCTTAGGCACGAGTGTCGTTCGGTCGAACAATACAATCAGACATTTTAGTCAATCACACATTCAAACATTTCCGTCAAACATCCAATCAACTCCAATCACTGTATCACGTTCAGTGACAATGTCAATCAGATGTATATGAGTTCAAATGAGTTATAAAACAAGCCCACCCATCCATCCAGTACACCACTTCGTACCACCAACACACCATATGGGGATAAAATCAACCCACCCGTCCTTACACTCCGAGCAGGACCTTGAAAAGCCCATCCAACCTTATACCTCCCCTATGATGTCATCCCGGGTTGCCCGGCAACGGTGATCATCAGCATTGTCCTCGACCCTCAAGGAATTGGGACCGCCCTCGACCCTCTGGGAATTGGGCTATCAGAATGTAGATAAACTGCCAAATAGTAAATTACGCAGCAAAGCTAGCGTATAAGCTGTAACGTGCAATACGGTAAATTATGGTACAGACATGCAGTATGACCTGCCAGGTCAGATATTGGTACGTAGCATACTTAACGTACATGCGGTACAATGTAAGGCGGTAATCCGCTATACCGATGAATTTCAGTAAAGCTGCTAGATCAGATAGTGGTACATAGTGTAGCTAACGTACATGCGGTACAGTGTAATGCGGTAATCCGCTATACCGATGAGTTGCAGTAAAACTGCCAGATCATATCGTAAATCTTCCTTCTCTTCAAAATCCAACCCAAAATACTTTATATGCATATGTATGTAAGCAAATATATGTATGCAGGTGTGTGAATGCAGATGTACCAATTCAGAATCTAATTTCAGGCAGTCATTCAGAAATAGTCACTTTCAGTCAGTCAATCAGTTACAAAAACGGTCACACCTATGCACTTAGATTCAGTACCTAACATAACACACATTCACTTACAAGCAGTGCATAATTCGAAGTCAGAACAGAATCGTAACTACCCTTGCTAAAGCTTAGCCAAGGATTGAAACACACAGAGTCACGATGGCATTCGATTTGCCCAAAAATCAAAATCTGGCGAGTTAGGGCCATACCCCGTGTGTTCCAGCCGTGTGGAGCAACCCAGGCCGTGTGGGGATCCAAATGCCCGTGTGAGGGGTGGCACACGCCCGTGTGACAGAGGCACAAGCCCGTGTGGTGCAGGGGCAAGGCCGTGTAAACAGGTCGTGTAACTCACTGTCCAATTTCGAAAAAATCAAGTGCAGGGCAGACATAGCCATGTGAAGGTGTCACACACCCGTGTGGCCATCAGATACGACCGTCTGTCCCATAACACACGCCTATTTAGAATCCCTAAATTCCCAAATCAGTCACACGATCATGTGGCCAGGCCATGTGACCTCAAAACCTTAATATTGTGTTCCCAATCTCACACGCTCATGTGCCCGAGGGACATGGCCGTGTGAAAGTCAACAAAAATCCCCAAATCAGCCACACGGCTGTGTGGCTCCCAATATGGCCCGAAAACCATAATTCTCAAATCCACAAGGCCGTGTGCCTCGGCACACGCCTATGTGGCCGTCGAGGAGGTCACGAAACCTCTCCGAAACAACCCTGAAAACCCAGTTTAAGCTACAGTAACAGTTCCTAACCCTTGCCCTATCAACATATATCAGAGAACAATGTTTTTCCTTCATTATTAACATCTAAAAACTCCAAAATAACGGGGTTATTGTATAGTTACGAAAAGTCGAAGGAAAGGGATTTGCAACGCAAGATGGCGATCGATTTAAGAGTGGAATGTAGTAACTAGATTAGAATCCCACACCTGTTTTGACAGCAAAGAAGATTGCTGATGAGCGAAGTTCTAGAATCCACAAACTGTGATCGTTTTCAGAAGAAGGGAAAAGCACAGAGAGAATAAAACTAAGAAACGTCCAAAAAGAGAAGAAAAGAGGAAAATAAAAATAATAACTAAAAACCAACATATATTCAACACATAATTTAGTAATAATAAATAATCATAATTATTCACTTAAAAGAAACAAAACAAGATAAAAAGGTTCTCATAAGGAATCGAACTCGAAACCCAGAGGTTCGTTAACACTCACTCCACCACTAGACCAGCAGACCCATTCTTGTCACTAAATTGCACAATTCAACTTATGTGCGCAACCTCCTCGCTGTTGCTACACTAGAAACCCAGAACTTCTAGGCCCAAATTTTGAGGCGTTACAACTTCAGTAGATAATCTAAATGATTATGCAATCCCATAAAAAAATCAAAGTGAGCATTTGATTCAAATACTGAGAAGGATTATTATGTCGTCTACAATTCCAATTGAGGAGTTGATTCCACGGGTTAAGACATAGATGTATTCATTGGCAGAATGATAAATTTGACTGGACGGCGGCATCCTGGTGGCCAGTGACGGTTGGTTGTCGGTGGTTGAGCAGTTTACATTCCTATTGGAATCTTACCAAAGAGTTTGATTCCAAATTAATTATTTCAAAAAAATATTATTTTAATGGTTTAATATTAAATTAAATTTAATACTTATCTTAATAGTAATTTATTAATTTAATATTAAAGTGATTATCTTAATATTAAATTAAATTTAATGTTATCTTGTAGTTAAACATTCTATTTTTTAATAAGTTTTAATAATAAATATTAGATTAAATTTAATATAAAAGTGATTAAGTTTAATCATAGTTAAACTCGCTGAACTCTCCCTATATAAAGAGAGCATCGAGTCATTATTTTTCACATATTTGAATTCAAGAGAAAGTTGTAGAGAGAAAATTCTATGAAGAGATTATTTCAGTAAATTTCTAAAAATATTTTTCTGATTTACAACTTGACCCAAAAGTTTAAAGAAATTGCGAAATTACCTCACTGGTAATTTTTGTGAAAATTTTTCTGATTTGAAGCAAGCCCACACTCGGCAGACGTGAGCTTGAGGATAGCGGAGAAGACTATTCGGTCGAAGCGCTCATCCTAAACAAATAAAAAAGGTACAATTTTGATTAAATGTTTATTACTTTAGATATCACTACCAAGATCTTGTTTTGGAAAAAATTTTAAAACTCCGGTTTTTTCCTAAATTTATTTCTTTCTAAAAATTTTGATATGAAAGATATGAGTGATGCGTCTTACGTCATTGGTATTAAGATTCATCGTGATAAACATCGCGATATCTTAGGTCTATCTCAAGAAACCTATATCAACAAAGTTTTAGAAAGATTTCGGATGAAAGATTGTTCACTGAGTGTTGCTTCTATTATGAAGGGTGATAAGTTCAATTTGAAACAATGCCCGAAGAACAAATTTGAGAAGGAGCAAATGAAAAACATTCCATATGCTTCTATCGTTGGAAGCCTGATGTATGCTCAAGTTTGCACAAGACCTGACATTGCATTTGCAGTTGGAATGTTGGGAAGATATCGAGTAATCTAGGTATTGACCATTGGAGAGCTGTAAAGAAAGTTTTGAGATATTTTAATGGGACAAAGGACTACATGTTTACATACAAATGATCAGACAATTTGGAGGTGAATGGCTACTCGGATTCAGACTTTGCCGGCTGTGTTGATTCACGTAAATCAACATCAGGTTACATATTTATGTTTGATGGCTTAGCTATATCTTGGAAGAGCGTCAAGCAATCCTTAAATGCTACTTCCACTATGGAGGCTGAGTTTGTTTCATGTTTTGAGGCTACCTCACATGGAGTATGGTTCAAGAGTTTCATATTTGGGCTTAGACTTGTGGATCCAATTTCTAGGCCATTAATGATATACTGTAACAATTCAGCTACTATATTTATGACTAAAAACAACAAAAGTCAAAGTCAAAGTAAACATATCAACATTAAGTATTTAGACATAAAGGAACGTGTTAAAGAAAAGAAAGTGATCATTGAGCACATTAACACTAAACATATGTTAGTTGATACTTTAACTAAAGGCATGCCATCACACAAATTTAAGGATCATGTTATCACTATGGGACTTGTTCCCACCTTGTAAATTTTCGTTATAAGAACGATTATAATGAAACTCTGTTAAGTTTGATGTTTCTCATATTTTCTGTGCACATTAATTTGATTATTTCGAGAAATGTCACTAAATTTTGGACCTGGAATAAACATTGAGTTTATTCATTAAGAAATTCGGGCTAAAGTGTTAAGGCATGATGTACAGTGATATATGGAAGATACTACTTAAATTCTAAGAGAAAATATCGCCATGATTCATGTATTATGTTTCGACTTTACGTTTTCAAGGGTAATACGAACCAAGTGGGAGAATGTTGGAGCCAATTTTGGTTCATGGGTATAACCCACGTTTGCTGCCCATTTCCAGTTTTGTTGCCCAACTTCCACATCTTGTATGTGTGATAGTGGGTTTTTGTGTGATAGTGAGGCATGTGATTGGTGGTTTTTGATAGGGAACCACCACTATAAATACCCCAAAGTATAAGGTCTCTAAACGCCAAAAACTTTTTTTTGAAAACAGTCCCATCTAGTGAGGTTTTCGAGTGCTTAAAAGGCTTTAGCGATTTTATATTTTTCAAATTTCGTGTTTTCATAAAGCTAAATACGATGTATTCATTAGTTGATTGATGCGCTGGAAAAATGGTGTTACAATATCAAGATTTTGGCATTTGGTTCGTACAATGGCTGAAGGTATTTTTGTTCAATCTTTTCGCTGGTTACATTTTGTTTAAACCGTGATTTGTGCTTCCATAGTGTTCATCAATAATAAACAAACAATATATATATATAGGGAAGGGATCGATTTACATAATTTAAAAACTAAAGTAGTTTTACACATTTCCATAACTATTTATATGATTAATATTTTAATGATTGAACCGCTATATTTCAAGATCTATTTATGTAGATTATGCATGCCAAATTTGATTTAGTATGCACAATACAATTAAAATGTAAATATTATATTAAAATAAATATTTGATTTAGTGGTAAAATGAATGTTTTATTAATGTTAATAGCATAGATTCAAGTCTAACCATATGCAACTTTTTTTATTGAGTTTTTTTTTAAATAAAAAAATTAAAATATTCTCAAATAATATAATTTTTTAAATACGAAATAATATTTTCGTAATTTCGCTAATCTAATTGGTACATGATTGACTTGTGACACAAATTCAATCAGAACTTTTATTAATAGTAAGTATATATACAGAAATTTATAAAAATGTATATAACAAATATAGTTATTAAGGTTTCATATAGAAATAAAATGTTGCTTTACTTTAAATGATAAATGAAAAAGTTTTATATACATAGTATCTGTGATTTAAATCTTATTATGGATAAATTTTTATTGATTTATAAAAATATATAAAAAAAACAATCACATATAACTTACTTTGCATATAATAAGGTTTTTTTGGTAATTGCATAAATGAATTCAGACCAGATTGATGGGTAATACTAACTGGATAATTTGCATAATAAATAGTATAGATATAGAACAATAAATGGATTTTAAATGATTTATTAAACAATCTTTAAATAAACGTAAATGAACTTGTTCATGAACATAAATGAATTGAACAAGCTTTATATGTGTTTGGATCGTTTAATAAACTTCAAAATCTTGTTCATATTATTTTATTTAACTTAATAAACAAATATATATGAAAAAAACTAAATTTCATTTATAGTACTATTGAGAAAAGATTGGTTCCAATATATCAAACGAACCCTAGGATTGTAGCAATCAGAAGACGACCAATTTCAAGTGCCATGAAATAGCCCAATCTAAGAGAAAATCAAATAACCACACCAAGAAACAACCCATTTCGTGGAGTTGTCTTCAATATAACCAAAGTAGCAGTGTCTTAGATTTGCAAATCAGTTGGGTTCAGGTGCAGGTGAGTCTCAGCACTGGACAGCCTTACCTTAGTAGCCACCAAGTACATTGAAGCCCTCGCCAAGTCGGCTGCATTGTTCTCCAACGTCGCCAACCTCCTTAACCTCATCAATGCCCTCCACAATATGTCCTTCCAGGTGGGTTTTAGAGAGTGGTTGCACCTCTCTAATTTTACTACTGAAGATGAAACACCTCGAGGGCTGTTTTATTTACTACGGAATCTTACATATAAGCAACAAAATATAAACACCTAAAATGTCCCAAAACAAATTTAAAATAAACAAAGATCACAAATATATGTATACATATATATATATAATTATCTGGTTTCTTGCTAAACAATTACACCGCCATTGTTGTGAAACCTTGGCTGCTGTTATTAGTAGAAACATCTATGTTTCTCCAAATAGAAACTCTGTTTCCTCCAAAGTAACAGCAACTTCAGCCCATGGATGTTCGCACCTGACTCTTCTTAGATCCTCAAGCACTTGTGCAACTTTCTTCATTGAAGGCCTCTCTTCTCCTTTTACGTTTAAACACTTCTTTGCTAGTTTAGCTACTCCTTTAATCTGCTCAACCGCTCCTTCTTTCGCCACTTTATCATCTAGAATCTCAAACAGTCGATCATTTTTCAACCATAGAACAAAATGGTTCGCTAAGTTTCTTTCTTCTTCAGGCCCTTCAAAAGAATGCGCAGTTTTGCCCGTTAGCAGCTCAACTAGGACTACACCAAAGCTGTAGACATCGCTTTTTTCTGTCAGTTGCGCTGTACACAAGTATTCAGGGTCTAAATATCCAAGAGTTCCTTGCACCAGTGTTGATAACTGATTTTGATCCATCGGAACTAATCGTGAAGCTCCGAAGTCCGAAACCTTTGCAGTATAATTGTCGTCCAGGAGGATGTTTGTAGGCTTCACATCTCTATGAATGATTGGTATAGAAGCTGCAGAGTGCAAATATGACAACACTTGCGCTGATTCCGTAGCTATTCTTAACCGAATTCCCCAAGAAATCGAAGAAGCTTTGTCTTCACAGTGGATGTGTTTGGATAAGGTGCCATTGGAAACAAATTCATAAACCAACAAGGGGACCTCAGTCTCCAAGCAACAACCTAAAAGTTTGACCACATTTCTATGGTTTATTTGGGTGAGAATAATAACCTCATTGATGAACTGCTTAATTTGGTTTTGATCAACAACTTTGGATTTCTTGATAGCTACCTCAGTGCCATTCTTCAGGATACCTTTGTAAACAGTGCCGAACCCTCCCTTTCCAATAATTTGGCTCTCATCATAGTTTTTGGTTGCATTCTTAAGCGCTTCTGCAGTGAAAATCTTAACTGTTTCAGTTGATACTCGTTGTTCATGTAGCTCTTGCTGTAACAGTAAGCCACCATTTTGCTTAAAGAACTTCTTTTTCATGTTGAGTAGCTTTCTTTTCTTGTTTATGAAGAACAACCATGAAGAACTCACGATAACAACCAGCACACATAAGCTAAAAACTGCCATAAAACAGAAGCTAAAATGTTGGAAATGTTCTAAGCAGTATGTGTTATATAAAAGCTAAAGTTAGAATCAATCCAATACGTTAATAAACGCATACATTGAAACACCTACCAATAGATATTTTTATGACATTTGCTTGATTTCGCATGCAGCCCTTTCGATCTTTTTCGCCATCCCCATAAAAGCCTTTTGAGCAAAAACATTTGTAACTTCCAGGCGTATTAAAACAATTCCTTTCAGAAATACAATTGTGTAGGCTCGAATCTTTGCACTCATCAATATCTGAAAATCATAAAAAGAAAACAGATCACTCCTAAAGTGGAAAAAAAGGAGCAGAACAATGAAAAAGAAATGGTAGTATGATCATATTATAGATACCTTGGCAACCATCGTGATGATATGGGTTTCCATGGTAGCCATCCTTGCACTTGCAGAGATAACCGGACCTGTTTTCAGGGTTGTAGCAAATACTATTTTGTTTACAAGCATAATCAGGTTTATGCTCAGATACATTGCAAGGTTCATTTCCAATCGCCCAATCAAGCGCCATGGGAAGAAATTGTTTATGCGCCAACTCACCAAAACTTTTATCGCTGAAACTGAACTTGCTCTCGTCTACGACAAAGGCGTAGCTACAAGGATTGAAGTCCCATACACGTGTATGGTTGTAGTAGCTTAATACTGACATGTTAAGATTCTTAAGTCCACTAGGAATGGAGACTTGGCAACATCCTACACCTGAGCAAGAACCATTAAGGTGGAGAGCGTCCGTTTTCTCGCAATATGTCATGCAGCCGGTAAAATATGTATTGTTGTTATGCTCACGTTCAGCCCAAATTTGCGCCATTGTGTCGCAACCAACAGCAATGAACTTGTTTCTATCATTTGAGATGGTAAACATGGCCGCCCGAAGCTGAGGGAAATTCCAGTCCGCTTTTGTTCCGTTGTGGTTGTAACAATCCTTAGCTACATAATTCAAGATTTCCACTTGACCTTCAAGTGTTATGTTAGTGACTTCTAAGTTACCATGCAACAATTGTGGTCGAGAGGGGCCGACAGACGTGTTGCAAGTGATTAGAAAGTCCTCGTTCAAATAACACCCTGGAGTCATGCCGAAAGGATATGGAATCCTCAGGTTTCCACACTCATGTTTGCAACCTGGCAAGGCTTGAGAAGCCACTGAAGATCCTGCTGCAAGCAAACAGCTGAAAAGTATCAATTGTAAAATTCTCAGAGCCAGCGTTGCCATATGAGGATTGGCACTTGGCACACAATATTCCCACACTCCCTCCTTACTCCTTACTCTATTTAATAAACTTGGTTTAGTTGATCTATCAACTTTTGGTGATCCACTAAGCCTTCTTTCTACTGATTAACAAGGCAACCCTCTCTGTACGATGATTGACTTGCTATAAGACCAAGTCCACGACCCCAACCCCCTTTCTACAAGTTAATAATTTAAAAGCCAAGTCCAAGATCACATTTTCATAGTCAATTTCCATCCATTGGTTAGACTTAATGATTTAAAACCCAAGTGAATCCTCATTCCGCAGGTTCGTGTCCTTACAGCTGTTTGCGAAGTGGATTTATTAGTCTTCACTTGAGGTCAACTACTAAAGACAAAGATTCCTTCTTTGTATTTTCTGAAACTTAAGGACAACGATTTTTTACTTATTTAACATATATAACTTTCATTTAATATTGTTAGAAATAATCAACTATTTATAACACAATGTAATAATTAAATGAAATATGCTGATACGATGACATGGTTTCATACAATGTTCTAACCCTTTTTTCCCTCTTTTCAATGAGTAAAAAATTATTCATTTTGAGTAATATTACCGTTTAAATTAATCACTGCTAAATACAAAAACTGCAACTATTAGACTAGTTTTTTAAAATAAATGAATAAATGAGGGGAGGACCAACGAGTTTTTTTTTCCCTTTCGATGCGAAGACTTCGAAGAATGAAAAGCAAGCTGCTAAATTTATGGATCAAGGACAAGGCCGACATGGTTGATAAAATCAACGATATTATATAAACAATAAAATCAACGATATTTATATAAACAATATTTATATAAAGGCCGCTTAAGTTTATTTGAGATTATTACTATATTTTTCTCCAATTTAAGAATTTAGAGTTTTTTATTGTTAAAATATTGAGAAAAGGAAAATTGAAAATATTGTTTCAGCCCGTATCATTTAATTAATGAATAAAAACTTTAATCATTATTTCAAGTAAAATTTGATAAAACAGTAGACAGTTTTTCAACTTATGCGAATTTACATCTCCATTGGCAATGTATCTTATAAATATTATTTTATTCAGATTATTATAAAGTTGTTTTAATTCCACAAGAAAAATTAACAAAAAGTATATATCTCTCTTTATTAAAAGTCTAATATAACGCTAAATATGAAGTTAAAAAATATATATTTTGAATGTGAACAGAACGCGAATACACTTAAAAAGTGATATTCATTCACCCTTTGATCACGTCATTTCCGATGCTTTGGACGTGGATTGAATTTTAAAGAATGAGATAGGAAGCAACATCTACTTGTTGTGGCCCAAAGCCAAGGCCAAAACCAGGACCACAGCCAAGAGGGTGACTACTAATCCGACAGATCCATGCTTCACTTTACACTTCCACCACCACTCATTTAGTAAGATTCATAGGCATATAGGGTGGCTTTGTTTGATAGGTAGACTAATCGTAAAGGAACGTGCGATAGACTTAGTCTCAGTACCAATATCCCCATGACTTTACCAAGTCTTTCCTTTTGAAATTTCGCTATTGAACTCAATGGTAAGTAGTTGCAATTTTTAAAGCCTTAGAGGCTCGTGTTTTTCGAGTTTTATGTGTTTCGGTTTCTTGAACTCTCTATGGCTCGTTTTGATTGTTTTTGCTTTCTAGAAATTATATATATGTTATTTTTATGTTCGTTATGTTAAAGTAACATAACAAAGGACTTTATGAATGAAACTCAATGTAATTTCTCTTATTATGAAAGAAGACGGAGTGATAAATTTATACAAATAGTAAGCTAACAAATAACAGCAGCAGTTTTGAATAACAGACTAACTAACCTTAACTGACTTTAGTAGCTAGACGTTTAACCACTAACTGACTTTACTCGTTAGTCTAACATTCTCCACGTTTTCCCTTCGACTATTAAACTGATCATCACTGGCAAAAACCTATAGAGCATGTTTAAACTCAGTAAACTACTTTGGCGTGATTGGTTTTGTAAGAACATTAGCCACTTGAGCTGCTGACGGGACAAAATTCACTTGTATAGAGCCATCAAGAACTTTCTCTCGAACGAAATGATGACATATCTCGACATGTTTGATATGTGCATGGTGAGTAGGGTTCGCAGCCATTGACACTGTGTAGGTATTATCGCACCAAACTACTGGTGACTGAACCTGCTCACACCAACTTCATCTAACAAATGCATAACCCACAACAGCTCAGAGACGCAATCCGCTAAACTCCGATATTCTGCTTCAGCAGAGGAATGAGACACGACTGCTTGCTTTTTAGAGCTCCAAGCAACAGGGTTAGGACCTAAGTAAACCACATAGCCTGTAGTCGACCGCCTGTCCTCAACAGAGGAGGCTTGATCGTTGTTTTATGCGATGTCAAAGTCTTAAAATTTATAAAAAGAATAATCGAACCTGGAAACTAACTATGACAACAATTTGAGGCAAGCACACCTATCGAACAGTAGTATAGTTAAGGCAAGACCGGATTGTCGAACCCAAAGGAACCAAAAGTACTAATACTAACACTTTTTTTTTATTTAGCCTAAGGATTAAATGAATTTTTATCTAATCTAAAATTGGCTAACAACTAAGCTAAAGACTCTAAGACAAAGAAGAATGAAATTGGGAAAATAACTTTGAGGAAAAACCAATTGATTAAGACGATACCCAAGGAAGAATCCACTGATCGTTGTTTTATATGATGTCAAAGTCTTAAAATTTATAAAAAGAATGATCGAACCTGAAAACTAACTATGACAATGATTTGAGGCAAGCGCACCTATCGAATAGTAGTATAGTTAAGGCAAGACCGGAATGTCGAACCCAAAGGAACCAAAAGTACTAATACTAACTCTTTTTTTATTATCTAGCCTAAGAATTAAATGAATTTTTATCTAATCTAAAATTAATTAACTACTAAACTAAAGACTCTAAGACAAAGAAGAATAAAATTGGGAAAATAACTTGGAGGAAAAACCAATTGATTAAGACGACACCCAAGGAAGAATCCACCTAGACTTCACTTGTTATCTAACTCTGAACCAGACGATTTATTCATTTGACTTGATCCGTAAGATTCCCTAATTTATATTAATCCTTCTCTCGAGGTGACTAACGTCTAAACCTAGGTTGATTAATTGAAATCTCTTTCTAATTAAAACCCCTAGAATTGCATTAACTCGATCTATGGACTCCCATATTAGGTTTCACCCTAATCCGGCAAAATCTCGTCACCCTATCTCTAGGCGTGCAATCAACTCTGCTTAATTATGCTAGCTACTTTTAGGCAGGGACTTTTGCTCCTCCACCTAAGCACATCACACTTGAATTAACATCCCGGAAATATCAACACAAGAATTAAGAACACATAATTGAGAACAAGTCAAATATTTTATCATATAGTTCAGCAAACGATAACAAGATTCATCTCAGGTTTCATCCCCCTCAGGTATCTGAGGGTTTTGTTCATAACAATGAAATAAAACATCTCAGAATAAAAGACAAAACAAAACATAAGAAATCCCTAAAACCCCCTGAAGGAATTGAAGAAGAGATCCCCCGTCTTGAGTATGATTCCGGCTTCTTGAGATGGATCAACTGGCTATCTTCGAATAATTCCCCACAAATCTGCCCTCTTTGGCCTAGCTGGACGCCTCCTAACTAAAGCCTTGGGTTCCCCCCTTTTAGGTCATACTTAGGGTGTTTATATAGGCTTCTGAATATGTTTCTTTGCCCCCAAGTATCCTAATCCAAGTGAAACTCTTCTTTCTCACGGCAGGGACACGCCCATGGCACACGCTCATGTAAGTCGTGGCCAGGCCGTGTTCGAAGCTGTTGAATGAGGCACGGCCGTGTAGTCTCGGGCCTAGGCCGTGTGGATTTTGTGATATGGCCCATTTGCTCCATTTTGGGCCTGTTTTTCGTTCTTTTCATTATCCGCTGCTCTTTTGCATATAAAACATGAAAACAAAGGATTGAGAGCACCAAATTACATAAGTCAAGGCTTAAATCATCCAAAAGCATGCTAAATGTGCGCTTAAAATATGTTACTTTTACAGTTTATCAAATACCCCCACACTTAAGCTTTTGCTTGTCTTCAAGCAAAATTCTCAACTTTAATTAAAACGAACTTCCTTGATTTATATTATTCATCAATAATGTTTCATCATAATTAAAAGATAATTCATACATTGATAATTTAACTCAAAGGGTCCTAAAGATAATTCAAATCTCCACCACTATAGTATGAGATGATACACAAATCAAAAGGTCTTTAATAGGGTTGTAATGGGGTTTAGGTTAAGGGTGTGGATATAGGCTGAATTAGAAGGTTAGAATCGAGATTGACCCGGCAATTTACCTAACTAGAATAATGAACTAATCCTAAATAATTACCTCAATTGAAAACTATTAATACGAGCTTTTTTTTGGAACAAGTCATATGATGAATTTATTATTGAAATAAAATAATTAGGCAACCGATCAAATCAAATCTCGATATAAGGGTAGTCAAAAAGAATGGTGATAACAAATACAAAGGGTTTTGGGGGGATATTAGTGGGTAAGTCAATGAAAAGGGTTGTTAGGATCAAAAGGGGTTCACTAGGGGTTAATTGTGGAGGTAGGCTTTTAGTGGAGTGAGTGGGTTAAAACCTAGGTGCCTTTATAATCTCTGTATATCAAATCAAAGGTGTGGTCTTGACATGTATAATCAATACAAGTTCTAGAATAACAAATCAATGTTGACATACTCATAATCAATAAAGTGAGCAAGAAAAAGAATATATGCTCTAAAAGGCTCAAAATCTCACAAAAATTATGGGTGTTTGATATCAACCTCGTAAATTTCAAACTTCAAAGTAATAATTAGATTCAGGTAGACAACCTAACAAAATTTTTAATTTTTGAAAAATAGACTCATCATGCTTGATTCTCTAGTATCCTTCAAATTTAATCATCAATGCACAATTATTGATGACTTAACCAAAAACATATAAAAAAATCATAAATCAAAAGAAATTTCATTCTAATCATAATATTATAAAATTACTTAAAGAACAAGGCATAATTCAGGGATTTTCAAGTAATACTATAGTTAACCCCCCACACTTAAGATGTACATTGCCCTTAATGTACAAAGATAGATAATAGCAACAGAGTAATCAAAAGATAGAGAGATAAGTGAGATTTCCTGAATTATGGATGAAATCCTTGGAGGGTGTGAAAATGTGATTTGGAGGTGAAAGATAAGTTGGACGGCCCGCCTCGAATTCCTGCGCTAGATGAAGAAATTGGAAAGCTCGTAGAGAATTAGCCAGGGAATATAAAGACATATTTAAAATAAACTAAATATATAATTAAGGAAAAGAAAGATAAAGAGAAAGAAAATAGAGATGTAAATAAAATTAAAATGAAAGATGAATGGACCGAAGAGTCCTTATTGTTGGATGGTTCGCGAGGTGGGTGTGACTTTTAAGGCTGTAGTGAGGTGGTGGTCGTGGTTCCGGTGTGATTCCCTAGTAGCCTTTAGAACCTAAAACCAAGAAACTAAGATAAAATAAACTAAATTAAGCATAAGATAGTCAAAGAGAAGGAAAATAAAGGAGAAGAGTAAAGAAGAAGAAAAATT
Organism: Gossypium bickii; assembly: GCA_025503065.1. Taxonomy (NCBI): domain Eukaryota; kingdom Viridiplantae; phylum Streptophyta; class Magnoliopsida; order Malvales; family Malvaceae; genus Gossypium; species Gossypium bickii. The sequence goes on along the minus strand of CP106710.1, from coordinate 18,872,776 downwards.
AAATGGCCTCAAAGATCTTTGGCCTGTCAAGTGGATGAAGTGGCCGGCATGAACTTATGTAGATTGGTCTCCCTAAGGAAGACTGTGCTTGGATCCTTCTGTTTCTTCGACATGGCCATTGTTGAGATAAAGAGTTAGAAGAATGATATGGGAGGTTAAAGATCTGAAAAAAGAAAAGAAAAAGAAAATGATATGGAAGATGGAAGATGGGGAGTAGGTTTAAATAGAATTTTCAGGTCTGGTACGTCCCCACGCCCGTGTGCCATGGGCATGTTGTGTCACACTGCCATATCGCACGACCGTATTGTGCTTTGTTCTCTTATCCCACGCCTATGTTCTGATCTTCACGCCCGTGTATGATCTAACAGTGTCGGCCATAGCCGTATCGCACGGCCGTGGCATGGTAGTTGGAGTCCGTGACTTGAAAATTGATTCGCTCTGACTCGTACCATCTCTGCCATGTCAGTACGGAGATTCGGTGCACCCACACGGCCACGGCCAAGGCCGTGTGCAAGGCCGTGTGGCTTGAAATTCTGTACTTTTGGTTAGTTTATTGTTAGTGCTATAAAGAAAGGATAAAATAAAAAAAAAATGTAAAATTTAATGGGGTTAGTACTCGAGTTGTCTCCCGAGAAGAGCTCATTTATAGTCTTAAGCTAGACTTACCTCTCATTCGCATATTCATGGTGCTTTGAGGAGTTGAAAGTCCCTCCTCATGCTAGCAGTTCCATTATCATGATAAAGTGTAAGACGAGTAGCGGTTATTTTCAAAGTGCCAAAAATAAGGTTATTTACCTCGACTGTTCCGTAAGGGAAAACATTGACCACCTTAAAAGAGATTTCTTTGTTTGTGTTAGGATCAGGGGGAGGTATTTGTGGGTTTGCTTTATTTAACAATACCTGATCACCGATTTTGAACTTGATTGTCTCGTAGAGTGGCTTTGGTTCCACTTCATGTATCCCTAGTTTTTCTTTGAGATGCGTCTTCCACTCTTCTAGTTCATCGATATGAATCCCTTGTTCGCCTGCATCAACATCCTAAAATTAGGGGGATCGTGTTGTCCTCATCCATGTCTAAAACGACAAAAGTCTACTGGGAATATGAATTTATCAATTTTCATGAGTACATCTTCGATTATACCCCTAGGAATTTTAATAGTTTTATCAGCTAATTGAATGCTCATCTTAGTTTGTTTAGGTTTCCTAGACCTAGTTGTTTAAACATTTTATAAGGCATGACATTTATGCTTGCCCCTAAATCAGCTAACGCATTATCAATAGATAAACTACCAATTAAGCATGGAATTGTAGAACTCCCTGGATCTTTTAATTTCTTTGGTGGTTTATTTTGCAACATTACTGAGCATACTGCGTTCAGCTCCACATGTGATTCCTCATCTATCTTCTGCTTATTTGTCAATAACTTCTTTAAAAATTTCCTAGAATCTGGCATCTACGTAAGAGCTTCAAGAAATGGTAAGTTAATATGTAATATCTTTAAAAGTTTAAGAAACTTACTGAACTATTCTTCTGTGTCGTCTTTCTTTATCGCTTCAGGATATGGTATGCGTGGTTTGTACTCTTTGATTACCGATTTTTATTTTACCTCAACCTTTCCTTCTTCTACCACATTCTCGTGCCTTAAATTGGGCTTGTCTAACCTTTCACTATCTTGAGCTGTTATGGCTTAAATTTGCTCCTTTGGGTTAGTCTCGGTGTTGCTTGGTAGGCTTCCTTGTGGTCTTTCAGAAATCTGCTTAGCAAGTTGCCCTAATTGATTCTCAATCCTTTGAATCAAGGCTTGTTGATTTTTTAGGGTTGTTTCGGTATTCTGAACACGTGTTTCTGTGGCTGCTATGAATTTTGTCAGTATCTCCTCGAGGTTTGACTTCTTTTATTGTGGGTAGGGCTGTTGTTGGAAGTTTTGGGATGGTTGTTGTCTGGTTCTTCTAACCTGGATTAAAAGTATTACTATAAGGGTTATTGTTAGATCGAAAATTGTTACCCATATAGTTCATTTGTTCACTTTCCGTACCCTGTCCGTAAGGTGGGTATTTAGGATTCGCCACTCATCCACTTGTGTCGCACTGCATAACTGGATGTGCCTGCAAAGAACCATATGAACCATCAAATTTTTTATGTAGCAACTCTACCTGATTTGTAGCGCGGTCACTGCGTCGAGGTTGAAAACTTCAGCTGCTTTGGCTGGCCTTATCCTTGTAACTTGCCACTGATAGTTATTCAGTGACATCTGCTCTATAAATTCGTAGGCTGCTTCAGGAGTTTTGTTATTCAGAGTTCCATCGGCTGCTGAATCAATTAGTTGCCTTGTTGAAGGGTTCACACCGTTGTAGAAAGTTTAGACCTGTAGCCATAAAGGCAATCCGTGGTGTGGGCACCTCCTCAACAAATCTTTGTATCTCTCCCATGCATCGAAAGTGTCTCTAAATCCATCGGCACAAAAGAGGAGATATCATTCCTTAATTTGGCCGTTTTGGCCGGTGAGAAATATTTTAATAAAAATTTCTCGGTCATTTGATCCCATGTAGTGATTGACCCTCGTGGAAGAGAATGCAACCACTGTTTGGCTTTATTCCTCAGAGAAAAGGGAAATAACCGAAGACGGATGGCATCATCAGAAATGCCATTTATCTTGAAGGTATCGCAGAATTCTAGAAAATTCGCTAAGTGTGTGTCAGGATCCTCATCCTGCAAACCATCAAACTGAACAAACCATTGTATCATCTGTATAGTGTTAGGTTTCAGTTCAAAATTATTTGCAGCAATAGTAGGCCTAACAATACTTGACTCAGTTCTCGTTAAACTAGGTTTAGCATAATCATACATAGTGCGTGGAGCATGATGTTCAGCCATCTCTGGAAGTGGCGGATTATTCTCAGCCATCTCTTCGGTGGTATTAATTTCGACTTCTTACTATTCTTCTATGTAGTTTAAGCTTCGCCTTATTTCTCTGCGATTTTTGTGAACGATACCTTCAATATCACTGTCGTAAAGTAGGGGTCCTATCGGGTTTCTTCTAGTCATAAACTAGAGGTACCTCAAAGGAGTGAAAGAAGAAGAAAATTTAGAAAATCAAAAATAAAATTTAATTGCAAAAATAAAATAAATATGGCTAAAGTAATAAAAATTAAGCGTTCTAAATATTTCAGTTCCCTGGCAACAGTGCCAAAAACTATCGTTGTTTTATACGATGTTAAAGTCTTAAAATTTATAAAAAGAATGATCGAACCTGAAAAATAATTATGAAAACAATTTGAGACAAGCGCACTTATCGAACAACAGTATAGTTAAGGCAAGACCGGAATGTCGAACCCAATGGAACTAAAAGTACTAATACTAACTCTCTTTTTATTATCGAGCCTAAGAATTAAATGAATTTTTATCTAATCTAAAATTAATTAACTACTAAACTAAAGACTCTAAGACAAAGAAGAATGAAATTGGGAAAATAACTTGGAGGAAAAACCAATTGATTAAGACGACACCCAAGGAAGAATCCACCTAGACTTCACTTGTTATCTAACTCTGAACCAGATGATTTATTCATTTGACTTGATCCGTAAGATTCCCTAAGTTATATTAATCCCTCTCTCGAGGTGACTAACGTCTAACCCTATGTTAATTAATTGAAATCTCTTTCTAATTAAAACCCCTAGTGCATTAACTCAATCAATGGACTCCCATATTAGGTTTCACCCTAATCTGGCAAAATCTCGTTACCCTATCTCTAGGCATGCGATCAACACCGCTTAATTATGCTAGATCTACTCTTAGGCAGGGACTTTTGCTCTTCCACCTAAGCACATTACACTTGAATTAATATCCCGAAAATATCAACACAAGAATTAAGAACACATAACTAAGAACAAGTCAAATATTTATCATATAGTTCAGCAAACGATAACAAGATTCATCTCAGGTTTCATCCCTCTCAGGTATCTGAGGGTTTATTTCATAACAATGAAATAAAACATCTCAGAAGAAAAGATAAAACAAAACATAAGAAATCCTTTAAACCCCCTGAAGGAATTGAAGAAGAGATCCTTCGTCTTGAGTATGACTCCGGCTTCTTGAGATGGATCAACTGGCTATCTTCGAGTAATTCTGCACAAATCTTCCCTCTTTGGCCTAGCTGGACGCCCTCTGACTAAAGCCTTGGGTTCCCCCCTTTTAGGTCATACCTAGGGTGTTTATATAGGCTTCTAAATATGTTTCTTTTCCCTTAAGTATCCTAAGCTGAATGAAACTCTTCTTTCTCACGGTAGGGACACGCCCATGGCATACGCCCCTTGTAAGTCGTGGCCAAGCCGTGTTCGAAGCTGTTGAATGAGGCACGGCTATGTGGTCTCGGGCCCAGGCCGTGTGAATTTCGTGATATGGTCCATTTACTCTGTTTTGGGCCCGTTTTCCATTCTTTTCATCATCTGATGCTCTTCTGAGTATAAAACATGAAAACAAAGGATTAAGAGCACCAAATTACATAATTCAAGGCTTAAATCATCCAAAAGCATGCTAAATGTAGGCTTAAAATATGTTACCTTTACGGTTTATCACCACCTAGACTTCACTTGCTATCTAACTCTGAACCAGATGATTTATTCATTTGACTTGATCCGTAAGATTCCTTAAGTTATATTAATCCCTCTCTCGAGGCGACTAACGTCTAACCCTAGGTTGATTAATTGAAATCTCTTTCTAATTAAAACCCCTAGAATTGCATTAACTCGATCTATAGACTCCCCTATTAGGTTTCACCCTATTCCGGCAAAATCTCGTCACCCTATCTCTAGGCGTGTGATCAACTCCACTTAATTATGCTAGATCTACTCTTAGGCAGGGACTTTTGCTCCTCCACCTAAGCACATCATACTTGAATTAATACCCCGGAAATATTAACACAAGAATTAAGAACAAGTCAAATATTTATCATATAGTTCAACAAACGATAACAAGATTCATCTTAGGTTTCATCCCCCTCAGGTATATAAGGGTTTAATTAGAAAACATCTCAGAAGAAAAGATAAAACAAAACATAAGAAATCCCTAAAACCTCCTGAAGGAATTGAAAGAGAGACCCTCCGTCTTGAGTATGATTCCGGCTTCTTGAGATGAATTAACTGGCTTTCTTCGAGTAAATCCCCACAAATCTGCCCTCTTTGGCCTAGCTGGACACCCCCTGACTAAAGCCTTGGGTTCCCTCGACAAAAGCCCCTGCCGAACTCCCCTCTTAAGTTGCCCCTTTGGGTGTTTATATAGACTTTGAGATGCCTTACTTGGTCCCTAAGTATCCTAATCTGAGTAGAATTCCTACTAAGGTGTTTAAATAGTCTTTGGAATGTGTTTCTATGCTTCCAAGTATCCTATTCCTAGTGTGATTCCTCTTATTCACGTTAGGGACACGCCCATGGCACACGCCCATGTGAATCATGGCCAGGCCGTATTCGAGTCTGTTGAATGAGGCACGGTCGTGTGGTCTTGGGCCCAGGCCATGTGGATTTCGTGATATGGCCTATTTACTCTATTTTGGGCCCGTTTTCTGTTCTTTTCATCATCCGATGCTCTATTGAGTGTAAAACATGAAAACAAAAGATTAAGAGCATCAAATTTCAGAATTTAAAGCTTAAATCATCCAAAAGCATGCTAAATGTGGGCTTAAAATATGTTACTATTACAATTTATCAAGGTCCAATCAACGTCAGAATAGCACGTTAAGTTGAACGGTCCTCGAAAGAGATACAAACCATGATCCAATGTTCCAATAAGACATTGCAATACTCTTTTGACAGCTTTCCAATGATTCTCAATAGGTGAGTTAATGAACTGACTTAGCTTGTTAACACTGAACGCTAAATCAGGTCTTGTGATGTACATGTATTGAAGCATACCAACAACACTCCGATATAATTGACCATCAACAAGAGGTGGGCTGCCATCTGATGCAACAAGCTTGGGTGTGCCGACCATGGGTGTGGGGGTAGGTGCAGCACCTGACATCCCAGTTTTGTGAAGAATTTCTTGAACATATCATTTCTGATTGAGAACAAGTCCTTGAGCCCAGTGTCGAACTTCAATGCCCAAGAAAAAAATGAGTCTCCCCATTTCTTTAAGTGCGAACTTATTATGAAGCTGTGTCATTACATCATCAACAACCTTGTTAGAGCTTCCAGTGAGTACTATGTCATCCACATATACCATGAGAAACATGCAAGAATTGGAGGAAGTCCGAATAAACAAATAAGAGTCAGCTTTTGAAGCAGAGAAGCCAAGTGTATCAACTAGAAACCGTCTGAGAGTTTGGAACCACGCTCGAGGTGCTTGACGAAGCCCATAGAGTGCTTTGTTGAGCTTGCAAACCAACCTTGAACCCGTCTGACTTGCCACTTCAAACCTAGGGGGTTGCTCCATATATATTTCCCCAATCAACTCACCATTCAGAAAAGCATTGCTGACATCAAGTTGCCTCAAATCCCATCCTCTCATGACAGCTATAGAAAGAATGGTGCGTATAGCGATTGCTCGAACCACCGGACTCAAGGTGTCCCAAAAATTAAGCCCAGCATGCTGAGAGAACCCCTTAGCTACCAGTCGAGCTTTATACCTGTCGATGGAGCCATCAGCTTTCTTTTTCACTTTAAATAACCATTTGCAGCCTATTGCTTGGTGATTGAGAGGAAGAGAACACAAGTGCCATGTATCATTGTGGAGAAGAGCTTGCAATTCGCATTGGACTGCAGTTCGCCAACACTCATGGTGCATGGCTTCATGAATTGTGACAGGCACATCATTAGAAGTAGAAGGAGTTGAGCTCATATATGCCTTAGGTTTGAAAACCCCCGTTTTGCTTCTTGTAATCATGGGATGAGAATTAAGAGGAGGTAGGGGCAATGGATGGGCCTGATTGGTTGGGGTGGGACAAGGAGAACTGGACATAAGATTGCTAGGTGAGTGGTTAAGTGGAGTAGGTAGACTAGAATGATTGACAGGAGAAAAAGATTGTGTTGGGAATTAATTATAGTGTCAGATGGTATGATAGGTGTAGATGGGGTGGATAAGACAAGGAGTCTGAAACTTGAATTTGGTGTTGGCAAGGATGACTTGACTGGAAGACTATTATTTTTAAAGGGAAAATCATCCTCATGGAAAGTGACATGCCATGAAACATATAGTCTCTCATTAGAAGCAAGACATTTATACCCTTTGTGTAAAGGAGAGTAACCCAAGAATGTACAGGGGGTGGAACGAAATTGAAGTTTGTGCCTATTGTAGGGCCTGAGGTTGGGAAAACACAAGCACCCAAAAACTCTAAGGGAAAGATAGTGTAGTTTAAGCTGAAAAAGTTTTTCATATGGTGAAACATTACCAAGAGATGAAGATGGTAATCGGTTGATAAAGTAGATGGCATTGATGAAGGCATCAGACCAAAAGCTTAAAGGCATTGATGCATGAGCCAGCATAGACAGACCAACTTCAACTATCTGTCTGTGTTTTCGCTCAACAAGTCCATTCTGAGAGGAAGTGTATGGACATGTAAGTCGTTGCAAAATTCCTTGTTGAGATAATATGATTTCAGCACCTGAAACTCACCCCCTCCATCTGCTTGCAAGGTTTTAAGCTTGACACCAAGAGACCTCTCTGCTTGTTTATGAAACTGAGTGAAGATGCCACACACATCTGACTTTTGCCGTATGAAATACACCCATGTATACCTCGTATAGGCATCGGTAAAGGCCACATAAAACCGAAAACCATTTGAAGAAACTGGTGCTGGTCCCCAAACATCAGCCATAACTAATTGAAGAGAAGTAAAATACTCAGCCGTGGACTTAGCAAATGGTTGATTATGTTCTTTGCCAAGATGATAGGCAACACAATTAAGTGGTATTTTATTTGTATCAAATGCTATGTTACAATGAAGCAGGGCTTTAGTGAGAACATCTTTACATGGATGTCCTAGTCTAGAATGCCATATATGTAAAGGAACAGAAAGACTAGCTGAAAAGAATTGTGCCAACTCTGATGACTCAACCGAACCACTCCTGGAAGCATTTGGAAGATGTAGTTTGTAAAGACCACGGTGCACTGATCCATGTAAAAGGACCTCCCTGGTTTGAAGATCACGCACTTGACACTGTGTAGGAAGAAACTCGAATATCACCTGATTATCTTTTGTAAACTTGGACACATATAACAGATTTTTAGCTATACCAGGTACAAACAACAAAGAGTGCATATACAATGGTCGAGTTCTAGTGAGCAAAGAAAACTGACCAGTAGCCAACACAGGTAAGGCAGCACCATTAGCAGCAAATACTTTAACTGGACCACTGCAAGAGGAACTGTCAGTCATGGAACCAGCTGAATTTGTCAGATGATGGGTTGCACCTAAATCGGGATACCAGGCATTATCTCCAACTGTCTCTGGAGTTGCAAAGCAAGCTTGAGGTTGAGCATTGTTAGAAACTGAAGCACTAACATGTTGAGATGAATGAACAACAAATGGGTTAGTCCATGGAGAGACTGAACCAGGTTGAAAGTACCAGCCCGCTTGAGGACTAGGAACAAGCGATGGACACAGGGACATGGTAGAGGACACCCACGTTGGTACAGTAGCCCCTGCTCCAACCATGCAAACATTTTCCTGTGCAGTGGGGGGTTTATATCCAGCACTTTTATAAGTGGTGTCAAACCTATGATAACAACGGTCAACAAGATGACCTATTTTCCCACATAACTGACATTGAATGCATGCCCCTGATGATCTACCACGTCCACGACCTCGAGTTAAAGAAGGGCGATAGACAGGAGTATCAGAACCGCTTGTAGACTTGTCAGGTGAATGAGTCACTACATTAGCCGAGCTAGATACCTCAAAGATGGAGACTTGCTATCGAGCTTCTGCATTAATCAACATAGTTGTAACTCCTTGAACGGTGTAAGGTATTTGGCTAGCTATGATAATGGTTATAACGGACTCATACTCAGGTGGTAGACCATTGAGAATAGCTGTCATGTACTCATGCTGACTGATAACCTCTCCACAACTGGCAAGGTTATCACAAAACCCTTTAATCTTCATCAAAAAATCTTTCATGGACAGATCTCCCTTGCGCTGAGAGTGGAGCACACGTCGATAAAACATTAATCGAGAGGTGGTTTTGCTGCCATACAAAGTGGTGATCGCATTCCAAATCTGAGCACTTGTATCCAACCCTATAAGATGAGGAAGGACAGTGGGGCTTACAGAAGACAGAATCCAAGATACCAATGCACTATCTTGCTGTTCAAAGCGAGTGAAGTCTGGATTTTCTTAAAGAACACCATCTCCTCCTGGAATGAACTGTGGTGGAATAACAGTACGAGAATTCAAAAAAGACTGAAGTTTGTAAGTTTTGATTGCAAGAAGAACCTACTGTCGCCACAAAAGTTAGTTAGCATCATCAAGAAACACACTAATCTTTTTGGTGGAAAGAAACCTACAGTCGACACTGTCAGCAGCACTGGACGCCATTTCTGGTGTAGTAAAATGAATAAATGGGCTAGATGAAAGCTCCATAAAACCTCAAAAAAGCAACCAGGACAAAGAAAACAACTGATACCATGTTAAAGTAACATAACAAAGGACTTCATGAATGAAACTCAATGTAATTTCTCTTATTATGAAAGAAGACGGAGTGATGTATTTATACAAACAGAAAGCTAACAAATAACAGCAGCAGTTTTGAATAACAGACTAACTAACCTTAACCAACTTTACTAGCTAGATGTTTAACCACTAACTAACTTTACTCGTTAGTCTAACACGTTATGTTGTACCTATCACCACCGGAATAAGGATCTGGAAAAGGGTCCAACAATTCAAAGTGATGAGTTCGCTTTGTTTGTTGGCAGCCCTTGTCCCGGCATATTAGATTCATCTGAGGAGTGGTTTGAGTCCTACTTTGCTCTCCCTCAGGTGATGGAGGCCTATTGCAAGTGTACTTTTGCTTTATCTGGTATGGCTTGACTTTATGTCAAGTGTGCGTACCGTGTCTTTGATTATAATATTCAAGTTTCCAATATGTATGGGATATCCCTTTCTTTATAATGATATTACAATTAATGATATTATCTTTAAAAAAAATTCTTACTTTCAATTAACACTACTAACTCTAATACATATTCAAACTTTTCTTAATAAAATATGAAAAATTTTAAGTTAAATCTAACACAAATTTAAAATAATAATCAACTTCCAACATAACTGAAAGTTATGTATATAAAATGATGTTACTTTTTCATTAAGTGTTTCAAAGAAAATGATATTTTTATTAAGATTTTGAGGATTTTATATGGAATAAATTTTAGCTTCACATATGGTTGTTTGATGATAATATTTCCACTCGCTCTTTGTTAAACCAAGCTTTATTTGAAAATTTATTTTAATATAACAAATTAAAATGTTTTTGAATAAAAGTTAAAGTTGAACAAAATTGGCAAAATTAGATATCAAATGAAGTCTAAGAGAAATAATTTTGGACCTACTATTTTGAAATCTTAGAAAACTTTTTGAATAAACTTTTAATCAAGTTAAACATTTTCAATCAAAGTTAAAACTGTTTTAAAATAAGTCAATATTGCTTCAGGCCAAAAAGTATCTGAATATCGATACCTCTCCAAAAATCGATACCAAATTGACATTCTGATTCTTAAACATTTTAGCAAATTATCGATCCAATATCGATACTTTTCATGTGGTATCGATAAAAGTTTATTGGTATCAATATTTCTAGCTCCAACGGTCACTGAATTTTGCATTATATACTAAAGATATCGATACTTGGTTAGTAAGAATCGATACTCGCGGTTGCAAGTGAATTAAATGAATTTGTATTTTCATCCCCAATGACTCTATTAAATTCCTCAACAACAACAACTGTTGGAAATCAATTAGAGGGTATAAATACCAACTTCCAAAGGTCCTACAACAACAAGTGAGATTACAATAGATCAAGTGTTTCAAGATACATAAAAAATCCATTACCAATCACTTTTTACTTCAATTCTTTATCTTTTTCTTGTAAACACTTGTGAGCTTTCATTGTATTGAATCAACTTGAAACACCCCAAACCCGGCCCACGAGCTTTGACCAGATTTGGTATGTTCCTCAAGTAAACCGGTTTCAAATTCTTTTGTTACTTAGAGAAAAACTTGTGTGATTAAAAAAAATATTGTTTGGGTTGGGCTTGTGTTGAAAACAAATTGGATTTTTATATTAGAAAACCCCTTTTTAATATTAAGTGATAAAACATATAGTGTATATTTTAAAATAAAATACTTAGTCTTTAACTTAATCAAAATTTGTAACACAATAAAACAACAAGTAGAAATAAAATCGTTCATCATGGCCTTATGGCCTTATTACATCAAATAGTTTCCAAAATATTTCAAAGTACTAAAATAAATTCAAGAGTCCATAAAAATATAAACTTCATGTTGAGCATGGCCACCACAAACCGTCGTCCCGGTCCATCACTGCTCATCACCAAACATGGTCCCACAACGGGTGAGTCAAACAGACTCAATGTGTACACGACACTAAATCATAATAGAATTAGGCATACAATAGTTACACATTCAAAACATAAAATACAAGTTATGATGCATTCCCAAACCCAAACCTAATTTTCCATCCGCTACACACCCCTGCACTGCCGCAACACACCGTGGGGACTACTAAGTCGACCCTCCATCCGCTACACACCATCGAAGGCAGTTGCTGCAGTCGACGTGCTCATCGCCCATATAAAATTTGTGGCATAGCCACCAGATATAATTGTGTCAAGAGACACCAGATTCAGATAATGTAACCGAAGTTACCACATTCAGATAATGTGACCGAAGTCACCACATTTAGATAGTGAGACCGTAGTCATCACATTCACTTCCCCTTTTTCATATATCCTGAATGACCCATATTATCCATATCATGCATATCATACTTAAATTCACATTCTTATAAAGTTTCACATGTTATAAATAACATATTTCATAATCCTAGTGGAAGTAGGAAACGTACCTGAGTACTTAGTACCATATCATAGTACTTTAGCCACTTTCATATACTTAATAACACATATATTAATAAACATAGCCATAATACATATTATAAAGTAGTGTGGGGTACACACCTGATTCGCTTAGAAATTCCTTGAGATCCCGAAAAGCTTGATCTAATGCTTAGATCCTTAATCCCTACATTTGATTAATCACTTACTGCTTTAATAAAAAGCCATTCGGCCACAAATCCAAATCCTAGTATGATTAGTATTCTTAAACTTACCTTGTTGCCGATTTCACTATAAATCAAATCCCGAAAACTTTGTAGTATTCCTTCCTTAAAAATCGGCTAGCCACCAAATCATTTAACTAGGTCAGTTTCCAGCTTTTGAATAAATAGGAAATAATTCTAAATACCAAAAATAAGCCTTGGCTGAATACTTCATATGCTTACCTTGTGGATTTTAAATCCCGAATCTCACCGAATAACTAGGGAACACGTGGCCTATGGTGTACCTTTGGGAAAAGAACTTCTCCTTCCTTGTAAATCCCGAAAGATCTCTTCAAAGTTTCGGCAACAAGATATTAATGGGGTTAGTCCTAGATTTCGGCAAATCTTAAAAGAAAAAGGATGAAACCGAATGAGACCTTACCCTTACTTGAAGAAATCAATTGCACCTTCACTTCAATCTTCAGAGATTCGGCTATGGCTAGATGATGATCTCACAACTTTCGGCTTTTGGAGGGATTAGAGAAGGAAGAATAAAGATGGAGGATTCGGCTAGAACACAAGGTATTTCGGCTTGGCAAAAATAAAAGAAGAAGAAGATTTGGTGAAGAGAATTTACAGAGGCTTTCAAGAACAAAAAAATAATGCAGAATGGCCTCTCTTTTCCTTTTATAGTTGAAATTACTAAGCTAGAGTCCCTTACTTGGCCACCACTCTTCTATTTTGATAGCTTTATCCCTTTAATTATAACTTTATTCAAATTAAAAGAATTTAATCCATGATTATCTCTTGAAAATAATCCAAATTAAATCCTTTATTTATCCCTTATTTATCCACTATTTATCTCTTAAAAATAAAAGAATAAAAGCTCCTAAATTATAGCCTTGTGCCATCCACTCACACTTTTCGGAAGCAAAATAAAATTTCTTTTATTTGCTTTCCCGTGACTCGAACTCAGCCCAATTCCTTTGCATGTGGTGCCATTTCCATAGCCCTAAGTGCCATCTTGTGCCACTTTTCCAAGCCTGTTTGTGTGTCAAATTTCACCAACTTTTTCTTTTAAGGCCACCTTGCCTTAATTTCATCTTTTAAACTTTAAAACTCGACATTTCTAAGTCATTTCTAAGTTTCCAAAAATTTTCGTTCGGCTCTGTAAACTTGACATTTCCTTACATTTCCATGTTTCCAAAAATGTTCACTTTCCTCTTTTGAATCATTTCCTTACATTTCCAAGTTTCCAGAAATGTTCACTTTCCTCTTTTGAATCATTTCTAAATCATGTCCATACATTTTCAGGTTTCCAAAAATGTTCATTTCTAAATCATTTCCATGCATTTCAAGTTCCCAAAAATGTTCATTTCCAAATCATTTCCATACATTTCCCGATTTCCAAAAATGTTCAAAATTTATTCTTAATACCTAAAACATGTCACTTCGTGCAATTAAACCGAAAACGCATATGTAACACCCCAAACCCGGCCCACAAGCCTTGACCGGATCTGGTATGTCACGGAGTAAAAACGTTTTTGAAACATTTTGAAAATTTCATGTTCACAGTGGAAATCTGAAAATATTGCTGAATTTGTAAAACAACGTTTGCTAAAACTAAGATAGTTTGGTTTGATAAACACGATGGGGTTGAATACTTTTTCTTTTCCTTTGAAACCATTTGATCATTTAGATTTTTAGAAGTATTGGGGTTATTGATAACTTGGTAAAATTTTGCTACCCGATGGTAACGTTTTTGAAAACGCTGCATTTAGTATTAATTTTGAAAACGTTGCTTTTACCGATTCGCTGCGATTCATAAGTTCGTTAGAAATAAGGTAAAACTACTTAATCATACGAATAGTAATAAAATAATAAGCGCCATATTACAACCCAATCGAATTTAGCAAATAGTAAACTTTAATGGTACGAAATAAGACTTCTAAACCGAGGAACAAGCATGGCCACCTCGAGTCCTCTCCCTCCGCCTCTCGCGATCTACTCACCCGAAAAGATAGGGAAAGGGGTGAGTCACCAAGACTCAAGACGTAGTTAATACACATGCCCTCATATACGGGCTTAGCCCATATCCACACAGTTCATACACATGAATATGCAATTATGCACCCAACCTAGCCATCCATACTCCTCCTCTTCTACCGTGTGTGGTACCAAACCACTTTGGTGGTGCCAAACCACTGGTGACTTAAAGTCACGATATCCGTCAATACTTGTGGTGCCAAACCACCGGTGACTTAAAGTCACGATATCCGTCAATACGTGTGGTGCCAAACCACTGGTGGTGCCAAACCACCACCGTGACCGAAGTCACAATCAAATGATGGGGCCAACCCATCGTGTGATACCAAATCACCTGGCGTCAATCCCGTATCTCAAATGTGGGGCCAACCCACGGTGGAATTAATCCACGGGGATGAGACGCTATGAGGTGCCAAACCTCCGAGGTACCAAACCTCTCCGGTGACCCTAGTCACAATGTGTTACCAAAACACCGTGTCCGCCGACACGAATATCACCGCTTCTCCACTCAATTATCCCACATCATCATGCTCACATAACAAGTATCATGATCCCGTATATCATGTATTTGCATATAGCATAACATTTAACAGCATGTGATGGCATACACAACATATATCATAGATCGAGTATTAGGGGACTTACCCGAAAACCAAGCTTATGCCCACAAGGCAAGGATACTACATGATAGGTGATAAAATATCATTATAATAGCAATTTATACTAATAAAGTGTGTAAGAGCTTACACACCTAATTAAACGATCACCCACCTTGGGTATCCAACATCTTAGCCCTTATTTCGGCTAACATGCACAACATGTACATTTACAATAACATACATGAACAAGCAAGAGCACAGTGCGATAACTACGCACCTGATCACGAACAACGTTATGCCTTCAATCCCGAAGCTATCTTTAAGCGATACTACGACCACTTGCCTACGCTGTTGCTCGGATGCTAGCCCACACCCCGGTGGCCAATCTCGCACAGCCGAGATAGCTCTCCTTTTAAACTTGGGGATAGGGGCTACCCTTTGAACTCCTTGACTGGTATTTGCCTGCATCAACACGAAGTAAACTTGAATCTCAGTTGCTCCTACAACCTGTCGAAATCCTTGCTTATTAACTAAATCCCGGGAACCACCTCTTGAATATGGGTTGTCGAAATCACACCTAACTTATTTCGATCCCGAACTTGCTTTTTATACCTTGATCAACTAGCCCCTTCAGCACTTCGATTCTCGAAGGATTCCTTTGTGCTCCTCAACACTAGCTTGTTTATTTCTAACATGAAACACCATTTATTCCAGTCGATTAGCTCCTGAAGTTATCAAAATCCTACTAAAATATTGTTAGAATCGGCTAACATCCACCTCTAAGAACAATGGCCCTTGGCCGAATGTTGCACATAACACTTACCTAGCTGTTTCCAAGTCCCAGAAGATTTGCATGCCTTTGGTAGTTACTAAATCCCTTGAATAGCCGAAACCCACAAGGATCCTTTAGTGTTCTTAACGTTTGTTTGGAGAGACTAAAAGAAGTAGTCGAAGGCACCTTCCTTTTGGGGGGTTTCGGCCTAAGCTCTAATTAGCAAGGAGTATTCGATCGAGGTAAGCGTTAAAAAGGAAGAAATAATAATGAAGTTTTAGCATAACATCAATGGCATGCTTCAAGGTAAAATCGAAGGTAGCATAGGAGGAGGAGTGTTTCGGTTTGAAATAATAAGGGAAAGAGATGAAACAACAAGAGCTAGCTGAAAAAGTATGCTCCCTTGCTTCTTCAAAACTGAAATTCACCCTAGTTCCCCCTTTCTTTCTTGGCCAAGACAAAATGTCAAGAAAAAGAAATAAAAGAAAGGATTCGGCCAAGCTCTCTATGGAACACCAAGGCCGACTAACAAGGTTCCCAAGGAGTACCATTCGGCCAAGCTTCCCATTTTGCTAAGAAAGGACAAAACCACAAATCAAGAAGCTGGCCATGCTTTTGAAAATCCAATGCTGCACGTTTTCCTTTTCCAAAGCAAAACCCGTTCTCACACAAATTAATAACTATCCCATTACTAAATAGTGATAATAATAAAACCCCATACATAATATAATAATAATAATAATAATAATAATAATAATAATAATAATAATACACCACCCTTATTAAAATAATGAAACTAAAAAAAAAAAAACAACAAATCCCCATACACCTCACGCATATACCAATAATAAAACTTAAAATACTAGCAATAATCAATAAAACCCATGCTCATTGAAAAAGAAAAGGATAATGCATTGCTTATTCCCACATAAAATAACTTAATAAATAAAATAAAACAATGCTCCATACTTCTAAAACAAAGAAATAAATTAATAATAATAATACTTATAAAAATAATAATAAAGAGGAGTAAACCCCCCCAACAAAGCTGCATGCGTGCATGCTTGCTGCAGGCATTTAATGCCCATGCAGCTCACCAGCTCCTACGTCGGTCTCAAAAGAAAAAGGAGAGATCCAGGTGCAGCCTCCAAGTCTCGAACCCGAGACCTGGAGTGAATCCTCCAGACTTCCGCCATTTCCGCCACGAGACTTTCATGCCAATAATGCTTGAAAATTCTTTTAAGCATTACATCGCCGGGCTTCTTCGCCTTAATCGCCTGGGTTAAAAAATACGCGCGCCAAAGCGCTACCTCGGGGTTTGAACCCCTCGACCTGCTGGAGGCTTTTCACGCCCCACCACTGCCCTTCGCATATTTCATACAATAATCCCCTAGGAATTTCTTTTAGGCCTTTCACCGATAAAGCTCCTCTGCTGAATTGCCAAAGCCAAAATAAAATTTACCAGTAGCGCCTCCACTAGGACTCGAACCCCGACCTCGAGAGCCCCACTGCTACTAGCGTCCTCGCCAACTCGCCTGAGCACCGTTTTGTGACATGGAACACCCCGATTTTCTTTTAAAGCCTCCTTAGCCATGCGGCTCATAATGCAAAAACAAAATTTTCTCCCTTTGCTTCCTTGCAACTCGAACCTCCTCCCTTCTTGCACACAAAGCTTCCTGCACCCAAAGCGGCGCCCCAAGCCACTTTACTGGGGCATTTTATATGCCACAATTTTACAAAAATTTTACTTAAGGCCTCCTTAACCAATTTTCCATTTTTAACCCCCCTAATTTTCAAAATTTCCAAAATGCTCCCATTTAATCCCCGAGCTTTAATAACCCCTAAAACTCATCAAAACAAACCTTAAGGCCTATCGACTCATGAATTTTTGCTCCAACGCACAGCCCCTAATTTAGGATATTACAAATCTACCCCTCTTAAAACAATTTCGTCCTCGAAATTGCTTACTAACGAACATCCGTTCATTTCAATTCACCGCACCACGCTTATGTTGCGCACTCTGATTCTACAAAACTAACACATTCCTTATATATATACTATCTCGAGATTCATATTCAAGGTTCCATACTCCACTAGCATACAAACACGAACTATCTTACCTTCCAAGCACAGTTCCTAAGTTCACATCCAATGTTTAAGCACTTCACCAATAGTACAAGTATGACCCGATCTTATAAAACTCAAATAATAAAAGATATTCCATAACAAGAAACTCACCTACTATAACATCCTCGGTTGCCTCGCATCCAAACCATTAGCATCTTAGCTTGAAGTTCCACGTCCCTGACTTTCGCGCCCCATCCATCACTTGAGACGATCTTTAATCAAGTGAGACTTAGATTTTCACCTAAAACATCTTCGATTCGGTTCCAACACTTGCCGTCATGATATCTTCCACACCCGAGCACACGGACACCGGTGGCTTAGTCACATGAGCACAATTTTCAATCCTTGGTCTTTTCCAAGACCTCGGATGATTCAGACGGTCCAAAATTTCTCTTATCTCGGTTCCTATTCTTATCTCTGTTTTGTCTCATCGAGTCCTTAATCCCTACCTTAGCTCTTTTCGACTAACACCGCGAACTCCCGTTCCTGATGAGGAGCTATCAATAATCTCAGGTCGTCCCTTAATCCGTCCTCAAACCGGACACATCGTTCATGCTCCGTAGCAACTACCCCTCGAGCATATCGGCTTAACCTTAGGAATTACGCCGTCAGATTCCGCCACGGACTTGTTCCCTTGAACCAGCCCCAAAAATGCCTTCCTCCGAGCATCAATGTAGTGAGCACCGACATACTTCTTCTGGTATGCCGTCTTGACATACTCCCAAGTGAGGTCTTCAGCTGTGACACTATCCCGAACCGTGAGCCACCATTGATACGCCTTGTCGCGAAGTAGCGCCACCATTCCTTTCACTTTTTCCTCCGGGCTCAGATCGAGCTCATCCATAATTCGTTCGGTTGCTTCCAACCAATATTCACCGCATTGGGTGCCATCTTTGGATACACCACGGAACACCTCCGTTCCGTTGGCTCGAAGTTGCTCGGGAACAGATTTTCGAGCTCTCATATTTCTCTCTCTCCAACCACCATCTCAAAAAGGCTGGTGGTGGAGGTGATACCTTATTATCAACCCTTGACCCGATCTAACGGGTTCTGAAACAGCCATTTTGTCTCCACCACATCCTCTAGAACTCATCTCTTATCGCGCAATCTGACTTAAAAAGTTTTATGCATTATACAATGTGTTCCACTGATTAATCGCGAACAATTTTATGAAATAAAGTGTTTGGAAGTGGTTCTTTCGATCACACAAATGTTCAGTTCAAGTTCGCTATTCTAATACAGAGAGTCATTCTAATACAGAGAGTCGCATTCATGCTCATAAACAGAGACATATTCATATCACCTCAATAGTCAGAGGTACTTACCCGAGCGGATCGGTGCCGGAGACTCGGTGCCATGCTGTTTAAAACAAGCCATTTTCATAATATTCCACAAAAGGCTATCAAGAAAACATTTTTGGGCCTTGGGCCCCCACAGCCGAGTTTTGAACCGGGCTCTGATACCAAATTGTAACACCCCAAACCCGGCCCACAAGCCTTGACCGGATCAGGTATGTCACG
This sequence comes from Gossypium bickii, assembly GCA_025503065.1. Classification (NCBI taxonomy): domain Eukaryota; kingdom Viridiplantae; phylum Streptophyta; class Magnoliopsida; order Malvales; family Malvaceae; genus Gossypium; species Gossypium bickii. Next base: position 18,853,443 of record CP106710.1, on the reverse strand, counting down.
GAGTAAAAACTTTTTTGAAACGTTTTGAAAGTTTCATGTTCACAGTGGAAATCTGAAAATATTGCTGAATTTGTAAAACAACGTTTGCTAAAACTAAGATAGTTTGGTTTGATAAACACGATGGGGTTGAAAACTTTTTCTTTTCCTTTGAAACCATTTGATCATTTAGATTTTTAGAAGTATTGGGATTATTGATAACTTGGTAAAATTTTGCTACCCGATGGTAACGTTTTTGAAAACGCTGCGTCGAGTATTAATTTTGAAAGCGTTGCTTTTACCGATTCGCTTGATTCATAAGTTCGTTAGAAATAAGGTAAAAACTACTTAATCATACGAATAGTAATAAAATAATAAGCGCCATATTACAACCCAATCGAATTTAGCAAATAGTAAACTTTAATGGTACGAAATAAGACTTCTAAACCGAGGAACAAGCATGGCCACCTCGAGTCCTCTCCGGCTCCGTCTCCGCGATCTACTCACCTAAAAAGATAGGGAAAGGGGTGAGTCACCAAGACTCAGTATGTAGTTAATACACATGCCCTCATATACGGGCTTAGCCCATATCCACATGAGTTCATACACATGAATATGCAATTATGCACCCAACCTAGCCATCCATACTCCTTTTCTACCCCCGTGTGGTACCAAACCACTGGTGGTGCCAAACCACTGGTGACTTAAAGTCACGATATCCGTCAATACTTGTGGTGCCAAACCACTTTGGTGACTTAAAGTCACGATATCCGTCAATACGTGTGGTGCCAAACCATTTGGTGGTGCCAAACCACCTGGTGGTGCCAAAACCATCGTGACCGAAGTCACAATCAAATGATGGGGCCAACCCATCGTGTGATACCAAATCACGGCATCAATCCCGTGTATCTCAAATGTGGGGCCAACCCACGGTGGAATTAATCCACGGGACGAGACGCTATGAGGTGCCAAACCTGCGGAGGTACCAAACCTCTCGTGACCGTAGTCACAATGTGTTACCAAAACAACGGTGTCCGTCGACACACGAATATCATCGCCCCTCCACTCAATTATCCCACATCATCATGCTCACATAATGGTATCATGATCCCGTATATCATGTATTTGCATATAGCATAACATTTAACAAACATGTGATGGCATACACAACATATATCATAGATCGAGTATTGGGGACTTACCCGAAAACCAAGCTTATGCCCACAAGGCAAGGATACTACATGATAGGTGATAAAATATCATTATAATAGCAATTTATACTAATAAAGTGTGTAAGAGCTTACACACCTGATTAAACGATCACCCACCTTGGGTATCCAACATCTTAGCCCTTATTTCGGCTAACATGCACAACATGTACATTTACAATAACATACATGAACAAGCAAGAGCACGCGAGGCGATAACTTCGCTTTGATCACGAACAACGTTATGCCTTCAATCGAAGCTATCTTTAAGCGATACTACGGCCCCTTGCCTACGCTGTTGCTCGGATGCTAGCCCACACCCCGGTGGCCAATCTCGCACAGCCGAGACAGCTCTCCTTTTAAACTTGGGGATAGGGGCTACCCTTTGAACTCCTTGACTGGTATTTGCCTGCATCAACACGAAGTAAACTTGAATCTCAGTTGCTCCTACAACCTGTCGAAATCCTTGCTTATTAACTAAATCCCGGGAACCACCTCTTGAATATGGGTTGTCGAAATCACACCTAACTTATTTTGATCCTGAACTTGCTTTTTATACCTTGATCAACTAGCCCCTTCAGCACTTCGATTCTCGAAGGATTCCTTTGTGCTCCTTAACACTAGCTTGTTTATTTCTAACATGAAACACCATTTATTCCAGTCGATTAGCTCTCGAAGTTATCAAAATCCTACTAAAATATTGTTAGAATCGGCTAACATCCACCTCTAAGAACAATGGCCCTTGGCCGAATGTTGCACATAACACTTACCTAGCTGTTTCCAAGTCCCAGAAGATTTGCATGCCTTTGGTAGTTACTAAATCCCTTGAATAGCCGAAACCCACAAGGATCCTTTAGTGTTCTTAACGTTTGTTTGGAGAGACTAAAAGAAGTAGTCGAAGGCACCTTCCTTTTGGGGGTTTCGGCCTAAGCTCTAATTAGCAAGGAGTATTCGATCGAGGTAAGCGTTAAAAGGAAGAAATAATAATGAAGTTTTAGCATAACATCAATGGCATGCTTCAAGGTAAAATCAAGGTAGTATAGGAGGAGGAGTGTTTTGGTTTGAAATAATAAGGAAAGAGATGAAACAACAAGAGCTAGCCGAAAAAGTATGCTCCTAGCTTCTTCAAACTGAAATTCACCCTAGCTCCCCTTTCTTTCTTGGCCAAGACAAAATGTCAAGAAAAAGAAATAAAAGAAAGGATTCGGCCAAGCTCTCTATGGAACACCAAAGCCGACTAACAAGGTTCCCAAGGAGTACCATTCGGCCAAGCTTCCCATTTTGCTAAGAAAGGACAAAACCACAAATCAAGAAAGTCGCCATGCTTTTGAAAATCCATCGTCGCACGTTTTCCTTTTCCAAAGCAAAACCCATTCTCACACAAATTAATAACTATCCCATTACTAAATAGTGATAATAATAAAACCCCATACATAATATAATAATAATATTAATAAAAATAATAATAATAATAATAATACACCACCCTTATTAAAATAATGAAACTAAAAAAAAAAAAAACAACAAATCTCCATACACCTCACACGATATACCAATAATAAAACTTAAAATACTAGCAATAATAAATAAAACCCATGCTCATTGAAAAAGAAAAGGATAATGCATTGCTTATTCCCACATAAAATAACTTAATAAATAAAATAAAACAATGCTCCATACTTCTAAAACAAAGAAATAAATTAATAATAATACTTATAAAAATAATAATAAAGAGGAGTAAACCCCCCCAACAAAGCTGCATGCGTGCATGCTTGCTGCAGGCATTTAATGCCCATGCAGCTCACCACCTCCTACGTCGGTCTCAAAAGAAAAGGAGAGATCCAGTGCGGCCTCCAAGTCTCGAACACGAGACACGGAGTGAATCCTCCGGACTTCTGCCATTTCCGCTCACCGAGACTTTCATGCCAATAATGCTTCAAAATTCTTTTAAGTATTACATCGTTTGGCTTCTTCGCTTTAATCGCCCAAGCCAAAAATAAACGCGCCAAAGCGCTACCTCGGGGTTTCGAACCCCCGACCTGCTGGAGGCTTTTCACGCCTCCAGCCACCTGGCCCCTTCGCATATTTCATGCAATAATCCCCTAGGAATTTCTTTTAGGCCTTTCACCGATAGCTCCCTCTGCCTGAATTGCCAAAGCCAAAATAAAATTTACCAGCGCGCCTCCACTAGGACTCGAACCCCCGACCTCGAGAGCCCACCTGCTGCTAGCGTCCTCGCCAACTCGCCCAGGCGCCGTTTTGTGACATGGAACACCCCGATTTTCTTTTAAAGCCTCCTTAGCCGCGGCTCATAATGCAAAAACAAAATTTTCTCCCTTTGCTTCCCCTTGCAACTCGAACCTCCTCCCTTCTTGCACAGGCTTCCTGACCCCTTAAAGCAACGCCCCAAGCCACTTTACCAGGGCATTTTATATGCCACAATTTTACAAAAATTTTACTTAAGGCCTCCCTTAACCAATTTTCCATTTTTAACCCCCCTAATTTTCAAAATTTCCAAAATGCTCCCATTTAATCCCCGAGCTTTAATAACCCTAAAACTCATCAAAACAAACCTTAAGGCCTATCGACTCATGAATTTTTGCTCCAACGCACAGCCCCTAATTTAGGATATTACAGCATAGGCCCTATTCAGGATGTTGCACAACTCAATTGTTATTCTTTGTATTTGTGCTCAATTGAAAAACATCCTAATTTTGTGAGGATTATTTCTTAGTTTGCTTATTTGTTATTCTCTTTGAGAGGGTTGAGTCTTAAGGGTTGGGTAGAAACCTTAAGAGAGTTGCAATCTTAAGATTTGGGTAAAACACTTAAGGAAGTTATAAGGTTAAACCTTATCCTTGAAGGTTGTCAAACTAGTGAATTTCAAAAAATCCTTAGTCATGGAAAGCTAAGGTAGTAGAGTAGGCAATTAGGATCGAATCACTATATATCACCATGTTCATTGTCTATATTTATTCTCTTTGCTTCTAATTATTTTTAAAAGGTCAATTCACCCACCTCTTGGCTATTTTTGGTGATCAATCGAGCTAACAATTGGTGTCAGAGCTAGTCTTTAAAGATGATTTAACATACAATAGAAGATTCTTGGAGAAGCTCCAACGATCATCAAAACATTCTACAAAAATGACGTCCACTTCCAGGTCAAATTTATATGAAGAATCTTAGTCCATCTCAAAGCCTCCATACTTCAATGGAGCAAATTACTCTTATTAGAAGACAAGAATGATGCTCTTCATTCAAACAAATGCTCTTGCGGTTTGGGATATCATCATGGATGGTCCCTTCATTTCTCAAAAATGAGGAGAGTAATTAGTGTCAAAGAGTAAGAGAAAATGGAATAAGGAAGATAAAAGGAATGTAGAGCTCAATGCTAAAGCCATGCACATTCTATTTTGTACACTTGGTCCGGATGGGTTCAACTGGGTGTCATCTTGTTCTAATGCCAAGGAGATATGGGACAAGCTTGAGGTCACTCATGATAAACAAGAAGAAGCCTACTTTTGCCTTATGGCCATAGAAGATTCTAAGGTAACTTTTAACTCATCTATTTCAACTTCTTATTTTTTTGATGAGTTGCAAGATGCTTATGATGAATTAGGCTTGGAGTTTGAATTAATGGTTTTAAAATATAGAAAAACTATTTCAAAACTAAAAGATGAAAATAGTTCACTCTCCAAAGTCAAGCATGAACTTGAGAGTAAAATAAATTATATGCAAGTTATTATAAGTGATTGAGAAAAATAATTGTGACTTGCACAATTTACTTTCTAAAGTTCACGATGACCATCAAAAGCAATTTGAATTGTTTAAGAGTGAAAAAGCTCACTCTAACAAAGTTTTTGAAAAAGTGTTTGAAAGAGGAGAACATTCAAAACAAAACTTTGTTAAAAATAGTTTTAAGTAATATAAACATAGATTTCCTTTTCAAACTTATAAAGGAAAATTAGTTATAAGTGTATGAGTCCCTAAAGGATTCATAACTACTCAAGATAAGGATATCCTTTCTAAATGGAGACCTAAAGGGGCTAAAATTTTGGAAACTAATGCTTATGGACCCAAAAGAATTTTGGTACCAAATAAAAAAATAATTCTATGTTTGGAGGAAAAAGAGCATTGCTTCAAGGTGAACAACTCAAGCAAAAACTAATGGTACCTTGATAGTGGATGCTCAAGACACATGACCGATGACAAGAGCTATTTTATCAATATAAAGCCAAAAACTGGAGGATAAGTTACATTTAGTGACAACTCCAAATGACTCATTAAAGGAATTGGCTCCATTGGTAAAACTCTTTAATTTTTGTTGAAAATGTTTTATATGTCAATGGTAAGTATAATCTTTTAAGTGTTAGGCAATTATGTGATAAAGGTCTCAATGTCATATTTGAGTCTAATGGATGTAAAGGCATTGGCGTTGTGTCTAATAAGATTATTCTTGTTGGTCGTACAGAATAGGAAGTACTTACATGGTCCATTTAGACAACTTTCATGATTTAAACCTTTGCATCAAGATTAAAAATGAAAATACTTCTTTGTTGTGGCATAGGAAATTTAGACATGATTTTAACTTATATAAAGTTTGTGATGCATGTACTAAAGGCAAACATAAGAGAGTTTCTTTTAAACCTATAAATGATGTATCTTCTAGTACAGTTCTTCAATTAATTCACATTAATCTTTTTTTGACCAATTAGGACTATTAGCTTGGGTGGAACACAATATGTTTTTGTACTTGTTGATGACAATTCTAGATTTACTTGGGTTTTTTAGAAAAATTCATCACATTTTCAAAAACTAATCAAAATGAAAAAGATTACTCTATCACTAGTGTTAGAAGTGACCATACAACCGAATTTAGAAATCTTGGTTTTGATAATTTTTGCAACTCAAATGGTATTAGTCATAATTTTTCTGCACTTAGAACCCCTTAACAAAGTAGAGTTGTTGAAAGAAAAAATAGAACTTTAGAAGAAATGACTAGAACCATGCTTTGTGAAAATAATTTGGAAAAATATTTTTGGGTGGAAGCCACAAACACTGCTTGTTATGTCATTAATCGAGTAATGATTAGGCCTACTTTGAAGAAAATTCCAGATGAACTTTTCAAAAACAAAAAAGCCTAACATTAGTTATTTTCATCCTTTTGGATGCAAGTATTTTGTTTTAAATAATGGAAAAGACAATCTTGGAAAAATTGATGGAAAAAGTGATGAATGAATTTTCTTGGTTATTCCTTAAATTCTAAAACTTATCGAGTTTTTAATAAAAGAACTTTTGCAGTATAAGAGTCCATACATGTTGTTTTTGGTGATTCTAACTTCCTTCCTAGAAAGGATTCTTGTGATGATGATGATGATGATGGTGTAGGAATATGAAACAATGATGAAAAAATTGATCAATCATCAAATGAAAGAATCCAAGAACAAACACAATATGCTCTAAATGAGCTCACTCTAGAGGAAAGGGAACTTCATCATCCAAGAGAGTACAATTATGTGAAGGATGGTAAGATTTTGGGAGATCCATCTAAAGGGGTAACTACTAGATCTTCTCTTAGTAATACTTGGAATTATGTTGCATTTATCTCATGAATTGTGCCTAAAAATATCAAAAAAGCATTAAATGAGGAATATTGGATATTAGCCATGCAAGAAAAGTTAAATCAATTTAATAAAAGTAAAGTATGGACCCTAGTTGAAAGACCTTGTGATAAATCTACCATAGGCACTAAATGAGTTTTTAGTGTAATGTCCCAAAAATCTTAAAATTCATGTTTTGTTAATTCGGTCATAATCAATATCTGCTTCGGTGGTTAAGTGCCTTGATTATGTCTTAGGGGACTTGGGTTTGAATCTTACTTTATGGAAAATTCTGTTATATTTGTTATTAAGCCTAATTCTGTTTATTTTACTTAAGTATTATTATTGGTAAATTTATGGCATAATAAGCTCACTGGTTTAGTGGTTAAGCATTTGTGTGCTCTTCAGTCGTGTGTTTGAACCCCTGCGGGAGCGGAATGATATTAATTTTTGCAATTTATTGGTGTTCCGTCCATGAAATGGTGTTTGGCTTAATTTCAAACTTTAGATAGTGGTGGTTATCAGGAAATCATGTCGCTAGTTGATATTTTTGTGTCATGATGTCTATCAAATTCTTTTAATTTATTTTATTAGTATTTTCTCTATTTTATTTATTTTTCTTTTTGGGGGTTTTCTTTCTTTTTCAAGAATTGGTTGTGCACGTTCTGCTATGTTTCCTCCTATTGTTTATCACGTTTGTTCTTCCTTTTCTTTCTGTTTTTCCAATTCCACTGTCGTCAGTCAATTTGTCTTTCAGAATTCTTTTCTTGAAATCTTTAATTTTCAATTTTGGCTTAACACTTTTTACTCATAGTAACTGTGTTCCATTGTGCATTATCATTACTTCGGTTTCTATGGATGAAGGTTAGTGATATCTCTGTTTTTGAACAAACTGGGTAGTGGGGGTAAGATTCGTGAATTATTTCCTTTGGGTATTCATGGTGTAGTTGTTTTGTTATTTTCTCTTTGCGATACAAGTCTAACCACTCTGAAATCATTGATTTAGGCAAAAGTGGTGAAGCGTACGATTTCCCCTCGGTGAGTTAGAAGTTCAGGGAATCTATTGTATTTGTCTGGGTAAGTGTTTGAGCGTTAGGAGACTTACTTTAGGCTTAATAAATTTAGTGTTTCCTGTTGGGTTGAATGAGTTTTTGTTTTAGAAATTGGTGTACCGATATTAAGAATTATTTACTTGTTTAATTACTAAATTTAGGTTCTTGAGTCTTGTGGTCGATTTCGTTTCAAGAATTATTTAGTTGTGTAACAAGAAACCCGAAAAATAGCGAACGGTGAAAGTAAAAAAAATTGCACTGTCGATGCCACACGACCGTGTGCCAGGCCGTGTGGTAAGCTGTGTGTGACACATAGTCGTGTGACAGGCCGTGTGTTGGACCGTGTGTGACATAAGATCTAGGCTATTTGGCCTGTGTGGGCCACATGGACATGTGTAAGGCTGTGTGCTAAGTTGTGTGGGCCCAAGATTCTAAATTTTTTCCCAGGGCCGTACATGCCATTTGGATCGATTTGAAATGTTATATGATAAGTAAATTGAATAATAGGTTATTAGTAAATCGAAAAATGTTGTGTATGTTCTGTATTTGTTATATTATGCATATATTGTAACATCCTGGAAATGTGCCTATGCATTTTTGATTTAATTATACGAAATAGCATGTCTTATGTGTTATGAATGTATGGTGAACTTTTTTTGGAAACTTGGAAATGTAAGGAAATGACTTGGAAATGTAAGGAAATGTCTTGTCTTGGAAATGTAAGGAAATGTCTTGTCTTGGAAATGGAAGGAAATGTCTTGTCTTGGAAATGTAAGGAAATGACTTGGAAATGTAAGGAAATTATTTGGAAATGATTCAAAAGTGGAAAGTGAACATTTCTGGAAACTTGGAAATGTAAGGAAATGTCAAGTTTAAAGAGGCAAACAAAAATTTTTGGAAACTTAGAAATGACTTAGAAATGTCGAGTTTTAAAGTTTAAAAGAGGAAATTAAGGCAAGGTGGCCTTAAGAGAAAAAGTATGTGAAATTTGACACGGAAACAGGCTTGGAAAAATGGCCTGGAGATGCCACTTAGGGCCTCTGGAAATGGCGCCACATGCAAGGGATTGGGCTGAGTTCGAGTCACAGGAAAGCAAATAAAAGAAATTTTATTTTGCTTCCAAGAAGAAGTGAGGTGGACGGCACAAGGTGTTTAAAAGAAGAGTTTTATTCTCTTTAAATTTCGACTAATAAGGATAAATAATGGATTTATTTTAGATTATTTTCAAGAGATAAATGAGGAATTATTCTTTAATTAGGAAAATAAGGGAGAAGTGATGGCCAAGTAAGGGACTTTGAGTTTAATAATTTCAGCTAAGTAAGGATAGTTGCTCAATTATCTTTTATTTTAGGAGATAAATAAAGAGATAAAGCTATCAAAATAGAAAAGTGATGGCCAAGTAAGGGATTCTAAGTTAGTAAATTCGGCTATATAAGGAAAAGAGGGCCATTCATCATTCTTTCTCTCAACCCTTCTCTTTGCCGAATTTCCTAGAGCATTTGTTCTTCTTCTTTTTGTTAGCCAAAGCCGAAAATTCAAGATATCACCATTAGCCAATTTCTTTTCTTTCCAATCCATCAAAAGCCAAATCTTTGAGGGGCTTCAAGCATAGGTGCTGTCGATTTCTTCAAGAAAGGGTAAGAACAAGTTTGATTTCCATTCTTTTCTTTTAGATTAGCCGAGAGATAATCTAACCCCATACATATTATGGTTGCCAAATATGGAAGGATCTTTCGGGATTATCAGAGTAGTCGACTAAAAGGAGGAGTATTCGGGATTTCTAAGATTAAGGTAAGACATGTGAATATTCGGCCAAAGGCCTTGATTATGTTTCGATGATTAAGATTAAGTCTAACGTAAGGTTTTAGGGATTTCGACATTCCTAGGGAAACAAGGAACAGTTTCGGGATTTGTTGGTGTTCCAATCAGCAACAAGGTAAGTTTAAGAATACTAATCCTACTAGGATTTGGATTTGCGGTCGAATGGCTTTTTATTAAAGCAGTAAGTGATTAATCAAATGTAGGGATTAAGGATCTAAGCATTAGATCAAGCTTTTCGGGATCTCAAGGAATTTCTAAGCGAATCAGGTGTGTACCCCACACTATTTCATAATATGTTTTATGGCTATGTCTAATTAAAATATGTGATATTAAGAATAAGAAAGTGGCTATGGTACCATGTTATGGTACAAAGTACCCAGGTACGTTTCCTACTCCTACTAGGAATATGAAAAATGTTATTAGTAACATGAGAATATGATAAGAATGTGAACTCTGGCATATTTATGCATATTATTATTATATGGGGCATATGGGTTTGTTTGAAAGGGGAAGTGAATGTGGTGACCTAAGACCACGAACACGGTGACCTAAGACCGTGATATATGAAAAGTGGTGACCTAAGACCACAGTAATCTGAACGTGGTGACTTAAGACCACGAATGCGGTGACCTAAGACCGCAATTTGGTGTGTAGCGGAAGGAGGGTCGTCTTAGTAGTCCCCACGGTGTGACTGGCAAGTACGGGGGTGTGTAGCGGATGGACAGTTAGGTTTGGGTTTGGGAATGCATCATAACTTGTATTCATTGTTCTGAATGTGTAACTTTTGTATGCCTAATTCTATTATGATTTAGTGTCGTGTACACATTGAGTCTGTTTGACTCACCCCGTTGTAGGACCATGTTTGGTGTGACGAATAATGGAATGGACCTGCTCACAGAAGCTTAGGATGGCCATGCACAGCGACAAGGAATTTAATTAATGTGGATTTTATTTTTATCAAGTACTTAAACTTAAAGTTTGGGGAATTATTTGATGTAATAAGGCCATAAGGCCATAGTTGGTTTTCTTTAATTCTTTTACTCTTATTTATTATGTTTACAAATTATTAGTTATGGATTCAAGTAAATTTATTTTGAAGTAAACCCTAAATGTTTATCACCTTAAATAAACAGATTTCAATGTAAGATAAATTGGTTTTCAATAAAAGCCCAACCCAAACAATATTTTTTTTTTAATCGCACAAGTTTTCTTTAAGTAACAAAAGAATTTGAAACCGGTTTTCTTGAGGAACATACCAAATCTGGTCAAAGCTCGTGGGCCGGGTTTGGGGTGTTTCATATATACTATAAATATGTCTGATTTCTGTTACGTTCTATATTTAAATCTGGGGTGGGTTTCGCTTTGTAGAGGAAGTGTTTCTGTAAAAGGCGATAATTCACTTATTTATCTAGCAGCTCAACTGCAAATATTTTGTAAAGTGTCATACCGACACTAAGTGGTGTGTAGGGCTGGATGAGTGTTTCATACCGCATATGGTGTGTTAGGATGGTTGGAGTTGGCACTACACCAAAACAGACTTTTAGCGGCGTTTTTTTGACTTTTAGCGGCGTTTCTAAGAGCCACTAATACTATTTGAAAGCGCCGCAAAAAACGCTGTTGAAAAAAGCGCCGCAAAAGTTAGCGGCGTTTATTGTGAAAAAACACCGCTACAGGTCTTGGCTTTTAGCGGCGCTTTTATAAGAAACGCCGCTAAAAGGCCACACCTTTAGCGGCGCTTCTATAGAAAACGCCGCTAAAGGTGGGGTCCTTTAGCGGGGTTGTTTTAAAAAGCGCCGCTACAGGTGGGGTCTTTTAGCGGCATTTTTTGTAGAAGCGCCACAACAGGTGGGGTCGTTTAGCGGCGTTTTTTGTAAAAGCGCCGCTAAAGGTTGGGTCTTTTAGCGGTGTTTCCTATAAAAGCGCCGCTAAAAGTCCAAACCTGTAGCGGCGTTTCTATAAATAAACGCCGCTAAATATGGGGTCTTTTAGCGGCATTTTTTACAAAAATGCCACTAATTTGCAAAGATCTGCAATGCTCTTTTTTTCCAATACCCTACCCTCCCTGCATTAAAAACCAACCAAAAACAGCAACAATTACATATAATTCCAACCCAAGGCAGCACATAAAACATTTAAATCTCACCAAAAGCATTAAATCTAAATGATACTTCAAATTTAATAAAACATATATGATATTCATTAATAAATGAAGCATAATTCAAACAATTCTTACAATAATGTTTAACTGTAACAATGTTAAAAAAAATCTTACAACAAGAAAACAAATGTCTAAGAGGGTGGCCTCTGCGATCGCTGCTTCTTTGGAACAATCTTGCATCATAGTCGCATTGTAGTGGAGTTCTTCATACTTTACGCTCTCGCTCGCCCCGCGCTGCTTTGCCCTCCGCTCTAAGTTGAGCAATATGCTCCGCCTCCCTCGCTGCTGCCTCCGCTCTAAGCTGAGAAATTTGTTCCGCCTCCCTCGCTGCTGCCTCCGCTCTAAGCTGAAAAATTTGCTCAGCTGTGCTCGCTTCCATCAGAGATATCTGGTCTTTCAGTCTCTGAACTTCAGCACGAGATTGACTCCCGGAAGGCATGTATTGCCGGGAGCCGGATCCAAAATATTGGGTCGGGGTAACACCTGATCCTTGACATCGAACCCGACCAGACCTTGTAAGACCCAAAATATTAGTGATAATTCATCATACACGGCATTGTTACACCTGGGGAGGATCCGTTATATCTTCCAGTGAGATATAAGGCAACCCGTCAGGTTTCCAGCCTATATACTTTGAATCTTTTTATTTTTATCTATACAAGAATTAAGTAAGTTATGTATTATTTAAGATTTTTCATACGTGGCATTGTTACACCTGGGGAGGATCCGTTATATCTTCCAGTGAGATATAAGGCAACTCGTCAGGTTTCCAGCCTATATACTTTGAATCTTTTTATTTTTATCTATACAAGTATTATGTAAGTTATGTATTATGTAAGTTAGATAATTTGATGAAAGTTATGTAAATTATGTATTATGTAAGTTAGATAATTTGATGAAAGCTATGTAAGTTATGTAAGTTATTTATTATGTAGGTTAAATAACTTTATGTTAGTTATGTATTGCGTATTATGTAAGTTAAATTAAAATTTCAAATCGAGAATCAGTTGAGGTGTGAACATATATGACATGCATTATATTGTAGTTTTTTTTTTGTAAATATTATTATATGTTATTATATGTTTTTTTAAAATGTTATTATATGTTTTTTATAATGTTATTATATGAATTTTTTTTAAAAATGTTATTATATGTTTTGTTATAATTGAAATTTGCTGTGATGTTAAATTTAACAAGTTTTTAACTTACTTCTTTTAAAAAAAGAATTTATTTTCTATTTTAAAACATATTTAAATAATGATCTATATTATTATATTGATAACAAAATATTTATAAGTTTTTAAATTTAAACAGTTTTTAAATTACTTCTTTTAAAACAAATTTATTTTTTATAATAAAACATATTAACATACTGATCAATATTAATATTATACTGATAATAGAATATTACTACCATTTTATATCATTTTATATCATCTTATATGCAATATTTTAGCCATTTTATTTTACAATTTTTAAAATTTTGGTCTCATTATTATTATTATTATTATTATTATTATTATTATTATTATTATTATAATTATTATTATTTGTTAAATTAAAGTTAATCAGAAATGTAATTTTTACATTTTTAAATTTAACAACAACAAAAAATTACAAGAATTAAATTTAATATATAATAAATTTATAACATATTTTAACAATTAAATTTTATATTGTGTTTATGTTAATCTTTATATCGTTCCATACCTTTAACTTAGTTAAATTAGAACCAAGTTGTTAATGTACTTGATGTATTTTTTGTTGACATTTGAGCTGATAAATCAACTTTACCAAGTGTGCAAGTTTAGTTTAGTTTCAATGTAAGTAGTGGTAGTAGGTAGATGTTTAGATGAAATTTGTTTGTTTTTTTATCACCCTATTATATGTAATGGCATTATGCCTCAAGTTGAAGTTAATGAAAATACACATTTTCTTCTTCATTTTTTTTGGCTTTCACTCAAGCAAATAGCTTAAGCTTCATATCTGATTTCTTTTGTTTGCTTAACATTGGCACATGTTATGAATTGATTAACTTTAGCAACTACTGTAAAACGAAAATTTATGAAACACCCCAAACCCGGCCCACGAGTCTGGACCGGATCTGGTATGTTCCTCAAGTAAACCGGTTCAAAGTTCTTTTGTTACTTAGGAAAAACTTGTGTGAACTTTAAAAGAAAGATCGGTTTGGGTTGGGCTTGTGCGGAAAACCAATTTATTTTACATTGAAATCCATTTATTTAAAGTGACAAAACACTTAGGGTTTAAAAAAATAAATTTGTTTAATCCGTTAATCAATAACAATTCATAAACGTAATAATTAAAAGTAAAAAAAAAAAGAAGTAAAGAAATTCAACTTGGGCCTTATGGCCTTATTACATCAAATAATTTCCAAATAATTCAAGTACTTAAAAACTAATAGTCCATAAAAATAAAGACTTCATGTTGAGCATGGCCACCACAAGTTCTGCCGTCCCGGTCCATCACCGCTCATCACCAAACAAACATGGTCCCACAGCGGGGTGAGTCAAACAGACTCAATGTGTACACGACACAAAATCATAATAGAATTAGGCATACAGGAGTTACACATTCAGAACAATGAATACAAGTTATGATGCATTCCCAAACCCAAACCTAATTGTCCATCCGCTACACACCCCCGTACCTGCCAGTCACACCGTGGGGACTACTAAGTCGACCCTCCTTTCACTACACACCAAATTGTGGTCTTAGGTCACCGCATTCGTGGTCTTAGGTCATCACGTTCAGATTACTGTGGTCTTAGGTCACCACTTTCAGATTACTGTGGTCTTAGGTCACCACTTTCAGATATCACGGTCTTAGGTCACCGTGTTCGTGGTCTTAGGTCACCACATTCACTTCCCCTTTCAAACAAACCCATATGCTCCATATAATAATATTATGCATAAATATGCCAGAGTTCACATTCTTATCATATTCTCATGTTACTAATAACATTTTTCATATTCCTTGTAGGAGTAGGAAACGTACCTGAGTACTTAGTACCATAACATGGTACCTTAGCCACTTTCATAATCTTAATATCACATATACTAATTTAGCATAGCCATAAAATGTATTATAAAGTAGTGTGGGGTACACACCTGATTCGCTTAAAATTTCCTTGAGATCCCGAAAAGCTTGATCTAATGCTTAGATCCTTAATCCCTACATTGATTTATCACTTATTACCTTAATAAAAAGCCATTCGGCCAAGATTCCAAATCCTAGTAGGATTAGTATTCTTACCTTCTTGCCGATTGGAACACCAACAAATCCCGAAACTGTTCCTTGTTTCCCTAGGAGTGTCGAAATCCCTAAAACCTTACGTTAGACTTAATCTTAATCATCGAAACATAAATCAAGGCCTTTGACCGAATATTCACATGTCTTACCTTAATCTTAGAAATCCCGAATACTCCTCCTTTTAGTCGACTACTCTGATAATCC
The DNA here is from genome assembly GCA_025503065.1 of Gossypium bickii. Taxonomy (NCBI): domain Eukaryota; kingdom Viridiplantae; phylum Streptophyta; class Magnoliopsida; order Malvales; family Malvaceae; genus Gossypium; species Gossypium bickii. The sequence continues at coordinate 18,838,154 of CP106710.1, read as the reverse complement.
CGAAAGATCCTTCCATATTCGGCAACCATAATATGTATGGGGTTAGATTATCTCTCGGCTAATCTAAAAGAAAAGTGTAACATCCTAGATTAGGGGTTATGCGTTTGTGCATAATTCATGAGTTAGTAGGTTTTGGCAATGTTTGGAAGTGTATTAAGGGTTTTTAAAATTCTAGGATGGAAGAAAAAGCTTAGAAAAATTATTGGTTTCTAAGTAAAAAGGGGAGCTAGGTAAATGAGGCTTGAAAAGAAACTCCGTATGAAGCATGACACAAGGAACCATGTGGTAAAATGGCATGTTTTATGAATTATGTATGAATGTGTTATGTGAATTCTAGAAATATGGAAATGTAAGGAAATTAAGGAAATGTAAGGAAATGTATGGAAATGTATGGAAATGTAAGGAAATGTAAGGAAATGTCTTGTCTTGGAAATGTAGGGAAATGTCCTGAAAATGTATGGAAATGTTAAGTTTAAAAGAGGAAAGTGAACATTTTTGGAAACCTAGAAATGCATGGAAATAGAAATGGGAAATGGAAATGAACATTTCTGGAAACTTGGAAATGTAAGAAAATGGCAAGTATACAGAGCCGATCGAAAATTTTAGGAAACTTGGAAATGACCTAGAAATGTCAAATTTTAAAGTTTAAAACAGGAAATTAGGCAAGGAGACCTTAAAAGAAAAAGTTGGTGAAATTTGACACACAAACAGGCTTGGAAAAGTAGCCTGAAGATGCCACTTAGGGCCTATGAAAATGGTGCCATATGCAAGAGGAATGAGCCTGGGTTCGAGTCACTTGGGAAGCAAATAAAGGAGGTTTTATTTTTGCTTTTAGAAGACTGAGGTGGACGGCACAAGCCTTCTAGAAAGGAGGTGTTTTATTTTCATAAATATTCGATTAAAAAGGTGTTAAATAAAGGATTTTTAAATTGGATTATTTAAAAGAGATAAATATTGGATTAAACTCTTTTATTTATGATAATTAAAGGATAAAGTTATCAAAATAGAAGAGTGGTGGCCAAGTAAAGGACTCTAGCTAGTAATTTTGGCTATAAAAGGAAGAGTAAGGCTATTCTTCATTCATTCTTTTCTCTTTAAGAAAACCTCTGCCGAAATTCTCTAAAGTTTCTCCTATTCTCTCTGGTGAATTTTCTCTGCCATTATTCTCTTTTCTCTTTTCTTTTGTCTAGCCGAATTCTCTAGCCTCATCTTTCTTTTTCTTTTCTTCTTCTTCTTCCTTTTCAAAACCAAATCCAACCTAGTGAAATTCTACCAAAGAATCGAATCAAGAAGTGGTGTCGGGATAGATCTATCGAATTCAACACTTAAGGTAAGAATCTTGTGGTTATTGATTTATTCTCTTCTTTAAGCCGAAAAATAGGGATTAATGTTATTATTATTGGCGAAACTATAAGGAATATTTGGGATTTCTAGTGCTATCGACTACAAGGAGAGATCATCCAGGGATTCAAGAATCTAAGGTAAGATATACACATATTTGGTCAAAAGTTATGGAATATATGTGAGATTAAAATTAACATATAACTATAGGGATTTCGACTGGACATACAAGGCAAGGAATCCTTTTCAGATTTGGAAATTTTAAGGTAAGTAATACAAATCCTAGTTGTATTTGGAAAAGTGGCCGAATGGTCTTTTAAAGTGATTAACTTATGTAGGATTTGAGATCTAAATTGGTAGATCGTCCTTCGGGATTTCAAGGAACCTATTAAGCAAATCAGGTGTGTACTCACACTAACTTTCAATATATATATTATGGCAATAATTGTTTTAATATATGAATGTGTATAAGAATGAGAATGTGGCTAAGTACCACAAATGTGGCAAAAAGTACCCAGGTACGTATTCCTACTCTTGGTAGGATTATGAATGTGTTATATTCTGAAAAGTGACATGAATGTGAATTTAAGTATGACATGAATGATATGTAATAATTGGGGCATTTGGGATATATGTGAAGGGAGAAAGTGAAGGTGATGACTACGGTCTCTCCACCAAAGAAGGTCTTGACTTCGGTCTCACCAACGAAATATGGTGGCTACGGTCCCATTAATTGAATATGGTAAACCGGTTACATTATCGAATATAGTGTCTAAAGACACAACGTAAGTGGGCGATGAGCACGTCGATCGCGGCGACTACCTTCGATGGTGTGTAGCGGATGGAGGGTCGACTTAGTAGTCCCCACGATTATGCAGGTTGGTGCGCGGTGGTGTGTAGCGGATGGACCAATAGGCTTGGGTTTGGGTTGCATCATCCTTTATTTTGTATGAACATGAAATTGATATGACTTGTATGCCTCGATTTGTTGAAAATTAGTATTGTGTACACATTGAGTCTGTGGACTCACCCGTTGGGAATTATTTTTCAGGTGATGAGTAGTAATGGACCGGGTCGGCAGGAGCTAAAGGTGGCCATGCATCACTTGAAGAATTTATTTAGAAAATTGGACTTTATATAATTTTAGTACTTTAAATTTTATTTTGGGTTTGAATGATGTAATAAGGCCATAAGGCCCAGTTGGATTTTCTTTATTTCTGTTTATTTTTATTTGATTATGATACAATTTATTTTTGATTAAAGTTAAGTACATTTATTTCTTTTAAAATAATAAACCCTAAAATTATTTTGTCACCTTATTTAAATTGGGTTTTCAAAATTTATTAAATGGGTTCCAATTTAAGGCCAACCCAAAACAATGTTTTCTAAAATTTACAATTTTTCTCTAAGTAACCAAGAATTTGAAAACCGGTTTACTTAAGGAACATACCAGATCCGGTTCAGGCTCGTGTGCCGGGTGTGGGGTGTTTCAAAAAGAATGGAAATCAAACTTGTTCTTACCTTTGAAGAAATCAACAGCACCTATGCTTGAAGCCTTTCCAAGATTCGGCTTTTGAATGGATTGGTAAGAAGAAATAGGAAGAAAAAAAAACTTGAGAATTTTGACTATGGTGGACTATAGATTCGGCTTGACAAAAGAAAAAGAGAAGAGAAGAGAAGAGAGCACTCAGAAATTCAAAGAGAGAAGAGGAGGAAGAAAAATTGATGAGTAGCCCTATTTTTTCTTCCTTTTATAGCCGAAACTACTACTCAGAATCCCTTACTTGGCCACCACTCTTCTTTATTGATAAGTTTATCTCCTTAATTTAAAATAATTAGAGAATAATCCTTTATTATCTCTTCAAAAATAATCCAAATTAAATCTCTTATTTATCACCTTTTTAATCGAGTATTTATGAAAGTAAAACTCCTCCTTTCTAGAAGGCTTGTGCCAGCCCACCTCAAGGCTTCCGGAAGCAAAAAATAAAACTTCCTTTATTTGCTTCCCAAGTGACTCAAACTCAGGCCCAACACCTTGCATGTGGCGCCATTTCCTGAGGCCCTAAGTGGCATCTTCAAGCCACTTTTCCAAGCCTGTTTGTGTGTCAAATTTCACCAACTTTTTCTTTTAAGGCCACCTTGCCTTAATTTCCTCTTTTAAACTTTAAAACTCGACATTTCTAACTCATTTCTAAGTTTCCAAAAATTTTCGTTCGCTCAGTAAACTTGACATTTCCTTACATTTCCAAGTTTCGAGATGTTCACTTTCTCTCTTTGAATCATTTCCTTACATTTCCAAGTTTCCAGAAATGTTCACTTTCCTCTTTTGAATCATTTCTAAATCATGTCCATACATTTTTAGGTTTCCAAAAAATGTTCATTATTTATTCTTAGTACATAAAACATGTCACTTCGTATAATTAAACCGAAAATGCATAGGCCTTTTCCAGGTTGTTACAATTTAACCCAATCAAATCACTTAAACAGCATATACATATACCTCTAAGAAATGTTTAGAGAACACAGAAAATGCCAAATGAAGACAACCCCTAGAAATGTCAGAAATGGTGCTGCCAACTTCTTGAGATCAAATACCAGAATCAAACAGCCCCAAATATCTTCTTATCTACAAACATCATTTTATAAAACAATAATGGTTAGATTCTTGTCATTAAGAAACATTAATCAAACACATAATTAAATTTCAATATAATTCAGTTTTTATTGATTTTATATAAAAGGAGATAAAAATATTTTCATAATCGAAAATAATAAAATAAATGAAAAATAAAATGGTATAAATAGCAAAAGTACAAGTTAATTAACTTACATTCTTGGTTGGTGAAAATGTAGAGGTGAAACGATTGCTCTCGATACTGCTTATTCATCTTGTTCAGTTTGCTGTCAAGGAATCAGATTCAGTAAAAAAAAATTTTCAAGAAAGACTATAAGATTTTGATCTATTAAAAGGAAACTACTACAATTTTTGGATAAATTTAATAGAAAAAATAAAAATAAGAAAGATGAAAGTATACCTGTTAACATGTTATTGGTAAGAGAAAATGTTTGGAGAGAGTCAATTTTTCAATAACACCTGAAACATATAATTAAATTAATCAAAATTTACAAATAAATAATCCAAAACTTGCAAATAGCAGCACAAAACTTAAAAAGGGAGAGGAAGCTAGTTTTTTTTCCATAAAGTCGGGTTAATAATTTGATTGTAAGGAAAGGTTATAAGACAAATCAATATAAACACTTCAATTCATAGCATTTAAACACCTCAACTTACAACACTTTAACATCCCAATTAACAACAATTATACACCTCAATTACAGCGATAAACACCTTAATTTCCAGGAACTAAACAATTCAATTTGCAGTACTTAAAACATTTCACTTTATAACATTTATAGAGTAATGCATAAAAGCTAATTCCACGAAGAGCACCTATTGTATCTTTCTTTTATGTTAACTTGGTCAATGCATAAAAATATTATCATAAACCAACACAGAAATATTTGTTCTTTTCCAAGTCACCTAATGTAGTTAGTACAAAAGCATCCTAGGGTCTGAACTCATCATTATCACTAATTTCTTTAGGATTTGCAATTGAAAAAAGAGCACACTGTTGCTTTCACTCGGCTTATTCTTGGTTGGTGAAAATGTAGAGGTGAAACGATTGCTCTCAATATTGCTTATTCATCTTGTTCAGTTTGCTGTCAAGGAATCAGATTCAGTAAAAAAAACTTTTCAAGAAAGACTATAAGATTTTGATCTATTAAAAGGAAAGGTTATAAGGAAAGGTTATTTACAGCAGTAATAGGCGTTTAGCACCAAGGAGCAAAAAAATTGACAACTAAAATCAATATAAACACTTCAATTTGCAGCAGTAATAGGCGTTTAGCACCAAGGAGCAAAAAAATTGACAACTAAAATTGGATACCTACAAAAAGAATAAAAAAGTCAAATCAAGTACCAAAATTGGCATTTAGCAGAAAGATCCAAGTGGGAACACAATACACAAAATTAAATGGTTTGAAACTTTGAACTAATACACTTACACATGTGAAAGTTTGTCAAAGCTAACACCATTTAATGGTACAACACCCTCAACAGTTTCTTCATCAACTTCATCTCCATGCTTAACTTGAATGTGGAAGCAGTCGAGAATGAAACTCAAGCACCGATGAGGTCTTAAATGTTGATCTATTGAAAACTTTTGGATTGTTTTTGTTATATTCAACCTGTTCTAAAAACAGAAGACACAAATTTAGTCATATGGACCAAACTTTGAATGGTAAATGCTACTGAGGAAAAACATTCAGGCTTCTTGAAGAATGAATATGAAAAGTATCCGCGTCAAATGCAAACAATATGAAAGAGGTTGTTTAGTCTCAAAACTAACAGTATAAAAGACTTACCCATCGGTCGATGGAGACGGCGACTCGTGACGAGGCAGATGGAGGCGAACGCGATGGCAGAATGGACAATCAAGGGCGCCGTTTTGCTAAAAAATCGAGGTGAACACGAAGCAGGAGATGATCAGATTCGATTAGAGATTCTGATTTTTTTGGGAAATTAGGGATTGGGAAAATAGGTGAAGACTTAGGCATTTCGTGAAAAAAACTGACTAAAAAAATTCTTAAACTTTGCGGCGTTTTTTTATAAAGCGCCACTATTTCTTACTTATAGCGGCGTTTTTTTATAAAGCGCCACTAAAACTTTAACTTAAAATTAGTTTTTTCATATTTTAATTATAATATTTTCTTACAATACATAAAGTTTACCTACTGATAATTTAATATATAAAAAATTTAAAACATACTGATAATTTTAATATATTAAATTTAAAATTATCTTTTTTACCATTATATAATAAATTATTTAATATATAATTTAAAAAATAATAAGTCATATACCCAAAAAAACTTTAAAAGTATTTTAAATAATAGTATTTTAATTTTTTTCATTTTTAACATATATTTTTTTAATGTTAGTAGTTCTAAATTTTTTCTACATGCCATTAATTTTTTAAAATATTTCAAAAATTAAATTACAATTAAATTTTATTTTAATTAATATAAAGAAATTACTTAATTAATAGATCAAATAGTTTAAATTCAAACCCTAAGTCAATCCCAAAACCCAAAAAACCCTAAATTCATAAAATCTGTATCCATAAACTCTAAACCATAAACCATAAACCCTAACCCCTAAACTCGTAACCCTAAACACAAGTCCCTGAAATCTAAATTGTAACCAATCAAAATAAAAAATAAATTTATTGTTATTCCTAAATTAAAATAGAGAATAGTTAGGTAATTATTTTTATAATTTTTGATTTATTATAATTTATTTATTACAGCAAAACTAAATTTTATGATTTATTCTAATTTCTAAATTTTAATAAACTTTTTAATCAATAGTAAGTGCTTCCACTAATTATTATAAACATAAGATTTTACATTAATATTTACATGTATACACATCAATATATATATCCCTATGAAATAAAGTTTCAAGGCCGTTTAGACTTTTTAGGGTTTAATATTTTGCGGTTTAATTGGTTAATGGTTTAGTGTTTGCAGTTTAGGGGTTTATGGTCGAGTATTTAGAGTTATGATTTAGGATTTAGAATTTAAATTTGATATTTAAAGTTTAGGGTTTAGACTGTGTAGGGTTTACATTTTAGTGTTTACAGTTTAGGGTTTATGGATAAACAGATGCACAGTCAGATTTAATTTATAGCATATATTTTTATAATTTTTTAATGATTAAATGAAATTTGATATCCTGTCTTCGTTCGATAAACCCTAAACCCGTGAACCTTAAACCATCACCCACAAACCCATAAACCCAAGCCATATATGGCTTTTTAAAGAAAAACCCTAACTTATAACCCTAAACCCTAAACTTTAAATCATAGATCTTAAACCCTAATTCCTAAATCTTGAAATACTGAACTCAAAACCCTAGTCAGCCCATACAAACGACTAAAGCACCCTTAATTATAACCTTAAACCCTAATTTATTTAGATAAGTTTTGAATATTATATAATATTTCTTTCAATATTTTAATAAATTTAAATAACATTTTCAATTTACTAATTAATTTTGTTTCTCTACAAATGCATGGGTTACAATTTTTTTAATTTTAATATATATACAGCTTATCTATTATCTATTATAATTTTTTTAATGCTCAGACTTTTAGCGGCGTTTTTCTAGTAGCGCCGCTAATGTTCAGACTTTTAACGGCGTTTTTTTAAAAGCGGCGCTAATGTTCAGACTTTAGCGGCGTTTTTCAAGAAGCGCCGCTAATGTTCAGACTTTTAGCGGCGTTTTTCAAGAAGCGACGCTAATGTTCAGACTTTTAGCTACGTTTTTCAAGAAGCGCCGCTAATGTTCAGACTTCTAGCGGCGTTTCTATAAAAGCGCTGCTATTGCTCAGACTTTTAGCGGCGTTTTTACTAAAGCGCCACGAATGATCAGACTTTTAGCGGCGTTTTTACTAAAGCGCCGCGAATGATCAGACTTTTAGCGGCGTTTTTCCTCAAGCGCCGCGAATGATCAGACTTTTAGCAGCGTTTTTCCTCAAGCGCCGCTAATGATTAGAGTTTTAGCGGCGTTTTTTCTAAAGCGCCGCTAATGATCAGAGTTTTAGCGACGTTTTGCCAATAAACGCCGCTATATATCATTTTTAGCGGCGGTTTTTAAAAAAAATGCCGCTATTGTTCATTTTTTGGCGGCGTTTTGCGTCAAACGCCGCTATTGTATAATATTTACGGCGTTTTTCTTTGAAACGCCATTAAAAACGCCGCTAAAAGTCTATTTTGCTGTAGTGTGGTGTGTGGTGGATGGGGGTATAATTATATGTCTGTAACTGTACTGCTCTGATATGATCCTATTTTTGCTAAATCTGTCTGATGTAAATTAGTTGTTTAAGTTATTTGTTACACACCGAGTTTTGAAAACTCATATTCTATTGACTGGTATTTTCAGGTAATCCTCAGACTTCGGCGGGTCGATGCCACGAGCGCTTGGTTACGATAAATATGCTTTATTTAAATTTATTTAAATTTTGGGATTTAAGCGTTTTGTAATATTTGGACTGTTTTGGTTTTTGGAATTTTATTTTCAATTTTTACATGATACTGTTTAAAACGTTTTGTAACATCCTGAAAATGGCCTATGCATTTTCGGTTTATTTGTATGAAGTGACATGTTTTATGTACTAAGAATAAATTTTGAACATTTTTGGAAACCCGAAAACGAATGGAAATGATTTGGAAATGAACATTTTTGGAAACCTGGAAATGCATGGAAATGGGAATGGAAATGAACATTTTTGGAAACCTAGAAATGCATGGAAATGAAAGTGGAAATGAACATTTTTGGAACCTGGAAATGTAAGGAAATGATTCAAAAATGGAAAGTAAACATTTCTGGAAACTTGGAAATGTAAGGAAATGTCAAGTTTACAGAGCCGATCGAAAATTTTTGGAAACTTAGAAATGACCTAGAAATGACGAGTTTTAAGGTTTAAAAGGGGAAATTAAGGCAAGGTGGCCTTAAAAGAAAAAGTTGGTGAAATTTGACACACAAACAGGCTTGGAAAAGTGGCCTGAAGATGTCACTTAGGGCCTATGGAAATGGCGCCACATGCAAAGGAATTGGGCCTGAGTTCGAGTCACAGGGAAAGCAAATAAAAGAAATTTTATTTTGCTTTCAGAAGAAGTGAGGTGGACGGCACAAGGCTATAATTTAAGAGCTTTTATTCTTTTATTTTTAAGAGATAAATAGTGGATAAATAGTAGATTTATTTAGATTATTTTCAAGAGATAATTGTGGATTAATTCCTTTTATTTTTTTAATGGATAAAAGAAGAGATAATAGAAGGATTATTATTATTAATTCAAAGGATAAAGTTATCAAATAAAGAAGAGTGGTGGCCAAGTAAGGGATTACGAGTAGTAATTTTGGCTATAAAAGGAAGGAAAGAGGGCTACTCATCAATTTTTCTTCTTCCTCTCTCTCTGCGAATTTTTAGGGCTCTCTTCTCTTCTCTTCTCTTTTTAATCCCTCCAAAAGCCGAAAGTTGTGAGAGCATCATTTAGCCATAGCAGAATCTACGAAGTGGTGTCAAGAAGGATCATCGATTTCAATATAAAGGGTAAGGATCTATAATCATAATTGAATTCCTTTCTTTTAAGCCGAAAGTTAGTCTAATCCCTCCTTAATCTTATTGGTGAAATATGGAAGGTGAATTTGGGATTTTGGATCTAAGGTATTTTGGCATCTCCATTAATCAGGAAGAGAGTTTCGGGATTTAAAGAGTTAAGGTAAGAAACTATAAGATTCGGCCAAAGGCCATGCTTTATGTTTTGAGGATTAGATTAAATCTAACGTAAGGTTATAGGAATTTCGACACTACTAGGAAAACAAGGATTAGTTTGGGATTTGTTGGTGTCCCAATCGGCAACAAGGTAAGTTTAAGAATACTAATCCTACTAGGATTTGGATTTATGGTGAATGGCTTTTTATTAAATTAGTAAGTGATTAATCAAATGTAGGGATTAAGGATTTAAGCGAGAGATCGATTTTGAAATCTCAAGGAATTTCTTTGAGTGAATCGGTGTGTACCCCACACTACTTTATAATATGTATTATGGCTATGTTTATTAATATATGTGTTATGAAGTATATGAAAGTGGCTAAAGTACCATGATATGGTACTAAGTACTCAGGTACGTTTCCTACTTCTACTAGGATTACAAAATATGTTATATTTAACATGTGAAAAGTGACATGAATGTGAATTTAAGTATGATATGCATAATATGAATAATATGGGGCATTCGGGTTTATATGAGAAAGGGAAGTGAATGTGGTGACTTTGGTCTCACTATCCGAATGTGGTGTCTTGGTCACATTATCCGAATGTGGTGACTTCGGTCACATTATCCGAATGTGGTAACCGGTTACATTATTCGAATGTGGTGTCTCATGACACAATTATCGAGTGGCTATGCCACGAATTTATATGGGCGATGAGCACGTCGATTGCAGCTGCGCGCTTCGATGGTGTGTAGCGAAGGAGGGTTGACTTAGTAGTCCCCATGGTGTGTGTGGGCAGTGCGGGGTGTGTAGCGGATGGACAATTAGGTTTGGGTTTGGGAATGCATCATAACTTGTATCTTATGTTTTGAATGTGTAACTATTGTATGCCCGATTCTATTATGATTTAGTGTCGTGTACACATTGAGTCTGTTTGACTCACCCTGTTGTGGGACCATGTTTCTGGTGATGAACAGTGATGGACCGGGACGGTAGTACTTGTGGTGGCCATGCTCAACATGAAGTTTATATTTTTATGGACTCTTGAATTTATTTTTGTACTTTGAAATATTTTGGAAACTATTTGATGTAATAAGGCCATAAGGCCATGATGAACGATTTTATTTCTACTTGTTGTTTTATTGTGTTACAAATTTTGATTAAGTTAAAGACTAAGTATTTTATTTTTAAAATATACTCTATATGTTTTATCACTTAATATTAAAAAGGGGTTTTCTAATATAAAAATCCAGTTTGTTTTCAACACAAGCCCAACTCAAACAATATTTTTTTTAATCACACAAGTTTTTCTCTAAGTAACAAAAGAATTTGAAACCGGTTTACTTGAGGAACATACCAAATCTGGTCAAAGCTCGTGGGCCGGGTTTGGGGTGTTTCACGTTTTATCAAAAAATCAGTTTCTTGCAAAACAACTGATTTCTAGAAAATAAACTCTGTTTTTCCTAAACATAATGATCTAAGAATTTTCGCTGCAAAGTATTCGTTTTTAGAAAATGTAAGGAAACGTTGTTTTCAACTAAAAAGTATAGTTAGATATGTTTTCTATTAAATCAGGATTTTTAAGTAATAAAACTTTGCAACTCTTTTTGAAATTTAAAAATTGGATTTTCGACCGTTTTACGTAATATCTCCAGATTTGGCCATAACGTCTAGGCCAGGTTTGGGGTGTTACATTTAGAAACAAACTAGATGAGAGTGGTAACATAGTGGGGACCAAGGTTAGACTTGTTGCTCAAGGTTACACTCAAGAGGAATGAATAGATTATGATGAAACTTATGCTATTGTAGCTAGGATGGAAGACATTGGGATGTTTTTAGCTTTTGCATGCTTTAATGATTTTAAATTGTATCACATGGATGATAAAAGTAATTTTCTAAATGAAGAAGTGTACGTTGAACAACCACTCAGTTTTGAATATTCAAAATTTCCAAATTATGTTTTCAAACTTTCAAAAACCTTATATGGTTTAAAACAAGCTCCTAGAGCTTGGTATGAAATATTACCAAATTTTCTTATTGAAAAAGGTTTTTGTAAAGAAAAGGTTGACACAACACTTTTTATCAAAAGAAAGGACAAGGATTTGTTAGTAGTTCAAATATATGTTGATGATATTATTTTTAGAGCTACTAATGATCTTTTTTGTCAAGAACTTTCCAAGCTAATGTAACGTGAATTTGAGATGAGCATGATGAGAGAACTAAATTTCTTTTTGGGACTCCAAATTAAGCAAAGAAAGGATGATGTCTTTATCAAACAAGCTAAGTACACAAAGGAAATGCTCAATAAATATGGGATGGACACTCTCAAACCACAAGCTACACCTATGAGCCCTTCTACAGAGCTTGACAAATATGAGGAAGGTAAATATGTAGATTTAAAGTTATATAGGTCTATGATTGGCTCTTTGTTTTACCTTATCTCAAGTATACTCGATATTTTGTTTAGTGTTTGGTTGTGTTCTAGATATCAATCGTGTCTGAAGGAAATACATATAAAAACCCTTAAGAGAACCTTTAGATACCTTAAAGACACTCCTAACTTAGGTTTTTGGTATCCTAGAGACTAATCCTTTAGCTTGCATGCTTTCTAGGATGCGGGTTTTGGAGGTTACAAACTAGATAGGAAAAGCACCTCCTGTACTTGTCAGTTCCTTGGCAACACATTTGTATTATGGTTTTCAAAGAAACAAAATAGTGTTGCATTGTCCACCACTGAAGCGAAATACGTTTCTACTAGTAGTTATTATGCCTAAGTTTTATGTATGAAACAACAACTTATGGACCATGGAATTGATGTAAACACCATTCCTATCAAGTGTGACAATACTAATGCTATTTGTCTCACTAAAAATCTCATCCAACACTTTAGAACTAAGCTCATTAAAAATTAAACATCATTTCATTAGAGATCATGTCCAAAAAGGAGATGTAGTTCTAGAATTTGTTGACACTTTGCACCAATTAGCTGATATTTTTACTAAGCTATTAGATAAAGAAAGATTTGGGACACTTAGGAGAGAATTAGGTGTTACTACCTTACCTTAATTTTGTGTTCAAATAATTTTGTACTTTTTTGTTTTGAAAATGTTTTATGACTTAAAATTGAATGCAAAAGTATATATGCATGATTTATATAGCCCCTATATGCAATTAGTTAGGGGGGTTAATGTAACACCCCTTACCCGAGACCGTCGCCGGAATCGAGTATGTGGCATTACAAGACTTGACCAGAAGTTCAGGACATAAAAATTTAAAGCTGTCAAACTGCGTCATGCTGACTAAATTGACCATAACTCGAGTTACAAAACTCGAAATTCAGATCTGTAAATTTTGCTTGAAACTAGACTCATATATAAATTTACCATAATTTTTCCAGAATTTTTCATGTGGCCAATTAGTACAGTTTATTCATCAAAGTTTCCCTTATTTCACTGTTGACGGTTCTGACCTGTCATTACAAAAACTCATTTATCTCCTAGAACAAATTTTCAATAATGTTCTTGTTTATTCCAATCAAAAATAGACTCATCAGGGATTTCAAACATATAAACCATGCTCTCCAATTATTTTTGTACAATTTTTAACAATTTTTCCAAGACAGAATATGGATTCACGAATTCATTCAGAACAAGTCTCACTAAAATTTAAATATCTCATAACATACAACTCCTTTGCCTACTCTGTTTCTTTCATATCAGAATAGACACAATAAGCTTTAATTCTATACCTCATTAACCTTCTAATTCAACTTATCTTATTTTTGGTGATTTTTCAAAATCACATCACTGCTGTCAACTAGAATCCCTTTTTATTTAAAATATATGCCTTCACCATACATATATATGTATACCAAAAACAATCCAATATGTAATTTAGGCCATGATCAAGTTTAAAACATACATTTACGAACAAGCAAGTTATAAAATTTTAACATATAAACGATACACAACCAAAGGAAATAGCCATCTTCGCATGGCTATATTCATGTACAAAGTCAAATATCGTATGTTTCTAAAACTTCATCTAGCCTATACATGCCTTCTAATTCGTGAACCAAAATTTCAAAATACCAAAGGAAGGCGATAGTGTGGACGACTTCTTGAAGATCCTTCACGAGCCCGTAACGTGACCAAAATCTATAAAACAAAGGAGAGCATTCCACATAATTAAGCTTACTAGCTTAGTAAGTCCTAACTCATGATAATAAAACATTTAATTTTTTACGAAATGAAAGCAATCAATTTATGGCATTTCACATAGGCAATTAAGTAAATCATTTATACAACGCCAGATACTATTAATTCATTAACCCAAGTAAATTTTGGAATCATTTCCTTCAACCTACATTTCTTAAAGTTCATAGAAGCATCTCGTACGAAAATCTCCTTTCTTAACATTTATACTTGAAAACCAATTGTTCCATAATAGCACATTTTAAACTAGAGTTCCGTCATATTACACCCATCAATATTAACTTCAAACATATATATATATCACAATTCTCATAATATTAATTCGACCCAAATGATATAAAGCATAGCATACCTTACATGCTTACCTGAACCATATACTCAATTAAATTATCATTAAGTTGTCTTGATCCACGATTCGATTTCTCTTTTGTAAAATACATCACCGGCATCATGCCTGCTAGGCGTAAAAGAAAGTAACACCGGCACAAGGCCTGCTAGGCGTAAAAGCCCGACAGATAACACCGGCACGAGGCCTGCCGGCACGAGGCCTGCTAGGCGTAAAGCCCGATTATGTCACCGGCACGAGGCCTGCTAGGCATAAAGCCCGAATGTCAAATAGTTTTTTTCATGCTTTTCACATTTCACTGTCACTTATCGAACCATATGCAATTATTCACATTACATTTAATATATTTGAAATCAGTCCATTAATCCATCATCATCACATTCGGCCAACTCATAGTTTTACACCAAACTCATACAAATTCTATCATTCATTAGATTCGTAAATAACCTTAAAACATAAGATTGCTCAAGAACTTACTTATTCACCTTGCATTAGCCAAATAAATTCGCTTCAATACTATACATTCACATTCGGCTATGTCATGAATTTATACTCTAAATTTCCACAATTCATCATTCACTAAATTCATAATTAATTTATTGACATATTTTAGCTAAAGGACTTACCTTAGAAGTAGATGTATTCGAAATCTCCAACTATTCGTTTAGTTTAGCTTTTCCTCGCTCCAAATTCTTCTCCTTTTGATTTTGATCTAATTTGGTTCAATTAAACCAATTAAATCACACTTCCATTCAATTTAAAAACAAGATCATATAATATATATATTTTGCTAATTATTCCCCCCCGACATTTGTAATATTTAAGCATATTAATTCCAAGACATAAACATTTATATTCGGCTATCACCCCCTATCTTGTTCAAGTATATTCAATTATATTATTTAACACATTGGTAATAATCTCTTTAATGTATTTTAACTTAAAACTTACCTTCTTGTCTATGGCCATATATTAACTTTATATAAGTATACATATATAACCGAACACAATAACTCAATTTCATTCTCTCTTATGGCCGAATCGCCAATTCAATGTATCCATGCATTTTCTTCAATATAAGACCAAGCAACAAGCTAAATAACCACAATTTATTCATCCTAATCCCAGCCGAATATTAGCTTGCTTAAACCCAAAATTTTTAACATGATTTTTATTAGCATCCAAAGCAAACAATTTCTATATAAAAAGACTTATTAAAATCAAGCTAAAATACCCACCCATTTTTCTACCTATCAAACAATATGACCAACCATAGCCAATATGTTTTCATCGAACATGAAAAAGCCATAGAACTAGATCATGGCGAATCTAAGGGAGCTTTAATCTCAAATTTTGCACAAGAATTCGATAGTATATAAGACTACCAACACAACCATGCAAAATCATTAAAAATGGAGCTTGATAGCTCACCTTAGAGACACATGCAACAACCGAATGAAGAAGATGAGTTTCTTCTCTTCTTGAAGGTACTATTCGGGTAGGATGAATGAGGGAAGAGATGTAAAAATAATTTCCTTTTTGTTTAATTCTACTAACACATTATTTTAGCATGCTTTTAGTATAATATTACTTAAATTATAATATATTTAGGAAAACTTAATATTCTTAGCATGCTTACATTATAATAATGTCTTAAAAACAATATTTCAAAGCCATAAGTTATTATAAAGCATGCTTGCCGTCCACCTCTCTAAAAATGGGAAATTTCACATGCAAATCCCTATTTTTAAGTCACAATTCACTTAGCCCCTTATTTTGTTCATGTTTGCTACCTTGGTTCCTTTAGCAATTTAATCCTTTTTGCCAATTAAACACTCAAACGGTTAAATTCTTCTACGAAACATTCACACACATCAACACACATATAATAAACATAAAATAAGTTTTTTTTTAAGAAATATTTATCGGCTCGGATTCGTGGTTCCGAAACCACTATTCCGATTAGGGTCAAAAATTGGTCTGTTACAACTCTCCCCCCCTTAAGGATTTTCGTCCCCGAAAATCTTACCGTTAAATAAGTTCGGATATTGTTGCCTCATTGACTCCTCAGGCTCCCACGTAGCCTCTTCAACTCCGTGACGATTCCATAAAACCTTTACTAATGAAATTCTTTTATTTCTCAACTCTTTTATCTCCCGAGCTAAGATACGGATCGGTTCCTCATCATATGTCAAATCAGACCTAATTTCAATCTCTAACGGTGCAATCACATGGGACGGATCCGATCTATATTTGCGAAGCATTGAAACATGAAACACATTGTGTATCTTTTCTAAGTCAAGGGGCAATTTCAATCTATAAGCAACAGGCCCTATACGTTCTATGATTTCATACGGTCCGATAAATCTCGGACTCAACTTGCCTTCGGCCGAATCGGAGTATTTTCTTCCACGGAGAAACTTTTAAGAACACCCGATCTCCGACCTGAAATTCAATGTCCTTACGTTTTAAATCGGCATAGGACTTTTGACGATCCGAAGCAGCTTTCAAATTATTCCTAATAACAACCACCTTCTGTTCTGTTTCTTTAATCCAATCAACCCCGTGTATCTTATTCTCACTGAGCTCAGTCCAATACAACGGTGTTTGCAAGCAAATTCAATCAAAGGTAGGTATCGTTCCCACGTACCTTCAAATTCGAGAACGCAACACCTCAACATGTCCTCAAGTATCAGAATAGTTCACTCAGACTGACCGTCTGTTTGCGGATGAAAGGCTGTACTAAAATGAAGTTTAGTACCTAGAGCATCTTGCAATTTCTTCCAGAACCGCGATGTGAATCTCGGGTCTCTATCCGAAATAATGGAACTTGGTACGCCATGCAACCTTACAATCTGCGACACATACAATTTGGCAAGCTTATCAAGTGAATAGTCGGTACGTACCGGTACAAAATGAGCTGATTTAGTAAGTCTATCAACGATAACCCATACGACATCTTTCTTGCTCGATGTCATAGGGAGACCGGATACAAAATCCATTGTGATTCTATCCCATTTCCATTCGAGTATCATGATTGGTTGAAGTAATCCAGACGGTACCTGATGCTCAGCTTTCACTTGTTGACAGATTAAGCACTTGGAAACAGACTCAGATATGTCCCGTTTCATGCCAGACCACCAATAAAACTACTTCAAATCGTTATACATTTTTGTGCTACCCGGGTGTATCGACATTCGACCATTATGGGCCTCACTCAGAATCATCTGTATCAAATCTGAGTTCTTAGGAACACACAATCGACCTTTATAATTCAAACAATTATTTGCATCAATCCGAAAATCTGATTCTGTACCATTTCCACACTGAATCCGAATAGCAATCAACTTTTTGTCAACTTTACGTGCATCACAAATCTCTTTGAATAAACATCGGTCTTGCTTGCAACTCGGCTATAATCGAACCATCATCAGACATAACCACCTGTGCGTTCAATGCACGAAGAGTAAATAATGATTTTTGACTTAACGCATCCGCAACAACATTAGCTTTCCCGGGATGGTAGTCAATCACTAATTCATAGTTTTTCAGCAATTCTAACCATCTGCGTTGTCTCAAGTTTAAGTCTTTCTGAGTCATCAAATGTTTCAAACTTTTGTGATCTGAATAAATATGACATTTTTCGCCAAATAAGTAGTGGCGCCAAATTTTTAATGCGAACACAATGGCTGCTAACTCCAGATCGTGAGTTGGATAATTTTTCTCATGCGGCTTCAATTGTCTCGAAGCGTAGGCTATCACCTTGCCTTCTTGCATTAAAACACAACCCAACCCATTTAAGGAAGCATCACTAAAAATAGTAAATTCTTTACCCGATTCAGGCTGAGTTAACACTGGGGGTTCGGTCAAAAAGGCTTTCAACTGTTCGAAACTTTTCTGACACTTTTCTGACCACTCAAATTTGACATCTTTCTGTAGTAGTCTCGTCAACGGTGTAGCTATAACAGAAAAACCTTTTACAAACCGTCTGTAATACCTCGCCAGGCCTAGGAAACTTCGAATCTCGGAAACATTCTTTGGTGCTTTCCAATCGAGTATGGCTGCTATTTTGTTTGGATCCACCCGAATACCTGACACCGAAACAACATGACCCAAGAAGTTGACTTCATTCATCCAGAACTCACACTTACTGAACTTTGCATACAATCGTTGATCTCTCAAAGTTTGTAGTACTAATCTCAAATGCTCAGCATGTTCCGTTCCATTTTTGGAGTAGATCAGTATATCATCAATAAACACTACTACAAATCGGTCCAAAAACTGTCGGAAGACCCAGTTCATTAGATCCATAAAAACAGCAGGTGCATTAGTGAGTCCAAAAGGCATAACCAAAAACTCATAGTGTCCGCAGTACCTCGTTCGGAAAGCGATCTTTGGCACATCCGAATCTCGACTCAAGAATCGATAATAGCCCGATCTCAAATCTATTTTGAAAAACATTGAAACCCCTTCAATTGATCAAATAAGTCATCAATCCGAGGTAACTGGTACTTATTCTTTATGGTTACCTTATTTAGTTGTCGGTGAGTCGATACACATTCGCATAGTTCCATCTTTCTTTTCACAAATAAAATCGGTGCACCCACGGAGAGAAACTCGGTCGCGTGAAGCCCTTATCGACAACTCTTGCAATCTGCGCTTTCAATTCTTTTAATTCAATAGGTGCCATTGATGCGGAGCTATTGAAATCGGAGCGTGCATCGGTACTAACTCAATGCCGAACTCAATCTCTCGTCTTGGGGGTAAACCCGGTAGTTCTTCAGAAACACATTGGGGTATTCACATACAAGCGTCTGATTCAATTTGTATCTCGGACATTTTATTATCCGATTACATAGGCCAAATAAGCTTTACACCCTTTTCTCACATATTTTGGGCCAACATTGAAGATATTACTGAGGCAACCCATTTACGTCCACAGATTTAATGCGATGGTCTCACCATTTCGACATTTCAAATCGATAAGCTTCCTTTTACAATCCACTCTCGCCTCATGTGAAGTTAACGATCTATACCCAAGATTATATCAAATTCGTCAAAGGACAACAACATTAAATCAATTTGGGAAGCAATAATCCCGAATCATCAACGGGCAACCTCTACACACTTTATTAACAAGCACACATCTACCCAAAGGGTTGGACACACGAATCACAAACTCGGTAGACTCAACTAGCAGAGTCTTGCCAAATTTTAAAGTTTCACACACATAAGAATGAGTTGAACCAGGATCGATTAGTGCAATTACAGTGGTATCATAAAGAGTGAAAATACCGGTAATGGCGTCGAGGAGAGGAAGCATCTCTCTAGCAAATGCAAAGCATATGCTCTAGCCGGAGCTCTAGCCTCAGATCAATCTGTAGTGTTCTTTGTTCCTTTCTGACTACCACCTACATTGCCTAAATGTCTGGGTGGTCTACCTCGCATTGACTTGTTGCTCGGCTTAGTGTTCTGAACTGCATTTTGCTCAGCTAACCTCGGACATTCTCTAATAAAATGATCTGACGATCCACATTTATAGCAAGACCGATCATGAAATCTACATCTCCCTGAGTGCCACTTTCCACAGTGTTCGCATTCAACTCTATTCTGAGGAACGTTACCAACACTGGCCATCGAGGTAGCTCGAGAACTCATAGGAGGTCGATCCCGTCTAGGTGGATCTGTAGTAGTTTTATGTATTTGTAGTCATCTCTGGACTTCTTGGTTGTGGAATGAAAGACCTTACCAAAAGATCTTTTCTGAACGTCTCTAGCTTGATCTCTCACCTTTCTTTCTCTTTCCCGAGCTCTTGACTTTGCAAGCTCTCTCAACTAAAGTCACAAACTCTTGAATTTCAAGAATGCCAACAAACATCTTTATATTTTCATTCAAAGGCCATCTTCAAATCTTTTACACATAATAGCTTCAGAGAAACGTGTTTCTCTAGCATATCTGCTTGAGTCGACAAATTTTCTTTCATACTCGCTATTACGGTCATTCGCCCCTGTTTTATTTCAAGGAACTCCTTTCGTTTTTGATCAATGAATCTTTGGCTAATATACTTCTTGCGAAATTCAGTTTGGAAGAAATCCCATGTCACTTTTTCTTTCGGAACCACCGATACTAGTGTATTCCACGGTGATATGCAAAGTGTCCCATGAGAAAGATATAGCACACTTCAAGCATTCATCCGAGTACAAGATGACTCATCAAGTACCGAATAGTGTTATCAAGCCACATTTTGGCTCTCTCAGCGTCATCATCGTCATTAGCTTTAAATTCTTCGGCCCCAAATTTTTGGATTTTATCAACTGGGGGCCTACTAGATCTCATTGGATCTATCATCGGGGGAGCTGAAGGGATCAGAGTTGGATTATTCGGGGGTGGAGGTTGGTGTACATTCGGGTTATTCCGAATAAATTGGGCAAACCACTCATTCATCATTCGACAAAAGGCTTGTTGAGTTTCTCCTTCGTGGCTGCCCGAAACAGGTCGAGAGTCTACCGGCGCTGATCCGTGTGCATGGTCAGGCGCTACACTCTCTACATCATCAGCTACGGCTCTTTCAGGATCTGTGTCCATTTACTATATAAAACAAAGTTCAGGCTGTCAGAAGTCACCACACTATCAACATATAATAAAGGCATGTATAGCTAGACTCACACGCGCTACGGTAGTCCTAGAATCGACTAAACCGTAGCTCTGATACCAATAAAATGTAACACCCCTTACCCGAGACCGTCGCCGGAATCGAGTATGTGGCATTACAAGACTTGACCAGAAGTTCAGGACATAAAAATTTAAAGCTGTCAAACTGCGTCATGCTGACTAAATTGACCATAACTCGAGTTACAAAACTCAAAATTCAGATCCGTAAATTTTACTTGAAACTAGACTCATATATAAATTTACCATAATTTTTCCAGAATTTTTCATGTGGCCAATTAGTACAGTTTATTCATCAAATTTTCCCTTATTTCACTATTTACGGTTCTGACCTGTCATTACAAAAACTCATTTATCTCCTAGAACAAATTTTTAATAATGTTCTTGTTTATTCCAATCAAAAATAGACTCATCAGGGATTTCAAACATATAAACCATGCTCTCCAATTATTTTTGTACAATATTTAACAATTTTTCCAAGACAGAATATGGATTCACGAATTCATTCAGAACAAGTCTCACTAAAATTTAAATATCTCATAACATACAACTCCTTTGCCTACTCTGTTTCTTTCATATCAGAATAGACACAATAAGCTTTAATTCTATTCCTCATTCACCTTCTAATTCAACTTATCTTATTTTTGGTGATTTTTCAAAATCACATCACTGCTGTCAACTAGAATCCCTTTTTATTTAAAATATATGCCTTCACCATACATATATATGTATACCAAAAACAATCCAATATGTAATTTAGGCCATGATCAAGTTTAAAAAATACATTTATGAACAAGCAAGTTATAAAATTTTAACATATAAACGATACACAACCAAAGGAAATAGCCATCTTCGCATGGCTATATTCATGTACAAAGTCAAACATCGTATGTTTCTAAAACTTCATCTAGCCTATATATGCCTTCTAATTCGTAACCAAAATTTCAAAATACCAAAGGAATGCGATAGTGTGGATGACTTCTTGAAGATCCTTCACGAGCCCGTAACGTGACCAAAATCTATAAAACAAAGGAGAGCATTCCACATAATTAAGCTTACTAGCTTAGTAAGTCCTAACTCATGATAATAAAACATTTAATTTTTTACGAAATGAAAGCAATCAATTTATGGCATTTCACATAGGCAATTAAGTAAATCATTTATACAACGCCAGATACTATTAATTCATTAACCCAAGTAAATTTTGGAATCATTTCCTTCAACCTACATTTCTTAAAGTTCATAGAAGCATCTAAATGCGAAAATCTCCTTTCTTAACATTTATACTTGAAAACCAATTGTTCCATAATAGCACATTTTAAACTAGAGTTCCGTCATATTACACCCATCAATATTAACTTCAAACATATATATATATCACAATTCTCATAATATTAATTCGACCCAAATGATATAAAGCATAGCATACCTTACATGCTTACCTGAACCATATACTCAATTAAATTATCATTAAGTTGTCTTGATCCACGATTCGATTTCTCTTTTGTAAAATACATCACCGGCATCATGCCTGCTAGGCGTAAAAGAAAGTAACACCGGCACAAGGCCTGCTAGGCGTAAAAGCCCGACAGATAACACCGGCACGAGGCCTGCCCGCCAAGACGAGGCTCGCTAGGCGTAAAGCCGATTATGTCACCCGCACGAGGCACGCTAGGCATAAAGCCCGAATGTCAAAATAGTTTTTTCATGCTTTTCACATTTCACTGTCACTTATCGAACCATATGCATTTATGCACATTACATTTAATATATTTGAAATTAGTCCATGAATCCATCATCATCACATTCGGCCAACTCATAGTTTTACACCAAACTCATACAAATTCTATCATTCATTAGATTCGTAAATAACCTTAAAACATAAGATTGCTCAAGAACTTACTTATTCACCTTGCATTAGCCAAATAAATTCGCTTCAATACTATACATTCACATTCGGCTATGTCATGAATTTATACTCTAAATTTCCACAATTCATCATTCACTAAATTCATAATTAATTTATTGACATATTTTAGCTAAAGGACTTACCTTAGAAGTAGATGTATTCGAAATCTCCAACTATTCGTTTAGTTTAGCTTTTCCTCGCTCCAAATTCTTCTCCTTTTGATTTTGATCTAATTTGGTTCAATTAAACCAATTAAATCACACTTCCATTCAATTTAAAAACAAGATCATATAATATATATATTTTGCTAATTATTCCCCCCCGACATTTGTAATATTTAAGCATATTAATTCCAAGACATAAACATTTATATTCGGCTATCACCCCCTATCTTGTTCAAGTATATTCAATTATATTATTTAACACATTGGTAATAATCTCTTTAATGTATTTTAACTTAAAACTTACCTTCTTGTCTATGGCCATATATTAACTTTATATAAGTATACATATATAACCGAACACAATAACTCAATTTCATTCTCTCTTATGGCCGAATCTGCCAATTCAATGTATCCATGCATTTTCTTCAATATAAGACCAAGCAACAAGCTAAATAACCACAATTTATTCATCCTAATCCCAGTCGAATATTAGCTTGCTTAAACCCAAAATTTTTAACATGATTTTTATTAGCATCCAAAGCAAACAATTTCTATATAAAAAGACTTATTAAAATCAAGCTAAAATACCCACCCATTTTTCTACCTATCAAACAATATGACCAACCATAGCCAATATGTTTTCATCGAACATGAAAAAGCCATAGAACTAGATCATGGCCGAATCTAAGGGAGCTTTAATCTCAAATTTTGCACAAGAATTCGATAGTATATAAGACTACCAACACAACCATGCAAAATCATTAAAAATGGAGCTTGATAGCTCACCTTAGAGACACATGCAACAACCGAATGAAGAAGATGAGTTTCTTCTCTTCTTGAAGGTACTATTCGGGTAGGATGAATGAGGAAGAGATGTAAAAATAATTTCCTTTTGTTTAATTCTACTAACACATTATTTTAGCATGCTTTTAGTATAATATTACTTAAATTATAATATATTTAGGAAAATTTAATATTCTTAGCATGCTTACATTATAATAATGTCTTAAAAACAATATTTCAAAGCCATAAGTTATTATAAAGCATGCTTGCCGTCCACCTCTCTAAAAATGGGAAATTTGACATGCAAATCCCTATTTTTAAGTCACAATTCACTTAGCCCCTTATTTTGTTCATGTTTGCTACCTTGGTTCCTTTAGCAATTTAATCCTTTTTGCCAATTAAACACTCAAACGGTTAAATTCTTCTACGAAACATTCACACACATCAACACATATATAATAAACATAAAATAAATTTTTTTTTTAAGAAATATTTATCGGCTCGGATTCGTGGTTTCGAAACCACTATTCCGATTAGGGTCAAAAATTGGTCTGTTACAGTTAATGGTTGCATGGTTAATCTATCTTGACCAATATTGTCTAGTATACAAATTTTTGAATCCTTTTGAATGTGATCAATTAGATCTTATTTGATGTAAATGTTCAATTTTTGCATATTTTATGATCTTCTATGATTCATATACATCATGCTTTAATTCTATACAATTAGGTGTATGAACTCATTAGAAATGACCAAAATGATTGCATCCTTTGAGTTATTTTTCTTTTCCTAATTCTTTGTGTAACATCCCAAAAACCGGCTTAAAAGAAATGCATTTTGGAACAAAAAGAGGTCATCCCTCGCTTTGAGTTTAGACTTTGGAAATTCTTGACAAGTAAACTGGTTTGGTTTAGTGGTTAAGTGTTTGAGGTATGTGTGTGAGGTTCTGGGTTTGAATCCCATTCTTGGAAATTTTTTCATTTTGCTTAAACCTTACCCTTGAATGTTTGGCTTATAAGTTCAATTTAGTCAGGTGATGTCAACAATGAGCCTAGTGGTTCAATGGTTAAGATTCTATATAATCGTTGGTCTTGTGTTCGAATCCTGGCGAAAACAATAGGGGATGTTTTATTTTTGAATTTCGTTAAAAGGTAGTTAGTTTCGGTTGTTTATCTAAAACTTTCCAGAAACCTCCTGCACTATTATTTTCTTTTTGTTCTTTCTTTTTTCTGGGAGATTTTCTATCATTTTGTTTGCGTTCTTCAGTTTCTGCATTTTGGTTTCTTATTTTTAAGTGATCATTCTTTTTGTTATGTTACGTTACACCGATTCTGTACGTGCTCTAACTTCTCTTTCTAGTTAGTTCGTTGGCCGATAAGTTCGATTTAAAGTTCTGGTGTCAAAAGTTCTTCGATATAACTATGATTTTGGAATGTTAGTTTTTAGCAATTTGATTGCAAATTAATCATTTTGTTGGGAAATTCTTATCATTTAGGGGCAAGAATTCATCCTTGTTTCTCTTACATCGAGTCCGTATCAGGCAGGTGTCAAAACCTTTTTTTTCTACATTTTTAGTTGTCGAAAAATGAGACTGTTAATGCCTCATGACTAAGGACATGGGCATGTGCCTAGGCTATGTGAGCCACACGGGTAAGGACATGGGTGAGTGTCTAGGCCGTGTAACTCACTGTTTACGCTTTAGAACCACATGGCCAGAGACATGGAAATGTCCCCAGGCCATGTGAGCCACATGGGCAAGGACATGGGCATGTGCCTAGGCCGTGTAGCTCACTCTTTATGATTTAGAGCCACATAGTAGACGACATGGGCATGTGCCCAGGCCGTATGAGCCACACGGGCAAGGTCATGGGCGTGTTTCTATGCCGTGTGGCATATGAATAGGATCTGAATATTATTTTTAAAGGCCGTGAGTGTTGCCAAACACAAGCACTAACCTCTACAATGTATTTATGATCGTGTGTCAGGGTATTAAAAATTTATATAAAGAATGATTGAGCCTAGAAACTAACTGTGACAACGACTTGAGGCAAGTGCACCTATCGAACAGTAGTATAGCTTAGTGGCAAGACCGGATTGTCGAACCCTAAGGAACCAAAAGTACTAATACTAACTTTCTTTTTATTATTTAGCCTAAGAGTTAAGGGAATTATTAACTAATCTAAAATTAACTAACTATTAAGCTAAAGATGCTAAGACAAAGAGAATGCATTGGGGAAAATACTTGTGGGAAAAACCAATTGATTAAGACAATACCCGAGGAAGAATCCACTTAGACTTCACTTGTTATTTAACTCTGAACCAGACGATTTATTCACTTGACTTGATCCGTAGGATTCCCTAATTTATATTAATATCTCTCTCGAGGCTACTAACGTCTAACCCTAGGTTGATTAATTGAAATCTCTTTCTAATTAAAACCCCTAGAATTGCATTAACTCGATCTATGGACTCCCATATTAGGTTTGACCCTAATCCAGTAGATTTTTGTCATCTTATCTCTAGGGTTGCGATTAACTCCTCTTAATTATGCTAGATCTACTCTTAGAGACGGTTTATTCCTCCTCTGCCTAAGTACATCAATACTTGAATCAATATCCTGAAATATTAAAACAAGAACTAAGAACACATAGTTAAGAACAAATCAAGTATTTATCATATAGTTTAGAAAATAATAACAAGATCCATCTTAGGTTTCATCCCTCTCAGGTATTTGAGGGTTTAATTCATAATCATAAAAGAATACATCTTAGAAGAAAATATAAAACAAAACATAAGAAAAACCCTAAAACCCCTGAAGGAAATAGAAGGGAAGATCCTCTGTCTTGATTATGATTTCGGCTTCTTAAGATGAATCAACTAGCTTTCTTCGAGTAAATCCCACAATTCCAGCCTCTCTAACTTGGCTCCTTGGCCTAGTTGAACTTCCCCTTGAAGGTTAGCCTCTAGGGTGTTTATATAGGCTTTTGGAATGCCTTTCTTTGCCTCTAAGTACCTTATTCCGAATGAAATTCCTCTTTGTCACAGCAGGGACACGCCCATGGCACACGCCCATGTAAGTCGAGGCCAGGCCATGTTCTGGTCTGTTAAGGAGGCACGGCCGTGTGGTCTTGGGCCCGGGCCGTGTCAATTTCGTGCTTTGGCCCATTTTCTCAGTTTTAGGCCTGTTTCTCATTCTTTTCATCCTCAAGTGCTCTCCTCAGTATAAAACATGAAATTAAAGGATTAGGAGCACCAAATTGGTACTCTTTAATTACTAGTTTTGGCTTATCATGACTAATCTCGACCTTATCTTCCTGTACCACATTCTCTTGGCTTACCTTGTGTTCATCTAACCCTGCACTATCATGAGCTATTATGGCTTGAAGTTGCTCATTCGGGTTAGTCTCAATGTTGCTTGGCAAGCTATCTTGTGGTCGTTCTGAGATGATGTTGGCAAGTTGCCCTAATTGGTTCTTGATCCCTTGAACCGATGCTTGTTGATTTTTAAGTGTTGTCTCAGTGTTTTGAAAATGAGTTTCTAACACCGCGACGAATTTTGTCAGCATTTCTTCAAGGTTCAGCTTCTTTTCCTGTGGGTAGGGCTCTTGTTGGAAGTTTGGAGGGTGTTGTTGTCTTTGGTTTCCTTGACCACCCCATGAGAAATTGGGGTGGTTCTTCCAACCTGGATTATAAGTATTACTATAAGGGTTATTTTGAGATCTGAAATTGTTGCCCATATAGTTCATTTTTTTGCTTTCCATGCCATGTCCGTAAGGTGGGTACTCAGAATTTGCCACACCTCCACTTGTTTCGCACTGCATTACCAGATGTACCTGCGAAGAACACAAACTACCAATCTTTTTATTTAAAAGTGCTACTTGGTTTGGTAGCATGGTGACTGTGTCGAGGTTGAAAACACTGGCTGCTTTTGTTGGCCTTGTCCTTATGACTTGCCACTAATAGTTATTTAATGACATCTCTTTAATGAATTCATAGGCAGCCTCAGGTGTTTTGTTATTCAGGGTTCCGCTGGCGGCTGAATCAATCAATTGTCTCGTTGAGGGGTTCACACTGTTGTAAAACATTTGGACCTGCAGCCACAAGGGTAATCCATTGTGTGGGCACTTTCTCAATAGATCTTTGTATCTCTCTATGCATCATAAAGTGTCTCTAAATCCATCTGCACAAAAGAAGAGATATCATTCCTCAACTTGGCCATTTTAGCCGGCGGAAAGTATTTCAACAAAAGGTTTTCGGTCATTTGTTCCCATGTAGTGATTGATCCTTGTGGAAGAGAATTCAACCACTGTTTGGCTTTATTCCACAACGAAAAGGGAAACAATCGAAGACGAATGGCATCATCAGAAACACCATTTATTTTGAAAGTATCGCAAAATTCTAGGAAATTTGCCAAGTGATTATTTGGATCTTCATCTTACAAAACATCAAACTAAACAAATTGCTGTATCATCTAAATTGTGTTAGGTTTCAGTTAAAAATTATTTACAGAGATAGTAGGTCTAACAATACTTGACTCAGTTCCTATTAAATTAGGTTTAGCATAATCATATATAGTTCGCGGAGCATTATTTTCGGCCACCTCTGGAGGTAGCAGATTATTCTCAGCCATCTCTTCAGTGGTATTAGTTTCGTCTTCTTACTCTTCTTCTATGTAATTTAAGCTTCGCCTTATTTCTCTATGATTTCAGTGAACAGTACCTTCAATATCGCTGTGGTAAATTAGAGGTCCTGTCGGGTTCCTTCTAGTCATAAACTAGAGGTACCTGCAAGGAAGAAAAAATTAAAAGAAGGAAAATTAGCATAGTTAAAAGCAAAATAAAAACAAAAGTAAATCGCAAAAATAAAAATGGCTAAAGTAATAAAAATTGAGCATTCTTAATATTTTAGTTCCCCGGTAATGGTGCCAAAAACTTGATCGTTTGTCAGAGTCTTAAAAATTTATATAAAGAATGATCGAGCCTAGAAACTAAATGTGACAGCGACTTGAGGCAAGTGCAACTATCGAACGGTAGTAAAGCTTAGTGGCAAGACCGAATTGTCGAACCCAAAAGAACCAAAAAGTACTAATACTAACTTTTTTTTATTATTTACCTTAAGAATTAAGGGAATTATTAATTAATCTAAAATTAAATAACTATTAAGCTAAAGATGCTAAGATAAAGATAATGAATTGGGGAAAATATTTGTGGGAAAAACCAATTGATTACGACAATACCTGAGGAAGAATCCACCTAGACTTCACTTGTTATTTAACTCTGAACCAGACGATTTATTCACTTGACTTGATCCATAGGATTCCCTAATTTATATTGATACCTCTCTTGAGGCTACTAACGTCTAACCCTAGGTTGATTAATTGAAATCACTTTCTAATTAAAACCCCTAGAATTGCATTAACTCGATCTATGGACTCCCATATTAGGTCTGACCCTAATTCGGCAGATTTTCTTCATCCTATCTCTAGGGTTGCGATCAACTCCGCTTAATTATTGATAAACCGTAGTTATAAAATATTTTAATCCCACATTTAGTAAGCTTTTGGATGATTTAAGCCTCGATTTATGTAAAAAGGTGCTCTTAATCCTTTCTTTTCATGTCTTATACCTAGGAAAGCACCCGAGGATGAAAAGAGCCTAAAACGGGCCCAAAACGAAGTAAATGGGCCATATCACAAAATTGACACGGCCTGGCCCAAAGACCACACGGTCGTGCCTTGTTGAGCATCTAGAACACGGCCTCTCTCCTGAGTCACACCGCCGTGCCTCATTAAGAAATCCGAACACTGCCTGAAATCGATCCACACGGGTGTGTGACATGGCCGTGTCCCTGTCATGGCAAAGAGCAATTTCATTCGAATTTGGATACTTTGGGGCAAAGAAACCTATTTCAAAAGCCTATATAAACCCCCTAAGTACCGGTTTGAAAAGGCGCGCCCATGATCGATCGATTCTTTGCTATTCTAGGGGGTTATTATAAGAGAACGAGAGTTCCACTAATTAACCTAGGGTTAGAAGTTATTCGCCTCGAGAGAGGGTTAATATACGTTAGGGAGTCTCACGGATCAAGCTAAGTAAAGAAATCATATGGATTAGGGTTAATAACAAGTGAAGTCTAGGTGGATTCTTTCTGAGGGTATCGTCGTGATCAATTGAGTTTTTCTTCAAGTTATTTTTCGATTCGTTCTTTTTGTCTTTGAGTCTTTAGCTTAATAGTAGTCAATTTAGTTTAAAGTAACTTCACTTTAATCTTAGGCTAAATAATAAAAAGAAATTTAGTATTAGTACTTTTAGTTCCTTTGGGTTCGATAATCTGGTCTTGCCTAAGCGATACTACTGTTCGATAGGTACACTTGCCTTTAATCGTTGTCAGAGTTAGTTTCCAGGTTCAAGCACATTCTTTATAAATTTTAAAGCTCTGATTTCAGCGATCAAGTTTTTGGCGCCATTGCCGGGGAACTAAAATATTAAGAAAACTTTATTTTTATTACTTTAGCCATATTTTTATTTTTCAATTTACTTTTATTTTTGTTTTTAGGTTAAATTTTAATTTTGCTAATCTTTCTTTCTCTATTTTCTTTTTAGCTACCTCTAGTTTATGAAAAGGAGGAACCCGAGAGGACCTTTAGTATGCGATAGTGATATTGAAGCGACCGCTCGAAGGAATCATCGAGAAATCAGGCGAGCCCTAAATTACATAGAGGAAAATCAAGAAGGCAGATCCAATCCTACTGAAGGGATGGACGAGAATATTCCACAACCCCATGATGTAGGGGAACACAATGCTCCACGTACAATGTTTGATTATGCTAAACCATATTTAACAGGAGTAGAACCGAGTATTGTTAGGCCTGCTATAGCCGCTAATAATTTTGAATTTAAACCTAACACAATACAAATGATTCAACAATTTGTTCAATTTGATGGGTTGCAGGACGAAGATCCAAACACTCATACAGCTAACGTTTTAGAGTTCTGTGATACCTTCAAAATAAATGGCGTTTCTGATGATGCCATACGTCTTCGGTTATTCCCTTTTTCATTAAGGAACAAAGCCAAATAGTGGTTGAACTCGTTACCACGAGGGTCAATCACTACATGGGAACAAATGACCGAAAAGTTTTTATTAAAATATTTCCCACTGGCCAAAACAGCCAAATTACGGAATGATATCTCTTTCTTTGTGCAGATGGATCTAGAGACATTATACGATGCATGGGAGAGATACAAGGATCTCTTTAGAAGGTGTCCACACCATGGCTTACCCTTGTGGCTACAAGTCCAAACCTTTTACAACAGTGTGAACCCATCAACGAGGCAACTAATAGATTCCTCCGCCAGTGGAACTCTGAACAACAAAACTTCTAAAGAAGCCTATGAGTTCATTGAAGAGATGTCACTGAATAATTATCAGTGGCAAGTTAATAGAACAAGGCCAACAAAATCAGTAGGAGCTTTCAACATAGACACAGTGACCATGCTATTAACACAAATGGAGATGATGAATAAAAAGCTTGATAGTTTGTGATCTTCGCAGGTACACCTAGTAATGCAGTGCGACGCAAGTGGAACTATGGCGAATCCTGAATACCCACCCTACCAACCGGAAGCAGAGAACGAGCAAGCAAACTATATAGGTAACAATTTTAGATCTAATAATAATCCTTATAGTAATACTTACAATCCAGGTTGGAGGAACCACCCAAACTTTTCATGGGGAGGCCAAGGAAATCAAGGAAACCAAAGACAACAACCTCCTCCGAACTTCCAAAATCAACCATATCCACAAGAGAAGAACCCAACCCTCAAAGAGATGTTGACAAGATTCATGACAAGTATAGAAAATCGTCTCTAAGAATCTGAGAAAACACTCAAGGATCAACAAACGTCAGTTAACGAGAATAAGAACAAAGTTGAAAAACTTACTGAGTCATTCGAGGAGCTCACTAGGTCAGTTGGACTACTTACTGAGATGATCTGTGAAATCCGGGCAGAGATTTTTTCTAAAGGAACAGAACAAGTAAAAGCAGTTACATTAAGAAGTGGAAGGGAATTAGTCGAACCAATGAAACAAATTCTACACGAAGATAACAAAGCAAGAGATGAGGGAGTTGAGGATGTAAAACCAATACACAAAGAAAGTAAACCACCAATCTCATATCCAACAAAATTAAAGAAGGAACGATTAGATGCCCAATATGGTAAGTTTCTTGAACTCTTTAAACAAATCCATATTAACTTATCTTTTGTTGAAGCTATTTCACAGATGCCAAAGTACGCAAAATTCCTAAAGGAACTCCTGACAAATAAAAGAAAGCTTGAAGAAGTGTCAATGGTGGAACTCAATGAAGAATGCTCAGCCATCCTCCAAAACAAGTTACCAACCAAACTAAAAGACTCAGGAAGTTTTACTATCCCTTGTTTAATTGGTAGCATAAATATTAAGAAAGCATTAGCTGATCTAGGTGCCAGTATTAACTTAATGCCTTACAAAATGTTCAGACAACTAGATCTTGGGGAACCAAAACCCACTAGGATGAGTATTCAGTTAGTTGATAGATCCATTAAATATCCTAGAGGAATTATCGAAGATGTCTTGGTAAAAATTGATAAATTCATTTTTCTTGTTGATTTTGTTGTGTTAGACATGGATGAATACATTAATGTTCCTTTAATTCTAGGGCGTCCTTTTTTAGCCACTGCTAGAGCTGTTATTGATGTAGGAGATGGCAAACTTGCGCTAAGGATAGGTGAAGAAGAGATTATTTTCCAAATTTATGATGCCGTGCGATATTCTAAAGAGCAAGATGATTCCTGTTATTTTGTTGATACTACTGATCATATCATTCAAAATTCATTACAGGAAATCATACATGACGACACGATGGAACTGTCCCTGACTCAAGAAGAGGGAGAAGAAGATGAAGGAGATGAGCTGAACTTAAATACATCATCATTCAGACAAATGCAAGAAGAAAACACTAAAAACAACGACGAAATAAAACAGAAATCCTCCATCGATGAGCCACCCAAATTAGAATTAAAGCAACTGCCAGAACACTTAGAATATGCATTCCTCGAGGACAATTCTACACTACTGATAATTATCTCTTTAGAACTAGAACCCAAGGAAGAAGAGAAGTTGATACAGGTACTAAGAGAACACAAAAGGGCCATAGCATGGAAAATTTCTGACATCAAGGGTATAAGCCCCTCGTTTTGTACCCACAAAATTCTAATGGAAGAAGAATACAAGCCGTGTGTACAGCCCCAGAGACGGCTAAACCCCAACATGAAAGAAGTGGTTAAGGCTGAGGTAATTAAACTTCTAGATGCAGGAATAATTTATCCTATTTCTGACAGCACTTGGGTAAGTCATGTACAGGTAGTTCCAAAGAAAGGAGGAATGACGGTAGTACCCAATGAAAGGAATGAGTTAATCCCCACAAGAACAGTTACAGGTTGGAGAGTCTGTATTGACTATAGAAAGCTGAACAATGCCACCAGAAAAGATCACTTTCCTTTGCCTTTCATAGGTCAAATGCTAGAAAGACTATCCGGGCATATGTACTATTGCTTCTTGGACAAACTCTCCGGTTACTTTCAAATCCCCATAGCTCCTGAAGACCAGGAAAAGACAACATTTACATGCCCATACGGTACGTTTGTTTATCGTAGAATGCCTTTTGGATTATATAATGCTCCTGCTACTTTTCAGCGTTGCATGTTGGTAATTTTTGACGAACTCGTAGAAGACATCATGGAGGTATTTATGGATGATTTTTTAGTATTCGGTAATTCTTTCCATCTTTGCCTTAAAAATTTTAAACGAGTTCTAATGAGATGTGAGGAAACAAACTTAGTTTTAAATTGGGAAAAATGTCACTTTATGGTTAGAGAAGGGATTGTATTAGGACATAAGATTTCTAGTAAAGCGATTGAGGTAGATAAAGCAAAAGTTGAAACCATAGAAAAATTACCTCCACCTAGTTCAGTTATTGGAACTTACCCTTTGAACTAATGTGTGATGCAAGTGATTTTGCAGTAAGTGCAATTTTAGGACAACGAAGAGGCAAGCATTTTCAGCCAATTTACTACGCTAGCAGTACATTAACACCCGCACAAGAAAACTACACCACCACAGAGAAAGAATTGCTAGCTGTAGTTTTTGCTTTTGATAAATTTTGGCAGTACCTAATATTGTCTAAAGTTTTCGTTTACACTGACCATTCAGCTCTTCATTATCTTTTAAACAAACCTGATGCAAAACCTAGACTCATACGATGGATTTTACTCTTACAGGAATTCGCCTTGGAAATACAAGATAAGAAGGGAGCTGAGAATCTTGCGGCAGATCACTTCTCCAGACTTGAGAATCAACATACCAAGGAGCTTGATGAAAATGAGATAAACGATTCATTTCCCGAAGAACAACTCTTTTCTATAACACATTCTGAGGTACCATGGTTTGCAAATATTGCGAATTATTTAGCAGCTAACATCTTGCCAAAAAGATTAACACATCACCAAAAGAAGTAATTCTTTGTTGATGTGAAAAATTATTTTTGGGAAGACCCCTTTCTTTTCCACATATGTGCAGATCAGGTAATTCGAAGATGCGTTACAAAGGCAGAAGCAAGCAAAATCCTGGAACATTGCCATTCAGGACCTTCAGGAGGACACTAAAGTGGTATTAAGACAGCACACAAAATACTCGAATCAAGTTTTTATTGGCCCACTCTATTTAAAGACGCCAACAGGTATGTTAACTCGTGTGATAAATGCTAAAGAACAGGTAATATTTCTAAACATGATGAAATGCCTCAAACATATATGTTGTCATGTGAAATATTTGATGTATGGGGTATTGATTTTATGGGACCATTCCCTAGTTCGTTTGGGAACAAGTACTTCCTAGTGGCAGTTGATTACATGTCAAAATAGGTAGAAGCAGAAGCTTTGCCTACCAATGATGCTAGGGCAGTAGTTAAATTTCTCAAGAAATTGTTTTCTCGATTTGGGACACCTAGAGCCATCATTAGTGATAGGGGTACTCATTTTTGTAATACTCAATTTGAAAAGGTTCTAAAGAAATATGGAGTATACAACAGGACAGCCACCCCATATCACCCACAAACTAGTGGGCAAGTTGAAGTAGTGAACCGAGAACTTAAGCGCATCCTAGAAAAAATGGTTGAATCCAACAGAAAAGATTGGGCAATTAAAGTAGATGATGCTTTATGGGCCTATAGAATAGCATTTAAAAGACCTCTAGGGACATCCCCATACAAACTCGTATACGGGAAAAGTTGTCATCTACCATTCAAGTTAGAACACAAAGCTTTTTGGGCAATAAAATTTTTGAAATTTGATCTTAAAGTTGCAGGAAAGAAACGAATGATGCAGATGAACGAGCTAGACGAATGGAGAACTGAAGCCTACGAGAATTCAAAATTATACAAGGAGGCAACAAAGCAACGCCATGATGCTCGTCTCAAAAGATCAAAACATTTCAAAGTAGGGGACTTGGTCCTACTATACAACTTAAGGCTTAAATTATTTCCTGGGAAGCTGAAATCAAGATGGTCAGGCCCATTCATGATCAAAGCAATTTTTCCATACGGCACAATCGAGGTAACTCACCTCACTAATGGTACATTCAAGGTAAACGGTCACCGACTTCAAATTTATAATGGTGCAGATTTTGGAGATATGAGAGAGGAGCTTTTGCTCCATAAACCTTCTTTTAAAACTGAAAATAGGGAAAGTCTAGCTTAAGACTATAAACAAGCACTTCTCGGGAGCAACCCGAGCACTAATTTACTAACATTTTATTTTCATTTCTATTTTTTTTATTTATTGAGCATCTAACTCCATACTAAATCAGTCCAACAAAAGCGCAGGTTTTAAACCACACGGCTTTAAACACGAGCGTGCCCACAGCCGTGTGGAAAATAGGAGACAAACCACGGGTGTACTGATAGCCGTGCACAAACAGAGAAAAATTCCTTCCCCTAACATGGCCTGCGATACTAGGCCACGCCCATGCTAACTACCCGTGCGAGGTTACTGACTCGCCACACACGTGCAAAACACAGCCATGCCCTATGACCGTGTGGAGCTACTGACTTACACACCACGGGTAAAACACGCCCGTGTCTTAAAACTGTGCGAGGCTACTGACTTGTTGAGCACGGGATAAACACGCCCGTTTAACCCAACCTTACGAACGAAAACACGGGTGTGGCATTTGCAACACGGTCGTGGAAAATCCACCTGAACGCGCCTAAAATACGAAATCGCAAAAAACACGGGCATTCAAAACAGTGCACGGGCGTGGCGATGGACCGTGCCTCCTTCCCTATATAACAAAAATCTAACCGTCTCTTTCCCAAAACCTAACCTAAAATTAAATTTTAGTAGCTTGCTCCCAAATCTAGCCACACCCATATTTTTCTCCACCCCAAAACTCTTTTCCGTGCCTTTCTCTCCAAAAACCGTCCAAAAACCACTCGCACGCCCACGCCACCGCTGTGCCACCGAATGCCACGCCCCTGCCACTGTCGTGTTCGTGTTGAAAACCGCACATCACCGCCGTGCTCCGCCCGTGCTTAATCATCCAAACACCATCAAAATCCCTGGTTCCTTTTTTCTTGACTTAAAACTGAATAAACATCATGGCACTTTTCTTTATTTTCATATTTTTTTTAGTTTTAGTATTAAAGCATGATTTTTTAAGAAATTTGTCCCCATGAATATTTATTGGTTTTTATTTTTTCAAGAATAAATCCTCACATTTTAGAACTAATATGATTGATACACTTCTTTGTTTGAAATAATCAATGCTGTCAAATAAATTCTGATTATTGACATGCTTAAGCTTGTTTTAGTATTCTAACTTCTCAAATTTTTCTTTCATTTGATTTAAGTGTGGAAATATTCTTGATATATTTTTGAGGCTTGATCAAAATAACTTGCTTTATATTTGATTCATGATTTTAGGTACAATGTCGTCATCTCGAGGAAAGAAGACAGCAGTCCTGAGCTCGAAAAAGAGAAAGGGACCAGGATCATCTTCCGCAAGTGCCTTTGCCGAACTTCGACACCCATTCCTCAGATTTCCTCAAGCAGCTCAGGAAGAGAGGTACATGGCAATCTGGGATAGACCTCTAGGCACCGGTAGGTGTATCGACTGGGGCGCAAAAAACAAGTCGGACTCGCAACCAATATTCAAGCCCTCCTATCAACCGACCTGTGGGAGTAGTTCTTCTCAATTATCGAGCCCACATGTTTGGAGCTCACACTAGAATTCTGCACCACTTTCACACTGCAAACAGTGATGGCCCACTTCGATGACCCGGGTACCATCCAATTCCGTTTAGGGGGCACGGTGCATCGACTGAGTGTACCGCAATTCGGTTCGACACTAGGACTTTACACACCAGAATTTATAGAAGCAAACCCACTCTCCGGATTAAACCTCAGCTTCATTGCACCCCGCTCAATTGCTGGCGCAGCCTAGGCCCCACCACAACCATCTACGACCCCAGACGCTCTAAGGCAACAACCCTTCTCCCACCCCTAAGGTATATTCACACCATTCTCGCTCACACAAAAACAGGACGACGTGAGAGCATAGGCGTGGTAAACAAGCACGAGGTCTACTACTTATCGTGCATGGTAGAAGGGCATGTTTTCGACCTGGCATATTTCATCGCCTGTGCAATTCAACACCAGAGAGAGCAGCACAGAAAGGGGATCTTATCGATGGGACCGTACATCACAAGGTTAGCTCGATACTTTGGCCTTCTCCACACTGAGGCTCAGATTACCTCCCTTGCACTGATCGACAACACCTTAAGGCATCCAGACGATGATCAACATGATGATGATTAAACACCGTCGACGGACCGATCCCCCCTCGGTACCGATTAGTGAAACCCACAGATGAAGGGGAGCCCGAGAACATTACTGATGATGTCCCACCGCCATCACAGGAGGCAACAATTTCGAGCCAGCGGACATCCCGTGCAGCACCCTCATTAGCGGATATCTCTGCATGGCTCGACCAGTTGAAGCTGTATTTCGCTGAAAATACTCACTGTTTTGATGGGTTAGAGGCCACCCTTCAACAGATATGCCAGCACCTCAATATCTCATCACCAGCACCACCATAGGACCCGACTGATGATGAAGACCTTTGAGTCCTCTTAATTTATTATTTTTCACTTTCCTTATCTTCAGTTTTTTTTTTTTTAGTTTCTAAATTGAACTTTTATCTATTTTATTACAAACTTTTATCATTGGCTATCTAACTATTCGTGTATACCTAACACATATCAGTTACGCCACCAAGATTTTTAACTAGTGACTTTGCAGAATAAATTGCACAATCCACATACACAAAAAAAAACATAACTAGGAAAAATTCAATAAAGTCACCTGACGCCACATATTCTCCACATCCTCCAAGGCTCTCATCCGTAATTCAGGAATTGTCATTTTCTTCTTTCTCTTTTGATTTTCTATTAATTTTCTTTATCTGTCTTTGTACATTGAGGACAATGTACATCTTAAGTGTGTGAGGGGGTGAATAGTTATTTCGGGAAAATACCTAACTTTCTGCATTATTCTCAAATCCTTGAAATAACAGTACCTAACCTTCTGCATTATTCTCAAATCCCTGAATTTAGTCTTGTTTTTAAGAAAAGTTCTCATATTACTAATTAGGATGAAATTTCTAATGATCTATGATTTTTATTGACATGTTTTTTTAGTAAGTCATTGATAATTGTGCATTGATAATTAAATTTGAAGAATACTAGAGAATCAAGCATGACAAGTCTATTTTTCAAAATTTTTAAAATTTTTAGGTTATCTACCTAAATCTGAATGTTACTTTGAAATTTGAAATTTACAAGGATGATATAAAAAACACCCATAAATTTTGTGAGATTTTGAGCTTTATAGAGCATATATTCTTTCTCGTGCTCACCTTTTGATTATGAGTGTGTCAACTATGAACTGTTATTCTAGAACTTGCCTCATTTATACATGTTGAGACCCCATTTATGATTTGATATACTGAGATGATAAAGGCACCTAGGATTTAACCCACTTATTCCAACTAAAAAGCCGACCTCCAAAATTAACCCCTAGTGAACCCCGTTGATCCTAACAACCCTTTTTATTGACTCACCCACTAATATTAACCCAAAACCCCTTTGTATTTGTTATCACCATTCCTTTTGACTACCCTTATATCGAGATTTGATTTGATTAGTTACCTAATATTGTTATTTTAGTGATTCAATTTATCATTTATTACTTAGTTTGTTCTTAAAAAAAAATCGAAGCATATTCAGTATTAGTAAAGAGCTTATATAGTTAAAGTCAAATAATCAAAAGAAAATCTCGTATTAGTTGGTTTATTACTTTT
This sequence comes from Gossypium bickii, assembly GCA_025503065.1. Classification (NCBI taxonomy): domain Eukaryota; kingdom Viridiplantae; phylum Streptophyta; class Magnoliopsida; order Malvales; family Malvaceae; genus Gossypium; species Gossypium bickii. The sequence continues at coordinate 18,798,931 of CP106710.1, read as the reverse complement.
CAGTTGATGTAATTATTATTTAGGTAATTTTTAGGTAGGTACTTGTCAATTCAATCTCAATTCTAACCTTCTAATTTCAGCCTTTATCCACACCTTTAACCCTAGCCCCGTTACAACCCCAAATAAAGACCTTTTGATCTGTTTATCATCTCATTTTACAGTGGTGGAGATTTGATTTTCAGGCAAGCCTATGGGATTAACTTTTCAGGTTCGACTTATGAGTGCTTTTTCTTGAACCTTAAACACTTATTGAGTGATTTGAGTGAATCTTTTGTGAGGATATCAATCCTTGTCGGTTTTGAACTAAGGGTAATTTTTTAGATAAAGGGGAATGCCTAGGTTTTCGAAATACAAATGTATGACTTATCTTGTTTGAATCTTTAGGACTCTTTGCGTTGAATTATCCATGTATAATTTATCTATGAATTATGATGAGGCATTGTTGATAGGAATTATGAATTATGGAAAGTTCGTTTTAATTGTAAGTTGAGAATTTTGCTTGAGGACAAGCAAAAGCTTAAGTGTGGGGGTATTTTATAAACCGTAATTATAACATATTTTAATCCTGCATTTAGTATGCTTTCGGATGATTTAAGCCTCGATTTATGTAAAAAGGTGCTCTTAATCCTTTCTTTTCATGTCTTATACCTAGGAAAGCACCTGAGGATGAAAAGAGCCTAAAACGGGCCCAAAATGGAGTAAATGGGCCATATCACGAAATTGACATGGCCTGGCCCAAAGACCACACGACCGTGCCTTGTTGAGCATCTAGAACATGGCCTCTCTCCTGAGTCACAAGGCCATGCCTCATTTAGAAATTCGAACACAGCCTGAAGTCGATCCACACAGGCGTGTGACATGCCCATGTCCTTGTCGTGGCAAAGAGCAATTTCATTCAGATTTGGTTACTTTGGGGCAAAGAAACCTATTTCAAAAGCCTATATAAACCCCCTAAGTACCAACTGAAAGGGGGGCGTCAAGCTAGGCTAAGAAGCCAAGCCAGAAAGGTTAGAGTTGTGGGAATCACTCGAAGATAGCCAGTTGATCCATCCCAAGAAGCCGGGATTATACTCAAGACAGCGAATCTCTCCTTCGATTCCTTCAAGGAGTTTTAGGGATATCTTATGTTTTGTTTTATCTTTTCTCTTGAGATGTTTTCTTATTTAGTTATAAACTAAACCCCTCAGATACCTGAAGGGGATGAAACCTAGATGAACCTTGTTATTATTTTCTAAATTATATGATAAATACTTAGTTTGTTCTTAATTATGCATGCTTAATCCAAATCTGATGTGCTTAACTGGAGGAGGAATAGACCTTGCCTAAGAGTAGATCTAGCGTAATTAAGCGTAGTTGATCGAACGCCTAGAGATAGGGTTATGAGATTTTATCGGATTAGGGTGAAACCTAATATGAGAGTCCAGATATTGATTTACTGCTATTCTAGGGGGTTATTATAAGAGAACGAGAGTTCCACTAATTAACCTAGGGTTAGACGTTATTCGCCTTGAGAGAGGGTTTAATATACGTTAGGGAGTCTTACGGATCAAGCTAAGTAAAGAAATCATATGGTTTAGGGTAAATAACAAGTGAAGTCTAGGTGGATTCTTCCCGAGGGTATCGTCATGATCAATTGAGTTTTTCTTCAAGTTATTTTCTGATTCGTTCTTTTTGTCTTTGAGTCTTTAGCTTAGTAGTCGTCAATTTAGTTTAAAGTAACTTCACTTTAATCTTAGGCTAAATAATAAAAAAAAGTTAGTATTAGTACTTTTAGTTCTTTTGGTTTGATAATCCGGTTCTTGCCTAAGCTATACTACTGTTCTATAGGTACACTTACCTTTAATCGTTGCCAGAGTTAGTTTCCAGATTCGATCACATTCTTTATAAATTTTAAAGCTCTTATTTTAGTGATCAATTATGCTAGATCTACTCCTAGACAGGGTCTATTCCTCCTCTACCTAAGCACACCAATACTTGAATCAATATCCTGAAATATTAAAACAAGAATTAAGAACACATAGTTAAGAACAAATCAAGTATTTATCATATAGTTTAGAAAATAATAACAAGATCTGTCTTAGGTTTCATCCCCCTTAGGTATTTGAGGGTTTAGTTCATAATCATAAAAGAATACATCTCAGAAGAAAATATAAAACAAAACATAAGAAAAACCCTAAAACCCCCTGAAGGAAATAGAAGGGAAGATCCTCCATCTTGTGTATGATTCCGGCTTCTTGAGATGAATCAACTGGCTTTCTTCGAGTAAATTCCACAATTCTGGCCTCTCTGGCTCGGCTCCTTGGCCTAGCTAACCGCCCCCTGAAGATTGGCCTCTAGGGTGTTTATATAGGCTTTTGAATGTCTTTCTTTGCCTCTAAGTATCCTATTCCGAATGAAATTCCTCTTTGTCATGGTAGGGACACGCCCATGGTACACGCCCATGTAAGTCGAGGCCAGGCCGTGTTCGGGTCTGTTAAGGAGGCACGGTCGTGTGGTCTTGGGCCCAGGCCATGTCGATTTCGTACTTTGGCCCATTCGCTTTGTTTTAGGCCTGCTTCTCATTCTTTTCATCCTTCTGTGCTCTCCTAAGCATAAAACATGAAATTAAAGGATTAGGAGTACCAAATTCCACAATTCGAGGGATAAATCATCCAAAAGTATGCTAAATGTGGGATTAAAATATGAAGATATAACGATTTATCAATTTATGATCTGGATTTGACCTTAAGAGGACTATCTGATGCTTTAAGACTGGTATATGAATTATATATGCAATATCTGAATGTGTTAGACTGATGATGAATAACTTGTGATTTGTATGTATATATGTTATGTTTGAACCTAAGTGGGTAGGATCCGTTAGAATGTAATGTGCTATTTTCTATGTATGAGAATTATCAGGTATGATCTGTATTCTGTTAAGTTTGTTGGTACGCCTCTGCGTTGCTCTATTGATGAAGAGTATGCAATATCTGAACATGTTAGACTGATTGTTACTGATTCTGATTTATAATCGTGCATGTGACTTCCTGGCAAATTCGATATGGTTCGTTGAGGTTTGCTAAGTCTATTTTACAAAACATGAACTCCCATATTTACTAATTCTGTTATTGAGAGATAGCATGACTTATATGCTTATTACTCTGATTCTACATAAGCATGTCATGAAACATTGCATGGGACTTCGGTTGAAGTAAAAGGAGGGAGTTTTTGGCAGTTTAATAATTTGCATTATTTGGTGGTTTATCCACACCTCTGTTTCGGAAGTTTGATTGTACTATAGTGGCTTGACCACATGTATTTGATTAGCAGTTTAACTGCATAGTGATAAGTTATCGTTACCAGACAACCCGGGATGGTGGGTCATCGTTGCCCAGAAACCCATGATGACTTTATTGGTGTTTTGGATGGATGAGTTCGGGGGAGAACTATATTTTTGTGTGTCATGGAGTTTGGGAAGATTATGTATGATAAATCAACATTCTAATTTGTCTGAAAAATACGGCATCTGTATAAACATACATTTTCTGTTCTACTCTGTTCTATTCTATTCTGTTCAGTATTGTTCTTTTCTGTTCAGAATTGCTTTGCTCTGTTCCATCCTATTCTATTTGAATTGCGTTGTTCTACTCTGCTATTGTAACATCCCTAAATTGGGGCCTCTGCATTTTTGTGTGTTGCATGTGATGATATGTGTGTGATGCTAGTTTAGGGTGTTTTGGGGTCCAGGCATGAGCTTGGGGTAGGTCATGGTCATAGCAAAAATTTTCATTTTGGGTACTTGGAAGGGGGAGCTGAGGGGGTTAGGTGTTAAGAGATATTATTGGAGTGTTTTGACACAAAAGAACCAGTGGTAAAGTGGCAAAGAGGCACCACTTAGGCACAAGGGAAGTGACGCCTGAAGGGTGTAGGGAGAGCTTGTGTTCGAGCTGCGAAGATCCCCTTGCTGCTATTTATTTTTGACGCCAGGTGTAAGGAAAAGTTGTGGCCAGGATGGACTTTGATGGATAAGGATGGAAGAGGTCAACAAATTTGAACAGATGAAGGTGAGGAAATTATGGAGTTTGAACTTTTAAAACTTGTTTGAATGGTTGGCTAGGAGAAAAACAAGGAGAAAAAAAGGGGATTGAAATGGGAGGTGGCTTAGCCGAATGGTTGTAGTGGCTATGGGAGCTTGGAGCATTCGGTTCATGTGTGGGGTTAGTGTGCCGAATTTGGGTGTGTTAGTTTTGGTGAGGAGTAAGCATTCGGCTAGGTAGAGAGCATTTGAGGACTTGTATTCGTTTATTTTCCTTAGTGCCGAATAGTAGTGTTTTCAAGTACACAGTTTACACTTTGATAGTTTCTTCTACTCCTCTCAAAAACGCCATAGCTGAATCTCCTCTAGGCTCTTTTCTTTTGTTTTGTGCCAAGCCGAAATCATCATATCACCTCTCTTGCAATTTCTTTTTCTTCTCTCAATCTCTCTGGAGTCGAAACTTGTTATCTCTTTTCTTATCTCTTGATCATAACTGAAGCATCTTACCATTCTTCTCCCCTAGTTCTTGTTGATCCTTGGAAGAGCCGAATCCTTCTTCTTGTTGTTGAGGTAAGTTGTTCTTTATTTTCTCAAATATTTCTTAAAGCCGAAACTCCCTAACCCTCTATTCACTCTCGGTTTCTTGCAAACTCGAATATCGTTGATCATATTCTTTTATCTCCCTTCTCAGGATTCTCTTAATCTTCTTAGGCCGAAATCTAATTGTCTTCTTTGGTTTTCATAGCCGAACCTCAACCTTTGGGGTGTGTTTCGTTCTCATTTGGCGGCATAACGTGTTGATCGGGTTCCTCTCCAAACATGGTAAGTGACTTTCTCTCGTTTCAAATCTACTTTCTCTTCTTTCAAATGTCGAAGGCATTGATCTGGTATTATTAGTCCTTGGCTGATTGTAGGGGGAGACTTGTCATCGCGTGGCTTTGGGTTTTTTTTGTGGAGATCGAAAGGTGTTAAGGTAAGAGGGGTCATTTGGTTGTGTTATTTCTTCCTTCGGGATTCCTTGGTTCAGCCGAATGGCTATTTGCTAAATGTTTTGGTGTTGGCCAAATATAGGAAGGGTATAGTCAAGTGTTTGGATTCTCAGGTTCCACTCGATTCGTGAGTTAGACCTTGATCTTCGGGATTCGTTAGTCTCACGAATAACCAGGTGTGTAACTCTTACACACTTCAATAGTTAAATTGCTAATTATGTTTTCTGTTAAAAGCCGAAATAGCTATTGAAATCGGTGTGTTACCCTTATGGCTATGGGCGTGGACTCCAGGTAAGTCCCTTATTGATTGACTATCGATACATGCTGTTATACCATTTGATTGTGCTATACTATGTGATATTTGCATTATAAACATGTTAATATGCTACGGAGAATGTGTTCATGATGGTGGGTATGTTGAGAGGAAGGGGAAGGATGATTTAGACTGTCACCAGTGGTTTTGACCACACAGTGGGTTGGCCCCGCTTTCCATATGATTTGTGACTAAGTCTCAGTGGTTTTGACCACCAGTGGTTTTGACCACACATATGCTATTTGTGACTACGGTCACCAGTGGTTTTGACCACACAAGAATTATTGTGACTCGTCCCAATGGTATGGTTCCACAGTGGGTTGGCCCCACATGTTGATTACGGGATTGTCATCAGTGGTTTTGACCACACGGTGGGTTGGCCCCACCCACATTATTTGTGACTACTCACCAGTGGTTTTGACCACCAGTGGTTTTGACCACACGAGGTAGACACAGGAGTTCGGATGGTTAGGTTGGGTTTGCATGAATTGCATATTGACTTATGAATTGTGTAAGTGCTTTGTTATTATTTGGATGGGGATTTATGCACTGAGTCTCGGTGACTCACCTCTTCCCATACATTTTGCAGATGAGGCATAGATCGCGGATGTGGAGTCGGGGTGGACTCGAGGTGGCCATGCGTTATGTTTTCGGGTTTTATTTTGATTACTGTTTTGGGTTAGTTTACTTTTAAATTTGGTTTTGGATTTGTAATAAGGCCGCTAAATTTTATTATTTTGGGTTTTTGACTATCTATTTTAAGTTTTATTATACTGTGCTTAAGTTAAATAAAATAGCTTGCTCAAATAAGCTGGAGAATCAACGTTTTTGAAAATTGTACAACTTATCGGGATTTTACAAACTTTACCATCGGGTAATAATAAACAAATGATGATAACAAACTAACTCAGATTTTTCCCAAACTAAGTTTTTCTACAAGTTCAAATACAAAACGGTTTAACTTTATTATTTTAACTCACTTGGGTTTTCATAAAACCAAACGGCTTTCCAAAACAAGAAACGACAAACGTTTTTCTCAAAAGAGTTTTCTTTCAAACTTAAAATGACGAAGTGTTCCATACAGCGTTTTCAAAATTTAAACTGACAACTTTTTTCTCCAAAATATTTTCATCCTGTGACACGCCGAATTCGGTCGTAGTGTGTTGACTGGGTTTAGGGTGTTACAATTTTGGTATCAGAGCCAGGTTCAAAAGCTCGGCTGTGGGCCCAAGGCCCAAAATGTTTTAAAAATGGGTTATGAAAGGTTTTAAAGGGAAAGGTATGGTTGGGAAAGCATGGCACCGAGTCTCCGGCACCGATCCGCCTAGGTAAGTACCCCTAACTGTTGTTTATATGATCGTAATGATGATACTATGACTAATAGTAATAGGGAATTACTTTAGAGACTTGAACCATAGGATTGTGTGAACTTGCGAAAATAATCCCTGTATTAAACTATTCATAAGACTGTGCTGTAATAACAGTGGAATAAGTCTAACGCATAAAACTCTTAAACCTGATTAATTCGTGAACAGTAGTCATGAGTCCACGAGGACGTGGGCGTAATACACGTGGACGTGGTAGAGGTAGGATGACTATGTCGGAACCGGTAGGGTCTGGTCATGGGTCGGAGAACGAGGTCCCACCGTCGCCAACTGTGGGCGCGAAATTTCAGGATCAGACGGGTGGTGATGACGCAGTGTCGCAGGCGATGCTGCGGATTCTGGAGAGAGTCGTGGGTGCAGGTGTTGGAACGGGAACTCAGAAATCTGTGTCCGAACGACGCCGAGCTAATGGCGCAGAGGTATTCAGAGGTGTATCCGGTGTGGCTCCTAATACGGTGGAGTATTGGCTGGAGGCGACAGAATGTATCATAGACGACTTGGATTTTATGACTGAGGAGAAGTTGAAAGGGATAGTATCTCTTCTTCGGGATGAGTCATATTAGTGGTGGCTCACGGTTAGGGACGGAGCAATGGCTGACGACATCACTTGGGATATATTTAGGGCAGCCTATCAGAGGAAGTACTTTTGGGCTAGTTACATCGATGCACAGCGTAAGGCGTTTCTAAATTTGGTTCAGGGAAATAAGTCAGTATCGGAATATGAGGCAGAATTTCTTCGGTTAAGTTGGTACGCACGGGGTATTATGAGCACGGAACATGAGCGCTGTGTCAGGTTTGAGGATGGGTTGAGAGATGAGCTGCGGATGGTGATTGCTCCACAAGAGGAGAGAGAATTTGCAGTCCTGGTAGAGAAGGCCAAGGTTGCTAAGGAAGTGAAACAGTCAGTGAGACGGAAACAGGATAAGAGCTGGAATAAGAGGAGTTCTGGGTCATTATGGTATGTTGGGAATCAGCAGAAAAGGGGTAGATATGGTAGGCCGAATCAAGTTGCGAGTCCTGCTGCTGCTACTACTCAGTGGCCGCCACAGTGTGCTCGGTGTGGGAAGTCCCACACGGGGGAATGTTAGACCGAAAACAGAGGGTGCTTCGAGTGTAGGTCAATGGGGCACCGGGTAAGGGATTGTCCGCAGAGGTCAGCTAGGCTTCAGTCTGAAGGTCAGGGCCATACATAGTTCAGGAGGGATAGTCAGCAGGCACAAAGGGGTCGCGGTTCGGCCAGGAGAGGTAATGGTTCTGGACAAGGCCGCGGAGCACCGAGCAGAGGTGCTAGAAGCATAGAGGCAAGACAGCCTAGGTTGGTCTATGCAGCGAAGTGTCGAGAGGAGGGCGAAACACCGGACATCATAACTGGTACGTTCTTAATTTTTGGACTGCCTTATACTGCTTTGATAGATATTGGTTTGACGCACTCGTATGTTGCCAGTAGTATAGTGGAAACTATGAACTTAGACTTTGAGATTACTTCTAAGGAGATGACAGTAATAAGCCCTCTAGGTCACTCAGTAGAAGTAAGCAAACTGTATAGGGATGTACCCCTAAAACTCCAAAGGGTTGTGTTCTTGGCTGACCTGATGGAACTGCCATTCGGGGAGTTCGATCTGATCTTTGGGATGGACTGGCTGGTAAAGTACCAAACGAGGTTGGACTGCGCGGCTAAGCGCATGGTATTGAGAACAGTTGAAGGTGAAGAAGTGGTGATGATAGGTAATAGAAGAGATTATCTATTCAACATTGTATCCGCTCTGAAGGCCGAGAAAATGGTCAGGAAGGGATGTGAAGAATAGTTCATGTGTGTGCTTTGGAGGCTAAGGAATCAGTTGTGGGGAATGTCCGAACGGTGAAAGAATTTGCCGATGTATTCCCAGAGGAACTTCTGGGTCTGCCTCCAGACCGTGAAGTTGAGTTTGGTATAGATCTATTACCCGAGACTGCGCCAGTGTCTATTGCCCCATATAGGATGGCGCCGAAGGAATTGGTAGAGCTAAAGGCACAAATTCAGGAATTGTTGGATCGGGGTTTCATCCGACCAAGTGTATCACTTTGGGGAGCGCCTATGCTCTTTGTTAAGAAGAAAGACGGCACAATGCGGATGTGTATAGACTACCGCTAGCTGAATAAATTGATGATTAAGAACAAGTATCCGTTGCCAAGGATAGATGACCTGTTCGATCAACTTAAGGGTGCATCAGTCTTCTCTAAGATTGATTTAAGGTCAGGGTATCATCAACTCAAGGTGAAGGAGGCTGATATTCATAAAACAGCGTTCCGCACTAGTTATGGGCACTACGAGTTTCTGGTAATGCCGTTTGGGTTGACCAATGCGCCGGCAGCGTTTATGGACATGATGAACCGGGTGTTTCAGCCGTACTTAGACCGGTTCGTCGTGGTGTTTATAGGCGACATTTTGGTATACTCAAAATCTGAGGAGGAACATGATGCACATCTATGGGTGGTTCTACAGATTCTGAGAGAGAAGCAACTTTTCGCCAAGTTTAGTAAGTGCGAATTCTGGCTTAAGGAAGTAACTTTCTTGGGTCATGTGGTGTCAGCTGAGGGGATTAGAGTGTTGGACTGGAAACCACCTAAGTCGGTAGCAGAGATTCGGAGTTTTCTGGGTTTGGCAGGATATTATAGAAGATTTGTGGAAGGTTTTTCGTTGATTGCAGCACCGTTGACCAAGTTGTTGAGAAAATGGGTTTCATTTGTGTGGTCTGGTAAGCAGCAGGAAAGCTTCGACAAGTTAGAGAGAATTCTGACAGAAGCTCCTGTTTTGATTCAGCCTGAAGCGAGGAAGGAATTTACGGTTTATTTTGATGCATCGCATACTGGTTTAGGATGTGTGCTGATGCAAGAGGGGAAAGTGGTGGCGTATTTGTCTCGGCAGTTGAGACCCCATGAAGGTAATTACCCGACACATGATCTGGAGTTGGCTGCAGTGGGTTTTGCCCTGAAGATATGGAGGCATTATTTGTATGGGGAGAAGTCGATAGTCTACACAGATCACAAGAGTTTGAAGTACCTTCTGACTCAGAAGGATTTGAATTTGAGGCAGTGAAGGTGGATCGAGTTGTTAAAGGACTACGACTGCTTGATTGAATACCATCCGGGTAAGGCTAATGTAGTGGCTGACGCGTTGAGCCGCAAGGTGGTAATGGATCTGAGAGTGATGTTTGCTCATCTCAGTCTGTATGATGATGGGAGTCTATTGGCAGAATTGCAAGTAAAGCCGACTTGGGTAGATCAGGTTAAGGAGAGACAGTTGGTGGATGAGGTTTTGGGTGCTCGGAGGTTGCAAGTGCAGAACGGGGAATTGAAAGGTTATAGCTTGGGCAGTGATGGAGTGCTGTGTTTTCAAGGGAAAGTATGTACGCCGAAAGACGTTGAGTTAAGGCAGAAGATTCTTCAGGAAGCCCATAGCAGTCCATACGCTATTCATCCTGGAGGTAGTAAAATGTATCGAGACTTGAGGGAATAGTTTTGGTGGCCGGGTCTGAAGCGTAAGGTAACGAAATTTGTCAGTAAGTGTCTGACGTGTCAGCAAGTCAAAGCGAGCACCGCCATTACGTCGGGATCATTGTTGGCCGATGAAGATTCCGCAGTGGAAATGGGAAAGGATTACGATGGATTTCGTCACTGGGTTACCACTTACGCCTCGCAAGAAGGATTCAGTGTGGGTGATAGTGGATCGTTTGACTAAGTCGGCTCATTTTATACCGGTTAGAGTGGATTACTCACTCCAAAGGTTGGCTAAGTTGTATGTAGCGGAAATAGTGAGACTGCATGGGGTAGCAGTATCGATTATCTCGGATAGGGATCCTAGATTCACGTCGAGGTTCTGAAAAGCGTTGCACCAGGCTTTGGGTACAAGACTGGATTTCAGCACGGCATTTCATCCACAGTCAGATGGACAGTCGGAAAAGGTAATCCAGATTTTAGAAGATATGCTGAGGGGTTGTGTTTTGGATTTCCGAGGTAGCTGGGAAGAATATCTACCGTTGGCAGAGTTTGCGTACAACAACAGTTATCAAGCGAGTATCCAGATGGCACCGTATGAGGCATTATATGGACGGAAGTGTCGTACCACTACGTGTTGGACAGAACTAGGTGAATGTCAGATGTTGGGTCCGGAATTGGTTGTTGAAACAGAGGATAAGGTTAAGGTGATTCGAGCTCGTCTGAAAAGCTTCAGACAGGCAGAAATCCTATGCTGATCTTAAGCGAAGAGATATAGAGTTTGCAGTGGGTGACAAGGTCTTTCTGAAGGTATCGCCGTGGAAGAAAGTGTTGAGGTTTGGTCGAAAGGGCAAGCTAAGTCCTAGGTTTATCGGGCCGTATACGGTGTTGAAGCGGGTGGGACCAGTAGCATACCAGCTCAAGTTGCCGTCGGAGTTGAGTCAGATTCACGATGTATTTCATGTCTCCATGCATAGGCGCTATCGATCAGATCCGTCGTATATTATGCAAGTGGAGGAAATAGAGGTGAGTTCAGACCTTTCTTTCGAGGAGGAACCAGTGCAGATTTTGGATCGGGATGTCAAAGTTCTGCGTAAGAAGTCAGTTCATTTAGCGAAAGTTTTATGGCGGAACCATGGTACGAAGGAGGCCACGTGGGAACCAGAGGATGTGATGCGGCAGCAATACCCTCAACTCTTTTGACTAGGTAATTTTGAGGTGGAAATTATTTTTAAGGGGGGTAGAACTGTAACATCCCTAAATTGGGGTCTCTGCATTTTTGTGTGTTGCATGTGATGATATGTGTGTGAGGCTATTTTAGGGTGTTTTAGGGTCCAGGCATGAGCTTGTGTATGGTCTGGGTCATAGCAAAAATTTTCGTTTTGGGTCCTTGGAAGGGGGAGCTGAGTGGGTTAGGATTAAAGAGATATTATTGGAGTGTTTTGACACAAAAGAACCAGTGGTAAAGTGGCAAGGAGGTGCCACTTAGGCACAAGGGAAGTGATGCCTGAAGGGTGTGGGGAAAAGCTTGTGTTCGAGCTGCGAAGATCCCCTTACTGCTATTTATTTTTTGACGCCAGGTGTAAGGAAGAGTTGTGGCCAGGATGGACTTTGATGGATAAGGATGGAAGAGGTCAACAAATTTGAACAGATAAAGGAGAGGAAATTATCGAGTTTGAACTTTTCAAACTTGTTTGAATGGTTGGCTAGGAGAAAAACAAGGAGAAAAAAGGGGATTGAAATGGGAGGTGGCTTAGCCGAATGGTTGTAGTGGCTATGGGAGCTTGGAGCATTCGGTTCATGTGTGGGGTTAGTGTGCCGAATTTGTGTGTGTTGGTTTTGGTGAGGAGTAAGCATACGGCTAGGTAGAGAGCATTTGAGGACTTGTATCCGTTTATTTTCCTTAGTGCCGAATAGTAGTGTTTTCAAGTACACATTTTACACTTTGATAGTTTTCTTCTGCTCCTCTCAAAAAGGCCATAGCCGAATCTCCTTTAGGCTCTTTTCTTTTGTTTTGTGCCAAGCCGAAATCATCATATCACCTCTCTTGCAATTTCTTTTTCTTCTCTCAATCTCTCTGGAGCCGAAACTTGTTCTCTCTTTTCTCATCTCTTGATCATAACTGAAGCATCTTACCATTCTTCTCCCCTAGTTCTTGTTGATCCTTGGAAGAGCCGAATCTCTCTTCTTGTTGTTGGGGTAAGTTGTTCTTTATTTTCTCAAATATTTCTTAAAGCCGAAACTCCCTAACCCTCTCTTCACTCTCAGTTTCTTGCAAACCCGAATATTGTTGATCATATTCTTTTATCTCCCTTCTCACGATTCTCTTAATCTTCTTAGGCCGAAATCTAATTGTCTTCTTTGGTTTTCATAGCCGAACCTCAACCTTTGGGGTGTGTTTCGTTCTCATTTGGCGGCATAACGTGTTGATCGGGTTCCTCTCCAAACGTGGTAAGTGTCTTTCTCTCGTTTCGAATCTACTTTCTCTTCTTTCAAATGTCGAAGGCATTGATCTAGTATTATTAGTCCTTGGTCGATTGTAGGGGGAGACTTGTCATCGCGTGGCTTTGGGTTTTTTTTCGTGGAGATCGAAAGGTGTTAAGGTAAGAGGGGTCATTTGGTTGTGTTATCTCTTCCTTCGAGATTTCTTGGTTCAGCCGAATGGCTATTTGCTAAATGTTTTAGTGTTGGCCGAATATAGGAAGGGTATAGTCAAGCGTTTAGATTCTCGGGTTCCAATCGATTTGTGAGTTGGACCTTGATCTTCGGGATTCGTTAGTCTCACGAATAACCAGGTGTGTAACTCTTACACACCTCAATAGTTAAATTGCTAATTATGTTTTCTGTTAAAAGCCGAAATAGCTATTGAAATCGGTGTGTTACCCTTGTGGGTATGAGCGTGGACTCCGGGTAAGTCCCTTGTTGATTGACTATCGATACATGCTATTATACCATTTGATTATGCTATACTATGTGATATTTGCATTATAAACATGTTAATATGCTATGGAGAATGTGTTCATGATGATGGGTATGTTGAGAGGAGGGGGAAGGATGATTTAGACTGTCACCAGTGGTTTTGGCCACACAGTGCATTGGCCCCGCTTTTCATATGATTTGTGACTAAGTCTCAGTGGTTTTGACCACCAGTGGTTTTGACCACACATATGCTATTTGTGACTACGGTCACCAGTGGTTTTGACCACACAATGATTATTGTGACTCGTCCCAGTGGTTTGGTACCACAGTGGGTTGGCCCCACATGTTGATTACGGGATTGTCATCAGTTGTTTTGACCACACGGTGGGTTGGCCCCACCCACATTATTTGTGACTACGGTCACTAGTGGTTTTGACCACACTTATATGATTTGTGACTACGGTCACCAGTGGTTTTGACCACCAGTGGTTTTGACCACACGGGGTAGACATAGGAGTTCGGATGGTTAGGTTGGGTTCGCATGAATTGCATATTGACTTATGAATTGTGTAAGTGTTTTGTTATTATTGGGATGGGGATTTATGCACTGAGTCTCGGTGACTCACCTCTTCCCTTGCATTTTGCAGATGAGGCATAGATCGCGAATGTGGAGCCGGGGTAGACCTGAGGTGGCCATGCGTTATGTTTTCGTGTTTTATTTGATTACTGTTTTGGGTTGGTTTACTTTTAAATTTGGTTTTGGATTTGTAATAAGGCCGCTAAATTTTATTATTTTGGGTTTTTGACTATCTGTTTTAAGTTTTATTATACTGTGCTTAAGTTAAATAACATAGCATGCTCAAATAACCTGTAGAATCAACGTTTTCGAAAATTGTACAACTTATCGGGATTTTACAAACTTTACCATCGGGTAATAATAAACAAATGATGATAACAAACTAACTCAGATTTTTCCCAAACTAAGTTTTTCTACAAGTTCAAATACAAAACGATTTAACTTTATTATTTTAAACTCACTTGGGTTTTCATAAAACCAAACGGCTTTCCAAAACAAGAATCGACAAACGTTTTTCTCAAAAGAGTTTTCTTTCAAACTTAAAATGACGAAGTGTTCCATACAGCGTTTTCAAAATTTAAACCGACAACTTGTTTTCTCCAAAATATTTTCACCCTGTGACAAGCCAAATTTGGTCGTAGTGTGTTGACTGGGTTTGGGGTGTTACAATTTTGGTATCAAAGCCAGGTTCAAAAGCTCGGCTGTGGGCCCAAGGCCCAAAATGTTTTAAAAATGGGTTATGAAAGGTTTTAAAGGGAAAGGTATGGTTGGGAAAGCATGGCACCAAGTCTCTGGCATCGATCAGCCTAGGTAAGTACCCCTAACTGTTGTTTATATGATCGTAATGATGATACTATGACTAATAGTAATAGGGAATTACTTTAGAGACTTGAACCGTAGGATTGTGTAAACTTACGAAAACAATCCCTGTATTGAACTATTCATAAGACTGTGCTGTAATAACAGTGGAATAAGTCTAAGGCATAAAACTCTTAAACCAGATTAATTCGTGAACAGTAGTCATGAGTGCATGAGGACGTGGACGTGGTAGAGGTAGGATGACTGTGTCGGAACCGGTAGGGTCTGGTCATGGGTCGGAGAACGAGGTACCACCGCCGCCAGCTGTAGGCGCAAAATTTCAGGATCAGATGGGTGGTGATGATGCAGTGTCGCAGGCGATGCTGCGGATTTTGGAGAGAGTCGCGGGTGTAGGTGTTGGAACGGGAACTCAGAAATCTGTGTCCAAACGACTCCGGGCTAATGGCGCAGAGGTATTCAGAGGTGTATCCGGTGTGGCTCCTAATACGACGGAGTATTGGCTGGAGGCGACATTAGCAAAAATCCCTTGTTTTTAATGTGTGCCACCCAAGCCTTGTGACCCTAGGCATAAATGTTAATTTTTCACAAATAATCAGCTTTTAATCATCCTCCTTATTGCCCTAGCTGTTCATCTCCTCCACTCCCTCTATTTGATTTTATTTTTTTCCCTTTCCTCCATTAATGCCGTCGCCTACACCTCCCATTTTACAATCTCTTTCTTTTTCTTTTTGTGTCAAGATTGTGCACCTTCTTCTTTATTATATTGATGCCATTTATCCTCATCTAAATCAGCCCCAAATCTAAAATTTTGAACTCCAAAATCGATCCCAAACATCGTCTAGAAAGTGCCATTATCGTTTCTCTCGACTAGCTTGGGTAAGATCTCTTTTCTGTTCAATTTCTTGAAATGAAAAACCAAAATTTCCAGATCTTGAATTTGGAGTATTTTAAATGATTTCAAAGGTATTTTTCAAGATTTTAATGAGATCTCAAACCGTTTTAAAATTCAACCCCAATTTTGGCCACCATGGGTGGTGGTATGTGTGCCTATGAGTAAGAAAAGGGGTTGTTTTGTTTCTTGAATTTTGCCCAACTAATTCCAGCCTTAATTTGAGTTCTTGAACCCTCCTATTTAGCTTTTAAACGCATGTTAATTAGGGAGATATGCTCTTGATCAATTAGCCAATTGGATCCCACAAATCGTGAAGCGTAAGTGTAATTAAAGATAACTAGTTTGTTATTTCGACATAGTTGTTGGGTAAAGGTTATGAATTGATTAAATTAAGAAATTTAATCATTAATTAGCTACTGATTTTCCAGTATATTATTGAATTAGGTGCTAACCCAAACATCCCAAATCATCTGTAAAGGTGAAGAACGATTGTACGTACGGTTCACATTGATACAGTGTAAGGAATCTAACTGTTTGGATTCATAAAATAGTTATAATTTCAACGATTGGTTTGAACTCAAAATTAGGTGTTGGGGGCTGGTTTAATGGTAAATTTATTGAATTTATACTGAATTTCGGTTTAGGTTTGTTTAAAGAATTATTAGGGAAAATTGGAAGATTCGCTAGTGTGCTATGAGGAAGCGAAAAATAAGTTGTGTATCCTAAACTCATAAAATTGTTTGAAAATTTTAAATATCATGTTATATTTGATAAATTAGATTACTGATTGGATTGGCTAAATAGCCAATTTATTGATTTTGTGAGTGACTGAACCAGGTATGTTTCGAGCCTTAAAAGAGTAACATGTTGGCAAAATTGCTAGTTTGATAGTATGAATGATTGATTGAGTTTGTATTTGCATATTTGAGTTATGAGATATAAAAATGTTTGACTGAATGATATAATGTTTTGAGATATTAAACTTATGTATGATTTAAAAGCATGAGATATTTGTTATAGTGTATACTGAAGGGTGCTATTTATGCATAATGAAAATCCGTAAAGCATGTGAAATTGAATGATATTGATTGATACCAACACAATGGTAATTTAAAAGATTGGAACACTATTTCAATTTACTAAAACTATGTGATTATCGAGGAAATGCTGAGCATGTCAAATGAATGTGAAAATTATTGAGATGTGATTATGTATGAGATTGTGTGACATATTGCATATGCATTGGGTTAGGATTTTGTAGTTGACAGAGGAATTCCGTGGAGTACCGATGGCATATTAAGTTCACATTATTCGTAGTCAGTGCAGTGCACCTAGAGTACCGAAGGGAATGGTGATTTATTACATTTTTACTAGCAACTTGTCTGCATTTTTATTGGCAGAATTTTCTGCATATTGTTATTAGTGGTTTTAACCACAAGGGGCTTAAGCCCATAATGTTTTGGAGTTCGAAAGGTGGGTTTTGGGGAGTTCGTGGTGTGTAGCGGATGGTATGGGTAGGAACCTTTTTGCATTGCATCATGTGCACGACATATTCGAATGTTATTGATTTATGCCACGTATTGTATTTTGTTGTATTGAATGGTATTAAAATTAATGATTGTCACTCGAATGAATGATGATCTAGGCTCATACACTGTTTGACATCAATTTGATAATGACTATGTAACAATATGAAATTCCTATGATGGTTCTATTTTTTCTGTAAAAGCTAATCTATTTCATTGTATTCGATATTTATGTTTGTTTAAATAATTGGTCGACTCACACTGAACTTTTTATAAGCTCACCCCCCAATAGTGTTTAAATTTTCAAGTAAACCTTGAAATTAGGACTGGACTCGGCATTCGGAGAATCACCTTGGACCTTAGATTATTTTTCTTAATAAGTATTATAAGTCTTTATTGGTTTTGGATTTTAATTTTTAATTATTTCTCGTCTGTGGCTTGGTAAATTATATTTTGGGAATTTTTGCATGCATGGATTACTTAAGCATAATAACCAGGTAATGCATTACATCGACCTTAAGTAAAATTTGATATTGCTCCCTAGTTTCCACTGCATTACAAAGGAACCGTTTTTGAAAAAATAAATCGGTAAGGCAACTAAGTTTCCAAAATGATTTGAAAAATGGTTTTTCCGCTACATTAGTTTTGATCGAGTTTTTTTTTTTTTTAAAGAACAGCGACAAGCAAACGATTTTTCTAAAATAACACTATGAACAATAAAATGAATCCTAAGTATACACCACCTAATGAATGAATGCTTTTAAGCTAACTCAAAGTACAACTATGGTTTTCTCTAAAATGAGTTTATTTAAAGTCTTCAAAAGTAACATAAGTTAGCTTAGCCATTTCGGTCGCTAATGTAGCTTTCTTAATCTAGCCATAACGTCTAGACAGTTTGGGAGGTCACAGTTTTGCATTGAGTTAACTACAATTTAATCATTTGGATTTGTAATCTGTTTTGGACTTGTCTTATTTTTCTTTTTATAATCTTGTCAGTATTTGCCAAGTCTAAAATGAAACTTGATGAACAGTAAAAGTAACATATTTTAATCCCACATTTAGTACGCTTTTGGATGATTTATCCCTTGATTCATGTAAAAAGGTGCTCTTAATCCTTTCTTTTCATGTCTTATACTTAGGAGAGCACCCGAGGATGAAAAGAACATAAAACGGGTCCAAAATGGAGCAAATTGGGCCAAGGAGGAAATCGACACAACCTAGACTTAAGCCCACACGGCCGTGCCTCATTGAGCAACTAAAACACGGCCTGGCCACGACTTATATGGGCGTGTTCCATGGGCGTGTCCTTGTCGTTGGAAAGAAGAGTTTCACTCGGATTTGGATACTTGGAGGCAAAAAAACACATTCCAAAGCCTATTCAAACACCCTAGTACAAATCCCACTCAGACTAGGATACTTAGAGACCAAGTAAGGCATCTAAAAGCCTATATAAACACCCAAGGGGGCAACTTGAAAGGGGAGTTCGGCAGAAGTCGAAACCGGCGGTTAGCTAGGCCAAGGAGCCAAGCCAAAAAGGTCAGAGTTGTGGGAATTAGTCGAAGATAGCCAGTTGATCCATCTCAAGAAGCCAGAATTCTACTCAAGACGACGGATCTCTC
This sequence comes from Gossypium bickii, assembly GCA_025503065.1. Classification (NCBI taxonomy): domain Eukaryota; kingdom Viridiplantae; phylum Streptophyta; class Magnoliopsida; order Malvales; family Malvaceae; genus Gossypium; species Gossypium bickii. Next base: position 18,780,400 of record CP106710.1, on the reverse strand, counting down.
CTTCAATTCCTTCAGGGATTTTTAGGGATTTCTTATGTTTTGTTTTATCTTTTCTCTTGAGATGTTTTTTTTATTTGTTATGAACTAAACCCTTCAGATACTTGAAGGGGATGAAACCTATGATCAATCTTGTTATTGTTTTCTGAACTATATGATAAATACTTGATTTGTTCTTAATTATGTGTGCTTAATTCTTGTGTTAATATTTCTGGGATATTGATTCAAGTCAGATGTTCTTAGGTGGAGGAGCAGAAGTCCCTGCTTAAGAATAGATCTAGCATAATTACAGCGGAGTTGTTCGCGCGCCTAGAGATAGGGTGACGAGATTTTTTCGGATTAGGGTGAACCTAATATGGGAATCCATAGATCGAGTTAATGCGATTCTAGGAGTTTGAATTAGAAAGGGATTTCAATTAATCAACCTAAGGTTAGTTATTATTTGCTTCGAGAGAGAGTTTAATATAACTTAGGAGTCCTACGGATCAAAGTCAAGTGAATAAATCCTATGGTTCAGGGTTAAATAACAAGTGAAGTCTAGGTGGATTCTTCCTAAGGGTATCGTCTTAATCAACTGAGTTTTTCCTAAAGTTATTTCTCCAATTCATCCTTTTGTCTTTGTATCTTTAGCTTAGTAGTTAATTTAGATTAAATTAAAGCAACTTCACTTATTTTAGGCTAGATAATAAAAAGAAGGTTAGTATTAGTACTTTTAGTTCCTTTAGGTTCGACAATCCGGTCTTGCCTAAGCTACACTACTGTTCGATAGGTACACTTGCCTTTAATCGTTGTCAGAGTTAGTTTCCAGGTTCGATCATTCTCTTTATAAATTTTAAAACTCGATAGACACACGATAAAAACTACAAAATCATCTAAATCGACTAAAACGAATTTCTGGTTTTCAAAGTTAAAACTCTGAAAAGAAGTACGTTTTTACAATGTTGGTGTAACTCTTCCAGATTCGACTTAAACTTCTAAACCAAGTTTGGGGTGTTACACTTTGTGATTTCAACTTAATGTTTATTTGGTATTTTAAGATACTTTGATGATTATTTTGCAAATGTTAGTTCACTTGTCCCTTATTTTTTTAACATCTATCTTTGGACTAACAACTTTCATCTCTTTCTAAGTTTTATTTGTTTATTTTTTATATATAACAAAAAAAGGGAGAAAGAAAAGTAAATTATTGGTTAATGGTTGATACTTGATCTTGTATGTTAAATTACAAATTTAGAGACCAAGTTTATCAAAGTTTTTTTTAACTTATAATGAACATTAAATTTTGATAATGAACAACAATTTTTTTAAGTCTTAAATTGAAAATGATTTTTAGAAAGAGCGGGCAACTTATTTAAAAATAAATTTACCAAATGTTTTATTATACTAAAAAGGGAAGATTGTTAAACCAAGCTTCATTTGGAAATTTATTTTGATATAACAAATTGAAATATTTTTGAATAAAAGTTGAAGTTGAACAAAATTGGTAAAATTATATTTCAAATAAAGTCTAAGAGATATAATTTTGAACCTACTATTTTGAAATCTTAGAAAACTTTTTCAATAAACTTTTAATTAAGTTAAAATGGTTTCAATCAAGTTAAACATTTTCAATCAAAGTTAAAATTGTTTTAAAATAAGTCAGTATTGCTCCAGGCCAAAAAGTATCGATAATTTCTAAAATATCCATACCTATCCAACACTTGATACCAAATTGACATTCTGGTTCTCAAATACTATAGCCAAATATCGATACTTTTCATGTGGTATTGGTAAAAGTTTACTAGTATCGATATTTCTAGCTCCAACGGTCACTAGATTTTGCATTAAATGCTAAAAATAACGGTACTTGGTTAGCAAGTATTGATACTCGTGATTGCAGATGAATTAAATGAACTGGTATTTTCATCCCAAATGACTCTATTCAATTCCTCAATAACCACAATGGTTGGAATTCAATTAGAGGGTATAAATACCTACTCCTAAAGTTCCTACAACAACAAGTGAGATTACAATAGATCAAGTGCTTCAAGATATATAAAAAAATCCAATGCCAATCACTTTGTGCTTCAATTCTTTTTCTTCTTCTTATAAACACTTGTGAGCTTTCATTGTATTCATTCAACTCAAGTGTTATTATTTCTATTTGTGCTTAATTGGAAAACATCCTAATCTTTTGAGGATTATTTATTAGTTTGCTTATTTGTTATTCTCTTTGTGAGGGTTGAGTCTTAATGTTTGGGTAGAAACCTTAAGAGAGTTGCAATCCTAAGATTTGGGTAGAAATCTTAAGGAAGTTGTAACATTAAACATTGTCCTCAAAGGTTGTCAAATTAGTGAATTTGAGAAAATCCTTAGTTGTGGAAAGCTAAGGTAGTGGAGTAGGCAATTAGGGCCGAACCACTATATATTGCCGTATTCATTGCCTCTATTTATTCTCTTTGCTTCCACAAATTTTTAAAAGGCCAATTCACCCCCTCTTGGCTATTTTCGGTGATCAATTGATCGCTGTAAATCAGAGTTTTAAAATTTATAAAGAATGTGATCGAACCTGGAAACTAACCCTAACAACGATTAAAGGCAAGAGTACCGATCGAACAGTAGTATAGCTTAGGCAAGAACGGATATCGAACCCAAAGGAACTAAGAGTACTAATACTAACTTTCTTTTTATTATTTAGCCTTAAAAATAGAGTAAAGTTGCTTTAAACTATATTGAAGAAGACTAAACTAAGGACACAAAGACAAAAAGGATGAATAGGAAAATAACTTTGAAGGAAAACTCAGTTGATTACGACGATACCTTCAGGAAGAATCCACCTAGACTTCACTTGTTATCTAACCCTAAATTATATGATTTCTTTTACTTAGCTTGATCCGTAAGACTCCCTAACCTATATTAAATCCTCTCTCGAGGTGAATAACGTCTAACCCTAGGTTAATTAGTGGAACTCTCGTTCGCTTATAATAGCCCCCTAGGATAGTAGTAAATTGATCAATGGACTCCCATATTAGGTTTCACCCTAATACGGCAAAATCTCGTAACCCTATCTTTAGGCGTTCGATCAACCCCGCTTAATTATGTTAGATCTACTCTTAGGCAGGGTCTATTCCTCCTCCACCTAAGCACATTATATTTGGATTAAGCAACATAATTAAGAACAAACTAAGTAATTATCATATAACTTGAAAATCAAATAAAAAGATTCATCTAGGTTTCATCCCCTTCAGGTATCTGAAGGGTTTAGTTCATAGTGAATAAAAAGAACATCACAAGAGAAAAGATAAAACAAAACATAAGAAAATCCTAAAACCCCTTGAAGGAATTGAGGGAGAATTTCACCGTCTTGAGTATAATTCCGGCTTCTTGGGATGGATCAACTGGCTATCCTTACATTATTCCCTAACTCTGACCTTCTCGGCTTGGCTCCTTGGCCTAGCTTTGACGCCGGTTTCGGCTTCTGCCGAACTCCCCTTTCAAGTTGCCCCCTTGGGTGTTTATATAGACTTTCAGATGCCTTACTTGGCCTCCAGGTATCCTAATACGAATAGGATTCCTATTTGGGTGTTTGAATAGGCTTTGGAATGTGTTTCTTTGCCTCCAAGTATCCTTTCCTGAATGGAATTGCTCTTTCCAGCGACAGGGGCACGGCCATGGCACACTCCCGTGTGAATCGTGGCCAGGCCGTGTTTGGACTTTTAATGAGGCACGGCCGTGTTTATCTAGGTCCAGGCCTTGTTCTAGTAATTTAATGAGGTACGGCCGTGTCAATTTCGTGAATTGGCCCATTTGGCCCGTTTTAAGCCTGTTTTACGTTCTTTTCATCCTTGGGTGCTTTCTTGAGTATAAGGTATGAAAAGAAAGGATTAAGAGCACCTTTTTACATAAATTGAGGCTTAAATTATCCAAAAGCATGCTAAATGTGGGCCTAAAATATGTTACTTTTACGGTTTATCATCAATCGAGTAAACACTCTCTTTTTACAACCAAATCTTTTACTCTATTTTTTTTTCAAACTATAAAATCCATATACGAATATCAATTGAGTTTTAATTCGATTGGTATTATTGTTGTTGCAACAATTTATAAGGTTCAAATTAGTGTATAATATCTTTCATGTCAAGGATTTGGGGCTTATAAGTTGTTTACAACCCCTCATTAAAAGGAAATTACATTTATGTTGCATTTGTTTCGCTGAAAACTTCCAAAAATGACTTTTAGAAAATGAATTAAAAAAAAGCTAATATTGTATGGTGTTTGGACGTTGATATAAATTATTTTTTAATTATTTGAAAGATTTTCCTTAATAAATATGGAAATTTATTTTCAATGAAACAAACCCAACATAGATTATATTCATTACAAAATTTTATATAAACATTTTTCCTTTGGCAATCGAAATTTATTTTATAATAATATAATATTTTATAATAACTAATACCTTATATAAACTTAAATAGTAATCAACACCCGCTTAAAGCTTAATTTAAATTTACATATATTACATATACAAAAATTATCTTCAAATAAAAATATTATTTTTACAAATAAATTTGAAAATAAAAGTTCTCAAAATATATTATCACCCATCAACTTGCTCTTTGGCCCAAGACATTTATGACAGCCTGCATTTACGACTCTTTTTGACTTTCTGAATTTGCTTTTGTACCTAATAAAAAAATCAAATAATAGGCCTAAAATTAGTAGCACATCATTTAAGAATTTATCAAAATTAAGCATATAAACATGTAAATCGAGTATATTATCAAATTCCTCCTTACTTAGCCAATGTTTGTCCTCAAGCATTTCATGCATTTTCCAATCTCGGCATACTACTATCATTCAAGTTAGTCCAATTCCTACAATCTTTAATTGAATAAAGCAAAAAAAAAAAATAGTAAAATTTCGTTCCTTCAAGTGTCTCCCTCAAGTTAACATGTTGATCCGCAATTCAATTAAGCACACGATTATCAAATTATCTCATAATTAGGCTCCATAATATTGATTCATGCTAAATTGTGAAGACACCAAACTTATAAAAAATTCACAACCATAAACAACCCTTTATTCAATTTCTTGCATATAACTTGATTGTTAATTTCAAAAGAGAGATTGTTTAGACATTTATTTTAGATTCAATTCTTAAATATTTTATTTATTTAAAACATCGTCGCTTAAAATTTTAGGTAACATTATTATCGGTGTATTTGATTTCCTTATATTTTTTATATATGAATTTATGAGTTTTATAGTTTTATATTTATAAATATGATATTTAGATATATGATTTTTTTATAAAAATAACAATAAATATATAAGTGACGAGATTGTAATTGAGAAAATCATGAAGCCAAAAAACTCATGTTTGATGATTTTATTAATTATAAATATAATTATGATGATTTACGATTCTATTTTCTTTAATGAGCTAGGAAAGAGAGAAAAATTATTGTAGTCATAAAGGTCATGAAAGAATGTATGCCTCCCTAAATTGCTCAATTATATTATGTATGTTCTATTTCTTCTGCTCCTACTGCCCTAAATAGCTCAATTACATGATATATGTTTTTTGTTTGTTTGTTTGTTTAAACACTTAATTATATGATATTAAACTTACTTTCAGTGAAAGAGAGTTTAACAATAATAGGATTATAAGTCATGATCAGGCGGTTAGTAAAACTACTTCAGTTAACCTGTTGCTGCTGCAGTTATTCATTTTAATTTCCTATAAATAGTGAAGTCTTCTATGTGAAAGATAGGTTTTTAGTTTTATGAAATAGATATTAAAATACTTTTCTTTTCTTTTTCATCTTCTTTTGTTACTACTTAAAGCTTTCATCATGGTATTAGAGATTGAAAGATTTTAACCATTTCTTTCCCTCCGGTTGTTTTTCTTCTTCTAGTTTTCTATTTCAAAGTTCTTGTGGTTTATTAGATAATTTATGAATTTTTTTTTCTTTCTTTCAACAATGGCTGGTGAGATTGATACAAGTGGGTTTGATAACTCTTCTAATTCTGCTTTTGTTCTTACTAAACCCCTTTTTAATAAGTCAATTACAATTCGACTTGATGAATCGAATTATTTACTATGGAAGCAACAAGTTTTTTTCATGATTAAAGGGCATTCTTTGGAGAAGCACATCGATGGTTCTTTGGTTCTTGATCCAACACAGGGTGATTATGCCTCCCTTACGAAACAAGATCAAGCTCTTGCGTCATGGTTGCTTACGTCTATTAGTGTAACACCCCTAACCCGTAATCGACACCGGATTAAGGTTAGGAGCGTCACCGGACAGATCGGAAACTTACACAGACAAAATCATATGTTCAACCATCATTCTCGGACATAATGTCCCTTAAGCGAGTACTCGAGACCTTAATCGTGCTTAGACGACGAGTTGGGACTAAACTGAAACACATATGAAATATCATGAAAATTTGAAACTTTTCTAAAATACAGGGGAGACACGCCCGTGGGAGGAGATCGTGTGCCCTCCACAGCTTCTAGACACCCCCGTGTGTCCTTTCGTGTCTATATACTGACTTGGTCCCCACAGCCACCAGACACGGCTGTGTGTCATAGCCGTGGTCCTATACTGACTTCCCCACCACGGTCACCAAACACGCCCGTGTTAAGGCCGTGTTGCTTTTAGGCTACATTATGCCAATTATCCCACGGTTTTAGGCACGCCCGTGTGCCACAACCGTGTGACATTATAGGTCATCTACAAGGCCAAAATGCCACCCATAAGGGTCAAACCTATAATCAACATATACCATCCCATTTCATATATCTACTAATCATACCAAAATAACTTCACATATCATACTTCTTTAAGCATATATCAAAACATATCTAGCCAGATCACATGGCTAAGTTCACTTTACAACTTATACCAAGACTAGCCTATACATGCCATGTTGAGCTATATACATTTTCAAAGGGTACCAAAATAAGTTTTAGTAGTGTGATGACGATCCGTGACGGTCTCGAGCCTTCAGTAGCTTTGACGACCTATTAAATAGATTAAACACATACAGAGTAAGCTTTCCAAAAGCTTAGTAAGTCAATACACAAACAAACTTGATATGTAAAGCATGTAAACATATAACCACATTGGCACATTTCTTCTACAAGGTAAATTTCTCACATTTATACTTTGATTCATATTCTTGGCCAAATTGCCACATTTATCAATTCAATCACAAACACATAGTTTTTCATATATGCTTTCATGTAACATATTTCCAATCTATCATAGTAAAACACACATAGTCACTTACCTTATATACACATTTAGTATATAATCAACGTACCTAAATCAGACATTCATTTACTTAATCTATCAAAGCTCGGATTTGTCATTCGAATTTCAGACTTACCCGTTGAACCATAAGGAACCTAGTAAGATACTCAAAAGCTCGATATAGTAGTACAATGCCATCATCCCAGACGAGGTCCTACATGTACTCAGATATCGATGCCACTGTCTCGGACAGGGTCTTACACGAATCAGAATGATGCCAATGTCCCAGACATGGTCTTACACGTAAAGATCATAATGATGCCAATGTCCCAGACGTGGTCTTATACGTAAAGCTCATATTGATGCTAACATCCCAGACGTGGTCTTACACATAATCAGATATCAATGCCACTGTCCCGGACAGGGTCTTACATGAATGTCAAATCACCACCAACGTCCCGAATGTGGTCTTACATGATAACAATAGGATAGATGTCTATGTCATGACTTAGTCAATCTTTCCTATTCCTAGGTTCGTACGGGGCTTCTCGGACTTAATCACTATATCGAACTTATCTCGGAATTCAAATACATAACCTCTCATAAGCATTCATTATCATCATTAATCATATGAACATTTACAAATGCATACATATACATTTATTTGTATAGTGACTTACCTCGGAGTCGGTTTATCGGAATTAAAACGGCTACTCGTTTACTTTCGTTTTCCCTCGATCTAAGTCCGCTTTCCTCTGTTCTTGATCTAAACATATTCAGAATTAACCTTTTCATTCACTAATTCATTCAATTCAATCCAGGGACATACATTTAGGGCTATTTGCAAAATAACCCTCATATTTGCAAAATTTAGCAATTTAGCCCATTTTTCTCAAAACATCAAATTCACAAAATCCACTTATACACAAGCTTAGCCGAATATATACACTCACATACAAGCCCACATTTTTCAATAAATTCACAATTTAGTCCCTCAATTTGCCATTTTCTCAATTTAGCCCTATTTAGCTAAATTCATCAAAAATTCAAGAACAAAGTATGTTCATCAATTACATATCTATCATTTAACACCATAAAACATCACAAAACTCAACATAGCATCAATGGCATTTTACACAAACATCATCATTTCATGAAATTGAGACATGGGTTTTAAAGCTCTCGAAGCAACGATTACAAAAACGTAGAAATTATCAAAAATCAATCAAAGCATACCTTGAATTTAGCTTTCAAATGGCCGAATATAACAAAGCCTTTCTTTCCTATTTTTGTTTGTGTTTTTCGGTGGAAGAATGGATGAACAAAATCCATTTTCATGCCTTATTTTACTAAAATAAACTTAATAATGGTTGTACAAAAATGACCTTTAATAATAATATACAAAACACATAATATCAAGGTTGTTCATGACCTTAGGCATCCACTAACATGATAATGGCTTAATTGCCATTTAAGGCCTTCAGCTTTACAAAGCCACAACACTTAGGTACTTTAACAAATAGCAAGCAACTTTCACATTTAATGCAATTCAATCCGTTTGTCAAATTAAACACACAGACAGTCAAATTAGCTTACGAAAATTTAACACATGCTTAGTCACATATCAACGGCACAGAAAATAATATTAAAATAATATACAGACTCGGATTCATGGTCTCGAAACCACTGTTCCGACTAGGGTATAAATCGGACTGTTACAATTCTCCCCCCTTAGGGATTTTCGTCCCCGAAAATCTTACCGTTAAATAGATTCGGATATTGCTGTCTCATTGAATCCTCAGGCTCCCACGTAGCCTCTTCAATTCCGTGCCGATTCCACAATACTTTCAGTAACAGAATTCTCTTATTTCTCAACTCTTTCACTCCTTTTCATATGTCATATCAGATCAGATTTCAATTTCAGATGGAGCAATCACATGCGACGGATCGGATCGATATCTACGAAGCATTGAAACATGAAATACATTGTGTATTTTTTCTAGTTCAGAAGGCAATTTCAATTTATATGAAATAGGCCTAACACGTTCAATGATTTCATACGGTCCAATAAACCTCGGACTTAATTTGCCTTTACGTCCGAATCGAAGCACTTTCTTTCACGGTGTTTCAAAAATACTTTCTCGCTGGTCTCAAATTCTATATCTTTTCGTTTCAAATCCGCATAAGACTTCTGATGATCAGATGCTACTTTCAAACAATCTTGAATCAGTTTCACTTTTTGTTTTGAATCTTTTATCAAATCAACCCCATGTAACTTATTTTCACTAAGCTTGGTCCAATACAGAGGTGTACGACATTTATGTCCGTACAAAGCTTCACAAGGTGCCATTTTGAGACTCGCTTGAAAACTATTGTTATACGCAAATTCAATCAATGCCAGATACGGATCCCACGTGCCATTAAACTCAAGTATGAAGCATCTTAACATGTCTTCAAGAATCTGAATAATTCATTCAGACTGACCATCTGTTTGCGGATGAAAAGCTGTACTGAAATGTAATTTCGTGCCCAAAGCTTCTTGCAATTTCTTCCAGAATCTCGATGTAAACCTCGGATCTCTATCGGATACAGTAGACAATGGCACCTCGTGCAATCTCACAGTCTCAGAGATATAAAGCTCAGCTAATCTCTCAAGTGAGTAATCAGATCTTACCAGAATGAAATGGGCAAATTAAGTTAATCGGTCAACTACGACCCAAATTGTGTGTTTCTTTCTCGAAGTCAGAGGCAACCCAGAAATAAAGTCCATTGTTACCCTATCCCATTTCCACTCCGGAATCAGAATCAGCTGAAGCAATCCAGACGGGACTTGATGTTCGGCTTTTACTTGCCGACAGACTAAACATTTCGAAACAAAGTCAGAAATGTCTCGTTTCATACTAGACCACCAGTAGTGTCATTTCAAATCCTGATACATTTTCGTACTTCCCAGATCAACAGATAGACGACTATTATGTTCTTCATTCAGAATCAACTGAATCTACTCCGGATTTCTTAGACCAGAGATTCGATCTCGAAATCTCAAGCAATCATCAACAATTTGAAATTCAGATTCGGAATTCATTTCACACCAAGCTCGTTTCGTTAGCAATTCATTATCAACTGAGCATCACATATATGTTGTAAGAACAACAGTTTTGCTTTTAATTCAGCTATCACAGAACAATCATTAGACAATTCCAACTGAGTACTCAAAGCACGTAATGCAAACAATGATTTTCTACTCAAAGCATTAGCAACAACATTCGCTTTACCCGGATGATAATCTATTACGAGCTCATAATCTTTTAACAGCTCTAACCATCTTCTTTGACGCAGGTTCAAATCTTTCTGAGTCATTAGATATTTCAAACTTTTATGATCTGAAAAGACGTGACATTTCTCACCATACAGATAATGGCGCCAAATCTTAAGTGCAAACACAATCGCAGCTAGCTCAAGGTCATGCGTCGAATAATTCTTTTCATGAGGCTTTAACTGTCTCGAGGCATAAGCTATAACTTTGCCTTCTTGCATCAGAACACATCCCAGACCATTTAATAAAGCATCACTGTATATAACAAATTCTTTACCCGATTCTGGCTGTACTAACACTGGAGCTTCTGTTAATAGAGTTTTCAACTGATCAAAACTTTTCTGACATTTATCCGACCATTCAAATCTGACATCTTTCTGAAGTAATCTAGTCAACAGAGTAGCTACTGTCGAAAAGCCTTTCACAAATCTGCGGTAATAGCCAGCCAAACCTAGAAAACTACGGATTTCAAATACATTTCTCAGAGGTTTCCAATTCAGAATAGCAGAAATCTTGCTCGGATCCACTCGGATTCCAGAAGCTGACACAATATGCCCCAGAAAACTAACCTCGTCATTTGCTGAATTTCGCATACAATTGCTTTTCTCTCAAAGTTTGCAAAACAACTTTCAAATGTTCAGCATGTTCAGCCTCATCACGCGAATAAATCAAAATGTCATCAATGAATATGACAACAAATCGATCTAGATACGGTCTGAAAATTCTGTTCATCAGATCCATAAAAACAGTAGGAGCATTGGTTAGTCCAAATGGCATAATAGAAACTCATAATTCCCGTACCTCGTTCTAAAAGCAGTTTTCGGAATGTCTAAATCTTTCACTCTCAACTGATAGTATCCAGATCTCAGGTCAATCTTTGAAAACACAGTAGCTCCTTTTAGCTGATCAAATAAATCATCAATTCTGGGCAACGGATATTTATTCTTTATTGTCACCTTATTCAGCTGACGGTAGTCGATACACATGCTCATCATGCTATCTTTCTTTTTCACAAACCAAACAGGAGCTCCCTAAGGCGAGAAACTCGGTCTAGCGAAACCTCTATCAGTCAATTCTTGCAATTGTGACTTTAACTCTTTCAATTCTGTTGGTGCCATTCTATACGGAGCTATCAAAATAGGTGTAGTACTAGGTAGCAACTCAATACCGAACTCAACTTCACAAATTGGAGGCAAACCCGACAATTCTTCTGGGAACACATCAGAAAACTCACAAACAATAGGCACTGACTCAACTTTCTTTTCAGACACTTTCGTATCGATTACACAAGCAAAATATGCCTCATATCCCATTTTCACATATCTCTGAGTTTTCAAAATAGATATCATAGTAGACAAATCATTTAAATCATCAGACTCGACCCGTACAATCTCGTTATTCGGACCTCTCAAATCTATAGTTTTTCTTTTGCAGTTCACAACAGCATCATGCATAAACAGCTAATCCATACCCAAAATAATATCGAATTCATCAAATGGCAGAAGCATCAGATCAGTAGGAAAACAGATATCTTGAAACATTAACGGGTAGTTCTTGCATACTTTGTCAACAAGGACACTTTTACCTAAGGGGTTCAATACTTTTATAGTAAATTCAGTAGACTCTACAGGCAAAGTCTTGCTGAATACTAAATTCATGCATATATATGAATGCGTAGAACCAGGGTCTATCAAAGCAATCACAAAAGTATCATAAAGAATAAAAGTACCAGTTATAACATCAGGTGACGAAGCTTCCTCTCGAGCTCGGATAGCATACGCTCTGGCAGGCGCCCTGGCTTCAGATCTTACAACATTATCTCTCGTAGTTCTCTGACTACCACTGACGTTTCTTACATTCTTCGATGGTCTACCTCTCACAAGTGCATTTTCAGATCTCAAATTCTGAACAGTTTCTGGTTTGACAGACTTAGGGCAGTCACGTATAATATGATCAAGTGATCCACATCTGAAGCAAGCTCTGTCGTTTAATCTACAACTTCACGGATGCCTTTTTCCACAATGTTTACATTCAGGTCTCTCGGATCGAACATTACCAACACTGGCCACTGAAGTTGCTGGAGTTTTAGAACTCATTTGCGGTTTAGATTGATTCCTATTCGCATGTCCCACGATATCCCTAGAACGACTCTGATTATCTCTGAATCTTTTCGGAGTAGACTAAAATGATTTACTCTGAAATCACTTTTTCACATCTCGAGCTTCAGATACAGCTTTTCTTTTATCTTTCCCGAATGCCTCAGCTTTACATGCTGTAACACCCCAAACCCAGTCTATGCGTTAAGACCAGTTTTGGTATGCCACACAAAACGAACATACATCTAGTCATTTAATGATTTAAAGAAAGCAGATTCTCAAAACTATTTTGGAAATGAAGTTTATCAAAGACCGAGGTTAATTTAAAATCTATGATTTTAAACATAAGAGTTTATAATTTGAAATCAAAATTCATAAAAGAGTTTTTACAGAAAATTTTACAAGATAATGACATTTAAGAAAACCTCCTTTTTTTATATATAAATTAAAGAAAATTTATAAAAAGAAAATAGTCTCATTTAAGTATCAAAAATGTAATTAAAATCCATCCATGAAATAAAATCCATAAAAATAATACCAAATGCCTTATTACATCACAACTGAAATATTAATTAAATAAAAATAATTAGGAGTAGTTCAAAGCGCATAAAAACCATTATTTGAAGTATGGCGTCCACGAAGTCATCCTCGACCTAAGCCTCCATTACTGATCGTTACCTGAGAAGGGCAAAAGAAACGGGGTAAGTTACTTAGAACTCAGTGTGTAACCCACTTACCAAGTTCACTGGGCCAAACCATTAAAGCATTTAGTTGGGCTTGAGCCCATTTACGAATATAACAATATAATAAATAAAAATGCATATGAAATGCAATTCCCAACCAAGCTTAAATTTCCATCCGCTACACACCACCCGTACCAACCAGCACACCTGTGGGGATCAAGTCAACCCACCCCGCCAACACACCAATTGCAGGCATTAAGACATTTAATTCGCAGGCAAAATGCCATTTAAAACAATGATTCGCGGGCGGTGGCCATTAATACGAGCATTTAAGCCATTTAAACGGGCGAAGCCTTCTTCTCTTCATCAAAATATCCCAACCCATGCAATCATGTTTATACAATGCACAACAATTTATTCATATGATAATTTTAACATCAGGCCCATAATAAAATTTGGCCCATTGCACAATTTGGCCCATTAAGCAATATAACAAATTGGCCCATATAGCGATCTATCAAAACGGCCCATTAAGCATTCTATCGAAACGGCCCATTAAGCAACCTATTGAAACGGCCCATTAAGCAATCTATTGAAACGGCCCATTAACACATGAGGCCCATATATCACTTTTTATCAAATTAGCCCACTAGAGCGATTTTTGTAACTTTCACGATTTTAATACCGATTTCATGCACTTACACTAAAGTGTTAGTAAACCATATTTTTTTCGATTTTACCAACTTTGCGATTATTAATTTAATGCTTAATAACAGTATAACATCTAACCCATGAGATAAGTGGGAAATTACACACCTGATTACGGTGAGAACTATACTTTCCCGCTTGTCGATACCTAAATACGTGTCACGCGTGATTAGAACACTATTACTTAATATAAATCTATACTAAAGATAAGCAATCTAGGTCTTTACCCTAGGAATCTTGAACACCAACTTTTTGACGGTTCTCCCCGGTTGACGGTTCACAACCTGATGGGAAATCCCGAACAGCTAATGGCTCCGAACTACGAACAACATCGAATAATCGATTCTCCTTGGATGAGGGTCTACAACCCGGTGAAAAGTCTCGGATTATCGAAACAGCCCTTCGCTTAAATCTATAGGGAATAGTGAATCTGCCCCTCTTCCGAACACTATTCACCACTCTTTTCGACCCTATCTTGTTTGCCTTCATTGATAGAAGAATATTAGTCCAATTAATATTTCGAAATTTTAGTCTATAAGTTTTAAGGGTGAAATTGGCCTACCACTAAATCTTACGTTCACGAAATGAAAAATCGAGCGATAACGTTCCAGAATAAAATCGATTAATAACTCCATCTTTAACGAAATAACGAGTAATATGGAAGTCCTTGATAGAAACCCTTACCTTAACACTTTGAACCGAATCCTAGCGAATCACGATGCTTACGAATACTCCGAGTTTCGGCCTTCACTTTATCACTATAAAGACGAGAAGGTTGTCTAAGAAAAAGGGATGGAGAATGCTATTTTCGGTCAAAAGACCCTCCCAAACTAATATATATATTCGGCTAGAGAAAAGAAGAGAATAAAGATTCGAAAAGGGTTCTTACCGATTATTCAAAACGAGTGCAAAGAAAACGATTGATAATAAAATATATGTGAAGAGGGAAGTTTGGCCAAGAAGAAAAATTTGATGAAGATGATGCTAGCAATATTTGGCCATGGAGGAAAAGAGAAGGGAGAAAATGTGTTTGCGAGAGTGAGTAAAATGGAGAAAGAAAGAGATAAAAGATGAGAGGTTTGTGATTCGATTTTCAAAGGTGAGAAAAGAGCAAAGAGAGGGGGTTAGGAGAAAAGAAAAAGAAATGGGGAATAAAAGAAAGAAAAAGAAATGGCTCTTATGTTTTGGTATTTTCGGCACTAGGAGAAAAGAACTTGAGATGTTTGGCAAAATATGACCAAATGGTCAAAAAGAAATGACCAAATGAAGAAAACAAAATGTTCACTAATGCACAAAATACATTCGGCTAGGGAGAGAAAGATGAAAAGAAAAGATTTTGTGAAAAGCACAGAATGACCAAAATGAAAGTGACCAAACTTCCTACACAGTCTTACCAATACCTCCAACAACATTCGGCCACCCCCTTAGACCCAAAACCGTCCAAGTTCATGGACAAAGTTTGGCCATTCCAAACTTTCCAAAACATCACCCTTGTTTCATGCCTTATGTCCCCCCTTACTTGCCTTTTCCATATTATTCTTTACCTTAAGTTCATTCTTACCATATCTCTTAGCCATCATACCATAAAAATAAAGTCCAACCTACCAAAAATAAGGCTTGACCTACACATACTAGAAGAGTGCAAAAATAAAAGTCACTAAATGCATTCTAAAAGATTCGAACCTCTGCCCTCAAGCAACACTTATGGCGCCAACTCCACTTTACTGCTAGCTCATCTTATGCTAGTTTTTGTCATTTAATTTCCTTAGACAACAAGGTCACTTGTTCCACTTCAATAAAGTACTCATTACTAAAATTTATTCTAATTCTGAATAAATCCCGAGCCTTCTCAAGACTATATTAAACACACAAATTGAATTATTCACAAACTAAGCACCAAAAACATGCAACATATCGATACTCGATTTTTAGGATGTTACAATTCTACCCCCAATAATGAAAATTGCGTCCTTGAAATTTACCTGGTTAAAAGAGGTGAGGATATTATTGCCGGATTGCATCCTCAGGCTCCCACGTAGCTTTCTCTGCTCCGTGATTACGGCATAGAACCTTAACCATCGGCACAGTCTTCTTTCTTAGCACCTTAACATCACGGTCTAAGATCTTCACTGG
Source organism: Gossypium bickii (assembly GCA_025503065.1). Lineage (NCBI taxonomy): Eukaryota > Viridiplantae > Streptophyta > Magnoliopsida > Malvales > Malvaceae > Gossypium > Gossypium bickii. Next base: position 18,764,223 of record CP106710.1, on the reverse strand, counting down.
TTCCTCCTCGAAAGACAAGTCTGGCCTTAACTCCACTTCTTCTACCGGTACCATGTGAGACAGATCCGATCTATAACGCCTCAGTATAGAAACATGAAAGACACTATGAATCTGACCCAACTCTGGAGGTAATTCAAGCTGATAGGCCACTGGTCCTACACGTTTCAACACACGGTACGGTCCAATGAACCTAGGGCTCAACTTGCACTTCCTTCAAAATCTAAATATCTTCTTCCAAGGTGATACTTTCAGAAATACCTGATCTCCCACCACAAACTCAATATCCTTACGCTTCAGATCTGCATAAGAATTTTGTCTATACGAAGCTTCCTTTAACCTTGCTCGAATCACCTTTACCTTTTCTTCTGTCTCAGATATCAATTCAGGACCCAACAACTGCCATTCCCCCAATTCAGTCCAACAAGTAAGGGTACGACACCTACGGCCATATAATGCTTCATAGGGTGCCATTTGGATACTGGATTGGTAACTGTTATTATACGCGAACTCTGCCAACGGTAGGAAATCCTCCCAACTACCTTTGAAGTCAATTACACAACCCCTTAACATGTCTTCCAAAATCTGGATTACTCTTTCCGACTGACCATCTGACTGAGGGTGAAAAGCCGTGCTGAAGTTTAACTTTGTTCCCAGAGCCTCATGTAAAGCTTTCCAAAACCGTGATGTGAACCTAGGGTCCCTGTTCGATATAATAGACACTGGTACCCCATACAACCTCACAATCTCTGATACGTACAACTTGGCCAACTTCTGCAGCGAGTAATCCTTACGAACTGGTAGAAAATGAGCAGTCTTCGTCAATCGATCTACTACCACCCAAACAAAATCCTTTTTAGTAGGTGTTAAGGGTAACCCACTAACAAAGTCCATCATTATCCGCTTCCATTTCCATAGTGTAATCTTTACCGGTTGCAATAAGCCCGACGGTAATTGATGTTCTGCCTTCACTTGTTGACAAGTCAAGCACTTACCCACAAAATCAGTAACCTCCCGCTTCAACCCTGGCCACCAATACTGCTCCTGTAGATCTCGATACATCTTATTTCCTCCGGGGTGCATAGCATAAGGGCTACTATGCGCCTCTCGCAGAATCATTTGTCTCAAATCCGAATCCATGGGCATACAAACTCATCCACGAAAACACAACACTCTATCCTTGTTCATTCCAAAGTCTCCTATTACATCACTTTCAGCTTGTTGCATTAACGGACCCAACTTTTCATCTGATAACTGCTTTTCCTTGATCTATTCTAACCACAAAGGCTTCTCTTAAAGTTCCGCTAGCAGACTACCATCTTCATACAAACTGAGATGACCAAACATTGCTCTTAACTCCGATACTACCTTACGACTCAACGCGTCTGCCACCACGTTAGCCTTTCCATGATGATACTCGATTGAAAAGTCATAATCCTTTAACAGCTCTGCCCACTTTCGTTGTCTCAAATTCAACTCCTTCTGGGTAAGGAGGTACTTAAGACTCTTATGATCCATATAAATAATAGACTTCTCACCGTGAAGATAGTGCCTCCAAATCTTTAAAGCAAACACCACCGCAACCAACTCCAAGTCATGAGTGGGATAGTTTACCTCGTGCGGCCTTAACTGACGAGATGCATAAGCCACCACCTTTCCTCCTTGCATCAACACACATCCTAAACCCCTGTGTGACAATCACAGTAAACGATAAACTCTTTTCTAGCCTCAGGTTGAATCAGTACTAGCGCTTCCATCAAAATCTTTTGTAATTTCTTGAAACTCTTTTGTTGTTTATCGATCCACACATACGGTACCCCTTTCTGCAACAGCTTAGTTAGGGGTGCAGCAATCAACGAAAACCCCTCAAAAAAGCGTCTATAATAACCAGCCAAACCTAAGAAACTCCAAATCTCAGCCACTGACTTTGGTGGTTTCCAATCCAACACAGCCTCTACCTTCCGAGGATCAACTCTTATTCCTTCGGCTGACACCACATGACCCAAGAAAGTCACCTCCTTCAGCCAAAATTCACACTTACTTAATTTGGCATAAAGTTGCTTTTCTCGTAGTATTTATAATACTGTGCGCAAATGTGAGTCATGCTCTTTTTCATTCCTCGAATATACCAAGATATCATCTATGAACACCACTACAAACTGGTCTAGATAGGGTTGAAAGACTCGGTTCATCATGTCCATAAATGCAGCTGGTGTATTGGTCAAACCAAACGGCATCACCAAAAACTCATAATGTCCATAACGAGTTCGGAATTCTGTCTTATGAATATCTGCCTCCTTAACCTTGAGTTGGTGATAACTCGATCTCAAATCAATCTTGGAGAAAACTAAAGCTCCCCTCAATTGATCAAACAAGTCGTCGATTCTCGGCAATGGATACCTATTCTTGATCGTTAATTTATTCAACTGTCTATAATCAATGCACATACGCATCGACCCATCTTTTTTCTTGACGAACAAAACCGGTGCTCCCCACGGTGACACACTCGGTCGAATAAATCCCCGATCCAATAATTCTTGAATTTGAGCTTTAAGCTCCGCTAACTCCTTCGGCGCCATTCTATAAGGAGCAATGGACACTGGAGCCGTTCTGGGCATAAGCTCAATGCGAAATTCTACTTCTCGATTTGGAGGTAGACCCGGAAGTTCTTCGGGAAAGACATCTGGAAATTCTTCCACCGTTCTTACACTTCCCACCGATAGTTCCTTGGCATCCAAAGCACTGATGAAGGCTAGGAATTCTCTATACCCTTTTCGCACAAACTTTTCTGCCTTTAAAGAAGATACCACATTTTCCAAAAAGTTCCTCCGCTCGCCTATCATTACTACCTCCTTATCATCCAAAGTCCTTATTGACATCCACTTTTCAGCACAATCCAATTGCGCCCGGTGCTTCACCAACCAATCCATGCCTAAAATAAGATCGAACTCGCCGAAAGGCAGTTCCATCAAATCCGCCAAAAATATTTCTCTTTGAATTTCTAAAGGTACACCTCTATACAATTTATTCATAGTTACTAATTCTCCTAAAGGACTAATTACCATCATCTCTCTATCCGAAATCTCGAATCTAATATTCAGGTTTCCAGATATGGCACTAGCAACATACGAGTGGGTAGACCTGATATCTATCAAAGCAGTAACAGGTACATCAAGGATGAAGAATGTACCAGTTATCACTTCAGGTGCATCGCCATCTTCACGACGCCTGACCGCATAGACTAACCCCGGCTGTCTTGCCTACGTATTACCTCTAAAGCCATTACCTCGACCCAGTGCACCTTAACCATGTAACAACACAAACCCGACCCAAACATTATGGCCGAATCTAGTTTGTTACAGGGAAAAGATATTTTTGAAAGAAAACCTTTTTAAGTCGATTTAAGTTTGTCGAAAACTTTTCATTTGATTGTCTTGTGAAAACTCTACTTAGTGTTTATTGGAAATCAATTTAAGCCAAGTTATTATAAAATTTCGAAGGTGCCCGATGGCACGATAAAATACTTTTCGATTGAATTTGGAAAACATGTGATTTTAAATGCAATATGGATAACATAGTTTAAAACAAAGTATCCAACATATGAAAAATAACAAACATAAAGTATCAGGAGGCCTTATTACATCCAAAACAATAAAACAAAATAACGAAGTTTAAAGTTTAATTAATTCAAAACCACTGCATGGCCACCTCGAGTCCACCCGGCTCCACAACCACGATCTACGTGTCACCTGAAAAATGTAAAGGAGAAGGTGAGTCACCAAGACTCAGTATGTAACCCTTCCCCCGAATTTAAACAATTTCATACACAGCATATAATCAAACGTCATGTACTAAGTCATGCACCCAACCTAGCCAACCGAACGCCTTGTCTACCCCGTGTGGTACCAAACCACTGGTGGTGCCAAACCACTGGTGACGTATAGTCACAGATGTGATGCCAAATCACTGGAGGTGCCAAACCTCTGGTGTCCATAGACACAAACGATTGATGGGGCCAACCCATCGTGTGATGCCAAATCACTGGCATCAATCCCTTATGATAATCTGTGGGGCCAACCCACTGTGGTGCTAAGCCACTAGGACGAGACGCGATGAGGTACCAAACCTCTGGAGGTACCAAACCTCTGGTGACCGTAGTCACAGTGTGTTACCAAAACACTGGTGCCCGTCGGCACGAATATACTGCCCCCTCCACTCATCAATCCCACATCAAACATTTATATCACATAATTCATGCTACCATATACTTAATCACATGTACAGGTTTTATCATCAGCCATATGCAACGTGTATTAAACATACCATGCTTCCCAAAAGCATCTTAAAATATTTCATAATCAACAAGGACTTACCTGGTTCCTTGCTTATACCATTCATGGTATTAGTCCCGAATCTACACAGATCCGGTTAGCACACACAACAGTTTAATACATTTAATTAATTATAAGTGTGTATGTACACACCTGTCACCACTGAATGATCTAAATCCCGAAAAGAGATGTTGGTCACCACAGTTCTCTCTGCACCTATATTCGGCCAACATAGGATTAGTACTATGGCCTAAACGGCCAACCCAAATATTTAAAAGGGTTCTCTTTTGAACCCGAATCCTTACCTATTCGCCCTCGAGTATACTTATAGCACACGCTTTATGATTTTGCTTCCCTTTTCCTGCAATCGGCAGTCATTAGTATCATAATACTAGCCTTCGGCTTGCTTTTGATCATCATAGAATAGTTACTAGATTGATTTCTTACCACCCTTACCAAAACCGTTTATTAGAGATTAGGAAATTTGAGAGGTACGCTTCTCGATCCAGGAGTACCTTTGCTAATTCGATTGTCAAAGAAATTTGAAGAGATCTTTACCACCTAATATTCAGCCAAGACTACTAAGGGAGTAGTAGGGAGATTCGGCTAGAGGAAAAATAATGGGAGAAAAAAGTGTTAGAATTTCGGCAAATAGGAGTGAATATTCGGCTAATAGGAAATAAAAGAAAAGGGGGATTGAGGATGGGGATTCGGCAAGGAGAAATAGAGAGGGTTTCGGCCAAGGTCTTGAGAGGATGGAAAAATAATAGAAAAATAAGAAAGAAAGGTGTTAGAAATTTCGGCTAAGCAAAATGGAAAAAAAAAAGCAAGGTGATCAATTGGTGCTTTTATAAGCATTCGGCACCCCCCTTAAAGCTTGCCGTCCACCTTCTCATGAGGAGTTCAAAATCTACCAATTTCCTTGAAATTCTCCTAGCCACTCACTCAAATAATTTTGAATACTCAACATTATTCAAAAAAAAAAAAACTATAATAATCCAAATAAAATCAACTAATATCTTTATTATCCCTTATCATCTCATTATCCAAATAATTAATAAAAGAAACAACACAAAGACCATGTGTCATCAACTAGTCGAACAAACCCCCATGTGCAGGCCAACTCTTGATTTGAAATAATTCAAAAGAATTTGAATTAACATATCCTACTTTTTCTCTTGCCAACCCTTGTTGATTAATCAAATAATAATCCAATTAATCTTAATAATATCCTTATCTATCTCCATTATCTTATCAAATAATAATAAAAACAAAGAGTCCATGTGCTTGACAAACTCCAGCCGAAAGAAACAAAGGCCATGTGCAGCCAATTTACGCCAGCCTTAAAAAAAAAAAAAACAAAGTGCTGCACCTTAGATTCGAACCAAAGACCTCACGCATCAGCCCTTCTTCCAGCGCCATTGCCAACTCTTCCAGCCCGCCTTTCATGCCATAAAGCCCCCTTATTTAATTATAAGACCTCCCTGGGCCGTTTACCCCAAAAATTAAAAATGCAAAACGCTGCTTTAGCAGCTCGAACCTACGCCTATCCACCTCCAGACTCCTAGTGGCGCTCCAAGCCACTCCACCTACCTGACTTTCTTGTCCGAATTCCTCACCAATTATTTTTAAGGCTTCCCAAGCCAACTCCAACGCCCAAACAAAAATGCCACTTGCAGCCATCGTGCCTCGAACCCAGGCCCTTGTAACACCCTTGGACGTACCCAACCAATTGTACCAAGCCTATTCCTTGTGCCATTATTCGCCCAAAAATTTATTAAAGCCTTATCTCATCTAGCTCCCTCCTTTATGGTACTAAAAAAAAATATTTTAACACTAGGTCAGGCCTAACTCGGGTTATTTTTAGACCCTTAAATATGTCAAATAAATCCTAGAATTTAACCCTTCAAGTACACACATGGGAAATTAGCTAAGTTACAAACAACCCCTAATTTGGGGTGTTACAATTCTACCCCCCTTAGAATAATTTCGTCCTCGAAATTACTTAATATCGTTCAATCGTGCATCCTTAACTCATCACACTACGCTACTACTGCGCACTCTGATCTTAAAGAACTATCATACTTCCTAGAAACATTCCCTACGTTCATAATCCAAGTTCCATACACTTTACTAGCAACCTAAGAGTGAATTAACGTAACCATAACCAAGACAAATAGGTATTCCGAAAATAAGAAACTTACCCGTTGTCATGTCTGGCACATCTTCCTCCTTGCGACGGCCAACTGCATAAACCAACCTTGGTTGCCTCGCCTCTGCACCTTCAGCACCTCGGCCACGCCCGTTACCATTATCATTACCTCTAGCCGCACCTTGACCCTCCGTGGTTGCCGGCCATCCTTCCCGAATTGGCCACGCCTTGATCCTCGCCTTGAGTCCTTGTCAACTTCGCAGACAATCCCCTTATACACGGTGATCCAACGATCCACACTCAAAGCACCCTCTACTTCCTCGCCAAACATTCTCCGAATGAGATTTCCGCATCTAACACACCGAGGTGGCCATCGAAAGCGAGCTTTGTGGCTCTTTCGATTCCCCAAATCTAGCCCTCTTCTCCACATTATCGCCCGATCCAAAGATCCAAAGCCTCTCTTCATTTGTTCCTATCATGCTTTCGTCTTACGGTCTCCTTGATCCCTTCGGCCACCTTAGCCTTCTCCACTAGCGATGAAAACTCACGAACCTGCTATGGAGCAATTATCAGCCTCAAGTCATCTCTAAGCCCGTCCTCAAAGCGGACGCAACGTTCATGTTCAGTAGCCACGATGCCTCTAGCGTATCTACTTAGCCTTAAGAATTCGCCTCATACTCGACACCGACTTAGTTCCTTGCACTAACCCCGTAAAAGCTTTCCTCCGAGCATCAGTATAGCTGGTGCCCACATACTTCTTCTGAAAAGCAACTCTAAAATAATCCCACGTAAGATCATCCGCCGTGGCACCATCTCGAACAGTGAGCCACCACTGATACGCTTCATCCTTTAGAAGCGACACTGCCCCTTTCAGCTTTTCCTCCTCAGTCAGGTCAAGATCATCCATGATCCTTTCGATTGACTCAGCCAAGACTCACAAGACCGGGTGCCACACTCGACACACCCGGAATACCTTCGCTCCGTTCGATCGGAGTCGCTCGGAACAGATTTTTGAGCTCCCAAATTTCCACCAACCCCAGCCACCATCTCCAAGACTCAGAAAGCGACTTGCGTATATGACCTCACCACCGGCCCGATCCTCGCTCCTCAGCTCTAAAAGTAGGAGGTGGTGGTGGCGGTGGTACCTCATTTTCAGAACCTTGACCCGACCTGACGGGTTCAGACACCGTCATCCTGCCCCTACCGCGTCCACGGCGTCCACATCCTCTAGAACTCATTTTATCTACCGCGCTTTTAATCTGATTAAGAAAATTTTTATGCGTTAGCATTTGTTCCACTTTCTTATTCGCGAAGAAATTTTATGGATAGAGTTTTAATCAGAGATTCTTTCGAGCAAACAAGGTTTCAGTTTTCTATCCTAGTTCACACAAAGGAGTTCATGCATCCATTCCTTAATACTTTCCATACCTATTCGCTCTTCGGACATTTCTGCCCATTTCTAACCCAGGGGTATTTTCGTCATTTTCCTACAGGGGTATTTTCGTAATGAAAGAAGTTGTAAAATTTTAATAAAGCAAATCACTTTGAAATTCCCCAAAACTGGAGGATGTTTTTGAAAATTGGCAAAATTTAAAGATATGGCATCGTTTTGGAAACCAGGGGTATTTCGGTAATTTTGTCAATCAGGGGGGCAATTTTGTAATTTTAACAAATCAGGGATGTTTCAACAATTACAAAACTTGGTGGGTTCCCTTTTTGAAAGTTTTTCCCTTTTAAGAGGTCATGTTCGTAAAGATTCAAAACCAGGGTCATTTCGGTAATTTTGCAACCTGAGGGCGTTTTCGCAATTTCCTAAAACCAAAATATTTTGTTGATGATTTGCAAAGCAAGGTTTTTGAATATTTGTAAAATCATTGAAATTTTTGGGCAAAACCATTGAATTAATATTTTATGAGTCAGGGCATTTTGGTAATTTTACCCCTAAGGGTATTTCTGTAATTTTTCACAAATCAAGTTTTTCGAGAAAAACATTGTAAAAGTGACGTTCTCAGCTTTGAAAGGGTTTATCGCAAAAGTTTTGAAAACATTAGGGTTTTTGTTGTTTCATTCTTTTCAAAACATGGCTAGTTCCCTTTCGGGTTTTAGTCATTATGTTAGGCCTGTGACCGAGCCCTCTTGGTCAGGGTGAACCAAAGCTACGCACCAGGCAGGATTCGGGTGAAGAGGAGGTGAGTCACACGGACTGCTTAAATACCAAGCTCCCACTGAACCTTTCTAGACATGCACACAGAGGTTGCCACACCACTGAGCCTCTCGAGTTAGGGTGAACCAGAAGCTACGCACTGTAGGATACTGCGAAAAGGAGGTGAGTCACGAGGATCGCTTAAATACTGTGCTCTTCTTAGGATCCACTCCTAGACATGCGCATGAGGTTACCACACCCTAGCCTGACTAAGTCATAGGTTGATTTAGTTCGTTAAGTCTTATGTTTGGTTTGTGTGTTTGAGTAGTCTAATCTTAGGGTTCAAGTTCCTATAAGTCTATCTACGTTCCATGCTTCCTACCCTTCTACAGAATATAATTCACAAAGAGGTTTAGATGTACTTACCTGGGCGGATCGGTGCTGGAGACTCGGGCCATGCTGCTTAAAAACCCAAAAACAATTCAAAAGGCCTACTAAAACATTTTTGGGCCTTGGGCCCCCACAGCCGAGCTTTGAACTGGGCTCTGATACCAATTTTGTAACAACCCAAACCCGGCCCAAACATTATGGCCGAATCTAGTTTGTTACAGGGAAAAGATATTTTTGAAAGAAAACCTTTTTAAGTCGATTTAAGTTTGTCGAAAACTTTTCATTTGATTGTCTTGTGAAAACTCTACTTAGTGTTTATTGGAAATCAATTTAAGCCAAGTTATTATAAAATTTCGAAGGTGCCCGATGGCACGATAAAATACTTTTCGATTGAATTTGGAAAACATGTGATTTTAAATGCAATATGGATAACATAGTTTAAAACAAAGTATCCAACATATGAAAAATAACAAACATAAAGTATTAGGAGGCCTTATTACATCCAAAACAAAATTTAACCGACAATAAAACAAAATAACGAAGTTTAAAGTTTAATTAATTCAAAAACCCTTCGCATGGCCACCTCGAGTCCACCCGGCCCACAATCGCGATCTACGTGTCACACTGAAAAATGTAAAGGAGAAGGTGAGTCACCAAGACTCGTGATGTAACCCTTCCCGGATTTAAACAATTTCATACACGACATATAATCAATCATCATGTACTAAGTCATGCACCCAACCTAGCCAACCGAACGCCTTGTCTACCCTCGTGTGTGGTACCAAACCACCGGTGGTGCCAAACCACCGGTGACGTATAGTCACGGATGTGATGCCAAATCACTGGAGGTGCCAAACCTCCGGTATCCATAGACACAAACGATTGATGGGGCCAACCCATCGTGTGATGCCAAATCACCGGCGCTAATCCCTTATGATAATCGTGGGGCCAACCCATTGTGGTGCTAAGCCACGGGACGACGCGATGAGGTACCAAACCTCTGGAGGTACCAAACCTCTGGTGACCGTAGTCACGCGTGTGTTACCAAAACATCGGTGCCCGTCGCACGCAGATATATGTGCGCCCTCCACTCATCAATCCCACATCAAACATTTATTTCACATAATTCATGCTACCATATACTTAATCACATATGTACAGTTTTATCATCACCATATGCAACGTGTATTAAACATACCATGCTTCCCAAAAGCATCTCAAAATATTTCATAATCAACAAGGACTTACGGTTCCTTGCTTATACCATTCACGGTATTAGTCCCGAATCTACATGATCAGGTTAGCACACACAATGATTTAGTACATTTAATTAATTATAAGTGTGTATACACACACTGTCACCACCGAATGATCTAAATCCCGAAAAGAGATGTTGGTCACCACAGTTCTCTCTGCACCTATATTCGGCCAACATAGGATTAGTACTATGGCCTAAACGGCCAACCCAAATATTTAAAAGGGTTCTCTTTTGAACCCGAATCCTTACCTATTCGCCCTCGAGTATACTTATAGCACACGCTTTATGATTTTGCTTCCCTTTTCCTACAATCGGCAGTCATTAGTATCATAATACTAGCATTCGGCTTGCTTTTGATCATCATAGAATAGTTACTAGATTGATTTCTTACCACCCTTACCAAAACCGTTTATTAGAGATTAGGGGCTGGAGTCGATTGCTTCTCGATCCCGGAGTACCTCTGCTAATTCGATTGTCAAAGAAATTTGAAGAGATCTTTACCACCTAATATTCAGCCAAGACTACTAAGGGAGTAGTAGGGAGATTCGGCTAGAGGAAAAATAATGGGAGAAAAGAGTGTTAGAATTTCGGCAAATAGGAGTGAATGTTCGGCTAATAGGAACTAAAAGAAAAGGGGGATTGAGGAAGGGGATTCGGCAAGGAGAAATAGAGAGGGTTTCGTCCAAGGTCTTGAGAGGATGGAAAAATAAAAGAAAAATAAGAAAGAAAGGTGTTAGAAATTTCGGCTAAGCAAAATGGAAAAAAAAAAGCAAGGTGATCAATTGGTGCTTTTATAAGCATTCGGCACCCCCCCTTAAAGCTTGCCGTCCACCTTCTCATGAGGAGTTCAAAATCTACCAATTTCCTTGAAATTCTCCTAGCCACTCACTCAAATAATTTTGAATACTCAACATTATTCAAAAAAAAAAATACTATAATAATCCAAATAAAATCAACTAATATCTTTATTATCCCTTATCATCTCATTATCCAAATAATTAATAAAAGAAACAACACAAAGACCATGTGTCATCAACTAGCCGAACAAACCCCCATGTGCAGGCCAACTCTTGATTTGAAATAATTCAAAAGAATTTGAATTAACATATCCTACTTTTTGTCTTGCCAACCCTTGTTGATTAATCAAATAATAATCCAATTAATCTTAATAATATCCTTATCTATCTCCATTATATTATCAAATAATAATAATAAAAACAAAGAGTCCATGTGCTTGACAAACTCTAGCCGAAAGAAACAAAGGCCATGCGCAGCCAATTTACGCCAGCCTTAAAAAAAAAAACCAAAGTGCTGCACCTTAGATTCGAACCAAAGACCTCACGCATCAGCCCTTCTTCCAGCGCCTTTGCCAACTCTTCCAGCCCGACTTTCATGCCATAAAGCCCCCTTATTTAATTATAAGACCTCCCTGGTCCATTTACCCCAAAAATTAAAAATGCAAAACGCTGCTTTAGCAGCTCGAACCTGCGCCTATCCACCTCCAGACTCCTAGTGGCGCTCCAAGCCACTCCACCTACCTGACTTTCTTGTCCGAATTCCTCACCAATTATTTTTAAGGCTTCCCAAGCCAACTCCAATGCCCAAACAAAAATGCCACTTGCAGCCATCGTGCCTCGAACCCAGGCCCTTGTAACACCCTTGGACGCACCCAACCAATTGTACCAAGCCTATTCCTTGTGTCATAATTCGCCCAAAAATTTATTAAAGCCTTATCTCATCTAGCTCCCTCCTTTATGGTACTAAAAAAAAATATTTTAACACTAGGTCAGGCCTAACTCGGGTTATTTTTAGACCCTTAAATATGTCAAATAAATCCTAGAATTTAACCCTTCAAGTACACACATGGGAAATTAGCTAAGTTACAAACAACCCCTAATTTGGGGTGTTACAAACCACGTCCAGCACCATTACCACCACGACCTGATCCACGGCCTCACGGTGGCTGCTGAGTGCCACTAGCTGGCTGTGCATCAAGGTTACGAGCTTCCTGAGTCGGAGCAGTCTATCGAGGGCAATTCCTATATTGATGGTCCTAGGAACCATATTTAAAACAACCACCAGTTCTCTTCCAGCATTCACTAGGGTGTCGTTTCCCAAAGTCAGCACATTCTTGAATCTCATTGGTAGCCACAGGTGCTCTAGCTTGAGCTGACTCATCACTCCGAGGCCTCTTTTGAAACCTTTTAGTAGAACCCGAGTACTTAAAATCCCTCTTGCCTCTGACTCTTTCCCAGTTCTGACGTTCTGAGTTCTTAGCCTCTTCGGCTATCTTGGCTTTCTCCACAAGCGCGGCAAAAATCCTTTCTTGTTGCGGGGCTATCAATACCCGTAACTCGTCATTCAGCCCATCCTCAAAATGTACACAGCGCTCATGATCGGTCGGCACTATTGTGCGAGCATAACGACTCAAGCGTAGAAATTCTGCCCTAGCACCTCGGCCTTTACCACAGCCACGCCTACCACGTCCACGTCCTCTAGCGCTCATTTTGACTATTTTGGTTTAATCTGATTTACAAGTTTTATGAATCAGAATAATATTTCAGTGTTTATTAACGATATTTTATGAGATATAAGATATAGAGTTGTTTTCACAATTATTTCCTATAGTCTCAATCTCTACAGCTTCAACACCTAAAACTAGAAGTTCTAGAGTGTTCCTATGATCATATCACAATAATAAACATTCAATATACGAATACTTACTTGACTTGGTGCCAGATGCTCGTGGTGCCATACTACCTTTAAAACATAAATTCTATAAATTGGAAACAGCTTTAAACAAAAATAGTTGTTGAACCCAAACCACAGCCGAGTTTTGAAACTAGCTCTGATACCATAAAATGTAACACCCCAAATCTAGTCTATGCGTTAAGACCAGTTTTGGTATGCCACACAAAACGAACATACATCTAGTCATTTAATGATTTAAAGAAAGCAGATTCTCAAAACTATTTTGGAAATGAAGTTTATCAAAAACCGAGGTTAATTTAAAATCTATGATTTTAAACATAAGAGTTTATAATTTGAAATCAAAATTCATAAAAGAGTTTTTACAGAAAATTTTACAAGATAATGACATTTAAGAAAACCCCTTTTTTATATATAAATTAAAGAAAATTTATAAAAATAAAATAGTCTCATTTAAGTATCAAAAATGTAATTAAAATCCATCCACGAAATAAAATCCATAAAAATAATACCAGAGGCCTTATTACATCACAACTGAAATATTAATTAAATAAAAATACTTAGGAGTAGTTCAAAGCTCATAAAAACCATTATTTGAAGTATGGCCTCCACGAAGTCATCCTCGGCCTAAGCCTCCATTACTGATTGTTACCTGAGAAGGGTAAAAGAAACGGGGTGAGTTACTTAGAACTCAGTGTGTAACCCACTTACCAAGTTCACTAGGCCAAACCATTAAAGCATTTAATTAGGCTTGAGCCCATTTACGAATATAACAATTTAATAAATAAAAATGCATATAAAATGCAATTCCCAACCAAGCTTAAATTTCTATCCACTACACACCACCCGTACCAACCAGCACACTTGTGGGGATCAAGTCAACCCACCCCGCCAATACACCAATCGCAGGCATTAAGCCATGTAATTCGCAGGCAAAATGCCATTTAAAACAATGATTCGCAGGCCAGTAGCCATTAATACGTAGGCATTTAAGCCATTTAAACTGGGCACGAAGCCTTCTTCTCTTCATCAAAATATCCCAACCCATGTAATCATGTTTATACAATGCACAACAATTTATTCATATGATAAGTTTTGCATCAGGCCCATAATAAAATTTGGCCCATTGCATAATTTGGCCCATTAAGCAATATAACAAATTGGCCCATATAGCGATCTATTGAAACGGCCCATTAAGCAATCTATCGAAACGGCCCGTTAAGCAATCTATTGAAATGCCCCATTGAGCAATCTATCGAAACGACCCATTAACACATGAGGCCCATATATCACTTTTTCTCAAATTAGCCCATTAAAGCGATTTCATAACTTTCACGATTTTAATACCGATTTCATGCACTTACACTAAAGTGTTAATAAACAATATTTTTCTGATTTTACCAACTTTGCGATAATTAATTTAATGCTTAATAACAGTATAACATCTAACCCATGAGATAAGTGTGAAATTACACACCTGATTACGGTGAGAACTATACTTTCCCGCTTGTCGATACCTAAATACGTGTCACGCTTGATTAGAGCACTATTACTTAATATAAAACTATACTAAAGATAAGCGATCTAGATATTTACCCTAGGAATCTCGAACAATAACTATTTGTCGGTTCTTTTCGATTGATGGTTCACAACCCGATGGGAAATCCTGAACAGCTAATGGCTCCGAACTACGAACAACTTCGAATAATAGATTCTCCTTGGATGAGGGTCTACAACCCGGTGGAAAGTCTCGGATTGCCAAAATAGCCCTTCGCTTGAATTTAGAGGGAATAATGAATCCGCCCCTCTTCCGAACACTATTCACTACTCTTTTCGACCCTATCTTGTTTGCCTTCATTGATAGAAGAATATTAGTCCAACTAATATTTCGAAATTTTAGTCTATAAGTTTTAAGGGTGAAATTGGCTTACCACTAAATCTTACGTTCACGGAATGAAAAATCGAGCGATAGCGCCCCTAAGATAAAATCGATTAATAACTCCATCTTTAACGAAATAACGAGTAATATGGAAGTCCTTGATAGAAACCCTTACCTTAACACTTTGAATCGAATCCTAGCGAATCACGATGCTTACGAATACTCCGAGTTTCGGCCTTCACTTTATCACTATAAAGACGAGAAGATTGTCTATGAAAATGGGATGGAGAATGCTATTTTCGGTCAAAGGACCCTTCCAAACTAATATATATATTCGGCTAGAGAAAAGAAGAGAATAACGATTTGAAAAGGGTTATTACCGATTATTCAAAACGAGTGCAAAGAAAACGATTGATAATAAAATATGTGTAGAGGGAAGTTTGGCCAAGAAGAAAAATTTGATGAAGATGATGCTAGCAATATTCGGCCATAGAGGAAAAGAGAAAGGAGAAAATGTGTTTGTGAGAGTGAGCAAAATGGAGAAAGAAAGAGATAAAAGATGAAAGGTTTGTGATTCAGTTTTCAAAGGTGAGAAAAGAGCAAAGAGAGAGGGTTGTGACAAAGAAGCATTCGGCAATAGGGAATAAAAGAAAGAAAAAGAAATGGCTCTTGTGTTTTTGTATTTTCGGCACTAGGAGAAAAGAACTTGAGAGGTTTGGCAAAATATGACCAAATGGTCAAAAAGAAATGACCAAATGAAGAAAAAAATATTCACTAATACACAAAATACATTCGGTTAGGGAGAGAAAGATGAAAAGAAAAGATTTTGTGAAAAGCACAAAATGACCAAAATGAAAGTGACCAAACTTGCTACACATTCTTACCAATACCTCCAACAACATTCGACCACCCCCCAGCCCCCAAAACCGTCCAAGTTCATGGACAAAGTTTGGCCATTACAAACTTTCCAAAACATTACCCTTGTTTCATGCCTTATGTCCCCCTTACTTGCCTTTTCCATATGATTCTTTACCTTAAGTTCATTCTTACCATATCTCTTAGCCATCATACCATAAAAATAAAATCCAACCTACCAAAAATAAGGCTTGATCGACACATGCTAGAAGAGTGCAAAAATAAAAGTCACTAAATGCATTCCAAAGGATTCAAACCTCTTCCCTCAAGCAACACTTATGGCGCCAACTCCACTTTACTACTAGCTCATCTTATGCTAGTTTTTGTCATTTAATTTCCTTAAACAACAAGGTCACTTGTTCCACTTCAATAAGGTACTCATTACTAAAATTTATTCTAATTTCGAATAAATCCCGAGCCTTCTCAAGATTATATTAAACACACAAATTGAATCATTCACAAACTAAGCACCAAAAACATGCAACATATCGATACTCAATTTTTAGGATGTTACACATGCTCTATCAATGAGTACAACGAACTCTTTGATTTCCAAAATCCCGACTAGCAGACGGATGTCTTCATTAAGACCATCTTCGAATCTCTTACACATTATAGCTTCAGAAGACACACATTCCCGAGCAAACTGACTCAGTCTAACTAATTCTCGTTCATATTCCGTAACAGACATACGGCCCTGCTTTAGTTCCAAAAATTCCTTTCGTTTCTGATCAACAAATCTCTCACTGATATATTTCTTTTGAAACTCGATCTGAAAGAAGTCCCATGTAACTCACTCTTTTGGAACCACAGAAATCAAAGTTTTCCACCATTGATAAGCTGCATGTCAAAGTAATGATACCACACATTTTATACATTCTTCCGAAGTCAGAGATATTTCATCGAATACCCGGATAGTATTTTCAATCCAGAACTCAGCCTTTTCAGCATCATCATCTTTAGTAGCCCGGAATTCTTCTGCACCATATTTACAGATTTTATCAATCGGGGGCTTATTCAACAGATTCGAATGCATAACTGGTGGCACAACTGTAGTCAGAGGAGGATTAACTGGGGGTGGAGGTTGTGAAATAGTCGGGTTATTCTTAACAAACTGAGTGAACCACTCACTCATCATTTGGAAGAAAGCCTGTTTAGCTTCTCCCTCTTGACCGCTCGTAGCCGGTCTCAATTCAGAGAGCTCTGTCCCTTGCGCGAGAGCAGGAGCATTACTGTAACATCCTGGAAAGGGCCTATGCATTTCCGGTTTAATTGTACGAAATGACAAGTCTTAAGTACTATGAATAAATTTCTAATTTTTTGGAAATGAAAATGGAAATGAATATTTTTGGAAACCTAGAAATGCATAGAAATGAAAATGGAAATGAACATTTTTGGAAACCTGGAAATGTAAGGAAATGATTAAAAAATGGAAAGTAAACATTTCTGGAAACTTGGAAATGTAAGAAAATGGCAAGTTTACAGAGCCGATCGAAAATTTTAGGGCCTATGGAAATGATGTAGAAATGTCAGGATTTAAAGTTTAAAATAGGAAATTAAGGCAAGGTGGCCTTAAAAGAAAAAGTTTGTGAAATTTGACACACAAACAGGCTTGGAAAAGTGGCCTGAAGATGGCACTTAGGGCCTATGGAAATGGCGCCATATGCAAGAGGAATGGGCCTGAGTTCGAGCCACTTGGGAAGCAAATAAAATAAGTTTTATTTTTGCTTCTAGAGACACCAAGGTGGACGGCACAAGCCTTCTAGAAAGGAGATGTTTTATTTCCATAAATATTTGATTAAATTGGTGATAAATAAAGGATTTTTAATTTGGGATTATTTTGAAGAGATAATTAAGTGCTTTTAATTTAAACAAAGTGATAATTAAAGGATAATATTATCACAAAGGAACAGTGGTGGCCAAGTAGGGGACTCTAGCCTGGTAAATTCGGCTAAGGGAGGAAAAGTGAGGCCATTCTTCCATCTTTTCCTAAGTGTTGCCGAAAATTCCCTAGCCCTTCTTTCTCTGTGCCAAAATTTTCCTTAAGCAAAACTTCATCTTTTCTTCTTCTCTCCTTTTCTACTGTCAAATCAAAATCTCTTTGATCCTTGTTTAAATCTCCATAGCCGAATCTCTGTGACTCTAGGCAAGGAAGCAATCGATTAAAGCGTAAAAGGTAAGATTAAGCATTATTCAAGTTCCTTTCTTTTCTATTTGCCGAAAGAGAAGGGTCTAATCTCTATTCTTGCTTTATGGCCGAATCTATAAGGATCTCTCATGTTCTTTTTACAACTTTCGAATACAAGGAGGAATCTTTCGGGAAATTTGAGGATCTAAGGTAAGAAATATGAATATTCGGCCATAGGCCATTTAATGGTGATTAAGGGTTAGAAATCAATCTAACATGTGCGTATAGGATTTTCGACAGCATCAAGGAAGCAAGGATCTATTTTGGGATTTGAATAATCAATCAAATCGACATCAAAGGTAAGTTTTTAGAATACAAATCCTATTAGGATTTGGTTTTTAAGCCGAATAGGTTTATTGATGTGTTTAAATGATTGACCGAATATAGGAGTAAACGGATCTAAGGCAAAGATCAGTCTTTCGGGATCTCAAGGAAATTATTAAGCAAATCAGGTGTGTACCCACACTAGCTTTTAATATATCATATGGCAAATATTTAATATGTGAATGTATAAGAATGTGAATATGTGGCTAAAGTACCTAATGTGGTACAAAGTACTGTGCACGTTTCCTACTCTCACTAGGATTATGAAATATGTTATTTATAACATGTGAAAATTTATAAGAATGTGAATTTAAGTATTATACGAATGTTAAGAATATCATGGGGCATTCGGGTTATATGAAAAGGGGAAGTGAATGTGATGACTTCGGTCTCACTATCTGAATGTGGTGACTTCGGTCACATTATCTGAATTTGGTGGCTTCGGTCACATTATCTGAATCTGGTGTCTTTTGACACAATTATATCTGGTGGCTATGCCACAAATTTTATATGGACGATGAGCACGTCGATCGCAATGATCGCCGATGGAATGTAGCGAATGGAGGGTCGACTTAGTAGTCCCCACGGTGTGCAGGTTGGTACAGGGATGTGTAGCGGATGGCATCTAGGTTTTGGGTTCGGGAATGCATCATTATCTTGAATTAATGTGTGAACGTGATATGTATGGTATGCCCTGATTTATTAAATTGTAGTGTTGGTTACACATTGAGTCTGTTTGACTCACCCCGTTGGGGAATATTTTTTTCAGGTGATGAGCAATAATGGACCGAGTCGGCAGGGACTAAAGGTGGCCATGCATAGTAAGGAAAAAAAAATCTTATTATTTGGGACTTTTATTTCTACTAAGTACTCTACTTTTAAACTTGGGAATTAATTGATGTAATAAGGCCCGATAGGCCATAGCTTTGTTTCTTTATTTTTTTTATTTTATTATGTTAGGAATTATCTTGATTAAAGTTTAAGAAAAATTTATTTCCTTAAAAATAAACCCTAAATTGTTTCTTAACTCTAATTAATTGGATTTTCAAATAAAATTAAATGGGCTTCCCATCTAAGCCCAATCCAAAACGTTATATTTTCAAAAATTACACAAAATTTTCTCTAAGTAACACAGAACTTTGAAACCGGTTTACTTAAGGAACATACCAGATCCGGCTCAGGCTCGTGGGTCGAGTGTAGGGTGTTTCAATTACTTTCTACGTCGTCAGCTACGGCTCTTTTGGGATCCATTACTATACAAAAATCACATTTTATACGTTAGGATTCATCACACTATCACAATTCAGATATATGGCATGTATAGCTAGACTCTGACACGCTACATTAATTCGAGAATCGGCTAAACCGTAGCTCTGATACCAACCAAATGTAACACCCCTAACCCGTAACCAACATCGGATTAAGGTTAGGAGCGTCACTGGACAGATCAAAAACTTACACAGATAAAATCATACGTTCAATCATCATTCTCAGACATAATGTCCCTTAAGCGGGTCCTTGAGACCTTAATCGTGCTTAGACGACGAGTCGGGACTAAACTGAAACACATATGAAATATCATGAAAATTTGAAACTTTTCTAAAATACAGGGGAGACACGCCCGTGGGAGGAGATCGTGTGCCCTCCACGGCTTCTAGACACCCCCGTGTGTCATTTCGTGTCTATATACTGACTTGGTCCCCATGGACACCAGACACAATCGTGTGTCATAGCCGTGGTCCTATACTGACTTCCCCACCACGGTCACCAAACACACCCGTGTTAAGGTCGTGTTGCTTTTAGGCTACATTCCGCCAATGATCCCACGGTCTTAGGCATGCCCATGTGCCACAACCGCGTGACATTATAGGCCATCTACAAGGCCAAAATGCCACCCATAAGGGTCAAACCTATAATCAACATATATCATCCCATTTCATTCACCTATGACCATCAAAACATACCAAATAGCCAACCAATTCATGCATATTTGTCAACAAATGTAATCATACTATAATCCATCAATATCTATTCAATCTAACCATTCAAACCAATTTCAAACATACCAATTTGCATGATCAAATCTCAATTATGCTCAAACACCAATCATCTATATACTTACCATTTCAAAACCATTTCATATATCTACTAATCATACCAAAACAACTTCACATATCATACTTCTTTAAGCATATATCAAAATATATCTAGCCAGATCACATGGCTAAGTTCACTTTACAACTTATACCAAGACTAGCTTATACATGCCATATTAAGCTATATACATTTTCACAGGGTACCAACATAAGTTTTAGTAGTGTGATGACGGTTCGTGACGGTCCCGAGCCTTCAGTAGCTTTGACGACCTATAAAACAGATTAAACACACATAAAGTAAGCTTTCCAAAAGCTTAGTAAGTCAGTACACAAACAAACTTGATATGTAAAGCATGTAAACATATAACCACATTGGCACATTTCTTCTACAAGGTAAATTTATCACATTTATACTTTGATTCATATTCTTGGCCAAATTGCCACATTTATCAATTCAAGAATCACAAACACATAGTTTTTCATATATGCTTTCATGTAACATATTTCCAATCTATCATAGTAAAACACACATAGTCACTTACCTTATATACACATTTGGTGTATAATCAATGTACCTGAATCAGACATTCATTTACTTAATCTATCAAAGCTCAGATTTGTCATTCGAATTTCGGACTTACCCGTTGAACCATAAGGAACCCAGTAAGATACTCAAAAGCTCGGAATAGTAGTACAATGCCATCGTCCCAGACGAGGTCTTACATGTACTCAGATATCAATGCCACTGTCCCGGATAGGGTCTTACACAAATCAGAACGATGCCAATGTCCCAGACATGGTCTTACACGTAAAGATCATAATGATGCCAACGTCCCAGACGTGGTCTTATACGTAAAGCTCATATTGATGCCAACATCCCAGAGGTGGTCTCACACATAATCAGATATCGATGCCACTGTCCCAGATAGGGTCTTACACGAATCTCAAATCAACACCAACGTCCCAGACGTGGTCTTACATGATAACAATAAGATAGATGTCTATGTCATGACTTAGTCAATCCTTCCTATTCCTAGGTTCGTACGGGGCTTCTCAGACTTAGTCACTATATCGAACTTATCTCAGAATTCAAATACATAACCTCTCATAAGCATTCATTATCATCATTAATCATATGAATATTTACAAATGCATACATATACATTTATTTGTATAGTGACTTACCTTGGATTCAGTTTATCGGAACGAAAACGGCTACTCGTTTACTTTCGTTTTCCTGCGATCTAAGTCCGTTTTCCTCGGTTATTAATCTAAACATATTCAGAATTAACCTTTTTATTCACTAATTTATTCAATTCAATCCAGGGACATATATTTAGGGCTATTTGCAAAATAACCCTCATATTTGCACAATTTAGAAATTTAGTCCATTTTTCTCAAAACATCAAATTCACAAAATCCACTTATACATAAGCTTAGCCGAATATATACACCTCACATAAAAGCCCACATTTTTCATCAAATTTGCAATTTAGTCCCTCAATTTGTCATTTTCTCAATTTAGCCCTATTTAGCTAAATTCATCAAAAATTCAAGAACAAAGTATGTTCATCAATTACATATCTATCATTTAACACCATAAAACATCACAAAACTCAACATAGCATCAATGGCATTTTACACAAACATCATCATTTCATGAAATTGAGACATGGGTTTTATAGCTCTCGAAGCAACGATTACAAAAACGTAGAAATTATCAAAAACTAATCAAAGCATACCTTGAATTTAGCTTTCAAATGGCTGAATATAACAAAGCCTTTTTTTCTTATTTTTGTTTGTGTTTTTCGGTAGAAGAATGGATGAACAAAATCCATTTTCATGCCTTATTTTACTAAAATAGACTTAATAATGGATGTACAAAAATGACCTTTAATAATAATATACAAAACACATAATATCAAGGTTATTCATGACCTTAGCCATCCACTAACTTGATAATGGCTTAATTGCCATTTAAGGCCTTCAGCTTTACAAAGCCACAACACTTAGGTACTTTAACAAATAGCAAGCAACTTTCACATTTAATGTAATTCAATCTTTTTGTCAAATTAAACACACAGACAGTCAAATTAGCTTACAAAAATTTAACACATGCTTAGTCACATATCAACGGTGTAGAAAATAATATTAAAATATTATACAGACTCGAATTCGTGGTCCCCAAACCACTGTTCTGACTAGGGTATAAACCGGACTGTTACAATCAGTCCTAGCAACTTGTCGAGTCTTATTCATTATACTTCTACTTGTGATATTTGGACTACGTTATAACAATTTTTTTCTATTTCTTCCACTACCAGAGTCATGCGACTTCATTCCATGCTTAAGGGTGTAAAGAAACGAGATTTGTTTATAAGGGAGTATCTTATTGGGATTTAGTTAATTTGTGATAGTCTTGAGAGCTGTGGACACCTTCTGTCAGAGGTTACCTATTGAATATGAGTCCATAGTGTCGGTTATTGCATCAAGTCAGGAACCATACAATCTTCAGGGAGTATGTAGTGTGTTGTTAGATACAGAATCTCGACAGAAAGACCTTTTGTTTCCTTTACCAACGACTCCATTAAGTGTGCATACTGCTAAATCTCAAAGGGCTTCCTCTTTACCTTGTCTAGCAGTTTAAAATTTGGTGAATTCTTCTTTTTCATATGCTTCTCCAATTGCTAATTTTCAGTCTGATTCATATTCTCCTAGTTATTAGTAGTTTTATCAAGCTCTGCAGTTGGTGTTTCACAGTTGTGGAAGAGGTCACGATTCTCATCCTCAATGTCAGATTTATGGTAAGAATGGTCATCTGACTCTGCTCTACTATCATCGGTTCGATCAATCATATTTTGATGATTCTTGTCCTATGTCTCTAGTTATGAGTAGTGCTTCTGGAAACTTCACTAGTTTTTCAAATGAGCTGCTACCGTCAATTCTCCTTGGGGTCAAGCTCACAATGTTGTTGCTTCTTCAGCGGTTGTTGCGGTGGTGCCTAGTATCTAGATACTAGTGCCGCCAATCATTTAACAAATAATGCGACCGCACTTGCTCAATCTACTCCTTACACTAGTTCAGGTAACATTCAGATGGCTAATGGTAAAAAGTTATTCATTTCACATATTGGTAACACGTTTCTTTCCTTTTCTGATCATGTATTGGTATTGGAAAAATTGTTGCATGTACCCTATGTGACCAAGAATACTATCTGTATCATAATTTGCCATAGATAATAATGTATTCTTTGAATTTTATCTGGGTTATTGTCTAGTGAAGGATATCATGACTAAAGTTGTTTTGATACATAGGAAGGTGGACAAAAGTCTTTACAAGCTGAACTTCAATTCTCACAACTCTAGCAACAATAATGGTGATAATTGTGCTATTTTTCAACAAGATAAACAAGCCTTCCATACTACTACTCATCCTATTAATCATACTATGGGTACTTGTGTTTATCCTAGTGGTGTTTCTTCTAATTCCTCTAATGTAAATGTGTCTTTTGATTCTTCTACTGTAATGTGGCATCGACATTTGGATCATCCTACCAAAGATGTTATGTTTCGAGTTCTTCAACTTTGTAATATTTCTAGTTTTGTAAATAAGATGTTTGATTTTTGTGAAGCATGTCAATTAGGAAAAAGTCACAAGCTTTTATTTGGTTCCTCTACTATAGTATATATGCAACCTTTACTGTAATGCCCTGAATAATTTATTTCTAATTTTATAAATATCTGACACAAATGTGTATCTGCTTAAGTGATTAAGTCTTCTGGGTGTGTGTGAGATGTCTTGGGTTCAAGTCCCATGTTTGCAAATTTGTTATTTTTTATCCAAGCCTTACCCTTGTGGAGTGGGCTTACATAATATTGTCTATTAATTCATATCAGAATGAGTCTGCTGGTTCGAGCGGTAAAGGAGTTGGTGTGTTAGGGGTCTTGTGTTCGAGTTCTTGCATTGGCGAGAATGTTAATTTTTGCTCGGTTGTCTAATGGAGTTTTGGTGGAGTTGGGATTTTGAGAAAATTGTTTGTTAGTGGGTTAGTGGGGAGTAAATTAAAGGATTTAGTGGATATTTCTATATTTATTATTTTATATCTATTTTTCAAAATTTTCTCTCTCTTTTCCCCAAATTTTCCTTCTAACATTTTATCCAATTTTTCTTTTTGGTTATTGATGTTTTTCCCTTTTTAGGTAAAATCATTAATTCATTCTACTTTATCGATTCTGTTGGTGGTCCTATCGTGTAATCATGGCTTTGGTTTATGGGGTTCCCTAATCGATTGGTAAGTGAACGTTATGTGTCTATGACTTTTGCTTGAGCTTTTGGCGACGACAATCTGTAATGATTGATTAGTGGTAATTTGTATTTAGGAGCAGATTGTGGAGCTGGGAATTGCACTTCAGTGGTTTAGTGCGCGTTAGAGGCAATTTGTCATTGATGGTAAGTCGGTTCCCTATTGGTTCTTGTATCAAATTTGTTAACCAATCTACTAAATAGATGTTGGGTACTCTATTTTTAGGTTTTGAAAGGCTCGTGATAGTTTTCACATCAAATCGATACCAGGTGTGGTCCCAAAACACGAAAAATAAAGTTTTGGTGAAAGTTAAAAATGCATATTATCAACGCCACACGGGCATGTGGGCCCATCCCAGTCGATGTTGGCCACACGGGCATGTGGGCCCATATTTTTAAAATTTTCCCTAGGGTCACACGTGTAACAGCCTGATTTAGGGCCTAGTCTGAATAGTGGTGCGAGGCCATTAATCCGAGGTGAATTTATGAGTTTTTAAAGTTTATGCCATGTCTGCATGTTAGTGTGAAAGTTTCATGAAGCAATTTTGTTAAATTGAGGTTGAATGGCCCAAAAGGACTAAATTGCAAAAGTTGCAAAATATGAGTTTTTAGAAGCTTTTTGTATGAAATAGCTTTAGAATAATAATTAGAAGTCCTTAAATAGCAATTTTCCCAAATTATAATTTTTGGACAAAATTGGTCATGAGTTAGTAAAATGGAAATTGTTTTAAGAGAAGGGCATTTTGGTCATTTGTCTAATAAATGATTAAAATAGGAAAAAGATGATAAAAATCTATTCATCTTCTTCCTCACATTGACGAAAATTTGAAGACTCCATAACTAAGGTTCTTCATTTTTTTTCAAGCTTGCTAGTAAGTTCATCTTAGCCCCGTTTTTAATATTCTTTGTATTTTTGAAGTTCTCGTATTATGAATTAGCTATTTGTAGCTATAAAATGAGCTAAGATACATGTTCAAAAATCTACCCATGAATGACATACATGTTAAATGATGTTTTATGGAAGTTTATGAGAGTTTGATGTTAGATAAACATCTTTTCCTTAGTGAATTTCATGAAAATTGATAGTATGGACCAATTTGTAATAGTTATGAAAATTGGTCATACATACTAGAAATAGTGAGAATTGATGATTGTTATAGTAGAGAAAATGAATTAGCTTAGCATGAAGTTTAAGAAAGTTGAATGAAAATCATTTTACGAGCCTAGAGGCAAAAGTGCAAATATGAGAAAGTTTAGGGGCAAAATAGTAATTTTGCCAAAATATGAGTAAAGAGTCAATTTAGTCAATGTATGTATTAAATGATCTATTTATGATTATAGATCAAGAAAAATGAAGCCCGGATCAAAATCGAGGCAAGAACAAAGTCGAGGACTAAATTACATATCTACATACATTTTGTATATTGAGGTAAGTTTGTATGATTTCTAAGCTTTATAATTTCTATCATTGAATTTCTCAGTATAATGTACATTATTACAATGGAATGCTTAATGCTATGTTAAACAAGGAAATCAATGAGATTAAGTTTAAGCAAGTCCCAATTGAAAATGAATTTCTCAAGATACTCGATCTACCAGATGAGATAAGAAAGTCCGTATAAGACCAAGCCAAGGCATGGCATCGGCAATCAAGTAGAGATATCATGTAAGTCCAAGGCAAGCTTGGCATTGAACCGATATCATGTAAGTCCAATGCAAGCTTGGTATTGAACAGATATCATGTAAGTCCAAGGCAAGCTTGGCATTGAAAAGTTATCATGTAAGCCCAAGACAAGTCTTGGCATTGAAAAGCTATCAAGAGAAAGAGATCCCATGTAAGTCCAAGCCAAGGCATGGCATTGGTGAGAATAAGAAAGATTTCATGTAAGTCCCAGCTAAGGCTCGGCATTGACCAGTTCACGAGTAAAGACTTCGTATAAGTCCATGTTAAGACATGGCCTTGAAACCAAGAGATATTCCATGTAAGACCGTATCTAGGTTATGGCTTTGGCATCAAGTTACATGGAATGAGATTTAGTATCCTCGGTTATTCGCAGAAATTCATCGGGCAAAATGAGTAAAATTAAAATGAGATAACAAGAAAGCTAAGTAAGCAAAGCTATTATCAAGTTGAAATTGAGTATTATTTATGTTACGAATGATGAATTAGAGATCATGATTATTGTATTAAAGTATTCAGATCAATGTGATCAAGTGACAAAGGTACCTGGTTTACCTTACAAGTATGAGAATAGTAAGTATCATGAGACATGTAAGAATCAGTATGAGTAAGTAAGCTCTATAGCTAAAATTTATGATACCATTGTTATGTCAAATGGTTTATATTAAGCAAGCATATTGATATGTGCTTTAAATGCAAACTTACTAAGTTAAATGCTTACGTCTTTAATTCTTTCTTTCTATGTAGTCCCGCCAAGCTAACTTGTGGATCGTTGGAGTCGGAGCTCGTAGCACACTATCAATCGCTATTTTGGGTATAGTCAAGTTATTTTACTAAGTATGGCATGTATAGGAAGCATTCATTTTGAGAATATGTTATAAGAAGGGCCATTGTATAGACTATCAAGTTATTATTCTTTTGTATATGGCTAAGTGATTGGCCAAAATTGACTAAGTCTGTATGTTATTAAATTCAATGAAGCATGTAGTATTGTTCATGAAATGTATTGGATTGATCTTGATTTCAGGGTGGCAATTGGCTTGGTAAATAGCCTCTAAGTGCCCACACGGTTGGACACACGGGCGTATGTTTAGGCCGTGTGTACCCTGCACCTTATTGTTTTAAGTCAGGATAGGCCACGGTCAAATCCCACGGCCGTTTGTATGAGCCGTGTATGACACACGGTTAGAACATGGGCATGTGCCCCAGACCGTGTGATCAAGTCAGTATATCAAGGAATAACATACAGTCTAAGACCACAGGCGTGTCAAGGTCGTGTGAATATAGTCAGTAACGCCCACGGTTTGAAGACATGGGCGTGTCTAAGGGTACACGGGTGTGTTCCAAGTCACATGGGCGTGTGAATCCTGCTTCAAAGAAGAGTTTTCGATTAAGTTCCGAAAGTTTTCGGATAAGTGCTTAAAGCCTCGTAGGCCCATGAAATGTATGATTAGACTAAGAAAGATAAGTTTTTAAGTCGGAACAAAATTTTACAGCCCGTAAGTGTATGTTTAAGTGAGTTCAAGCATGGTAATGTCTCGTATCCAGTCCAAGCATCGGCCTCGGGTACGGGGTGTTACAACACGGGTCGTTTCGATCGACTGTAGGCCTAC
This sequence comes from Gossypium bickii, assembly GCA_025503065.1. NCBI lineage: Eukaryota > Viridiplantae > Streptophyta > Magnoliopsida > Malvales > Malvaceae > Gossypium > Gossypium bickii. The sequence goes on along the minus strand of CP106710.1, from coordinate 18,736,245 downwards.
CGTAGGGTTGGTAAGGGCTAACCAAACCCTAAAACTATGTGATCTCTTAGTCTAATATTATGTTCTATATATGACACTGTTATGCATATCTGTTTGTTCTGATGTGTGTATATATATTGGTATCTGTATATGAGCATGTAAGCATGATAATTCTGAATATATGCATCTAATTGGGGTGGGATTTGTATATGTGGAGGAAGTGTTCTGATTGACAACCTTCGCCTATAATCTGGCAGCTTGGTTGCAATTTATCTGATATGTGTCATAATGACATGATATGGTATGTAGGGATGGGTGGGTGTTTTTAAACCCCACATGGTGGGATGGGATGTTCGGAGTTGGTGTGTAGAGCATGGGGGTAGGATTCAGCATATCTGTTCTGTTATCTATATCTAAAATAGACATGAGTTCGAACCTGTATCTGATTGTGTATGAGATTTTTGTATGATTGCATGTCTAATTTTGTTGGGTTACACATTTGTCTGTTATGTTTATGTAATCCACAGATTTAGACGGGTCAGTGCGACAGAGGCTCAACGGGGACTACTTGATTGAAAACTACTTTATTTAGTAATTTACGATTCTTTTTAAGTATATTCTGGTTTTATTTGAGGAGTTTGTAATTTATTGGACTCCTTGGACTGTTTGATTTAATTCTAGGATTTGGATTTTATTTTTACATCTTTATCTGCAATGGATATGAAAAACATGGTTTTTTACTAAAATAAAGGTTTTCCAAACTTTATGAGTGGGATTTCAAAGGAAAATAACGTTTTCTAAAACTTCTGCTATAAGTTACATTTTCTAAAACTTCTGCTATAAGTTATGTTTTGGCAAATGAATTAATTAAACAACGTTGAAGTTATATAAATGAATATGAGTTATTAACCTGTAATGATTTAACGAAACGTATCTGTTTTCAAAACCCATTCTTTGTGACATCTCCAGATTCGGCCATAATGTGTAGGTCGGGTTTGGGGTGTTACATCTACAACTTGTCATCATGGATATTTGGGGGCCAAATCCTATTACTTCTCAGTCAAAACGTTACTATCTCACTTTTATTGATGCTTATACCAGATATACATGGATTTATTTTTTGGCTAACAAGTCCAATGCTCGACATGTGGTTATTTCTTTTCATAAGATGGCATAACGACAATTAGGCTTTACTCCCAAAGAAATTCAATATGATTGGGGAGGAGAGTTTCAGGGTCTTCAAAATTATTTTTCAGATGTTGGAATTCAACATTGACTCTCATGTCCTCATACTTCCTAGCAAAATGGGCTAGGTGAATGCAAACATTGACATATTGCTAAGCTTGGGCTTACACTTCTTCCTCAAGCATCATTGCCTCTCAAGTTTTGGGTTGATGCCTTCTATTTAGTAGTCTATCTTATCAATTGGTTGCCCACTTGAGTATTAGAATTCCAGTATCCTTATGAACGATTATTTGGTCGTGTGCCAGATTATTCATTTCTCAAAGTGTTTAGTTGTCCATGTTATCCACTTTTGAGACCTTATAATACCCACAAGTTGGACTTTCGCTCAAAGATGTGTATTTTTCTAGGGTATTGTCCAAATCAGCATGGCTACAAGTGTTTGCCTTTGGATGGAAAAATATTTTTTTCGCGCCACGTTCAATTTCAAGAGGATTTTTTCCCATATGTTGTCTTGGCTTCCTCTAGTGCTAATTTTGTTGATCTCGTCTCCTCTACTGGTAATTTTGTTTCTGCCATACCTTTTTCTATTGGGCATTTCCTAGTAGCTGTCTTGTTGATAGGTCTACATGGTTCTTCATTGGCTCCATTGGGTATGGCTCCTTCTGACATACATCAGACAACTGCTTATATGCCTCGGTTAGCAGTTCGTGCTATTGTCCTAGTTTTTGCTTCTATTTATAGTATACCAAAACCAGCTCCTGCTATACCCAATTTTGGAGTACTCGATCAATCACAGTAACTTGAACCTTCATGTGATTCCAGTCCACGTAATCCTAGTTCGCCTGCTTTACCGAAAATTTCTGTTTCGAATGTTCATCTAATGATGACATGCTTGAAGGCTGGGATATTTAAGCCCAAACCCTATCATGTTCGAATTGATACATATGAGCATCAGGATATTCATGAGGTGATGAATGACAAAGAATGGCATACAGCTGTGCATAAAGAACTTAGTGCACTTATCTCTAATTGCACTTGGAGTTTGGTTTCTCTTCCGGATAATAGAACTACTATTGGTTGCAAGTGGATTTTGAAGACAAAGAAAAATACAGATGGGTCGGTAGCCCATCGCAAAGTTCGGTTGGTGGCGAAAGGTTTTCTCAAGTTACTATTTTTTATTATAAAGAAGCATTTAGCATGGTCATCAAGCAACTTACAATGCGTTTCTTGTTGTCTTTGGCATTAATAAACAATTGGAAGCTTAGAAAAATTGATATTAATAATGCCTTCTTAAAGGGAGATATTGCTGAAGAAGTATATATGGATCAACCTCCAGGTTTTGAGCAATGTGATGAACGTGGTGTTCCACTAGTCTGTCGACTACACAAGTCAATCTATGGGATCAAGCATGCTCCACGAGCTTGGCTTGAGAATCTGACATCGTTTCTTGTTGGGTCTCTTAGGTTTCAAGCTTCCAAGGATAATTCCTCATTATTCATTAAGGATTTGGAGTAGACTAGTCAACTTTATTTAGCAGTTTATGTAGACGATATCATTGTCACAGGTGACAGCTTGCATGACGTTGGTTCCATCATCTCAGCTTTTTATGAGCGATTCTCGTTGAAGGATTTGGGTAAACGCAACTATTTTTTAGGCATGGAGGTTCATCGAACATCTGATAGTCTAGTTCTTAGTTAAAAGAAAAATGTTCTAGATCTTTTGCATAAACTTAAATTGAATAATGCCACATTGTTACCAACTCTGATGGTTACTACACTGCTTTTAATGGCTTATGATGGAGATCTGTTTCTTGACATCACTCTTTATTGATAAACAGTAAGTACTCTCTAACACATTTGTATAACACGCCCTAATATTGCCTATAGTGTTAATACAGTCAGCCACTACATGCAACGTCCCCTTGACAAGCATTGGAAGGCTGTAAAACAAATTGTTCATTATCTCAAAGGTACCTTTCATCATGGGCTTGTATTTCGACCTTGTCTCTCTTTACACATCACAACTTACTTTGACTCTGATTGGGGAACAACACTGATGATCATCGTTCTATAGCTAGGTATACTATGTTTCTTGGTAGTAACTTAGTTGCATGGAGTTCCAACAAACAAAGTGTTGTGTCACGATTGTCTACAAAAGTTGAATTTCAAAGTGTATTCAATACTGTGTGTGAAATAGCTTGGCTGAAATCATTGTTGACTGAGATGGGAATTCAACTGGTTGCTCAACCTCCGATCATTTGGTGTGATAACACTTGTGCCTTTGCACACTCTAGCAATCCGGTGCAACATGCTCGTATGAAGCATGTAGAGTTCTTGTGTTTTTTTTCACAAAAAGGTGGCTGCTAGCGAAGTTGATGTTAGCTATGTTTCGACTACACCTTTGATTTTAGATATTCTGACTATGCCACTATTAGTTTTTTTACTCACTAGTGGCAATAGCTTTGTGTTGTTTCTACTAATGAAGCCTCTGCATGTCTATCTATTTTAGTAGAAGGAGAGAACAAGGATGATAATAAGATTATAAGTCATGATCAGGTGGTTAAACTAATTTAGTTACCCATTGCTGCTGCAGTTATTCATCTTAATTTCCTATAAATAGTGAAGTTTTCTATGTAAAAGATAGGTTTTTAGTTTTATGAAATAGATATTAAAATACTTTTCTCTTCTTTTTTATCTTCTTCTAGTACTAAAACTTTCATCACACAAAATTATATGATATTAAGGAGATAACAACAATTCACCTTGATGTTTTCGTTCCTAGATTGTAGATTTTGACAGTGCATGGTTAGTAATTATTAGTAAAACTTAGTAATCATCGAGGGTATGCTCTTAAATCATTACAATACTAAAGCTTGATGTTAATGGATTCTTTTAAAACTCAGTTAAGGAATTTGTGATGCCATGAACTTATTTGCATTTTTTGGTTACTGCTACATGCAGTGGCGAATTTGGGGGGGGTGGCAGTGGCTCCGACCCCCTAAAATTATAAAAAGAATATTTATTACTTAGCCCCTTAATATTGGAAAACTTTGGCCCCCCTTAAATTGTTGTTTGGCCCCCCTTTCCAACTTTGAACATTGAAAAAATCTTTATTTTTTTTTATTTTTTTCCATATAATATATTTAACATTTTAACTTTAAATATTTATACAATATATTATTGTAATCAACGTTAATATAACATTAAATGCAACATTGATATATTTCCAACTTTCCTTTTTTAGATGATAGTTGTTCACTTTTTAATAAAACATTAAATGTTAGAATTAAGTGACCCGAATCCTAATTTAAATAAAATACAATGGTAAAATAAAATAAAAGAAGAATCCCTATAGAATTACACTTCTTTTATTTTATTTTAAATAAGGTTTTTTAAACCTTATTAAACTCCATCTATTTAATATTGATTAGAATAAGGAGTTTCAATCTTACTACACTTCTATTAGAATATGGCTTTACAAGCCTATAAATAGACATAGTCTATTCCTCTTCTAATTGATTCGAATTCGACATAGTGAATTTTCTTCTCTTCTTCCCGTGGGTTTTTTCCCGAAAGGGTTTCCATGTAAAATCTGTATGTTCTTTAAATTTTTATTTCTCTTTTTCTTTGCGATATATTTGTCATTACCGATGTTATATTTTTTTCAAATTGGTATCAGAGCTTTCGGGTTTTTTATCTCGATCACGGTAATGACGTCTTTGAAGTATGAAATTCTGCTGTTGGATCGCAACACCAGATTCGCGTTGTGGCAGATAAAGATGTAGGCAGTTCTTGAACAAATGGATTTATAGGAAGCCCTACTAGGGGTAGATAAGATGCCTTCGACATTGACGGAGGAAGAGAAGAAGCGCAAGGATCGAAAGGCGTTAACACAGTTACATATGCATTTATCTAACAAAATTTTACAGGATGTGATGAAGGAGAAGACCACCGCTGCATTATGGAAGAGGCTAGAAAAAATATGTATGTCGAAAACTCTAACTATTAAGTTGCATATGAAACAATGTCTTTGTACTCATCGTTTGGAGGAAGGTGCGTCTGTGCACGAAGACTTAACAGTGTTTAAAGAAATTCTCTCAAACTTGGAGGCCATGGAGGTTCAGTATGATAAGAAAGATCTAGGTTGATTCTACTTTGTTCGTTGCCCCCGTCTTATTCAACCTTCAGAGACACGATTTTATATAGCCGCGAGTCTCTCACAAATGATGAGGTTTATGATTCTTTGACCTCGTATAGTAAAATGAAGCATCTTGTGGTTAAAACTGACTCTCAGGGAGAGGGTCTCATTGTTCGTGGGAGATAAGATCGGAATGCTAATGATGATCATGTAAGGACACAGGAACAGAATCCTCGCGGTAAATCTAAGGGTAGAACGAAGTCTTCAAACAGAGGTAAAACTTGTAACTTCTGCAAGAAGAAAGGACACATTAAATCTGAGTGTTATAAGCTACAGAACAAGATTAAAAGGGAGGCTGCGAATCAAAAGGAAAAACAACTAGAAAATTCCGGTGAAGCTGATGTTGAACTTCTAGTCGCTTCTGTCAACAATTCTAAAGTGAGTGAGGAGTGGATACTTGATTCAGGTTGCACCTTCCACATGTGTCCTAATCGGGATTAGTTTACAAATTACGAAACAGTGTCTGAAGTTGTAGTTTTGATGGGAAATAATGCTTCGTGTAAAATCGCAGGTGTTGGAACAATTCAAGTTAAGATGTTTGATGGAGTTGTCAGAATACTTAGTGACGTACAACATGTTCCAGAATTGAAGAGAAATTTAATTTCGTTAAGTACTCTTGATTCAAAAGGGTACAAATACACAGCTGAAAGTAGGATTTTGAAGATTTCCAAAGGTTCCCTCATTGTGATGAAAGGGCAGAGAAAGACTGCCAAGTTATATATTTTGCAGGGTTCTACTGCTATTGGTGATGTAGTTGTCGCTTCCTCTTCCTTGTCAGATGATGATATTACTAACCTTTGACATATGTGCATAGGGCATATGAGTGAGAATGGCATGACAGAATTGAGTAAAAGAGGACTTCTTGATGGGCAAGGAATTTGCAAACTGAAGTTCTGTGAGCACTGCGTTTTTGGGAAGTAAAAGAGAGTTCGATTCACCAGAGGAATCCATAACACGAAGGGAACATTGGAGTATATTCATTCTGATCTGTGGGGGCCATCAAGAGTGTCTTCGAGAGGTGGAGCTAATTATATGCTAACTTTTATTAATGATTTTTCTAAAAAAGTTTGGGCATTCTTCCTGAAACAGAAAAGCGATGTGTTTTTCGCATTTAAGTCTTGGAAAACTATGATTGAAAAACAGACGGGAAAACAAATAAAATACCTCCGCACAGACAATGGCTTAGAGTTTTGTTCTGATGAGTTCAATAAACTGTGCAAGTTAGAAGGGATCGTGAGACACTTGATAGTTTGTCATACTCCACAGCAAAACGGCGTTGTAGAACGAATGAACAGAATGATCATGGAGAAGGTTCAATTTATGCTGTCAAATGCCAACTTACCAAAGTCGTTTTGGGCCGAAGCAGCCTCTACTACATGTTTTTTGATCAACCGATCTCCATCCATTGCCATTGAGAAAAAGACTCCATAAGAGGTACGGTCTGGTAATCCTGCTAATTATTCTGATTTAAAGATCTTTGGGTGTCCTGCGTATGCTCTTGTTGATAATGGAAAATTGGAACCGAAATCCATTAATGTTTTTTCTTGGTTATAAAGCTGGTGTAAAAGGGTATAAGTTATGGTGTCCTGAAAATAGAAATGTTGTGATTAGCAGAGATGTTGTTTTTGATGAAACTGCTATGCTACCTAACTTATCTCTTAAATGCTCTTCCAAAAAAGAAAATCAAAAGCAGGTGGAGCATCGGATTAATACAGAGCTGACTCCTCAAGCCAGTACAAAAATTGAGAATAGAGTTGCTTCTTCACCACAATACTCTATCGCCAAAAACAGAACTAGAAGAGAAATTAAACCTCCAAAAAAGTATACCGAGGCTGATCTAGTTGCTTATGCTTTAAAAGTGGCTGAAGATATAGATGCAAACCAAGAGCTGTCTAATTATTCTGAGGCGGTTAGCTGTGAAGACTCAGAAAAGTGGATGTTTGCTATACAAGAGGAGATGGAATCACTCCACAAAAATAGAACATGTGATCTTGTGAAACTTTCTAAAGGTAAAAAGGTTGTTCACTGTAAATGGGTGTTTAAAAAGAAAGAAGGGACTCCAGGAGTTGAAGAACCTAGATATAAAGCAAGGCTTATTGCAAAGGGTTACAGTCAAATTCCAAGAGTGGACTTCATAGATGTGTTCTCCCTAGTTGTGAAGCTTAGTTCGATTCGAGCTTTGCTTGGTATTGTGGCCATGCATGATTTGGAGCTTGAGCAGTTAGATGTAAAAACTACATTTTTACATGTAGAACTTAAGGAGGATATTTACATGAAACAACCAGAGGGTTTTACAGTCTCAGAAAAAGAGGATTATGTTTGCTTGCTGAAAAAGTCTCTTTACGGTTTGAAACAGTCACCAAGATAGTGGTACAAGAGGTTTGATTCCTTTATAACTTCTCATGATTTTAAAAGAAGTAGTTTTGACAGCTGTGTTTACTTTAAGAAAAATAGTGATGGTTCTTTTGTGTATCTACTTCTTTATGTTGATGACATGTTGATAGCAGCAAAAGATAAATGAGAGATAAGAAAGGTCAAAGCCCAACTAAGTGAAGAATTTGATATGAAAGATTTGGGACCAGTAAAGAAGACACTTGGTATGGAGATTCTCAGAGATAGAAAAGCAAGTAAATTGTACCTAAGTCCGAATGGGTACATTAAGAAAGTTCTTTGCAGGTTCAATATGCAGAGTGCTAAGCCTGTTAGTACTCCTTTAGCAGCCCATTTCAGACTTTCATCGGCTTTGTCTCCACAATCAGATGATGAGATTAAGTACATGTCATATTTTCCATACTCTAGTGCAGCGGGATCTCTCATGTATGCTATGGTTTGTTCACGTCCAGATTTATCATATGCAGTCAATGCAGTTAGTAGATACATGGTGACTCCTGGTAAAGAACATTGGAAAGCAGTTCAGTGGATTTTAAGATACTTACGAGGTACTACTGATGTTTGCTTACAGTTTGGAAGAACTAGAGATGGAGTCATTGGGTATGTTGATGTTGATTTTGCTAGAGACCTTGATAGAAGAAGATCTCTCATTGGTTATGTCTTTACAATCGGAGGTTGTGCAATCAGTTAGAAAGCTACTTTGCAAACTACAGTCGCTTTGTCTACCACTGAAGCTGAGTACATGGCGATTACTGAGGCTTGTAAAGAAGCTATTTGGTTGAAGGGACTCGCTCAATGAAGACCTTCAAATCAGCACAGTATTTTGTGACAGTCAGAGTGCCATCTTCCTTACAAAATATCAAATGTTTCATGAGAGAACAAAACACATTGATGTTCGGTATCATTTTGTTCGTGATATCATTGCTTGTGGTGATTTTGTTGTGAGCAAAATTAGTACTCATGAAAGTCCTGTAGATATGATGACAAGTTACTTCCTATAACCAAGTTTGAGCATTTCTTAGACTTGGTTGGTGTTCATTGTTGAAGTTAAACCCTTTAGGGGTTTTATGGAAGAGGTGAAGAACTTGTTCGTTGAGAGTTCGTGATGAAGAACTTGTTCATTGAGAATTCATGTCAAGGTGGAGATTGTTAGAATTAAGTGACCCGAATCCTTATTTAAATAAAATACAATGGTAAAATAAAATAAAGGAAGAATCCCTATAGAACTACACTTCTTTTATTTTATTTTAAATAAGGTTTTTTAAACTTTATTAAACTCCATCTATTTAATATTGATTAGAATAACGAGTTTCAATCTTACTACACTCCTATTAGAATATGGCTTCACAAGCCTATAAATAGACATAGCCTATTCCTGTTGTAAGTGATTCGAATTCGACATAGTGAATTTTCTTCTCCTTTGCTCGTGGTTTTTTTCCCGGAAGGGTTTCCACGTAAAATCTATGTGTTCTTTAAATTTTTATTTCTCTTTTTCTTTGCGATATATTTGTCATTACCGACGTTATATTTTTCTCAGGTTAAAATTCAATTTGTTAACTAGCGAAAAAGAAGTCTTTTTTCCTATTGCTATTAACAACTATTGTCATCAACGTTTGTCCTTTAAACGCGACATCAAGTTCATCTTCTAAGGTTTTTCTTTTCATTTTTTTGCAATTTTGCAATTGTTTTTATTGTGTTTTAAAGTTTATAGTTTAATTTTATTTTATAGTTATTAATTTTATTTATATTTTAAGATATTGCAGTTATGAAGTCGAAAATAATTGATTCATTTTTTAAAAAGAAAAGTACAGATACAACATAGTAACCTTCAGAAGCGTCACTAATTGAGTTACCACCTTCATCGTTTGTTCCTTTAAACTCTGATGCTCGTCCTTTTAAAATTCCTAGAGTTGAAGATGAGGCACTTGATTTGTCTAACTTAGAATGTGAACCTGGGTTACATAAGCAAATATATGAGTATTCAGTTAATATGTGTGATGAAATTCGAAGAGTTTATATTCAGGCTGGACCATATCAACCTATTCTTTGAGAATATCCTGCTTCCAATTCAAAAAATCTTCCTCGTTATTTTCAACCATCATGATTTAAACAATTTTCCTGGTTAGAATACACCTTCTAAAGATGCAGTATTTTGTTTGCCTTGTTTTCTTTTTAATAGCAATCCAAGTAGTCGTTTTGGATCAACTGCATTTACTCATAATGTCTTAGTAATTATAAAAAGGTAAACGATGGATGCAATTGTGCTTTTTTGACACATATAGGAAAAGATCCGAATTCACTACATAATAATGCACAACGGGCTTATGTAGATTTAATGAATCAAGCTCAACATATTGAAGCATCACTTGATAAACAAACAACACAAAAAATTGCAGCTAATCATCTACATTTGAAAACTAGTATAGATGTTGTTCGATGGTTGTCATTTCAAGGGTGTGCTTTTAGAGGCCATGATGAAAGCTCGGGATCAAAAAATCGTGGGAACTTTCTTGAATTGTTATCATTGTTAGCATCGTATTGTGAGAAAGTTGAAGATGTTTTGAAAAGTGCTCCACAAAATGCTAGTTATACCTCTTCAACAATACAAAAAGAGATATTGCAAATTTATTCCAATAGAGTTTGTAATGTAATTCGTGAAGAAATTGGTGATAGAAAGTTCAACATTTTTGTGGATGAAGCGAGAGATGAGTCAAAAAAAAAAAAAGAAGAGAAAATGGAAATTATTTTGAGATTTTTTGATAAACAAGGACATGTAAAAGAACGATTTTTTGATATAGTCCATGTTAGAGATACTGCATTATTGAATTTGAAGAATGTGATTTTTAATGTTCTCTTGCAACATAGTTTTGACATATAAAATATCCGAGGTCAAGGCTATGATGGAGCAAGCAATATGCGTGGGGAATTTAACGGCTTGCAAGTTTTGATTTTGAATGATTGTCGATATGCTTATTATGTTCATTGTTTTGCTCATCGACTTCAGTTAGCATTGGTTGCAGCAACTAGAGAAGTGGTTGAAGGGCATTAATTCTTTAAAGACTAGTCTGGTATTGTTAATATTGCTTCGGCTTCTTCCAAACGACACAATGAATTACAAAAAGCCCAAGCAGCTGAAATAACTCGTTTGGTATCCATCAATGAGTTAGCAATTCGATGAATCATATTGGCACTTTACAACATCCTGGTGAGACTCTATGGACTTCCCATTTAAATTCAGTTACTAGTTTACTGAAGATGTACAATGCTACTAGCATAATTCTTGAAAAACTAAAAAATACCGCTTCTAACTATTCTCAGTGAGGAGATGTTCATAACGCATATAATAGATTGAGATCTTTTGAGTTTATTTTTATTTTGCATATGATGAAGGAAGTTTTAGGGATTACTGATAACCTTCGTCAAGCTTTGCAACATTGTTCTCAAGATATATTAAATTTCATGAGTTTAGTTTTGACAACGAAATATTTAATTCAAAAGTTGAGAGGTGATGGATGGAATTAATTTTTGAAAAATGTGATATCTTTTTGTGAAACTTGGGAGTTGGATTTTCCAGATTTGAATGCTTAATACATTGTGGGTTGTAGTTGCAACAAGAAGGAAGATGTTAAAGTGGAGCATCAGTATCGAGTGGATATATTTTTTTCTGCAATAGATACTTAGTTGCAAGAATTGAAGAGTAGGTTTAACGAAAATGTTGTCAAGCTTCTCACTCTCACTACAGCTCTAGATCCCAAGGAGTTTTTCAAGTTATTTGATATTGATAAAATTTGCATTCTTGTAAACAAGTTCTATTCAGAAGATTTTTCTCAACAAGAGAAAGAATGTCTCTAATATGAGTTGAAGCATTATGAACTTGATATATGTAAGCATCCTGATTTGAGAAAAATATCAACACTTTCTGAACTTTGCAGAAGCTTAGTTGAGAGTGGAAAGTCAGTCATGTACCCACTCGTTGACAGATTGATTCGTCTTATATTGACTCTTCCAGTTTCAACGGCATCCTCAGAACGTGCTTTTTTTGCTATAAAGATTGTGAAGACTCGACTTCGTAGCAAGATGGAAGATGATTTTTTAAGAAGTTCTTTGGTTCTGTACATTGAGAAAGAAATTGCAGAAAAATTTGATATAAACGAAATAATTGATGATCTTAGTGAGGTCAAAGATCGAAGAGTGCAATTCAAATAAATTTTATGATTTCTTTCTAGTTTATTTTTAATTATTAAATTATTTTTCTTTAATTAATTTTTATTTTTAAATTTATTATTTTTCATTATCTCAACCCTTTTGAAAATTCCTGGCTTCGCCCCTAGCTATTTGTGAAGATTTATTGAACAGTGCTAATATTACATTGATTTTCCCATATAATACATATGTGGGGTCAGAGAGAAAGAAAAATGACACCCATATATTACATAGATTTGCAATCTAGAGTTAAAATCATACCAATGACAAGTTCAATCATTTGCAGCTTGCAAATGTATTGACAGTACCTAAGCACATTGTTAATAAGAAAAAGAAACGATCGAGAATAATAGCTGTAACTAAAGAAATAAAAACGAAATGCTAAAATCCTTGAAGCTCCAAACATCCAAAAAGGCTGTGTTCTTTTCAGCATGTAACCTCATGGCTCAAATAGAGACACCATACACTTCTCATTCATCATCCCTACCTAAAAATCTCGTGGTTACATTTAGAGATGAATGTTAGATCAAATAGAGTAAAAAGAAATTGAGTTAACTGAGTTGATAAAACCTATTTTATCATCCTAATTTAATTTATTTTTTTAATCAAGTGAAAACTTTCAATTTAAATTTTAAATAATTAAACATGTTAAATTAAAATATTGTTACAATATTACTAATTTCATGTTAGAATACATAACTTTAAAACCTTGAAAACTCTTTAAAAGCAAAATAAGAGAAAAAATAAGATAATTTAGTATGATAAACTTGAATTGGTAATTTACTTGTTTTTGTCTTTAAAAATACCATTTTAGAATTTTTTAATAAAATTTTTCAACTTTTTTTATACAATGTCTATAACTATCTGTAACCCCTCCTAAATCCTTAAATAAGAAAAAAAAAGCACACTTGAGCGGGCTCGAAACCATATTTTCTTGCACTAGCAACAATGTCGATGTCAACCAAGTTAAGAATTAAGTGACATTATTTTAACGTTTTTATATAAATATTCCTTAGAATTTTTAAATAAATTTTAGAAATTTTTTGAAAATTTTTATGAATATTTTGAATTTTTCAAAATGATTTTGATTTCTTTTGTATTTTTTGTTGAGACGGACCAATTTGCATATTTTTAAAATTGACAAGAATCAAGAGAGTATTTACACTGATTTATTATTCGAGTTATTCTAATTATAAAGTTGACTCAAATTCGAAAAACCAAATTACTATTCGAGTTGAATTGAAAAAAAAAATTAAATAACTTAAATAATTCAATTTGATTAACTCGTAAGAAAAAAAAATTTTAATTTTTTCAAATCAAATCAAGTTTTTACCCCCTAGTTACATTTTAAGTTAAAAGAGACAAAACCGAAACTTTGAGCTTACAAAAACTTTTGAAGAGGAGGAAGGAAAGAGCCCTAGATAACAAAGTCAAAAACTTAAGCTCTTCAATGTTCAGTAAACGTTAAAATAATTAGTGTATATTTGTGTTACATTATATATATTATTATTACATTTAAGGTATTATATTTTATAATAAAATTTGATACTTAATAATTCGTGGTTGATTTATTTATTTATTTTGTTCATATCATGATCACTGGTAAAAATCATCACTCTATTCTATCAAACAGCTATTTGTTTTTGTACTGATTTATTTATTTACAAAAACTATGTGTTTGTTTCCGATGTATATCAATGGCCACTTTGTCTCATAAGCGGCAGCTTTGGATCATAGTGATTGAATTTTAACTCGGCTTTTAGTTAAGTTCTAAACAAAAATCCGGATTGCCCTTTCCAGGGTATAAAAGAACCTCAAGTTATGAACCATCCGATTATATAACATTCGTTAGCTTTACCAATGGCTACTGAGGGGGGAATTCTATAGTCTATTATGTTTAGCTTGGCCTACTTTCTTGCAGCTGCAGTTCGGTGGCTTCTCAGGCCTTGCCAAGTTGCTCAGATAGGTGTGGAAATATGAGCATTTGATGCGTCATGAAACTAATTAAAATTTTGATAATGACAAGTATACCTATCAATTAATAGTATAAATACGGCGAGTAACTATATCGTTCCCACGAAGATTAAAAGTACTAGTAGTTATTGTCTTTCTATTATTTTACTGATAAATTCAAGTGATTGATTAAAAACTAAAATTATCTAAATTAATTAATTAACGAACGCGACAAAGAACAAAATAGGAGAATAACCGATTAACAATCAAGAAGCAAACAATACCTAGGAAAGGATTCACCTACACTTCATCTATCACTATCAATCTAAATTGCGCAATTTCTTTACTTAGTATCTTGATCCGTAGAAATAACTAAATTATACTAATATCTCTATCGAGAATAAGAGCAACTGACTCTAGGTTGATTTATTGAAATTTATTTTTTAATTAAAACCTCTATTATCGCAATAACTCAACCTATGGATTCCCCTATCAGATTGACTCTAATTCGATAGATTTATGTCTCCCTATTTCTAGGATTGCATGTATTTCCACTCAATTATGCAAGATCTACTCTTAAATAGGGTCTATTCCTCCTCTAATTTAAACACATCAAACATGGATCAATAATATAAAAATATCAAACCAAGAAGTAAGCATACATAATTGAGAACAAGATCTAAGTATTTATTGAGTAAAATAAAAATAAAAAGATAGAATTCATCATAGGGTTCATCTCCCCTAGGTATTTAGAAAATTAGTTCATGCTTGAAAATAAAAATAACCAAAATACAATATAACCACAAGAAACAAAGAAACTCATGATGATCTCCAAAGAAATCAAATGCGAATCTTCAATTTTGATGGAAATATGCTTCAGAATCGGCTTCAATGGTGTTTCTCGAGTTGTTTTCTTGAAGATTCTATGACATCTCACTCCTATTGTAACGCCCCGAAATTGGGCCTAGTAGGATTGGGCCTATTGGACTTTGAGCGTAGAAGCGTTTTAAAAATTCATGGGAATTTGAGAACGGCAATATTTCAAGTTGGACTTATTAGGAAGGTTATTTGGAAAGTTCTATGAAGTCTCGGGTTCAAGTTAGGCTATAGGTAAATTTTTGTGTTTATGCTCTTAAGAGAGAGAAGGTAAGTGGCATCAAGACTTAAGGAAATAAGTGTGCATTTTGTTAGCACAAGGAGTCTATTGGTAAAAGTGGAAAGTGGCATGTAGAGTGTACTAATGGTCTAAGGTTCGAATCCCACCTAGTACAAATGTTTTGGATTAAATTTTTATACTAATAAGGTAAGTGTCGGCCAAGACTTTATTATGGTAAGGGAGACTTTTTATTTATGGCAAGGAGGCTAAGGAATATGGCAATGAGAAAGACTAGGGAAAAAAGAGGGAAAGAAATGAAAGAAAAGGAAGGATAAGGGAACATGTTGGCATATAGTGTGGAAGGTGTTTTTGAAACACCCCACACCCGGCCCACGAGCCTGAACCGGATCTGGTATGTTCCTCAAGAAAACCGGTTTCAAAGTTCTTTATTACTTAGGGAAAATTTGTGTAATTTTAGAGAAAATATCGTTTTGGATTGGGCTTAGAGCGAAAACCCATTTATTTGCTTAGAAATCATTTAATTATGGTGACAAAACAATTTAGGGTTTATTTTTAAGATAAATTTAATTGAACTTAATTAAAAGTAATTCGTAACATAATAATTAAAAATAAAAGCAAAGAGATAAAACTATCCAACTTGGGCCTTATGGCCTTATTACATCAACCAAACCCAAAAAAATAAAATTTAAAGTACTGAGTAAAATAAAAGTCCAAATCTTTAAATTACTCCTTGCGATGCATGGCCACCTTTAGCTCCTACTGACCCGGTTCATTATTGCTCATCACCTGAAAAATATTTCCCACAACGGGGTGAGTCTAACTGACTCAATGTGTAACCAACACTACAATTTAATAGATCAAGGCATACCGAACATAACATGTTCATACATTAATTCAAAATAATGATGCAATCCCGAACCCAAAACCTAGAGGCCATCCGCTACACACCCTCGTACCTTCCAAACACACCGTGGGGACTACTAAGTCGACCCTCCTTCCGCTACACACCAAATTGCGGGCTTAAGTCACCGCATCTGTGGTCTTAGGTCACCACTTTTCAGACATCGTGGTCTTAGGTCACCACTTTTCAGACATCGTGGTCTTAGGTCACCACTTTTCGAGACATCGTGGTCTTAAGTCACCACTTTTCACTTCCCCTTTCAATATACAACCATATGCCCCATATATTATTAATAAGCATAATATACCAGAGTTCACAATCGTATAAAATTCTCATGTTACGAATAACATATTTCATACTCCTAGTAGAGGTAGGAAACGTACCTGAGTACTTTTGTACCACATTTGGGTACTTAGCCATATTCTCATTCATATATATACTCATAGATTAAAATATTGCCATGTGACATATTAAAGGATAGTGGGTATTACACACCTGATTCGCTTAATGAAGTCCTTGAAATCCCGAAGAAAACTGATTTATAGATTTAGATCTCAAATCCTACATAAATTAATCACTTACTATTTAAAAGACCATTCGGCCATTATTCCAAATACTAATAGGATTAGTATTACTTACCTTGTTGCTGAGTTGATTTTAAGAATCAAATGCCGGATCTTGGTATTCCTCCCTTGTGAATTTGGCTAAACACTATATTACTCCATAGGTTAGTTTTCGGCTTCTGATAATAAATCCAAACATTTAAAATAGGCCTTGGCCAAATATCTTAAACACATACCTTGTGATTCCAAATCCCAAAAAGTAACCCTTGGCTATGGAGATGTCGAAATCCCTACACACATATGTTAAATCTGATTTCCAAATCACCTAATAAACTTAATCAAATGGCTTTTGGCCTGAACCATGTTTTTCTTACCTTAAATCCTTGAATCCTGAAACTCTCTTCTTGAGTAGCCGAAATTCCTTAGATCTGAAATCCCGGAATTCCTCCTTCAATATTCGGCCAAAAGACAACCAAAAGGATCAGTTCCTAAATCTTGGTTGAAAGCGATTGAACAATCAAGAATCCATCGTTCTTACCTTAACACCACAATGACGGCACCCTTGATTGAAGTCACAGAGAGATTGGCTATGGAGACTTAGCGAGAGATCAAAGTGGTTTGGTTTTGACAATAGAAGAAAAAGAAGAAGAAAAGATGGATTTTTGCTTAAGGAAAATTTCGGCAGAGAGGGGGAGAGAGCTAGGGAATTTTCGGCAACACTTAGAAAGGATGAAAGAATAGCCTCAATTTTCCTCCTTTAGCGAAATTATCAACAAGAGAGTCCCTTCCTTGGCCACTACTCTTCATATGTGATAATATTTTCCTTATTTAAATTAAAAAGATTTAATCATTTATCTCTCCAAAATAATCCAATTTAAAAATCCTTATTTATCACCTTTTAATCAAATATTTATGAGAATAAAACACCTCCTATGTGCCGTCCACCTCAGTCTTCTGGAAGCAAAAATAAAACCTCCTTTATTTGCTTCCCAAGTGACTCGAACCCAGGCCCATTCCTCTTGCATATTGCGCCATTTCCTTAGGCCCTAAGTGGCATCTTCAGGCCACTTTTCCAAGCCTATTTGTGTGTCAAACTTCACAAACTTTTTCTTTTAAGGCCACCTTGCCTTGATTCCTATTTTAAAATTTAAAACTTGACATTTCTAGGTCCTTTCTAAGTTTCCTAAAATTTTCGATCGGCTCCGTAAACTTGCCATTTTCTTACATTTCCAAGTTTCCAGAAATGTTTACTTTCCATTTTTGAATCATTTCCTTACATTTCCCGGTTTCCAAAAATGTTCATTTCCATTTCCGTTTCCATTTCCATGCATTTCTAGGTTTCCAAAAATGTTCATTTCCATTTTCATTTCCATGCATTTCTAGGTTTCCAAAAATATCCATTTCCATTTTCATTTCCAAAAAATATTAGAAATTTATTCATAGTACTTAAGACTTGTCATTTCGTACAATTAAACCAGGAAATGCATAGGCCCTTTCGAGATGTTACAGCTTCTACCCCCTTAAAATAATTTTCGTCCTCGAAATTTCCTAACTAAAATAATTGAGGGTATTGCTGTCGCATCGTCTCTTCTGGTTCCCACGAAGCTTCCTCCGATCCATGGTTGCGCCATAACACTTTGACTAGAGGAACTGACTTCCTTCGTAGTACTTTCACATCACGTTCCAAGATCCGAATCGGCTCTTCCTCGTAGGATAAGTCTGGCCTTAGCTCCACTTCTTCAACTGGTACCACATGAGATGGATCCGATCGGTAGGACGTAGCATGGATACATGGAATACGTCGTGCATCTACTGCAATTTTGGTGGCAGCTCCAATTGGTATGCCACTGGCCCAATTCGCTTTAGTACTTGATAGGGCCCTATGAACCTTGGGCTTAACTTCCCTTTGCGACCGAACCTCATTACCTTCTTCCAAGGTGAGACCTTCTGAAACACTTGGTCTCCCACTTCAAACTCTATCTCCTTTCGCCTAAGGTCCGCGTACGACTTCTGCCTATCAGAGGCTTCCTTTAACCGTGCTCGAATTATCTCAACCTTCTCTTTAGTTTCTGCCACTAACTCCAGTCCCAAAACTCAACGTTCTCTTAACTCGGTCCAACAAGTAGGAGTTCGACATTTCTGACCATACAATGCTTCATATGGTGCCATCCGAATGCTAGCCTGATAGCTGTTTTTGTAGGCGAACTCAGCTAAAGGCAAATAATCTTTCCAACTTCCTTGAAAATCCATCACACAGCCTCTCAGCATGTCCTCCAACACTTGTATAGCCCGTTCTGACTGCCCGTCTGATTGTGGATGAAAAGCCGTAGTGAAGTCCAACTTAGTGCCTAAAGCTTGCTGAAATGCCTTCTAAAACCGAGACATAAACCTTGGGTCTCTATCGGAGATGATTGACACCGGTACTCCATGTAACCTCACGATTTCCACCACATATAACTTAGCTAACTTCTGAAGAGAATAATCCACTCTTACTGGAATAAAGTGCGCAGACTTGGTCAAATGGTCCACTATCACCCATACCGAGTCCTTCTTAGTAGGCGTAAGGGGAAGCCCACTAACGAAGTCCATGGTAATTCTCTCCCACTTCCATTGCGGAATCTCAATTGGTTGAAGCAATCCTGATGGGACTTGGTGTTCAGCCTTAACTTGCTGACACGTCAGACATTTTCCCACGAATTCCGTCACTTCTCGTTTAAGATCAGACTACCAAAATTGTTCCCTTAGATCTATATACAGCTTAATGCCTCCGGGATGCATAGCATAAGGGCTACCATGTGCTTCCCGAAGAATCCTTTGTCTCAACTCCTTGTCCCTCGGCATACAGACCTTTCCTTTGTAGCACAATACTCCTTCATCGTTGACGCTATAATCCTTTAATTCCCCATTCTGAACTTGCTGTAACTTAGCACTTAGGTCCTTATCAATAGTGTCCCTCTTTCACCTCCTTTAGCCATGTAAATTTGGACTTGTAACTCCGCCAACAAAGCTTCCATCATCATACAGACTTAAGTGGGCGAACATAGCCCTTAGATCCGCCACAACTTTCCTACTTAGAGCATCAGCTACCATATTTACCTTGCCCGGATGATACTCTATCGAACAATCGTAGTCCTTCAACAATTCCACCCACCTTCATTTGCCTTAAGTTCAACTCTTACGAGTCAACAAGTACTTAAGACTTTTGTGGTCTGTGTGTAGATAATCGACCTTTCTCCATAAAGGTAGTGCCTCCAAACCTTAAGGCGAAAACCACTGCTGCTAGTTCCAAGTCATGGGTTGGATAATTAACCTCATACGGCCTTAACTACTGAGACGCATAAGCGACTACTTTTCCTTCTTGCATTAGCACACAGCCTAATCCCGTTTGCGAAGCGTCGCAATACACCACAAAATCTTTTCCTGCTTCCGGCTGAATTAACACTGGAACTTTCGTTAACACCTTTTTAAGCTTTTCAAAGCTCTCCTGCTGCTTATTAGTCCATTCAAAGGGTACTTCCTTCCATAGCAACTTTGTCAAAGGCGCGGCTATTGATGAGAACCCTTCCACAAACCTTCTGTAATAGCCTGCCAAGCCTAAGAAACTTCGGATTTCAACCACGGACCTAGGTGGTTTCCAATCCAACACTGCTTCGATCTTCCTAGGGTCCACTCTTATTCCCTCTGCGGATACTACATGTCCTAGGAATGCCACCTCCTTAAGCCAAAATTCACACTTGCTGAATTTGGCATAAAGCTTCTTCTCCCTTAACACTTCTAACACCACTCGGAGATGATCATCATGCTCCTCTTCTGACTTAGAGTACACCAAAATATCATCGATGAATACAACGACGAACCTATCCAAGTAGGGTTGGAAAACTCGGTTCATCATATCCATGAACGCGGCTGGAGCGTTCGTCAACCCAAATGGCATCACCACAAACTCAAAATGGCCGTATCTTGTCCTAAAAGCGGTCTTATGGATATCAGCCTCCTTCACCTTCAACTGATGATATCTCGACCTCAAGTCGATCTTTGAAAACACTGCGGCCTCCTTCAGCTGATCGAACAAGTTATCGATCCTTGGCAAAGGATGCTTGTTCTTAATGGTCAGCTTATTCAACTGACGGTAATCTATGCACATACGCATAGTTTCGTCATTCTTCTTAACAAACAGGACCGGTGCTCCCCATTGAGAAACACTGGGTCGGATGAACCCACGATCCAACAACTCTTGGATTTGAGCCTTGAGCTCAACCAACTCCTTTGGCGCCATTCGATATGGAGCAATTGACACAGGAGCTATTCCCGGTAGCAAATCTATTCCAAATTCCACCTTTCTATCTGGGGGTATTCCTGGTAATTCCTCCGGAAATACATCCTCAAAGTTCCTTACAGTTCTAACTCCACGAACACCTTCTTCTTTCCCACCTAATGCACTTACGAAGGCTAAGAATGCCTTGCACCCTTTCTTAACCATCTTCTCAACCTTCAGCGTCGAAACTACGTTAGACAAGTAGTTCCTCCTTTCTCCGATCATTACTACTACTTCATCCTCCGGGGTTCTTAGTTCCATACGCTTAGCCGCACAATCCAACACGGCTCGGTGCTCTACTAGCCAATCCATTCCGAGTATAAGTTCAAACTCTCCAAAAGGTAATTCCATTAAGTTTGCCCGAAAGTTCACTCTCTGAATCTCTAGGGGTACATTCCGAAAGATCTTATCGATCATCACTGTTTGGCCTAATGGGCTTACTACAGTCATCTGCCTATTAGAGAGTTCAGAGTCTAGGCCTAGTGTTTCCACTACACTACATGCAACATATGAATGGGTCGAGCCCACATCAATTAGAGCAAAATAGGGCTTGTTAAAAATAAAGAACGTACCGGTTATAACATCCGGCGCGTCTCCATCCTCCCTCCGACGAACCGCATAAACCAAACCTGGTTGCCTTGCCTCAGCATTAGCAGCACCGCGGCCCTGTATTCCATGGCCTCTGCCAGCACCATTACCTCTGTTGCTCGAACCACGACCTCGTTGAGGCTGCGGTCCTCCTCTACCCGCCTGACTAACATTCTGAGTTGCCGGTCGGCTTTCGTCTAAGTTCTTAGGACATTCCTTGACCACATGGTCCTTGGACTCACACCCAAAACATCCTCCTGTTCTCCTCCAACACTCTTCCAAGTGCTTCTTTCCACACACATCACAAGGTCGATACCGCCTCCCCGATCCGACTTGCGACCTCGCGACCTATCAACTCTAAGCCTCTTATGAACCTTTCCGGATGACCCAAAACTTCTCTTGGGCCTATTTCTATCCATAGCCCGCTTTGTAGAATCCTTGATTCCCTCGGCCACCTTGGCCTTTTCTACCAAAGAGAGAAATTCCGCCGCTCGATGCGGTGCTATCAACGATCTCGAGATCATCCTCAGCTTTGTCCTCAAAACGGACACAACGCTCATGCTCAGTCGCCACGACACCTCGAGCGTACCGGCTCAACCTCAGGAATTCAGCCTCATATTCTGCAACCGACTTGTTTCCTTGGATCAGCCCCAGAAAAGCTTTCCTTTGCTCATCAATGTACCTGGTTCCCACATACTTCTTTTGGTTCGCTTCCTTAACGTACTCCCAGGTCAGATCCTCAGCCGTGGCACCATCCCGCACAGTTAACCACCATTGATATGCTTCATCGCGTAACAGTTCCACCATTCCCTTTAACTTTTCCTCAGGGGTCAGATCAAGCTCATCCATGATGCGCTCCGTTGCTTCCAACCAGTACTCAGCTGTACTCGGTGCTACTCCAGACACTCCCCGAAACATCTCGGCTCCATTAGCTCAGAGCCATTCAGGCACAGATTTTCGGGTTCCCGAATTTCCTCCTGCACCAGCCACCAATTCCAAAACTCGCGGCCACGACTTGCGACACAAAGATCTTCCCTCCGTCGAGCTTGCTACTCGACCCACGGTAGGGGGGTGGTGGTGGCGGTGGTATCTCATTATCAGACCCTTGACCCGATCTAACGGGTTCCGACACGGTCATCCTTCCTCTACCTCGTCCACGACGACCACGTTCTCTAGAGCTCATTTCTAGCGTCGAGATCTGATTAAAAAGTTTTATGAATTAGTCATTGTTCCACTTATTTACCATGAAGGAGTTTTATGAAAAAGGATTTAGGAGTGGTTCTTTCGTATTCATACAAGCATACAGTCTTTCCATTCATTCATTCATCAAACAAGTATGAACTTTCGTTCATTCAGAGAAACGTTGTAGTTCTCATTGTTATTGTTTTTCCACTACCCAAGGGTATTTTCGTAATTTGTCCTACAAGGGCATTTTCGTAATTTTTCAAAATAAAAAGTTCTTCGGTGATTTTGTCAAAAGTATTTTGGTAATTTCAAAGCCCCGGATAATTTTGGAAAAATTTTGGAAATCCAGGGGTATTTCGGTAATCTTTGACCTCGGGGGTATTTCGGTAATTTTCCACAAACCGGGGTAAATTTGTAAAATGTAATAAGTCAGGGACATTTCAAAAGTTGTAAAACTTTGAGGGTTCTTTTTTTTGAGAATTTTACTTTTCGAAACGATGATGTTGCAAAAATTTTGGAAATCAGGGTCATTTTGGTAATTTTGTAAGTTAGGGGAAATTTTAAAATTTTTCAAAATCAAGGTATTTTTGATGGTTTACAAATTAAGGTTTGTGAATGTTTATAAAATAATGAAGTTTGGCAAAACCGTTGAGAAGCTTGACATTTTGTGAATCAAGGGCATTTTGGTAATTTTACCACTAAGGGCTTTTTTTGTAATTTTCACAAATCAGAAATTTTTCAGAAAAATTTGTAAAGATGGTTTTCACAAATTTAAAAGAAAGTTTTAAGAATTTAAAACTAGGTTTTGTTCTCTTTTTTTTTCTCATAAAACAAAACGGCTAGTTCCCTTTTTGGGTTTTAGTCATTATGTTCATCTTATGACCGAGCCCTCTTGGTCAGGGTGAACCAAAGCTACGCACCAGGCAGGATTCGAGTGGAGAGGAGGTGAGTCACATGGACTACTTAAATACCAAGCTCCCACCGAAACCATTCCTAGACATGCGCATGAGAGGTTGCCACACCACCGAGCCTGCGAGTTAGGGTGTGGCAGAAGCTACGCACCGGTAGGAGTCTGCGAAGAGGAGGTGAGTCACTAGGGCTGCTTAAATACCGAGCTCTTAGGATCCAATCCTAGACATGCGCATTGGGGTTACCACACCCTAGCTTAGTGACTCAGCCATAGGTTTGTTTAGTGCATTAAGTCTTATGTGTTTTGTGTTTGAGTAGTCTAATCCTAGGGTTCAAGTTCCTATCATACTATTCTACGTTCCATGCATTTTCTACCTTTCTAATATTCATAACATAATTCTCATAATCACCCAAATAGTTAGGGGTACTTACCTGGTGGACTGCGGGTCGGAGGCTTAGGTGCCATGCCAGAAAACCTGCTTATTTTCAAAAATACTTCATAAAAACTCATTTGGGCTCGCTTTGAAAATGTTTTGGGCCTTAGCCCACTGGCCGAGAGTTTTAAAACTGGGCTATGATACCAACTGAAACACCCCACACCCCACACCCGGCCCACGAGCCTGAACCGGATCTGGTATGTTCCTCAAGAAAACCGGTTTCAAAGTTCTTTATTACTTAGGGAAAATTTGTGTATTTTTAGAGAAAATATCGTTTTGGATTGGGCTTAGAGTGAAAACCCATTTATTTGCTTAGAAATCATTTAATTATAGTGACAAAACAATTTAGGGTTTATTTTTAAGATAAATTTAATTGAACTTAATTAAAAGTAATTCATAACATAATAATTAGAAATAAAAGCAAAGAGATAAAACTATCCAACTTGGGCCTTATGGCCTTATTACATCAACCAAACCCAAAAAAATAAAATTTAAAGTACTGAGTAAAATAAAAGTCCAAATCTTTAAATTACTCCTTGCGATGCATGGCCACCTTTAGCTCCTGCCGACCCGGTCCATTATTGCTTATCACCTAAAAAATATTTCCCACAAGGGGGTGAGTCTAACTGACTCAATGTGTAACCAACACTACAATTTAATAGATCAAGGCATACCGAACATAACATGTTCATACATTAATTCAAAATAATGATACAATCCCAAACCCAAAACCTAGATGCCATCCGCTACACACCCCCGTACCTGCCAAACACACCGTGGGGACTACTAAGTCGACCCTCCTTCCGCTACACACCAAATTGCGGGCTTAAGTCACCGCATCTGTGGTCTTAGGTCACCACTTTTAAGATTACTGTGGTCTTAGGTCACCACGTTTCAGATTACTGTGGTCTTAGGTCACCACTTTTCAGATTACTGTGGTCTTAAGTCACCACTTTTCACTTCCCCTTTCAATATACAACCATATGCCCCATATATTAATAAGCATAATATACTAGAGTTCACAATCGTATAAAATTCTCATTTTACGAATAACATATTTCATACTCCTAGTAGAGGTAAGAAACGTACCTGAGTACTTTTGTACCACATTTGGGTACTTAGCCATATTCTCATTCATATATATACTCATAGATTAAAATATTGCCATGTGACATATTAAAAGATAGTGGGTATTACACACCTGATTCGCTTAATGAAGTCCTTGAAATCCCGAAGAAAACTGATTTATAGATTTAGATCTCAAATCCTACATAAATTAATCACTTACTATTTAAAAGACCATTCGGCCATTATTCCAAATACTAATAGGATTAGTATTACTTACCTTGTTGCCGAGTTGATTTTAAGAATCAAATGCCGGATCTTGGTATTCCTCCCTTGTGAATTCGGCTAAACACTATATTACTCCATAGGTTAGTTTTCGGCTTCTGATAATAAATCCAAACATTTAAAATAGGCCTTGGCCAAATATCTTAAACACATACCTTGTGATTCCAAATCCCAAAAAGTAACCCTTGGCTATGGAGATGTCGAAATCCCTACACACATATGTTAAATCTGATTTCCAAATCACCTAATAAACTTAATCAAATGGCTTTTGGCCTGAACCATGTTTTTCTTACCTTAAATCCTTAAATCCTTGAATCAAGAATCCATTGTTCTTACCTTAACACCACAATTGATGGCACCCTTGATTGAAGTCACAGAGATTCTGCTATGGAGACTTAGACAGAGATCAAAGTGGTTTCGGTTTTGATAGTAGAAGAAAAAGAAGAAGAAAAGATGGATTTTTGCTTAAGGAAAATTTCGGCAGAGAGGGGGAGAGAGCTAGGGAATTTTCGGCAACACTTAGAAAAGATGAAAGAATAGCCTCAATTTTCCTCCTTTAGCCGAAATTATCAACAAGAGAGTCCCTTACTTGGCCACTACTCTTCATATGTGATAATATTTTCCTTATTTAAATTAAAAAGATTTAATCATTTATCTCTCCAAAATAATCCAATTTAAAAATCCTTATTTATCACCTTTTAATCAAATATTTATGAGACTAAAACACCTCCTATGTGCCGTCCACCTCAGTCTTCTAGAAGCAAAAATAAAACCTCCTTTATTTGCTTCCTAAGTGACTCGAACCCAGGCCCATTCCTCTTGCATATTGCGCCATTTCCTTAGGCCCTAAGTGGCATCTTCAGGCCACTTTTCCAAGCCTGTTTGTGTGTCAAACTTCACAAACTTTTTCTTTTAAGGCCACCTTGCCTTGATTTCCTATTTTAAAATTTAAAACTTGACATTTCTAGGTCCTTTCTAAGTTTTCTAAAATTTTCAATCGGCTCTGTAAACTTGCCATTTTCTTACATTTCCAAGTTTCCAGAAATGTTTACTTTCCATTTTTGAATCATTTCCTTACATTTCCAGGTTTCCAAAAATGTTCATTTCCATTTCCATTTCCATGCATTTCTAGGTTTCCAAAAATGTTCATTTCCATTTTCATTTCCATGCATTTCTAGGTTTCCAAAAATATCCATTTCCATTTTCATTTCCAAAAAATATTAGAAATTTATTCATAGTACTTAAGACTTGTCATTTCATACAATTAAACCGGAAATGCATAGGCACTTTCCAGGATGTTACAGTTTTGGAAAGATTTTATGTTGGTTAATGTTTATCTTTTTGGTAAAGATGAATACAAGGTTTTTGTTAGGGGGAGGGAGGAGCCGAATTTTCCATACCTTTTTGCAAGTCTTGAGCATGAGAGATATTTTTCTCCTTTGATCATTTTGTGTCTTTTTCCAAAAGAGCATTTTCGGCCATTTGGTGTAAGGGGAGAAACCGAAACTTTTCTTTGCTTTTGAGTGTTCTTTCGGGTTTCTTTTTGAGAGTGACATTTTGGGTACTTCTTCCTTGAGCATTTCGGGTCATCTCCTTTTCAATTCTTCTTGTCGAATTCTTAAGCCCTCTCTTTTCTTCTCCAATTTCCTTCCTACTCATTCCTCTCCATAGCCTAATCTTTTCTCTCTTCCCTAATCCTTAATCGTTTCATTCTTTTTTTTCTCTCCTTAACCAAATGAGTGTTCCTCATATCTCAATCGTTATTTTTGTAGCGTAATAGTGGGAAGGCCGGATCTATCACATTTGATTCATCCGTAGCCATAAGTACAATCGGTAAGTAGTAGTTCTCTCTTTGTCAATAACTTTGTTTCATTCGAGTCTTCCTTAACAATCGTGTGTTCTTCTTTCTCTTTCTCTCATTGGGTATGAGTTGCATTCTTTTCTGTGTTATGGCCATCGTTGGGCTTAGGGCTTTCAACAAGGTGAAGGAGCACAGGTGATTTGTATTAACCAAATCGTTATCGTTGACTCGTCAAGTGAGTGGGGGTAAGAACGTTGTCATAAGATTTGTTTTGGCCAAAGGTGGGATAATTGCTAACAACTCTTTCGCTCACCAAATATTGTTAGGATGAGATTTCAGTAGCCAAGGGGTAGGATCGATTCTTGGTGCACTGAGGGAGATCACATTCGTGGTGTTGAAATCGGTAGAAAGCACAATTCGTAATCAAGGTGTGTAATCCCGTACCCTTCCGAATATATATTTGAAATGGTGTGTAATCTCACATCTCTCTGAAAGTTTGCATGCAATGTTCTGTGATTTGGTCGAAATATCAAAGAAAACCAGAAACCGGCATCCGTGACCACTCGGGCGTGCATATGTTCGTAGTAGTAACCATATTTTCGCAATGAAATAGTTTGGTCAGCAGCAGTGACATGATTTTGAAAAATCACGAAAAATAGGAGAAAGGGAACTAAAAAGTGAATAAGATATCGAATTAAATCTTACTATGTCTATTTTTATATGAAAAAATAGAGAAGGAAGAGAAATTTTATATTCTGAGATATTTTAATTTTAGTGAGACTGGTTTTGAATGACTTCATGGTTCCCTGATCTGTCTTGGAAAAATCATATAAAATTGTAAAAATTGAATTATAAGTTATAATTTATAGGTATAGATTCCTTAGTGAGCTTATTTTCAATAGAAACAAGTGGGAGAGCATATGAAAACTGTACTGTGAGATATTTGAATTTTGGATAAGAGAGGTCAGAACCATTGGATAGTGAAACAAGGGAAATTTTATGGAATAAACTGTACTAAATGGTTAAGCCAAAAATTCTGGAAAAATTTTAGTAAGAAGATATATGAGTCTATTTTTAATGAAAATTTACGGATTTAAATTTTGAGTTTTCTAACTTGAGTTATAGACAATTTAGTCAGTATAACGCAGGTGGACAGTTTCAATTTTTGTGCCTCACATTAGTAGTTAAGTCTAGGTTGCGGAATTACCAAAACACCCTTGGAGGGTAAATTACCGAAGTACCCCTGGGTTGCGAGATTACCGAATTACCCTTAGTGGGTAAAATTTATGAATTACGAAAATGCCCTTATGGGCCGAATTACGAAAATTCCCCTAAAGGGCCGAATATGAAAATGCCTTAATGGACCGATTGATATATATTGCCTTAATGGGCCGTTTTGATATATTGCCTTAATGGGCTGATTTGATATATTACCTTAATGGGCCGAATTGATATATTGCCTAAATGGGCTAATTTGATAGATTGCCTTAATGGGCTGATTTGCAAGTGTTACAATAGGCCGAATTTTTGTAATGAATCTCTGAATTAATTATTGTTGTTTATATTTTTAAATATCATGATTTGCTATGTATGATGCATTTACATGATTTTGCATGGGATGGGAAAATGTTGAAGAGAAGAAATTTCGGTGGCACTGCCACAAATATATTTGATAATATGATACTCTGTGATTCTGGTGGCTTGCCCACAATTAAATTTGTTATAAATGGCATAATGCCTGCGATTGGTGTGTTTGGCGGGGTGGGTTGACTTGATCCCCACAGGTGTGATGGATGGTACGGGTGGTGTGTAGCGGATGGACTATTAGGTTGGATTGGGATCGTATTACATTCATTTGATTTATTTGATACATTATATTGTAAATGGGCTTAGGCCCAATTTGATGCTATGCGGGTTCAGGCCCAATGGATGACGGTAAGGGGATTATGCACTGAGTTCTTATAACTCACTCCCCCTTTTTCTTAACCCTTGTAGGTAATGCTCTGTGATGTGGACTTGGGCCATGGATGACTCGATGGAGGCAATACTTCAAAAATGGTTTTATTTGGACTTTAGACTTCTTTCTCGTTCACTTTATTACTTTACTATTTTGGGTTTTTAAGTTGTAATAAGGCCTCTGGACTATTTTTTTTTTTTTTTTTGCTTTATGGTTGGGATGTTTTTATTATTTTTTTAAATTGTTTAAAAAGGAAATTTTCTAAAAACTTAAATAATGGTTTCCAAAATTGATTAATAAATGGATTTTATAGCAAACTTTTACAAATGATTTAACTCGGATTTTCTTTCAAAATTATCTACGACATTTTCAAAAGTCATGATTTTAAAGCTCACTACCTCGATTTTCGACTCATCAAACAATCTTTCAAAAATAGCTGTATTTTATTAAATATTTACATACAAAATTTGTTTACTTAAAACACAACTAAGTAACGCCTATTTTAGTAAAAATCACATGATGTTTTACGTTTTCTTCATGGTTTTAAAGTTTAAAAAAAATTCGGTTTCCGTTATATAAATCAACTTCTCGAAATTTGTATTTTATCGAATAGTTATAAATCAAACTTGCTTTCTTAACTATATTATATTAATGTCATTCTTTAGTACATTCATAAGTTCTCAAAACATTTTCTTCGTGTGACAAACCAAATCCGCTCGTAATGCATGGGCCGGGTTTGGGGTGTTACACTTATCTTCTTATTGTTATCATATATACGTCTTAGAATGTCAGAAAAACCTAAAAAAATTGTGATTTCCTGTAGTTTAGGGTGCAAAGTGTCCAGGCCATGTAGAAGAGGTCAGCCCGTATGGCTCTTCTAACTTGCTTCGATTTTCTGGTTTCCACTCATTTTTCTCCCTAATGTTCTCCTAAGTATAAAAACATGATTTAAATGATTAGAAGCATAAAATTCACCATTAACATTGAATAATCACCCAAAATCGTATTAAGGATGAGAGAAAAACATGTTACTTTTAGTACTTATCAGCATTCCATATCCTTTCATGCATAACTCCAAACTATTACCTGAATGAGAATTTTTCAATCTATTGCAACCAGTTCAACCCCCTCGACCACAATTAATACAAAGTAACATTGTGGTCTTCAACATAATAGACGATCAAGTCAAAATCTTTAATTATATAATGAAAGATTGTTTCAATGCTTCCGAAAAAAATGTGGACTAGAGAGGCTCTACGTTGAAGGCGTCCATGTTCACTATCTCTAATATTAATTAAAGTTTGTAATATAAAATAAATAATTAAAAATATTTAAGGGTTAAATATAAAATTAGTACTCGAACTTGTTCACTTCTCCCAGATTAGTACTTATGTTTATTTTAGATTGGTACCCAAACTTTTTTTTCTATCCACTATATTGGTACCCGAACCTAACATTGTTACTTTTTTATAGATATGTCAGCATTTGTCATTCGCGCACTGCCACGTGTCTTCCTCTTTGGCCATCACGTGTCATTCTCTTTAAAAAAATGACTTCCAAACATTTCAAGTTCCATTTTTTTCTCCATCTTTTGTTTCTCATCATTTCCATCTCACGCTCGCTTCATCACCACCCGTCCATCCCTAACAATCATTTTTGAGGGGGTTTCCACTGTAAACAATCTACCTTATCTCCTTCTTAAACTGTTAGTTTCAGTTGAAGAGTCGTGCAAATAGTTGTATGGTTCTTACCTTGCGCCATTTTATTGATAATATCATCAACAAGAAGAAAAATCGACTAAAAAAAAAGAATAAAAAGAAATAATAGAGAGGACAAGAGAATTTTTTTTGAGAGACAAAAAAGCCCCAACAATATTCCTTTAAAAATGACTTCCAAACTGATAAACCGCAATATGAACATATTTGAATCCCACATTTAGCATACTTTTGGATGTTTTATCCCTTTAATTATGTAATTTGGTGCTCTTAATCCTTTATTTTCATGTTTTATACTTAGGAAAGCAACAGAGGATGAAAAGAACAAGAAATGGGCCCAAAATAGAGTAAATGGGCCATATCACGAAATCATCACGGCCTGGGCCCAAGACCACACGGCCGTGCCTCCTTAACAGTCTCGAACACGGCCTGGCCACGACTCATATGGGCGTGTGCCATGGGCGTGTCCCTGACGTGAGAAAGAAGAGTTTCAGTCGGATTAGGGTACTTAGAGGCAAAGAAAGCCATTCCAAAAGCCTATATAAACACCCTAGAGGCCAACCTTCAGGGGGCGTCTAGCTAGGCCAAGGAGCCAGGCCGGGGGTGTCAAAATTGTTGGATTCACTCGAAGAAAGCCAGTTGATTCATCTCAAGAAGCCGGATTCATACTCAAGATGGAGGATCTCTCCTTCAATTCCTTCAGGGGTTTTTGGGTTTTCTTATGTTTTGTTTTATCTTTTCTTTTGAGATGTATTCTTTTACGATTATGAGCTAAACCCTCAGATACCTGAGGGGGATGAAACCTAAGATGAATCTTGTTATCATTTGCTAAACTATATGATAAATACTTAATTTGTTCTTAACTATGTGTTCTTAATTCTTGTGTTGATATTTCTGGGATATTTGTTGAAGTATTGATGTGCTTAGGTAGAGGAGGAATAGACCATGCCTAAGAGTAGATCTAGCATATTTAAGCGGAGTTGCTCGCGCGCCTAGAGATAGGTGACAAATTCTGCCAGATTAGGGTCAAACCTAATATGCGAGTTCATAGATCGAGTTAATGTAATTCTAGGGGTTTTAATTAGAAAGAGATTTCAATTAATCAACCTAGGGTTAGACGTTAGTAGCCTCGAGAGAGGTATTAATATAAATTAGGGAATCCTACGGATCAAGTCAAGTGAATAAGTCGTCTGGTTCAGAGTTAGATAACAAGTGAAGTCTAGGTGGATTCTTCCTCGGGTATTGTCCTAACCAATTGGTTTTTCCCAAAGTTATTTTCCATAATTCATTCTCTTTGTCTTTGCACCTTTAGCTTAGTTGTTAGTTCATTTTAGATTAGATAAAAATTCTCTTAATTCTTAGGCTAAATAATAAAAAGAAAGTTAGTACTAGTACTTTTGGTTCCTTTGGTTCGACAATCCGGTCTTGCCATAGCTATACTACTGTTCGATAGGTGCACTTGCCTCAAGTCGTTGTCACAGTTAGTTTCTAGGCTCGATCATTCTTTATATAAATTTTAAGACTCTGACATTACGATATCAAGTTTTTGGCGCCGTTGTCGGGGAACTAAAATATTAAGAACGCTTAATTTTTATTACTTTAGCCATATTATATTTATTTTTGCAATTAAATTTTATTTTTACTTTTCTAAATTTTCTTCTTTGCTTCTGGCAGGTACCTCTAGTTTATGACTAGAAGGAACGTCGTCAGACCACGATTCTGACAGTGATATCGAAAGTAATCTTGTTCTCGAGAAATCGTAGAGAAATAAGGCGAAGCTTAAACTACATAGAAGAAGAGTAAGAAGTCAAAATCAATACCACCGAAGAGATGGTTGAGAATAATTTGCTACCTCTAGAGGCGGCCGAACATCATGCTCCTCGAAATATGAATGATTATGCTAAACCTAATTTAACAGGAACTGAGCCATGTATTGTTAGACCTACTATTGCTGCAAATAATTTTGAACTGAAGCTAACACTATACAGATGATACAACAGTTTGTTCAGTTTGATGGTTTGCAGGATGAGGATCTTAACACACACTTAGCGAATTTTCTAGAATTCTGTGATACCTTCAAAATAAATGGCGTTTCTAACGATGCCATTCGTCTTCGATTATTTCCCTTTTCCTTGAGGAATAAAGCCAAACAGTGGTTGCATTCTCTTCCACGAGGATCAATCACTACATGGGATCAAATGACCGAAAAATTTATGTTGAAGTATTTTCCGCTGGCTAAAACGGCCAAGTTGAGGATTTAGAAACACTTTACGATGCATGGGAGAGATACAAAGATCTATTGAGAAGATGCCCACACTATGGGTTACCCTTGTGGCTACAGGTCCAAACTTTTTTCAACGGGGTAAATCCTTTGACGAGGCAACTGATCGATTCAGCCACCGGCGAAACCTTGAATAATAAAACACCTGAGGCTACCTATGAATTCATAGAGGAGATGTCACTGAATAACTACCAGTGACAAGTCACAAGGGCGAAGCCAACAAAAGCAGTCGGAGTTTTCAACCTCGACGCAGTCACCATGCTATCAAATCAGGTAGATATGTTAAATAAAAAGGTTGATGGTTTATGTGGTTCTTTGCAGGCACATCCAGTTATGCAGTGCGATACGAATAGAGGAGGGATGAACAACACAAAATATCCAATCTACAACCCGAGTGTAGAGAACGAACAAATGAAATATATGGGTAACAATTTCAGATCTCAAAATAACCCTTATAGTAATACTTATAATCCAGGTTGGAGGAACCACCCCAATTTTTCATGAGGCGGTTAATAAACCGTAATAGTAACATATTTTAATCCCACATTTAGCATACTTTCGGATGATTTATCCCTTGATTCATGTAAAAAGGTGCTCTTAATCCTTTCTTTTCATGTCTTATATTCAGAAAAGCACCCGAGGATAAAAAGAACGAGAAACGGGCCTAAAATGAACCAAATAAGGCCAAGGAGGAAATTAACATGGCTTGGACTTAAGCCCACACGGCCGTGCCTCACTGACCAACCAGAACACGGCCTGACCTTGATTTACACGGCCGTGCCTCATTAAAGAAATCCGAACACAGCTTGAAGACTAGGCACACGAGCGTGTGCCATGGCCGTGTCCCTGTCGCTGGAAAGAAGAATTTCATTCGAAATTGGATATTTAGGGGCAAAGAAACCTATTTTGAAAGCCTCTATATACCCCCTAAGTACAACCTTGAAGAGGGTGGTCAGCTAGGCCAAGGAGCCGAGCTGAAAAGGTCAGATTTGTGGGAATTACTCGAGGATAGCTAGTTGATCCATCTCAAGAAGCCGAAATTCTACTCAAGATAGCGGATCTCTCCTTTAATTCCTTCAGGAAGTTTTAGGGTTTTCTTATGTTTTGTTTTATCTTTTCTTCTGAGATGTTTTATTTTCTAGTTATGAACTAAACCCTTCAGATACCTGAAGGGGATGAAACCTATGATGGATCTTGTTATTGTTTTCTGAACTATATGATAAATACTTGATTTGTTCTTAATTATGTGTCCTTAATTCTTGTGTTAATATTTCTGGGATATTAATTCAAGTTGGATATGCTTAGGTGGTGGAGCAAAAGTCCCTGCTTAAGAGTAGATCTAGCATAATTAAGCGGAGTTGATTGCATGCCTAGAAATAAGGTGACGAGATTTTGCAGGATTAGGGTGAAACCTAATATGGGAGTCCATAGATCGAGTTAATGCGATTCTAGGGGTTTTAATTAGAAAGAGATTTCAATTAATCAACCTAGGGTTAGACGTTATTTGCTTCGAGAGAGGGTTTAATATAACTTAGGGAGTCTTACGGATCAAGTCAAGTGAATAAATCATTTGATTCAGTGTTAGATAACAAGTGAAGTCTAGGTGGATTCTTCCTAAGGGTATCGTCTTAATCATCTGAGTTTTTCCTCAAGTTATTTCTCCAATTCGTTCTTTTTGTCTTTGCGTCTTTAGCTTAGTAGTAGTTAATTTAGATTAGATTAAAATAACTTCACTTATTTTAGGCTAGATAATAAAAAGAAAGTTAGTATTAGTACTTTTAGTTCCTTTGGGTTCGACAATCTGGTCTTGCTTAAGCTATACTACTGTTCGATAGGTACACTTGCCTCCATCGTTGTCAGAGTTAGTTTCTAGGTTCGATCATTTTCTTTATAAATTTTAGAACTCGACAAAAAACAACGATCAAGTTTTTGGCGCCGTTGCCGGGGAACTAAAATATTAAGAAAGCTCTTTTTTTATTACTTTAGCCATTATTTTTATTTTCTGCAATTTATTTTTATTTTTTTATTTTTAGGTTAAATTTTGATTTTGCTAAATTTTCTTTCTTTCTTTTCTTAGCTGGTACCTCTAGTTTATGACTAGAAGGAACCCAAGAGGACCTTTAGTATACGACGGTGATATTGAAGCAACCGCTCAAAGGAATCGTAGAGAAATCAGGCGAGCCCTAAATTACATAGAAGAAGAGCGAGAAGGTAGATCCAATCCTACTGAAGGGATGGACGAGAATAATCCACCACAAGATGTGGGAGAAAATAATGCTCCGCGTATTATGTTTGATTATGCTAAACCACATTTAACAGGAGCAAAATCGAGTATTGTTAGACTTGCTAAAGCTGTTAATAATTTTGAATTAAAACCTAACACAATACAAATGATTCAACAATTTGTTCAATTTGATGGTTTGCAGGACGAAGACCCAAACACTCATATAGCTAATTTTTTAGAGCTCTGTGATACCTTCAAAATAAATGGCGCTTCTGATGATGCCATACTTCTTCGGTTATTTCCTTTTTCATTAAAGAATAAAGCAAAACAGTGGTTAAACTCGTTACAGGGTCAATCACTACATGGGATCAAATGACCGAAAAATTTTTATTAAAATATTTCCCACCAGCCAAGACGGCCAAATTACGGAATGATATCTCTTCTTTTGTGCAGATGGATTTAGAAACATTATACGACGCATGTGAGATCTACAAGGATCTCTTGAGAAGGTGTCCGCACCATAGGTTACCCTTGTGGCTCCAAGTCCAAACTTTCTATAATGGTGTAAACCCCTCAACGAGGCAACTAATTAATTCAGCCACTGGTGGAACCCTAAACAACAGAACTCCTAAAGCAGCCTACGAGTTCATTGAAGAGATGTCACTAAATAACTACCAGTAGCAAGTTACCAGGACAAAACCAACAAAATCAGCCAGAGTTTTTAACCTCAATGCAGTAACCATGCTATCAACACAATTTGAGATGATAAATAAAAAGCTTGATAGTTTGTGTTCTTCGCAGGTACATCCAGTAATGCAGTACGACGTAAGTGGAATCGTGGCAAATCCTGAGTACCCACCCTACCAACCGGGCATAGAAAGCGAACAGATAAACTATATAGGTAATAATTTCAGATCTAATAATAACCCATTTAGTAATAATTATAATCCAGGTTGGAGGAACCACCCAAATTTTTCATGGGGAGGACAAGGAAATCAAGAAAATCAAAGACAACAATCTCCTCAAAGTTTCCAAAATTAGCCCTATCCACAGGAAAAGAGGCCGAACCTCGAAGCGATGCTGACAAAATTCATGGCAACCACAGAAACCCGTCTACAAAAAACCGAGGCAACGCTTGATAATCAACAGGCATCAATCAAAGGGATCGAGAGTCAAGTCAGAGAAATTACTAAGTCAGTTGGACAACTTACCAAGATAGTTTTTGAAATTCGATCAGAGATTTCTGATTGACCGTAAGGGTGTCTACCAAGTAACACTGAGATTAACCCGAATGAGCAAATCCAAGCCATCACAGCACATGATAGTACAGGGTTAGATGAATCCAATCCAATCCAAGTCAACGAGGTAGACGAAGGAAAAGTTGAGGTAACACAAGAAAAGCCAAAACCAGTAATCAAGGAG
Source organism: Gossypium bickii (assembly GCA_025503065.1). NCBI lineage: Eukaryota > Viridiplantae > Streptophyta > Magnoliopsida > Malvales > Malvaceae > Gossypium > Gossypium bickii. The sequence continues at coordinate 18,699,572 of CP106710.1, read as the reverse complement.
TACCAACCTCGCATACCTTATCCCGAAGTGATGAAGAAAGACGATACAGAGGAACAGTTTGGTAAGTTTCTTAAACTGATAAAAGAATTACATATCCACTTACCTCTTCTTGAAGCTCTTTTTCAGATGCCAAATTCGAGAAAATTTTTAAAACATCTCTTGACAAACAAGCGCAAATTAGACGAGGAACCACATGTGGAATTAAATGCAGTGTGCTCAGCAATGTTACAGAATAGACTACCACAGAAGCTGAAAGATCTAGGGAGTTTTACAATTCCATGTTTAATTGGTAGTTGATTTAGGGGCAAGTATAAATGTCATGCCTTATAAAATGTTTAAACAACTAGGTCTAGGGAAACCCAAACAAACTAGGTTGAGCATTCAATTAGCTAATAAATCTGTTAGAATTCCTATGGGTATTATCGAAGATGTTCTTGTAAAAATTGATCAAATTCGTTTTCCCAGTAGATTTTGTTGTCATAGACATGGATGAGGATAATTCGGTTCCCTTAATTTTAGGAAGACCCTTTTTAGAAACTGCTAGAACTAAAATTGATGTTGGTATAGGAGAACTCATACTTCATGTAGGTGATGAATCGATCAGTTTACAAGCTCTTGACTCGGCCAGAACGCCAACTGATGAAGGTGAGAAAGTAAATTCAGTTGATAGCCAAGTTGTTCAACTTTCACCACAGGAAACACCACATAGTTACAAACCTGAGCCAGATCATGGACCTCGTGCCAACAAAGAAAAAGCATATGGGGAGAAAAGCCATAGGGTCGACAAACTAGAAGAGTGGAAGACACACTTTATAAAAGAACTGAAACAACACGAAGTAAAACTGAAGGAGCATCTAGGAGAGCTCGTAGGAACATCAAACCACTTCAAAATAGGAGACTAATTACTGTTAGATAAAGCAGATCCTTTCATTACCACATCAGACCTGAACACGAACAAATAAATCCCTCTTGAGGTAAGAAATATCTTCCCATACGGAATAGTCGAGGTAAGCAATTCCATATTCGACACTCTTAAGGTACATACCTCTCGACTTCAATTTTTTTTAAGAAAATAGAACTGTAAGTATGAGGGAATATATTCAAACCTTTAAACCTCCCTGATTTTTTTTTTTTCGAATACTAGGAAAGTCTAGCTTAAGGCTATAAACGAGCGCTTCTCGGGAGGCAACCCGAGTACTAACACAATTTATTTTCACATTTTACTTTCAATATATTTTCTTTTCTTCTTTTCTTTTCTTTTCTTCTTACCTAGTTGTAAACTAACCAAAAGTGCAGAATTCCAGACCACACGGTCTTGCACGCGGCCGTGGCCGTGACCGTGTAGAAGTACAGAATCTCTATACTGACATAGCAGAGGTAGTACGAATCAAATCCCAACTAATTTTTGAAATCACGGGCTCCAACCACTCCCCCACAGGCACCGACATAGAGCCACGACCGTGCCTTACGACCGTGTGAAGATACTCACTTGTCACCAATAGGCGCAGCCGGCTGGCTGAAAAATGGGCATGGAGAATCAACACGCCTAAACACACGGCCGTGCGATGTGGCCGTGTGAACCAAAATGCCCATGGCTGACAAGCGTGAGAGAAACGAACGAAGTCCTCACACGGCCGTGTGAATCGCCACGACCTTGGTCCACGGGCGTGGGAGAGCATTAGAAAACAAAACTCTATTTAAACCCACACCACCTCTCCTTCTTCCCAACTTCATTCTTCCTACTTTTTCTCTCCAAATTCTCCTCTCTCCATAACAAAGCCTCCGACCTCTTGAGCTACACATATCCATGTCAAAGAAGCGAAAGAAGGCAAGCATAGTCTCCTCAAGGGAGACCACTATACATAAGTTCATGCCAGCCGCTTCATCCAAACAATAAGCCAAGGGTCTTTGAGACCATTTAGTTTCTATTTTTCTTTTCTCTTTTGCTTCAATTTCCTTCTCTTTAACTATTTTATGTTTAATTTAGCTTATTTTGTTTTAGTTTCGTAGTTTTAGGTCCTAAAGGCTGCTTGGAAATCACGCCACTTCTGCCACCGCCAACACCTCCATCACCTTAGAAGTCACACCCACCTCGCGAACCATCCACCAATAAGGATTCTCAAGCCCCTTTATCTTCTAGTCTTAGTTTATTTTCCTTCTTAGTCTCTTTCTCTTTATTTTTCTTGTCTTTATTTATATATTTAGTCTATTTTGAATGTATCTTAATAATTCATGGCTAATTCTCAACTAGCTCCCCAATTTCTTCATCTAGCGTAGAGCTCGGTAGCATACACCATCCCTATCAACTTCCAACTCCGAGAATTCATCCATAATTCAGGAAGTGTCATTTTTTCCCTTCTCTTTTGATTTTATATTAATTGTCATTATCTATCTTTGTACATTGAAGGCAATGTACATCTTAAGTGTGGGGGTAAAAATGCCTAACTTTCTACATTATTCTCAATCCATGAGGATAAAAGTGCCTAACTTTTTTCATTATTCTCAAAACCCTCATATTACTAATTAGGATGAAATTTTTGATAATTTATGATCTTTTATTAACATGTTTTAGATTAAGTCATTGATAATCGTGCATTGATGATTAAATTTGAAGATTACTAGAGAATCAAACATGATAAGTCTATTTTTAAGAAAATTAAAAATTTTTAGGTTGTTAACCTGAATTTGAATATTACTTTGAAATTTGAAATTTACGAGGTTGATGTCAAAAACACCCATAATTTTTTGTGAGATTTTGATCCTTATAGAGCATATATTCTTTTTCATGCTCACTTTATTGATTATGAGTGTGTCAACTTTGGACTGTTATTCTAGAACTCGCCTCGATTATACATGTTGAGACCACACCTATGATTTGATATACTGAGATGATAAAGGCACTTAGGATTTAACCCACTTACTCCACTAAACAGCCTGCCTCCATAAATTAACCCCTAGTGAACCCCGTTTAATCCTAACAACCCCTTTTTATTGACTTACTAGCTAAATTAACCCAAAACCCCTTTGTATTCGTTATCACCATTCCTTTTTGACTACCCTTATATCGAGATTTGATTTGATTAGTTACCTAATTATATTATTTCAGTAGTTGAATTCATCTTTTATTATTATTAATTTGTTCCAAAAAAAAATGAAGTATATTCATTATTAGTTCTATAATTAAGTGAGCTTACATGTTTAAATTTCAAATCTTGAAGAAAAAGCTTGTATTATTAGTTCTCAATTAATGTAATTATTTAGGAATAATTCATTATTCTAGATAGGTAATTTGTCAATCCGGTCTCGATTCTAACCTTCTAATTCAGCCTTTTTCCACACCTTTAACCCTAGCCCCGTTACAACCCTGTTAAAGACCTTTTGATCTGTTTATCATCTCATTTTACAGTGGTGGAGATTTGATTTTCAGGCAAGCCTATGGGATTAACTTTTCAGGTTTGACTTATGAGTACTCTTTTCCCTGAACCTAAAACACTTTTTGAGTGATTTGAGTGAATCTTTTGTGAGGATGTCAATCCTTGTCAGTTTTGAATTAAAGGCAATTATTTAGATAAGGGGAGACGCCTACGTTTTCATGATACAAATGTATGACTTATCTTGTTTGAATCTTTAGGACTCTTTGAGTTGAATTATCCATGTATAAATTATCTATGAATTATGATAAGACATTGTTAATAGGAATTATGAATTATGGAAAGTTCGTTTTAATTATGAATTGAACCCTTCAGATACCTGAAGGGGATGAAACCTATGATGGATCTTGTTATTGTTTTCTGAACTATATGATAAACACTTGATTTGTTCTTAATTATGTGTGCTTAATTCTTGTGTTAATATTTCTGGGATATAAATTCAAGTTGGATGTGCTTAGGTGGTGGAGCAAAAGTTCTTGCTTAAGAGTAGATCTAGCATAATTAAGCGGAGTTGATTGCACGCCTAGAGATAGGGTGATGAGATTTTGCTGGATTAGGGTGAAACCTAATATGGGAGTCCATAGATCAAGTTAATGCGATTCTAGGGGTTTAATTAGAAAGAGATTTCAATTAATCATCCTACGGTTAGACGTTATTTGCTTCGAGAGAGGGTTTAATATAACTTAGGGAGTCTTATGGATTAAGTCAAGTGAATAAATCATCTGGTTCAGTGTTAGATAACAAGTGAAGTCTAGGTGGATTCTTCCTAAGGGTATCGTCTTAATCAACTGAGTTTTTCCTCAAGTTATTTCCCCAATTCATTCTCTTTGTCCTTGCGTCTTTAGTTTAGTAGTAGTTAATTTAGATTAGATTAAAACAACTTCACTTTTTTTAGGCTAGATAATAAAAAGAAAGTTAGTATTAGTACTTTTAGTTCCTTTGGGTTCGACAATCCAGTCTTGCCTAAGCTATACTACTGTTCGATAGGTACACTTGCCTCCATCGTTGTAAGAGTTAGTTTCCAGATTCGATCATTCTCTTTATAAATTTTAAAACTCGACAAGAAACAACGATCAGCGGTCAAGGAAATTAGAGACAACAACTCCCTCAAAACTTCCAACAATAGCCCCACCCATAGGAAAAGAAGTCGAACCTTGAGGAGATGCTGACAAAATTCATCACGGTGACAGAAACTCATCTCCAAAACACTGAGAAAACACTTAAAAATCAACAACCATCGATTCAAGTGATCGAAAACCAGCTAGGGCAACTTGCTAAGCTGATCTCTGAAAGACCACAAGGCAGCTTTCCAAGCAACACTGAAACTAACCCAAAGGAGCAACTTCAAGCTATAACAGCTTAGGATAGTGTAGGGTTAGATGAGCCCAAATTAAGCCAAGAGAATTTGGTAGAAAAAGGTAAGGTCGAGGTAAACCAAGAAAAGCCAAAACAGTGATTAAAGAATACCAACCTCGTATACCATACCCCAATGCTATAAAGAAAGACGACACAGAGGAACAATTCGGTAAGTTTCTTAAGCTTTTAAAGAAATTACATATTAACTTACTGTTTCTTGAAGCTCTTTCCCAGATGCCAGATTCCAGGAAATTTTTAAAAGAGCTTTTAACAAACAAGCGGAAGTTAGACGAGGAATCGCATGTGGAATTAAACGCAGTGTGCTCAGCAATGTTGCAAAGTAAACTACCACAGAAATTAAAAGATCCAGTGAGTTTTACAATTCCATGTTTAAGTGGTAGTTTATCTATTGATAATGCTTTAGCTGATTTAGGGGTAAGCATTAATGTTATGCCTTATAAATTGTTTAAACAACTAGGTCTAGGGAAACCCAAACAAACTAAGATGAGCATTCAATTAGCTGATAAAACTATTAGAATCCCTAGGGGTATAATTGAAGATGTTCTTGTGAAAATTGATAAATTCGTATTCCCAGTAGACTTTGTCCTTTTAGACATGGATGAGGACAATAGTATCCCCCTAATTCTAGGAAGGCCTTTTTTAGTAATTTCCAGGACTAAAATTGATGTCAGTGTAGGTGAACTCATACTTTGTGTAGGTGACAAATCAATCAGTCTTCAAGCTCTCGACTCGGCTAGGACATCGAGTAATCAAGGTGAGAACACAAATTCTATTAATAACCATTCGGTTGAACCTTCTTTTCAAGAAGCACCGCGAACCTACACAACTGAGCCAGATCCTATGCCTCATGCCAACGAGGAAATAACTCATGAGGAACGAAGGCTTCAGATCGATGAACTAGACGAGTGGAAAACACACTTCAAAGAGAAATTAGGGTTACATAAAGCAGAACCAAAGCCACTCCAAGGGACAAACAAATTCAAAATCAGAGATCAAGTATTGTTAGACAAGGCATACCTTCGAATACCTCCTACTGACCCTAATACAAACAAAAAAATGTCTTTTAAGGTAATTAATGCTTTCCCATACGAAATAGTCAAGGTAAGTAATCCTACATTCGGTACCTTTAAAGTAAACGCTACTCGATTTGAACTTCACCATGATAGTAGAACTGATAACATGAGAGAGGATGTTCAGCTCTTCAAACCACCCTTATTATGCAAATGAGAGGTAAGTCTAGCTTAAGACTATAAACGAGCGCTTCTCGGGACACAACCCTAGGTTGATTAATTGAAACCTCATTCTAATTAAAACCCCTAGAATCGTATTAACCCTATCTATGGACTCCCATATTAGGTTTCACCCTAATCCGGCAAAATCTCGTCACCCTATCTCTAAGCGCGCGATCAACTCCACTTAATTATGCTAGATCTACTCTTAAGCAAAGACTTTTGCTCCTCCACCTAAGCACATCATACTTGAATCAATATCCTGAAAATATTAACACAAGAATTAAGCACACATAATTAAGAACAAATCAAGTATTTATCATATAGGTCAGAAAACAATAACAAGATCCGTCTTAGGTTTCATCCCGTTTGGGTATCTAAAAGGTTTAGTTCATAACAATAAAAGAAAACATCTCAGAAGAAAAGATAAAACAAAACATAAGAAAACCCTAAAACCCCCTGATGGAATTGAAGGAGAAATTCACCGTCTTGAGTAGAATTCCGGCTTCTTGAGATGGATCAACTGGCTATCTTCGAGTGCTTCCCACAAATCTGACATTTTCGGCTCGGCTCCTTGGCCTAGCTAACCACCCTCTTTTAGATAATACTTAGGGGGTTTATATAGGCTTTCGAAATAGGTTTCTTTTCCTCTAAGCATCTTTTTCTAAATGAAACTCTTCTTTCTAGCGACAGGAACATGTCCATGGCACACGCCCGTGTAAGTCGTGGCCAGGACGTGTTTTGGATTTCTTTAATGAGGCACGATTGTATGAATCAGGAACAGGCCGTGTTTTAGTTTATCAGGGAGGCACGACCGTGTGGGCTTGAGTCCAGGCCGTGTCGATTTCCACTTTGGCCTAATTTGGTCCGTTTTAAACCCGTTTCTTGTTCTTTCCATCCTCCGGTGTTTTCTTGAGTATAAGACATGAAACGAAAGGATTAAGACCACCTTTTTACATAAATCAAGGGATAAATCATCCAAAAGTATGCTAAATGTGGGATTAAAATGTTACACCCCAGACCCGGTCTAAATGCTACGACCGAATCTTGTATGTTACTGGGTGAATTGAAAACGATTTGTTGTGACTACTTTGGGAAAACCATAGTTTTGGGAACCTTTTTGTTAAGGCGATGTTTTGGAAAATAGTGTTTTGTTATCTTTGTTTAATTAATTGCTAAATTTGCTATCTTTGTTAGCATTTGAGAAAAACGGTTTGTGTTTTGAAAGCTCCATTTAACAATCATGTTTAAAACGAATGATTGCATCATTTCATAACTAAAAAAAAATGTTAAAACCAAATAGTGATTTAAGAGTCCTTATTACATCAAATAATAATCAACTAAAATCCCCAAATTAAAACAGTTTTGAGAAAGAAACTAAATTTTACGAAAATTATCATGCTATGGCCTCCATCCACGAGTCCGCCTCGTCTCCCAAGTCCACGTCTTACTGATCACCTGCAAGGCTAAGCAGAGGGGGTGAGTCACCGAGACTCAGTGTGTAAACCCCCCTTAAGTGACATAAATGGCTCCAGGTCCACAACCATATATTGGACCTTAGCCTATGTTAAAGTAACATACACAATTATGAATGCCATGTACCCAGCCCAACCTAGATTTTCCATCCTCTACACACCATCTGTACCAGCCCATCACACCGTGGGGATTTCTACAATCAACCCTCCATCCGCTACACTCCTTATGTGGCACCTAGCCACTGGTGACATAGTCACAAAATATCATATGTGGGGCCAACCCACTGTGGTGCCAAACCACTGGGATAAGTCACGAAATCATATGTATGTGGTACCAAACCACTGGTGGTTCCAAACCACTGAGACTTAGTCACGGAATCAAGAATGTGGGGCCAACCCACTTGTGGTACCAAACCACTAGTGACAGTCTTAAGCACTTCCCCTTTACACAACATATCCAACCCATGCATAACATATGTAAACCAAATGAAAGTATCATGCTATTTAAATGAACAGTATTACTATGGCATACATATATATATTAACTCATACATAACAGCAAGGTACTTACCTGGTATTTCAACCATACCCATATCGGCATAATGACTATCCATCTAGTCACTTCGACTTTCAGCCCCAAACGATTAGTATCACATATTAATATTAAAGTGTGAAGTTTTACACACCTGGTTACACGCAGCACTATGCTATCTATGTCGACACTATCTCTAGCTGGAACCATGGCTATCTGTCTACTATTCTACCCAGAAGTTGGCCCACAACCTGGTGGCCAATCTCGAACAGCAGACACTGCGCGCTTCTTGAACTTAGGGGCTGGGTTTACGGTTCCAACCCCCTCCTTTGCCTGATCAGTATTGGATTCCATCAAAAGATCTTGTCAGAGGGTACTATAAGGAAATATGGTTGTTTAATCAACAACACAGGGTTAAGATAACGAATACGATAAGTGAATCCTAAACAAAAATCTAAAGAGAACCCTCTTACCTTGAGATCTCGAATGAAGAGATAAAATTCAATCGATTCCTCGACTTGGAGTTAGATTGATTCGGCTAACCAAGATTTCCCGGAATAGGCGCCCTTTAGATCCTTCAATCGCAGACCCGATGATAAGAAATACAAAAATGAGGCCCCTTTTCCATTCAGCCAAAACAAGGTACAAAGTTAATGTCTTCGGTTAATAGAAAAATAAGAAAGATTCGAAAAGAAATAACGAGTATTTACACTACTAAGATGAACCCGATCGGGAAGACTGGGGATTAGAGGGACGGCAAGCTTAGAGGTAACGAATGAACAAGATAAACACTCAAAGAGATTCGGCTATAGGGAAAGAAGAATGAATCCAAACGAAAAGAAAGTGTGGCCAATAGTTTTGGCCTAGAGAAGAGAAAATTAAAAGAGGATGAATGAGGAGAGGCTAATGGGTGCTTCGGCTTTAGCAGAAAAATGGAGAAGAAAAATGGGAGTTTTAGGGGCTTCGACTTTGAGATAAAACAAATAAGGAAGCGAAAAGATGAGAAAGAAATAGAATGAAATGAAAAGGGTGATAAGAATGGTGAAGAGAAAGAAGAGTTTCAGCAAGGGCTTAGATAGATTTGGCTTTTAGATAGAACAACTAAAGAAAAGAAAAGAAAAAGAGATCACAGACGAGATGGTGGGTGCTTTAGGGTTTGAGTGATACAAAAGAGAAAAGAAAGAAATAAAGTTCCAGAAGGAGGCAATAGGTTTCGATTAAGTGAAGAAGAAGTGGAGAACAAACAAGAAAAGAAGTGAAAAGAAAAAGAGTTGAAGCTTACCAAAATTCGGCACCTATAAACCCCAAAGCCGAGAATTGCACAAAAAAGAAACTACAAGGTCATATGGCCAATGTGAATTTCGGCACACTCCAACCCAGGCCAAAACCGATCCTCCCTCCTACACCAAGCATTTGAATTTCGGCCACCACCTTCACCCTTTGCTCAATCCCTTGTTTTCCTCCTTAATCCACTCTCGAACACTCATTTGAATAAATTTGAATGCTTCAAACTCCACTTTTTCCTCTCAGCAACTCATTTGAAATATTTGACTTAGTCTATCTCCCATCCTGAAGTGTCCCCGCCGAACTCTGCTTCTGCTCCCCTTGACGCAAAAAATACTTCCCAAAATGAGCTTCATGTGACTTGAACCTTCTCCCTCTCTGCTCCCTTGTGGCGTTACCTTCCAGCCCCTATGTGGCGTCACCTTGCCACTCTACCAACACCTTGCTTGTGTCAACCAAGTACAAGCAACCACCCTTAGGTCCTATTCCAGCTAGCTCTCCCACTAAAGTTCCCAAAAGGAAAATTTTGGCCAAGGCTCTGGCTTATCCCCGGGCCTTTCCTGGACTCCCATACACCCTAAACTAGCACATTAAACAAAGCATACACACAAACACATTAAATGCATAACCCCTAAATCAGGATATTACATAAAATATGTTACTTTTACAGTTTATCACATACCCCCACACTTAAGCTTTTGCTTGTCCTCAAGCAAAATTCTTAACTTACAATTAAAACGAACTTTCCATAATTCATAATTCATATCAACAATGTCTCATCATAATTCATAGATAATTTATACTTGGATAATTTAACTCAAAGAGTCCTAAAGATTCAAACAATATAAGTCATATATTTGTATCACGAAAACGTAAGTGTCTCATCTTATCTAAATAATCAGCTTTAATTCAAAACTGACAAGGATTGATATCCTTACAAAAGATTCACTCAAATCACTCAAAAAGTGTTTAAGGTTCAGAGAAAAAAAACCACTCATAAGTCGAACCTGAAAAGTTAATCCCATAGGCTTGCCTGAAAATCAAATCTCCACCACTGTAAAATGAGATGATAAACAGATCAAAAGGTCTTTAACAGGGTTGTAAAGGGGCTAGGGTTAAAGGTGTGGATAAAGGCTGAATTAGAAGGTTAGAATTGAGATCGAATTGACAAGTTACCCATCTAGAAATACTGAGATGATAATTACATCAATTGAGTAATAACCCTAATAATACGAGCTTTGCTTTTGATAAATAGACTTTTAACTGTATGAGCTCACTAATACTGAATATACGTCGATTTTTTTTAAGAACAAATCAAATAATAAAGGATAAATTCAACTACTGAAATAATATAATTCGGTAACTAATCAAATAAAATCTCGATATAAGTGTAGTAAAAAAGGAACGGTGATAACAAATACAAAGGGTTTTGGGTAATATTAGTGGGTGAGTCAATAAAAAGGGTTGTTAGGATTAAATGGGGTTCACTAAGGGTTAATTTATGGAGGTAGGCTATTTAGTGAAGCAAGTGGGTTAAAACCTAGGTGCCTTTATCATCTCGGTATATCAAATCATAAATGTGGTCTCGATATGTATAATCAAGGCAAGTTCTAGAATAACTATTCAATGTTGACACACTCATAATCAATAAATGAGCATGAAAAAGAATATATGCTCTATAAGGCTCAAAATCTCACAAAGAATTATGGGTGTTTTGATATCAACCTTTGTAAATTTCAAATTTCAAGATAATATTCAAATTTAGGTTAACAACCTAAAAAAATTTTAATTTTCTTAGAAATAGACTTATCATGCTTGATTCTCTAGTATCCTTCAAATTTAAATCATCAATGCACAATTAACTATGACTTAATCTAAAACATATCAATAAAAATCATAAATCATCAGAAATTTCATCCTAATTAGTAATATGAGGAAATTACTTAAGAACAAAGCAGAATTCAGGGACTTTGAGAATAATGAAGAAAGTTAGGCACTTTCTCGAAATAACTATTCACCCCCACACTTAAGATGTACATTGCCCTAAATGTACAAACATAGATATGTAATTTAAGAGAGAGAGGGAGGTGAGACTTCCTGAACTTGGATGGTTTCCCGGAGTTGGAAGTCGATAGGGGTGGTGTCTGCTACCGAGCTCTGCGCTAGATGAAGAAATTAGGGAGCTCGTAGAGAATTAGCCAGGAGTTATTAAGACACATTTAAAATAAACTAAATATATAAGAAAGATAAAGAGAAAAAGACTAAGAAGGAAAATAAACTAAGGCTAGAATATAAAGGAGCTTGAGAATCCTTATTGGTAGATGGTTTGTGAGGTGGGTATGACTTCTAAGGTGACAGAGGTGCTGGCGGTGGTGGAAGTGGTGTGATTCCCAAGAAGCCTTTGAACCTGACACTAAGAAACTAAAGTAAAATAAACTAAATTAAGCATAAGATTGTCAGAGAGAAGGAAAATAAAGGAGAAGATAAAAGTAAAACAAAAGATAAATCGTCTCAAAGACCCTTGGCTTGTTGTTTGGATGAAGCGGCCGGCATGAAATTATGTATAGGGGCACCCTCGGAGAGACTACACTTGTCTTCTTCCACTTCTTTGACATGGCTTCGGTGTAGCTCAAGAGTATAGAGAATTGTTATGGAGAGGGGAGAAATCTGAGAAAAGGAAGGAAGAAAAAGGATAGGGAATATGTGGGAAGAATGGGAGGGGTGGTTTAAATAGAGTTTTGGGGTCTGATGCTTCCCCATTCCCGTGAACCGTGGGTGTGTTGATTCACACGGCCTCCTTACACGGCCGTGTTGTAGAGCGTGTTGTTCCTCCCATGCCCATTTTCTAGATTGCCACGCCCGTTTGTTATAAGTCAGTGTCATCTACGGCTGCCTCGCACGGCCGTGTGTCTAGGCATGTTAGTTCACCCACGCCTGTTTTATAGATTGCCACGCTCGTTGGGGATAAGTCAGTGTCATCCACGTCTGCATCACACGGCTGTGGCACTTTGTCGGTACCTGTGGTGGAGTGGTTGGGTCCGTGACTTCAAAAATTAGTTGGGCCTGATTCGTACCGTGTCTGCCATGTCAGTATGGAGATTCTATAGTTTCACACGGCCATGGCCACGGCCGTGTGCAAGGCCCTGTGGTCTAGAAATCTACACTTTTGGTTAGTTTAAAACTAGTTGTTTAATACTAAGAGAAGAAAATAAAATAAAATAGAAACAAATGTGAAAGTAATTAGGGTTAGTGCTCGGGTTGCCTCTTGAGAAGCGCTCGTTTATAGTCTTAAGCTAGACTCTCCTCGTTTATAGTCTTGAGAAGCGCTTGTTTAAAAATCAAGGTGGTTTGAAAGTTTGAATATCTTCCCTCATGCTATCAGTTCTATTTCCTTGATAAAGTTTAAGTCGATAAGCGTTTACCTTAAAAGTGCCGAAGATAGGATTGCTTACCTTGATTGTTTCGTATGGGAAAATATTGCGTACCTCAAGAGGAATTTCTTCGTTCGTGTTCAGGTCTGATGTGATGATGCGAGGATTTGGTTTATCTAACAGTACCTGGTCTCCTATTTTGAAGTGGTTTGTTTTTCCTTTGAGCTCTTCTAGGGGCTCCTTTGGTTTTACTTCGCGTGGTTCTTGTTCTTTTTTAAAGTGTGTCATCCACTCTTCTAATTTGTCGACCCTAAGGCTTCGTTCCTTATATAATTTTTCCTTGTTGGGCACAAGGTCCATGATTCGGCTTAGGTTTGTAACCTTGTGGTGTTTCCTGAAAAGAAGGGTTAACCTAATGGTTATTAATAGAATTTAAATTCTCACCTTGGTTATTTGATGTTCTAGCTGAGTCGAGGGCTTGAAGAGTGACTATCTCCTCGCCTGCACAAAGTATAAGTTCGCTTGCATCAACATCGATTTTAGTTCTGGCAGTTGCTAAGAATGGTCTTCCTAAAATTAGGGGGATCGTCTTGTCCTCATCCATGTCTAAAACGACAAAGTCTACTGGGAATACGAATTTATTAATTTTTACAAGAACATCTTCAATAATACCCCTAGGGATTCTAATAGTTTTATCAGCTAATTGAATACTCATTCTAGTTTGTTTGGGTTTCCCTAGACCTAGTTGTTTAAACATTTTATAAGGCATGACATTTATACTTGCCCCTAAATTAGCTAAAGCATTATCAACAGTTAACTACCAATCAAACATGGAATTGTAAAACTCCATGGATCTTTCAGCTTTCACGGTAGTCTATTCTGTAGCATTGCTGAGCATACTGCTTTTAATTCCACATGTGATTCCACGTCTAGCTTACCCTTGTTCGTCAAGATTTGTTTTAAAAATTTCCTCGAATCTAGCATCTGTGAAAGAGCTTCAAGAAGAGGTAAGTTGATATGTAATTTCTTTAAAAGTTTAAGAAACTTACCGAATTGTTCCTCTGTATCATCTCTTTTCATCGCTTCGGGATAAGGAATGCGAGGTTGGTACTTCTTGATTACTGGTTTTGGCTTTTCTTGTGTTACCTCAACTTAACCTTCCTTTACCTCGTTTTCTTGAATAGGATTTGGTTCATCTAACCCTATACTATCATGAGCTGTGATGGCTTGGATTTGCTCTTTTGGGTTAATCTCAGTGTTGCTTGGTAGACGCCCTTGCGGTCATTCGGAAATCTCTGAGCGAATTTCAGAAACTATCTTAGTAAGTTGTCCAACTGACTTAGTAAGTTCCCCAACTTGGCTTTCGATTCCTTTGATTGATGCATGTTGATTATCGAGTGTCGTCTCAGTTTTTTGGAGACGGGTTTCTATGGCTGCCAAGAATTTTGTCATCATCTCTTCAAGGTTCGGCCTCTTCTTCTGTGGATAGGGCTGATTTTGGAAATTTTGAAGAGGTTGTTTTCTTTGATTTCCTTGATTTCCTTGACCTCCCCATGAAAAATTTTGGTGGTTCCTCCAACCTGGATTATAAGTATTACTATAAGGTTTATTATTAGATCTGAAATTGTTACCTATATAGTTCATCTGTTCACTTTCTATGCCCAGTTGGTAGGGTGAGTACTCAGGATTCGCCACAGTTCCACTTGCGTCGCACTACATTACTGAATGTGCCTGCGAAGAACACAAACTATCAAGCTTTTTATTCATCATCTCTACCTGTGTTGATAGCATGGTTACTGCGTCGAGGTTGAAAACTCTGGCTGATTTTGTTAGTTTCGTCCTTGTAACCTGCCACTGATAGTTATTCAGTGACATCTCTTCAATAAATTCGTAGGCTACTTCAGGAGTTCTGTTGTTCAGGGTTCCACCGGTGGCTGAATCAATTAGTTGCCTCGTTGAGGGGTCACACTGTTATAGAAAGTTTGGACTTGGAGCCATAAGGGTAAACCATGGTGCGGACACCTTCTCAAGAGATCCTTGTATCTCTCCCATGCGTCGTATAATGTTTCTAAATCCATCTGCACAAAAGAAGAGATATCATTCCGTAATTTGGCCGTTTTGGCTGGTGGGAAATATTTTAATAAAAAATTTTCAGTCATTTGATCCCATGTAGTGATTGACCCTTGTGGTAACGAGTTTAACCACTGTTTGGCTTTATTCCTTAATGAAAAGGGAAATAACTGAAAACGTATGGCATCATCAAAAACACCATTTATTTTGAGGGTATCACATAACTCTAAAAAATTAGCTATATGAGTATTTGGGTCTTCGTCCTGCAAACCATCAAATTGAAAAAATTATTGAATCATTTGTATAGTGTTAGGCTTTAATTCAAAATTATTAGTAGCTATAGCAGACCTAACAATACTCGATTCTGCTCCTATTAAATGAGGTTTAGCATAATCATGCATAGTACGCGAAGCATTATTTTTTGCCACATTTTGTGGTGGTGGATTATTCTCGCCCATCCCTTCAGTAGGATTGGATCTGTCTTCTAACTCTTCTATGTAACTTAAGGCTCGCCTAATTTCTCTGCGATTCCTTCGAGCGGTAGCTTCAATATCACTGTCGTAAAGTAGTGGTCCTGTCGGGTTTCTTCTAGTCATAAACTAGAGGTACCTGAAAGGAACAAAGAAAGAAAGAAAGAAAATTTAGCAAAATCAAAATTTAACCTAAAATAAAAGTAAATTGCAGAAAATAAAAATAATGGCTAAAGTAATAAAAAGAGAGCTTTCTTAATATTTTAGTTCCCTGGCAACGACGCTAAAAACTTGATCGTCGAATTCAGAGTTTTAAATTTATAATGAGAATGATCGAACCTAGCAACTAACTCTGACAACGATTTTTGAGGCAAACGCACCTATTGAACAGTAGTATAGTTAAGGCAAGACCGAAATGTCGAACCCAAAGGAACTAAAAGTACTAATACTAACCTTCTTTTTATTATCCAGCCTAAAATAATTGAAGTTGTTGTTTAATCTAAATCTAAGTACTAAGCTAAAGATACAAAGACAAAAAGAATAAATTGGGGAAGTACTGTTGGAAAAACTCAGTTGATTAAGACGATACCCTTAGGAAGAATCCACCTAGACTTCACTTGTTATCTAACACTGAACCAGATGATTTATTCACTTGACTTGATCCATAAGATTCCCTAAGTTATATTAAACCTTCTCTCGAGGCGAATAATATCTAACCCTAGGTTGATTAATTGAAATTTCTTTCTAATTAAAACCCCTAGAATCGTATTAACCCGATCTATGGACTCCTATATTAGGTTTCACCCTAATCCGGCAAAATCTCGTCACCCTATCTCTAGGTGCGCGATCAACTTCGCTTAATTATGCTAGATCTACTCTTAAGTAGAGACTTTTGCTCCTCCGCCTAAGCACATCATACTTGAATCAATATCCCAGAAATATTAACACAAGAATTAAGCACATATAATTAAGAACAAATCAAGTATTTATCATATAGTTCAGAAAATAATAACAAGATCCGTCTTAAGTTTCATCCCCTTCAGGTATCTGAAAGGTTTAGTTCATAACAATAAAAGAAAACATCTCAAAAAAAAAAAAAGATAAAACAAAATATAAGAAATCCCTAAGACCCCCTGAAGGAATTGAAGGAGAAATCCACCGTCTTTAGTAGAATTTCGGCTTCTTGAGATGGATCAACTGGCTATCTTCGAGTGTTTCCCACAAATCTAACCTTTTCGGCTTGGCTCCTTGGCCTAGCTAACTGCCCTCTTTAAGGTAATACTTAGGGGGTTTATATAGGCTTTCGACATAGGTTTCTTTACCCCTAAGCATCCTTTTCCGAATGAAACTCTTCTTTCCAGCGACAGGGACACTGCCATGGCACACGCCCATGTAAGTCATGGCCAGGCCGTGTTTTGGATTTCTTTAATGAGGCACAGCCATGTGAATAATGACCAGGCCGTGTTCTAGTTCATCAGGGAGGCACGGCCGTGTGGGCTTGAGTCTAGGCTGTGCCGATTTCCACTTTGGCCCAATTTGGTCTGTTTTAGGCCCGTTTCTTGTTCTTTCTATCCTCCGGCACTTTCCTGAGTATAAGACATGAAAAGAAAGGATAAAGACCACCTTTTTACACAAATGAAGGGATAAATCATCCAAAAGTATGCTAAATGTGGGATTAAAATATGTTACTTTTACGGTTTATCACATACCCCCACACTTAAGCTTTTGCTTGTCCTCAAGCAAAATTCTTAACTTACAATTAAAACGAACTTTCTGTAATTCATAATTCCTATCAAAAATGTCTCATCATAAATCATAGATAATTTATACATGGATAATTTAACTCAAAGAGTCCTAAAGATTCAAACAATATAAGTCATACATTTGTATCACGAAAATGTAGGTGTCTGCGACTGAAGTATGTGGGTGCTAGTTATGTGGATGCCCGAAGGAGAGAGTTCTTGAATTTGATTCAGGAGGATAGATCAGTGGTTGAGTATGAGGTCGAATTTCTACGATTGAGCAGTGATGCGCTTGGTATAATGGTGACAGAGTACGAATGATGTGTTCGCTTTGAGGACGGCCTCAGAGATAATCTAAAGGTACTGATAGCTTCACAAAGGGAGGAAGACTTTGCTGCATTGTTCGATAAGGAAAAGATCGCCGAGGAATTGAAGTGCACTGAGCACCAAAATAGAGAGAGGTAAGAGTAAGAGGGATTTGGAGCCCTTGAGTTCTGTTCAAAGGCCTAAGAAAAAGGCTAGGGTTTATGGACCTGTCAGAGTTAGGACCCCTAGTACTGCTACTGGACAATCGTCGTGTACTGATTGTGGTAGACGCCATATGGGCGAGTGTTGGAAAAGGACTAGGGCATGCTTGTGGTGCAGCTCCTTGGAGCACCGTATTAGGGATTGTCAACAAAGGGCCGATCAGATACAAGCTCCGGGTAATAATACTGCACAGTCACCGAGGGTGGTTCACTAGCTAGCGAAAGGCCGTAGTCAGGCCAAAGGTGGTAACAATTTGGGTCGACTTTAGTTTATGTTGCATGTCACCGAGAGGAGGGTGATGCTCCAGACATCATTACAGATACGTTCTTTATTTATAATGTACCTTATACTGCCCTAATAGATGTAGGATCCACTCACTCCTATATAGCTTGTACTATATTTAAAAACTTGGGTATACTGGTTGGGAGCACTACTAGTGAGGTTACTGTACTTAGTCCGCTGGGACAAACGGTGAGGGTGAATAAACTATTTAGAGAAGTCCCTTTAGAGGTACGAGGGGTAACCTTTCAAGCTGATCTGATGGAGCTTCCATTTGGGGAGTTCGATTTAATATTGGGGATGGATTGGTTGGTCAAACACCGAGTGAGTTTGGACTGTGCCACAAAAAGGGTTGTACTGAGAACTGAGAAGGACAACGAGGTAGTCATAATTGGGGAATGTCGAAACTACTTGACAAATGTAATTTCTGCACCGAGGGCCGAAAAGTTGGTTCATAAGGGGTGTGAGGCGTATTTGGCCTCCATCAGTATTTCAAATTATGGGGATTCTTCAATTAAGGGTTTTCGAGACGTATTTCCTGAAGAGCTACCTGGGTTGCCTTCGAATTGTGAAGTAGAGTTTGGGATTGAGCTCCTTCCTGGTACAGCTCCGGTGTCCATCGCCCCTTATAGAATGGCACCGAAGGAACTTGTGGAGCTTAAGGATCAGATTCAAGAGTTACTAGATTGTGGGTTCATCAGCTTTACTGTGTCTCCGTGGGGAGCACCTGTACTGTTTGTGAAAAAGAAAGATGGATCCATGCGTATGTATATCAACTACCGTCAGTTGAACAATCTGACCATCAATAATAGGTATCCCCTACTGAGGATTGATGATCTATTTGACCAGTTCTGAAGGGCTTCAGTTTTTTGCAAGATTAATCTACGATCAAGATATCATAAGTTGAGGGTTAAGGAGACTGATGTGTACAAGACAGCATTTAGGACTCGCTACAGCCACTACGAGTTCCTAGTGATGCCATTTGGACTGAAAAATGCACCAGTCGCTTTCATAGATCTGATAAACTGAGTGTTCCAGCCCTATCTGGATCGGTTTGTAGTGGTATTTATTGACGATATACCGGTGTATTCGAAGGCTGTGAATGAGCATGATGAACATCTCAAAGTGGTTCTATAGATTCTGCGAGAGAAACAACTGTACGCCAAGTTCAATAAATGTGAGTTTTGGTTACGTGAAGTAACGTTTCTGGGACATGTGGTTTTTGCAGAGGGGATTAGAGTGGATCCTCGGAAGATTGAGGCGATGTTGGAATTGAAACAGCCTAAGACTGTATTAGAAATTGGTAGTTTTTTGGGATTGGCGGGGTATTATCGACGATTTGTAGATGGATTTTCACTGATCGCCGCACCCTTGACTAAGCTGCTACGTAAGGGTGTGCCGTTTAACTGAACTGAGTTGCAACAAAAGAGTTTTGAGAAGCTCAAGACTGTACTAACTGAGGCCCCTATCTTGATATAGCTAGACTTTAAAAAATAGTTTATAGTTTACAGCGATGCATCACATGTCGGCTTAAGATGTGTGTTGATGCAAGAGGGTATGGTGGTAGCGTATGCGTCTTGTCAACTTAAGAATCATGAGGCGAATTATCCGACGCATGACTTTGAGTTGGCCACGGTGGTATCTGCACTGAAAATTTGGAGGCATTATCTGTACGGTGAGAAGTGTATCATTTACACTAACCACAAAAGCCTCAAGTATCTTCTCCCTCAGAAGGAGCTAAATCTTAGGTAGCGTAGATGGATTTAGCTGCTTAAGGACTGCGACTGTACGATCGAGTACTACCCTGGTAAGGCCAATGTGGTGGCCGATTGATCGTGTCCAAACTAACTATGATAATGAATAAGGCAAGCGCACCTATCGTTTGGTAGTATAGCTATGGCAAGATCGAAAATATCGTATCCTCAAGGACAAAGAGCACTAGTAATTACTAACTTTCTATTATTTAGCCTAAGCCTAAGAATTAAATGAATTGTTGTTTAATCTAAAACTAACTAATTACTAAGCTAAAAATGCTAAGACACAGAGAAAGAATTAGGGAAATACTTTTGGGAAAACCAATTGTTCAAGACAATACCCGAGGAAGAATCCACCTAGACTTCACTTGTTATTTAACTCTGAACTAGACGATTTATTCACTTGACTTGATCCGTAAGAGTCCCAAATTTATATTAATACCTCTCTCGAGGCTACTAACGTCTAATCCTAGGTTGATTAATTGAAATCTCTTTCTAATTAAAACCCCTAGTGTTGCTTTAACTCGATCTATGGACTCCTATATTAGGTTTGACCCTAATCCAGCAGATTTCCGTTATTAGGTTTGACCCTAATCTAGCAGATTTCCGTCGTCCTATCTCTAGAAGTGCGATCAACTCCGTTTAACTATGCTAGATCTACTCTCAAACAGGGACTTTTACTCCACTGCCTAATCACATCAATACTTGAATTAGTATCCTGAAATATCAAAGCAAGAATTAAGAACACATAATTAAGAACAAATCAAGTATTTATCATATAGTTTAGAAAACAATAACAAGATTCGTCTTAGGTTTCATCCCCCTCAGGTATTTGAGGGGTTTAGTTCATGTTTATAAAAGAATAAATCTCAGAAGAAAGTATAAGACAAAAACATAAGAAAAACCCTAAAACCCCCTGAAGGAAATTGAAGGGAAGATCTTCCATCTTAAGTATGATTTTGACTTCTTGAGATAGATTATCTAGCTGTCTTCGAGTAAATCCCACAATTCGGCCCTCTCTGGCTTCGCCCATTGGCCTCCCCCTTTTAGGTTACACTTACGGCATTTATATAGGCTTTCGAAATGTCTTTCTTGGCCCCTAAGTAACCTAATCCGAATGGAATTAAAATGAGCCACGGCAGGGACATGCTCGTGTCGCACGACCGTGTGAATCGAGCCCAGGCCGTGTTCGGGTCTGCTAAAGTGGCATGATCGTGTGGTTATCTCCAGGCGATGTGGACTTCTTACTTTGGCCCATTTTCTCTTTTTTTGGCCCCTTTCTCGTTCTTTTCATCCTTCTGATGCTCTCCTAAGTATAAAACATGAAATTAAAGGATTAGGAGCATCAAATTCCACAATTCAAGGGATAAATCATCCAAAAGTATGCCAAATGTGGGATTAAAATATGTACATATTACGGTTTATCAAATACCCCCACACTTAAGCATTTGCTTGTCCTCAAGCAAAATTCTCAACTCGCAATTAAAATGAACTTCCTCAATTCATAATATTCATCAATAGTGTTTCATCATAATTCACAGGCAATTTATACATTGATAATTTAACCAAAAGGGTTCTAAATATTCAAACAATCAAAGTCATAGTTTTTAAAGTACAAAAACATAGGTGTTTCCCCTTACATAAATAATTACCTTTAATTCAAAATCGACAAGGGTTAACATCCTCACTAAAGATTCACTCAAATCACTCAAAGTGTTTAAGGTTCAAAATTAAGCACTCAAAAGTCGAACATGAAAAGTTAATCCCATAGGCTTGCATGAAAATCAAATCTCCACCATTATAGAATGAAATGATACACATATCAAAAGGTCTTTTAAGGGTTGTAATGGGTCTTCGGTTAAAGGTGTGGATAAAAGCTGAATTAGAGGGTTAGAATCGAGATTGGATTGAAAAATTACCTAACTAGAAAGATGAACTAAGACTTGAATAATTACATCAATTAAAATTTCATAACACGAGCTTCTTCTCAAGATGTGGAATTTAAACGTATAAGCTCAATTAACATAGAACTAATAATGAATATACTTCAAATTTTTTAGAACAAATTAAATCATGTAATGATGAAAATTTTTACAACTGAAATGGAAATCATAGTTAAGCTAAGTAATCCGTTCAAATCAGATTTTGACAGAATAGTGGTCAAATTAATTAAAGGGATTTCAACAAAAGGTTTTTGGTTAATGTTTAGGGTAAATCAATGAAAGGGTTGTTAGGATCAAAGGGGTTTACTAAGGGTTAAACATGAACGTAGGCTTTTTGGGAGTAAGTGGGTTAAAACCTAGGTGCCTTTATCATTTCAATATATCAAATCAATGATGTGGTCTTGACATGTATAATCGAAGCAAGTTCTAGAATAACAAATCAAGGTTGACACACTCATAACCAATAAAGTGAGTAAGAAAAGAATGTATGCTCTAAAAGGCTTAAAGTCTCACAAAAATTATGGGTTTTTGATATCAACTTTGTAAATTTCAAACTTCAAGGTAATAATTAGATTCAGGTAGACAACCTAACAAAATTTTAATTCTTGAAAATAGACTCATCATGCTTGATTCTCTAGTCTCCTAAAGTTTAAATCATCACTGCACAATTATCAATGATTTAATCCAAAACATATCAATAAAAATCATGAATCAAAGGAAATTTCATTCTAATAGTAACATGAGAAAATTACTTAAGAACAAGACATAATTCAGGGATTTAAGAATAATGCAAAAAGTTAGGAACTTTTTAAAATAAAATTCACCCCCCACACTTAAGATGTACATTGCCCCCAATGTACAAAGGTAGATATTCTAGAGGTTCATAACATGAAGTCATAAGAGATAGGGAGAAGTGAAACTTCTTGAATTTTGAATGGATTCCTTGAGTCGGAAGTGTAAGGCATGGCTGATTTTCCTTTTAGAGTTGGATACTCCAAAGTGATATTTTAGGCTTTTTTAAATAGAGATAAAAGAAAAAGGACTCAGAAGTCCTCATCGCCAGATGGCTCACGAGGTGGGGGCGGTGATGAAATGTGAAAGTGCTGACATATCTAGTGGAGGGTGGCGTCGATGTGATCGAAGTGCTGGAAGCATTACTGCTCAAATCGTGTTAGGTGCTCAGATATGTCCGAAAGAGAAGCTCCCGCAGGAATTGGGTGATGGCTCGGTGGTTGCCTCTCGTGTGGTGGGGACATCTTCAGTAATGTCCTCAAGATCCTCCTCTTCGGTGGCATGGGCTAGACGGTATTGGGGAGGATCGGTCCCACGGTGACACTTAATCATCCTCATGTTTATCATGGTCGAGATGCCCTATGGAGACATCTGGCCTATCAAGGTGAGGGAGGATGATTGTGCCGCGGTGTTGAGGAGACCAAAGTGTCTCGCTAGGCGTGTCACATAGGTCCTATGGAAATGATCCCCTTACGATGCCACTCCGTCTGATGCTGGATGGTGAGAGCGATGAGGTAGGCAAGGTCAGACACGCGGTCGTGTGCCATGTTCCACAAAAAATAGGCGTCGTGGGTATTAACGCTGCCAGTGCTCTCGCGCCTTCTTGTCAATATATGTGTGAGTAGGGCATGGAGGTACCTTAGTGATGGGGGAAGAGCGGTTGCCTTGGAGCTACTAGGATCGTATGTTGCTGAACCTGGAGCCAAGGCCTGCCAACATTTGGAAGGTGAATAGTAAATGTGGCGGTGAAGAGTGTCGAGTTCATTTTCCTCCATGAACTCTTCTGTGTAGAGTCCTAGAGCAACTCCAAATTTAGGGACACTCATTTCGCGAACCAAACCTCCTAGGCAGAACTGTATGGTGCACGGGTCATCGTGGTTCGTCATCACCACCTGGAAATGAAAAGTAGAGCAAAGCTCTAATGTTAGTTCAAGGTATGTTGGCTCGACAATACTGAAGAACCACTCTCAAGGGTCGGTGGACAGTACGGCCCGAACGGCATCAGTAAGTTGTACTTTCTCTAGGGCGGCCTAGTCGATGCATCTGCCTGCACTGATAGGTCATGCTCGTAGAATCTGAAAAAGCTCCTCTTGAAATCCCAGAGGAAATTGTAAGAATGGGTGTCGTACTTTGGCAAATGCCCTTGCCGATGATGAACCGGGCCCCTTTCATTTTTTTTAAACAGAGACTGTGGTTTTCTTGCTGCGGGAAGAAGACATTATGTTCCTACAAAATAGAGAACATCAATCCATATGTTGTGATAATGATAGTACCTATGAGTCCAAGATTACAATATCATTATATTAACAATGAAAATTTTTCCTAAATATTATTCCTAATACTAGAGGTTCAAAGAATTCAAAAATTAGAGTTAAACTATCCATAACACTTAAGTAAACATCAGTATTGAAAATAATTATCAAGAATGAGTACTAAAAATTTTGAAGGAACAAATCTAAGATCTAGAAACAAGCATGGAATAAATAGGATTAAGCAATAAAGTAGGGAATGGAGAGGATAGAGTGGACTGACAGAGGCGTGGAGATGGTGCACAGTCGTGGAAGGATAACGTATGGACGTGTACTGCGGTAAGGTGGCCGTGGGGATGAAGAAGGAGAGGTGATAAACCGTAAAAGTAACATATTTTAATCCCACATTTGGCTTACTTTTTGATGATTTATTCCTTGATTTATATAAAAAGGTGCTTGTAATCCTTTCTTTTCATGTTTTATACCCAGAAAAGCACCCGAGGATGAAAAGAACACAAAACGGGCCCAAAACAGAGTAAATGGGCCTTAGCACGAAATTGACATGGCCTTGCCCAAAGTCCACATGGCCGTGCCTCGACGAAAACCTAAAGCACGGCCTTAACACCGCCTTACACAGCCTTGCCTCAAGCTAGAAATCCGAACACGGTCTAGTCTTGATTCACACGGGCGTGTGCCATGACCATGCCTCTGTCGCTGTAAAAAGGAATTTCAGTCGGAAAAGGATACTTAGGCAGAAAGAATCGCATTCGAAGAGCCTATATATATCCCCTAAGTACCACCTTTGAGAGGGCGTCAAAGCTAGGCCAAGGAGCCAATCCGAGAAGGTCAGAGTTAGGGAATAACACGAGGATAGCCAGTTGATCCATCCCAAGAAGCTAGAATATACTCAAGACAGCGGAATTCTCCTTCAATTCCTTCAGAGGGTTTTAGAGTTTTCTTATGTTTTGTTTTATCTATTCTCTTGTGATGTACTTTTTATTCATTATGAACTAAACCCTTCAGATACCTGAAGGGGATGAAACCTAGATGAATCTTTTTATTTGCTTTTTATTTCCTTAATCCAAATCTAATGTGCTTAGGTGTAGGAGGAATAGACCCTGCCTAAGAGTAGATCTAACTTAATTAAGTGGAGTTGATCGAACGCCTAGAGATAGGGTTACGAGATTTTACCGGATTAGGGTGAAACCTAATATGGGAGTCCATTGATCGATTTACTGCTATCCTAGGGGGTTATTATAAGCAAACGAGAGTTCCACTAATTAACCTTGGGTTAGACGTTATTCGCTTCAAGAGAGGGTTTAATATAGGTTAGGGAGTCTTACGGATCAAGCTAAGTAAAGAAATCATATAATTTAGGGTTAGATAACAAGTGAAGTCTAGGTGGATTTTCCCTGAGGATATCTGATCGCTGAAAAATTAGAGTTTTAAATATTTATAAAAGAATGATCAAACCTAAAGACTAACTCTGACAATGATATTAAGGCAAGTGTACCTATCGAACAGTAGTATAGCATAGGCAAGACCGGATATCGAACCCAAAGGAACTACAGGTATTAATACTCACTTTCTTTTTATTATTTAACCTAACTAAGATAAAGGTTGCTTTTAAACTAAATTAACGACAACTAAACTAAGGAAACAAAGACAAAAAGATGAATTTGGGGATAACTTGAAAAAGACTCAGTTGATTTTTATGATACCTTCGGGAAGAATCCACCTAGACTTCACTTGTTATCTAACCTTAAATTATATGATTTTTTTACTTAGCTTGATCGTGAGACTCGCTAACCTATGTTAAACCCTCTCTCGAAGCGAATAACGTCTAATCCTAGGTTAATTAGTGGAACTCTCGTTCGCTTATAATAACCCCCAGGAAAGCAGTAAATCGATCAATGGATTCCCATATTAGGTTTCACCCTAATCCGGTAAAATCTCGTAACCCTATCTCTAGGCGCCCGGTCAACTCCGCTTAATTATGTTAGATCTACTCTTAGGCAGGGTCTATTCCTCCTCTACCTAAGCATATTAAATTTGGATTAAGCAACATAATTAAGAACAAACTAAGTAATTTATCATATAACTTAAAAATCAAATAATAAAATCTGTCTAACTTTCATCCCCCTTTAGGTATCTGAAGGATTTAGTTCATAATGTAAAAAGAAAACATCACAAGAGAAAAGATAAAATAAAACATAAGAAAAATTCTAAAACCACCTGAAGGAATTGAAGGAGAATTCCACCGTCTTGAGTATAATTTTGGCTTCTTGGGATGAATCAACTGGCTATCCTCGCATTACTCCCTAACTCTGACCTTCTCGGCTTGGCTCCTTGGCCTAGCTTTCACCCCCTTCAAAGGTGGTACTTGGGGTATATTTATAGGCTCTTGGAATGCGATTATTTCTCCCGAAGTATCCTTTTTCGACTGAAATTTCTCTTTCCAGCGATAGAGGCACGGCCATGTCACACGCCCGTGCAGATCGAGACCTGACCCTGTTCAAATTTTGCTGATGGCACGGTCGTGTGTGGTGGTGAGGAGGCCGTGCTCGAACTTCTTTAATGAGGCACGGCCGTGTCGATTTCGTGGAAAGGCCCATTTGCTTCGTTTTAGGCCCGTTTTGTGTTCTTTTCATCTTCGGGTGCTTTCCTGGGTATAAGACATGAAAAGAAAAGATTAAGAGCATCTTTTTACACAAATCAAGGGATAAATCATCCAAAAGCATATTAAATGTGGGCTTAAAATATGTTACTTTTATGGTTTATTAAATAACCCCACACTTAAGCTTTTGCTTGTCCTCAAGCAAAATTCTCAACTTACAATTAAAACGAACTTTCCATGATTCATAATTCCTATCAACAATGCCTTATCCTAATTCATAGATAATTTATACATGGATAATTCAACTCAAAGATTCCTAAAAATTCAAACAAGATAAGTCATAAATTTGTAGCATGAAAAACATAGGTGTTTCTCTTCATCTAAATAATTACCTTTAATTCAAAATCGACAAGGATTGATATCCTCACAAAAGATTCACTCAAATCACTCAAAAAGTGTTTAAGGGTTAAAATTAAGCACTCATAAGTCGAACATGAAAAGTTTATCCCATAGGCTTGCCTGAAAATCAAATCTCCACCACTGTAAAATGATATGATAAACAGATCAAAAGGTCCTTGTTAGGGTTGTAACAGGGCTAGGGTTAAAGGTGTGGATAAAGGCTAAAATTAGAAGGTTAGAATCGAGATTGAATTGATAAGTTACCTACCTAAAAATTTCTAAGATAATAATTACATCAACTAAAAATAATAAAAATCCTACTAATACGAGCTTTTTCATTTGGGAAATAGTATTTGATTGTGTAAGCTCACTTTCCATACTACTAATATTTAAAACTTGAAATTTTTTTTAGAACAAACTAAATACAAGATAAATTTAACTACCAGAATAATAAACTCAGATAATTGGCTCAAATCAAGTCTCGATTAATGGGTAGTCAAAATAAAGGATGATAACAAATATAAAGGGTTTTGGGTTAAAATTAGCGGGTAAGTCAATAAAAAGGGTTGTTAGGCTCAACGGGGTTCACTGAGGCTTAATTATAAAGGTAGGCTATTTAGTAGAGTAAGTGGGTTAAAACCTAAGTGCCTTTATCATCTCGATTTATTAAATCATAACTGTGGTCTTGACATGTATAATCGAGGCAAGTTCTAGAATAACTATTCATAGTCGACACACTCATAATCAAGAAGTGAGCATAAAAAAGAATGTATGCTCTGTAAGGCTCAAATTCTCACAAAAATTATGGGTGTTTTTGACATCAACCTTGAAAATCTCAATTTTCAAGATAATATTCAAATTCCGGTTGACAACCTAAAATTTTAATTTTTAGAAAATTAGACTTATCATGCTTGATTCCCTAGTATTCTTCAAATTTAATTATAAATGCGCAATTAACTATGACTTATGCCAAAACATATCAATAAAAATCACAAATCATTAGGAATTTCATCTTAATTAGTAATATGAGAAAATTACTTTAAAACAAGATTAAATTCAGGGATTTGTGAACAATGCAGACAGTTACGCATTTTTATCCTCAGGGTTTGAGAATAATGAAAAATTAGGCATTTTCTCAGAATACCTATTCACCCCCCCACACTTAAGATGTACATTGCCCTCAATGTACAAAGATAGATAATGACATTTTAAAGATAAATCAAAAGAGAAGGAGGAAGAATTACTCCCTGATTTGTGGATGTTTTCTCGAATGAGTGTCTTTGGTGGCGGTGATGGTCAGTCGGGATAACGTTCCTGAGCTAGATGAACAAATTGGGTAGCGCTTTGAGAAGTAGCCAGGCTTTATCAAGACCTAATAAAAATAAACTAAATATATAAATAAAGACAATAAAGATAAAGAGAAAGAGACTAAGAAGGAAAATAGACTAAGGCTAGGAGATAAAGGGGCTTGAGAATCCTTATTGGTAGGTGGTTCGTGAGGTGGGTGTGACTTCTAAGGCGACGGAGGTACTGGTGGTGGCAGAAGTGGAGTGATTCCAAGCAGCCTTTAGAACCTGGCACTAAGAAACTAAACTAAGTTAAACTAATTTAAACATAAGATTATTGAAGAGAAGGAGAATGAAAGGAAAAAGAAATGAAAAATAAAAACTAATTGGTCTCATAGATCCTTGGCTTAGTGTTGAGACGAAGCTGCCGGCATCAACTCATGTTAATTGTTCTCCTTTGCGGAATGTCGCCTTTTACGCTTCTTTGGCATGGTGTTGGCTTGCTCAAGGATCTAGAGCCTTAGTAAGTGGAGAATCTGAGATGGAGGAGAGTGAAAATAAAGAAAAGAAAGATGAAATCAGATGGGGGAAAGGAGAAGAGGTGAGGGGTTTAAATAGATGTTAATATGTTCTGCTCCGACACGGCCGTGGTCCCAGGGTGTGTCAAATTACACGGCCTCCTAGCACGATCGTGTTATAGAAGGTGTTGTCACCCTATGCCCGTGCTTGATCCGTCTACGCCCGTGCTCGTGATGTTTCTCTTGTTGGCACGGTTGTCTGATACGGGCGTGTCTCACCCATGCTTGATAAGTCAGTAACCTCTGTAATTTCACACGGTTTGTGGCATGGGCGTGTTCTATCCGTGGTATGGAAGTCGATAGCCTCACACGATTGGTGCCACGGTGATGCCTTATTTATCGGTGCCCGTGTCGAGAGTGGTTGGATCTGTCATGTTGGGGAGGTGGTTGGGCTGACTGCACGGCTGCTGCCCTGTCAGGATGGTTGTTTTGGTGGTCCACACGGCCACAGACACGACCGTGTGTAAGGTCGTGTGGCCTGGAATTTTGCACTTTTGGTTAGTTAAAAAGAAAAAGAAAAAGAGAAAAAAATGTAAAATAATGCAAAAAGAAATAGGGTTAGTACTCGGGTTGCCTTCCGAGAAGTGCTCATTTATAGTCTTAAGCTAGACTTTCCTCGTATTTGAAAATTTTAGGGAGGTTTAAAAGTTTGAATATCTTTCTTCATGTCTACAGTTTTAGTTTTATGACAAAAATGAAGTCGAGAAGCGTTTATCTTGAAAGTGCCAAATGTTGGATTGCTTACTTCGACTAGTCCTTGTGGGAACATATCGTGTACCTTAAGAAGAAGTTCTCTCTTTTCCTTCAGGTTTTTTGTGGTGATGTGCGGCTCAGCTGTATCTAACAGAACCTGGTCTCCTATTTTATAGTGATTGGAAGTCCCCACGAGCTCTTCTGGTGGTTCCTTCGGTTTTACGTTGTGTGAATCTGGCTCTTCTTTGACCTGTGTTTTCTGTTCTTCCTTGTGTAATCCTAGTTTTTCCTTGAAATGCATTTTCCATTCATCTAGGTCATTGATTTGGGTCATTTGTTCTTCGTGAGTTGTTTCTTTATTGGCACTGAACTAAGGATCTGGTTCAATCGTTCCCTTTTTTGGAGGTACCTGAAAAGAGGGTATAATTGGATGATTAACAAAAGAATTTTCTTGTTCACCTTGATTCTTTGATGACCTAGATGAGTCGAAGGCTCGAAGGCTAATTGAGTCGTCACCTACACAAAGTATGAGCTCACCTGTGGCAACATTAATTTTAGTCTTAGCAGTTGCTAGAAAAGGTCTTCCTAAAATTAGGGGGATTGAATTATCCTCATCAATGTCTAAAACAACAAAGTCTACTGGGAAAACAAATTTATCGATTTTTACGAGAACATCTTCAATAATGCCCCTAGGAATTCTAACAGTTTTATCAGCTAATTGAATGCTCATCTTAGTTTGTTTTGGCTTCCCTAGACCTAGTCGCTTAAACAATGCATAAGGCATAACATTTATGCTAGCCCCTAAATAAGCTAACGCATTATCAATATTTAAACTACCAATTAAACATGGAATTGTAAAACTCCTGGATCTTTTTGTACGTGGTAGTCTATTTTGTAACATTGCTGAGCATGTTGCGTTTAATTCCACGTGATGCTCTTCATCTATTTTACGTTTGTTGGTTAAGAGCTATCTTAAAATTTTTCTCGAGTTTGGCATCTAGAAAAAAGCTTCAAGAAGAGGTAAGTTAATATGTAATTTCTTTAAAAGTTTAAGAAACTTACCAAACTGCTTCTCTGAATCATCTCTGTCTAATGCTACGGGATAAGATATGCAAGGTTTGTACTCTTTGACTATCGGCTTTGGTTTTTCTTGTACTTCCTCTGGTATACCTTCGCCTACCTTACTTTCTGGAGTCGGGTTGGGTGTATCTAACTCCTTGCTACCCTAGACTGTGATGGCTTGAATTTGCTCCTTAGGGTTAATCTCCGTGCTACTAGGTAGACGTCCTTGCGGTCGTTCTAACATTGATTTTGCAAGTTGTTCGACTGCTTTAGTGATTTCCTTGACTGACTTAGTAATTTCATCAATTCGGCTTTCATTACTTTTGATTGTTCTGTCAGCTTCTTGGATGCTCTCCTCGATGGTTGGCTTCTTGTCTTGTGGATAGGGCTGATTTTGGAAGTTTTGGAGGGTTGTTGCCTTTAATTTCCTTGATTGCCTTGTCCTCCCCATGAAAAATTTGGGTGGTTCCTCCAACATGGATTGTAAGTGTTACTATAAGGATTATTATTAGATCGAAAATTATTACCTATATAGTTCATCTGTTCATCTTCTGCTCCTGGTTGGTAGGGTGGGTACTCAGGATTCACCACAATTCCACTAGCGTCACACTGCATGACTGGATGTATCTGTGAAGAACACAAACTATCAAGCTTTTTATTCATCATCTCTGGCTACGTTGATAGCATGGTCATGGTGTCGACGTTGAAAACTCCTGCCGATTTCGTTGGTTTAGTTCTCGAAGCTTGCCACTGATAATTGTTTATCGACATCTCCTCAATGAACTTGTAGGCTGCTTCAGGAGTTTTGTTATTCAGTGTTCCACCGGCGGCTGAATCTATCAGTTGCCTTATTGAGGGGTTTACTCCGTTGTAGAAGGATTAGACTTGTAGCCATAGGGTGTGGGCACCTCCTTAAGAGATCTTTGAACCTCTCCCATGCGTGTATAGTGTCTCTCCATCCATCTGCACAAAAGAAGAGATACCGTTACGTAATTTGGCCGTTTTGGCTGGTGGAAAATATTTCATTAAAAACTTTTCGGTCATCTGCTCCCATGTTGTGATTGACCCTCGTTGTAACGAGTTTAACCACTATTTGGCTTTATTTCTCAATGAAAAAGGAATAACCGAAGACGAATGGCATCATTAGAAATGCCATTTATTTTGAAGTATCACAGAACTCCAAAAAATTAGCTATACGCATGTTTGGATCTTCGTCCTGCAAACCATCAAATTGAACAAACTGTTGAATCATTTGTATTGTGTTAGGCTTTAATTCAAAATTATTAGTAGATCTAGCAGGCCTAACAATACTAGATTCTGCTCCTGTTAAATGCGGTTTCACATAATCAAACATTGAGCGTGGAGCATTGTGATCTCCCACATCGCGTAGTGGTGGGTTGTTTACGCCCATCCCTTCAATAGAATTGGATCTGTTTTCTTCCTCCCTTTCTGTGTAATCTAGGGCTCACTTGGTTTCCCTGCGATTTCTACAAGCGGTTGCTTCGATATCACTATCGTATACCAAAGGTACTCTCGAATTCCTTCTAGTCATAAACTAGAGGTACCTAGAAAAGAGAAAGAAATAAAAAAATATAAATATAAATAAAAATTAGAAAAATTGAAATTTAACCTAAGAAAACAAAAGAAATAAATTGCGAATAAAATAATGGCTAAAGTAATAAAAATAGACCTTTCTTAATATTGTAATTCCCCGGCAACGACGCCAAAAACTTGATCACTGAAAAATCAGAGTTTTAAATATTTATAAAGAATGATCAAACCTGGAGACTAACTCTGACAACGATATTAAGGCAAGTGTACCTATCGAACAGTAGTATAGCTTAGGCAAGACCGGATATCGAACCCAAAGGAACTACAAGTATTAATACTCACTTTCTTTTTATTATTTAACCTAACTAAGATAAAGGTTACTTTTAAACTAAATTAACGACACCTAAACTAAGGAAACAAAGACAAAAAGATGAATTTGGGGATAACTTGAAAAAGACTCAGTTGATTTTTATGATACCTTCGGAAAGAATCCACCTAGATTCTCTTATTATCTAACCTTAAATTATATGATTTCTTTTACTTAGCTTGATCCGTGAGACTCCCTAACCTATGTTAAACCCTCTCTCGAAGCGAATAACGTCTAATCCTAGGTTAATTAGTGGAACTCTCGTTTGCTTATAATAACCCCCTAGGAAAGTAGTAAATCAATCAATGGATTCTCATATTAGGTTTCACTCTAATCTGGCAAAATCTCGTAACCCTATCTCTAGGCGCCCGATCAACTCCGCTTAATTATGTTAGATCTACTCTTAGGCAGGGTCTACTCCTCCTCTTCCTAAGCACATTAAAGTTGGATTAAGCAACATAATTAAGAACAAACTAAGTAATTTATCATATAACTTAAAAATTAAATAATAAAATCTGTCTAGCTTTCATCCCCCTTTAGGTATCTGAAGGATTTAGTTCATAATGTAAAAAGAAAACATCACAAGAGAAAAGATAAAACAAAACATAAAAATCCTAAAACCCCCTGAAGGAATTGAACGATAATTCCGTCGTCTTGAGTATAATTCTGGCTTCTTGGGATGAATCAACTGGCTATCCTCGCATTACTCCCTAACTCTGACCTCCTCGGCTTAGCTCATTGGCCTAGCTTTCGCCCCCCTTCAAAGGTGGTACTTGGGGTATATTTATAGGCTTTTGGAATGCGATTCTTCTCCCGAAGTAACCTTTTTCGACTGAAATTTCTCTTTCCAACGACAGAGGCACGACCATGTCACACACCCGTGCAAATCGAGACCTGACCGTGTTCGGATTTTACTAATGGCACGATCGTGTGTGGTGGTGAGGAGGCCGTGCTTAGACTTCTTTAATGAGGCACGGCCGTGTCGATTTCGTGGAAAGGCCCATTTATTTTGTTTTAGGCCCGTTTTGTGTTCTTTTCATCCTCGGGTGCTTTCCTGGGTATAAGACATGAAAAGAAAGGATTAAGAGCACCTTTTTACACAAATCAAGGGATAAATCATCCAAAAGCATATTAAATGTGGGCTTAAAATATGTTACTTTTACGGTTTATCAGTATCTTCGTAATCAACTGAGTTTTCCTTCAGAGTTATTTTCCTATTCGTCCTTTTTGTCTTTGTGTCCTTAGTTTAGTCTCCGTCAATATAGTTTAAAGCAACTTCACTCTATTTTTAAGGCTAAATAATAAAAAGAAAGTTAGTATTAGTACTCTTAGTTCCTTTGGGTTCGATATCCGGTCTTGCCTAAGCTATACTACTGTTCGATAGGTACACTTGCCTTTAATCGTTGTCAGAGTTAGTTTTCAGGTTTTGATCTTTCTTTTATAAATTTTAAAACTCTGATTTCAGCGATCAAGTTTTTGGCGCCGTTGCCGGGGAACTAAAATATTAAGAAAACTCTATTTTTATTACTTTAGCCATTAATTTTATTTTCAACAATTTATTTTTTAGTTTAATTTTTAAATTTTGCTGAAATTTTCTTTCTTTCTTTTTCTAGCAGGAACCTCTAGTTTATGACTAGAAGGAACCCAAGAGAACCTTTAGTATACGATAGTGATATCGAAGCGACTGTTCACAGGAATCATAGGGAAACCAGGCGAGCCTGAGATTTTACAGAAAGAGAGAAAGAAGACAGATC
Source organism: Gossypium bickii (assembly GCA_025503065.1). NCBI lineage: Eukaryota > Viridiplantae > Streptophyta > Magnoliopsida > Malvales > Malvaceae > Gossypium > Gossypium bickii. Next base: position 18,665,519 of record CP106710.1, on the reverse strand, counting down.
CAATCCTACTGAAGGGATGGACAAAAACAGTCCACAACCACACGATGTGGGAGATCACAATGCTCCACGTACAATGTTTGATTATACGAAACCGCATTTCACAGGACCAGAATCAAGTATTGTTAGGCCTGCTATATCTGCTAATAATTTTGAATTAAAGCCTAACACAATACAAATGATTCAACAGTTTGTTCAATTTGATGGTTTGTAGGACGAAGATCCAAACATGCATATAGCTAACTTTTTAGAGTTATGTGATCCCTTCAAAATAAATGGCATTTCTGATGATGCCATACGTCTTCGGTTATTCCCTTTTTCGTTGAGAAATAAAGCTAAACAGTGGTTAAACTCATTACAAGAAGGGTCAATCACCACATGGGATCAGATGATCGAAAAATTTTTAATGAAATATTTTCCACCGGCCAAAACGGCCAAATTGAGGAATGATATCTCTTCTTTTGTGCAGATGGATTTAGAAACGCTATACGATGCATGGGAGAGATTCAAAGATCTCTTGAGGAGGTGCCCACACCATGGCTTACCCTTGTAGCTACAAGTCCAAACATTCTATAACAGTGTAAACCCTCAACGAGGCAACTATTTGATTCAGCAGCCAGTGGAACTCTAAACAACAAAACTCCAGAAGCAGCCTACGAGTTCATTGAGGAGATGTCATTAAACAATTATCAGTGGCAAGCTTCAAGGACCAAACCGACGAAATCAACAGGAGTTTTCAATGTCGACACCATGACCATGCTATCAACACAGCTTGAGATGATAAATAAAAAGCTCGATAGCTTATGTTCTTCGCAGGTACATCCAGTCATGCAGTGCGACACAAGTGGAACAGTGGCGAATCCTAAGTACCCACCCTACCAACCGGAAGCGGAGAGCGAACAGATGAACTATATAGGTAATAATTTTTGATCCAATAATAATGTTTATAATAACACTTACAATCCAGGTTGGAGCAACCACCCAAATTTTTCATGGGGAGGTCAAGGCAACCAAGGTAATCAAAGGCAACAACCTCCTCAAAACTTTCAAAATCAACCCTATCCACAAGAAAAGAAACCAACCCACGAGGAGGAGCTAACAAAATTGGCAAACACAGCAGAACGCCTACAAGATATTGAGAGAACAATCAAAAGCAACGAGAGTCGAATCGGGGAAATCACTAAGTCAATGAAGGAAGTTACTAATACAGTTAAACGACTTGCACAGCTCATGTCAGAACAACCGTAAGGACGTCTAGCAAGTAACACCGAGATTAATCCAAAGGAGCAAATTCAAGCCATAGCAGCTTAGAAAAATGCAGAGATAGACGAACCCATCTTGAAACAAGAAGACAAGGTAGACGAAAGAAAGGTAGAGGTAACACAAGAAAGGCCAAAACTAGTAATCAAAGAATACCAACCTCGCATTCCTTATCCCGAAGCATGAAAAAGAGAAGATTCAGAAGAATAGTTTGGTAAGTTTTTTAAACTTTCAAAGAAATTACATATTAACTTACCTCTTCTTGAAGCTCTTTTTCAGATGCCAGACTCGAGGAAATTTTTAAGATAGCTCTTAACAAACAAACGCAAATTAGATGAAGAGCCACACATTGAACTCAACGCAAAGTGCTCAGCAATCCTACAAAATAGACTACCACAGAAATTAAAAGACCCAGGGAGTTTTACAATTCCATGTTTAATTGGTAGTTTAAATATTGATAATGCATTAGCTGATTTAGGGGCAAGCATAAATGTCATGCCTTATACATTGTTTAAACGACTAGGTCTAGGGAAGCCAAAACAAACCAGGATGAGTATTCAATTAGCTGATAAAACTGTTAGAATTCCTAGGGGCATTATTGAAGACATTCTCGTAAAAATCGATAAATTTGTTTTCCTAGTAGACTTTGTTGTTTTAGACATGGATGAGGATAATTTAATCCCCTTAATTTTAGGAACACCTTTCCTAGCAACTGCCAAGACTAAAATTGTTGTTGCCATAGGCGAGCTCATACTTTGTGTGGGAGACCACTCAATTAGTCTTCAAGCCCTCGACTCAGCCAGGTCATTAAAGAACCAAGGTAAGAAAGAAAATTCTTTTGATGAGCATCCAATTAGACCTTCTTTTCAGGAACCACAGAAAAAAGGTACAATTGAACTGGATCCTCAGTTTAGTGCTAACAAAGAAATAACTCACGAAGGGTAAAGGATTTAATCCAATGACTTAGACAAGTGGAAAATGCACTTTAAAGAAAAACTAGGGTTACACGAGGAAGAATTAAAATCACACGAAGTAAAACCCGAGGAACCACCAGAAGAGCTCGTGGGGGACATCAAATCACTTTAAAATAGGAGACCAGGTACAGTTAGACAAAGCCAATCCCCAAATCACTTCAACAGACCTGAGGGAAAAGGGAGAAGTTCTTCTTAAGGTACACGATATCTTCCCACACGGAATAGTCAAGGTAAGCAATCCAATATTCGGCAATTTCAAGGAAAATGCTTCTCGACTTCAACCTTGTCAAAGAAATAGAACTGTAAGCATGAGGGAAGATATTCAAACCTTTAAACCTCCCTAAAAAATTTTTTTAAATACGAGGACAATCTAGCTTAAGACTATAAACGAGCGCTTCTCAAGAGGCAACCCGAGTATTAACCCTCTTTCTTTTTACATTTGCTTTTATTCTATTTTATTTTCCTTTTCCTTTTCTTTTTCTTTAAAACTAACAAACAGTGCAGGCTTTCCAGGTCACACGGTCTTACACACGGCCGTGTCCGTGGCCGTGTGGACCACCTGAACCACCACATTGATAGGGTAGAGGCCGTGAAATTCAGTCCAACCAACCTTTCCACGGGCACCGACAGAAGGGCACGGCCGTGCCCCTTAACCGTGTGAAGCTACTGACTTCCACACCCTAGGCAGAACACGCCCGTGCCTACAAACCGTGCGAAGCTACTGACTTGACAAACACGGGCGTGGGTTGATGCAGCACGAGCATGGGGTGACAAACACACTCCATAACACGGCCGTGCTAGGTGGCCGTGTAAATCGACACCCCCTAGGACCACGGCCGTGGGGAAGCAGCAGATTTGAACCTCTATTTAATCCCCACACTTCTTCCCCTTCCCTCCATCTAATTTCATCCTTATATTCTTTGTTTTTCACTCTCCTCCCTCTTAGATTATGCACTTCATAAATCTCTAACACCCTTGAGCAACACAAAATCATGTCGAAGAAGCGGAAGAAGCTAAGCATAGGCTCCTTAACAAAGAACGATCAACATGAGTTCATGCCGGTAGCTTTGTCTTAACACCAAGCCAAGGGTCTTTGAGACCATATAGTTTTTATTTTTCATTTCTCTTTCCTTTCATTCTTCTTTTCTTTAACAATTTTATGTTTACTTTATTTTAATTTAATTTAGTTTCTTAGTGACAGGTTCGCCAGGTTGCTTGGGAATCACGCCGACCACTACGATAACCTCTTCACTTCCGCCACTGCCATCACATCCCCAACCTTAGTGTTGATTCCCACCTTGCGAACCATCCTTCAATAAGGACTTCACAGTCCATTAATATTTTCTTTTCATTTTAGTTTTCTTCTTAGTCTCCTTCCCTTTAATTAGTTTTTCTTTAATTTTATATTTAGTTTATTTTTATTAGGTCTTAATAAATCCTGCCTACTTCTCAATGCGCTACCCAATTTCTTCATCTAGCGCAGGTTCGTCATGCAGATTGACCATCACCGCCACCAAAGACACTCATCCGAGAAAACATCCACAATTCAGGGAGTAATTCCTTCCCCTTCTCTTTTGATTTATCCATTAAATGTTATTATCTATGTTTGTACATTGAGGGCAATGTACATCTTAAGTGTGGGGGTGAATAGTTATTCTGAGAAAATGCCTAACTTTTTTCATTATTCTCAAACCCTGAGGATAAAAATGCCTAACTTTCTGCATTGCTCTCAAATCCCAGAATTTAATCTTGTTTTAAAGTAATTTTCTCATATTACTAATTAAGATGAAATTTCTAATGATTTGTGATGATTATTGACATGTTTTAGGATAAGTCATAGTTAATTGTGCATTGATGATTAAGTTTGAAGAATACTAGAGAATCAAGCATGATAAGTCTGTTTTTCAGGAATTAAAATTTTGCTAGGTTGTTGATCTAAATTTGAATATTACTTTGTAGTCTGAAATCTACAAGGATGATGTCAAAACACCCATATTTTTGTGAGATTTTGAGCCTTATAGAGCATACATTATTTTTCATGCTCATTTTTTTATGAGTGTGTCAACTATGAACTATTATTCTAGAACTTGCCTTGATTATACATGTCAAGACCACAGTTATGATTTGATATACTGAGATGATAAAGGCACCTAGGGTTTAACCCACTTACACCACTAGAAAGCTTACCCGCATAATTAACCCCTAGTGAACCCCGTTGATCCTAACAAACCCTTTTTATTGACTCACCTACTAATATTAACCCAAAGCCCCTTTATATTTGTTATCACCCTTTGTTTTGACTACCCCTTAATCGAGATTTGATTTGAGCTAGTTACCTAAGTATATTATTCTGGTAGTTAAATTTATCTTGTATTTAGTTTGTCCTTTTATAAAAAAATAGAAGTATTCAATATTAGTAGAATGAAAAGTGAGCTTACACAATCAAAGTCTATTTCCAAAAGAAAAGCTCGTACTAGTAGGTTTATTACTTTTCAGTTGATGAAATTTCGAAAAAGTTTTAAGTAGGTACTTATCAATTCAATCTCGATTCTAACCTTCTAATTTCAGTCTGTGACCACACCTTTTAACCTAGCCCCGTTACAACCCTAAGAAAGACCTTTTGATCTATTTATCATTTCATTTAGTAGTGGTGGAGATTTGATTTTCAGGCAAGCCTATGAGATTAACTTTTCATGTTCGACTTATGAGTGCTTAATTTTGACCCTTAAACTCTTTGAGTGATTTGAGTGAATCTTTTGTGAGGATGTCAATCCTTGTCGATTTTGAATTAAGAGGTAATTATTTAGATGAAGGGAAACACCTATGTTTTCGTGCTACAAATGTATGACTTATCTAGTTTAAATTTTTAGGACTCTTTGAATTGAATTATCCATGTATAAATTATCTATGAATTAGGATAAGGCATTGTTGATAAGAATTATGAATCATGGAAAGTTTGTTTTAATTGTAAAGTTGAGAATTTTGCTTGAGGACAAGCAAAAGCTTAAGTGTGAGGGTATTCGATAAACCGTAAAAGTAACATATTTTAATCCCACATTTAGCTTACTTTTTGATGATTTATTCCTTTATGTATATAAAAAGGTGCTTGTAATCCTTTCTTTTCATGTTTTATACCCAAGAAAGCACAATGGGCCCAAAACAGAGTAAATGGGCCTTAGCACGAAATTGACACGGCCTGGCCCAAAGTCCACACGGTCGTGCCTCGACGAACACCTAAAGCACGGCCTCAACTCCGCCTCACACGGCCGTGCCTCAAGTTAGAAATCCAAACACGGTCTGGTCTCGATTCACACGGGCGTGTGCCATGGCCGTGCCTCTATCACTGAAAAGAGAAATTTCAGTCGGAAAAGGATACTTAGGGAGAAAAAATCACATTCCAAGAGCCTATATATATCCCTTAAGTACAACCTTTGAGAGGGCATCAAAGCTAGGCCAAGGAGCCAAGTCGAGAAGGTCAGAGTTAGGGAATAACACGAGGATAGCCAGTTGATCCGTCCCAAGAAGCCGAAATTATACTCAAGACGGCGGAATTCTCCTTCAATTCCTTCAGGGGGTTTTTGGGTTTTCTTATGTTTTGTTTTATCTTTTCTCTTGTGATGTTCTTTTTATTCATTATGAACTAAACCCTTCAGATACCTTAAGGGGATGAAATCTAGATGAATCTTTTTATTTGATTTTTAAGTTATATGATAATTGTTTAGTTTGTTCTTAATTATGTTGCTTAATCCAAATCTAATGTGCTTAGGTGGAGGAGGAATAGACCCTGCCTAAGAGTAGATCTAACGTAATTAAGCGGAGTTGATCGAACGCCTAGAGATAGGGTTACGAGATTTTGCCAGATTAGGGTGAAACCTAATATAGGAGTCCATTAATCGATTTACTGCTATCCTAGGGGGTTATTATAAGCGAACGAGAGTTCCACTAATTAACCTAGGGTTAGACGTTATTTACCTCGAGAGAGGGTTTAATATAGGTTAGGGAGTCTTACGGATCAAGCTAAGTAAAGAAATCATATAATTTAGGGTTAAATAACAAGTGATGTCTAGGTGGATTCTTCCTGGGGGTATTGTCGTAATCAACTGAGTTTTCCTTCAAAGTTATTTTCCTATTCGTCCTTTTTGTCTTTGTATCCTTAGTTTACTCTTCGTCAATATAGTTTAAAGTAACTTCACTCTATTTTTAAGGCTAAATAATAAAAAGAAAGTTAGTATTAGTACTCTTAGTTCCTTTGGGTTCGATATCCAGTCTTGCCTAAGCTATACTACTATTTGATAGGTACACTTGCCTTTAATCGTTGTCAGAGTTAGTTTTCAGGTTTTGATCTTTCTTTTATAAATTTTAAAACTCTGATTTCAGCGATCAAGAGGGAAGGGGAGGAGAGGGAAGGAGAAAGGATGTGGGAGGGGGTGTTGACGGTGGTGGCCGGAATGAGTAGGGGAGGGGGAAAAACGGCTAGGGTTTTGGGGAGAATGATTTGGGGAGAAGATGAATAGTGAGTTGGTATAAATAGGAAATAGGGGCACACGGGCGTGGCGTACGCCCTACACATATACAGAAAAGAAAAGGGTCCTCCCAAAAATAGTTTTTTGCATCAGTAATGAATCGCTTCTTTTGATGATGTTTTAACCTTTTTGGTAGGATGTTGGTAGGATGTGTTAACCTTCCCAAAAATGTCTGCAAACCAAGGTACCTCAAAGTTAGATATAGCAAATAGTTGTTATTCAGGAAATGAGTCATTTATCTCACTCTCATCGAGTTCTTCAATATGTGGATTTTCAAGCCTAGAAAGATGATCTGCCGCAACATTTTCAGCTCCTTTCTTATCTTGAATTTCCAAATCAAATTCCTGTAAGAGTAAAATCCATCTTATGAGTCGAGGTTTTACATCAGATTTAGTTAAAAGATAATGAAGAGCTGAATGGTCCGTGTAAACGATAACTTTAGATAATATTAAATACTGTCTAAATTCATCAAATGCAAAAATGACGGCTAGCAATTCTTTTTCTATGGTGGTGAAAGTTTCTTGTGCGGCCGTCAATGTTTTGCTAGCATAATAGATCGGCTAAAATTGCTTGTCTCTTCGCTGTCCCAAAACTGTACCTACTGCAAAGTCACTCGCATCGCACATTAGTTCAAAAGGTAAATTCCAATCAGGTGCAATTATAATTGGAGCATTTATCAATTTATTTTTGTGGGTATTAAATGCATCTAAACATTCCTGATCAAAATCGAACAGTACATCTTTTTCTAGTAATTTTTTTAAAGGCTTAGCTATTTTAGAGAAATCCTTAATAAATCTTCTATAAAATCCAACATGTCCTAAAAACCTTCGAATCGCCTTAACTGAACTAGGAGAAGGTAATTTTTCTATGGTTTCAACTTTTGCTTTATCAACCTCAATTCCCTTACTAGAAATTTTATGGCCTAACATAGTCCCCTCTCGAACCATAAAGTGACACTTTTCTCACTTAAGCACAAGGTTCGTTTCCTCACATATCATTAAAACTCGTTTTAAATTTTTAAGGCAAAGATGGAAAGAATTACCAAATGCCAAAAAGTCGTCCATAAATACCTCCATAATATCTTCCACGAGTTCATCAAAGATGGCTAGCATCCAGCGCTGAAAAGTAGCAAGAGCATTACATAATCCAAAAGGCACTCTACAATAAGCAAACGTACTGTATGGACATGTAAATGTTGTCTTTTCTTGATCCTCAGGAGCTATTGGGATTTGTAAGTAGCCAGAGAGTCCGTCTAGGAAGCAGTAGTACATATGCCGAGATAATTTTTCTAACATCTGCTCAATAAAGGGTAAAGGGAAGTGATCTTTTCTTGTGGCGTCGTTCAACTTCCTATAGTCAATATAGACTCTCTAACCTGTGATTATTCTTGTAGGAATCAATTCATTCTTTTCGTTAGCTACAACATTCATGCCTCCTTTCTTTGGAACAACCTACACAGGACTCACCCAAGTACTGTCAAAAATAAGATAAATAATTCCAGCATCTAGAAGTTTAATTACCTTAGCTTTAATAACTTCTTTCATGTTGGGATTCAACCTTCTTTAAGGTTGCACATATGGTTTATACTTATCTTTCGTTAAAATTTTGTGGGTGCAAAATGATGGACTTATCCCTTTAATGTCAAAAATTTTCCAAGCTATGGCTCTTTTATGTTCCTTTAGTACCTGCAGCAACTCGTCTTTCTCTTTGGGTTCCAGTTCTGAAGAAATGATTACTGGTAGTGTATAATTATCTCCGAGGAATGCATATTCTAAGTGATTTGGTAACTGTTTCAATTCCAATTCAGGTGGTTCTTTAATAGAGGGTTTTTGTTTTAGTTCTTCGTTTATTCCAATGCCCTTTTCTTTCTTTTGTCTAGGGGAAGATGTAATAGAGTTCAACTCATTGGTATCATTGTCTGCCCCCTCAACTTGGGTAAGGCACAGTTCCAACGTATCGTCATGTATGATTTCCTACAAAGAATCTTGAATAAAATGATCAATGGCATCAATAAAATAATAGAAATCATCTTGCTCTCTAGAATATCGCATAGCATCGTAAATTTGAAAAATAACTTTCTCGTCGCCTACTCTTAGCGCAAGTTTACCATCACCTACATCAATAACAGCTCTAGCAGTAGCTAAAAAGGGGTGTCCCAATATTAAAGGTACCTCAACGTCCTCATCCATGTCAAGTACAACAAAATCAACAGGGAATATAAATTTATCAATTTTTACCAGAATATCTTCAATAATTCCCCTAGGATATTTAATAGATCTGTCAGCTAATTGAATACTCATCCTAGTGGGTTTTGGTTCCCTAAGACCAAGTAGCTTAAACATTTTATAAGGCATTAAATCAATACTGGCACCTAAATCAGCTAGTGCTTTCTCAATGTTTAAACTACCAATTAAACAGGGAATAGTGAAAATTCATGGATCTTTCAATTTGGTTGGTAGCTTATTTTGGAGGATGGCTGAACATTCTTCATTAAGTTCCACAGTTGATATCTCCTCAAACTTCCTTTTATTTGTTAGAAGCTATTTTAGGAATTTTCCGTATGTCGGCATCTGCAAAATAACTTCAACAAAAGGTAAGTTAATATGTAACTGTTTAAAAAGTTCAAGAAATTTATCGTATTATGCGCCTAAGTGATCTTTATTTAACTTTTCCGGATATGGGATTGGTGGTTTATATTCTTCTTGTTCCCGTGTTACATTGTCGACTTCCTCACTTTTTTCCTTATTAGTTTCTTGTGGCCTCTTATTTTCTGCTTCAACCAATGCCTTCCCACTCCTTAATATTACTGCCTTTAATTGCTCTTGTGGTTTAGGTTTGGTATTATTAGGTAAATGACTGGTTGCCCTTGAATTAATGTCTGCTGACTATTCAACATCATTTCGGTATTTTGAAAATAAGTTTCTGATACTGAAATAAACTTTGCTAGCATATTCTAAAGGTTCGGCTTTCTCTCTTGTGGATAGGGTTGTTGTTGGAAGCTTGGACGGAGTTGTTGTCTCTGATTTCCTTGGCTACCCCATGAGAAATTGGGGTGGTTCCTCCAACCTAGATTGTAAGTATTACTATAAGGATTATTTTGAGGTCTAAAATTATTACCCATATAGTGAACTTGCTCGTTTTCAGTGCTCGAGTTGTAAGGTGGACATTCTATATTGATCATCCCTCCTCCATTTGTGTCGCACTGCATAACTGGATGTACCTGCGAAGAACCACATGAACCATCATTTTTTTACTTAACAGTTCTACCTGGTTTGATAGCATGGTCACTGCGTCGAGGTTGAAAACACTGGCGGCTTTTGTTGGCCTTGTCCTCGTGACTTGCCACTGATAGTTATTCACTGACATATCTTCAATGAATTTGTAGGCAGCCTCAGGTGTTTTGTTATTCAGGGTTCCGCCGGGGGTTGAATCAATCAACTGCCTGGTTGAGGAGTTCACACCATTATAAAAGGTTTGGACCTGTAGCCACAAGGGTAATCCATGGTGTAGGCACCTTCTCAATAGATCTTTGTATCTCTTCCATGCATCATAAAGTGTCTCTAAATCCATCTGTACAAAAGAAGAGATATCATTTCTCAACTTAGCTGTTTTAGCCGGCGGAAAATATTTTAACAAAAATTTTTCTGCATTTATTCTCATGTAATGATTGATTCTCGTGGTAACAAGTTCAACCACTATTTAGCCTTGTTCCTCAATGAAAAGGGAATCAAACAAAGACAAATGGCATCATCAGAAACGCCATTTATTTTTAAAGTATCGCAAAATTCTAGGAAATTCACCAAGTGATTATTTGGATCTCCATCCTGCAAACCATCAAACTGAACAAATTGCTGTATCATCTGAATTGTGTTAGGTTTCAGTTCAAAATTATTTGTAGCAATAGCAGGTCTAACAATACTTGACTCAGTTCCTGTTAAATTAGGTTTAGCATAATCATACATAGTACGAGTAGTAGGATTTTGATTCACTGGGTTTGCAGCAACCACTGGAGCTAGCGGATTGTTATCAGCCATCTCTGCGGTAGTATTGGTATCGTCGTCTTGCTCTTCTTCTATGTATTGTAAGTTTCGCCTTATTTCTCTTCTGTTTTTACGAACGGTACCTTTTATATCGCTGTCAAAAATCAAGGGTCCTGACGGGTTCCTTCTAGCCATAAACTAGAAAAACCTATCAGAAACAAAGAAAAAAAAAGAAAAATTAGAAAAGTAAAAATAAAAAAATAAGTTACAAATAAATAAAAATAATGGCTAAAGAAATAAAAACCAAGTGTTCCTAATATCTTGGTCCTTGACAATGGCGCCAAAGACTTGATCGTGTCCAAACTAACTAAGACAATGAATAAGGCAATCGCACCTATCGTTTGGTAGTATAGCTATGGCAAGACCGGAAATATCATATCCTCAAGGACCAAGAGTACTAGTAAATACTATCTTTCTATTATTTAGCCTAAGAATTAAGGGAATTGTTGTTTAATCTAAAACCAACTAATTACTAAGCTAAAGATGCTAAGACACAGAGAAAGAATTGGGTAAATACTTTTGGGAAAACCAATTGATTAAGACAATATCCAAGGAAGAATCCTCCTAGACTTCACTTGTTATTTAACTCTGAACCAGACGATTTATTCACTTGACTTGATCCGTAGGATTCCCTAATTTATATTAATACCTCTCTCGAGGCTACTAACGTCTAACCCTAGGTTGATTAATTGAAATCTCTTTCTAATTAAAACCCCTAGCGTTGTATTAACTCGATCTATAGACTCCCATATTAGGTTTGACCCTAATTTGATAGATTTTCGTCATCCTATCTCTAGGAGTGCAATCAACTCTGCTTAACTATGCTAGATCTACTCTCAAACAGGGACTTTTGCTTCACTGCCTAAGTACATCAATACTTGAATCAATATCCTGAAATATCAAAGCAAGAATTAAGAACACATAATTAAGAACAAATCAAGTATTTATCATATAGTTCAAAACACAATAACAAGATCCGTCTTAGGTTTTATCCCCCTTAGGTATTTGAGGGGTTTAGTTCATGTTTATAAAAGAATACATCTTAGAAGAAAGTATAAAACAAAACAAAAGAAAAACCCTAAAACCCCCTAAAGAAAATTGAAGGGAAGATCTTCTGTCTTGAGTATGATTTCGGCTTCTTGAGATGGATCAACTAGCTGCCTTTGAGTAAATCCCACAATTCGGCCCTCTTTGGCTTCGCCCTTCGGCCTCCCCCTTTTAGGTTACACTTATGGTGTTTATATAGGCTTTTGGAATGTCTTTCTTGGCCCCTAAGTAACCTAATCTAAATGGAAATAAAACGAGTCAAGGCAGGGACACGCCCGTGTGGCACGACCGTGTGAATCAAGCCCAGGCTATGTTCGACTTTCCTAAAGTGGCACAACTGTGTGGTTATCTCCAGGTCGTGTAGACTTCTTACTTTGGCCCATTTTCTCCTTTTTTGGCCCCTTTCTCGTTCTTATAAAACATGAAATTAAAGGATTAGGAGCATCAAATTTCACAATTCAAAGGATAAATTATCCAAAAGTATGCCAAATGTGGGATTAAAATATGTACATATTACGGTTTATCACTGATGCACTGAGCCGTAGGGCTATGACTGATCTAAGTGTGATGTTTGCTTGTTTCAGTTTATTTGATGATGGTAGTCTGTTAGCCGAGCTTCAAGTTAAACCGACGTGGATAGAGCAGATTAAGGGTAAATAGTTGGAGGACGAGTCTTTAGGCCTTCGTTTCTGATAGATTGTGAGTGGTAGCACATCAGATTTTGGATTGAATAGCGAAGGGGTGCTCTATTTCCATGGGAGAATCAGTGTACCGAATGATACCGAGTTGAGATAGTTTATACTGCAGGAGGCGCATAGTAGCCCGTATGCTATGCATCTTGGCGGGAATAAGATGTACCAAGAATTTTGCGATTTATATTAGTGGCCAGGTCTTAAGCGTGAAGTTACAGACTTTGTGGGTAAATGTCTAACATGCCAGCAAGTTAAGGCTGAGCATCAGTTACCTTCGGGTTTGCTGCAGTCAGTTAAGGTTTCACTTTGGAAGTGGGAACGTGTAACCATGGACTTTATTAGTGGGTTACCCCTTACACCCACTAAGAAGGATTTGGTATGGGTCATTGTGGATCGATTGACCAAGTCCGCTCACTTTATACCGGTTCGTACTGACTACCCTTTGCAGAAGCTGGCTAAACTGTATGTGTCTGAGATAGCGAGACTGCATGGGGTATCTGCTTCGATCATCTCTGATAGGGATCCTCATCTCACGTCTCAATTTTAGAATAATCTACCTGAAGTTCTAGGTACAAGATTGGACTTCAGTACCGCGTTCCATCCTCAGACTGACGGTCGGTCAGAGAGGGTGATTCAGATACTGGAGGACATGTTGAGAATTTTTGTGATTGATTTTCGAGCCAATTGGGAGGATTATCTACCACTAGCAAAGTTTGCTTATAACAACAGCTACCAGTCTAGTATTCAGGTGGCACCGTACGAGGCATTATATGGTCGTAGGTGTCGCACACCTTCATGTTGGACTGAGTTGGGCGAGAGTGAGTTCTCGGCCCTGAACTGGTTTCTGATATCGAGGATAAACTTGGACTAATTCGGGACTGACTGAAAGCAGAAGCTGATAGGCAGAAGTCCTATGTAGACCTAAAGCGACGTGAAATTGAGTATTATGTGGGGGACTTCGTTTTTCTCAAGGTCTCGCCATGGAAGAAGGTGCTGAGGTTTGGACGTAAAGGCAAGTTGAGCCCTAGATTCATTGGGCCCTATTGTATTCTGAAGCGAGTAGGACCGGTTGCCTACCAGTTGGAGTTACCTCCAGAGTTAGATTAGATTCATGATGTATTCCACGTCTCAATGTTCAAGTGCTACTGCTCTGACCCAACGCATACTGTTCAAGTGGAGGAGATCGAGGTTGGACTAGATCTGACTTTCGAGGAAGAGCTGGTTCAGATATTAGATCGCGATGTAAAAGTTTTAAGGAAGAAGTCTATCCCTCTAGTTAAGTTTCTGTGGCATAATCATAGCACTGAGGAGGCCACGTGAGAGACTGAGGATGAGATGCGTCAGCAGTACCCTCATCTATTCTGACCAAGTTAAATTTCGAGGCCGAAATTTACTTTAAGGGGGTAGATTTGTAACGCCCCAAAATTTACTAGTGATGTTTATGTTATTATTTGACAAAAAGACACAAAACATCTATCTGCTTTAGTGGTTACGTGTTCTGGGAGTGTTTGAGAAGTCTTGGGTTCAAGCCTTGACTAGAGTAAATTTTTTGTCTCAAATGAATAAACCCATATCTCTGATCAGTAAGCTTATAATTAAATGTTGGTAAAATAAATCAGAATGGGTCTGCTGGTCTGGTAGTTAAGTAAAGTGTACATAAGCTGGAGGTCTAAAGCTCGAGTCTTTGTGCAAACAAAGGACTTATTTTGCTGCTTCTACCGTGTAGGTGTTTTGGTTTAGCCGAAACACTAAAGTATTTGAGTGGGTTTCGAATTCGGTTGTTGAGAAAAGTGATGGACGGTTTCTAAGAGGGGATTAAGGGATTTTTGGATGGTGTTGCAGAAATTCTCAGTTCTCCCATTCCAGTCTCGCTTTTTTTTTTCACTCTTGTCGAAATCCTCCCTTTTCTTTTTTGCTTTTTCCATTTTATTGCCATTATCATTCCCTTTTTACAACTAGAATTACGTCGGTGCTATTTCAGTGAGTAATTCCTTCCCTTCTCTTGTATTCATATGTCATTCAAGTGGGAATCTAAAGTTTTTTTGAAATTGATGGTCTAGGCGAAGGTCTTTGAGCAGTAGGTTCGTTCTTGGATTGAGAAGTGGTTACAAGATCCTCTTTCGGTGAGTCAAGTTTTGGGTAATTTCTTAACGATGAATTCGTTAGTTTTAAATCTTTAAATGGCTAAATCGAAGATGTGTATAATGATTTGTAGGCTTTGGTGCGTTTGGGAGTCTTACATGATAGAAGTAGTACAGGTGTGTACCCGAAACACTGAAAATGCGTCTCAACGAAAAGCCAAAAAAGCTCTCTGTCGACACCACACAGACGTGTGTAGCACATGTGGTAGGCCGTGTGCAAGGCTATAAGCCACAGCACGGTCGTACGGTCGATGAGCCAGGCATGCAAAAGTGACATGGTCGTGTGATGGCCAAGCAAGGCCGTGTGCGATACACAGGCTTGACCAATTAGGCCGTGTGCGCCACACGGGCGTGTGGGCCCACACGGGAGCACCACACGGGCGTGTGAGATTCTAGGCCAGGCCGTGTAAGCCATACGGGTGTTTGGGCCCACACGGGCAGACAACATGGGCGTGTGAGCTCATTTTCATTGATTCATTGCTAAGGTGGCACGGGTCGCCCAAGACGACTGTGAATCTACTGTAGGGTAAGTAAGTTTACCTAGACCCCTATTTGACCGAAATGATTGAAAGACTGTTACATGTGATCATTGTTTTGTGCAATGTCAAAGTCTTAAACTTTATAAAAAGAATGATCGAACCTGAAAACTAACTATGACAACGCAATAGTATAGTTAAGGCAAGACCGGAATGTCAAACCCAAAGGAACCAAAAGAACTAATACTAACTCTCTTTTTATTATCTAGACTAAGAATTAAATGAATTTTTATCTAATCTAAAATTAATTAACTACTAAACTAAAGACTCTAAGACAAAGAAGAATGAAATTTGGAAAATAACTTGGAGGAAAAACCAATTGATTAAGACGACACCCAAGAAAGAATCCATCTAGACTTCACTTGTTATCTAACTCTGAACCAGACGATTTATTCATTTGACTTAATCCGTAAGATTCCCTAACTTATATTAACCCCTCTCTTCAGGCGACTAACGTCCAACCCTAGGTTGATTAATTGAAATCTCTTTCTAATTAAAACCCCTAGAATCGCATTAACTCGATCTATGGACTCCCATATTAGGTTTCACCCTAATCCGGCAAAATCTCGTCACCCTATCTCTAGGCGTGCGATCAACTCAGCTTAATTATGCTAGATCTACTCTTAGACAGGGACTTTTGCTCATCCACCTAAGCACATCACACTTGAATTAATATCCCGGAAATATCAATACAATAATTAAGAACACATAATTAAGAACAAGTCAAATATTTATCATATAGTTCAGCAAACAATAATAAGATTCATCTGATTCAAAATCGACAAGAGTTGACATCCTCACTAAAGATCACTCAAACCACTCAAAAAGTTTTAAGGTTTAGATTTAAGCATTCAAAAGTCAAACATGAAAAGTTAATCCCATAGGCTTGCATGAAAATCAAATCTCCACCACTATAATATGAGGTGATACACAAATCAAAAGGTCTTAGAGAGGGTTGTAACGGGGCTTGGGTCAAAGGTGTGGATAAAGGCTAAATTAGAGGGTTGAAATCGAGATTGACCTATCAAATTACCTAACTAGAAATATGACTACTCCTAAATAATTACATCAATTGAAAATTTGTGATAATACAAGCTTTTTCTTCGAGATTTGGAATTTACATGTATAAGCTCAGCTAACATAGAACTAATAATGAATATACTTCGATTTTTTTAAGAACAAATAAAATGATGAATTTAATACTGAAATAAAATAATTAGGCAATCGATCAAATCAAATCTCGATATAAGGGTAGTAAAAAAGAATGGTGATAACAAATACAATGGGTTTTTGGGAAATATTAGTGGGTAAGTCAATAAAAAGGGTTGTTAATATTAAACAGGGTTCATTAGGGGTTAACTATGGAGGTAGGTTTTTTTTTGTGGAGTGAGTGGGTTAAAACCTAGGTGCATTTATCATCTCCGTATATCAAATCAAAGGTGTGGTCTCGACATGTATAATCAATGCAAGTTCTAGAATAACAGATCAATGTTGACACACTCATAATTAATAAAGTGAGCAAGAAAAAGAATATATGCTCTAAAAGGCTCAAAATCTCACAAAAATTATGGGTGTTTGATATCAACCTCATAAATTTCAAACTTCAAAGTAATAATTAGATTCAGGTAGACAACCTAACAAAGTTTTTAATTTTTGAAAAATAGACTTATCATGCTTGATTCTCTAGTATTCTTCAAATTTAATCATCAATGCACAATTATCAATGACTTAATCTAAAAAATATCAATAAAAATCATAAATCAAAGGAAATTTCATTCCAATCATAATATGAGAAACTTACTTCAAGACAAGATATCATTCAGGGATTTGAGAATAATGCAGAAAGTTAGGCACTTTCTCTAAATAAATATTCACCCCCTCCCCACACTTAAGATGTACATTGCCCTCAATGTACAAAGATGTATATGAAATTTAAGAGAGAGGGAGAGGTGAAACTTCCTGAATTTGGATGGTTTCCTTGAGTTGGGAGTATCGGAATGTGGTGGCTACTACCGAGCTCTGCGCTAGATGAAGAAATTGGGGAGCTCGTAGAGAATTAGCCAGGAGATAATAATAAGAATTCAAAATATACTAATTATATATTTAAAGACAAGAAAGATAAATAGAAATAAAATAAAAAGTAAAATAAAATTAGAATAAAAGATGAATGGATCGAAGAGTCCTTTTTGTTGGATGGTTCGCGAGGTGGGTGTGACTTCTAAGGCCGCGGAGGTGCTGGCTGTGGCCGAAGTGGTGTGATTCCCTAGCTGCCTTTAGAACCTGACACTAAGAAACTAAAATAAAATAAACTACTTTAAGCATAAGATAGTCAAAAAGAAGGAAAATAAAGGAGAAGAGTAAAGAAGAAGAAAAATTAAATGGCCTTAAAGATCATTAGCTTGTCGTTTGGATGAAGTGGTTGGCATGAACTTATGTTGATCGGTCTTCCGCAATGAGACTGTGCTTGAATCCTTCCGCTTCTTCGACATAGGTATTGTGGAAATCAAGGGTTAGAAAAATAATGTGGATAGGAGAAGATCTGAAAAAGAAAAAGGGAAAGAAAATAGAAGAAAAGAGATGGGGAGTATGTGAGAAGAGGGAGGGGTGTGGTGGTTTAAATAGAGTTTTGGGGTTTGGTACATCCCTACGCCCGTGTAGTATGGGCATCTAGTGTCACACGGCCATATCGCACGGTCGTGTTTCAACTTCTTCGCTTCTCCCACGCCCATGTTTAGGTCTCCACGCCCGTGTGTGATCTAATAGTGTAGGCCATGGCTGCATCGTGCGGTCGTGGCGTGGTAGTTGGAGTTCTTGACTTGAAGATATGATTTGTTCTGACTTATACCATCCCTGCCATGTCAGTATGGAGATTCGGTGTACCCACACGGCCACGACCACAGCCGTGTGCAAGGCCGTGTGGTTTATGAATCTGCATTTTTGGTCAGTTTACAGTTAGATGCTATATGGAAAGAATAAAATAAAATAAGATAAAATAAAATGGAGAGGTTAATGGGGTTAGTACTCGAGTTGCCTCCCGAAAAGCACTCGTTTATAGTCTTAAGCTAGACTCTCATCTCATTTGCATATTCATGGTGGTTTGAGGAGTTGAAAGCCCTTCCTCGTGCTAGCAGTTCCATTATCATGATAGAGTTTGAGACGGGTGGCATTTATTTTCAAAGTGCCAAACATAGGGTTACTTACCTCAACCGTTCCGTACAGGAAAACATCGATTACCTTGATAGGGATTTCCTTGCTTGTGTTAGGATCAGTAGGGGACATTCGTGGGTCTACATTATCTAGCAATACCTAATCTCTAATTTTGAACTTGTTTGTCTTGTAGGGTGGCCTTGTTTCAACTTCGTGTATCTCTAGTTCTTCTTTAAGAGGTGCCTTCCCCTTTTCTAGTTCATCGATCTAAATCCTTTGTTCCTCACGAGTTGTTTCTTTGTTGGCACAGGATCTAGGGTCGGAATCATGCTGTGGTGCTGCTTCCTGAAAAGAAGGGTTAACCACATGGTTATCAATAGAATTACTTTCTCACCTTGATTATTTGATGTCCTAGCTGAATCAAGAGCTTGAAGAGTGGCTATCTCGTCACCTACACAAAGTATGAGTTCGCCTACATCAACATTGATTTTAGTTCTAGCAGTTGCTAAGAATGGCCTTCCTAAAATTAGGGGGATCGTGTTGTCCTCATCCATTTCTAAAATGACAAAGTCTACTGGGAATACGAATTTATCAATTTTCACGAGTACATCTTCAATTATACCCCTAGGAAATCTAACAGTTTTATCAGCTAATTGAATGCTCATCCTACTTTGTTTGGGTTTCCCTATACCAAGTTGTTTAAATAATTTATAAGGCATGACATTTATGCTTGCCCCTAAATCAGCTAACGTATTATCAATAGATAAACTACCAATTAAGCATGGAATTGTAAAACTCCCTTGATCTTTTAATTTCTACAGTAGTTTATTTTGCAACATTGTTGAGCATTTTTCTGAGGCTGCTATAAATTTTGTCAACATCTCCTCGAGGTTTGATTTCTTTTCCTGTGGGTAGGGCTGTTGTTGGAAGTTTTGGGATGATTTTTGCCTTTGATTTCCTTAACCGCCCCATGAGAAATTGAGGTGGTTCTTCCAACCTGGATTATAAGTATTACTATAAGGGCTATTGTTAGATCGAAAATTATTACCCATATAGTTCATTTGTTCGCTCTCCGTGCCCTGTCCGTAAGGTGGGTACTCAGGATTCACCACTACTCCACTTGCGTCGCACTGCATAACTGGATGTGCCTGCGAAGAACCATGTAAACCATCAAATTTTTTATGTAGCAACTCTACCTGATTTGATAGCGCGGTTACTGCGTCCAGGTTGAAAACTCTGGCTGCTTTGGCTGGCCTTGTCCTTGTAACTTGCCACTGATAGTTATTCAGTGACATCTCCTCTATAAACTCATAGGCTGCTTCAGGAGTTTTGTTATTTAGAGTTCTGCCGGCAGCTGAATCAATTAGTTGCCTTCTTGAAGGGTTCACACCGTTGTAGAAAGTTTGGACCTGTAGCCACAAAGGCAATCCGTGGTGTGGGCACCTCCTTAACAAATATTTGTATCTCTCCCATGCATCGTAAAGTGTCTCTAAGTCCATCTACACAAAAGAAGAGATATTATTCCTCAATTTGGCCATTTTGGCCGGTGGGAAATATTTTAATAAAAATTTCTCGGTCATTTGATCCCATGTAGTGATTGACCCTCGTGGAAGAGAATGCAACCACTATTTGGCTTTATTCCTCAGAGAAAAGGGAAACAACCGAAGACGGATGGCATCATCAGAAACGCCATTTATCTTGAAGGTATCACAGAATTCTAGAAAATTCGCTAAGTGTGTGTTAGGATCCTCATCCTGCAAACCATCACACTGAACAAACTGTTGTATCATCTGTATAGTGTTAGGTTTTAGTTCAAAATTATTTGCAGCAATAGTAAGCCTAACAATACTAGACTCGGTTCTTGTTAAACTAGGTTTAGCATAATCATACATAGGGAGCATGATGTTCGGCCATCTCCGGAGGTGGCAGATTATTCTCAGCCATCTCTTCGATGGTATTAATTTCGGCATCTTGCTCTTCTTCTATGTAGTTTAAGCTTCGCCTTGTTTCTCTACGATTTCTGCGAACAGTACCTTCAATATCACTGTCGTATAATAGGGGTCCTGTCGGGTTTCTTCTATTCATGAACTAGAGGTACGTGAAAGGAGTGGAAGAAGAAAATTTTGAAAAACAAAAATAAAATTTAATTGAAAAAATAAAAATAAATATGGCTAAAGTAATAAAAATTAAGCGTTCTTAATATTTCAGTTCCCCGGCAACTGCGCCAAAAACTTGATCATTGTTTTATACTGTAACACCCTATACCCGAGTCCGATGCTAGGACTGAATATGAGACATTACCATGCTTGAACTCACTTAAACATGCACTTACAGGCTGTAAAATTTTGTTCCGACTTAAAAACTTCTCTTTATTAACCTAATTATATATTCCATGGGCCTACGAGGCCTTAAACACGTATCTGAAAACTTTTAGAACTTAATCAAAAACTTTTCTTTAAAACAGGGTTCACACACCCATGTGACTTGGAACATACCCGTGTACGCTTAGACACGCCCATGTCTTCCAACCGTGGGCGACACTGACTATATTCACACGGCCTTGACACGCCCGTGGACTTAGACCGTATGTTATTCCTTGATATACTGACTTGATCACACTGCCTGGGGCACACGCCCATGTTCTAATCGTGTGTCATACACGGCTTAAACAAACAGCCGTGGGATTTACCCATGGCCTATCCTGACTTCAATTATAAAGGTGCAGGGTATGCACGACCTAGACACACGCCCGTGTGTCCAACCGTGTGGGCACTTAGAGGCTATTTACCAAGCCAATTGCCACCCTGAAATCAAGATCAAACTCATGCTCAATTCAACAATTCAATTTAACCCATCTTTCATGAATAACACTACATACTTCATTGATATCTATACACATACATGCTTAGTCAAACTTGGCCAATCACTTAGCCATATACAAAAGAACAATGAATTTAATAGCCAATACTTTGGCTCTTCTTAAAACATATTCTCAAAATGAAATACTTCTTATACATGCCATACTTAATATAATCAACTTAGCTATACCAAAATAGAAATTGATAGTGTGCTTCGAGCTCCAGTTACGATGATCCACGAGATTAGCTTGGTGGGACTACATAAAAAGAAAGAATAAAAGACGTAAGCATTTAGCTTAGTAAGTTTGCATATTATGCACATATGAACATACTCAATTAATATAAACCATTTGACATACACAATGATATCAAAATTTTCAGCCATAAAGCTTACTTACTCATACTGATTCTGTAACATCCTGAATTTTTGGGCCCATGCGTTTAATGGGTGAATAGGTGTAATGAGTTAAGATGAGTATTAGGGGTTCAGAATGGGCTTAGGTTTGGGCCGAGGCTGTAGTTAAAATTCTTGTTTGAACACTTTAGTGGAAAGCTTGTTAAGTTAGGGCATAAAAGATATTAGCTGTGTTTTAAAACACATAATGGGCTTGTGGCCCAGTGGCAAAATGGCGCCACTAAGAGGGAAGGAAGTTGGCGTCAATTGAGGTCCAAGGTTCGAGTCGCATTACCCATCTATTTTAATTAATTTTGGCATCAAGGGAGAGCAGAGTTGGAGTCAGTTAGAATGCTTGAAATTAGGAAGAATAATTGATGGATAATGTGGATAATATGGATGATAAAGTAACTGATAAAGGAAGGAAGATGTGGTGTTATCTAGGCTTCTTCTGAAGGTGTGAATGGATTAAGATAGATGAGAAAAGATAGGAATTATCTGCTGAGTGCAGAGTAGGCCGAATTTCCATCTCTTGGAGGCGTACCAAAATTTCCCCTACTATTGGATTAGTTGTTGATTATCAGGAAGGGCACTTTTGGGTTTTGATAGGTAAGTGCCGAAATTCTCTATTAATAGGGGGGATATCTCACCAATTTCGGCATTTGAACCCTACTTTTTTCTTCATTCTTTGAGCCAAAATTCTCAGTCTCTCCCTCTGCAATTTTTGTCAACTTTCTTTCAAAAACCAAAAACTTTCTTAAGTCATCTTTCTCTTCTTTATTCTAAAAGCCGAAATCTCTTATTTCACTTTCTTCTTCATTTTATTCCTCTTGTGCTGATTTCTATATAAAGCCAAAATCACTATAGTTTTTCTCAGATTGCCGAATCTCCTCTCAAGTGTTACCGAATTCCCTGTGTTGACGTAAGTGTCGACTCCTGCTATTCCATTAGATTTCTTTTGGTTTTTAGGAAACAAGGCCGAATGGCCACTTGGTTTGTTAAGGCTGTCGATTGAGGCTAATATTTCTCTCTTTTTGCTTTTTGGGCGGCATTCTAGGATTTGAAGGAAACCAGATCGTTTAGATCTAAAAGTCAAAAATCGCTAGTCTTTAATTTCGGGATTTCTAGGTAAGGATTTCAATTCTCCTTAAAATGATCAACTGTTTTCTCTTCATTAGGCGTGCCTTAACCTAATGTTTTGTTACCAGCCTCTGAACAACACATTGGGCAGATAGCAGCTGTGTTGACTACAGATAGCATCGACGTAGAAAGTCTTATTCTAACGATAATCAGGTGTGTAGATCTCTGACACACTAGTTAACTATAAGCTATATGTGTTATGGGCTAAAAAGCCAGAAAGTGGCTCTGTGACAGTCGAATAAAACCCTAAAAGGGTTAGGCAAGGATGCTAGGTACGTAATCATAGAAATCTCTATGTGTATCGAAATATATGTAAACTTGTTTTCTTAAAGATGGTATGATGTTTTCTATGTGTATGCATGGGGTGAGATTATGATAATGAAGGGGAAGTGCATGATAGGTCACTTGGTGATTGGTGGTTAAACCATAAAATCTAAGATTAGGTCACAATAGTGATCGGTGGCTGAGCCACGTTATATTATGACGTCACATAGTGATCGGTGGCTATGCCACGTTTAATGATTCCTGAATAATAGGAATAGGCAGTACGGCTGTTGTTATGGTTTGTAGTGGATGGAGGGTTGATTGTAGAAATCCCCAAGGTGTGATGGTTGGTATGGGTTGGTGTGTAGAGGATGCAATTCTAGGTTGCGTTGGGCTATACATCATTTATTATTTATCATGTGATTATGATTGTTGCCTTTATGTATGGGTCAGGGCTCATAATGTGTTTGTGGGCCTCAGGCCATTGTGTTTCGAGATTTACACACTGAGTCTTGGTGAGTCGCCCTTTCATTTTCCTCTACTCTTTCAGATGAGCAGTAGATCGTGGACATGGGAGCCAAGACGGACTCGAGTGGCCATCAAGTTTTACTTCTATAGATTATTTTCGGTTTTCTTTAAGTTTTTTTTATATTTTGGGAATATTTTTGTAATAAGGCCCCATAGTTTACCTTCATCTAGTAGTTTTTAATATTTGCAACTTATGAAACCATGTCAAAGGTTTAAATATACGAAATAATAATAATACAAGGTTTTCTTTACAAAAGTCACTTGTTTATTCAAATTTTGTCTAATTAACTTATGATTTTCTTAAACCAACTTAGCAAAAGTTTTCAATGTACAACCCGTAGCATACCAGATCTAGTCGAAACTTAAGGGTCGGGTTTGGGGTGTTACATTTTGGTATCAGAGCCCAGTTCAAAACTCGGGCTATGAAATGTGTCTAGTAGTGTTTTAAAAAAATGATATGAATTTGAGAAAAATGTTTTGGATGAAGATATGGCCTTCGAGTCTACTGGCACCCGATCCACGCAGATAAGATTCTAAACTCTTGTTGTGATATACATGTGGACTTAATGGGCTTGATGGACGTAGGCTAGTATAGTAGGCATTGATGGACTTTAGGTTTAGTTTAAATCACTCACTAAATTCATAAAATTTAATCCAACCAAACAAACCTGTAAACAAGTCGCGAGATTAGAGTGTGACAATAGGCATACGCATGTCTAGGATTGGATTCAAGGAGAGCTTGGTATTTAAGCAGTCCTAGTGACTCACCTCCTCTTCGCTGGAATCCTACCTGGTGCGTAGTGACTTTTCACCTTAGTTATAAGGACTTGTTAACGGGCCAAAATTTATAATTAAAACTCGAAAGGGACCAGCCATCCTATTTTGCAAAATGACCAAAATACCCCTGATTTGTAAAATGACCAAAATACACCTAGTTTGTAAAATGACCAACATACCCCCGGATTGCAAAATTACCAAAATACCCTTATTTCACAAAATCACTAAGGAACCCTATTTTGGAAAATTATGAAAATACCCCTGTAGGGTAAATTACAAAAATACCTTGGGTAGTAAAATGACGAAGATACCCCTACATGATGAATGTAGGCTCGTGGATGCTGCTTGTATGTTTGATGATTGAATGTGTGTGCTTCCTGGAACTAGGAGATGTGAACTTGAGACTAAATTGTAAATAAAATTGCGAATTCGAAAAAACTACTTCTAAAACTACTATTCATAAGACTATTCGTGGTTAATCAGTGGAAGAAAACTAATAATTCATAAAATTTCTAATCAGATAAACGCGAATCGGTAGAATCAGTACAAGTGGTCGAGGACGTCTGCCGCGCGGTCATGGTAGGGGTAGGATGACGGTGTCAAAACCAGTGGGATCTTGCCATGGATCTGGAAACAAGATGCCGTGCCACCAACTGTGGAGGAGGAATTTCTGGACCAGACTGCCAAAGATGACGCGGTATCTCAAGCAATGTTAAGGGTTTTAAAGAGGGTTGCTGGGGTAGGCTTGGGCACAGGAGCCCGGAAATCCGTGTCGGAGCGACTTAGAGCTAATGGGGCAGAAGTGTTTAGGGGAATTTCTGGTATAGCCTCGAGTTCAGCTGAGTATTGGTTGGAGGCGGTGGAACGCATAATGGATGATTTGGATTTCACGGAGGAGGAGAAGTTGAAAGGGGTTATATCTCTCCTGCGGAACGAAGCATACCAATGGTGGCTTACCGTTAAAGATGGAACAGTGGCTGACCGTATTACCTGGGAGTCTTTCAGAACGGCGTCTCAAAGTAAGTACATCGGGACGAGCTATGTGGATGCGCAGCGTAGAGTATTTCTGAATCTGGTGCAAAGAAGTAGGTCGGTGGCTGCGTACAAAGCAGAATTATTACGCCTTAGCCGTTATGCTCGAGGAATGGTGACCACAGAGCATGAACGGTGTGTTCATTTTGAAGATGGTCTGAGGGACGATCTGTGTGTTCTGATAGCACCACAGCGGGAGAGGGAATTTTTTTTGCTGGTGGAGAAAGCTAAGATAGCTGAGGAGGTGAAGCTGATAGAGAGACTGAATCGGGATAGAGATAGGGGTGGAAGTAAGAGAAATTTTGAATCATCAAGGGCAGACGGGCGTAATCAGAAAAGACCCAGGTCAGACGGGCCGAGACGAGATGAGAGACCTGCTGTTGCGGGTTAGACACAGAAGTGTGCTCGATGTGGTAAATTCCATGAAGGTGAGTGTTGGGCAGGCAGTGGAAAGTGCTTTAGGTGTGGATCTACGGGCCACCAAGTTAGAAACTATCTGTAGCAACGGGGCAATGAAGGGCTCACAGGTTAAAGGAATGCACAGCCGGGAAGAGGAGGTCAGCAGCCACAGAGAGGTCGTGGTCAAGCCAATGGTGGCAATAGCACAGGACAAGGTCGTGGAGCACCAAGTGGAGGTCCAGGTTATGCTGAGGTGAGGCAGCCAGCTTTGGTCTATGCAGCACGTCGCCAAGGGGACGAGGACGCTCTAGATACGAATACCGGTGCGTACTCTATCATAGTATACTAAGTGTTTCTTTTGGCTTTAGAATTAGAGTTCACAGCAAAAGCATAGTGGTGAGACTTGGGTAGTATGATTAATAGTTAGTTGGAAATTTCGAGGACAAAATTTCTTTAAGGGGGTAGAACTGTAACATCCTGAATTTTTGGGCCCATGCGTTTAATGGGTGAATAGGTGTAATGAGTTAAGTTGAGTATTAGGGGTTTAGAATGGGCTAAGGTTTGGGCCGAGGCTATAGTTAAAATTCTTGTTTGAACACTTTAGTGGAAAGCTTGTTAATTTAGGGCATAAAAGATATTAGCTGTGTTTTAAAACACATGATGGCTTGTGGCCTAGTGGCAAAATGGCGCCACTAAGAGGGAAGAAAGTTGGCGTCAATTGAGGTCCAAGGTTCGAGTCGCATTACCCATCTATTTTAATTAATTTTAGCGTCAAGGGAGAGCAGAGTTGGAGTCAGTTAGAATGCTTGAAATTAGGAAGAATAATTGATGGATAATGTGGATAATATGGATGATAAAGTAACTGATAAAGGAAAGAAGATGTGGTGTTATCTAGGCTTCTTCTGAAGGTGTGAATGGATTAAGATAGAGGAGAAAATATAGGAATTATCTGCTGAGTACAGTGTTGGCCGAATTTCCATCTCTTGGAGGGGTACCAAAATTTCCCCTACTATTCGATTAGTTGTTAGTTATCAGGAAGGGCACTTTCGGATTTTGATAGGTAAGTGCCGAAATTCTCTATAAATAGGGGGGATATCTCACCAATTCTGGCATTTGAACCCTACTTTTTTCTTCATTCTTTGTGCCGAAATTCTCAGTCTCTACCTCTACAATTTCTGTCAACTTTCTTTCAAAAAGCCGAAAACTTTCTTAAGCCATCTTTCTCTTCTTTCTTCTAAAAGCTGAAATCTCTTATTTCACTTTCTTCTTCATTTGTTTCCTCTTGTGCCGATATCTCTATAAAGCCAAAATCTCTATAGTTTTTCTCTGATTGCCGAATCTCCTCTCAAGTGTTACCGAATTCCCTGTGTTGAGGTAAGTGTCGACTCCTGTTATTCCATTAAATTTCTTTGGGTTTTTAGGAAACAAGGCCGAATGGCCACTTGGTTTGTTAAGGCTGTCGATTGAGGCTAATATTTCTCTCTTTTTGCTTTTTGGGCGGCATTCTAGGATTTGAAGGAAACCAGATCGTTTAGATCTAAAAGTCAAAAATCGCTAGTCTTTAATTTCGGGATTTTTAGGTAAGGATTTCAATTCTCCTTAAAATGATCAACTGTTTTCTCTTCATTAGGCGTGCCTTAACCTAATGTTTTGTTACCAGCCTCTGAACAACACATTGGGCAGATAGCAGCTGTGTTGACCACGGATAGCGTCGACGTAGAAAGTCTTGTTCTAATGATAATCAGGTTTGTAGATCTCTGACACACTAGTTAACTATAAGCTATATGTGTTATGGGCTAAAAAGCCAGAAAGTGGCTATGTGACAGTCGAATAAAACCCTAAAAGGGTTAGGCAAGGATGCTAGGTACGTAATCATAGAAATCTCTATGTGTATCGAAATATATGTAAACTTGTTTTCTTAAAGATGGTATGATGTTTTCTATGTGTATGCATGGGGTGAGATTATGATAATGAAGGGGAAGTGCATGATAGGTCACTTGGTGATTGGTGGTTAAACCATAAAATCTAAGATTAGGTCACAATAGTGATCGGTGGCTGAGCCACGTTATATTATGACGTCACATAGTGATCGGTGGCTATGCCACGTTTAATGATTCCTGAATAATAGGAATAGGCAGTACGGCTGTTGTTATGGTTTGTAGTGGATGGAGGGTTGATTGTAGAAATCCCCAAGGTGTGATGGTTGGTATGGGTTGGTGTGTAGAGGATGGAATTCTAGGTTGCGTTGGGCTATGCATCATTTATTATTTATCATGTGATTATGATTGTTGCCTTTATGTATGGGTCGTGGCTCATAATGTGTTTGTGGGGCCTCGTGTCATTGTGTTTGGGATTTACACATCGAGTCTTGGTGACTCACCCTTTCATTTTCCTCTACTCTTTCGGATGAGCGATGAGATCGTGGACATGGGAGCCAAGACGGACTCGAGTGGCCATCAAGTTTTACTTCTATAGATTATTTTCGGTTTTCTTTAAGTTTTTTTTTATATTTTGGGAATATTTTTGTAATAAGGCCCCATAGTTTACCTTCATCTAGTAGTTTTTAATATTTGCAACTTATGAAACCATGTCAAAGGTTTAAATATACGAAATAATAATAATACAAGGTTTTCTTTACAAAAGTCACTTGTTTATTCAAATTTTGTATAATTAACTTATGATTTTCTAAAGCCAACTTAGCAAAAGTTTTCAATGTACAACCCGTAGCATACCAGATCTGGTCGAAACTTATGGGTCGGGTTTGGGGTGTTACAGATTCTTACATATCTCATGATACTTACTAGTCTCATACTCGTGAGGCAAACAAGGTACCTGTATCACTTGATCACATAGATCAGCATACTTTTCAATAATAATCATAATCTCTAGTTCATCATTCATAATATGACTAATACTCATTTCCTACTTGTTAATAGCTTTGCTTACTTATCATTCTTGATATCTTATTTCAACTTTACTCAATTGCCCGATGAATTTCTGCAAATAACTGAGGATACTAAATCTCACTCCACATATAACTTGATGCCAAAGCCATATCCTAGATACGGTCTTACATGGAATATCTCATCTTGGGTTCGAGGCCATGTCTTGACATGGACTTATACGAAGTCTTTCTCGTGTGTTCCCTTGGAAACTTACCATTTCCATGTCTTTACATGGTCTTACTTGGTATCTTTAGTCATGAACTGGTCAATGCTGAGCCTTGGCTTGGAATTACATGAAATCTTTCTTGTTCTCACCAATGGCATGCCTTGGCTTGGGCTTATATGGGTCTTCATCTCATAATAACTCTTCAATGCCAAGATTTGTCTTGAACTTACATGATAACTTTGCTTGATTGCCGATGCCATGCCTTGGCTTGGTCTTATACGGACTTTCTCATTTCATGTGGTAGATCGAGTATCCTGGGTAATTCATCTTCAATCGGGACTTTCTCATGCTTAATCTCATTGATTTCTTTGTTTAACATAGTATTAAACATTCCATGGTAATATGTACATTATACTAAGCAATTCAATGATAAAAATCATAAAGCTTAGAAATCATACAAACTTACCTCAATATACAAAAAGTATGTAGATATGCAATTTAGTCCTCGACTTTGTTCTTGCCTCAGTTTCGATCCGGAATTTATTTTTCTTGATCTATAGTCATAAATAGATCATTTAATACTTACATTGACTAAATTGACTCCTTACTCATTTTTTAGGCAAAATTACTAATTTGCCCCTAAACTTTTTCATATTTGCACTTTTGCCCCAAGGCTCGTAAAATGATTCTCATTCAACTTTCTTAAACTTCATGCTTAGCTGATTAATAGTCTCAACTATAGCAATCATCAATTCTCACTATTTCTAATAGGTATGACCAATTTCATAACTTTTACTAACTAGTCCCTATATTCATTTTTCTTGAAATTCACTTAGAAAAAGATGTTTATCTAACATCAAACTCTCATAAACTTTCATAAAACATCATTTAACAAGTATATCATTCATGGGTAGATTTTTGAACATGCATCTTAGCTTATTTTATAGCTAAAAATAGCTAATTCATAATACGAGAACTTCAAAAATACGAATAATATTAAAAACGGGGCTAAGATGAACTTAGTAGCAAGCTTGAAAAAATGAAGAACCCTAGCTATGGAGTCTCCAAATTTTCGGCACAAGGGGGAAGAAGATGAATAGATTTTTGTCATCTTTTTCCCATTTTAATCATTTAATAGATAAATGACCAAAATGCCCTTCTCTTTAAAAATTTCTATTTTACTAACTCATGTCCAATTTTGTCCAAAAATTATAATTTGGGCAAATTTCTATTTAAGCACTTATAATTGATATTCTAAAACTATTTCATACAAAAAGCTTCTAGAAACTCATATTTTGCAACTTTTGCAATTTAGTCCTGTTTGGACCATTCAACTTCAATTAACAAAATTGCTTCATGAAACTTTCACATTAGCATACAAACATGGCATAAACCTTAAAAACTCATAAATTCACCACGGATTCGTGGCCTCGCACCACTATTCCGACTAGGCGCTAAATCAGGCTGTTACATATGCGATGTCAAAGTCTTAAAATTTATAAAAAGAATTATCGAACCTGGAAACTAACTATGACAACGATTTGGGGCAAGCACACCTATCGAACAATAGTATAGTTAAGGCAAGATCGGAATGTCGAACCCAAAGGAACCAAAAGTACTAATACTAACTCTCTTTTTATTATCTAGCCTAAGAATTAAATGAATTTTTATCTAATCTAAAATTAATTAACTACTAAACTAAAGACTCTAAGACAAAGAAGAATGAAATTTGGAAAATAACTTGGAGGAAAAACCAATTGATTAAGACGAACCCAAGAAAGAATCCACCTAGACTTCACTTGTTATCTAACTTTGAACCAGACGATTTATTCATTTGACTTAATCCGTAAGATTCCCTAACTTATATTAACCCCTCTCTCGAGGCGACTAACGTCTAACCCTAGGTTGATTAATTGAAATCTCTTTCTAATTAAAACCCCTAGAATCGCATTAACTCAATCTATGGACTCCCATATTAGGTTTCACCCTAACCCGGCAAAATCTCGTCACCCTATCTTTAGGCGTGCGATGAACTCAGCTTAATTATGCTAGATCTACTCTTAGACAGGGACTTTTGCTCATCCACCTAAGCATATCACACTTGAATTAATATCCCGGAAATATCAATACAAGAATTAAGAACACATAATTAAGAACAAGTCAAATATTTATCATATAGTTCAGCAAACAATAACAAGATTCATCTTAGGTTTCATCCCCCTTAGGTATCTGGGGGTTTAGTTCATAACAATAAAAAGAAAACATCTCAAAAGAAAAGATAAAACAAAACATAAGAAATCCCTAAAACCCCCTGAAGGAATTGAAGTAGAAATCCTCCGTCTTGAGTATAACTCTGGCTTCTTGAGATGGATCAACTGGCTGTCTTCGAGTAATTCCCCACAAATCTGCCCTCTTTGGCCTAGCTGGACGCCCCCTGACTAAAGCTTTAGGTTCCCCTCTTTTATGTCATACTAAGGGTGTTTATATCGGCTTCTGAATATGTTTCTTTGCCCCTAAGTATCCAAATCCGAGCGAAACTCTTCTTTCTCATGGCAGGGACACGCCCATGGCACACGCCCGTGTAAGTCGTGGCCAGGCTGTGCTCGAAGCTGTTGAATGAGGCACGGCCATGTGGTGTCGGGCCCAGGCCATGTGGATTTCGTGATATGGCCCATTTACTCCGTTTTGGGTCGTTTTCTGTTCTTTTCATCATCCGATGCTCTCCTATAAAACATGAAAACAAAGGATTAAGAGCACCAAATTACATAATTCAAGGCTTAAATCATCCAAAAGCATGCTAAATGTGGGTTTAAAATATGTTACTTTTACGGTTTATCAATATGCCTATATGAGATTGATTTGTATGTCTGTATGATGAGCTTGTTATTCAGATTGTACTGATTATACATGATACCATGACATGTCTGTATGATGCATTGCATTGGGTTGGGGATTGATATTAATTGGAGGAAGTGTACTGCAAGGCTTCATACCTAACTTACTGGCAGCTCAGCTGCAAACTACTGTTTAGTGTCGTAAACGGTACTACTTGGAGTGTAGGGATGGGTGGGTTGATTATATCCCCACATGGAGTGTAGGGTTGGACGGAGATGGAGTGTAGAGGCTGGTTGGGTAGGATTTTCTTATTGCATAACTGTTACTGCACTATGATGGGCTAAGGCCCTAATGCTCACTGATATTGAAAAGGGCTTAGGCCAAACTGAGACTATGTGTTATTGTCTATTTGATTTCATAGGGATTACACACTGAGCTTACGTAAACTCACCCCTTTTGTTTAATCTGTATAGGTAATTCCCAGACATAGGTAGATCAGTGTGGCAGAGGACTCAGTGGTGGCCACACGACTCTTTTTTTGCTATTTGATACTTATTTACGATTTTAAGTTTTATTTTGGGGTATTTTTCTGTAATAATGGCCTCTATGGATTTTTACCTAAAATTGGGATTTCATACTGTTTTCTGTTTATATCTGTTAGAAGTAGGTAAAACTCGGGTTTTTAAAAGAGATGAATGTTTTATCAAAATACCACGTACACCTAAACTATTTTTAAAAGCTTCGGCAAAGTACAACATTTTGGAAATGAATTACGATTTGAGAATTAATGAAAGATAACGAGGAATTCTAAATGGAAAATGTTTTAAGCAAAGTTACGGTTTTCCAACACAAGCTACAGTTTTCTAACACACTACCATGTGTCATCGCCAGATTCGGCGATAACGTCCAGGCCGAGTTTGGGCTGTTACATAAATGAACAATTTTCTGAGAATTTCAATATGATTTTAGCATTCTGAATGCTTCAAGGATTTTAGTATAAACTTTTCTATATAGTGATTCATAAAAGGTTATAACAACAACCATTAGACGCAAGTTAGATCTTTTATGAACTGTCAAAATAATATATCTAAAGGTTATTTCATCCACCACAAAAGAATATTATATCTTTTCATAATCAATGCCAGGACTTAGTGAAAAACTTCATATTTTTATTCTGTTTTTGCAAAACTAGTTCATTTGTACTCTCACTGGCTTTATACCTTTAGATATTTGAACTATTGGTCCAAAAACTCCACAAATTTAATTTTACTTGAGTTGCGTCTTTCTATTTTGACCAATTTATTCCATATCTATATTTTTCAAGAGATTTATTCAAGATCCTACTTTTATTTCATTATTTCAACAATAATATTATATGTAAAACCATTGTCGACCAGTTTCATTATCAGTTCTACATTTTTTCGAATTGACATAACGTATCAAGATTTCTTTATTTTCACTATTTTAATCTTCAATTTTAGGTACCTGAATCTCTTATGGAGTTTTACTTATTAGTTATGTCTTGGGTCTCTTCTGGAGCACCTGCCTTCACTATATAGCCATCTAGATTTATTATTTTCTTTTATGAAAATTTTTTATATTTGGAACTTGTAATAAGTCATCATTGTTGAACATCTAGTTCAAATTAATCTCCCGCTAACTCATTACAAGTTATTATCTCTATCCCTCTAATGTTAGGAAAACTATCAAATCAAAATAGTAATCACAAATCATGTCATAGTTGAATCTCCAGTACTTTCAAAACGTCTAATAATACAAGGAGACTTGTAATTAATATATATTCCAAACATTCTTTGAGGATCACTCATCTTTGTGCGTTTTGGTGGAACAATTGGAACATATACGCACATACAAAAATTAAAAGATGAGAAATATTTAGCTCTTAACCAAAAACCAATTATAATGGGGAGTATTATAACTTATTGGCTTGATGCTTACAATACGTAAATCAACATTATCTCATGTTGAAATAGGAAGTTTAGTTCTCATAAGAAATTATTTAGATATTAATCAAATACATTCAATCAATAATTTCTCTAAACCATTATGTGTATAAATAACAAACTTTTACAAAAAATTTCAAACTCAATCAATAAAAGACTAAAATATAAACTCATTAGTATTAGTAAGATGAATTCTCTTATTTGCATATCTGAAATTAATTATTTAAACATGTAATCTTGCAAATGACAGGTTGTAAGTTGATAACACATTTGTGATTATTTTGTAGATGCATCTACCAAAATCATATAATATCAAAATCATCCACATGGTGGATGAATGAGCCCATATTAACTTCAGAAATGTAAGACATTAAATCTCAACTTTAGCTAGTGAGTTTTTATAAAGCAATTTTCATTGAGAACAAGCAACAAATGAGAGTTCTTTAAATTAAAGAATCTTCGGGTTATTTAATGAATGTCCATATGAATTCTCAGTTAATTTTCGCATCATATATGATCTAGGATGGTCTAACTAGTCACGCTAAGTAGTAAATGCATTTGTATCAGTAAACTTTTTGTTTACTTTAACATGCATTTCAATTGTACTAATAATGTCAATATAAATTGTGACAAATTGATAATTTTACCGTCATTCCTTTTACTTTTTATCCATATATAAGTACTATTGTGACATTTACTACTTGAAATGTCTAAGTCAATATGAAGTCTAAATTACTAATTTCCAGGTGTATAATAGGTACATAACCAATGACTTTTCATACATAAGTTTTCTCTCTTGCAAGTTCTCATCAGTAATATTTTTCGATGTAATTTTAATTGAGAACTTATTCTGAATCCTGTAGAGTTATACTCACAGTTTTTAAAAGAAACTTACAACTTTAGGTGCATCAACCATAACAAGCTTTAGATAAAATTACCGTATTCTGTTGCTCATAAGTAGATTTTTCATAGTCAAATATTTTTCTTTCAATCCTTTAATTGGGATGATGACAAAAGAAGATTAAAAAGATAGTTAAAGTCAATTCAATTTAATAACAAGAGTAATCAATAACTCAATCCTCCCTTTTTTTCATCCTTTCAAAATAGATATTTATAGCAATAATGATTCATATGCAATATAATTTTTTCTTCATTTACAATCTCAATATAAGATCCATTATAAATATATTTTAAAACCAATGGATTAACCATCACAAGATATTAATATATTAGCTCTTTTAGAGCTTTTGACTAATTTTATTCTACCACATATTTGAATAATATTGGTTTTTATTTTCTTTTATACTTGCATTCACTTCGAGGAATGCAATAGATTTACTAGGACGAACTTATAAATGTCCCAATAGATTCTTTATTTCATAATCACTATCGCAAACATACATGGATTTCAAATAAAAATATATCTATTCATGGTGTCATGATTAGTCTCCAATTATAATAAACATGATATAATAAATCATAATAAAATATATCTGAGGATCTTTAACATCATCTTTATCACCCACGTAGGGATTATATAAATTTCTTTGGATAATGATTAGCCATAGTGCGCAAGCCTCAATAGAAGACTGAAATTGCAATAGCTCTAAAAGGAAATTGACAACAACTTGAGCAACAGATTTGGAGTGACCGTATTATAACATAAAAGAGAATCGTGTTGATAACGTGTTATAAAATAAAAAGACAAAGAGTAAAGAACAAAGAGAATGAGAGATGAAACACCCCACACCCGGCCCACGAGCCTGAACCGGATCTGGTATGTTCCTCAAGAAAACCGGTTTCAAAGTTCTTTGTTACTTAGAGAAAATTTGTGTAATTTTAGAAAAATATTGGTTTGAGTTGGGCTCAGATGGGAAAGCCCATTTATTTTACTTAGAAATCATTTAATTATGGTGACAAAACAATTTAGGGTTTATTTTTAAAATAAATTTACTTGATCTTTACTTAATAAAAATTTGTAAACATAATAGTTAAAAATAAAAAGGAATTAGAAATAGAGAAATCCAACTTGGGCCTTATGGCCTTATTACATCAAACAACTCCCAAACTTAAAATTAAAGTACTTAGTAAAAATAAAAGTCCAAATATTTAGATTTCTCCTTGCTACGCATGGCCACCTTTAGCTCCCGCCGACCGGTCCATTATTGCTCATCACTGAAAAATATTTCCCACAGCAGGGTGAGTCAAACAGACTCAATGTGTACACGACACCAAATCGTAATAGAATCAGGCATACAATACATTCAAACATAAAATACAAGTTATGATGCATTCCCAAACTGAACCTAATTGTCCATCCGCTAGACACCCCGCACTGCTAAAAACACACCGTGCAGGGACTACTAAGTCGACCCTCCTTCCGCTACACACCAAATTGCGAGCTTAAGTCATCGTGATCTGTGGTCTTAGGTCACCACTTTTCAGACATCGTGGTCTTAGGTCACCACTTTTGATTCATCGTGGTCTTAAGTCACCACTTTTCACTTCCCCTTTCAATATACAACCATATGCCCCATATATTAATATGCATAATATACCAGAGTTCACAATCGTATAATATTCTCATGTTACGAATAACATATTTCATATTCCTAGTAGGAGTAGGAAACGTACCTGAGTACTTAGTACCATAACATGGTACCTTAGCCACGTTCATATTTCCATTAACACATATTTTAATACATATAACCATAATTCATATTACAAAGTAGTGTGGGGTACACACCTGATTCGCTTAATGAAGTCCTTGAAATCCCGAAGAACTGATCTACTGATTTAGATCTTAATCCCTATATTCTGCCAATCATTCAAACACATTAATAAACCTCTTTGGTCTTAAAACCAAATCCTAGTAGGATTTATACACTTACCTTGGTGTCAATTTCCTTTTTGGTTCAAATCCCGAAAACCTTGCCTTATAAGTCTGTCGAAAATCCTATAAGCACATGTTAGATTGATTTCTAACACTTAATCATCTTTAAATGGCCTATGGCCGAATATTCATATGACTTACCTTGAGTCTTAGAAATCCCGAAACTTTGTTGTACTCCTCCTTGTAGTCGACAACTACTAGATCTCGAAGAAAACCTTCCGAATGTCGGCCATGGAATTCTAAAGGAGTTAGGTTCCTATATTTCGGCTAAAGAGAGATTGAAAATCAAATAATAGCTGATCTTACCTTTTTCAATGAAATCGGCAACACCCTTCTGTCACAACAAAGATTCGGCTTTATGAGAATTTGACTTAGTTGGATTGTGTTTTTGGTTTTAAATAAAAGAGAGGGGAGGCTAGGAATTCGGCTAGAAAAGAAAAGAGAAGAGGAGAGAACCCTAAGAATTTTTGGCAGAGCAGAGAAAAAAAGAAAAGCGATGAGTATCCCTCCTTCCTTCCTTTTATAGACGAAATTATCACTAAGGAGTCCTTACTTGGCCACCACTCTTCAATTTGATAGCTTTATCCTTTAATTAACATAAAATAAAAGAGTTTAATCCAGCCTTTATCTCATGGAAATTATGATAAATAAATTCCTTTTGAAAATACTTAAGATAAATCATCATTTATCTCTTCAATTAAAAAGCTCCTTTATTTATCCTTAATAGCCGAATTTTAAAGAGAATAAAATTCCCTTTTGAGAGCCTTGTTGCCGTCCATCCTCAGGCTTCTGGAAGCAAAATAAAAATCTTTTATTTGCTTCCCAAGTGACTCGAACCTGTGCCCATTCCTCTTGCATATGGCGCCATTTCCATAGGCCCTAAGTGACATCTTCAGCCACTTTTCCAAGCTTTGTTTGTGTGTCAAATTTCACAAACTTTTTCTTTTAAGGCCACCTTGCCTTAATTTCCTATTTTAAACTTTAAATCTTGACATTTCTACGTCATTTCTAAGTTTCCTAAAATTTTCGATCGGCTCTGTAAACTTGCCATTTTCTTACATTTCCAAGTTTCCAGAAATGTTCACTTTCCATTTTTGAATCATTTCCTTACATTTCCTAGTTTCCAAAAATGTTCATGTCTATGCATTTCTAGGTTTCCAAAAATGTTCATGTCCATGCATTTCCAGGTTTCCAAAAATGTTCATTTCTGAATTATTTCCATGCATCTTCAAGTTTCCAAAAATGTTCATTTCCAAATCATTTCCATACATTTTCGGGTTTCCAAAAATGTTCAAAATTTATTCTTAATACCTAAAACATGTCACTTCGTGCAATTAAACCGAAAACGCATAGGCCCTTTCCAGGATGTTACAAGAGAGCAAAGAGATAACATATTTTATTGGTCAATTGGAATATTTACAAAGCTTCTCCAAAGTCTCTATTTATAAGCATAAAAAGTATAAATGAAGCAAAAGTCTACTTCTAATGACTATTAGAATTTAAAGTACATCAAAACTTATTTGGATGGACATCCACTTAATAAGATATTCATAACACAATTATAATTATTTTAACTAAATTTTTTAAGTAATAAATGTAAATGTGAATGTAAATTATAAATATTTTTAAATATATAATTATCACAACTTCTATTAAACTATAATTGTTGTTACATGTATAATTATTACAAATTCTATTTTATGTCAACTTTTTTAATTAATAGTTTTAAATTAAATATTATAATTATTTTTAAATGTCAATTTAGTAATATGATAGAAAATAAATAGTATTTTCGTTAGTTTAAAAGTTTTTCTAAATTTGTGCTTATATATATATTATAAATTATCTACTTAAAAATTATTCTTTTATTTTTTAAAATATATATTTGAAAACTTTTATTAAATTTTAAATTATTATCTTACCATATTTTAGAGAGTGGCAACATTAGTCAGAACGCTTAAAATAAAAACAAAAAAATATCAAAATTTTTTAACCTTTAAATCAAAATAAATAAATAAAAACCTTAAATTTAAGATTTAATGTAGCTCATTAAAATAAAGATTACAATACCCCAAATTTTTCCTTTTTTTCACCTAGGAATATACAAGTTGTAGGGTGAAAGAAATTCAAAAAATCTTATAGTGATATGTTTGAAAATCAAAATTTACTTATTTTTTTATGTGATATGCTTGAATCTATTTAAATTTAAAATCCCAAATTTTTTAGAGTGAATTGCTCGGTATTTTTTAAAGAAAAAAATAAATATAAAGCACTAAAAATTACTTTATTTTGATAACCCTAATTGTTGTAAATATGCTTGCAAGTTTTTTTAAAAAAAATTAAATATGAAAAAGAAAAAGATTACTCAAATTTCTGTTTACATTCAAACTTTTATTGCATGGTGAAAAAGAAAAAGAAAAAAGAAAGAAAGATTGAGTGTTGTGCTTTGATTTCAATGAGGAGAATTAAATCACAACTCTATTGGTCCGAAGAATTGAATTTGATCTAAGGGTTAAAAATATTTTGATTTTCATTAGTTTCATTTTAAGAGTTTTCACTATAATTGTCATCATATTTTAAAGGTGAATGTACTTAAGAGGTCTCTCTATTATATAAACCACATCAATTTAATCCCTATATTATTAAAAAGAATCAAATGAGATCAAACTGGAATTTAGCTAATATTTACAGTTAAAAAATATAATTTATTATTTAAAAGAGTTAATATTTTTAAAAATTTTATGGTACATTTTTTATTATGATAAATGTTAACTCAATTATAATTTAAACTTATTTAATTCTTTTCAATAATATAAAAATGAAATTAATCTATTTAATATATCTCATGGATTAATTTGTTCCTGTCTCTACAATACAAACAACTCCCAAATACTTTAACTATATTTTAAAGATATAAATATATCGAAATTATAACTATATTGTATCAAACAGTATTTTAGTTTTGTAGTAATTTTCTTGTTCGGCTTTTCCAAAATGTGTTTGTTTCTGATTTAATTAGTAAGGGCAGCTTCGGTTTATAAAACGGCTGCTTTGTATCATAAGCGGCAACTTTGGATCATATTCAATGAACTTTAATTGGCTTTTAGAAAGTTTAATCTTTATATTCTTGAATCTTGATCGTTCTGTTAAGGTGAAACTGAAGATGGAAAAAAAACCACTAAAAGTTTCAA
Organism: Gossypium bickii; assembly: GCA_025503065.1. Classification (NCBI taxonomy): domain Eukaryota; kingdom Viridiplantae; phylum Streptophyta; class Magnoliopsida; order Malvales; family Malvaceae; genus Gossypium; species Gossypium bickii. Next base: position 18,625,776 of record CP106710.1, on the reverse strand, counting down.
GCATTCGACTATATATTAAGTGCATATAATCACTATTGTTACCTTTGGCAATGGCTATGGAGGGTGAAATTTTACAGTTGTCTTGTTTAGCTGGGCCTGGTTTCTTGCAGCCGCATCAGCATCAATGGCTTCTCATTCTCAAGCCTTACCAGGTTGATCGCAGAACTGTGGAAATGTGAGCATTATATCCTTGGGCATGAACCAATGTTGTTACTTGAACCAGAATTTTTCAATCTATTAACTACATGGTAACTTGTTTATCACCGACATAACGCTTGAAGGTCAGTTGGAATTCTTGCATATGTAGCTAGGGATTGTTACGACGCCTTTCGAAGAAATGTGGAACGGTAATACTCTGGGCTGCGGGCTTCCATGTTCACTATCTCAAAGCCTAAAAACAAGTTCACTGCTGTTGGTTGCGACACTTGCGCCACTATCATGGCTGAACGTGAGGATACTGATACTGAATATTATACGGGCTGCATGTCATATTACGACAAAAAGGACACATCCCCTTGAGGGTTCTTGGTCCGGTATAGGACGCTACCAGATCTTCATTCCTAGTGGACTCAAGAATCTTAATGTATCAGTAACAAGCTTCAACAATCATACAAATGTGTGGGACTTCAATCCTTGTAGCTACGCCTTTGTTGCCGATGAGAGCAAGTTCAGTTTCAGCTATAAAAGTTTTGATGAGTTGGTGAACGTAGAATCTCTTCCTTTGGTGCTTGATTGGGCGATTGGAACTGAACGTTGCACTGCAACTGAGCATAAACCTGAATATACTTGTAAACAAAATAGCATATGCTATTATCCTAAAAACAGGTCTGGTCATATCTGCAAGTGCGAGGATGGCTACCGTGGAAACCCGTATCTTCTCAATGGTTGCTAAATACTAAGGTATATCTATCTTATGCTCATATTGCCATTTTCGTCATGGCTTTATCTGCTCCTGTTTTGCTATTTTGGGATTACCTGTTTCTTTTAATGATTTTCAGATATTGATGAGTGCAAAAATTCAAGCCTCCACAATTGTGTTTCTGAAAGGAACTGTGTTAATACGTTGGGAAATTATACTTGTTCATCTGGAAAGGTTTTGATGGTCACTGAACTAACTATAAATAAAACTACGGCAAGCGCACTTATCGAACAATATTATAGTTATGGTAAGTAGGGAATATCGTATCCATAAGGACTAAAAGTACTAGCAATTACCCTTTTTCTATTATTTAGACAACAAATTGGAGTGATTATTTTTAACCTAAAATTACTAAACGAATCTAACTAAGAACACAACAGAGAATGAAATAGGAAAATAATCGAAGATAACCAATGAGATAGACAATACCTAGGAAAGAATCCACCTAGACTTCACCTATTATTATGAATCTGAATTAAACAAATTATTCACTTGTGTCTTGATCCATAGAAATCTCTAAATTATGTTAATATCTCTTTTGAAAGTAAGAATAACAAGAATAACTGACTCTAGGTTGATTATGTAACGCCCCAAATAATTTATTTCTGCTTCTGTAAATATCTGATGAAAATATGTATCTACTTCAGTAATTAAGTGTTTTAGGGGTGTGTATGAGGTCTTGGGTTTAAGTCCTAAATATGTCAATTTTTGTTATTTTTGGAATCAAACCCTATCCCTGTTCAGTGGGCTTATATTAAATTATTTGTATATCCATATCAGAATGAGCTTGCTGGATTAAGTGGTAAGGGAATTGGTGTGATAGGGGTCCTGTGTTTGAATCTTTGTGTTAGCAAGGGAGTTTTATTTTTGCTCTATTAACTGATAGAGTTCCGGTGGAGTTGGGATTCTGAGAAATTGTTTGTTAGTGGGTTAGTGGAGAGAAATTAGGGAGAGGCTAGAAGTTTTCTTTTTATAAAATTTTCTTCTCCCTTTGTCGTCTTTCTCTCTGTTTTTCCCCTTTCAATTTTCAGCTTTCTATTTTTTATTTCCATTAAATTTTTCCTTCATAACCGTGGTGCGTCGACGTTTCGTTTTCTCCGTACTATTGAGTAGGTAAAGATTTCGAATAGTTTTTTAGATAATTTTGGTTTTTGTGTTAGTGCTATTAGTATAAGCGTAGGGTTTGATTTTTCCGCGATTACTTTAGGTGTAGGAGAAGGCTGTGAACAGTAAGTTTTGGCATCGATTGCTTGAACGTGTTAAGTGGTGGTTTTCGTGCCGGTAAGTTTTGAGTGTTACTTCAAATTTTGTAGCGATTCATAATATTGACTGCTAAAACGGCTGTTGGGTGCTCTTTTCTTAGGTTTCAAGGCCTCGGCAATGGTTTGGCATCTAAACCGTAGCAGGTGTGTACCCGAATCTCTAAAGGTTGGGTTTTGGTGAAAGTTGAAAAACTGTTCTGTCAACGTCACACGAGCGTGTGGTCGCCCATGTGGTAGGCCTTGTGTGAGACACGGCCGTGTGGTGGCTCGAGTTGGCCGTGTGGGCCACACAGGCATGGCCAAATTGGGCATGTGGGCCCACACGGGCAGGACACACAGGTGTGTGCTTTTTGGACTAGGCCGTGTGGGCCACACGGGCAAGGCCAATCTGGGCGTGTGGGCCCACACAGGCATGTGGGCCCAAATCTCTGAAATTTCTCCTAGGGTTGCACGGGTCGTCCCAATCGACTGTAGGCCTACTGTAGGGTCGGTAAGGGCTAACTAAACCCTAAAGTTGTGTGATCTGATAGTCTGGAACATTGTTCTGAGTGTGATTATACATGTCTGATTACTATGTTAATTGCATAACTGATATCTGTATATATAAGCATGTTTAATCTAATAATACTATATATGTATTCTGTATATGATCTGTATATGATTGCGAGGTGGGTTTTGTATTTATGGAGGAAGTGTACTGTACGACAATTATCGCATAATATCTGGCAGCTTGGCTGCATTATATCTGATACGTGTCGTAACAGCACAACATGGTGCGGAGGGATGGGTGGGTGTTTTTAACCCTACATGGTATGTTGGGATGGTCGGAGATGGTGTGTAGACGATGGGTTCCGATTATCTAATTTTGTTTACTGTATTTATATCTGAAATAGGCCTGAGCCCGAATCTGTATCTGTATCTGACTAAGTATTTGATTCTGTTTGTATTGCATGTATAATTCTGATAGGTTACACACTGAGTTTACGTAAACTCACATCTGTTTGTCTGTTTTGTCAGGTAATCTACAAACTTAGGCGGATCGGTGCGGCGGAGACACAACGGTGACCACTATATCGTAAAACAGTTAAACTTAGTACTTTTGGTTTATTTTAAATTTTGGACTTATTTGAGAGTTGTAATTTTTGGGAACTCTCTAGACTACTTTGTAACGCCCCAAAATTCTTATTTTTGCTTTTGTGTAAATATGACACAACTGTGTATCTGCTTCAATGGTTAAGTGTTCTAGATGTTCTGAGAGGTCCTAAGTTCAAGCCTTAGCTTTGGCAAATTTTGGTATTTTTCTGATGTAAGCCTTACACTTGCTTAGTGGGCTTATAATTAATTATTTGTAAAACTATACAAAAATGAGCTTGCTGGTTCAAGTGGTAAGGGAGTTGTTATGTTGGAGGTCCTGTGCTCGAATCTCTATGCAAGCATGGGAGTTTATTTTTGCTCATTTGGCTAAGAGAATTTAGGGATTTAGTATCATATCCCATATCTTTTTTGTTTGTGTATTCAAAATATTTTTTTCTTTTTCCAAAAATTCCTAAGGCTTTGACATTTTCTTTTCCCCTTGCTTTCTGCCATTTTTCCCCTTTATTCAATTTCTTTTATTTTCTTCTTCGATTTTTGGTGCGTTTGACTTTGGATTTCGTATATGGTGGTAAGTTTTCGATCGAGTTAAGAGAGGGTTTTCATATAGTGCCATTCTAAGTTGAAATGTTGATTTCGTTAGTCTAATTTTTGAGTTTTGGCAGCAACAAGTCGCGAGGGACAATGCTCTTACCTTGCAGAATCGTAATTGAAAAGTTTTGAGTGTTGGGGTAAGTAATGGCTTTTTTGCATTCACTACAGCAAAACAGACTTTTAGCGGCGTTTATAAGCGCCACTAATAGTATTTGCGGTGCTTTTGAAAACGCCGCTAAATACAACACCGCAAACTTTAGCGGCGTTTATGAGAAAAACGCCGCTAAAGGTCATGACTTTTAGCGGCGCTTTTCCAACAAACGCCACTAAAGGCCATGACTTTTAGCGGCACTTTTCCCCACAAACTCCGCTAAAGGCCATGACTTTTAACAGCGCTTCTCCCACAAACGCCGCTAAAGGTCATGACTTTTAGCGGCGCTTTTCCCACAAACGCCGCTAAAATTCATGACTTTTAGTGGAGCTTTTCTCACAAACGCCACTAATTTGTATAGATTTGCAATAGACAATTTGTCCAATATCATACCCTTCCTGCATAAAACCAACCAAAAACAGCAAATGTAGCATATAATTCCAACCCAAAACAGCAAACATAGCATAAAAATCCCACTAAAAGCATTAATTCTAAATGATACTTCAAATTAAATAAAATATATATGATATAAATTAATAAATGAAGTATAACTGAAAATATTCTTACAATAATGTTAAATGTAACATAATCTTACAACGAGAAAATAAATGTATAAGATGGCGGCTTTTGTGACTGCTGAAACATCTGCATCATATGCTGAAGCTATAGCTAGAGCTCATCATACTTCCTGTTCTGTTCAGCTACCATCGCTGCTGCCTTTGCCTCCCTCGCTGCTACCACTTCTGCATCCGTTCTAAGCTGTTGCTGGAGTTCTTTATATTTTGTTTGAACATCAACAATTTGCTCAACCGTGCTCGCTTGCATCTGAGCTATCTGGTCTTTTAACCTCTGAACTTCAGCTTGAGATTGACTCTCGGAAGGCATGTATTGCTAGGAGCTGGATCCAAAATATTGGGTCGGGGTAACACCAGATCCTTGAAATTGGACCTGACCATACCTTTCAGGACCCAAAACATCTGTAATAATTCTGTTATCAATATCCTCAAGATTAACAGAACTATCAGTCGAAGCAGCCGCTTCATATTCTGCCTTCTTCTCCTTTAGTTTCTCCTAATAAATCAGTGAAAGAGTTAGAAATGAAATATATAATAAGAAGGAATGCAACATAACTTAACATTATTAATTTAAAACTACTAACGATGAATTAAACTATTATAATTAAACATTATAAATATTTATAATAAATCAAATTTTATTAAGTAAATATACCATAATTTCTCCAGCTTGGATGTCATCGGAGATCCATCTTTCTTCCTATGCGTAATGTCAAAAGTCAAGACGTCCAACTTTTGACAGAGCGAGACTTCCTACAGTGTAGTAGTAAAAATATAATTTAATAGTATAAAATCATTAATATTTGATAGAATTAATAAATTATAATACATCGGCCTCAGCTACATAAGCAAAACTTCTCAACCCTGCCATGTGCATAAATTTTTATTTCTGCCTGCTACTTGTTCCAACTCGCTCACGGTCCTACACAATGAAATTTTTATTACGTATATAGTAAATACTATAAACCGAAAAATTTATAAGACTTTAGAAGTATGTAATACCTCTCCTTTCTTTGAATTCCAGAATCTAACTTGATATTCGCATTGGTACCTTAACATTCCCGGTGGGACATTTCGCAATTTTTCTTCGAGGCTTATGTCTTTCTTAAAATATTGTTTTTTCAAAGTGTTTTTATGGTCTCTCCATTTTTTACCCAATGTCTTCTTGATATAGTCATCGGAGACCTCTAAAGCAAATCTCTCCTAAAAAAATATAAGTTTAGAAAGTAACTATAAATGAAACTTAAACCAAAGTATTATAAATTACATTAACGTTTTGTTACCTTAATATTATCGAAAGCTTGATTTTTGTTGCCATCAGGCATGTGATGCCATGATTCGTAGTTGATGGGCAACATATTGGCATTTCGTGCTATAATGCCCAAATAGCCTGCTAAAAGTCGAGCTTCAGATCCAACAGACTGGCCATGAATTTTTTTCCTTACTTTGACACGCTCGACAGGATTTAGGTTGTATAAATCTTTAAGCAGTGTAAGTCCCCGACCTCTGCGCGTCCCACCACTTTCAGCTGAAAAATGATATATTATTATATTAAAATTGAAAAATGAATCAATAACAAAAGTCAACATGCATGTAAAATAAACTTAACATTACTTTGAGATTTTGTAGGCTCGTCATCTATGTCCGGCACATTCGAAGATCCAACAACTGTTTGTTGTTCACTATTTCTTTCTTCCGAATTTACAGTATTCTAGACAATACTTAAATCCCATAATCTTCTTCTACGCATTTTTCCTGCAATACACATAAAATAGTTGAAATTTTAGTAACAAATAACAACAATAATAGTACATATAAAATAGTTAAATTATATAACATGACCAAGATTAAAATTATAATATTACATATAAATAAAAAATCGTAAAATCTTACTACATCATAATTCATAAATATCTTCGTCCACATCCTGACGAACCCATTGAAATTGTGTACTAGTACTAAGGATATTTTCATTTAAGTTTTGTTCTAGAAAAGGCAAAGTTTCTGATCTTTCGACGATGTCATCTCTACTTCCATTGCCCATGTCAAACAAGTCTCTAGGGGTGTTCTGGAGTACAACGTACCAACCCTCATCAGTTGGATCTTTTAAGTAAAAAACTTGTTTCACTTGTGAAGAAAATACATATGGCTCATCCATCAATTGTTCTCCAGTGTGAATCAATTGAGAGAAATTCACAGTTGTAAAACCATACTAATCATTTTTAATTCCGCGAGCCGTATTCACATCAGCCCAATCACCTCCAAATAAGACAACTTTCCATCTGCCATAATAATCCAACTCAATTATGTCAGTAAGATGTCCGTAATACTCCACATTCCCCTCGACAGGATTACTGTCCCTAGCACTAGCATAACTTGTAATTGAAGAATTAACAACAATTCTTCAATTTTGGGTTCTCCTCAATCTCTCGCGATACTTTGCATGAAATCTGAATCCATTTATGAGGAAGGCACTATATCTTTTCACTATTCTATTTGGACCTTGGGAAAGCCATTTAACTTCGTCATTTACTTCATTCCGACTCCAAACCTATTGAATCGAAAGTAAATTGAGTAATTATAAATGTTATGAGAAAACATTATTACTTGTCAATGAAAACTTTAATTGCATAACGTTTGGCTTAACCATTCATGAAATGATTCTGTGAACAACTTATTAATTTCTCGTTGTTGTAATCTTCGGGACCGTGAACGAGCTCTCAATATTTGTTTGTACTCACTATGTTAAAAAAACATTTACTTTGTTAGAAGACAAACAAATTATACTTGATGGTTATTTATCAAATTCTAGAACTTACTTGCATAATGGTTCCATTGAATCATGATGAAAAAGAACATATCGATGTGCTTGGACTCACGATCTATCATCTAATTCTGCAATTTCAATTTTACCAATTAGTTCTTCGAAACTTTGAAATAAATAAGTTTCGGCCAAGTTATGATATGTGAGCCCAGCATTTCTACTTGGTCTGTTCATTCTTGTTTCAACATCTTCCAAATACCTTGAACAGAAAGTCATACATTTCTCTGCCAAATAGTCTTCGACAATTGATCCTTCTGGATAACGCTTATTGCGGCAGTAAGACTTCAATTTGGATAGAAACCTAAACACGATATACAACATTATCAAAAGTTTCAACTAAAGGCATTGAGGTGAATGAAGGAATAATTTACAAATAAATTAAGACCTTTCTATGGGATACATCCATCGATAGAAAACGGGTCCACCAAGTATTGCTTCATGAGGGAGATGAATTAACAGGTGCACCATAATAGTGAAGAAAGAAGGCAGGAAGATCTTCTCCAGATTGCATAAAGTCAATACGGCTCGATCTTGTAATGTCTCAAGTTCTTGAACATCCAAAACTTTGCCACAAATGCCTTTCATTATATTGGATAGTTCAATTACACAAGACGTCACCTTTTTCGACATACAACACCGCATAGCAACTGACAGTAAGTCTTACATCAAGATGTGATAGTCATGTGAGTTTAAGGCATATAGTCTTCAATCTTTAAGACTCACACATCGAGATATATTTGATGCATACGCATCTGGGACCTTTATATCCTTCAACACCATAAGAACACTTCTTTCTCTGTCTTCGACATTGAAAAATAGCAGGTGGCAACCGATATTTCATATTCGGAAGTGCTTGGGGATGAAGCTCACGCCGAATTCCCATGTGGACTAAATCAAGTCGACTCTGAAGATTGTCTTTCGATTTTCCATCGACATTCAAAATAGTCCCAATGATGTTCTCGCAGACATTTTTCTCAATGTGCATGACATCAAGATTATGTCGTAAAATGTGATGCTTCCAATAAGGCAACTCAAAAAAAATACTTATTTTTTTTCCACAAGTCCGGCTCATTAGGATCATCCTCTTCATCAGATTCATCATCAGATTCATCCATTGATCTTCTATTTCTTTGCGTGTTGGACGGTTGATTCATCTTCCCATAAATGAAATTCATATATTTCAAAATGAACAAAATTTCAGATCCACTGGTTTGCGAAGGAGCTTCTCTGAACTCTTCAGTACCTTCAAATTGAGTATTCTGAAATCTAAATCTATGATTTTTCGGTAATCACCAACGATGCCCCATGTAAGACAACTTCTTTCCATTATATAACCATTATGAACATGTCTGCGTAGACAACAAGGACAAGCATAACGTCCCTTGGTACTCCAACCAGATAAATTGGCATAAGTCGGGAAGTCATTAATAGTCCACATCAAAGCTGCACGTAAATTAAAGTTCTCCTTTCTCAGTACATCATATGTCTCAACACTAGCCCATAATTGTTTTAACTCTTCAATAAGTGACTGCAAATATATGTCAATATCATTCCCGGGCCCTCTCTCTCCAGGGATAATCATAGATAAGATAAAGGATGATTGTTTCATGCAAACCCATGGAGGCAAATTGTAAGGAACAAACACCACAAGCCAGGTACTATAAGCTATGCTCATGATTTTGTAAGGGTTAAATCCATCAGATGTTAGCCGAAGCCTCACACTCTGAGGATCGCTTGCAAAGCTTAGAAATTTGGAGTCAAATGATTTCCAAGCTAAAGAATCTGCAGGATGCCTTAACAATCCATCATCGGATCATCCATCATGGTGCCACGTCATTGACTCGGCTGTCTTCAATGACATGAAAAGCCTTTGAAGCCTTGGTATTAGCGGAAAATGCCGCAAAATCTTAATTGGCGTCTTCCTTGACTATGCATCATTTTCATCCTCGTTACCATCTTCTGTATTTCTATTCATCCAACGGGATTAACCGCATATATGACAACACCGTTGGTTTCTCCGGTCGCCCCAATACAACATGCAGTCATTTGGGCAACTCTGAATTTTGTTGTAGCCAAGGCCCAAATCTTTGATCAGTTTCTTCATGTCTTTAGAAGATTGAGGGATTTTCGCAAACGGGAACATTTCTCTCAAAAACTCTAACAACATTGTCAAAGAGTTTCTGGTCCACCCTCCCAAACATTTTAAGTGAAAAAGACGAATACAGAAAGACAGTTTTGAAAATTTTGATTTCTCATACAGTTCTTCATTCATTTCACCAAGTAACGTGTAGAACTTCGCTACTTCTTCATTTGGCTGTTCATGAGGTACACTTCTTCCCTTTCGGTGAAAGTATTTCCACCAAAACTATAATCATCGGTTGCACCCAAGTCCGGTGGAAATGATTGCAAACCATCACCGCACATATTAAATGCATCCCGCAACATGTCTCCCTTGTCATCTTCTCTAACATTTTGATTGTAAGCACTATGAGGATAACCCAGATTCATCGATGAAGAGGCTCCACTAGATGTACACTCTCCATGGAAAATCCATTTTTTATACCCCGAACAAAGCCATCAACAACTAAATGTTCGTAGACAACTTCACGATAATGCCAATTGATATTGCAACACTTCTTACAGGGGCAAAGAATCATATTCTCTTGGCTTGTATTTTGAAATGCAAAATTTAGAAAAGTTTCTACTCCATTTCGATAGCCGTTGCTTACCCTTGACAAATTCATCCAAGTTCTATTCATTTTGTAGTTGTTGAAGTCTAAAGTTGACAGTAAATTACACGGGTAAGTTGTTTATTTATACAGGAATTATGTAAGTTATGTAAATTATGTAAGTTATGAAGTTTGATCTTAAAATTATGTAAGTTATGAAATTTGATCTTAAAATTATGTAAGTTATGTGTTATGTAAGTTATGAAGTTTGATCTTGAAATTACGTAAGTTATGAAATTTGATCTTAAAATTATGTAAGTTATGTATTATGTAAGTTATATTATTTGATGAAAGCTATGAAATTTGATCTTTAACCTATATGCTTTTAAGGAAATTATTACATAAAACTACATGTATTATGTAAGTTATGTAAGTTATCTGAGTTATGTGAGTTATATAAGTTATGTATGTTATGTGAGTTATGTAAGTTATGTATGTTATGTGAGTTATGTATGTTATGTATGTTATGTGAGTTATGTGAATTATGTAAGCTACTTAAATAATGATCGTTATTATTATATTGATAAAGAAAACTATAAGTTTTAAAAACATTTAAAAATATTAAATATTAATATAAAAAATTAGTAATTTGATTTTTATATTAAAATATATTTAAATAATGAAAAAACATAAATAAAAAAAGAAATAACTTAACAAGTAATTAATGAGTAACAAAAATAATTTTTCATTTTAAAAAGTTTTTAAATTACTTTTTTTAAAAAGGAATTTAATTTTTATATTAAAACATATTTAAATAATGATCAATATTATTATATTGATAACAAAATATTTATAAGTTTGGAAAACATTCAAAATATTAAATATTAAAATCAAACATTATTAATAAAAAAATTAGTAATTTGATTTTTTATATTAAAATATATTTAAATAATGATCAATATTATTATATTGATAAACAAAATATTTATAAGTTTGGAAAACATTCAAAATATTAAATATTAAAATCAAACATTATTAATATAAAAAAATTAGTAATTTGATTTTTTATGTTAAAACATATTTAAATAATGAAAAACATAAAAAAAAAAAAAGAAATAACTTAACAAAGTAATTAATGAGTAACAAAAATAAATTTTCATTTTAAAAAGTTTTTAAATTACTTTTTAAAAAAAAAGTAATTTAATTTTTATATTAAAAATACTTAAATAATGATCAATATTATTATTATATTGATAACAAAATATTTATAAGTTTGAAAAACATTCAAAATATTAAATATTAAAATCAAACATTATTAATATAAAAAAATTAGTAATTTGATTTTTATATTAAAATATATTTAAATAATGATCAATATTATTAATATATTTTTAATAAAATATTTATAAGTTTGAAAAACATTCAAAATATTAAATATTAAAATCAAACATTATTAATATAAAAAATTAGTAATTTGATTTTTTATATTAAAACATATTTAAATAATGATCAATATTTTTATTATATTTATTTCAAAATATTAAATATTAAAATCAAACATTGTTAATATAAAAAATTAGTAATTTGATTTTTTATATTAAAATATATTTAAATAATGAAGATAAGGTAATTAACACCCAAACCAAAATAAATTAATGAGTAAAAAAAATAAATTTTCCTTTTAAAAATCTTTTAAATACTTTTTTTAAAAAAGAATTTTATTTTCATATTAAAATAAAACAGACTTTTAGTTTATTTAAATTTCAAAATATTATATTATTTTATGCACAATTATGTACGACAAAACCTATGTAACCTACCCTGCTTTGGACACCACTTATACTCCAATTCAACAAGCATTTATACTCCAATTTGTACGTTCCAATTTACCATTCATTCCAACAAGTTTAAAGTTAAAAAAAAAAAAATCAAATCAGACAACATTTATACAGCAGAGTTAAACCGAAATTTTAGCGTTCCTTCAGTAGAACAATTTCTCAAAAATACAGTACAAATTAGATGATAAACAAAAAATGATTTGATGGTAAACAAAAATTTGATGAAAGCACGGTTTAAAAAATAAAAAAGAACACAAGTTATATTTGTAACACCCCAAACCCGGCCCAAACATTACGACCGAATTTGGTATGTTACAGAGGAAAACATTTTGAAAATCCCTTTTAGCCGATACAATTTTTGGTGAAAACATTTCATTTTTAATAGGATATTGTCTTGTTTAAAACAATTGAGGTGTATGAAGAAAACAACACTTAGCTTGGTTGTTAAAAATCTATTAAGTCATGTTGTTACCAATTTTGTCAAGGAACCCGATGGCACAAAAAAAAAAACATTTATGTTTGAATTTAAGAAAACTTGTTTAACCATATTAAAGTCATTAAGTAATTTAAAATTTCATCCAAACATAACTAAAACGTAATTTTAGGAAGCCTTATTACAACTTGAACAAATGAAACTGAAAATAAAATGAAAATAACTGAAAGTTCATTTAAACCACATTTCCACTACAAGGCCACCTCGAGTCCATCCGGCTCCTCATCCGCGATCTACGAGTCACCTGAAAAAGTTAAAGGAGAAGGTGAGTCACCAACACCCAATGTGTAACCCTTCCCCCGGTTTAATGCAACATCATACACAAATCATAACTAAGTTTAACATGCACCCAACCTCAGAAAGGCTTTCCTCTGTGCATCAATGTAGCTGGTGCCCACATACTTCTTCTGATAAGTTGCTTTGAAGTACTCCCAAGTAAGATCATCTGCCGTGGCACCATCCCGAACCGTGAGCCACCACTGATAAGACTCATCCTTGAGAAGCGACACCGCTCCTTTCAGCTTCTCCTCATTCGTCAGATCTAGGTCATCCATGATTCTCTCAGTTGATTCCAGCCAATACTCCGCCGTACTGGGTGCCACTCCCGATACACCCCGGAACACCTCAGCTCCGTTGGCTCGGAGTCACTCGGGTATAGATTTCTGAGCTCCCATACCTCCACTTGCCCCAGCCACCATCTCAAGGACTCGCAACACGGCCTGCAATACTACCTCACCTCCCGTCTGATCCTGCTCCTCAGCACCAAAAGTTGGGGGTGGTGGTGGCGGTGGTACCTCATTCTCAGACCCCTGACCCGACCTAACGGGTTCTAACACGGTCATCCTACCCCTACCGCGTCCACGACGGCCACATCCTCTAGAGCTCATTTCTAACTATTGCGCTTTAATCTGATTAAGAAATTTTATGGATTAGTACTTGTTTCATTGATTATCTGCGAAGGAATCTTATGGAAGAGTTTAAAAGTTGTTCTTTCGATCAATCAAGTTTCAAGTCTTCTATCCTAATTCACAAAAAAGCACATCCATTCCTTAATACCTTTCATACACATTCACTCTTCGGACATTTTCATCTGCCTTTCCTATATGTGGGTATTTTCGTCATTTTCCTACAGGGGTATGTTTGTAATTAATCAGGGAAATTTTGAAAACTTTAATAAATCAGGACATTTTGAAATTTCCAAAACTGGAGGGTATTTCAGAAAATTTCTCAAATTAAAGGTGGGGTGAATTTTGGAAACTGTGGGTATTTTGGTAATTTTGTCAATCAGGGGTAATTTTGTAAATTTCCAAAGTCAGGGTATTATTTTGAAATACAGGGTTTTTGGATACGTTTGTAAAGTAAGAAAATTTTATTGCAATCGGGGTAATACGGTAATTTTAGAAACCAAGGGTATTTTCGTAATTTTGCCACTAGGGGCATTTTGGTAATTTTGTAAATTGAAAGTATTTTGAAGATCTTCCAAAAATAAATTTTTGCTACTATTTAAAGGGGTACTTTAATGATTTTAAAACTAAAGTTTTCATAAAAACATGGCTAATCCCTTTCGGGTTTTATTTATTGTGTTTAGCCTATGATCGAGTCCTCTTGGTTAGGGTGAACCAGGAAGCTACGCACTGCAGGATTCTGCGAAGAGGAGGTGAGTCACTAGGACCGCTTAAGTACCTGTGCTCTTACGGATCCAATCCTAGACATGCGCACCAGGGTTACCACACCCTAACTCGGCGACTTAGTCATAGGTTTGTTTAATTAGGCACTTAAAGTCTTATGTGATTTGTTGGGGTAACTAGTCCTAAGGTTCAAACACTTATCATACAATCTATGTTCCATTTCTACCCCTCTACAGATAATAATTCACACAGTAATTAGAAGTACTTACCTAGGCGGATTGGTGCTTGGGAGACTCGATGCCATCTTTGTTTCAAAACAAAAAACCATTTTCATAATATTTCACAAAGGCCTACCAAAACATTTTGGGCCTTGGGCCCCCGCAGTCGAGTTTTGAACTGGGCTCTGATACCAATTTTGTAACACCCCAAACCCGGCCCAAACATTACGACCGAATTTGGTATGTTACAGAGGAAAACATTTTGAAAATCCCTTTTAGCCGATACAATTTTTGGTGAAAACATTTCATTTTTAATAGGATATTGTCTTGTTTAAAACAATTGAGGTGTATGAAAAAAACAACACTTAGCTTGGTTGTTAAAAATCTATTAAGTCATGTTGTTACCAATTTTATCAAGGTACCCGATGGCACAAAAAAAAAATTGCGTTTGAATTTAAAAAAACTTGTTTAACCATATTAAAGTCATTAAGTAATTTAAAATTTCATCCAAACATAATTAAAACGTAATTTTAGGAAGCCTTATTACAACTTGAACAAATGAAACCAAAAATAAAATGAAAATAACTGAAAGTTCATTTAAACCACATTTCCACTACATGGCCACCTCGAGTCCATCCGGCTCCTCATCCGCGATCTACAAGTCACCTGAAAAAGTTAAAGGAGAAGGTGAGTGACCAAGACTCAATGTGTAACCCTTCCTTGGTTGTTAAAAATCTATTAAGTCATGTTGTTACCAATTTTGTCAAGGTATCCGATGGCACAAAAAAAAACATTTGCGTTTGAATTTAAGAAAACTTGTTTAACCATATTCAAGTCATTAAGTAATTTAAAATTTCATCCAAACATAATTAAAACGTAATTTTAGGAAGCCTTATTACAACTTGAACAAATGAAACCAAAAATAAAATGAAAATAACTAAAAGTTCATTTAAACCACATTTCCACTACATGGCCACCTCGAGTCCATCCGGCTCCTCATCTGCGATCTACGAGTCACCTGAAAAAGTTAAAGGAGAAGGTGAGTCACCAACACTCAATGTGTAACCCTTCCCCCGGTTTAATGCAACATCATACACAAATCATAACTAAGTTTAACATGCACCCAACCTCAGAAAGGCTTTCCTCTGTGCATCAATGTAGCTGATGCCCACATACTTCTTCTGATAAGCTGCTTTGAAGTACTCCCAAGTAAGATCATCTTCCATGGCACCATCCCGAACCGTGAGCCACAACTGATAAGACTCATCCTTGAGAAGCGACACCGCTCCTTTCAACTTCTCCTCATTCGTCAGATCTAGGTCATCCATGATTCTCTCAGTTGATTCCAGCCAATACTCCGCCGTACTGGGTGCCACTCCTGGTACACCCTGGAACACCTCAGCTCCGTTGGCTCAGAGTCGCTCGGGTACAGATTTTCGAGCTCCCATACCTCCACTTGCCCCAGCCATCATCTCAAGGACTCGCAACATGGCCTGCGATACTGCCTCACCTCCCGTCTGATCCTGCTCCTCAGCACCAAAAGTTGGGGGTGGTGGTGGCGGTGGTACCTCATTCTCAGACCCCTGACCCGACCTAACGGGTTCTGACACGGTCATCCTACCCCTACCGCATCCACAACGGCCACGTCCTCTAGAGCTCATTTCTAACTATTGCGCTTTAATCTGATTAAGAAATTTTATGGATTAGTACTTATTTCATTGATTATCCGCGAAGGAATCTTATGGAAGAGTTTAGAAGTTGTTCTTTCGATCAATCAAGTTTCAAGTCTTCTATCCTAATTCACAGAAAAGCACATCCATTCCCTAATACCTTTCATACACATTCACTCTTCGGACATTTACGTAGTTCCTATCCTGTGGGTATTTTCGTCATTTTCCTCTGAGGTATGTTTGTAATTAATCAGGAAATTTTGAAAACTTTAATAAATCAGGACATTTTGAAATTTCTAATACTGGAGGGTATTTTCGAAAATTTTTCAAATTAAAGGTGTGGCAGAATTTTGGAAACCAGGGGTATTTTGGTAATTTTGTCAATCAGGGGTAATTTTGTAAATTTCCAAAGTCAGGGTATTATTTTGAAATACAGGGTTTTTGATACTAACCTATAGTGGCCGAATGTAGGAGCAATACGGGAATACGTTCGGGATTTTGTGATATCGTGTAGATTCGGGATTTCTCCTTAGATCTTCGGTTAAACAGGTGTGTAAACTCTTACACACTTTATTAGCATAGACTGCTTATTATGTTGCTATATAACCTCTCGTGTAGTAACTTTGCCTTGTGAGCATAAACTTGGATTCCGGGTAAGTCCCCTATTACGTGATCTATGATGTATGTTTGTCTATGCCATCATATGCTATTGAATGCTATGCTATACCTAAATGCATGTTATATGGGGTTATGATACTTGTTATGTGAGCATGATGATGGTGGGATTGATGAGAGGAGGGGGAATATTCTCTATGGACTGTCACCAGTGGTTTTGACCACAAGATGGGTTGGCCCCATCAGTTTAATTGTGACTTCGGTCACCAGTGGTTTTGACCACACCGTTGATATAAATTGTGACTAAGTCCCAGTGGTTTGGTACCACCAGTGGTTTTGACCACATATTGATAATTGTGACCTATGGTCATCAGTGGTTTTGACCACACGATGGGTTGGCCCCATCATTTGATTTGTGACTTCGGTCACCAGTGGTTTTGACCACCAGTGGTTTTGACCACACGGGGTAGTTAAAGGAGTATGGATGGCTAGTTTTGGGTTGCATGTTTGCATGTCTTACTAATATTTTGTGTATGAGTTTGCATTTCCGGGTTGGGGAATTATACACTGAGTCTTGGTGACTCACCCCTTCCCATATCATTTTGCAGATGAGTAGATCGCGGAGATGGAGCCGGAGAGGACTCGAGGTGGCCATGCAATGGAAAATTTGTTTTAAATAGACTGTGGTTTATTTTTATTTCATTTATTCGAGTTGTAATAAGGCCATGGAAGTTTTAAGCATTTCCATTAAGTTTCTTTGTTATTATGTTTACTATGGATTGACAATTTAAATTTTAATTGCAAATGATTTTATTTTCTTAAGTATATATATGTTAAAGTTTTAATTCGGGAATTTGGTAACAACTTAAATTATTTCGGAAATTTTAAATGCACAAGGTTTTCCCTCCCAAAGACAATAAATTTATTTACTTCACTTTTAAATCAAAATATTTTCACACATTTTTCCGTAGTAACATACCAGATCCGGTCAGGGCTCGTGGGCCGGGTTTGGGGTGTTATAATATTGCACTTACAAGTAAAACTGGCAACAAAAAGCACAAACTACCAGAAAAATGGTCCATTAAGCTAACGATAAAAGATGTCATTTTATACCAGTTGAAATAATATAATAAACAGAATATATAGCAGTTCAAACAATATAATAAACGGCAATTTGGACAGCAAAATTCATCATACGTGGCATTGTTACACCTAGGGAGGATCCATTATATCTTACAATGAGATATAAGGCAACCCATCAGGTTTCCAGCCTAAATACTTTGAATCTTTTTTTTACAGCAATATAATAAACAGAATATATAGCAGTTCAAACAATATAAGAAACAACAACTTGGACAGCAATTTTGACAGCAAGATTCATCATACGTGGCATTGTTACACCTAAGGAGGATCCATTATATCTTACAATGAGATATAAGGCAACCCATCAGGTTTCCAACGTATATACTTTGAATCTTTTTTTTTGGGACAGCAATATGATCAACAGCATATATACCAGTTCAAACAATATAATAAACAACAATTTGGACAGCAAGATTCATCATATGTGGCATTGTTACACCTAGGGAGGATCCATTATATCTTACAATGAGATATAAGGCAACCCATCAGGTTTCCAGCCTATATACTTTGAATCTTTTTTTTTTTTGGATAGTAATATAATAAACAACATATATACCAGTTCAAACAATATAATAAACAGCAATTTGGACAGCAAGATTTATCATACGTGGCATTGTTACACCTAGGGAGGATCCATTTTATCTTACAATGAGATATAAGGCAACCCATAAGGTTTCCACCCTATATATTTTGAATCTTTTTTTTGGACAGCAATATAATAAACAACATATGTACCAGTTCAAACAATATAATAAACAGCAATTTGGACAGCAAATTTTTAAGATTCATTATACGTGGCATTGTTACACCTAGGGAGGATCCATTATATCTTACAATGAGATATAAGGCAACCCATAAGGTTTCCAGCCTATATACTTTGAATCTTTTTTTTTTTTTGGACAGCAATATAATAAACAGCATATATACCAGTTCAAAAAATATAATAAACAGCAATTTGGACAGATTCATCATACGTGGCATTGTTACACCTAGGGAGGATCCATTATATCTTACAATGAGATATAAGGCAACCCATTAGGTTTCCAGCCTATATACTTTGAATCTTTTTTTTTTGGACAGCAATATAATAAACAGCAATATAACAGTTGAAACAATATAATAAATAACAATTTGGACAAATTCATCATGATATAACTGTTACTGGTCAGAATTTTGAACTAAAACGTACCTTAATAATTTCAAGAAGCTGGTATACTCCACTCTCACCAAGAAACAGGGGCTGCAGTCAGAAATACAAACAACGTTAACTCACCAATACTTTAAATTAAAAATAAAAAATAAAAAAATATCGAACAACATTAATTTAAGTTAACATTGTACCAATGGAAGAATAAATGTTGATATCTGCTGGAATTTTATCTACAAATATCAAGCAAGAGCTTTTTGAACCTCAAGACTAGAAGCGTGGAACCTACAAATGGGGGGCACACTTTATTACAATAAAACAAATTCAAAACAATTAAGATAAAAGGATCCAAAACAATGTCTCATAAAAATTCAGCAAAGGCAATAATCTAACCCTATAGAAAATTCCAAGTACCAAAACAACAATTATATCATCCACTTTCTATCTCTGTCTCTCTCTCCACTTACAGTGTTACTGCAAATTTGGAGTAACTTTTTTTTGTAAATATTCTGTGAGGTAAAAAAAAGCAGTTTGCAACAGAATTATAGCAATGGAAGCCTGCAAACGAGAAAGATAGACAAGATACAGAAAGGGGTTATGAAGTAATGGTTGTAATTATAATTAGAGAATAATCAACATACATTCAATGATAATTCAAGCTTGAAATATCATTGACAGAACAAAATTGCAATAATAAATAAAATAAGCCATTTAGCGCTAAGAAAAATCTTTGTTATTTAAATAAAGAAAGAAAGGAAACAATTTATCTCCCTTTCACAGGCAAATCATGTCAAAGAAAAACTTAAACTCAGTGCAACAAAAACTCTTAAAGTGGATTAGAAAGACAAAAGAGAGAGAGAGAGAGAGAGAGAGAGAGAGAGAGAGAGAAAGGGTAAGATGAAATCAGAAAAACACTGCAGGTAGCACTTGTACTGCAAATTCTCATGCATTTTGCTGTAGGTAGACAAGCAATGTGCTTCTTTGGTGTAACAATAAACAATGAACAAGCTGAGTGTGGGATTCTTGTTAGGGTAACTTCAACAGCACAAAACAAATTCAAGGTGTATTATATGTGAAAGCTTTCTTTGAACATGTTTGTGTTCTTTTCAAATTATGGTTTGGCTGTTTGCTGACTCTTAACTTCTCCTATATGGAGCCCTTTTACTGTATGTTTCTATGTATGTGCATGTCTATCATGCATGAACGTGAATCTCTTCTATGTGGGCCCTATGTCAAAATTCTATAATAATTCAATGCTATTGTGTTTGTTTCTGTCACTTTACGTTTCCACCCATATTACTAGAATGATATAGCAAAGACCATCAAACAACAAGTAAATGTAATAAAACTTTAGGTCTTGATAGGTAGAATTTAAACATTTCCTACAGAATCAAAGAGAAGTGCTTAGTACCTGTAAGGCCGAACCATAGCCACCATTGATGTCGTACTCGAAATAAAGTAACTGAAAGTTTACATAAGGAAACACTGAGTTATTAGAATGACCTAATCAATATAACCTCAATAATTTGGGAATGTAATTAGAATGATTTGAAGTTTATTAACCAATTTAAAATGAAAATAATAATTTGGGAATATTTGATGCAATTAACTCAAAGTATTTTATACAATATATATATTTAAAAATTTTAATCTAATTTAAAAATAAAACATCTGTTTAAAGTAATTTTCAATTATTTAAGTTTTTTTTTTCTGAGCCCTAATTAACAAATATAGAGGAAATGCAAATGTCCACAAATTGAGTTTACATAGTCACATGGATAGCCTAAATTTGAGAGGGAACCCTCAACTGCCCCAAAATATGAGTGTAATATTAAAGATGAATTAAACAAAATTTGATTAGTAAATTGCATGTGAAAGAGGCATTGGTTTTTGTTAGACAAAAGTAGAAAAATAACAACCTCTAATGTAAGATTACCGATCGAAGTTGTGTTCATACGAGGATGACAAATGCATCTAACAGGAACTATGAAAAAGAATATTTGGCAATTTGCCCACAGAAAACGTAATTATATGACATGAATGCGATTTGAAAGAAGAAAATATATAGAAATACTATATTATTAATAAATGAATGATGAAATCCACAACTCCCAACCAGTTTCCGTTATTAATACCAACAGTTGAAAATTTTGACAAACTGCAATAAGCAATTAATACATCAACAAACTGAATTTCCTTGCCTTGTATGAGTGTTCAGAATGAAAAACAGCAGATGGAAGAGCATGTATCAACTCAACCAAAACTGGAATAGAAATCCATGCCGAGATTCAAATAAATAAAATTTGGGGGACGACATTCAAAATGCTAAAAAACAATAAATAAATATCTGATGGGGGAAGTAATCAATTTGGGGAAGTATTTCGCACCAAAATCGAAGAACAACTTAGGGATTTAGAGGGGAATGATAAAGGGGATGAAGAAATTAGGGATTTCAGGAGATAGAAGAAATGGGGGAACAGACGAAATGGCTTAAAGTTTTTGAGTAATTAAAATGGATGTAAAAAGAACGACGTCGTTTCTGTATAAAAATTATCCCTATTGCGGCGCTTTTAAATAAATGCCACTAAATAAATTATCAAAAACGCAGTCGTTTTTTCTCAAATTTGTGGCGTTTTGGGCTAAAACGCCACTAATAACATCAATAAAACGAACATATTTGTGGCGTTTTATTAAAGGCGCCACTAATAAGAACGGAAAACGATGTCGTTTCCTTAACGCATTATACATATTTGCGGCGTTTTTACTAAAACGCCGATAATACATCACCTATTGCGGCGTTTTTGGTTAAGCGCCACTACTGATTCTAACATTGCCACCAAAAACGACGCCATTTTATATTAAATATCATGACTTTAAAATTCAACAAAATTTAAAATTGTTTATAATTTCTTTAAAATTATATATACACCAACAATAAAATACAAATATACTAACACGAGTTCACAAATTAGTGTCATCCAAGATTCAAGTCAAATTGATCCAAAATTAAAACAAAAGTTATAAAATGGAAATATTAATTAATAAAAAAGGAGAGAATAATGCATTTTAAAAATACACATTTTTAAAAATAAATACATCAATATATTTTTAATAAATATAAATAATGTATGCAATATATAAATAAGAAATGATGTTAAAATATTATATCAATAATTGGGTTGATGTATATAATTGAACATTAAACCATTGTATGCTTTTGGGATTTAACCCATTTTGATATATATATATTTTAAAATAATAATTTATATTTCTCTTATAACCTTAAACCATAAATCCTAAAATTAAACCCTATAAGCTAAACCTAAAACCCTAAACCATAAGCCCATAAACCTTAAACCCTAAAACATAAACCCACAAACCACAAACACCTTGTAACACCCCTTACCCGAAACCCTTGCCGGAGTCGGGTACGTGGCATTACTAGACTTGACCATTAACTCGGGAAGTAAAATTTTTTAAAGCTGTCCAACTGCGTCACGCTGACTAAATCGACCATAACTCGAGTTACAAAACTCGAAATTTAGATCCGTAAATTTTCCTTGAAAATAGACTCATATAACTATTCACCATAATTTTTCCAGAATTTTTCATGCCGCTAATTAGTACAGTTTATTCATCAAAGTTACCCTTATTACACTGCTTGACAATTCTGACCTGTCCCTACAAAAATGCAGTTATCTCATTGCACAAATTTCCTATGATGTTCTTGTTTATACCAATGAAAAATAGATTCATTGAGGGTTCTACACATATAAACCATGCTTCTTAATTATTTTTGTACAATTTATGGCAATTTTTCCAAAACAGAACAGTGACTCACGAATTCATTCAGAGCAGGTCTCACTAAAACTGAATTATCTCATAATATATAAATCTTTTGCCTACTCTGTTTCTTTCATGTAAAAATAGACACAATAAGGTTTAATTCCATATCTCATTCACCTTTTAATTCAATATACCCTATTTTTGGTGATTTTTCTAACTCACATCACTGCTGTTACTACAAGCTGTTTTGTTGCATTTTATGAAGGACTAGCTTCTAACCGAACCTACCTACATTCCTAATTCAAGGATTCATTTCGTATATAAACATTTCCTTAACAAAATGATTAAACTTTGATTAAGAAAGCATAAACCTTGCCATCATGAACCAACATACACATCAAAAACACAACAACATACTTAACTAGAAATTTAGCCATATTCGCATGGCCATTATATACATGAACCGTGAAATTTTTATCGAACAAAAACCAAGCCTTTTTCCTATACATGCCTTTGTTTAAAACCAAAATGAAAGAGTACCAAAATATAGATTGATAGTGTTGGCGACTTCCTTGACGATCCGTCTTGAGCCCGTAAGCGTAACCCAAAATCTATAAAGCAGAGGAAATATTTTACATAATTAAGCTTACTAGCTTAGTAAGTCCTAAATTTATAATAGCATAACGTTTAAATTAATCAACTTATGACATTTTCCACAAACATTTAATTATGATAATTTATCTACATAAAGCCAAATCTTATTAGTACATTAACAGAAGAAATTATACTTGATTCCATAAACTCATTACTTGCAATAATACGACTTAATATGTTTTACAAGTATCACATACCCCAAGTTGTGTAACTATAGCATTCATATCAACCACACTACCATATTAAAATTTCTTGTATTCCAAGCATTTATACATGCAAACCGAATTTCCATAGTAGTAGTAGGCATAACATACCTTACATACTTACCTGAACCGTATACTCAATCAGTTAGCTTTAAATTGTCTTGAGTTAAGATTCAACTTCTCTTTTGTAAAATACGTCACCGGCATGAAGCCTGCTAGGCGTAAAAGCCTGAAAGGTAACACCGGCACAAGGCCTGCTAGGCGTAAAAGCCTGAAAAGTAACACCGGCACAAGGCCTGCTAAGCATAAAGCCCGATAATTAACACCGGCACAAGGCCTGCTAGGCATAAGCCCGATTATGTCACCGGCACGAGGCCTGCTAGGCTCAAAGCCCGAAGGTCAGAATGGTTTTACATGCTTTTCACATTTCATTATCACATATCGAATCATATGTATTTATTCACATTGCATTAAAATATTGAAAACCAATCCAATCCATAATCATCACATTCGGCCAACTCATGATTTTACACCAAACTTATATAAATTTTATCATTCATTAGATTTATAAATAGCCCTTAAACATAAGGTAGCTCAGGATCTTACTTATTCACCTTGCATTAGCCAAAATAAATTCACTTCAATACTATACATTCACATTCGGCTATATCATGAATTTATACTCTAATTTTCCACAATTCATCATTCACTAAATTCATAATTAATTTATTGACATATTTTAACTAAAGGACTTACCTCGGTTGTCGATAGTCCGTACGAATCGGCTATTCGAGAACCTTCGTCTTTCCCCGGTCTAATTCCGTTTTTCTTTGCTCTTGATCTAAAACACATTAAAATTTAGCTCATTTAATTTCTTTTCATCTCAATTTAGTCCCAAGACACACAAATGGGCAATTTACAATTTTGCCCCTAATGTTTTCCATTTTTTACAATTTGGTCCAATTTTACACAAAACTCAAATTATGCAAAATTTCCTAACACTATGGCTAGGCCGAACCTTCCCCATAGCCATAGGTGTCCATGCATTTCATCTATTTGACATTTTAACCTTTCACAATTTTATTCTTTTAAATTTAGCCCTATAAACTCAAAATCACCAAAAACTCCAATACAAAACCTGTAAATCCTTAACATACATTCAATTTAAAACCATCAAACATCAAAACTACCCAAGCATGTCAATGGCCGAATCTTATATACATAGTATTTTCAAAAATTTAAACATGGGTTGTATAGGATTTAAAGCAAACATTCCAAAAATGCAAAAATTTTCAAAAACTAAACAAAACACATGCCTTTAATTGAGCCCCAAAGTGCCGAAATTCAAGCTCTAAAAATGGAGTTTCTAGCTCCTATATTCGGCCAAGGAAGAAGAACAAAGTGAAGTTCTCTTTCTTCCCACTTAACCTTTTTATTTTATGTTAAAACAAACATATATATTATTAACATTATTTTAACACATTAATATAACTATATACTAGACTAAATTAACATATAATTTGGACTTATAAAGGCCCATTGCCGTCCCTTAATAAGGTTAATGGGCTAATTGCCCTTTTGGTACACCCACTTAAAAAGCCATACTCAAATTAGTACCTTTCACTTTAGCATGAAACTTTCGCGTTTTCTCGATTAAATCCTTTTTATCAAATTGAGCACTTAAACAATTAAATTTTTATACGAAACTTTCACACTCACTAAATCACATATAATAAACACAAAATAAAATATTAAAATATTTATCGTGCTCGGATTCGTGGTCCCGAAACCACCGTTCCGATTAGGGTCAAAATTGATGCATTACAACTCTCTCCCCCTTAAGGATTTTCGTCCCGAAAATCTTACCGTTAAATAAGTTCGGATATTGTTGCCTTATCGACTCTTGAGCTCCCACGTAGCCTCTTCAACTCCGTGCGATTCCATAGAATCTTTACTAATGGAACTCTTTTATTTCTTAACTCTTTGGTTTCCGAGCTAAGATACAAATCGGTTCTTCATCATAGGTCAAATCAGGTCGAATTTCAATCTCTGACGAGGTAATCACATGAGACGGATCCGATCTGTATCTGCGAAGCATCGAAACGTGAAATACATTGTGTATCTTTTCTAGGTCAAGGGGCAGTTTCAATCGATAAGCAACAGGCCCTATTCGTTCGATGATTTCATATGGTCCAATAAATCTCGGACTCAACTTGCCTTTTCGGCCAAATCGGAGTATTTTCTTCCACGGAGAAACCTTTAAGAACACCCGATCTCCGACCTGAAATTCAATATCCTTACGCTTCAAATCGCCATAGGACTTACGACGATCCAAGCGACTTTCAAGTTATTTCTAATAAGTACCACCTTACATTTCTGTTTCTTTAATCCAATCAACCCGTGTATCTTGTTTTTTTGAGTTCACCCAATACAATGGTGTGCGACATTTTCGACCATATAAGGCTTCATAAGGCGCCATTTTTATGCTAGATTGGAAACTATTATTGTAAGCAAATTCAATCAAAGGTAGGTATCGTTCCCACGCACCTTCAAACTCGAGAACGCATAACACCTCAACATGTCCTCAAGTATCAAAATAGTTCGCTCGGATGATGACCTGCATTTTGCGGATGAAAGGCTATACTAAAATAAAGTTTAGTACCTAAAGCATCTTGCAATTTCTTCCAAAACCGCGATGTGAATCTTGGGTCCCTATCGAAACAATGGAACTCGGCACACCGCAACCTTACAATCTGTGACACATACAATTCGGCAAGTTTATCAAGTGAATAATCGGTGACGCGTCTGGCACAAAATGAGTGATTTAGTCGAGTCTATCAACGATAACCCATACGGCATCTTTCTTACTCGGTGTCATAGGAAGACCGGATACAAAATCCATTGTAATTCTATCCCATTTCCATTCGAGTATCATGATTGGTTGAAGTAATCGGACGGTACTTGATGCTCGGCTTTCACTTGTTGATGATTAAGCACTTGGAAACAAATTCGGATATATCCCGTTTCATGCCAAAGCCACCAATAGAATCTGTTTCAAATCGTTATACATTTTCGTGCTACCGGGTGTATCGACATTCGACCATTATGGGCCTCCTCGAGAATCATCGTATCAAATCGAGTTCTTAGGAATACACAATCGACTTTTGTAACTCAAACAATCATTTGCATCAATCGAAAATCGATTCTATACCATTTTCACACCGAATCCGAATAGAAATCAACTTTTTGTCAACTTTCTGTGCATCACAAATCTGCTGAATGAACATCGGCCTTGCTTGTAATTCGGCTATGATCGAACCATCATCAGATATAGCCACCCGTGCGTTCAATGCACGAAGAGCAAATAATGATTTTCGACTTAACGCATCCGCAACAACATTAGCTTTCCCCGGATGGTAGTCAATAACTAATTCATAGTCTTTCAGCAATTCTAACCATCTACGTTGTCTCAAGTTCAAGTCTTTCTGAGTCATCAAATACTTCAAACTTTTGTGATCTGAATAAATATGACATTTTTCGCCAAATAAGTAGTGACGCCAAATTTTTAATGCGAACACAATGGCTGCTAACTCCAAATCATGAGTTGGATAATTTTTCTCATGCGGCTTCAATTGTCTCGAAGCGTAGGCTATCACCTTGCCTTCTTGCATTAAAACACAACCCAATCCATTCAAGGAAGCATCGCTAAAAATAATAAATTCTTTACCCGATTCAGGCTGAGTTAACACTGGGGCTTCGGTCAAAAGGGCTTTCAACTGCTCGAAACTTTTCTGACACTTCTCTGACCACTCAAACTTGACATCTTTCTGTAGTAGTTTCGTCAAAGGTGTAGCTATTACAGAAAAAACCTTTTACAAATCGTCTATAATATCCCGCAAGGCCTAGGAAACTTCGGATCTCAGAAACATTCTTTGGTGGTCTCCAATCAAGTATATTTGTTAATTTGTTTGGATCCGCTTGAATACGATACATTGAAACAACATGACCCAAGAAGCCGACCTCATTCATCCGAACTCACACTTCATCGAACTTTGCATACAATCGTTGATCTCTCAAAGTTTGTAGTACTAATCTCAAATGCTCGGCATGTTCCGTTTCACTTTTGGAATAGATCAATATATCATCAATAAACACTACTACAAACCGATCCAAAAGCGCCGGAAGACCGGTTCATTAGATCCATAAAAACAAAGAGTGCATTAGTGAGTCCAAAAGGCATAACCAAAAACTCATAATGTCCGTACCTCTAAATAAATGCGATCTTTGGCACATCTAAATCTCTCGACTCGTAATTGATAATAGCCCGATCTCAAATCTATTTTGAAAACACTGAAGCCCCCTTCAACCGATCAAATAAATCATCAATCCGAGGTAACGGGTACTTATTCTTTATAGTTACCTTATTTAGTTGCGGTGAGTCGATACACATTCACATAGTCCCATCTTTCTTTTCACAAATAACACGGTGCACCCGAAGGAGAGAAACTCGGTCGTGCAAAACCCCTATCTGTCAACTCTTGCAATCTGCGCTTTCAATTCTTTTAATTCGAAGAGGTGCCATTCAAGACGGAGCTATCGAAATCGGAGTCGCGTGCGGCACTAACTCAATGCCGAACTCAATCTCTCGCACAGGTAAACCGGTAGTTCCTCAGAAACACATCGGGTATTCACACACAAACCGATCTGATTCAATTTGTTTCTCGGACATTTTATTATCCAAAGACATAGGCCAAATAAGCTTCACACCCTTTTCTCACATACTGGGCTAACATTGAAGATATTATTGTAGGCAACCCATTTATGTCACAGATTTAATTCGATGGTCTCACCGTTTCGACATTTCAAATCAATAAGCTTTCTTTTACAATCCACTCTTCGCCTCGTGCAAAGTTAACCAATCCATACCCAAGATTATATCAAATTCGTCAAAGGGCAACAACATTAAATCGGTGGTGGGAAGCAATAATCTCGAATCATCAACGGGCAACCTCTACACACTTTATTAACAAGCACACATCTACCCAAAGGGTTGGACACACGAATCACAAACTCGGTAGACTCAACTAATGAGTCTTGCCGAATTTTAAAGTTTCACACACATAAGAATGAGTCGAACCGGGATCAATTAGTGCAATCACACGAGTAGTATCATAAAGAGAGTGAAAGCACCAGTAATGACGTCGGGGAGGAAGCATCCTCTCTAGCTCGCGCAGCAAGATATGCTCTAGCGGAGCTCACAGCCTCGGATCGATCCGTGGTGTTCTTCGTTCCTTTTCGACTACCACCTACATTGCTCGAATGTGCGGGTGGTCTATCTCGCATTGACACGTTGCTCGGCTTAGTGTTCGGATCGTATTCTACTCACCTAACTTCGGACACTCTCTAATAAAATGGTCCGATGATCCACATTTATAGCAAGACCGATCATGAAATCTACAACTCCACGAGTGCCATTTCCCACAAGTGCTTGCACTCAACTCTATTTTGTGGAACATTACCAACATCAAGCTATCGAGGTAGCTCGGGAGCTCATAGGAGGTCAATCCCGTCTAGGTGGATCTGTATTAGCTTTTGCCTTGTGTAGTCGTCTCTCGGGCTTCTTGGTCGTGGAATGAAAGACTTTGCAGAAGATCTTTTACGAATGTCTCTAGCTTGATCTCGGCCTTTCTTTTCTCTTTTCCCGAGCTCTTGACTTTGCAAGCTCTTTCAACTAAAGTCACAAACTCTTGAATTTCAAGAATGCCAACAAACATCTTTATATCTTCATTCAGGCCATCTTCAAATCTTTTACACACTCTCTAGCATATCTGCTGAGTCTGGCAAATTTTTGTTCATATTCCGTCACGGTCATTCGTCCTTGTTTCAGCTCAAGGAATTCTTTTCGTTTTTGATCAATGAATCTTTGGCTGATATATTTCTTGCGGAATTCATTCTGGAAGAAATCCCATGTCACTTTTTCTTTCGGAACCACTGATACTAGTGTATTCCACCAGTGATATGCAGTGTCCCTCATTAAGGATATAGCACATTTCAGGCATTCATCCGGAGTACAAGATAGCTCATCAAGTACCCGTATAGTGTTATCAAGCCACATTTCGGCTCTCTCAGCATCATCATCATCATTGGCTTTAAATTCTTCAGCCCCAAATTTTCGGATTTTATCAACTGGGGGCCTAGTAGATCTCATTGGATCTATCATCGGGGGTGCTGAAGGAATCGGAGCTGGATTATTCGGGGGTGGAGGTTGGTGTACATTCGGGTTATTCTGAATAAATTGGGCAAACCACTCATTCATCATCTGATAAAAGGCTTGTTTAGTCTCTCCTTCGTGGCTACCCGAAACAGGTCGAGAGTCTATCGGTGCTGATCCGTGGGCACGGTCAGGCGCTACGCTCTCCCCATCATCAGCTACGGCTCTTTCAGGATCAGTGTCCATTTACTATATAAAACAAAGTTCAGGCTGTCAGAAGTCACCACACTATCAACATATAATAATGGCATGTATAACTAGACTCACACGCGCTACGGTAGTCTTAGAATCGACTAAACCGTAAGCTCGATAATAATCAAATGTAACACCCCTTACCGAAACCCTTGCCGAGTCGGGCAGATGCGTGGCATTACTAGACTTGACCATTAACTCGGGAAGTAAAATTTTTTAAAGCTGTCCAACTGCGTCACGCTGACTAAATCGACCATAACTCGAGTTACAAAACTCGAAATTTAGATCCGTAAATTTTCCTTGAAACTAGACTCATATAAATATTCACCATAATTTTTCCATAATTTTTCATGTAGCCAATTAGTACAGTTTATTCATCAAAGTTACCCTTATTACACTGCTTGACAATTCTGACCTGTCCCTACAAAAATGCAGTTATCTCATTGCACAAATTTTCTATGATGTTCTTGTTTATACCAATGAAAAATAGATTCATTAAGGGTTATACACATATAAACCATGCTTCTTAATTATTTTTTTACAATTTATGGAAATTTTTCCAAAACAGAACAGTGACTCACGAATTCATTCAGAGCAGGTCTCACTAAAACTGAATTATCTCATAATATATAAATCTTTTGCCTACTCTGTTTCTTTCATGTAAAAATAGACACAATAAGGTTTAATTCCATATCTCATTCACCTTTTAATTCAATATACCCTA
Source organism: Gossypium bickii (assembly GCA_025503065.1). NCBI lineage: Eukaryota > Viridiplantae > Streptophyta > Magnoliopsida > Malvales > Malvaceae > Gossypium > Gossypium bickii. Next base: position 18,595,108 of record CP106710.1, on the reverse strand, counting down.
TTTTTGGTGATTTTTCTAACTCACATCACTGCTGTTACTACAAGCTGTTTTGTTGCATTTTATGAAGGACTAGCTTCTAACCGAACCTACCTACATTCCTAATTCAAGGATTCATTTCGTATATAAACATTTCCTTAACAAAATGATTAAACTTTGATTAAGAAAGCATAAACCTTGCCATCATGAACCAACATACACATCAAAAACACAACAACGTAATTAACTAGAAATTTAGCCATATTCGCATGGCCATTATATACATGAACCGTGAAATTTTTATCGAACAAAAACCAAGCCTTTTTCCTATACATGCCTTTGTTTAAAACCAAAATGAAAGAGTATCAAAATATAGATTGATAGTGTTGGCGACTTCCTTGACGATCCGTCTTGAGCCCGTAGCGTAACCCAAAATCTATAAAACAGAGGAAATATTTCACATAATTAAGCTTACTAGCTTAGTAAGTCCTAAATTTATAATAGCATAACGTTTAAATTAATCAACTTATGACATTTTCCACAAACATTTAATTATGATAATTTATCTACATAAAGCCAAATCTTATTAATACATTAACCGAAGAAATTATACTTCGATTCCATAAAAACTGTATATTATTCAATAATACGACTTAATATATTTTACAAGTATCACATACCCCAAGTTGTGTAACTATAGCATTCATATCAACCACACTACCATATTAAAATTTCTTGTATTCCAAGCATTTATACATGCAAACCGAATTTCCATAGTAGTAGTAGGCATAACATACCTTACATACTTACCTGAACCGTATACTCAATCAGTTAGCTTTAAATTGTCTTGAGTTAAGATTCAACTTCTCTTTTGTAAAATACATCACCGGCATGAAGCCTGCTAGGCGTAAAAGCCTGAAAGGTAACACCGGCACAAGGCCTGCTAGGCGTAAAAGCCTGAAAAGTAACACCGGCACAAGGCCTGCTAGGCATAAAGCCCGATAATTAACACCGGCACAAGGCCTGCTAGGCATAAGCCCGATTATGTCACCGGCACGAGGCCTGCTAGGCTCAAAGCCCGAAGGTCAGAATGGTTTTACATGCTTTTCACATTTCATTATCACATATCGAATCATATGTATTTATTCACATTGCATTAAAATATTGAAAACCAATCCAATCCATAATCATCACATTCGGCCAACTCATGATTTTACACCAAACTTATATAAATTTTATCATTCATTAGATTTATAAATAGCCCTTAAACATAAGGTAGCTCAGGATCTTACTTATTCACCTTGCATTAGCCAAAATAAATTCACTTCAATACTATACATTCACATTCGGCTATATCATGAATTTATACTCTAATTTTCCACAATTCATCATTCACTAAATTCATAATTAATTTATTGACATATTTTAACTAAAGGACTTACTCTCGGTTGTCGATAGTCCGTGCGAATCGGCTTATTCGAGAACCTTCGTCTTTCCCCAGTCTAATTCCGTTTTTCTTTGCTCTTGATCTAAAACACATTAAAATTTAGCTCATTTAATTTCTTTTCATCTCAATTTAGTCCCAAGACACACAAATGGGCAATTTACAATTTTGCCCCTAATGTTTTCCATTTTTTACAATTTGGTCCAATTTTACACAAAACTCAAATTATGCAAAATTTCCTAACACTATGGCTAGGCCGAACCTTCCCCATAGCCATAGGTGTCCATGCATTTCATCTATTTGACATTTTAACCCTTCACAATTTTATTCTTTTCAATTTAGCCCTATAAACTCAAAATCACCAAAAACTCCAATACAAAACTTGTAAATCCTTAACATACATTCAATTTAAAACCATCAAACATCAAAACTACCCAAGCATGTCAATGGCCGAATCTTATATACATAGTATTTTCAAAAATTTAAACATGGGTTGTATAGGATTTAAAGCAAACATTCCAAAAATGCAAAAATTTTCAAAAACTAAACAAAACACATACCTTTAATTGAGCCCCAAAGTGCCGAAATTCAAGCTCTAAAAATGGAGTTTCTAGCTCCTATATTCGCCAAGGAAGAAGAACAAAGTGAAGTTCTCTTTCTTCCCACTTAACCTTTTTATTTTATGTTAAAACAAACATATATATTATTAACATTATTTTAACACATTAATATAACTATATACTAGACTAAATTAACATATAATTTGGACTTATAAAGGCCCATTGCCGTCCCTTAATAAGGTTAATGGGCTAATTGCCCTTTTGGTACACCCACTTAAAAAGCCACACTCAAATTAGTACCTTACACTTTAGCATGAAACTTTCGCGTTTTCTCGATTAAATCCTTTTTATCAAATTGAGCACTTAAACGATTAAATTTTTATACGAAACTTTCACACTCACTAAATCACATATAATAAACATAAAATAAAATATTAAAATATTTATCAGGCTCGAATTCGTGGTCCCGAAACCACCGTTCCGATTAGGGTCAAAATTGGTCTGTTACACACCTAGCTACAACCAAACCCCAAAATCCACCCCCAATATACAATAAACCTTAAACCATAAATCCAAAACCTTAAAACCAAAACCATAAACTCTAAACCGTAAACCCTAAACCATAATCATAAACCATAATTTTGGGAATTCGTGTGGCCAAACTATAAATCGTACATCCTTAAATACAAAACCCTAAACCCTAAAATCCTAAACACTAAAACCGAAACACTAATCCCTTAAACCATTAAATAAAAATCCTAAATCCTAAAACTATAAACCTTAAACCTTAAACAGTAAACCCTAAACCTATACCATACACACTACACCCGAAACACTAAACACTAAATCATTAACATTAAATCATAAACCCTAAACACTAACCCCAAAATAAAATAATTTCTATATTGAATTATTATACGAGGACCAAAACGACATCGTTATAGTTGTGAAACAATTTGCTTTTTTTGTGGCGTTTTTAATAAAAACGACGCTACTGCTTAACCTGGAACCAAAACAGCGTCGTTTTAGTCTTGAAATAATTATATATTTTGCAGTATTTTTTGATACAAACGCCACTATTGCTTACCTTTAGTGGTGTTTCTAGAAAAATGCCACTATATCTCTCACCTTTTGCGGCGTTTAAGAGAAAACATCGCTATTTCTTAGTTTTTGGCGGCGTTTGTTCCAAAAACGGCGCTATTGTGCAGTTTTTTGTGGCGTTTTCTTGCAAACATCGCCAATGTATAATCTTTGTGGCATTCTTTGTCCAAACGCCATTAAAAATGCCGCTAAAGCCCAATTTTCCTCTAGTGATTGTAAAATTTTTGGCTTCATGGTTTAGATTAACAGTGTATTACGTCTGATTCTGAGCGTTGATATACTGAATTTTAGGTTCTGAAGTGTTCATAGTTGCAGTAGCATCAAAATCGTACCAGGTGTGTACCCAAAAATGCAGAAAATAGGATTCGTCGAATTCCAAAATTACAAACTGTCGACGCTACACGGGCGTGTGGTCGCCTGTGTTGTAGGCCATGTGCGACAACACAGCCGTGAGATCGACAAAGACCAGGCCATGTGTAAGACACAACCGTGTGAAGGCTAGGGTGTGGCCGTGTGGGCCACACGAGCTAAATCGATTTGGGCATCGGTGTGGCCCACACGGACACGCCACAAAGGCGTGTGATATTTGGGCCAAGTCGTGTGATCCACACGAGCAAGGCCAATCAAAACCACATGGGCATGTGGGCCCATTTAGATAAAATGTTTCCTAGGGTTGCACGGGTCGCCCAAGGCGACCGTGAACTTACTGTAAGGTCGGTAAGCGCTACTTAGACCATAAATTGTGTGATCTAGATATATAATATATGTATTGAGCATGTTAAATTTATGCATGTGTGATGATCCGTATGCATGACTGAAAATTGAATTTTAGCATGTAAGCATGTATTTCTGTATGTCTACATTGAGCATGTTTAGTTGCATCTGCATTGTGGTGGGATGATTAATTATCGAAGGAAATGTACTAAAAGGCTTTCATGCCTATTATCTGGCAGCTCAGCTACAATATTACTGATATGTGCCGCATTTGGCACGACTTGGTGTGTAGGGTCGGGTGGGTGTTTTAAACCCCACATGGTGTGTAGGGATGGTCGGTGCAGCGGAGGACTCAACGGTGACCACATACCTGTTGAACTGCTATAATTTCATTTTTGGTTTTTAATTCATATTATTTTTGGGGTTTTTATGATGTAAATTGGGACTTTTGGATAGTTGCTTTTATTTTGGATTTTAATTGTTTTCATGACTTCTAAACTGCAAAACTCAACGAAAACTCGATTTGATTAAAAATAACATTTTTCCTAAACGCGAACGGTTTTCTTAAAATATCACGGTTTTAAAAGCTTCCCCTACAGAATATGTTTTAAAAAAATTAAATTAACGAGAAAATGATTTTGAGATTGATGAGAGATAAAGAGAATATAATAAACACAAACGATTTTAACTTGATAAACTCAATTTTCAAATCCCAATCCATGTGACCTCGCCAGATACAGCCATAATGTCTAGGCTGAATTTGCGGTGTCTCGACTGTGGATTTTGATTTTTAAAACTTTTTTTTAAGAATTGATTTTCAAGTGATTTGAAATGACTTGACTGAGAATGTGGTACACCAAGTCTCCGGCGTCGATCTTGTAAGTATTCTGATAAGCTGTTATGGTATTGTAGATAATATGTTCTGAAAACACTCTAGTTAGTGTATAATGAAACTGTAGTGAAACTGAAACTGATAGAGACTGTACTTGCGAAAAATAAACTCTGAAATTATGATACTGCTTTCATAAAACATCTATTAATAAATACTAAAACTGTAACTGGTTCATAAAATTCGTAATACAGATAAATCTGAATGCACATGAGCGTATGAGGTATTCGGGGCATAGTACTCGAGGCCGAGGTAGAGGCCATAGGAGGGCTCGAACTGTGTCCTCTTTTCTTGGCAGCATGTATAATCTAGACACTAGTGAGACACCAGTGTCACCTGTTACTAAGACTGGGTCTTAAGATCGCATGGCTGGGGATGACGCACTGTCTCAGGCTATGTTAAGGATACTAGAGAGGGTCGTTGGACCCGACACTAGATCTGGGGCCTAGGGTCGGTTACGGAACGACTCCGGTCTAATGGAGCTCAACTTTTTAGGGGTGTTACTAGAGTCACCCCTAATGTGGCTGAGTACTGGATAGAGGCTACTAAGAGGATAATGGATGATTTAGACTATACCCTTGAGCAGAAATTGAAGGGTGCAGTCTCTTTGCTAAACGATGAGGCCTATCAGTGGTGGCTGACTGTTAAAGAGGGCACTCAACCTGATCGTCTGCCTTGGGAGTTCTTTAAGTCTTCCTTTCAAAGGAAGTATATGGGAGCAAGTTACATCGATGACCGTAGGAGTGAGTTTCTGAACCTCACTCAGGGAGACCAATCAATGGCCGAGTATGAGGCCGAATTTCTGAGACTGAGCCGCTATGCGTGAGGTATGGTGGCGACTAAATATGAGAGGTGTGTCTATTTTGAGGACGGCCTTAGGGATAATCTGAGAATACTAATAGCTCCCTAGAGGGAGCGAGAGTTCTCCGTCTGGTAGAGAAGGCGAAGATCGCTGAAGAGGTTAAGCGCATTAAGCGCCAAAATAGAAATCGTGAGAGAGGTAAGAACAAGATGGCCCTCGAGTTCGGTACAGAGGCCTAAGAAAAAGGCCAAGATTGATGGGCCGGTTAGAGCTGGGGCCCCTGTTGCTCCTATTAGATTGTAGCTGTGTAGAGATTGTGGTGAAGCCATCAGGGCAAGTGTTGGAGGAGGATTATGGCGTGAGTGATGTGTGGGTCATTAGAGCACCGCATTTGGGAGTGTCCACTGAGGGCTGATCAGGTGCAAGCTCTGGGTTTTGGTATTACACAGCCACAGAGGGTAGTTCAGCAGCCACCGAGGGGACATGGTCAAGCTAGAGGTGGTAACGGTATGGACCGTGGACAGAGAGCACCAGGTAGAGGTGCTGGACAGATTAAAGTGAGGCAGCCTACCCTTGTTTATGCTGCTCGTCACCGAGAGGATCGAGATGCTCTAGACATCATTACTGGCACGTTCTTAATTTATGATATACCTTACTTTACTTTCATAAACATAGGTTCCACACATTCCTATGTGGCTAGCATTATGTCTGAGAACTTATGGATTTTGGTTGATAATACTTCTAGTGAGGTGACTGTGCTGAGTCCGCTGGGGTAATCGGTTAAGGATCGGTATTTCTGGCTAATTTGATGGAGCTTCCTATTGGGGAGTTTGACTTGATTCTGGGCATGAACTGGTTGGTCAGGCACCGTGTCAGTCTGGACTGTGTGACCAAGAGGGTCGTCTTGAGAACTGAGAATGATGATGAGGTAGTCATGATTGGGGAGCGTCAAAATTATTTGACTAGTGTGATCTCTGCACTGGTGGCTGAGAAACTGATTCGTAAGGGATGTGAGACGTCATTGGCCTATATTAGTGTTTCCGTTTCTAGGGACTCTACTGTAAAGGATATCAAGATTGTAAGGGATTTTTCGGACATCTTTCCTGAGGAGCTACCTGGATTATCTTCGAATCAGGAGGTTGATTTGAGATCGAGCTTATTCTGGATACAGCTCCGGTGTCAATCGCTCCCTACTGTATGGTACCGAAGGAGCTTATAGAGCTTAAGGCTCAACTACAAGAACTTTTAGACCGTGGTTTCATCCGTCCTAGTGTGTCTCTATGGGGAGCACCGGTTCTATTTGTTAAAAAGAAGAAAATGTGCATAGACTATCGGTAGTTAAACAAGATGACCATTAAGAATAAGTATCCATTTTCGAGGATCGATGACTTATTTGATCATTTTCGAGGGGCTTCTGTGTTTTCTAAGATCGATCTCCGCTTAGGGTATCATCAGTTGAGGGTTAAAGAGGTAGATATGCATAAGACCGTATTTAGGACTCAGTACGGACACTACGAGTTCCTAGTTATGCCTTTTGGGTTGACGAATACACTGGTAGCATTTATGGATCTAATTAATCGGGTATTTTAGCCCTACTTGGATCGATTTTCCATGGTCTTCATCGATGACATCTTGGTTTACTCTAAGACTGAGGAGGAGCATGATGAACATTTTAGAGTAGTGCTTCAGATTTTGCGTGAGAAGCAACTTTATGCTAAGCTAAGAAAATGTGAGTTCTAGCTTTGTGAAGTAACTTTTCTGGGGCATGTGGTTTCTGCTGAGAGGATTCCTGTGGATCCTCGAAAGTTTGAGGTTGTGTTGGATTGCAAACAGACCAAGAATGTGTTTGAAATCTGTAGTTTTCTGGGTGAGAGACTATCATCGATTTGTCGAGGGGTTTTCTTTAATTGCATCTCCCTTGACTAAACTTTTGCGTAAGGGTGTATCGTTTGTATGGACTGATGCACAGCAAGAGAGCTTTGAGAAGCTCAAGACTGTTCTGACTCAGGCTCCTGTTCTGATACAGCCTGAATCTGGGAAGGATTTTGTGGTATACAGTCATGTGTCGCATGTGGGTTTGGGTTGCGTTCTGATGCAGAAGGGTAAGGTTGTGGTATATGTGTCTCGTTATCTTAAGATGCATGAGACAAACTATCCGACGCATGATTTGGAATTGGCCGCCATAGTTTTTGCTTTGAAAATCTGGAGGCATTATCTATACAGTGAGAGGTGTATTATCTACACTGATCATCAAAGCCTCAAGTACCTCTTGACTCAGAAGGAGTTGAATCTTAGGCAGTACCATCCATGCAAGGCAAATGTAGTGGCCAATGCGTTGAGTCGTAGAGCAATGACTGATCTGAGAGCAATGTTCGCTTGATTTAGTTTGTTCGACGACGAAAGTTTGTTGGCTGAGCTGCAGGTTAAACCAACTTGGATAGAATAGATTTTGGGATAGCCAGTTAGAGGATGAATCTTTGGGTCTTCAATTCCATCAGGTTGAGAATGGCAGCACTACGAACTTTGTGCTGAATAATAATGGGGTACTCTGTTTTCGTGGTCAGATTTGTGTACCGAATGATATTGATCTGAGGCAGTCTATTCTGAGAGAGGCATATACTTATGCTATGCATCCCGGTAGGAATAAGATGTATCGAGATCTTCGAGAACTGAACTGGTGATCGGGATTGAAACGGGAGGTTACTAATTTTGTGGCATGATGTCTGACATGCCAGCGAGTTAAGGCTGAGCATCAGTTACCTTTAGGTTTGTTGCAGTCGGTTAAGATTCCACTATAAAAGTGAGAGCGAGTAACGATGAACTTCGTTAGTGGGTTGCCTCTAACACCCACAAAGAAGGATTCTGTTTGGGTCATCGTGGATCGATTGACCAAGTCTGCGCACTTCATTCTGGTTAGGACTGACTGTTCTTTTTAGAAGTTGGCGAAGCTCTACATTTCTGAGATAGTGAGACTGCATGGGGTTCTAGTGTCGACCATTTCTGACAGAAATCCTCGCTTCACGTCTCGGTTTTAGAAAAAGTTACATGAGGCTCTGGGTTTGAGATTGGACTTCAATACTGCATTCCATCCTTAGACCGATGGTCAATTTGAGAAGGTGATTCAGATATTAGAGGATATGTTGAGGAGTTGTGTTATCGATTTTAGAGGTAGTTAGGAGGAGTATTTTCCATTACCCGAGTTCGCCTACAATAACAGTTTCTAGTCGAGTATTCAGATGGCACCTTACGAGGCTCCGTATGGTCGTAAGTTTCGTATTCTTTTGTGTTGGACTGAGTTGGGCGAACATCGAGTTTTGGTTCCTGAGTTGGTTTCTGAGACTGAGGATAAGGTTCGACTGATTCGGGATCGTCTGAAGGCAGCTTCTGATAGACAGATGTCTTATACGGATATGAAGAGGCGTGATATTGAGTATTCTGTGAGGGACTTCATTTTCTCAAGGTTTCCCCATGGAAGAAAGTTCTAAGATTTAGTCATATGGGCAAGTTGAACCCTAGGTTCATTGGGCCTTAACGAATTCTGAAGCGAGTGAGACCGGTCGCTTATCAGTTAGAGTTACCTCTAGAGCTAGACCATATTCATGGCGTATTCCACGTCTCAATGTTAAGGCGTCACCACTTTGATCCTCCTCATATTGTCCCTGTTGAGGAGATTGAGGTTAGGCCAAATTTGACCTTCGAGAAGGAACCGGTTTAGATTCTGGATCACGATGTAAAGGTTCTTCGGAAGAAGTCTATCCCTTTAGTGAAGATGCTGTGGCGGAATCATAGCACTGAGGAGGCCACATGGGAGCCTGAGGATGCGATGCATCAGCAGTATCCTCATCTGTTCTGGCCAGGTAAATTTCGAGGCAGAAATTTCTTTTAGGGGTTAGAATTGTAACGCCCCAAAATTCTTATTTTTGCTTTTGTGAAAATATGACACAACTGTGTATCTACTTCAACGGTTAAGTGTTCTGATTGTGTGTGAGAGGTCCCAAGTTCAAGCCTTAGCTTTGGTAAATTTTGGTATTTTTCTGATGTAAGCCTTACACTTGCTTAGTGGGCTTATATTTAATTATTTGTAAAACTATATAAGAATGAGCTTGCTGGTTCAAGTGGTAAGGGGTTTGTTGTGTTGGAGGTCTTATGCTCAAATTTTTGCGTGAGCGTAGGAGTTTACTTTTGCTCGTTTGGCTGAGAGAATTTCGAATGAACAGAATCTCTGGGGTGGTTATCTGTAGTGGGTAAGTGGAGAGAATTTAGGGATTTAGTATCATGTCCCATATATTTTTTATTTTTGTTCCGAAAATATTTTTTATTTTTTCTAAAATTCCTATGGTTTTGACGTTTTCTTTTCCTCTTGCTTTCTGTCTTTTTCCCCCCTTTATTCAATTTTTTTATTTTCTTCATCGACTTTTGGTGCGTTTGACTTTGGATTTCGTTTTGGTGGTAAGTTTTCGATCGAGTTAAGAGAGGGTTTCTGTATAGTGCCATTCTAAGTTGAGATATTGATTTCGTTAGTCTAATTTTTGAGTTTTGGCAGCAACAAATCGCGAGGGACGAGGCTCTTATCTTACAAAATTGTAATCAAAAATTTCAGAGTGTTGGGGTAAGTAATGGCTTTTGTGAATTGAACTATTGTCGGTTTCATGGTTTAGATTAACTGTGTATTACATCTGATTCTGAGTGTTTTTATACTGATTTTTAGGTTCTGAAGTGTTCGTAGTTGCAGTAGCATCAAAATCATACCATGTGTGTACCCGAAAATGCAAAAAACAAGATTCGGCGAAATTTAAAATTGCAAACTATCGACACCACACGGGCGTGTGGTCGCTTGTGTGGTATGCCGTGTGCGACAACACAACCTTGAGATCGACAAAGGCCAAGCCATACTCAAGAAATGACTGTGTGAAGGCCGGGGTGTGGCCGTGTGGGCCACACGGGCTAAACCGAATTGGGAGCCCGTGTGGCCCACATGGACATACCACACGAGCGTGTGGTATTTGGGCCGGTCGTGTTATCTACACAGGCAAGGTCAATCTAAGCGTGTGGGCCCACACGAATAAACCATATAGGCGTGTGGGCCCATTTAGCTAAAATGTTTCCTAGGGTTGCACGGGTCACCCAAGTCGACTGTGAACCTACAGTAGGGTAGGTAAGCGCTACTTAGACTCTAAATTGTGTGATCTTCATATATAATATATGTATTGACCATGTTAAATTTATGCATGTGTAATGATCTGTATGCATGACTGATAGTTGAATTTTAGCATGTAAGCATGTATTTCTGTATGTCTACATTGAGCATGTTTAGTTACATCTACATTGTGGTGGGATGATTGATTATCGGAGGAATTGTACTAAATGGCTTTCATGCCTATTATTTGGCAGCTCGGCTACAATATTACTGATATGTGCAGCATTTGGTACGACTTGGTGTGTAGGGTTGGGTAGGTGTTTTAAACCCCACATAGTGTGTAGGAATGGTCAGAGATGGTGTATAGAGGCTGGTGGGTAGGATACTAATTTCTGTTGCTGTATGCATACTGTATCTGAGATGGGCTAATGCCCTAATTTATATTTGAACTGTAATTGATTGGTCTAAGGCCTAAACTGTATCTGAATCTGTAATCGGCTTAGGCTCAGACTGCGTTTGACTGATAATTGATGGTTGACTGTATGCATGTTTTCTGTGGGGATTACACACTAAGTTTACGTAAACTCGCCCTTTTCTATTTTAATTGTACAGATAATCCCCAGTCTTAGACGAATCGGTGCAGCGGAGGACTCAACTGTGACCACATGCATGTTGAACTGCTTTAATTCCATTTATGGTTTTTAATTCATATTATTTGGGTTTTTTATGATGTAAATTGAGACTTTTGGACTGTTGCTTTTATTTTGGATTTTAACTGTTTTCATGGACTTTTAAACTGCAAAAATCAACGAAAACTTGGTTGGATTAAAAACAACGTTTTTCCTAAATGCAAATGGTTTTATTAAAATATCACTGTTTTAAAAGCTTCCGCTACATAATATATTTTTAAAAGAATCAAATTAACGAGAAAATGATTTTGAGATTGAGGAGAGATAAATAGAAGATAATAAACGGAAATGGTTTTGACTTGATAAACTCAATTTTTAAATCCCATTCCATGTGACCTCGCCAGATACGGTCATAACGTCTAGTCCGGGTTTGGGGTGTTACATGTTTAATTTTTTTTAACTGTTTATTTTTTAATTGATTGTCAATTTGATTGCTTTGGTAAAATTGTTTTATTAAAAGGGCAGTTTCATGCAAACAATGGTTTACCTAAAAACACGACTGTATTTTCAAACTATAATGATTAAAGCCTTCGTTGTAATAAGTTTGGTAAAGAAAGTGACTAAAATGCGGTTTTAGTAAATTTTAAATAATGATGGTTTACCAAGTCAACACAGTTTTCAAAACCCATTCCTTGTGATGTCACTAGATTCAGCCATAACGTTAGGCTGGGTTTGGGGTGTTATAGATTAACTGAAATCTCTTTCTAATTAAAACCCCTATTGTAGTATTAACTCGATCTATGGATTCCCCTATTAGAATTGTCTCTAATTTGGTATATTTATGCTGTCCTATTTCTAGGATTGCATGCAACTCCACTCAGTTATGCTAGATCTACTCTTAAACAGGAACTTTTGCTCCACTGAAATAAGCACATTAAATATAAATTAATATTGCAGAAATATTAAAACAAGAATTAAGCATACATAATTGAGAACAGGAATCAAATATTTATCATGTAAATCATAAATCAAATAATATTATTCATCGTAGGTTTCATCCTCCTTAAGTATTTGGGGAATTTAGTTCATAATCCTGAATAGAAGCATCTCAAAGTTAGGATAACCACAAGAAAAAAAGAAACTCAATAAAATTTCGAAAGAAATTAAACGGATATCTTTGATCTTGAGGTAGTTTTGCTTCCGAGTTGATTCTGATGGCATTCTTCGAGTGTTTTCTTCAATCTTCTCTGAGTGCCTCCTTAGGTCTTCTTCTAATTGGTATTTATAGACTTTAAAGTGCTCAAAAAGCCTAAAATTTGGGTTTTCCCGCGTATTTGGGAAGCAGGGTGCGAAATTGACATGGGCTGGCACATGGGCGTGTGGCTAGCCTATGTGGCTCACACGGACTTGTAGCCAACTCGTGTGGAAATACCCAAGCCGTGTGAATCTTGAAAACAGCTTTATTTGTCTAATTTTGGCTCATTTTTCACTCCTTTTGCTCCCAAATTCTCTCCTAAGTATAGAAACATGAATTTAAAGGATTAGGAGCACCAAATCCACTCATTTGTACAATTAATCATCCAAAAACGCATTAAGAATGAGATTAAAATATGTTACTTTTATAGCTTATCAGGTTTTCATAGGGATGGCAGAAAAGATGGAACTAGCTGCAAACCAAATGTAGTAAATGTCATACGAATCTCAACTGGTAGGTGTTCGTTTCTAATTTTAGCTTTTATACATAAATATTGACAACAAAACTGTGTTTTCTAGCATATAGTGTTAAGATCATGCGTAATGTTTTAGCTATTGTTTAATGGCAGCTACTGGCGTAAGTGTACAAGTTGCTATTGTGGGTTCTTCATGGTTGTTCTTCATATGCAAGAAAAGAAAGCTACTCAATATGAAAAACAAATTCTTTCGGAGAAATGGTGGTTTACTATTACAGCAAGAGTTAAATGAACAATAAGTATCAACTGAAACTGTCAAGATTTTCAGTGTAGAAAAGCTTAAGAACACAACCAAAAACTATAATGAGAGCCACATTATTAGGAAGGGAGGCTTTAGCACAGTTTACGAAGGTATCTGAAGAATGATACAAAGGTAGCCATCAAGAAATCTGAAATTGTTGATCAAAGCCAAATTAATCAGTTCATCAATGAGGTTATCATTCTCTCCCAAATAAACCATATAAATTTAGTCAAACTTTTAGGTTGTTGCTTGGAGATTGAGGTCCACTTGTTGGTTTATGAATTTGTTTCCAATGACACAATGTACGAACACATCCACTGTGAAGACAAAGCTTCTTTGATATCTTGGGAAATTTGGTTAATGGTAGCTACGAAATTAGTGCAAGTGCTATCCTATTTACACTATGCAGCTTCAAAACCAGTAATTCATAGAGATATGAAGCCTACAAACATCATTCGGGACAACAATTATACTGCAAAAGTTTTAGATTTTGGAGTATCTCGATTAGTGCCACTACACCAAACTTAACTAACAAGACTGGTATAAGTAACATTGAGATATTGTTGAAAATGGCCAACCATGTTGCTAAAATGATTTTGTTGAGTGCATACAGTTTGTATGCATGCTGCAGCTCGTGCGCATGATGCATTAACAAGTATTATGTTTTAGTTGCAATGTGATTTTGCTTAGTTGAAAATGAACAAGCTTAATGATAGGTTGATGTGTTTAGGGAATGAATGACTTGTTTAGTTGGCTTGTTTTAATGTACAAGTAATGTTTCACAATGTTGGGGATAGCCCCGATTAAACAACAAACAAGTAAAAAAAAGAGGAAGAAATTGAGAAATTGAACACACAAATTTAACTTGGAAAAACCCCTCCAAATAGGATAAAAAACCACAGGCAAAAGAACGAAAGTACAAAGATGAAGATAAAAACTAAACCTTGAAAATCGAAAACAAAGAACCCTCAAAATATAAACACAAAATTCTCCAAAAGTGTTATGAATGTATTTTCTAAGGTTGTAAATGATCCTATTTATAGGCTAAACTCATAAGTCAAATAATAAAATAATCTAGGCTAATCAGAGTTTGATTGAAACAAATAAACAGAGTTTAATTGGAAGATTATTTCTCAAATTTGACTGAAATAGGAGTCATACTCAACACACAAGTTACTAGGTTGATTAGTGGGGTTAGTTGTGTTTGCTAAGTTGATTGATTATAAAAAATACATGTAATGCTTTGTTGATTGCAATGAAAGTTTGTTTTTCACTCCTTGTTGCACGTTTGTAAGCAAGTAAATTGTTTCATGTTTCTTGTTGCTTTCTTCTCTATTTTTGTTCTTTGTTTTTCTTGACTTAAAAACTCAAAAAATTGGTATCAAGAGCCTGTCATCTTTTAGGGCCATTGATTTTGTTTTTGCTGCTTGTTAAGAAAGGTAGAAGCTGCTAGAACCTGTCATTTTTTAGGACTACTTGTTAAGAAGACATAAATTGCTTTGGTCCGTCCTCAGTAGCTCACCAACATTTACATTCCACAGCAGAATGGAGTATGTCCAAGAAGAACTAGGACTGTAATAAACAAGATGCTCATTATTTGAAGGCAAGCTGCAAAATAATTTTTGGGCTAAGGCTGTGAATACCTTAGTGTATTTGTTGATCAGATTGCCAACCAAGGTTGTAAAGGAGAAGAAGACTCCATTTGAAGCTTGGTTTGAATGCTTGCCAAGGCTGTGCAGGAGAGGAAGACTCCATTTGATTCTTGGTTTGAATTATTGAGAAAAATGATTGGTGTTTGCAGCATGGAGGCCAAAGAGGAGTGTTGAAAGGTGGCCAACCATGCTGCTAAAATGATTTTGTTGAGTGCATACATGTATGCATGCTGCAGCTCATGTGCATGTTGCATTAACAAGTTTTTTGTTTTAGTTGCAATGTAATTTTGCTTAGTTGAAAATGAACAAGCTTGATGACAACTTTATGTGTCTAGGTAATGAAGAATTTGTTTAGTTGGCTTGTTTTAGTGTACAAGCATTGTTTCACAAGTTACTAGGCTAGTTAGTGGGGTTAGTTGTGTTTGATAAGTTGATTGACTATAAAAAAAATGTAATGCTTGTTGTTTGCAATGAAAATCTGTTTTTCATTCCTTATTGCACGTTTGTGAGCAAGTAAATTGTTTCATGTTTCTTTCTACTTTGTTATCTATTTTTTTTAGTGTTCTTCTTGGCTTAAAAACTCCAACAGATATTTAAACCCCAAATACTTGCAAAAAAGCCAAATAAATGAGAAAAGCGACGTCTATAGCTGTGATGTTGTCCTTGTCGAGCTATTAATCGACAAAAAAGCACTTTCCTTTGACGTCTTTGAAGAATAAAGAAATTTAGTCAACTATTTTCTTAAATCATTGAGAGGTGATAGATTGTTAAGATCCTAGATGATAAAGTGGCGAAAGAAAGAGTTATTGTGTAGATTAAAAAGGTTTCTAAATTAGCAAAGAGGTGTTTAAGAGTGAAAGGTTGTTGTGAGATGGTCATTCATGCAACAAGTCACACATCTGGCGAACAAGTTAAACGCCAGGAGAATGGCAAACTATCAGATGGTAGGCTATCAAGCAGACAGGCTTTGGTGAACAGTGTGGCGGAAAGTCCAAGGGTGACGGACAATCCAAATATGTCAGACAGTCCAAGAATGGCGGACAAGCCAATGTGACGGATAGTGTAAGTGTAAGACAGAATGGCAGACAGTCTAACCACCAGCTACCTCGAAGCTTTTATTACAAGCTAACAAGTTGTCAACTTGTTTTGTAAAGTTGTTAGATTATTTTATTTGTTTTTAATCCAATAGTCTAATGTAAGTGATGTTGATTAGACAAAAATCAACCAATGAGTAGATTCCATGTATTTAGATCTGCCAACTTGTCAAGTTGTAGTTGGTGTTTCCTAGTTAATGTTGAATTCTGTATGTAAAGTATGTATTCAAAAAATGGAAATATAGCAAGTCACTTTTGATTGCTAAAATTTGATTTGTCCATCTTTTCTTTCTTAGGGCTAGTTTAACATTACTTTTAAAAAATGTTGTGAAAAAAAGTGTTTTCGAGAAGTACTTTTAAAAGGTTTAGTTTAATTTTGAGTATTTAGTATTGTTGTCAAAAATTATTTTTGAGAAATAAAATGTCCATTTTAGACATGGTATTATAAAGTAACAAATATGCATTTAAATCATGTTCAAATTAGTTAATATTATTATATTTTAGTAAGAACATAAAAATAAATTATTATAACTTGTTGCTAATATTTTGATATATGAAATATAAATTTTAAATATTTTTAAGTAATAAATATTAATTATTTATAAAATTTAATTAGAATATATAAACTATATTTTAAATATTTAAATATAACAATTAAATATTTGTAATTATATATTAACACATTTGTATTATTCTAAAAAATATTTTTTATTCAAAAAATTCTTTTTTATTTTGAATTAATGATATTAACACATTTGTAATTAAAAATCAGAGAAAAAAAAGGAAAATACTATGTTGTTGGAGAGATGAAAAAGTAATTAAGCATTAAAAGTGTTTTTGGGAGAATAAAAACTAAAAATTTTAATTTCTTATTGTCGAAACCATTTTTTTTGAAAACGGGAATCGACTAGGGTTTTGAAATCAAAAATAAAATGGGAGTCGCCACCGATCTTTATTTGGTGTGGTCGGATCACCTTTGTTTTAATAAAACGTTTTGGTTTACTAAAACAGTGTTTTTGGTCTACGAAATTTGAGAAAATGGGTTCGGGAGTCGGTTACGTGCGAGGAAGGATTAGCACCCTCGTCACGCCCAAAATTGGTACCTAATTGATTAATTACCGTCTTAATGTCAAAAATTTGAAAAGATTTTAAAATAGGACTTCTTTTAAAACATTTGAATATACTCGAGTTCGATATTAAAATTTTCTTGTTCCAAAGGAATAAAATATCACATCCAGCACGTTAGGACATGACAATTTAAATTCTCGAATCCAAGATCATCTCATGATTCCCGAGACTCATGCATTGAAAATATCAAAAGGATATTCAATTATTTGGCCAAACGAAAAACCGAAACCCAGCACGTTAGGGCACGATTTCTCGGATTTCTAAAACACGAAATATTGCCTTGTTTTTTAGAAAACATGGACAAAATTTTAAAAGGATATTTGGTTATTTGGTCAAAAGAAAAACCGAAACCCAACACGATAGGGCACGATTCCTCGAATTCCCAAACACGAAATATTGCCGTATTTTGAGGAGTCTTCAAATGGGCGATTTTAAAATTGGCTCAAAATGCATTTTAAAAAATGAAACATTTAGTAAAGGCTCGAATACATTGGAGTTTGAAACATAAAACAATATCGAGAAGCACAAGCATAGCATTAAATCATGAAATAATACACAAACTCAACATTATACAAATGAACGTAATTATAGAAATAATTTAACGCACAAATATTCAATAACGATAACTGCATAGTTTAAAAGACACATATTAACAATCAAAGATCAATAAACTACAAGATGCAATAATTCTACAAAATTTACAATGGCAAATTAATATAAAAAAAAATTTTGAATGCTAACAAATGGTTTTAAAATAAATAAAGAAAGTGGAGTTTGACACCAACAATTTAGAAATTAAACTATAATCAATATAATAATTTATAAATGAGTTTATAAAATATTCATTATGTATGAAGAAATTTAAAATGTATAATGTATAAAATAGTTTAAAATCAAATATACTTATCGAAAATGAAAACCTAATAAATAATGTATATGTAAAAAGAATAATATAGAAAAGTATTTGATATGAGTAAAATAATTTAAAATAAGATCTTTTAAAAAGAACAATTAAGTATATTTATATATATAGATTAACAATAAAATATATACATAGATAAAATTAAAAGAAAATACATACATAAAATAATATGAAATTAATAATAAATACGATTGTAATAATAATAATATCAATAATAATGATAATAATAGTAAAAAAATAGTATTAATATTAAAATTAATAGTAATGGTAATGGTAATAAAAAATAATAGTAATAAAAATAGAAATACTAATCCTAATAATAATAATAATAATAATAATAAATAATGAAAATAAAAAATAATAGTAAATATAATAATAATAATATGAAAAACAATAACAGTAATAAAATAATGACAATAATATTAAAATTAATTGATTTAATAACAAAATAATAACAATGGGTTAATTTTAACTTAAAACAATAATCTGAGGGGCGAATCCACAAATAAAAAGAAAGAGGACCATATTGGACACGCGGATTACAGAGAAGGACCAAAAGAGAAATTAATCCCTGCATTTTAAATGACGTCGTTCGAATGGACCAAAATGCAACCGCAACAAAATTCTGGGGCAAAAATTAAAAAATAGAAAATAAACTAATTTGAAAGATCAGGAAAGTAGGGAGGACCAAATGCATAAATTCCCCATTAATGGAAAACACGCGGATCCTCCCTGGGTCGGGTCACGTGTGCGGTTCGTATGCCTAACGGTGCCATTTTGGAGCCACTTAAACAGGCCCTAAACGACGCCATTTTACTCCTTTATAAAAGGTAAGTTTTCCTTCTTCTTTTTTCTTTCATTTCTGCTATCCATTCTAAAAAAAACAAAAAGGAGCCTTCCTTTTTCTCTGCTAGGGTTTATCACCCACTTTTGGCGGCGCCACCAATCCACCGTGGGCCGCCGCCATCGACTGCCACACACGGCGGTCAGAAGTTAAAAGGTACGTTTTTTTTTTGTTTTCTTTTTTTGACTATATATATATATATATAGGAACAAACATAAAAAAACTTATTGTACACATACAAACAGTGCCGAAAAGAAAAAAAGGAAGAAGAAAAAAAAGGACATTTTTTTCTTTTTTGATCTATGTTGTTATTGACTTTTTTTCGTATATTGTTCTACCAAAATCGTGAAGAAGTTTTTTTGTTTGAATATCTCTCTTTTTATTCAATAATCCCCCTTTACAAGGGTTTTTTTTTTTTTACCAAATTAATACAAAAATATATATTATCCAAAATGGGGTGCACTTTTCAGTATTTACGAAAATGGTACATTGAGGGTGGTTGCGCCTCTGTCAGAGGCGGCACCACCCTCTGCAGACCTATTTTTTTAGACACTGAAATTTAAAAAAAAATTGAAACAGAATTAAAAAAAAACATGTAAGGAAATGACAGGACCCTGGTCAAGCCTCTGCCACGGGCGGTACCGAAGGTGCCTCTGGCAGAGGCAGCACCGGCTGAAATGAAATGACCACTCTTGCATGTAATTTCGGCAGGTTGTGGCTTTGGGGACCTTATAATGGTCCCCAATTCATTTCAGCAGCAGCTGAGAAAGGGAAGAAGAAGAAGAAGGAGGAGGAGGAGGAGACGGCGGCGCCGGAAAAAGAAAGAGAAAGGAGAAGAAAGAAGAAAAAAAGAAGAAAAAAAAAGAAGTATGAATTTTTTTTTTTTTAAATAATGGATCAATGGATGATGATATTGTTGTTTTTCTTGTGTTGATGATTTTTAATGTTATTATTATTATTGATTTTTATTTTTTTTATTTGTTGTTGTTTGTTTGTTAATTTAGTTTAGTTATTGTTAGTTGTTAGATTAAGATTAGTAAAAATGTTTAAATACTACTTTAGTTAGTAGTATCATTAAATAGTTATTATTATAATTAGTTTAAAAATGTTGAAATAATAATTTAGTTAGTAAGTTATTATTAGGATTAGTAAAAAGTTAGTAATTTAGTTAGTAATATTGTTAGTTATTATTATAATTAGTTAGTTAAAGGGTTAAAATAATAATTTAGGTAGTTAGTTAGTATATTGTAAGTTATTATTAGGATTAGTAAAAAGTTTAAATATTAATTATATTGTTAGTTGTTAGTTATTATTATAGTTAGTTAGTTAGTTAGTTAAAAACCCTAAAATAATAATTGTTAGTTAGTTAGTATATTGTTAGTTATTATTAGGATTACTAAAAAGTTACAATATTAATTATATTGTTAATTATTATTATAGTTAGTTAGTTAAAAACACTAAAAGAATAATTTTGTTAGTTAGTTAGTTAGTATATTGTGTTTTAGGATCACTAAAAAGTTACAATATTAATTATATTGTTAGTTATTATTATAGTTAGTTAGTTAAAAACCTTAAAATAATAATTTTGTTAGTTAGATTGTAATAAAAGTTATTGTGTTAGTTAAAAACCCTAATTATTATTTTAGTTAGTATATTGGTATTAAAAAACAATGGTTAGTTAAAAACCTTAAATATTATTTTAGTTAGTATATTGTTAGTAAAAAATTATTATTATTATTATTGTTAGATTAAATATAATTATTATTATTTTAGTTTAGTTTAGTTAGTATTATTATTGTTAGTATTACTTACCTTAGTTATTAATATTGATAGATATATATTAAAAAAATAGTAAAATATTTTATACATTTGAAACATTATGTACTAAAATAATATAAAATAATAAAAGATGAAAATAGTATATTTATATTAAGTAATAGAGTTTGAAAATAAGGAAAATACGAACAAAGGGCTAAATAAGTGGTTTTTACTAAATTTATATTTAAAAAATACTAAAATAGGTACATAATAAATTAAATTATGTTATATTTTTGTTATATTAAATTATGTTATGTTTTTGTTATATTATTTTTATTGGCATGTTATTTTTTAGTAATTTAATATAAATTTAAATTTTTTATGTAGGTTAAAAATTAAATATCTGAGACAGCAATGGCTCGATTGATTAGTACAGTTCCACACATATCTGGTGCAGCTAATAATATGGTAATGTATTGTTATTTATTAATCGCGGGTTATATTATCAAAATAGGTACATAATAAATTATGTTATAATAATAATTTTTTTCTGATTTAACACTGTCAGGACTCGTACCGTGTATTAAGGGGCCGGGTGAATGGCTTAAGAAATCCCCCGGATAAACGATTGATGCCGTATATAGAGCAAGCTGGATTCGGGTCAGCAGCACTAATCCGGACGTTTGACTTGCGGTATGATTTAATATCCGCACTAGTCGAGCGTTGGTGCCCGGAGACCCACTCTTTTCATTTCTCTTGTGGAGAGTGCACAGTCACTCTAGAGGATGTTGCAGTGCAGCTTGGGTTCCCAATTGACGGGAGTTCCGTTACGGGCATCAGTGCGATAGCTGACCCATTTACACTTTGTCAAAACCTACTAGAGGACTCGTACGGCGATGATGAAGAAATTTTTTCGAGCTTGAAATTTACATGTCTAAGAGCAAGGTATGAACAGTTATCAGCTGATGCCACTGAAGGCGAGTTGATGTGCGCTACTCGAGTGTACATTATGCAAATCTAAGGGTGTACTGATGCCCGATGCAAACAATAATAGGGTTTATATCATGTACCTACCCCTTTTGGCTGATTTGAGCAATACTCGCTCGTATAGTTGGGGCTCCGCAGTTCTTGCGATGTTGTACCGTGAGCTTTGTCAGACGACAAAGCAAGCGGTCATAGACATAGGCGAATGCCTTACGCTATTGCAGTCCTGAGCTCTGTATCTGATGCCATTCTTGGCATCAGTTACCCACCAACCATACGTATATCCGCTAGTAAATAGGTGATAAAATATAACTTGTTATTAATTGACAATTTCTTTATATTGATACTATTTGACTTGAAATTTATTTTTGTAGGTGGAGTATTTATCCGGGTATCGGGAGGTCGTACACTGTCCCGATATACTGGCTTATGATTGAACAACATGCCGGAGAAGGGGTAAGCAATTCCAATATTGGTTATGTGTTAGTTTGTATATCTTACGCACACCGTGTTAAATTTTAACAATGTTATTAATCATGCAGTTTATATGGATGCCATATCGTAGACCGAAAATTGCAGTCGTTATACCCCCATCCGCCTATATTCGCTCGTATATGTGGTGCACAAACGCACCAATTGTCTGTTTCAATGTAGTCGAGTGGTACCACGGGGATCGAGTGCTGCGCCAATTTGGTTGCGTCCAATACATCCTGGATCCGCCATGCCAGGTGGGAGCGGTTCATTGCATAAATAGGAGAGGGAAACAAGGGTTAGGCATCGGGGATTTATTGCAGTGTGGAATGATCGCATGTCTCGAATACCCCAGATGGATATGGCTTCCGATTGTCAACCTCCATTAGAGTACATACAATGGTACTCTAGTATTGAGAAGCCATATATACTCAGAGGGCAGTCGACTGTAGTCCCCCCACACATGCAGCGACATGGGGCATACGAGCCAGTGGCTGATATGGAGGCCGAGGCAACTGCAGATCCTGATCCTGAGCCGGAGCTCGAGCCGGAGCCTGAGCAATCACATTCATATTCGGATGCACATTCTATCATCCAGATGTGCTGGGCAATGACTACTTCCCAGGCTCGTCAGGAGGTGGATACCAGTACGGGTTTGATACATTTGGATCTTACACACCGTAGTACAGCACTCCCGGCTCGTATCCACTGCAGGACATCAGGCCTCTTGGGTGGTATCCACTGCATCAGGGCACTCCTTCTGGCTCGAGTTCATCTATGCCCTTCGAGCCACATGATTTTTCGGCCATGTTTAGCACACCCCACCTGGACCCCCACCGGAGCCTGAAGAGGATGTTGGTCGTCGTGGGCACCCACGACGTGAATGTCGACCACCGCAGAAGTATACACCTAGGACCACACCATCGAACCATCAATTTTAGGTGTTTCTTGCGGTTTTGATTTTCCTCTATTTTGTATTTGTAAATATTACAATTTTTGTACTTTATTTGTATAAAATTAACTTGATTATTTGGAGCTTTAAAATTTCGTAACAATATTTGACCATGCGATGGAATCTTTAAGTTTGATTTTTGGTCATGTATATATATATAACCATGCGAAAATGGCTTAATCATTTTGTTTAGATTCTGTTATATGAGTTCATGTTTAAGTGTTTAATGTGTTTGGTTTTATCATTTCAACCATGGCTTATTTATATGCGGTATATGGTTGCTATGATTAGTTAATATTGCGGTAAAGGTTTTGATATATATATATAATATGTATGGTATGTTTGGATTTGGTATTTAAGTGAGTTTGGTTAGGTCTTATAAAATGAACTATGTTTATAAAGGTTAAAATATATTTATATGTCCGAATGTGTATGAAATCCATACAAATCCATATTCATACAAATCCATACATGTAATTTATTTTTCATTTTAGTCCCTAAATTTATTTATTTTTTGCAATTAAGCCCTAATTAATCAAAATCACCAAAAATCTGAATACAAAACATGTTAATCTGAATAAGCTCAATTCCCACTCGCTCGTGACGATTGTCCAACATGATAGTTTCGTTGCGGGCAAGTACTTCGATTATGACCACCTAACCTGCATATTCCACAGCGCCTATCGTCGGGTTTCTCCCTAATGTCCATTTCATTACGAATTCTGGATGACTGCGGACGACCTCTCAAATTCCTGCGTAGCGCTCTGTCTGGGACAAGCTTGAAATTCATCCGAGGCACCTCCAATGTAGACAGGTCGGGCAGGACAGGGAACTTATTTTCCCAGACACGCAACGTACGCTCGAGCGTGTACACATCATCGACAAATTGTTCAACATTAAGGTTCACTTTAGCACACGCTGCCATGACATGTGCACACGAATAATGAAGTGTTTGGAACCTCCTGCATTCGCACTGCCTGTTCCGAAGATCGACTCCATAAGACCTAGGTGGTAAAACGGGTCGACAATCGATGGACTCCTAACTTGAAAAGTTTCCAGGCGTCGTGAATATATTTCTACAGTCATTTACCTCGCAATCCGACAGTTTGCAATCAATACATCCCTGACATCTTCCATAAACACGTTCCAGTATCCATCTAGTTGACTTGTTGTTCACCCATTCTTGGCATCAAGGTTGCCAACCTGTAGAGTGTAGCCGAGAAGACAAATGAAATCGGAAGATGTCGTGTTTTCAACAACATAGCGTTGACCCCCTCCACCAAGTTTGTGGTCATTTGACCATAACGAAAGCCCTCGTCAAAACTTTGAGCCCATTGCCACAGCTCCATTGTACCCAACCACTCTCGAAAAGATTTGTTCATTTGGCCTTCCATGTCACTCTCAAGTCGAGTCATTCTTTGGCGAAAAATATGTGGCTCTAACTCGTACGCTGTATATGTTTTAATAAAAAATAAGTTACGGTAACTAGATAACATAAAAACATTAAACTTATATTGAAAATTTAAGGTTACCCTTTACCCATTTTCACCACTTGTCTCTTCCAGTCTGCATTCTTATACTCTTGAAGGAAGTTAGCCGCAATGTGACGGATGAAGTAAACGGATCTCCATAGCACACTGGGACGCCTAATTGCGGCAATTAATCCTTTCCCTCTATCGGAGATGATGCAAATATTATCGTTGCTAATAACATACCTCCGCAGGTTGGTAAGGAAGAATTCCCAGGATTCCATATTCTCCTTATCTACTATGGAAAACACTATTGGGAGCACGTTCCTATTTCCATCTTGAGCAACTGCAATAAGTAAGATATGTGTATATTTACTGTATAGCCAAGTCCCATCCACCTGTACAAATGGCTTGCAGTGTGGAAATGCCCGCATACATGGATCAAACATCCAGAACATCCGATGTAAAATTTTTTTCCCCGGCTGTAATTGGTCATCTGGGTCGTAATAAAGTCGTGTCTGTAACTCAATCATAATTCCCGGTACGTACTCCCGCATAGCAGCTATCTATCCCTGTAGCTCGTTATACGATGAATCGTAATCTCCATACAGTTGCTCTATTTCCATCTGTTTAGCTATCCACGCTTTTCGATATGATACTCGATACTGAAATTGCTTGTATTTCAGCAATCAGTACCGAAACTTTAATGGTCGGCATGTCCTTCACCATTGGAATGATACACGTACAGATGGTTTTTGAATCAAGTTTTTTATAATCTTCTGTCATACGTGTCGATCTGCATGTATGAGGTCCAACCAATTTTCGTATCTCCCACATCTACGAATTTTGAATGAATGCAGCTCGTACCCGCCAATTGCAGCCTTCCGCTGCCTTCCAACACTCCCCAATATAAACCGTTGGTTTAGAAACTGCGACTTTGTAATCCGCTGATATATCCTGCTATACCGTTTAATAGCAGATACGCACTCTTCTTTACTTTCGAATCTCTGGCCTACAAATAACTCATGCTTGGAATTTACGGTTAGCCGGTGAGCAGGATATATTTCAGGGTACTCTGGGAACTCAGCTACACGCGCTGCGCGGGGTCTATGAGCGACATGTGTGGCCCAAGATTATTGTGTATCATAATACATCGCATCTAGTTCCCGACCGAAGATGCGCTAATGTTTCCATCATCATTCACGTCTTCATCGTCAATATCATCAGGTATATCGTCCATATCGGGATCACTGTCACCATCGACCTCTTCCTCACAATGATCACTACTATCGTGTCCATCATCACCAACCACATCAATATCGGGTGTAATATTAAGATCAATATCGATCCCATGTATAGTCGATTTGGCATCAACATACGATATTAGAGGCACCATGCACGGTTCTTGAGCTTCATGTTCTTCACCATATGCATTGATATCTTCATTTGGCTCAATACTGGCTAACTCAGCAAATAAGTGAATCGGTGCATTTTTGTTACTCTCATTCCCACAGTAAAGAGCGATCATTATCTCCACATCTTCGTCATCTACAAGTTCCATTTCTGTGAATTTGATCGGATTTGTCGAAATTGGAAACTTGTAGAAAATTCTCGAAATCGTTCTCCCACAACGTCTAACAATTTTTGCGTTTATCCTTCCCTTCATATCATCCAACGAGACATTTCTATTAAATCTCATTGCTATTTGTTGACGACATTCAAATATGCATCCAACGGTTGTTGTCAAGATGATTCCATCGAAATAAACGCATACGAAAAACTGATCATCCATCTTCAATATTCAATCTGTTAAAAAATAAACAGAATTGCTCAAAAAAATCGATCAGTATATACTATTCTTAAATAAAAAATTAATGTTTCAATATGCTATTTTTTTCATTCTTAAGCTCACACTATTATAATTATCATTTTGTACATGAACAACATTTATCTTTACATCTAACCACTTAAAGTCAATTCTATATTTTATTCCATCTCCGAGCTTGTATCTTCCTCTGGGGAATACTGTACAATCCAATTTAGAAATTCTTGATTCTCTTCATATTCATCTTCTACAATCCAATTTGAAAATTCCTCGGGATCTTCTTCCTCTTCAATCTTTATAACAGGTATTGAATTTAGAATTTCTCTTGGTAATTTCCTAACATCTAGTTTATCCATCCATAGTATGTCAGACACACTTTGCTTCCTAGTCAACTTCCGTGAGCCTATACGTTGCTGCACTATTTTCCTAGCTCCATAAGAGATTATAAACTTCACAAAGCGTATAACTAGATTCCAATAGGTTTGTGGTACCAATGTCTTCCAAAGTTCGTCTAAAATTATTTGATGGTCCCGTTCTATTAATGTCCCTCTAAGGGTTAAGTATTGCACTTTATTCTTCCTAATCATTTCATGACCCTTCCACAACACTTCTTGCATCTTTTTATTTACGGTAATAAGGTGTTGAACAATGTCTTCGTCTGGTTTCATTCTGTAATCTTGCACTTCTCTCATCATCTTATCAACTTTCTCCCTTTGTGCTGAAGTTATTATCTCATAAGGCAATAACCAATATGTTGCCATTTCTAACAATATCTACATCAGAAATATTTTCAATTTTTATCACTAATTAACAATTACTTTATGATAGTTTTACTAATATAAAAACTTTCAAATATATTAAAAATTTAAAACATAACATTCACAATAAAAAATTAATTAATATAAACACAAAACTTATTAACAAATCAAAACTAAATAATAACAAAAATAATATTTAGGGTTTCTTACTAACAATATTTACTAATACTAACTAAAATATAAAATACTAACTAAAATATTAATATACTAACATAGTCAATATATTATTTTAGGGTTTTTAGGGTTTTTAACTAACATATTAACATACTAACAACAATATACTAACTATGTTACATATTAAACAAAATATTAATATACTAACATATTATTAATATACTAACAATATATTATTTTAGGATTTTTAGGGTTTTTCACTAACATATAAGTCTACTAACAATATACTAACTAACATATTAACTAAAATATTAATAGTACTAGCATTTTAATTATACTACTAGCAATATATTATTATTTTAGGGTTTTAGGGTTTTTAACTAACATATTAATATACTAACAATATACTAACTAACATATTAACTAAAATATTAATATAATAACACATTAATATACTAACAATATTTTATTTTAGGGTTACTAATAATATACTACTAACTAAAATATCATTTTAGGGTTTCTAACTAACAATAATAATAACTAACTAACTAACTAAGATAATAATTAACCTAGTAATCCTAATAACTAACAATAGTTATAAACTAAACTAACAACAACAAATAATAAAAATAAAAATCAATATATACATCATAATAATAACAACAAAAAATTATAAACACAATAACAACAATATCTTCAATTATTTAAAAAAAATATACATACTTCTATTTTTTTCTTCTTTCTCCTCCTTTCTCTTTCTTTTTCCGGCGCTGTATCCTCCTCCTCCTCTTCCTCCTCCTCCTCCTCCTCCTTCTTCTTCTTCTTCTCCTCCTCCTCCTCCTCCTCCTTTCCCTTTCTCTCTCTCAGTTGAAAATGAACTTTGGGGACCATTATAAGGTCCCCAAGACGTAGAATAGGCCAAAGCAAACATCTTTGGTGCGCCTCCGCCATACTGGCACCATCATCGGTGTCGCCTCTGGCAATGGCACCTTTGGTGCCGCCTGTGGCAGCCCATTGACCAGAGTCTTGTCATTTCATTGCATTTTTTTTTAATTCTGTTTCAGTATTTTTTTTTTAATTTTCAGTGTCTAAAAAAATAGGCCTGCAGAGGGTGGTGCCGCCTCTGTCAATGTACCATTTTCGTAAATACTGAAAAGGGCACCCCATTTTGGATAATATATATTTTTTGTATTAATTTGGTAAAAAAAACCCCCCTTTACAAAGATCTGTTCTTCGGTTTTATAGCCGAATAAAATACAAAAATACAATGTTTTCTTTTTCTTCTTTTTTGCTGTGTCTTTGTCCTTTTGCGTGTTGCAGGTGACTAGGGGCATGGTGGAGCAGGTGGCTGTGGCAGGGTTGGTGGCAGAGGCACGTGGGGCAGCAGACGAGGGAGCGGCGCCTAGAGTTTCTGGAACCCTAGGTTTTCCGAAAATTTTAGTTTTTGGTGGGCTTTTTGGGCCATTTGTAGATTGGCCTAATGTTGTAAATGGACTATTAATTGGACTTTTATTAATTTTTGTTTGTTTTTTTTTGTTTGGGTTTTATTTATTTTGGGCATGAATTTGTGTGTAATGGGCCCCGGGCAAATTGGGCCTTCTACACTTATCTTCAAAATTGCTTTTAAAAAGCTAAAAATTTCAATCCAAATAACTTGTTTAACATTCCTTTTGTTTCAAAAGTACTTTTCATGTCAAATATACTTTTAAAAAGTTATTACTAAACACAGCTTTAAATAAAAACCCAACTAAAGTAGAAAAAGACCGACAATGAAGGAAGTTGCAATAGAGCTGGAAGGTTTAAGAGTGAGGAACAGACATCCATGGCCTGAAGTTAAGGTAAATCAAGAGGAAACACCTATTTTTTCTATTTATACAAGTACATAAATGGTTGTTTAGCAGAACACCAAACAATAAACTGTGTTTTTGTTATCTTTTCTAGTCTTGATTTTGGTTTTGGACCTGTTTACAGTTAATTCGTTGTTTGTCTGCATTTAGAGCAACTAATCTGCACCGATCTTTGGTCACTTTTGGGATAGGTAATTTTTCTTGAACTTTTATCCCTATAATTTATATAATTCATTAAAATAATCACAAATTCCATAATTTTTTTTTATATTTTCCCATGGTCTAAATCCCAAAATTATTAATATTTACTTATAATAATTATGATTAATGTTTAATTATGTTTAAATAAAATTATTAGTATTTTTATTTAATTTAATGATGATGTATCATTTTATTATACATTAATGGTGCAAAAAAGTTATGTACCAAGTATTTCACTTTTTGGTGATTTTTTTCTCAAAAATAATTTGAATTTGAATTACAATTGTACTAAATAAAAAAAATATTTAATTAGAATTTATTCGAATATATAAATTAACGTTTAAAAGTGAATTTAACCGTAAAACAAATCTTTAAATACATAATCAGTAGATTCAAATTAGTTGAATTACTAAAACTATTTTAATTTGATTAGTAGCCCACCAATTGTGGGATTTCTGGTTAATTTATTAATTAACACGCATTAATAGCTTTGGTTGTAAAGCCGGCAGCAGCCAGAAACAATCAAACAAAAACAAACACATCAAACACAAAAGTGAAGTAACCAAAGAAAAGTCGAAAACTATGACAAAAACAAAAGGAAAATCACCATGGTTCGTGAAATGAGTCCTCCATTTTTACCAACTAGTGTTTGCTTCATCTGCTTGTTTGTTCATTTGTCTTTGTTTTAGGCCTTTTTCTGGAGTCAGACATAATCCCATGTTTCAAAACCAATAGACAACCTCAACTAGAGGTAACCCAGATCATACAAAGCCGGCATTCATACGTATTCTCCAAAGAATTAATATATATTTTTCCTCTTTTAATCTAACTTTCGGTGTCAGGTTTAGGAAAGAGAGACAGTAATGGATTCACATACGAGATTATCTCCAAACATCCTCGTACTGTTGGTAATTGCGGTAACTTTTATACCAGTGACAAGAGCTCAGGTGTTCGCCAAAAATGGCTGTCCTACTCATTGTGGAGATTTAACTATCCCATACCCATTTGGCACAATGGAAGGCTGTTATCTAAACAATAACTTTTATATCAACTGCACTGAAACAGCTGACTCCTTTAAAGCCTACTTAGCATACACTGATTTCATTGTCACCGATATCACCATGGAAGGTCAGTTGCAAATCTTAACCACAGTTGCTCGAGATTGTTATGGTGCTCCACGGATCCCTGTGATGACGGTCCCGCAGATAATATCCTTGTCTCCATTTTCGATTTACAATGTCTCAAATACCCGAAACAAGTTTACTGCAATTGGATGCGACACTTACGCTTACCTTTATGGATTTGTCGGAAACAAAAGTTATAGAGCCGGATGTATGTCCTTATGTAATCGGTTCGAAGACTTGGTTGATGGATCTTGTTCGGGATTCGGATGTTGCCAGATACAGATTCCTGATGGGTTGAAAACCATTGATGTGGTAGCTTATAGCTTTAACCGCCATGTCAATGTATCGGATTTTAATCCTTGCAGCTATGCTTTTATTGTTGAAGAAAGTCGATTTCGGTTCTCTTCGGATTATGTTCAGTATATATCTGAGGATTACAAGTTTCCGGTGTCCCTTGATTGGGTTGTAAGCAACGAGACGTGTGTCGAAGCTGCTAAGAATCCGTCAAATTACGCATGTTATCGGAGCGAGTGTCACGAACCTGACACAGGTTCAGGCTATCTTTGCAAGTGTCCAGACGGTTTCTATGGGAATCCATACCTCCCAGAAGGTTGCCTAGGCATGTCATTTAACATCTGCTGTCAATCAAGATCGGATTTAATTAAATGGATACTGCAAGTCTGCAACTCAGTTTTTTGCTTGTTAATTATTGATTTTTCATTTTGTAGATATCGATGAGTGCAAGATTTGGAGTCCCTGCGATAAAAATGCAATATGCAGCAATTTACCAGGAAGTTTCAAATGCATTTGTAAAGGTGGGTATGAAGGTGATGGGAAAAGAAATGGAAATGGTTGCAGTCCTGTGGATGCACCTGACAGCTTTCCTTTTGTTAACATTGGTCTAGGTAAAAACATCAATTTATACTATTATACTTTTATTGTAAAAATATTTCTGGTTTCTAAAGATTTAATAAAAATAGTTCAATTTGTTACCCTGTTTCATGTTAAACTAGGTGTGAGTATAAGCCTTTTAGTGTTCGTATTGAGCATTTCCTGGATATATTGGGGACTTTGGCAAAGAAAACTTATCAGGCAAAGAGAAAATTTCTTCCTACAAAATGGTGGAATTATCTTACAACAAGAATTTTCAAAGCTTAAAGGATCTGTTTCAGCTAAAATATTCACTTCAGAAGAGCTGAAAAAGGCAACAAACAACTTCCATGAAACTAGAATTCTAGGAAAAGGAGGCCATGGGACAGTTTATAAAGGAATATTGCAAGACAACAGGGTTGTCGCCATTAAAAAATCCATGATTGCAGATCACAGTCAAGTTGAACAGTTCGTTAATGAAGTCATTGTTCTTTCTCAGGTTAACCATAGAAATGTTGTGAAGCTCTTGGGATGTTGTTTAGAGACCGAAGTCCCTTTGTTGGTTTACGAATTTATATCCAATGGTACCCTTCATCAGCGCCTGCATTGTTCGGGCAAAGGGTATTTGTCTTGGGAATGTAGGTTGAGAATTGCAGCTGAAACTGCTGGAGCACTCTCGTATCTCCACTCAGCTGCTTATCCTCCCATTATTCATAGAGATGTTAAGTCTACCAACATTCTCTTAGATGAACATTACACTGCCAAAGTGTCGGATTTCGGAGCTTCGAGGTTAGTTCCTTTGGATCAAACACAGTTAACCACATTGGTACAAGGGACACTTGGTTACTTGGATCCAGAGTACTTTCAATCAAGCCAGTTGACTGAAAAGAGCGACGTGTACAGCTTCGGAGTTGTCCTTGCGGAGTTACTGACCAAGAGAAAGGCACTTTGCTTTCAAATGCCGGAAGAAGAACGGAATCTAGCAATGCATTTCGTTTCCGCGTTGAAGAAGGACCAATTATTCGGAATTATTGATGATCAAGTGCTTGTTGAGGGAAACACTACACAGATAAAGGAAGTTGCTATGCTGGCAAACAGGTGCCTAAGAGTCAGAGGAGAAGAGAGGCCTTCAATGAAGGAAATTGCAATGGAATTGGAGGGTCTAAGATCAAATCCAAAGCATCCATGGGTGAAAGATGAATCGAAGGAGACCGAGTATTTGCTCAGTGAACCCTCCGGTGCGAATGCTCAAGGTAATAACGGCAGTCCGTCGGACTATGACAGCAGTAGACAGCAAATTATATTGCAAGGTCGGTAACAATGTTGCAGATGTTTGTCTATTCTTCTTCACTAACAGGGTTCCCTTTAACAGCTTCTCATCTTTGTGAAAGGGTATATAAACTTATAAAATAACTTGTTTGTCATAGCTTTGGTTGTAACCTCCATTTCTTTGTGATATCATTTTCCCAAAAATACCTATGTTAAACATGTATATATCGACATAATAACAAGATTATGATTCTTCACATATATGAAGAAAATGAGTACACTCACCTCAACTCCGACTAACAAAATGACAGTGTTCATGATCTAAAGATTTTGTAACAAATGCACTAAAAGAACAACTGGTTTTTTAACACTGTTGCATATGTAGAGACTCGACTTGATCATGTGTGGGTTTTTTACGCAGACTTTAGAGAAAAAAAATAAGTCAAGACCAAGTTGTTGCAGGCATCGATCATTATTTACAAAAAAAAAAAAAATCTAAACAATGTATACAGATTAAGCTCCATCCAATGCTGAAAATGTTGGAACTGAGTTATTGGTTCGTGGGGTTATTCCCATGTTTCTCACTTTGTTGCCCTCCACTTCCATATTGTTTGTGTGACAGTGGGGATGTGATTGGTGGTTTTTATGGGAAACCACCGCCATAAATACCTTCAAGTATAAAGTCTTTTAAGTATCAAAAATAAATTCTGAAACAATTCTATTTAAAGAGGTTTCCGAGTGTTTAGAAACTTTGTGGTGGTTTTTGTATTTTTAAATTTTTTGTGTTTTTGTATAGCTAAATATGAGTCCTCATCGGTTGTTTGGCACGCTCGATCAGTGGTGTTGCAACGTCTAGATATTGACATTTGGTTCAGGTAATGGTCGGAGGTATTTATATTCGATCTTTTCATCTACACTTTAACGTTTTAAACCGTAATTTATGCTTACATTTGGTATTTGAGCCAAGTTAATCTCTATCTTTTCTAATTTTAAAATTTGTCGATTTCTCAAGATAACACTTCCATATTTCTTTAATTATTTTTAAATGTTTTTTTAAGAATTTTATTACAAACTTTTGTGTAAAATCATGGGATTTTATTAAAGTGAAATTTCTAAAATTAATTATGCTATAAATAATTTAGTAAAATCATTTTAGAAATTTGTTCTTTGAATATATTTTATGTGCCTGAAGTAAAATTGTTGTATGTGAATTATCCAGTTATTAATGACATACATTTTTAGTTACATACAAATTTTAGACTTATTGCATAAGATATTTAGTAATAAAACTTTAGAATATATGTCTAGGGATCCAAATGATTTTATTTAATTAGATATTTAGCCACAACAATTTTAATTAAATGAAATTATTTATTGTAGTCAGGATCTTATAAGGTTTATAGACATTAGATGTTGCATAATGACTTAGCAAGAATCTTGAATAAAGTTTAAAGATTAATATCTAGGTAAGTGATTTTCGTAATTTATTTAGTTAAAGACTAGCCACAACATCTTTAGTTAAATAGAATTATTAAAGTTAAAATTCACTAGGATATGTATTAAATCCTATTACAAAATTTATTAAGATAAATTTATTAAATGATTTTTCATAGTTATTCATAGGAATTATGAAAATGAATTTAATAATTTTTATTAAAATGATAGTAAATAATTCTATCATAAAATGGATCTAATTGAATTAAAAATTTAGCCCACCGGCAATTTTTATGTCACTAGATTCATTATTTACATAATTTGCATTGGTAAATTATGATTAGGGTTGTAAATGAACCGAGCTTGAACGAACAAACCTCCGTTCACGTTCGTTTTTTTATTTTTTAAGCTTGTTCGTGTTCATTTTATGTTCGTTAAGAATTTCAAATTTTATTCATGTTTGTTTGTTTAATGTTCACGAACATATTCATTTAACTTAATTGAACATGTTCACGAACAATGTTAATAAATAATAAACAAACAACTCATATATATTTAGATATAAAATAGTCAAATTTAAATATTAATAATTATATTATAAATGAAAAAAAATACAAACCAAGATAATTTTATTAATTTATACTAATGGAACAATAAACGTGTTTTAAGCTAATTTTATTAATATATACTAATGAAATTTTTATAAGAAAATATCATTAATAAATAAACGAGTCATAAACGAGACAATAAACGAGCTTATAAACGAGCCAATAAATGAGCTTGTTTGTGAACATAAACAAACCGAACACACCTCTGTTCATGTTCGTTCGTTTATTAAACGAACATAAGAATTTTGTTCATACTTGTTTATTTAGCTTAATAAATGAACATAAACTAACGTTATACGAACGGTTCATGAACATGTCATTGAACATTCTATTCATTTACACACCTAATTATAATTTATGTTTGGCTCAAATTTTTGTTAAGCATGTATGTTCATTTATTTTGCAGTTTTACAACCTGTGAATATGTTTGATAATAAAGCAAATACCACTGAATTAACTAGTGACAACTTTAAGTTCTGGAAGGAGAGTATTCTTTTCCATTTGGGGTGTTTGGATATTGACTATGTCACAAGGAAATATGAGCCACATATTATTGAAACCAGCACTTAGATTGATCTTGCTATGTGTGGAAAATGGTAGCGATCTAATCGCTTAAGTATCATGTTCATAAAGAGTAAGGTTCCTATTGATGTTCATGGCTCAATTGAGCATTATGAGAATGTCCAAAAATTATTAACGGCTATTGAAAACAGTTTAAAATATCTCAAAATTCATCAGCCAGCACCCTAATCATGAAGTTCACACCAATGAAGCTCACTACCGTGAAAGGTGTATGTGATCATGTAACACCCATAACCCGTAACCGTCACCGAATTAGGGTTAAGAGGAATTACTAATCAATTCTGACCAGTTCATAACATTTCACAACCAAACATGTCAATTTACAATCATATAGTCCCTTATATAGGTCAACGAGACCTTCAACATGCTTTAAAATAGGGCCGAGACTAAACCAAATACATACGAAAATTTCTGAAATTCAAACATTTTTCTAAGTTACAAAGGTCACACGCCCGTGTGGGTAGCACACGGCCTCAGACACGCCCATGTGTCCAAGCCATGGCAAAACAGGGCATACCTACTGACTTGTCCACACGGCCTAAGACACACCCGTGAGCCTCACCCGTGGTCGACACTGACTTGCACCACACGGCCAGTCACACGCCTATGTATCTTGCCCGTGGTCGAGTCTGACTTGAATTGAATTACAACCTTGAAGAACACGGTCGAGCCACACGCCCGTGTGTTCAACCATGTAGGCAATTATAAGCCATTTTTAAGGCCAAACTTGCCACCCACACTTGAGTTCACCTACAAGTCTCATTTCACAAGCATTTATACCACAAATGGCAACCAATCATTCCAATATATGCACTATTTAATCATCATCTAAATCATTAACTTCCACACTCATTTTTTACTCAAATAAATCCATCCAAAACACCCAATTTCACATCTCAAGTCTTATAGATTAATCACCATATAAACCTTACCACAATTCACATTCAAACCAAAATTTTCATCAACCATTTAAGCAAGAAGCATACCATATTTATCACTCACATATTTCCACACATACATACTAACATTATTCAACCTTTAAGCCATATCACATGGCAAAGATTACACACCACAAAACATGCCACATTAACTAGCCTTTACATGACAGATACCACATTTATACACATCTTTTCAAAAGTACCGAAAAAGATAGCCGATAGTGTGATCGAGTCGCCAACAATCCCCGGATCCGAGCTAGCTCTACTGACACTGTAAATCAGAGAAACACATCACACAGTAAGCTTTAAAACTTAATAAGTTTGTAACATAATACATTCAAATTAACAAACCAAACTCACTAAACAAGTAAGTCCATCACATAGATCAATTCTCAAATATTCATACCATATCATCCATAGCTAAAATACTCATTCAACCATTCATAATTTCATATATAATCTCATCAACCACAAAGGTTCAATGCATACGTTAGTCAACACATAGTTATTCAACTTCCAAGCTACTAAATGCTCAATATTACATTTCGATCAACCTTTGATACCCATTTAATTTAATCGCACACTTAGTGCCTATTCTTTTAACCAACTTATCTCAATATCGCACACATAGTGCCAATTCAACAAGCCGAAGCTTCCATAACTTCGCACACATAATGCTATTCAGCTCTGTTTTGATTTCAATTACGTACACTTAGTGTCATCTAATTCAATTCCACACATAGCATTTCTAACATCATAATCATATATATATATATATATATTCATTCCATCATACTAAATCATATTCTAACAACATGTATTATATCCGAACTTACCTCGGACGTTGAAATATCGAAACTAGCCGATTAATCGAGTATTTTGTCTTTGCCTCGATCTCGATATGAATCCCTCCTTTCTTGGTCTATACATAGTCAAATTTAGTTCATTCAATCACCAATTCATTCAATTTAGTCCGAATATACATATTTAGGGCATTTTACAAAATAGCCCTTACATTTTCACATTTCGACACTTTAGTCCTTATTTCATAAAATCACAAAATACATATATTTTCGTTATACCATGCTTAGGCCGAATTCTCCCTATACTCATACAAGCCCAAATATTTCATTTATTTTACAATTTAGTCCTCCAATTTCTCATTTTCACAATTAAGCCCAAATTACTCAAATTCACCAAAAATTCAATGACAAAATATGTTAATCTTTCACATATCTTTCATATTTCATCATCAACTATCACCAAACTCAAATATTAATCAATGGAATATCTCAAAATCACTATCAATTTCTAAAATTAAAACATGGGCTAGCTAGAGCACAAAGCAACAATCACAAAAACGTAGAAATTATCAAAAACCGAGCTTAAAACATACCTCAATCAAAGACAACAATGGCCGAACCCTAGCTTAGTCTTTTTTTATTTTCTTTTTCTTGTGATTTTCGTCAAGGAAGATGATAAAAATGGCCATCTTTTTGTTTTAATATAATTAATATTAACTTAATTCATATTTTACCAATTTGCCCTTTTATTAAACAACCATTTAACCATCAAACATTAGGCCATTTTTGTCCATCTCCACTATCCATGGTCCAATTAAAATATAAGGACCTTTCATTTAATAAGCCATGATAAATAGACACTTTATCAATCAGCACACAACTTTTACATTTTATACGATTAAGTTCTTTTTGCTAATTAAGCATACAATCGATAAAATTTTCACACAGAAATTTCACACAGAAATTTCACACATGCTTAATCACATACTGTAAACACCAAAAATAATATTAAAATATTTTTCCGACCTCGAATTTGTGGTCTCAAAATCATTTATTCTGACAATGCATTACAGATCACATCAACAAGATGAGTGATTTAACAGCTCGATTAAGAGCACTTGAGGTTGAAATGTCTAAATCTTTCCAAGTGCACTTTATATTGAACACTCTTCCACCTCCATATGGGCCTTTTAAGATCTCCTATAACACACATAAGGATAAGTGGTCTATCGATGAGCTTTTGACCATGTGTGATCAGGAAGAGGTTAGACTCATACTGGAGATGGGAGAGAGTGCACTAATGGTTACTCAAGGAAAAAAGATGGTCCAAGCCAAACAAAAGAGGAAGAAAATACAACTCCAAGCTGACATAAAGAAAAAGTCCAAGTGTTTCTTCTGTAAAAAGAATGGACACTTAGAGAAGGACTATGTCAAGTTTAAAAGCTAGCTTGAAAAGGTAAATCAATCTCACTTGTTTGGTTTGAGTCCAATATGGCTGATGTTAGTTATAACACATGGTGGGTTGATTCTAATTCTACATCCATATCTTAAATTCCTTATAGGAATTAAGAAACCTAAAGGAGCCAGTGGGAGCTGAGCGACACATCTATTCAGGAAATAAGATGGAGTAGCATGTGGAAGCAATTGGAACATGCGAACTAGTGCTTAGGAATGGCTTTTTTTTTTTAAATTTAGAAAGACTTTATATATTCCCAGTTTTTCTAAAATTTAGTTTCTATTCAAAACTTGCACCATTTGGATATTGTTTTAGTTTTTCAAATACTGGTTTATGTTTATTTTATAAATCTGAACTTGTTACAAATGATCTTTTATTTGATGTTCTTTATTCTCTTAATTTTCAAAATAATTCCAGTCATAATGTTATGAACATTCAAAATGGTACTAAACGTTGTTATAAATGAAGATTCCTCTATTTTATGGCACCAGAGATTAGGACAGATCTCCATTGAAAGGATTAAGAGATTAGTAAATAATGGGGAACTTAGTACTTTAGATTTTACTAATTTCAATACTTGTATAGACTGCATTAAGTGCAAGTAGACTAACAAGTCAAAGAAAAGTGCTAAGAGGAGTTTAACTATATTGGAAATCATCCATTCTGATATATATTACCCAGATATGGATGTGCAATGTCAGAAATACTTCATCACTTTTATAGACGATTACTCATGCAGAAAAGATGCGATAAGCAAATCAAGTTTGTGAGAATCGATAGAGGTGGTGAGTATCATGGTAGATACACTGAGGATGGACAAGCATTTGGTCTACTTGAAAAGTTTTTTCAAGATAATGGTATAGTTGGCCAATACACCATGTCAGACTCACCTGATCACAATGGTGTTGCGAAAAGAAGAAACTAAATTTTAATGGACATGGTGCGAAGCATGCTTAGTAGTTCTAAGCTGCCTAAGTCCTTATGGGTTGAAGCTCTCAAAAAGGTTGTGTATATATGAAATCGAGTTCCACCTAAGGCTGTCTCAAAGACACCTTTTGAGTTGTTCAAAGGTTGGAAACCGAGTTTGTGACATATAGGCGTATGGGGATACCCATCTGAAGTAAGAGTATATAACCCATAGGAAAAGAAACTAGACCCAAATACCATTAGTGGATATTTCATTGGATATGCTGAAAGGTTCAAAGGATACAGATTCTATTGTGCATCTCATAGCACTAGAATTATGGAATTGAGAAATCCAAAATTTCTTGAGAATGACTCAACCAATGGGAATGATCTATCTCGGGACATGATTCCCATAGGTCAACCTTTCACTTCATGTTGAAGATTGGTTATCATAAAAAACACCCCTCAAGCTCAATTGGGTGTTGAACAACCAATCAATGAAAATCCACAAGCTGCTGAAAACACTCTAATAGATCAAGCTATTCAAGAAAATCTGGAAATCATTGAACAATCCGTTCAACAACATGATCCATAAGAAAATGTTGGTTCAACATTGATGAGATCTACTAGAGAAAGGAAATCAGAAATTTCTAGTGACTATATTGCGTATCTGCAAGATTTTGACTATAATATTGGAGCTGGAAATGATCCTGAGTCATTTTCACAAGCCATGAGTTGCAAAGAGTCAGAATTGTGGTACAATGCTATGAAAGAATATATGAATTTCATGAAAAATAATGATGTTTGGGATCTTATACCATTTCCTAAAGGCGTAAAATTCATTAGATGTAATGGGTCTTCAAAACAAAAAGAGATTCAATGAGCAACATAGAAAAACATAAAGCTAGAGTCGTTGCAAAGGAATTCACTCAACAAGAAGGAATCAATTATATTGAGACTTTCAATCTTGTATCTAAGAAAGATTCCTTACGCATTGTGTTTGTATTAGTAGCTCATTTTGACCTTAAGTTGCAACAAATGGATGTGAAAACTGCCTTTCTCAATGGTGACCTAGAGAGAGGTATACATGAAACAACCTAAAGGATTCACCTTTAGTGATGGTGATCACTTGGAATGCATGCTAAAGAAATCCATCTATGGATTGAAACAAGTCTTCCAACAATGGTTTTTAAAATTTCATGAGGTTATCTCTTCGTTTGGTTTTGTTGAGAATATCATGGATCAATGTATATACCAGAAGGTCAGCGGGAGTAAAATTTGTTTCCTTATTCTATATATGGATGACATTTTACTTGTATCAAATGACAGGGGTATCATGGATCACTTGGTTCCGAAACCCTCCGTATGCATGTTTATGGCCTCATAGGTCCTTAATGAGAATGTTTTGATGGTGAAAGAGATATTTTAAGTTGGTATGAAATTTCATAGACTAAGGTTGTATGACCAAGTGAGTTAAGTCCGATAATGCATCGTGCCCTGTTCCGGCATTGGATATGGGTAAGGGTTGTTACAAGTAAAACCACCCATCGGTAAGAAAATAATTGGTTGCAAAGGGTTATAGTCAAGTGGAGGGAGTTTATTTTCATGATGTTTTTTCTCTCCTAGTGAAACATACGTCCATTCAGACGCTTTTGGCTCTTGTTGCATTAAACAATCTTGAGTTAGCAATTAGATGTAAAGACTGCTTTTTTTCATGGTGACCTTGAAGATAACATATACATGCAACAACCACAAGGCTTCAAACCTGAAGGTAAGGAGATCATGTTTGCCTTCTTAGAATATCATTTTATGGTCTGAAGCAATGTCTTCGGTAGTGGTACAAAAAGTTTGACTCTTTCATGTTAAGTATTAGTTTTTTTATGAAGTAATTATGACAGTTTGTATATTTATAATGTCTTAATGATGGTTCATTCATATATTTGATGCATTATATTGATGATATGTTGATTGCGACTAAAGATCCATCCGAAATTGAAAGACTTAAAACCATGTTTAACTTTAAGTGTGAGATGAAGGATTTAGATGCAACAAAGAAAAATTGGGGGATAGAAATTTCAAGAGAAGGCATTCCGGAAAATTATTTTTATTCCAATAGAGGTACATCAAGAAGATCTTTGAGCAATTAGATATGAAAGACTTAAAATCAGTAAGTAGTCCCTCATCTGCACATTTTAAATTGTAAATTTCAAATTCTCCTCAAAAAAGAAAAAGAGATGTACATGTCAAAAGTACCTTACTTCGAAAGTACCTTACTTAAACTCAGTGCACTCGTCTCGATGTTTCACATGTTGTTAGTGTTGTTAGTAGATATATGGTCGAACCGAGTAAGTTATACTTGCATACAGTTAAGTGGATATTCAAATATTTACGAGGTACTTCTAACATGTGTTTAAAGTTCAGAAGAAGCCCAAAGGGCTTAGTCAGATATGTTGATTCAGATTATGCAAGAGACATAGATTGAAGAAGGTCTCTCACAAGTTACCTATTTCCTTTTGGGAATTGTGCGATTAGTTGGAAAGCTATACTTCAAGCTACAATGGCATTGTTGACTACTAAAATGGAATACTATTGGATCTGGTGCTCTCTAAGTGTAGTATTTTCATCAATATACACTTGTATTTTTTTGAACAATTGGTTAATAAAAAAATTTCATTGTTTACATTAATATACTTTGTATAATTGTCCTCACATGGTCTTTGCACGCAAAGCAAAATGGAAGCAAATGTTGCTCATTGGTTGTCTAATATTTAACTAATACTAAGCGGTATTACATGGTCGAATCGTAGTACGGAAAGATAGATTGTATTAGTAGATGAACCTAAACATATCTTTAGTCTAATCAGAAATGAGCAAACCGATTGAAAAACTAATATGTCATCTATCAAGTCCAATTAGGGAGATGACT
The DNA here is from genome assembly GCA_025503065.1 of Gossypium bickii. Classification (NCBI taxonomy): domain Eukaryota; kingdom Viridiplantae; phylum Streptophyta; class Magnoliopsida; order Malvales; family Malvaceae; genus Gossypium; species Gossypium bickii. The sequence continues at coordinate 18,552,890 of CP106710.1, read as the reverse complement.
TGTCTTGGGCATCGGAGCAAATGACTCCCAGAAGATAGAGACATAAATGTGACTAACTAGACTGATAATACATCGGACAAGACTCAAGCAAAATAGATCCTGAATCTGTTTATAGATTTATTCACTTGTGGCATTTATAGTGTGGCTACCTAAATCCTGAGTGGATGGCTGTGACTCGTACGCTTCGATGTAAGTTCAAGCTTTAGTTCAAATATATAAGGAACCAAAAGCTGGTGCGTTAGGTATACGACTTCTGTAGTATGTAGTGTCATTCACAATAGTGGAATTCACAGCCCAAAACATGGGTAAATGATATCCTCTCATTGGTATTACATAGTTGATGAAAAGTAAACGTGGTCACGGATCGTCCGTCTTTGTGATAGATGACTTGATCACTATTCGGTAGTGATTGACTTTTCATGAAGAAAGATGTAATGGTTACCATGAGATAAAATAGAAACATATTGGGAGAATAAATATTATCCTAAAGAGATCAAGGATATCCTATTAGGGTAACACACTTATGACAAAGTCATTAGATGAGCACTAAGTAGTTGCTTTCGTAATGGTATGCCGTTGGGGAGAGCTCAGTCATGATACTATAGTGGAATGAATTCGCAACTAAATGAGTTTATAATTAATATGTGAAAATTCAAAACTTAATTATAAATAATTTGAGCCTTAACTACATATGTCCAATCGATCCATTCGCTAACTCGTTGAAACCAGAAATGAATTGCGTGTTTGAATAGAAATAAACAGAATAAATAGAAATTGGGAATTAGGAAACATTCAAGAATGATTATGGTTTTCTTTTATGAAGAAATGAAATCATTTGGAAATTAATGTAGGTTTCCAAAAATTGAAATGGAAATGATCCATTTACAATCCTATATGGATTACTTAAAAAATGATCGAAAGAATGAGTTTATGTTTTTGGATTGTTTTGAATCCTGAAAATGAAAATAAATCATTCGATCATTGTGAACATGTTGAATTGTGAAATATTGAACATATTTTCTCAAAATTTTATTAGAGGCAAAATCGTCAAACTTTTACCAAAGGTAAAATTGTCAAAATTTTGTCAGGGTAAAATAGGGATGGAAAATTATATATATATATATATATTAAAGTTTATTTTGGAAAATAGAAAAACTGAATCAGGTTGGATCGCATTATAGAGTACTAGGTAAAAAAGGTCCAAAAACCCCTCATGGACATGAAAGGGGTGGCAAACCTAGTAGGAATACTAGGGTGTACCGTCCACCCTAGTCTTATTCTAAATAGGGTGTTTTTTTTTTCTATCTGAAATAAATCACTACAACTCAACAAGGGTTCTTCCTTCTCTTTCTATAAATACATGGCACCGGTAGAGCCATTTACACAATTTTGAGAGATTTTTATTCTGCCAGAAAATATAGAGAATTTATTATCAATTATTACGTACATTTTTCGAAATAACATTTCTACTGGTTTCTATTAAGAAGAGAGAATTTTCATTTTCACCCCAAAAAGGAGAGTTTTTTTCTAGTCTTGTGTTTCGATTCAATGGTTTTAAGCCCACACTCGAAGTAGTTCGAGGTATGAGAATAGTAAAGAAGATCATTTGGTTAAAAGCCAAGAATAACAAACATATGTTAAGCCAAAAATATAAGTATGAGTTTGGTTAAGATTTATTGTTATAAATATCACAAATCGAGTCAGTTTTCAAAATTGTAATTTTCCGTTGTGTAAGAAAACCGTTTTCAAATTGGAATTTTTTCAACAAATATATGACAATTACTGAAGCAGTAAAAGAAGAAATTTGGTTAAGGGGCTTGTTTAGTGAACTGGTAAGTGAAAAAGAGGCAACCGTCATATATTGTTATAGTCAAAGTGTTATACGTCTCACCAAAGATCAGATGCACCACGAGAGGATAAAGCACATAAACAATTGTTATCACTTTGTTCGAGAAGTGATCATTCAAGGAGATGTTCAAATTCATAAAGTTGACACAGAACACAGAACACAATCTGGCTGACATGTTGACAAAGAGTCTTCCAATTTCAAAGTTCGAGCATTACTTGGACTTGGTGAGTATTCGATGAAGATTAAATTAGGCCCGTAATGGGGCTTGGTAAGGGAGTTAAATCAAATATGATTCAATGTGGAAATTTGTGGAGTTATGCCTCACATTTTCGGATCAAATAGGGTGTGACATCGTAATGAGAAAATGTTCTTCGTCTTGACAAACCACTGACATCATGACAAAAAAAGAGTTTTCGTCTCGACAATGCAACACCCTTTCGTTTGATGACGTGGCAACGTGCACTTCAAGTTTATTGACTTTCTTCTCTCAATTAAACTTTGTTTCTAGTTTCCCACTTAAACTTTGATTAACCTAGAGATATTCTAGTCATATATGCTATGAATTTCAGCTTATAAATAAGCCTTATTTACTCAAGGTTTCATATAACAAAATTATTTAGATTAGAAGAATTATGTTATTTGTTTTGAAGGGTTTACCCTTTTGGGGCTTCGTGTTTTCCTTTGATTATCTCTATCCTTTGTACTCTCCTTTATTATAGTAAAATTTTCTTTTCCTTGTAGTTTTTTTTATCTTTATTTGAGGAGTTTTTCCACGTAAATTTTACGTGTTTGATTTTTTCGATTCTACTTTATTTACTTATTTGTTTCATACACGAATTATTTCACAACATTAACTGCTATTTACTCGGTCAATGACCTTATCCTTTTACCTTGAAAAGTGAATTTTTAACATTAATCATTAAATGTATATTAAGTGTAACTATGATAGGAACTTAAAAGAGGAAACTAAATTATCAAATAATTTATCTCTTTTTTTCGTGAACTCTTTTTCTTTCCTTCCCTTTTTTTTCTTCAAATTGCTAGTTTTTTTTTTTTTTTTGGTTTTTTTTTTTCGAACTTTGAAAAATCAACTTCATCTATTTAATTATTTTTAAAATCAACATAATTAACTTATAATATGTTATATTTTATAATAAAATTATTAAACACACTTGATTTTATATAATAAATGGTTTTTTAATTTTTATACTAACAACAATAATGAATTTTAATTTTAATGAAAAAATAATTAAAATATTTCATTACAATAAAATTTACTTAATATATAATAAACTAATAATTTATATTAACATCAATGTTTTTGGAATTGAACCAATAGTTGAACTGGTAATACTAGCACTGCTCAAATTTTGCTCTCCAAAGGTTAAGAGGTTGGTAATTAATTCTATTTTTTAAACATCACTATTTGCTTGCTCTACCTAACGGGATCGAAAAAATTATTTCATTAATCAAAATCATTATTTTCAAAACTAGAGCTAGATTTGGCATGGGTACTAGTCCAAAGATAGGGGTTGAATTGATTAACCCACGAACTGATACAAATCAGTTGAACAAAGCTAAAAAAACCAATTGAATTGATTTTTCTCTATTTTGAAATTTTTATTTTTATGAATTTTTAATAATTTATTTGATCAAACCAATCGAACTGATCAAATTGAGAATTGGTGGCTTGAATAGTTTAACCACCGGTCTAGTTTTGAAGAATAAAAAAAATAAAAGAAAAAGAAAACATATAAGAGAAAATAATATTTTTTGTCTTTTTGCCACATGCACATTTTTATTTGGTTTTTTAAATAGACTTAATGGTTCAACTAACTATTAAACTAATAGAGGTATCAACTTGAAAAAATAAATACTTTAAGTATCATTTGTAACAAAAAAAAAAACATATTTAAGTACCACAATGGGAAAAATGTACAGTTTAGGTATCAATTTGTAGATTAATCCTCTTTTACCTAACAGTTTGACTAATGAGAGTACCAACTTGAGAAAAAATGTAATTTAAGTGCCCTTGTGATAAAAAAAAAGTTTAGATACCAAAATGAGAAAAATAATTTAATTTATGTACCAAGATTTACATCTATAACAAAAATACAAAGTTAAAAAGCTAAATTTATTGGTTGTCAAGGGATTAACCTCCTTACCACTAACATGTGGCAGAACGTAAGAGATTTTTAAAAATAATTAATAATAATAACAATATATATTTCAGAAATAATTTTAAAAGTTAAAAATTTTAAAATAAAAACAATATTTATATACTTCCTCAAAATATCACTAGCATGTGGCACAACCTTAGAAGTTTTCAAAAATAATTTTAAATACTAAAATATTTTAAAATAAAAAGAAAATAATAAAAACAATATTTATATAAAAATTTGAATTTTTTATTCAATTTTCAAGTAAGAGAAAATCAATAGAAAAATAAAGTGATCTCACTAGATTTGTCCATAGAGCTCGACCAGCTCGAAAAATGAGAGGATTTAAACAAAAATATAAGTTTGAAAAATGGGTTTGGGCAAAAAATAAGACTTGTTTTTTTTCATTGTGCCTGAATTTGTAAAAAAAAATTGTTGCTATTTTTTACTATTTTGCCACTGTTTTTCATTGTGTTGCTAGCATTTCGCTATTATATTACTATTTTTTTGTTGTTATTGTTTGCATATTGTATAACTCTTGTTTTATTATTAATTTTGTTATTATTTTAGAGGTATTTGCTTGCTAAGTAGGACATCTTTGTGTTATTTAAGAATTTTTTTAATTTTTTTCCATTTGTTGGGAAACATTTATTTTAATGTTTTTAGTGTATATGATATATTATATATTTTTTTTAATTTTATTTTTATATAAAAACAATGCAAAAATTTTAATACGGATCGGTCAAACTGGGCTGAGCTTGGATTTTAACATTTTTATTCAAGTCAGGCTCGAGTTTTAACATGTTTATCTGGGCCGGGTATGGGCAAAATTTTAGGCTAATTTTTCAGGTTGAGCCTAGAAAACGGGACTAATTATTTACTTGGCCCAACCTAAACCCAGCCCGGCCTGTAACACCTCATATCCGGCTTAGACGTTAAGACCAAGCCTAGAGGCTACATCAAAATGTTTATGGGAAAACCAACCTTTAAGCATTTTAAAATTCGTCATACAGAAAACATTTAACCAGTTAAACCAAAACAGAAATTTGAGCTTACAAACCGTAGTCCGAAATAAAACATACATTTGTTCAAATTTAAACAAACAATAAAATATCTAGAAAAGAGAGATGACCAAGCTCTTGACACACCGAACCTCCTAAGTCTGTGAGTTACTTGGAATTCAATTAACAAATAGAATGAGTTTATAACTCAATGTGTGTAACAGATGTAAAGGCAAGACAACAATATAAATATAACAGTAATTTCCCAAATTCAGACACAAAATAAAGAATAGATGATAATCAGTATTATCGTAATAGTTCAGATAAGATGCAAAACAGATCAGAATTAGATGCAATTTTCTACCCCCATCCGCTGCACACCATCTCCGACCATCTCAGCACACCACATAAGGTATCAAGTACCCATCTAGCCCTACACACTAATTAGTGTTAGTATGACACATTTCAGAGTGATTACAGGCTAGCTGTCAGATCAGTGCGCGGTTCATTAAACTGTCGACACTTCCTTCTTTATTCCATTCCCACCCAATGCAGATGCAGATGCAGATTACAGATATCAAATATCAATGATGTACATACAGTTATTCAAATACAATTCATAATTAGATAATACAGATCATTATCATTTAACAATTATCACATTAATTATACATACAGATAATCAATTATTCAGCCTCAGAATATTGGATATCAAGTTATACAGTCTAATTCAGTTTATACAAACCCTAGGGAAGGCCTACATTCGATTTGAATGATGCTTACAACCCTAGGGAAATTTAAGTATTTGGGCCTACACGCTCGTGTGGATTCACACGGCCTAGTTGTTTGGCCCGTGTGGTCCACACGGCTTGGCACACACTCATGTGGATTCACACAGCCTGAGTGTCTGGCCTGTGTGGTCCACACGGCCTGGCACATGCTCGTTTGGCCCTCTTAATGTCACACACGGCTTGTCACACAACTTGGCACACGGCCGTGTAGCTCAAAATAGTGAGTTACATTGTCTGACACAAGGCTAAGCGTACGCCCGCATGACTCCAATCTCAAAATATCTCTGACACAGCCTAAACAAACGTCCGTGTGACACTAATTCACAAACAATAAGTTACACAGCCTAGACACACGCCCGTGTCCCTAGTCTGTGTGACTGTAATTCATAAACAGTGAGTTACACGCCTGTGTCCCTGGCTCGTATGACCCTAATTCACAAGCAGTGAGTAATACGGCCTGACACACTGCCGTGTAGCGTCGACAGCCATGATTTTCAGCGTTCAAAATTTTCAAAAAATTGAATTTTTGTTACACACCTGGTATGGGTTTGACGTAGAAGCAAAGGATATAACCTCGTAACTAACGAACGAACAACGATTAATCAGCACTACAACATTGGAGGAATGCTCCTCTTGAGATTCTCGCAGTAAAAATCTTGCAATTGAACAACGAAAAAACACAACTTCCCGATTAAACCAGTAGCAAGTCCCAGAGATGAGTAAAAGGCAAAATTATAGAGAAGAAAGGAAAATTAAAAAAACGAAGGAAAAAGAAAAGAAGAATGTAGAAATAAAGAAAAAGAACTGAAGAAGGAAGAGGAAAGAACTATAATAATTTAAAATAATTAATTTCCCTTGTGGAGCAAAAGAAAAATAAATATGTTCCCTTCTGGCTTATGCAGAGATTCAAACACAAAATCAAAAAGTATACAGAAGATTAATCAGTGAACCAACAAACTCATTCTTGACATAGAATTACACAGAATTTAACTTAAGTCAAAAGATCAAGGATAGAGGTCAAGTAAACAAAATAACAAAAGCTTCGAAAGTAAGATTTGAGCCCCTAACATCTAACACACAAGCAAATCACTTAACCATAAAAATAGAAACTTAACTATTGACAAGATTCAACAAACAACACTCAAATTTTTGGAGTGTTACACGACCCATGGACAACTCTAGTTCACACACTTCTTTAAAACATTTTCTTCATGGTTCATTGCCTAAAGAAATTTAATTTGTAATGGTAATAGCTTATTTCAAGTTTCAGGATAAAAAATTGAATGTTTCAAATATACTTTTAAGATTTGATGTATGAGATTCAGATTCGCACCACTAAAATTTATAGTGCAATCGATACCCAAATGATATGTCTTGAATAAAAAAAAAAAATGAGCTTCCCAATGCTCAAATTGGAACAAAAGCCCCCAACAAATCTCATATTAAAAAAAGATGGAAGTTTTAAAATTATAGTTTAAAAAATAAAAAAATTCAATTTTTTAAAAATATAAAAATATAAAAAATTTAAATTTTAATGTTATCTAAATCATATCAGACTAATCAAACTAAAAATTGGTTGAGTATCGAACCGAGTTAAAAAAATGATTGAAATGGTAGTTGAATAAATTTTAAATTGGTTTGACCAATTGATTCTTAGAATGACTGGCCTGACCGGTTCAAAACAAATAAATTAGAAAAAATTAGAAATTATAAAATTATAAAAATCGATTCAACTATCAATTCAAATGGGTTTTTAGCCTAGGTCAACCAGCCCGTATCAGTTCATGGGTCAATCGAATTTTAAAATTTATACTTTTTTAGCACTCAACATTTACAATATCTTTTTTCAATTTGGTCCAAACCCTTTAAAATATTAATTTTTTTAATATTTTAAAAAACATAAAATTTTAAAATTAAAATTTTTAAATAAAAATATGAACAGAAAAAATATTTAAAATAAAAATATAAAAAATATAAAATCAATTTTATAAAAATCGAATCGGACCAGTTGGACCAAAAATCGGGGGGTCAACCAGTTTTTTACCTCTCTCTGAACCAATACTCCAACCAATTTCTGGTTGAGCTGATTTGATCCAATTTAGAGAACACTAAATTCTAGAATTTTCTATAATTTTAAATTTTTTTAATTTTAAAGAGTTTTTATTTTCTATAATTCTAATTTTTTATTTTTTTAATATGAAAATTTTTTTGGGTTAGATTGTATGGGTTGACTTGATCAGCATTTATAGACTTTAATCAATTTTACAACCTGTTTTCATTCAATTACAATTTTAATTTTGTGTAAGGGTTTACTTGACCAGACTTTAATCAATTTTACAACCTGTTTTCATTAAATTTACAATTTTAATTTTCTGTATGAATTGACTTGACCAGCATAGACATTAATCAAGATTATTTATTTATATATTAATTAAAGCTTATCATATATATAAATAATTTTTTTTATGTCGTGTGATGCAGAAATTAAGTTATAGTATAAATTTTAGTATTTGATATTTATTTGTTAATATTTTAATACATGTTATGAATATCTTTCTAAGTGAATGTCCATCATGATAAAGATAAGGTTTTGATATACTTTAAATTCTAATAGTTATTAGAATTATATCTATATTTCTTTTATACTTTATATCCCTATAAATAGAGATTCTGATGAAGCATTGTAATCATCCATTTGATCAATAAAGTACATTCTTTATTATTTTCATATTTTCATATTTTCTTTGTTCTTTATTCTCTCCGTCTCTCTTTATTTTATAACACGTTATCAATACGATCTTGCTCATAATGATAGTTCCTTTTATCGACGATCAAATTTATCCTCCATGATTTTCAATTTCTTTGATGGCAAGATGTAAAGTTTTTACATGAAGTTTCTTTTATTTAATGTTTCATATCTGATTATTATTTTTCATTCTTCTTTCATTATATGTTATCATTGTTTTGATTAACTTATTTTACTTTTTGTTCTTAAGGATGGTGAAAGATTTGATACCGTTATCTATATGAAATCAAGAATATTTTCAAACGATCTCATACCTTCTAGTGATGACGATGATGTTAAAAATCTTCAGATCTTGATTTGAAATCTCACGCATATTTGTGATGGTGATTATGAAACAAAGAATCTATTGGGATGTTTATAAGTCCGTCCTATTAGATTTATTGCATTCCCTGAAGTGAATGCAAACATAAAGAAAATAAAAGATATAATAATCGACCACTAAAAGTGGGAACATAGTAATAAATAAGAGAACAATGAGAGTTCTCAAGATAATTCTTCAAAGGGTAAAGATAACTTATGTTATCAATGTGATATGAAATATTATTACCCACATATGTGACATATGCCTAAATATTTTGTTTCTGTTAATATTCTTTGAGGAAGGATATGAGAATGTAGTAATAAATTCTATCATTATAGATAGAAAATATTTATCATATTTGGTACTAAAACAAACAAATATTATTCCAATATTTGATAATAGAAAATTAGTTGAAAGCTCTAGAAGAGCTAATAGATTAATATATTGTGATGGTTAATCCATTGGTTTTAAAATATATTTATAACGGATCTTATATTGAGATTCTGAATGAGTAAAATATTATATTTCATATGAATCACTATTGCTATAAATATTTATTTTGAAAGGATGAAAAAGAGAGGATTGAGTTATTAATTTATATTTATTTTATAATCTTTGTGATCTTCTTTTGTCATCATCCACATTAAGGGGTTGAAAGCAAAATATTTCACTGTGAAAGATCTATTTATGAGTAATAAATTATGATAATTCTATCTAAAACTCGTTATGGTTGGATGCACCTGAAGTTGCAATTTTTTTTTTTAGATATTTGAAGATTTTGGCATATTCCCTAAAGCGAATATTGCATATAATTATTTAAAAATTATATTTATTGACTTGGTGGCATTATAGACTTCACTTTGATTTAGACATTTCCAGTAGTAAATGTCACAATATTACTTATATGTGGATACAAAATTAAAATGAGTGATAATAAAATTATCAACTTGTTACAATTTAGTACAATTGAAACACATGTTAAAGTAAACCAGAAGTTTACTAATACAAATGTGTTTACTACTTGGCGTGACCAGTTAGACCATCTTGGATTATATATGATGTGAAAATTAATTGAGAATTCATATGGACATCCATTAAAGAACTAGAAGATTCTTTAATTTAAAGAATTCTCATTTGTTACTTGTTCTCAATAAAAATTGGTTCTTAGAAACTCACTAGCTAAAGTTGAGATTTAATGTCTTGCATTTTTGAAATGAATATGGGCCCATTCATCCACCATGTGGATGGTTTTGATATTATATGATTTTGGTAGATGCATCTACAAAATAATCACATGCGTTATCAACTCGCAACCTATCGTTTGCGAGATTGCTTGTTTAAATGTTTAATTTCAAATTATGCAACTAAAACAATTCATCTTGCTAATGTTGGTGAGTTTACATCCCAAGTTTTCAATGATTATTGCATGTCAATTGGGATAAAAGTTGAACATCCTGTAACTCATGTTCACACACAAAATGATTTAGCTAAATTGTTTATCAAATGCCTCCAACTAATAATTAAATCATTACTTATGAGAAAAAAAACTTTCTATTTCAACATGAGATTGTATTGATTTACATGTTGTATGTATCAAGCCAATAAATTATAAATACTCCTCATTACAATTTATTTTTGGTCAAGAGCCAAATATTTCCCATCTTACAGTTTTTTGGATGTGTGGTATATGTTCCAACTGCTCCACCACAACGCATAAAGATGAATCATTATAAGAGATTGGGAATCTATATTTATATGAGTCTCCTTATAATATTTTTGAGTTGTTAATTCGATATTTAGTTATGACAAGAGTTGTCAGTTTTCCCAATATTAGGGAGAGAGAATAAAAAGCTGGATTAATAAAGTATTTGAAATGAATTATCAATGTCTAAGATCCTCGTACAAAGCAATGTGAACCAGAAGTTCAACAGATAATTCATTTTACAAATCAACTGCCAGATTCATTAAATCTCACATACCAGCTGAAAATTCTTCAATACGAATTGATGTCCTAATAGGGAAAACTATTAATGCAAAAGAAAGTAATTCATGCATGAAGCGTGGAAGATCGGTCGATTCCAAAGACAAAAATCCTCATAAAAGTAAAGGAGCAAACATTCAAGATGGTGATATAGTGGAGGCGGGTGTTCTTGAAGAGACCCATAACATAACTAATTATAAAACTCAAGAAGAGATTCAGGTACCTAAAAGTGAAAAAGAAAATGATGAAAATAAAGAGATCTCGATAAATTATGTCAATACAAGAAAAAGATGGAACTGAAAAAAAAAAGTAGTTGTCGACAATAATTTTACTTATAATATTACTATTAAAATAATAAAAGAAAATGAGGATCTTGAGCCTAAATCTACTAAGGAATGTAAAAATAGAAAAGATTGGCCAAAATGGAAAGATGCAATTCAAGCAAAACTGAGTTCACTTTCTAAACATGAAGTTTTTAGACCTGTATTCCAAACACCTAAAGGTGTAAAAGTCGGTGGGATATAAATGGGTATTTTTGTTAAAACAAAATAAAATTGATGAAGTCGTAAGATATAGAGCTCGCCTTGTAGCAAAGACTTTTTGCAAAGGCCCGGCATTTATTATGAAGAGGTATATTCTCCTATGGTGGATGCAGTCACATTTAGATATCTTATTAGTTTGGCAGTATGTGAAAAACTTAACATGCATCTAATGGATGTTGTTACATCCTATTTATATGGTACACTTGATAGTGAAATTTATGTGAAAATTCTTGAAGGATTTAAAATCCCAAAAATATATAAAGTTTCTTGAGAAAATTGCTCGATCAGATTAAAGAAAAGTTTATATGGAATAAAACAATCTAGACGCATGTGGTACAATCTTCTTAATGAATACTTGTTAAAAAAATGTTACAAAAACGATCCAATTTGTCCATGTGTCCTTATAAAAAAAAGTTTGGATCAGATTTTGTGATAATTATTGTTTATGTTGATGATCTAAATATTATTGGAACTCCTCAAGAGCTTCAAAATACAATAAATTGTTTAAAGAAAGAATTTGAGATGAAAGATCTTGGAAAAATAAAGTTTTATCTTGGATTACAGATCGAACATTTAAAAGATGAAATTCATGTTCATTAATCAACTTACATGGAAAGGATATTAAAGATATTTTACATGGATAAAGCATACCCATCAAGTACTCCAATGGTTGTACGATCGTTAGATATGAATAAATATCAATTTTCTCATTGCAAGAATGATGAAGAGTTTCTTGGTCTTGAAGTGTCATATCTAAGTGCTATAGGGGCATTAATATATTTTTGCAAACAACACAAGACCTGAAATAGCTTTCACTGTAAACTTGTTAGCAAGATTTAGTTCTTTTCCAACATGTAGACTTCGGAATGGAATTAAACATATATTTAGATATTTCAGAGGGACTATTTATATGAGGTTATTTTATTCAAATAATTCAAAATCTCTATTAGTTAGCTATGCTGATGTTGGATACTTATCAGATCCACATAAAGGTTGATCTCAAACAAGATATTTATTTACATGTGGGGGTACTACCATATCATGGCGTTCGATAAAGCAAACATTAACTACTACTTCTTCAAATCATGCAGAAATAATTGCAATGAATGAGGCAAGTAGAGAGTGTGTTTGGCTAAGGTTATTGACCCAACATATCTAGAAGGTATGTAATTTGCCTTTACAGGAAAAGATGTCAACTATCTTATATGAAGATAATGCAGCATGTATAGCTCAATTGAAGGGTAGCTATATCAAAGGTGACAGAACGAAACATATTTCACAAAAATTATTCTTCACCCATGATCTTAAGAAAAGAGGTGATATAAATGTTCAACAAATTCGTTCTAGTGAGAATTTAGCAGATCTTTTCAGTAAGGCATTGCCAACTTCAACATTTGAAAGATTATTACACAAGATTGAAATACACAAGATTGAAATGCGTCAACTCAAAGATGTAAGCCATCAGGGGGAGTCTAAAAACAAGTTACTCTTTTCCTTTAATCAAGGTTTTGTCCCGTTAGGTTTTCCCGGTAAAGGTTTTTAACGAGGCAACTTGTAATAGAATATTGTGTAGTTTTTTTTCTTCATTAGGTTTTTTTATCCCACAGGGTTTTTCCTAATAAGGTTTTAATGAGGCACATTATCTACCAATAGACATCCAAGGGCTGTTATGAATACCTTACTAAGTGGATGTCCATCATGATAAAGATAAGGTTTTGATATACTTTAAATTCTAATAGTTATTAGAATTAGATCTTTATTTCTTTTATACTTTTTATCCCTATAAATAGAGACTTTGATAAAGCATTGTAATAATCCCTTTGATCAATAAAGTACATTCTTTATTGCTTTCATATTTTATTTGTTCTTTATACTGTCCGTCTTTATTTATTTTATAACAATACAAAATTTGTAACGTTTCAATAATACAGAAAGTGAAAAGAAAATAACATAAATGTTTAATTTTTAGAATTATGATGTATTGTATTAGGATCAATACAAAGTTCAATTTAAAATTTTAAAAGATTTTACAAAATATTGAAAAAATATGATTAGTTATTTGAAATGTATGTAATTAACATATAGCTCATGGTTATAATTTTTATTATATTTTCAAATATCACCCTCAAATTGAATTTTGAGAATTTTGACATAATTGAATTTATGTGACCTATATTAAAATTGTAAGAATATTACGTTGTAAGCATAAAAATTTAGGTTCGTTTCAAAGCAATCCTATTCTACTCCCCCAATTATAAACAAATGCATAATATATTAATAATTAAATATTAAAGTAACAAATACTAAATTAGACATAAAAAATAAGTAAAAATATAACCATAATGTATTTATATACCTATACATATTGCACGAGGAAAAAATAACAATAATAATACGACATCAGAATAAACAATATACTAAAGTGTACATTAAAACATGAGGGATTAAGAAGAAAGCTCCCCCAAGACCCTTTTGGATGTTTAGCAGAAAAAAAATGCTGAAAAAAAATAAGCCTCGAGAAATCCCACATGAAAATTCATACACACCTTTGAATAGCCTTGTATCTAGGCAGAAGCAAAGCAGAAAATAATAACCCAAATAAACACACACACACACACACACAAAAAAAAAAAAAAAAAAAAAAAAAAAAAAAAAAAAAAAAAAAGAAGAAGAAGCAAAGAAACGGGCGGGGAAGGCAGAAGCAAATCACAAAATAATAACCCAAAACCCATCACTCTCGGGTTCTCCGATTTCTTGGGCAATGAGGCTCTGTTCATAAGTCCCAATGGTGAGAAGGGTGCACAGAGGAGATTGAAATGTTTAAGTTTTGAATGTTGTGAAGTGATCTTATGGCTTTTGAGTGGATTTCTTGAAGACCTAATGTCAGATTTGAGAAGGAGACGCAAATAAGAATTCTCCGGTGCCATTATTTGGGTCGGAAGTGATGCCGGCGCGGTGGTCCGGTTGACAGTGGCTGAGAAGACTGGAAGAAATGAAAAAAAAAATTATATTTTTGGGAAATTATTCGGTAAAATATTAAAAAAAAAAAAGGACACATCTTTATTTTTAACTTAAAAGTGCTCGTAGATTATAAGTGCTCGTAGAATAGAAAAATTATACTCTCAATATTATGTACGAGTAAAACTTAATTTGATTCGAAAAAATTGCAGAAAAGAATTTGAATTTTAAGGTAATCAAATTGAATTATTTAAGTTATTTGAATCAACTCAAATAAATAATTCAAGTTTAAGTTGAATTTTAAAATTCGAATAATAAATTGGTATAAATACCTATTTGGTCCCTATTAATTTTGAAAATGAATAAATTAGTCTCTCTAAAAAATTACAAAATAATTCAAAATAATTTTTAAAATTTAAAATATTTATAAAAATTTAAAAAAATTTTAAAAAAAATCCTAAAGAATATATAAAGAAAGTTAAAATTTTAAAAAATTTCTAAAATAATAATTTTTGGACTTAAATAAGTTAATTAATTATTCAAGTTTATCATATTAAAGTATTTATTTTAAATTCTTCTTTGAAAATATTTTCAAATATATATTGTTTCAAATTTATGTGCTCTAAAATATAATTAATTATACTGTAACAAAATTTTAATTTAATTTGAATAATTTCACTCAATTCGAAAAAAATTCAAATCAAGTTACTATGACAAAATAGGACTCGTTAACTTGAATTTTTTGACTCGATTCGATTGAATGTTCATCTCTAGTCAATATATTAAATACTTACACTGTGTTTTTTTAATTCAATTTTGAAAAAAATTAAAATGAATTATTTTTTGATTAATTTTTATGGGTTTTTTAAAATTTTTTTGTTGGGTTAAAAAACTTAAAGGTTCTCATATTTTGAAATTTAAAAAATTCTAACATTATATTCTGACCAATAATGTCATGTGGCACCTTATGATTAGACCATGCATCTTGACAAGTAAAAAATCTAATACCGTTAGTAAAAATAACAACGTTGATAAACGACGTCAAAGTTCAAATACCAAAATTGATATTTTAAAAGTTCTGATACCACATTAAAAGATTTATCAAAGTTCAATATCAAATCTAACATTAAGCTACTTTTTATTAATTATAGAAAATGGGATATGCATTTTAAATTAATTCATAATCATTATGTTTACCAATAATTCTAAATATATTATTTATTATTATTGTATTTTGAGCTAGTTAAATAAAAATATTAAATCAATCCATGTAAATATGTAGATCATTTGCTTTAAATATATTATCATTTAAAACAATTATTTTTAAAAAACTAATTAAATCCATCATTTAAAATAAATATATTCTTTCTAAAACTACACTTTCAAATTTAAATACATTAATTAAAATAAAATAATTAAGTAATCAAAATTTTTCTTTAAATTGAATTTTTAAAAAATATTTGAATATTTTTAAATAGCTAAATAATTTTTAAAAATGAAATTAGAGTTAGAAATTGAATTATATCACTAATTATGGGTAAAATACCCAAATATACCAAAAAAATTTAAAATTTACGGAATTGGGCCAATTTCTAGAAAATTTACGGAAAAGGGCCATTTCCCATCAAAACGCGTCCACGTCAGCGCGTTTTGAGGGGAAATGGCAGGAAAGCGCGACTTTAGGGGCGCGTTTTGCCTTTCCAAAGGTCAAAATTTTTTTGACCGTTGGGCCCAACGGTCAAAATTTTACCCTATAAAAAACCCCAACCCTTTTATTTTTTTTCACACTTTAATCCTTCTCTCAATTTTCTCTCAAAGTCCTTGAAATTTACTCTCAAATTTCAAAATAGTCCTTTACTATTTACAAAAAAGCCTTTTTTAATTTTTTTAATATATTTTTTTTGGAAAATTTTAAAATTTTTGATCATATTACAATGGCCGGGGAATTACTTTGTCTAGACAACAAGCACATCTCCGTCGACCAAATGCAAATGGTAAGTTTTAATTTTAATTTTTCAATATTATTTAATATTTTTTAGGTTTATGCAATTTTAATTAATTTTTATTTTATAATTTTTTAAACAGTCTGTAGATCGGGTGTTTCAATGTTATATTCGCAATATGCATAGTCCCCCATCGCCATTGACCGAGAATTACCTGCGGGAAGCGGGTTTTTGGCACGTGGCCACGATAGGTCGGGGGTTCAAGTTGGAGCCACCTTTGATCAGTGCGTTGATAGAGAGGTGGAGACCCGAGACGCACACTTGCCATCTTCCATGCGGAGAGTGTACCATCACTCTGGAAGATGTGCAGTTGCAGTTGGGATTGCCGGTGGACGGGTCGGTAGTCACCGGGTCCGCAACTTCTGGTGATTAGATGGCCGTATGCTACGAGCTTCTGGGTGCCATTCCAGATAACATTCAAGGAGGTCGGATCGAGATGGCCTGGTTACGAGACACATTCCCAGAGCCGAATGAGGGTTCGACCGAAATAGAGTGAATACGGCATGCTCGGGCATACATTCTTCAGATAATTGGAGGCTATCTGATGCCGGACCTTTCTAGAAACCTCGTACACTTGAGATGGCTGCTGAAACTTGTTGATTTTAGAGCAGCCGGTGAATTGAGTTGGGGGTCTGCCGTGCTATCGAGGTTGTATCGGGAGATGTGCGGGGCGACGCGGCCGAGTAAAGCAAAAATTGGAGGTTGCCTATCACTACTGCAGTCATGGACATGGTTTCGATTTCCATTTTTACGTCCTCGACTCGACCACCCATATTCATTCCCACTGATAACGAGGTAAATTTAATGTTATATTTTACAATTATTACGTAGATTTATAGTATAATTGTATGCTAAAAATTTATTTAATTAGGTGGAACCATTCGGCGAGTCATGCTGGAATACCTACCTCGCTTGAAGATATACGGCTTCTATTGGACCAATGGTCGGAATCACAAGTAAGTTTCGAATTTCGTATTTATAATTTAGTATTTCGTATTTAGTGTCTAGTATTATGTATATAACTAATATTTTGGTAATGTTAATATAGTTTCAATGGACACCGTACGAGGATCCAAAAATTCGGGCAGTAATTCTGGAGGAGTTCTTGTAAAATCTGAACAGTTGGCACGTGAAGGTCCCATTGATCAACTATGCGACCGTGGAGATGCACTAGTCAGATTGGGTTCTGCGACAATTTAGATTCCGACAACCGATTCCCGTGCCACCTGAGGTGCTCGATGATGAGCACAAAGTGGACTTACGGCAATTGTACATGGATTGGCCAAGATTTTGGTCAGCATATATCGAGACGTGGGAGAACCGGTATGACTATTTACCTAACCGGGAACCAATCGTCGTTCCTGAGTTAGCATGCATGCCGGAATACATGCCATGGTTTAGGATCCATGGTAAGCCGTATTTGTTGTCGGAAGAAGAGAGGTGACGGCAACTTCATCAACAAAGGGAACGTCGGGGCCCCTTAAATCCAAGGAAAAGGGGTAATGAGACGGGGCCATCAACAGTGCCGACACAGTCACCGGGCCCATCAACAGCGCCCACACAGTCACCGGGCCCATCAGTTCAGCCGACGACACCGACATCACAGCCTTTACCCTTTATGCCAGGTGCATACCCTACCCCTTATATGTATCCTAACCCATATATGTTTCCTTTTCCCAGTCCCGGCCTAGGTTAGAATGCATGGCCGGGTTCGAGTCCGTTCCCAACTACTCAGGCTAGCCAGCCGATCTTGAGGCCGTCGTCGCGTGAGGGATCACAGGAGGCGCCGTCGGGGAGCACTTCTTTCTACCAGTCTTTTTCGCCATACGGGATTCAGACACCCGCGCCGTGGTTTATGCAAACACCTCCGGGGTCGTTATTTTGTCAAGGTGGGTCATCCTCGCAACACCCACAACCAGACCCACTGCCGGAGGAACCGGAATCCCCGCCCGAGGTTCCACAACCTCACGGAAGCTAGAAGAAGGAGGAATCGGTAGCAGAATCGCGACCGCCCCGTGTGGCACTCGATTCCACGCATCAACATTGATTCGGATTGGCTTTTTTATTTTTTAAATTGTAATAAATTTTTTTATTTTTAATAAAAAAAGTTGTTTTTTATTTGTGTTTGTAATTTAGTTTTAATATCTTCACTAAAATAGAAGTTGTTTATTTTTTTGTATATAATTTAATTTGAATTTTTTTAATAAAATAAAAAGTTATTTTTTATTTTTTTGTAATTTAGTTTTAATATATTTAATAAAATAATAGTTGTTTAATTTTTTAATTGTAATTTAATTTTAATATATTTAATAAAATAGAAATTATTTAATTTTTTTATTGTAATTTAATTTTAATATATGTAATAAAATAAGAAGTTGTTTTTTATTTTTATATTATTATAGTTTAGTTTTAATATATTAAATAAATAAGAAGTTTTTTTTTTATTTTTTGTAATTTAGTTTTAATATATTAAATAAATAAGAAGTTTTCTTTATTTTTTATTTTATTGTAATTTAATTTTAGTATATGTAATAAAATAAGAAGTTTTTTTATTTTTATTTTTGTGCAACTTAGTTTTAATATATTTAATAAAATAAGAAGTTTTTTTATTTTTATTTTTTTGTAATTTAGTTTTAATATATTTAATAAATAAGAATTTTTATTTTTAATAAAATAATAGTTGCTTATATGTTTTTGTAATTTAATTTTAATATCTTTTATAAAATAGAATTTGTTTAATTTTTTTAAATTTAATTTTAAAAATAAATATCCAATATTTGAGGAAAGAGAAAAGTGCGCCATTGGGGATGCGCTTTGTGCCACATCAGCAAAGCGTGTCCTCGTAGGCGCGCTTTTGCTTATGTGGCACAAAGCGCGTCCCCAGGGGCGCGCTTTCCTGCCGTTTCCCTTCAAACGCGCTTACGTGGACGCGTTTTGATGGTAAATGACCCTTTTTCGTAAATTTTCTAGAAATCGGCCTAATTCCGTAAATTTTAAATTTTTTTGGTATATTTGGGTATTTTACCCACTAATTATGTAAAATATTGGATGTAAAAAATAAATTGATGAGATAATTAAAAATAAAAATACACAAACATATCTTAATATATAAAAAATTCATACAAATTTATAATATTTTAAACACTCAAAAAAATATACATACATTTTTTTTACTTTTTTCAACTTTCTTTTCTTTCTTTCTTTCCTATCTCTTTTTTATTACCTGAGAAAAAAAAAACACCTAGACAGAAGTGATTTGCATGAATAGTGCACATATTACAAGGTTATACTATAAATCTACTTCTAATCACTTTCATAACTCACACTTAAATTTTTTACTATTTTAGTGCTTGTTTTAGAGTTTCTTCATTTCAAAAATCATGAGAGAAGACTTATAATTTAAATCATTTTTATATTACATTTATTTATATATAGTCAGATAAATTTTTTATATATAATATATAATATTAATTATTGACTATATATTATTTATATCATATCATATATATTTTATATTACAAGGTTTTGATTAAATAAGAAAATAAACATGTTCACATTACAATTTTTTAACACGTGGCAATCTTCATTTCAAGCAGTTTACTATAAATTTCACATTTATTAACATTTTCATTGCTCACACTTACACTATAAATAAGTGTTAATTTTTTTTAACTGTTTACATAAGCTCTTTAGAATTGTAATTTAGTTATCTGTGCCTCGTTAGATGGGATCAATATTAAAACCTCGAAATAAAAAAGCTTTTGCATTATAATTGTTGTCGAAACCATTTTTAAGTTTTTTTTTAAAACAGGGATCGACTTTAAAAACGAAAATGGAGTCGCCACCAATCCCTTTTTGCTTGGGTGTGATCGGATCACCTTATAAAACATTTTATTTCAAAACATTGATTTTGGCCTACGAAATTCTAGAAAACGGGTTCGAGAGTCGGTTACGTACGAGGAAGGATTAGCACCATCGTAACGCCCAAAATTGGTACCAGATTGATTAGTTATTGTTGATAAACCGTAAAAGTAACATATTTTAGGCCCATATTTAGTATGCTTTTGGATGATTTAAGCCTTGATTTATGTAATTTGGTGCTCTTAATCCTTTGTTTTCATGTTTTATACCCAGGAGAGCACCCAATGATGAAAAGAACGGAAAACGGGCCCAAAACGGAGTAAATGGGCCATATCACGAAATCGACACGGCCTGGGCCCAAGATCACACGGCCTTGCCTCATTCAACAGGCTCGAACACGGCCTGGCCATGACTTACACGGGCGTGTGCCATGGGCGTGTCCCTGTCGCAGGAAAAAAGAGTTTCATTCGGATTTAGATACGTCGGGGCAAAGAAATATATTCAAAAGCCTATATAAACACCCTAAGTATGACCAGAAAAGGAAGAACCCACAGCTTTAGTCAGGGGGCGTCCGACTAGGCCAGAGAAGGCAGATTTGTGGACATTTACTCGAAGATAGCTAGTTGATCCATCTCAAGAAGCCGGAGTTATACTCAAGACGGAGGATCTCTCCTTCAATTCCTTCAGGGGGTTTTAGGGATTTCTCATGTTTTGTTTTATCTTTTCTTTTGAGATTTTTTCTTTTATTGTTATGAACTAAACCCTCAGATACCTAAGGGGGATGAAACCTAAGATGAATCTTGTTATCATTTGCTGAACTATATGATAAATATTTGACTTGTTCTTAATTATGTGTTCTTAATTCTTGTGTTGATATTTCCAGGATATTAATTCAAGTATGATGTGCTTAGGTGGAGGAGCAAAAGTCCTTGTCTAAGGGTAGATCTAGCATAATTAAGCGGAGTTGATCGTGCGCCTAGAGATAGGGTGACGAGATTTTGCCGAATTAGGGTGAAACCTAATATGGAAGTCCATATATCGAGTTAATGCGATTTTAGGGGTTTTAATTAGAAAGAGATTTCAATTAATCAACCTAGGGTTAGACATTGGTCACCTCGAGAGAGGGATTAATATAACTTAGGGAATCTTACAGATCAAGTCAAATGAATAAATCGTCTGGTTCAGAGTTAGATAACAAGTAAAGTCTAAGTGGATTCTTCCTTGGGTGTCGTTTTAATCAATTGGTTTTTCCTCAAGTTATTTTCCCAATTTCATTCTTCTTTGTCTTAAAGTATTTAGTTTTGTTGTTAGTTAATTTTAGATTATATAACAAATCTCTTAATTCTTAGGCTAAATAATAAAAAGAGAGTTAGTATTAGTACTTTTGGTTCTTTTGGGTTCGACATTCCGGTCTTGCCTAAACTATACTACTGTTCGATAAGTGCGCTTGCCTCAAAATCATTGTCATAGTTAGTTTCCAGGTTCGATCATTCTTTTTATAAATTTTAAGACTCTGACACGCAATCAAGTCTTTGGCACCATTGCCGGGGAACTGAAATATTAAGAAAGCTTAATTTTTATTACTTTAGCCATATTTATTTTTTTATTATTAAATTTTATTTTTTTTTCTAAATTTTCTTTCTTTCTTTCTTCTGTTCCTTTTAGGTACCTCTAGTTTATGACTAGAAGGAACCCGACATGACACTTACTTTACGACAGTGATATTGAAGGTACCGTTTGTAGAAATCGCAGAGAGATAACGCGAAGCCTAAACTACATAAACGAAGAGCAAGAAGCTGAAATAAATATCACAGAAGAGATGGCTGAAAATAATCCGCCACCTCCAGAGATGGTCGAACATCATGCTCCACGTACTATGTATGATTATGCTAAACCTAGTTTAACAGGAATTGAGTCTAGTATTGTTAGGCCTACTATTGCTGCAAAT
This sequence comes from Gossypium bickii, assembly GCA_025503065.1. NCBI lineage: Eukaryota > Viridiplantae > Streptophyta > Magnoliopsida > Malvales > Malvaceae > Gossypium > Gossypium bickii. The sequence continues at coordinate 18,530,690 of CP106710.1, read as the reverse complement.
AATTTTGAACTGAAACCTAACACTATACAGATGATACAATAGTTTGTTCAGTTTGATAGTTTGCAGGATGGGGACCCTAACACACACTTAGCGAATTTTCTAGAATTTTGTGATACCTTCAAGATAAATGGCGTTTCTGATGATGCTATCCGTCTTCGGTTATTTCCCTTTTCCCTGAGGAATAAAGCTAAACAGTGGTTACATTCTCTTCCACGAGGATCAATCACTACATGGGATCAAATGACCGAAAAATTTTTATTAAAATATTTTCCACCGGCCAAAACGACCAAATTAAAGAATGATATCTCTTCTTTTGTGTAGATAGATTCAAAGACACTTTACGATGCATGGGAGAGATACAAGGATTTGTTGAGAAGGTGTCTACACCATGGATTACCCTTGTGGCTACAGGTCTAAACTTTTTACAACGGTGTGAACCTTTCCACAAGGCAACTAATCAATTCAGCCACCGGCGGAACCCTGAACAACAAAACTTCTAAACCAGCCTACGAGTTTATAGATGAGATGTCACTGAATAACTATCAGTGGCAAGTTACAAGGACAAGGCCAGCCAAGGCAGCTGGAGTTTTCAACATTGACGCAGTAACCGCATTATCAAATCAGGTAGTGCTGTTGCATAAAAAATTTGATAGTTTCTATGGTTCTTCATAGGCACATCCAGTTATGTAGTGCGACGCAAGTGAAGGAGTGGTGAATCTCGAGTACCCACCCTACGGACAGAGCATGGAGAGTGAACAAATGAACTATATGGGTAACAATTTCTGATCTAACAATAACCCTTATAGTAATACTTATAATCCAGGTTGGAAGAACCATCCGAATTTCTCATGGGGTTTGGAAGAACCACCCTAATTTCTCATGTGGTGGTCAAAGAAACCAAAGGCAAGAACCATCACAAAACTTCCAACAACAGCCCTACCCACAGGAAAAGAAGCTGAACCTTGAAGAAGTGCTGACAAACTTCATTGCAGCCTCAGAAACACATTTCCAGAAGGTAGAAACAAAACTTGAGGCATTTTCACAGGAGTTCAAGGATCAATTCGGGCAACTTGCTAAGCAGATTTCTAAGAGACCACAGGGAAGACTACCGAGCAATACTGAGACTAACCCAAGGGAGCAAGTTCAAGCCATAACAGCTCAAGATTGTGAAGGGTTAGACGAGCCTAATTTGAAGTAAAAGAATATGGTAGAAGAAGATATGGTTGAGTCAATAAAAAGTCAAAATCAGTAATTAAAGAGCACAAACCTCGCATACCATATCCCGAAGCAATAACGAAAGACGACACAGAGGAATAGTTTGGTAAGTTTCTTAAACTTTTAAAGAAATTACATATTAACTTACCGTTTCTTGAAGCTCTTTCACAGATGCCAGATTCCAGGAAATTCTTAAAGAAACTATTGACAAATAAGCGGAAGATAGACGAGGAATCACATGTGGAACTGGACGCAGTATGCTCAACAATGTTGTAAAATAAACTACCACCAAAATTAAAAGATCTAGGGAGTTTTACAATTTCATGCTTGATTGGTAGCTTATCTATTCATAATGCGTTAGCTGATTTAGGGGCAAGCATAAATGTCATGCCTTATAAATTGTTTAAACAATTAGGTCTAGGGAAACCCAAACAAACTAGGATAAACATTCAATTAGCTGATAAAACTATTAGAGTTCCTAGGGTATAATTGAAGATGTACTTGTGAAAATTGATAAATTCGTATTCCCAGTAGACTTTGTCATTTTAGACATGGATGAGGACAACACGATCCCCCTAATTTTAGGAAGACCATTCTTAGCAACTGCCAGGACTAAAATTGTTGTTGATGCAGGCGAACTCATACTTTGTGTAGGTGAGGAGACAGTCACTCTTCAAGCCCTCGACTCAGCTAGAACATCAAGTAACCAAGGTGAGAAAGTAAATTCTATTAATAACAATTCGGTTAACCCTTCTTTTCAAGAAACACCACAAAAGAACACAACTGAGTCCGATCCTAGACCCTGTGCCAACAAGGAAATAACTCACGAGGAATAAGGGATTCAGATTGATGAACTAGAAGAACAGGGGAAGACGCATCTTAAAGAAGAACTAGGGATACCCAAAGTAGGACCAAGGCCACCCTACGAGACAAACATATTCAAAATTGGAGATCAGGTATTACTAGATAAAGTAGACCCATGAGTGTCCCCTCTTGATCCTAACACCAGCAAGGAAATCCCTTTCAAGGTAATCGATGTTTTTCCATACGTAATAGTCGAGGTAAGTAACCCTATGTTCAGTACTTTCAAAATAAACGCTACTCGTCTTACACTCTATCATGATAATGGAACTACCTGCACGAGGAAGGACTTTCAACTCCTCAAACCACCATGAATATACAAAGGAGAGGAGAGTCTAGCTTAAGACTATAAACGAGCGCTTCTCGGGAGGCAACCCGAGTACTAACCCCATTAACTTCTGCATTTTTCATCTTATTTATATTATTTTATTCTTTTTTTACAACACCTAACTTTAAACTAACCAAAAATACAGAATTTCAAGCCACACGGCCTTACACACGGCCGTGGCCGTGGCCGTGTGGGTACAAAGAATCTCCATACTGACATGGCAGAACTATACAAGTCAGAAAGAATCAATCTTTCAGAGTCACGGACTCCAACCACCACCTCACAGGCACCGATAAAACTCCACGACCGTACGATGCGGCCGTGGTCGACACTGTTAGATTACACACGGGCGTGGCGACTTGAGCATGGGCGTGGGAGAAACGAACAAAGCCCACCACGGCCATGCGATATGGCCATGTGAGATGGCACGCCCATGAGACACGGGCGTGTGAATGTACCTGACTTGAGAATTCTATTTAAACCACCCACCTCTCCCTCTTCTCACCTAATTCTCACCCTTCTTCCTCCCTTACACCCTTCTACACCCTCCATTCTCAACATTCTTTGTTCTCATAGTATTCCTCTCAATCTTTTGGCCATGTCGAAGAAACGGAAGGATTCAAGCACAGTCCTCCTTAGGGAGACCGATCCACATAAGTTCATGCCGGCCGCTTCATTCACTCGACAAGCCAAGGGTCTTTGAGACCATTTATCTTTTGTTTTACTTTTATCTTCTCCTTTATTTTCCTTCTCTTTGACTATCTTATGCTTAATTTAGTTTATTTTATTTTAGTTTCTTAGTGTCAGGTTCAAAAGGCTACTAGGGAATTACACCAGAACCACGACCACCGCCTCAACGTAGCCTTCGAAGTTCTAAAGGCTTGAGAACCACGCCACTTCCGCCACCGCTAGCACCTCCACAGCCTTAGAGGTCACACTTACATCGCGAACCATCCAACAGTAAGGACTATTTGGTCCATTTATCTTTCAATTTAATTTTATTTACATTTTTATTTCCTTTCTCTTTATCTTTCTTGTCTTTAATTTTATATTTAGTTTATTTTAAATGTGTCTTAATAATTCCTAGCTAATTTTCTACGAGCTCCTCAATTTCTTCATCTAGCGTAGAGCTCGGTAGTAGTCACCACCCCTATCGACTTCCAACTCTAGGAAACCATCCAAATTCTAGAAGTCTCACCTCCCTATCTCTCTTAAATTGCATATACATGTTTGTACATTGAGGGCAATGTACATCTTAAGTGTGGGGAGGGGGTGAATAGTTATTTCAAGAAAGTGCCTAACTTTCTGCATTATTCTCAAATCCCTGAATTATGCCTTGTCTTGAAGTAAGTTTTTCATATTATGATTAGAACAAAATTTTCCTTTGATTTATGATTTTTATTGAAATGTCTTGGATTAAGTCATTGATAATTGTGCATTGATGATTAAATTTGAAGAATATTAAAGAATCAAACATGATAAGTCTATTTTTCAAAAATTAAAAATTTACAAGGTTGACATCAAAAACCCATAATTTTCTGTGAGATGTTGAGCCTTTTAGAGCATATATTCTTTTTCTTGCTCACTTTATTTATTATGAGTGTGTCAACATTGATCTGTTATTCTAGAACTTGCATTGATTATACATGTCGAGACCACACCTTTGGTTTGATATACAGAGATGATAAAGGCACCTAGGTTTTAACCCACTCACTCCACTAAAAACCTACCTTCATAATTAACCCCTAGTGAACCCCGTTGATCCTAACAACCCTTTTCATTGACTCACCTACTAATATAAACCCAAACCCTTTGTATTTGTTATCTCCATTCTTTTTGACTACCCTATATCGAGATTTGATTTGATTGGTTGCCTTATTATTTTATTTTAGTAGTAAATTCATCATTTGACTTGTTCTTAAAAAAAATCGAAGTATATTCATTATTAGTTCTATGTTAGATGAGCTCATACATGTAAATTCTAACTCTCGAAGAGAAAAAGTTCGTATTATTAGTTTTCAATTGATGTAATTATTTAGGAGTAGTTATATTTCTAGCTAGGTAAATTGTCAGGTCAATCTCGATTCTAACCTTCTAATTCAGCCTTTATCCACACCTTTAACTCAAGCCCCATTACAACCTTGTTAAAGACCTTTTGATTTGCGTATCATCTCATTTTATCGTGGTGAAGATTTGATTTTCATGCAAGCCTATGGAATTAACTCTTCATGTTTGACTTTTGAGTGCTTAATCTTGAACCTTAAACACTTCGAGTGATTTGAGTGAATCTTTAGTGAGGATGTCAATTCTTGTCGATTTTAAATCAGAGGTAATTATTTAGATGAGGGGAAACACCTATGTTTTGTGCTATAAATGTGTGACTTTGATTGTTTGAATCTTTAGGACACTTTGAGTTGAATTATCCATGTATGAATTATCTTTGAATTATGATAAAGCATGATTGATGAATATTATGAATCAAGGAAGATCATTTTAATTGTAAGTCAAGAATTTTGCTTGAGGATAAGAAAAAGCTTAAGTGTAGGGGTATTTGATAAACCGTAAAAGTAACATATTTTAGGCCCACATTTAGTATGCTTTTGGATGATTTAAGCCTTGATTTATGTAATTTGGTGCTCTTAATCTTTTGTTTCCATGTTTTATACCCAGGAGAGCACCCAATGATGAAAAGAACGGAAAACGGGCCCAAAACAGAGTAAATGGGCCATATCACGAAATAGACACGGCCTGGGCCCAAGATCACACGGCCGTGCCTCATTCAACAGGCTCGAACACGGCCTGGCCACGACTTACACGAGCGTGTGCTATGGGGGTGTCCTTGTCACAGGAAAGAAGAGTTTCACTCAGATTTGGATACTTAGGGGCAAAGAAACATATTCAAAAGCCTATATAAACACCCTAAGTATGACAAGAAAAGGAAGAACCCACAACTTTAGTCAGGGGGCGTTCGACTAGGCTAGAGAAGACAGATTTGTGGAGATTTACTCGAAGATAGTCAGTTGATCCATCTCAAGAAGCCGGAGTTATACTCAAGACGGAGGATCTCTCCTTCAATTCCTTCAGGGGGTTTTAAGAATTTCTCATGTTTTGTTTTATCTTTTTTTTTAAGATGTTTTCTTTTATTGTTATGAACTAAACCATCAAATACCTGAGGGGGATGAAACCTAAGATGAAGCTTGTTATCGTTTGTTGAACTATATGATAAATATTTGACTTGTTTTTAATTATGTGTTCTTAATTCTTGTATTGATATTTTCGGGATATTAATTCAAGCATGATGTGCTTAAGTGGAGGAGCAGCAGTCCCTGCCTAAGAGTAGATCTAGCATAATTAAGCGGAGTTGTTCGCGCACCTAGAGATAGGGTGAGAGATTTTGCCGGATTAGGGTGAAACCTAATATGGGAGTCCATAGATTGAGTTAATGCAATTCTAGGGGTTTTAATTAGAAAGAGATTTCAATTAATCAACCTAGGGTTAGGCGTTGGTCGCCTCGAGAGAGGGATTAATATAACTTAGGGAATCTTACGGATCAAGTCAAATGAATAAATCGTCTGGTTTAAAGTTAGATAACAAGTGAAGTCTAGGTGGATTCTTCCTTGGGTGTCGTTTTAATCAATTGGTTTTTCCTCAAGTTATTTTCCCAATTTCATTCTTCTTTGTCTTAGAGTATTTAGTTTTGTTGTTAGTTAATTTTAGATTAATAACAAATCCCTTAATTCTTAGGCTAAATAATAAAAAGAGAGTTAGTATTAGTACTTTTGGTTCTTTTGGGTTCGACATTCCGGTCTTGCCTAAACTATACTACTGTTCGATAGGTGCGCTTGCCTCAAAATCATTGTCATAGTTAGTTTCCAAGTTCGATCGTTCTTTTTATAAATTTTAAGACTCTGACACGCGATCAATTGTCCTAATGTCGAAAATTCGAAAAGATTTGAAAACATTATTTCTTTAAAAACTTGAACAATTTGAGTTGGAACTTGAGATTCCTTTGTTCCGAAAGAAAACAAACATCACATCCAGCACGTTAGGACATGATGTTTTAAACCCTTGTAGCCAACATCATCTCATGATTTAGAAAATTCATTAAAAGGATATTTAGTTATTTAGTCAAATGGAAAATCAAAATCTAGCACGTTAGGGCACTATTTCCCGAATTTCTAAACACAAAACATTGCCTTATTTAAGAAAAAATTTTGGATAAAATGTAGTAATTAAAGGAGATTGATATTTTTAAACAAAGATTTAAAAACGAACAATCAAAATAAAAAATATAAATAATAGCAATTTTAAAGAATCTATGAAAAAAAATTAAAAATTTATTCACAAGATTAAATTCATGTATAAAAAAATAATAATATAAGGTAAATAATATACTCAAAACAATTAATGAATATTATAACAATTTAAAAAAAAGTATAAAAATGATATGGATAAATAAAAAAAAGTTAAAAAAACGCATAAGTCAACCTACCTCCCGCAATATGAGGATTCAACGAAATTCCGCCACCAAAATCTAACTTGAACGGAAGCAACTCAAAAAGAAACGAAGATGAGCGAAGAACAAAATAAGAACAGGCCACAGAAAATAAGAACGCAAAAGAGAGAGAAATTTGAGTGAATGCTCTCAAGAATTTTTATTACTCAAAACTCAAGTGTGTTTTATAATGAAGGGAGAGGCCTCTATTTATAGTTGAACCTCCCAAAATCCAACGGTACAGATCAATTACATTAACGACTAAGATTAAAAGGTATCTACAAATTTAATCTCTAAGATTACAAAATCATATCTTTTAAGATTGCATACCATATCTTCTAAGATTGCATATCATATCTAAGATTTGCATATCATATCTAAGATTGCATATCATATCTTCTAAGATTGCATACCATATCTTCTAGGATTGCATATCATATCTAAAATTTGCATATCATATCTAAGATTGCATATCATATCTTCTAGGATTACATATCATATCTAAGATTTGCATATCATATCTAAGATTGCATATCCTTGAAGATTGTGTTCCCATATACGTCAAGCTTGGAGATGGACCTTCAGTCTTTTCAAGTAATGGGCCATTTCGATCGGGCCAAATAATATATTTTGGACTGGACTTAGACTTTGTTTTATTATTTTGGGTTTATTATTTTTTTGTATGGGACTGGGCTAAATTGGCCTATTACAGCTGCCCCTCTTTGCTCATTGTCATGTAACGAGAATGGAGCATAGACTATAAAAGGACCAATTTTGCCCGGTCTTGCCGAGTCTTAACTTCTTGATCCTTATCTTCTTCAAGTAGTCTCTAACCCAACTACAACTTCAATGAGATTGAATCTGTAGCCTTAATCTTATTCTACTGCAACTTCAGGGAGATAAGACCTGCTCTTGTAGATTTAATCTACCCTACTATAACTTCAGGAAAGTGAGACTGGTATCTTTGATCTTGCTTCACTGCAATATTCAGGAAGACAAGATATGCTGTCTTCAGTCTGCTCCGTTGCAAACTTAGGGAGGCAAGTTAATATCTTCGATCTACTTCCTACAACTTCAGGAAGATAAGATCTGCTGTTTTCAGTCTGCTCCACTGCAAACTCAGGGAGACAAGCTAATATATTCGATCTGTTTCCTACAACTTTAGGAAGATAAGATCTGCTGTCTTCAATCTGCTCCGCTGCAACTTCAGGGAGGCAAGACTAACATTTTCGATTTGTTTCCTGCAACTTCAGGAAGATAAGATCTGTTGTCTTTAGTCTACTTCAGGGAAGTAGGCTAATATCTTCTATCTGCTTCACTGCAACTTCAGGAAGGCCAGATCTGCTTATTTTTAGTCTGCTCCATTGCAAAATCAGAGAGATAAGACTGGTGTCTTCGATTTGCTTCACTGCAACTTCAAGAAGGCTAGATCCACTATTTTCAATCTGCTCCACTGCAAACTCAGGGATGCCAGACTGGTATCTTCGATTTGCTTCACTGCAATCTCAGGAAGAGAAGATCTGTTATCTTCAATCTGCTCCACTACAAACTCAGGGATGCTAGACTGGTATCTTCGATCCGCTTCACTGCAATCTCAAGAAGATATGATCTGCTATCTTCAATTTGCTCCACTACAAGCTCAGGGATGCCAGAATGATGTTTTCGGTCCGCTTCACTGCAACTTCAGGAATACCAGATCTGTTATTTTTAATCTGCTCCACTGCAAACTCGGGAAGACAAGATCTGATGTCTTTGATCTACTTCACTGCAACTTCAGGAATGCCAGATCTATTATTTTTAGTCTGTTCCACTGCAAACTCAGAGAGACCAGACTAATATCTTCAATCTACCTTACTACATTATTCTCTAGAGGACATAACCTGTAGAATAAGTATATGTTTATGCCTAATAATTAGGATGCCTTGATCAAAATGAGTTAAATGCTCCTATTTAGACATGCTATGATATATGAATGCAAAAATGTTATGAGAATGATTCCTATTTCAGGTGTCATCACTCATTTATTCGTTAAGGTTTCATCTTTGTTCCTCACGAAGCATCAATCATATTCTGCTCAAATCATTTGCCCCATGGTAATTCTGAGTCCACTCCACTTGAACCTTGGGACATAAAGTTTGTACCTCCCACTACAACTTTAGGGGAATAACATTTGGTTTTTTCCATCCAATCTGTTACCACTGAAAGGTATAGAATTTGTATCATCTTCAATCAATTTGATCTGTTACACCATTCCCTGGGTGTAATGACCAGGTGTATGTGCCTGAAATTTGCATGAATGTAGGGTACCATTTTTCTTTTCCCGAGAATGATCCCCTTTTACACTTGGGTTGACATTGCTCGCCATTTATCGAGATGGTATCACCGACGAAATGTCTTATCCAATAAAAATCCAAAGAGATAATCATCTTTCAATGTTTCCAGCCCTTAGGCTTGGTGAGTTCTAAACAATAGTCCTGTTTCAGATTCTCATATTATTTAGAAGCTTCCAGAAAATATGCGAAACTCCTTTTATGAAAGTATTATTATTCCATTAATCGTTATTTCAATATAAAATGCTTGAAAAAGATCACAACAATCGACGTGAAAGAAATTAATCAGGAGCATAGCTTAAAACAAATAAGTTAATCAAAGATAACTAAGGCAATAGAAGAAAATTGATTGGGGTGTATCTTGAAAAGAATAAAGTAATCACATATAGTCAAGGCCATAAAAGAAAATTGATTGGGGTGTATCTTAAAAAGAATAAAGTAATCAAAGATAGTAAATTAAAAATGGGTAAGATAGAAGCTAGGTGCCCCAGATATCACAACCTGAACTTCTCTGTATAAACTTCTTGAGGACCATTTTGAGCTCAATACGTGTTTAGAGGATCTGGAGTACTTTGTCAATGCCCCAAGATGTAGCATATGTCCTTATTGTTAATTCAAGCATATCAAGACTACCACATGCTCTATCTTTGATCAAAATTTGAGCCACCCTTTTCGGGTTTTCAGCTCAAAACCCTTTTGGTCTCAAAGCGCCCTTTGCGGGTTTTCACCTTGGCCTTTCCCCTTTCAGGTAAAATACTTCTTGACTGAACCTGAATTCTCTGAATTAGGCAAGTCTTTGCCATCCATCTCGGTCAATATCAATGCTCTTTTAGAATAGGCTATTTTTATTATATAAGGTCCTTCCCAGTTTGGAATCTACTTTCCTTATAAATCCTTTTGTATAAGAAAGACCTTTTTCAACATCAGGTCCCTTTCGTGGAATTCCCTAAGATGAACTTTGTAAGCTCGCATCATCTTGCTGTGACAGATAGCTTTTAACCTTTTTTCCTTCGATTAGGTTCAATTGGCAAAACTGTTTCTATTCCAATGAGAAATGTGTTGCCCCAGCGAAGGTTCTAACCGACGTTCGACAAGACAGAGGGTAAATGGTAACTTCTTTATGTCAATATTTACAAGTCTCAGTCATCTTTCCCATGATCCTTATTTTGTTGTTTTTGTTTCTATTTTTTTCCTTCTTTTTTTTTTTTGCTGCCTTTACTGCACTTTGATATAGTGTCTGATCTTGCAAACTTTTGAAATTGTCCCTTTTTAGCACTCTTTGTTGGCACCTTTTTTTTTTTTTTTGAGAATTTGATGACTATCAACCTTGTAACATTGGCATATGAAGCTACTTCCACCATCTTAGTGAAGTGAACGACGACCACGAAGATGAATCGATGTCGACTAGAAGCTTTTGACGAGATTGGCCCCATAACATCCATGCTCCACATATAGAAAAGTCTGTGAAGAAAATGGAAGAGTCACATAAATCTTGTCTTCTTCAATTCAGAATTTGCGGTTTAACTGATGCGATCCCCTTCCATGGTAGACCAACAGTACCTGATCCCCATATTTAGCCCACGTCTTAGTAGCCCAAGTATGTCTTGATATAATCATGCAAAAAACATCTTTGAATTCTTAAAAATAACTCAATGATGTCTCGCCTTATTTCTGTGGTGAGCTAGGCTTCGATCTTCACCCCTTTCCTAGGCTCCCAATATCCATTAACCTTATGTAAGGTAGGATATATTTTTCATCATGTTCTACCATCCTTAACAAATCAGAAGATAGGTTACAATCTCTGTTATCTTACTCGAAAGGAGACTCTGAGTCAGTAGCGGCGTTGATCACATCGTTGATATCTGAGACCTATTGTAGGTTTGAAGGAAGATTTCAAAGAATAAATGATTCAAAGAATGATTATTTGTATGGTTATGGATGAAAAATGAAAGAATACTTGAAAGAAAGTCCAAAGAACAAACAAAAGAAAAAAACTAAGAACAATTGTTTGTACAGTATGAAATGAATAATACTTGCTCAAAAAGATACAGTTTATTGAAATAAAATTTTTGGACACAAGCTTATTTCACAAAAGGGTTCTTATTGCCTCTAGGCTTAAGGCAACAAGCGTGTTTTGAATATTACTCTAGATTAGCTCTAAAAATATAGGGATCTCTTCCACAGTCCCATTATTCAAAACACTCCCAAGTATGCAAGGGCTTGGAAACCTCGTTCCCTGGTTCCCTCTTCGCTTTTGATTTTTTCAAGGAGTCACAACTTTCTTGTCTCCTCCTTCAATTATTGCATTTACTGCCTCGTCAAAGTGATCAGGTTCTAATGAAACGTAGAACTTCACAATTCCCATTTTAATAAACCTTTCGACCAACTTTTTAAATGTAGTACAGTTTTCAATTGAGTGACCCGTTATTCCTATGTGGTACTCGCATTGGGCATTCTCATTTTACCATTTTGGGAACAGAGGTTGCACGAGTTCCGCGTAGGACGGAGACACCACATGCACATAAAAAAGATTCTGATACAGCTCCTTATATGTCATCGGAATAGGTGTGAACTGGAGCTTTTCTGTATTTGGCCTCGAATTGGATTCCTACCTTGAAAAGCCTTGATAGCTAGTGGTTACAGCCTTCGGCTGGCCTATGATAACTGATTTGGGATGCATGCTTAGAATATTCACTTCATTTTCCTTGTTTCTCGAGGTTGATCTTTTGGCACTTTCTCTCGTGTCTATCCTCCCACTCATTACTGCATTTTCAATCATCTCACCAGACATTACTATATCTGAAAAGCTTATGGTGGCGCTTCCCAACATATGATTAATGAATGGGGCTTTTAGAGTATTGATGAAAAGCATTGTGGTCTCCTTTTCTAAAAGCGGCGGCTGAACTTGTACAGCAACTTCCCCCCATCTTTGCGCATATTGCCTGAAACTTTCATTCGATTTTTTCTCCATGTTCTGTAAGGTGATTCTGTCAGGGGTGATGTCTGTCACATGACTGTATTGCTTCATAAATGCTTACGATAGGTCTCTCCACGAATTAATCCTAGCACGGCTCAGTTGATTATACCACTTGGATGGTGCCCCCACCAAACTATCTTGGAAGCAGTGGATCAGTAATTAATCATTATTAACATACCCAGTCATCCGCCTATAGAACATGGTAGTATGAGTTTCAGGGCAACTAGTCCTGTTGTACTTCTCGAATTCTGGCATTTTAAACTTGTGAGGAAGTACCAAATCTAGAACCAAACTCAAGTCCTTAGCATCAATTCCATTGTGATTATCAGCATTTTCCAGGCCTTGAATTTTTCTTCCAACCATTTACAACGGTCCTCTAACTGCCTTAGTAATTCAGTTCTTTCCCCTTCTCTCTCTACTATATCCAAATCAAGGATAACAAGATTAGCTGGGTTATCTCCTGGGTTAGATCCTGAGCTAACTTGGAAGTTCATGGGCACTCCAGTATCAGCTTGATCTTGTTGAGGCCTAATCGTGACAGATGGCCTTTGAGGATGCACTTCAGGTTGTATCTGTGTATGTGGTAGGGTGAAACCCGGAGGATAGTCTTCATTATCTTCTCCAACATTAGTCATGGGGCCTTTTCCCTTGTCCATTGCCCCATTCAATAGCTGAGTCATTTGAGCCACCATATTCCTTTGGGCTTCCATCATTTGTTCCCTCATATCTTGTTGGATCTTTTCCAACTACTTTTGCAGCTGGTCTTGCATGTCTCTCTGGAACTGTTTGAGTCTTTGATCCATATTTTTTTGTCTTAGCGCGAGTATCGTAACGATGTTTAGTTTCTAGATTAACTTTCTTTCTTTCTCTCTTTTTCTAAAATAACTTCAACTAATTAGGGTCCTTCTATGGATTTTAATGCATATGATGCGATGTAATGCAAATGCATGAAATGAGTGCAAAAAGAAAGAGAGATGTTGATTCTGAATTCAATTCCATTAGAACAACTTTTCTAGAAAATAAATTCCTTTACATAAAACAAATATTTATACGACCTTTCCCTCATATTCCAAGCGAAGACATTGATTCCTTTCTTCTTATCTGGATATTAAGGTCCATTCTAGCGAACTTTCTAACAAATGTCTCTACTAGCTCTTTTTACTTGATTTGGGCCGCGACTCACTGCTCACTTATTTCCACAATGCTCGTTAGCCTCTTCAAGAAAGCCAAGACGTGGTGATTCTCGAATAGTCTTTGTTAGCTTGAATCCTTGGGCAATAAAGTCTTGTATTCCCTCACGGACTATCAGTCTTCTCTCGTTGTGTTTACTTGGACCATATTCGGACGGCCGTATTATAATCTACTTTATCAAGAAATCCATTTTCTCATGACAAACTCTTCTATTTAGCAATCAAATTTGATTCAACACCTCTTTTATATGGTGTGAATGCAATGCAATCAAAACAAAAGAGAACATGTTAGCACAAGAGAAATAAATAACAAAATAGGGCACCTATCTGGGTGACCACTAGGGTTTGGCATAGTTCTACCTAGGGTAAGCCCTTAGGTTAACTATATGTGGTTTAGTTCTAAAGAAAAGGTACCTGAACCAGCAGATTCCTCAATCTTCACCCATTATAGGCTCATACAGATCGAGTTCAGTTCAGGGGAATACATTTCCCTATGGCTGCACGGAGATGAAAATCTCACGAAGACATAAGTACGGATATATCCCGAAAGCGATTCACTATCCTGTACGGAGGTGAAAACCTCACGAAGGAGTAGCTTCTCACTCCCACTTAAAAGGGTGTGACCACAACGATCATGCAATACAATGCAGAAATACCTTTTAAGATTAAAACAACATGCAATAAAAAGGATCATAATTTTTCAAATCGGATTTTCAAATTTAGACAAAAGGACAGGAAATATCAATTTTACGGCTTGACTCTCCTGGTGTCCCCAGTGGAGTCACCAAGCTGTCGAAACCATTTTTAAGTTTTTTTTTTTTAAAAAACGGGGATCGACTTTAAAAATGAAAATGGAGTCGCCACCAATCCCTTTTGGCTTAGTTGTGATCGGATCACCTTATAAAGCATTTTATTTCAAAACATTAATTTTGGCCTACGAAATTCAAGAAAACGGGTTCGGGAGCCGGTTACGTATGAGGAAGGATTAGCACCCTCATAATGCCCAAAATTGGCACCAGATTGATTAGTGATTATTCTAATGTCGAAAATTTGAAAAGATTTGAAAACATGATTTCTTTTAAAACTTGAACAATTTGAGTTGGAACTTGAGATTCCTTTGTTCCGAAAGAATACAACTATCGCATCCAGCACGTTAGGATATGATGTTTTGAACCCTCGTAGCCAACATCATCTAATGATTTACAAAATTCATTAAACGGATATTTAGTTATTTAGTCAAACGGAAAATCGAAACCCAGCACGTTAGTAAACTATTTCCCGAATTTCTAAACACAAAACATTGCCTTATTTAAGAAAAGCTTTTGGATAAAATGTAGTAATTAAAGGAGATAGATAATTTTAAACAAAGATTTAGAAAAAATAACATTAAATTATTACAAAAAGTGCAATTTACTAAAGTTACAGGTCATATTAACAATTAACACTAACATAAACAATTAAGTAAAAGAATGACAAGCAATAATAATGTTAAGGTAAACAAAGATAATGGATTCAAATTGTTTTTTAAATGAACAATCAAAATAAAAAATATAGAGTAGATAATAGCAATTTTAAAAGAATCTATGAAAAATTGTTTTAAAAAAAATTTATTCACAAGATTAAATTCATGTATAAAAAATAATAATAATATAAGGTAAATAATAAACTCAAAAACAATTAATGAATATTATAACAATTTAAAAAAAGTATAAAAATGATATGGATAAATAAAAAAAAAAGTTAAAAAAACGCATAAGTCAACCTAACTCCCACAATATGAGGAAATTCCTCCACCAAAATCCAACTCAACGGAAATAACTCAAAAAGAAACGAAGATGAGTGAAGAACGAAATAAGAACAAGCCACAGAAAATAAAAAAGCAAAAGAGAGCGAAATTTGAGTGAATGCTCTCAAGAATTTTTATTACTCAAAACTCAAGTGTGCTTTACAATGAAGGGAGAGGCCTCTATTTATAGTTGAGCCTCCTCAAATCCAACGGTACAGATCAATTACATCAACGGCTAAGATTGAAAGGTATCTACAAATTAAATCTCTAAGATTACAAAATTATATATTCTAAGATTGCATACCATATCTTCTAAGATTGCATAATCATATCATATCTTCTAAGAATGCATACCATATCTTCTAGGATTGCATATCATATCTAAGATTGCATATCATATCTTCTAGGATTGCATATCATATCTAAGATTTGCATATCATATCTAAGATTGCATATCCTTGAAGATTGTGTTCTCATATACGTCAAGCTTGTAGATGGACCACCTTCAATCTTTTCAAGTAATGGGCCACTCCGATCGGGCCAAATGATATATTTTGGACTGGACTTGGACTTTGTTTTATTATTTTGGGTTTATTATTTTTTTGTATGGGCTCGGCCTAAATTAGCCTATTACAATTGTCATCTAACAATTTGTTACCCAACTTTATGTTTTGATGAATGGTTGGAATAGAAGCTTTATAGTGCAAAGAAGAAAGGGCTTTTGCTCTCCCATGGAAGATAAAGAGTTAATCATCATCATCGTCATCATGATGCAGATGGTGAAAAAGGGTTCCTATGGTGATATATTTATATACTTGTGTTTCCAAACAACATCCGAGGAGTTTGACAACATTCTTATGGTTGATTTGGTAAAGCACCCTTATTTCATTAATGAATTGTTCAACTTGATTAGGATCTCCAATTATTGACTTTTTAATTACAACTATTTGATTATCAACTAATATTCCCTAGTACACTGTCCCTTGCCCTCCTTGTACTAAAATTTTGCTTCCGTGGTAATCGTTTGTTGCCTTCTCGAGTTCCTCAGTTGTAAATGCTTTAATATCTTCATGGTACCCTTTTCGTTTCGAAAGTTGTTCCCGCAACAAAATGCCATCATTTTGCCCAAAATAGGCTTCTTTTTAGTTTGGAAATTTGGCTTTGCTTAAGCATCCAACACAATAATACTATCCTCAAGATGAGTCCAAAAAACCCAATGTCAGTTCCTATGTTCAAAACATAAAATAATTGTTTGATTAAAAAAGTAATAAAATTAAATTGGAGCTTAATTGTTTAAAAGGCCTTTGAAATTTTTGAAAAAAAAAAGTTAAATCTCTGCAAACTTTTACATCTAATTGACCCCTTAAATTAACAAAATTGACCAAATAGGTTATTTGACTAATGTTGATCATTATAGCGCTGACATGGACCTCCATGTCAACGAAGATTGCTAATGTGGCAGTAAAAATAAAAAAAATATTAAAAGGAATATTTAATTTTTTTGGAATGAATCTGGACTTGTGGTTATCCAGATTCATTTGTTTCAAAGCTTTATTTAAAAAAAATTCAAAAATTTTATAATTTTATAAATAATTATTAAAATTTATAAAATATTAAACAAAGTTAAAAAAGTAAAAAAATAAAAATTAATAAAATCATTTAAAAGTCAAGTCCAAAATAAATCTGGACATATGATTGTTCAGATTCATTCAAGACGATTTTTCTAAATTATATAATACTTAAAAACTATTAAAAATTAATTTTCTTTAAAAAATTGATATGTGTATCAATGTTTCAATATTGGTAGCTTTTAGGATGTATAAAACATAATTTTTTTAGAAAATAAATAAAAAAATTATTTTAATTTTATTAATCCTACATATACTTTTTTTTAAAAAAATGTATGGATATATCTAATTACAAAAGTTTACACTTTTTAAAAATAATTCTAAAAAAAAAATTACACGAATTATTAATGAAATTATATAAAGTTGTCTTTTTTTTAAAAAAAAAATTTCATTCATGACGATTTTTCTCAATGATATAATATTTAAAAATTAGTAAAGTTTTGCTACATGTAATAAAAATAATTGATATACTTTTTTAATTAGATATATTCATACATTTAAGAAAAATTTTACATCAACAATGAATAAAACTAAAATTTATTTATTCCTATTTTATAAAATATTTTTTAAATTTTTATACATCCTAAAAGGTACCAATAGAATTAAAACATTGATACACATATAATTTTTAATAAAATTAATTTTTTAAAAATTTAAAATTTATATAATTTAGAAAAATTGTCTTCAATGAATTTGGACATACTATTGTCCAGATTGACTTTGAATCTGGACATCATTATGTCCAGAGTCATTCTAAACTTAACTTTTAAATTATTTTTATTAATTTTTAATTTTTTAACTTTTTGAATTTCATTTATTATTTTTATAAATTTTAATAATTAAAATTTAAAATGAATGAACCTGGACCTCAAGTAAAAAAGTTTAAATATTCTTTTTAATTTTTTATTTAAAAAAAGATTTTTTTAATTTATTTTTGTTGACGTGGTATTGTTATGTTAGCCATTGTTGTTGACATAGAGCACCACATCAGAACCGTTAATAGAGCACTGAAACGATCAACATTAGTTAAAAAACTTATATGACCAGTTTTATTAGTTTGGGTTTAATAGGGTGCAAAAAATTTATAGAGGCTTAATTGATTTTTCAAAAAAGTTCAAGGGTTAAAAATACCATTAAACCTTAAATTGGTCACAGTAATATACTCTAAAAGTGAAAACCCATGCAAAAATATATTGAAAGTATGTGAAGTGGATCCATTTGACTCAAAATTGAGATGAGAAAGTTAAGCATGAGTTGTATTATTTGTCGGTGGTGGATTTGGGACTAAATGTTGGGTGCCTAGTAAAATTTTCAAAAGTTATAAGAGTTTAATTAAAATTTTTTTTAAATATTAGGATCTAATTAATTTTTTTTAGATTAGTTAAATTTTTCAAAATTTTTAAGAAAGCTTGATTGAAATGTTCAAAAAATTAAAAGGTACAATGATAATTTTTTAAAATTTGAGGGGGCCTAATTAAAATTTTTTAAAAACTTCAAGAAAAAAATCAAAAATTTTTGAAATTTGGAGGGCCCAAGGCTCCTAAGCCCCAAAAGGATCCGTCTTTGCTGCTTGTGAATCTAGTTCTACTGGCTTAAAAAGTATCAAGTATAATCAATATCATAGTTAGATATAAAAATAATGGTTAAGGGTGTTAATTGTCCCAGGTGTAGCCTGGGTTCAAGTCGCGCTTGTTACATGGTTGTTCGGATTTTACCCTGTTATTGTTATTCTATAATTACATACTATATGAAAGTAATAAGTTATATTTCAAGGTTGATAACAATGTTGCAGATGTTGCAGATGCTTCTCATCTTTGCGAAAGTATCTATAAACTTATAAACCATCCTAACTTGTTTGTCATAGCTTTGCTTGTAACCTCCATTTTCTTTGTGATATTATTTTCCCAAAAATACCTATGTTAAACATGTATGTACTGACATAATGACAAGACTATGATTCTTCACATATTTGAAGAAAATGAGTACATTCACCTCAAGTCAAACTAACTAAAATGATAGTGTTCATGATCCAAAGATTTTGTAACAAATGTAGTAAAAGAAGAACAAGTTTTTTGAACACTTTATTGCATATGTAGAGACTTGACTTAATCATGTTGTAAAAGGTTGCACATGGGAGCCCGCAACCATGACACACTTGTGTAATCCATCACATTCAAAGGAGGTCATTTGGCCTAATCGGATTGGCCCATTGCTTAGAGAGATTGAAAGCTCATCTACCAAGCTTAGCAAATATGGAAAGTGATCTTCTAATATACGTAATTCTAGACAATAAATGTAATCTTTAGAAGATACGATTCTGTAATCTTAGAGATTTGATTTCTAGATAGCTTTTAATCTGAGCCATTGATGTACTTTGATCCGTACCATTGATTTTGGGGAGGCTCAACTATAAATAGAGATATCTGCCCCTCATTTAATTCATTCAGTTATTAATAGAATTTGGTCTAAACAAAACAAGTTAACATGTTGAATTGTAACATTTAATCATTTAAAATCCGGTCAGAAAAATTTCAGTTAAAATATATGTTTATATAAATGGAATAAAAATGTATAAAACTTAAAATAGAATTTGTACCACAGCTTTATAAAATCTTACATTCCAAAAATGGTTTAATCACATATAACTGGTAATATGAACCGATACTCTTTTATTTTTGACCGAGACTGTCCGAGACCTCCGTCTACTGAGTCCAGCGTCAGAGTCCAAAACGGGTACCTGAAAAGAAACGCTAAGAGGTGGTGAGCTACTCGAGCTTAGTGTGCGTTCAAACCAACTACTACAGAATCGTAAACATAAAACCCGTAGCAGTTCAGAAGCGAAACATACTTATAGAATTAGACGGTAACTTCGATATAGAAGTCTCAATCAGATAATCACAGTTCACAAAAGAGTCACTAGTTCTATTCAGTCAGTCAGATACAATCGGAGTTACAATGTACGTAGAACCACAGTTTTTTTTAGTCAAACAGAACAATAAGATATTCTAGTGCATAGAACAGTCAAACATATGCTTATGAATGCAATTTAGTTATAAAACCCACCCCTCCAGCCAACACACCACTCCGTCCCCCATCACTCCACATAAGAGATGTTTGAGCTCATCCAACTAATCACACCACATAGGACCTCGTAAGGCCCATCCATTCCTACACTCCAATAATGTCCACGACCCTCAGGGTATTGGAAATGCCCACGACCCTCTGGGTGTTAGGGGCTATCAGTAAGCTGTACAGTGCCATGCGGTAAACAGTGGTACAGACATGCAGTATGAATTGCTCGATCAGATAGTGATGATACGCAGCGAAGTTGACGTATAAACGATACAGTGCAATGTAGTAAATCGCTATACCGGTAAAGTCTACGACCCTCAGGGTATTTGGACTACCCACGACCCTCTGGATATTAGGGGCTATCAACCAGCAGATCAGTTGCCAGTTCAGTTAAGTTTTAGTCTTCCTTCTCTTCACAATCCTACCCAAAAACATTATATGAATATGTATGTGTGCAAACAGATGAACA
Source organism: Gossypium bickii (assembly GCA_025503065.1). Taxonomy (NCBI): domain Eukaryota; kingdom Viridiplantae; phylum Streptophyta; class Magnoliopsida; order Malvales; family Malvaceae; genus Gossypium; species Gossypium bickii. The sequence goes on along the minus strand of CP106710.1, from coordinate 18,510,339 downwards.
GAATCAGAGTATAAGATTACAGATAATCATTCACATCCAGTCAGTCAGATTCAGATAGGAGTACACTCAATTACCCATATTCAGATTCAATGGCTGTGAAACCTCATAGAATGGTGACACCTAGTCAGACAATCGAACAGAAGCATATTGCATACACACACCCTGTCAACTGGGTTCAGAAACAAACATGTTACGCAACCAATCACGAATCTCACCTAAGCCGAAGTCAGAACAGAGTCATAATTACCCTTACTAAAGCTTAGCCAAGGGTTGAAATACACAGAGTCACAAATACGCTTAAATTGACCTAGAACAAAAATCTAGTGAGATAGGGCTACACGCCAGAGTACTCCGGTCGTGTGGAGTAGTCCAGGCCGTGTGGGTGGTCCAAACGCCCGTGTGAAGGGTAGCACACGGCCGTGTGACAGAGGCACATGCCCGTGTGGTACAGGGACATGATCGTGTGAACAGGCCGTGTAACTCACTGCCCAATTTTGCTAAAGTCAAGTGCAGAGCATACACGGCTGTGTAGGGGTCTCACACGCCCGTGTGGGATTCCTGATTCCTAAATTAGTCACACGGCCGTGTGGCCAGGCCATGAGACACCAAACCACTCAAACCCTAATCACCAATCTCACATGCCCGTGTGCCTGAGGGACACGGCTGTGTGAAAATTGATAAAATCCCCAAATCATCCACACGGTCGTGTGACACCTAATTTGGCCTAAAAACCCTAAAGCCCAATTTCACACGGTCGTGTGGATCGACACACGCCTATGTGGTTGTCGGGGTGGCTACGAAACCACTTTAAGACGGCCCCAAAACCACTATTTCAGCCACCAGATCCGTCCCCAACCTTTGCCCTATCAACATATATCAAAAAGTGACAATTTCCCATCACTTCCATCGGCTAAAAACCCAAAACCAACGGTTTAGCCTACAGTCAAGAAAAGTCGAACTTAAACTTTACAATAAAAATAAAATAGTGTAGTAACAGTTTGAATCCCACACCTGATTCAACGACGAAAAAGACGACACAGTTAAGCAGAAATCCCCGATGCCAAAACCAAAACTGATCTTTGAGTAATTTTATCAAAAGCAAAAAGAAAAGAAAAAAGAGCAGAGAAGTAGCAGAACGTGAAAACGGGGAAAACCAAAAAAGTAAAAAATAAAAATAAAGTAAAATAAAATAAAAACAACTTATATCTTAAAACATATAATTTAATAATTATAAATGATTTTAATAATTAACTAAATAAAAACAAAACAAATTAAGAAGGCTCTCCCAAAACACGCACCCCAAGACTCGAACCCAGATCCTCAAGGTATACTAATGCTCCACTTACCCACCAGACCAGCAGGCCCATTCTTTCACTAAATTGCATGACTAAACATACATGTGCAGCCTCCTCACTATCCCTATGCTTAAATCCCAATACTTCTAGGCCCAAAATTTAGGGCGTTACATGCTGAGAATGTTGAAGGAATGGAGACCCGTAGGAGGGCTCAAAAAGCTGGTCGTTTGAGGGACATACTCTCAGCTTTGGAAGATTGAGTTGTCACTCTCAAGGGAATCCGTTGGGGATGTCAAGGAGAGGATCGATAATGTCAATGATAGGGTCACTGATGGGTTGCAGTCCATGAAGAAGCAGCTCAGAGATTATGTGTTGAACTCTGTTGAAAAACTGAACAGAAGGGATGATGCCATTGAGGCTATGATGACAGCCTTGAAAGAGGAGATTACAGAGCTCAATGGTGAACTCACAATCTACAAGGCTGCTTTGGGCAATGGAAGGTTAGTTGCTGTCGCACCCAAGGCCAGTGTGGATGTTCTCAAGCCTAAAGAGTTCAAGGGAACAAGGTCCAAAAGAGATTGGACAATTTTCTGTGGGGAATTGAGCAATACTTTTGTGCCAAAGGCATCACAGACGATGCCACTAAGGTAATTACTGCTGCTATATATCTTACTAATGTTGCTTTGTTGTGGTGGCGTCGTAGGTCCACTGATGTGAGACGTAGTGGGATCGAAATTAAGACTAGGGAATAGTAGGGGAGACAAAGAAAATCCTTCTAGGAATGACAATGGTAAGAAACCTTGGGACAAAAGGAAGAATAGGCCTATAAGTTGCTTCCATTGTGATGGTCCACATATGATCAAGGACTGTTCGAAGAAGGCCGTATTCTTTGCTATGAAAGTAAAAGAGGAGTCAGATGAGGAGGATAACAATCTTGGTTCGATATTAGGGGGTGTCAAAGACAAGACGAGTCATGGGCTTATGTTTTTAGACATCATGGCGGTTGGTAGAAAATTGAATGCGTTTGTCGACACAGGTGCGTTTGATTTGTTCATGTCTGAAGAGGCTGCTTGTAAACTTGGCCTTAAGATTGAAAATGAATCGGGTTAGATCAAAATGGTAAACTCAGAAAGTGTTCTAATTAAGGGGGTTGCAAAGGGAATGGATCTCCAACTTGCCGATTGGACCGGTAATGCATCCATTAAGGTAATACCACTTGATTAATATGATTTTGTGGTTGGATAAGTTTCCTTGGCTGGGTTAATGCATCTATTATTTCTTTTGGTAATTATATGTTTATTTCATATTCGAACCATCAATGCATGGTAAGAATGACAAGGAAGAGAAGCATGGAGGGAAGACATTATCGGCAATCCAATTTGCTAAAGGAGTACATAGAAATGAAGTCTCCTATTTAGCCACCTTGAAGATCGTGGAAATCGTTAGGTCCGTTGGTGAGATCCTGAAGGAAGTGGGCCAATTATTACAGTCTTTTCGGGATGTGATACCTGCCTAGTTGCCCAAGAGTTTGCCACCCAAGAGGGAGGTGGACCACAGGATCGAGTTAGTGTCCAATATGGTGTCGCCAGCAAGGGCCCCATATTGTATGTCTCTGCCAGAATTAGAAGCACTACGAAAACAATTGGAGGAGCTTTTAGATGAGGGATTCATTAGGCCATCTAAATCTCCGTATAGTGTGCTAGTGTTATTTCAAAAGAAACATGATGGGTCATTGAAGATGTGTATCGATTATCAGGCTCTAAACAAGATCACTACGAAGATCATGTTACCTATCTTATTGCGGATTTGTTTGATCAGCTTGGTAATGCGAGATGGTTTACCAAGTTGGATTTGAGATCAGGGTACTATCAAGTTTGGATAGCCGAGGGGGACGAGCCAAAGACAACTTATGTAATACAGTATGGTTCGTATGAGTTCCTTGTGATGCCCTTCGGGCTCACGAATGCCCCAGCTACATTTTGTACCCTAATGAATAAGGTACTTCAACCTTTCCTTGATCGTTTTGTGGTTGTTTACCTTGATGATATTGTGGTGTACAGTAAGTCGTTCGAGGAGCCTGTGAAACATTTGAGGGAAGTATTCCAAACTTTGAGGGAAAATGAGTTGTTTGTCAAATAGTAGAAGTGCTCGTTTGTCCAATGAGAGGTGTCATTTCTAGGCCACATTATGGGAGGTGGCAAGATCTGGAGGGATGAGAGTAAGATTTAGGCCATTGTTGAATGGGAGCCTCCAACCAAGGTAACAGAGTTGAGATCTTTCTTTGGGTTGGCGAATTACTATCGACGCTTCATTGAAGGCTACTTTAAAATTACTGCACCCTTGACGGACATATTGAAAAAGGGTAAGGTATGGGATTGGGATCCACAACGTGAGAGGGCCTTTAATCAATTGAAAGAAGTGATGACGAGGGAGCCCGTACTTACTTTGCCGGATTATTCGAAGCCTTATGAGGTACGCACAGATGCATTGAATTATGCCGTTGGAGGAGTACTGATGCAAGGTGGGCATCCAATTGCTTTTGAGAGTCGAAAGCTTAATTAGATGAAGCGGGGGTACATGCTCCAAGAAAAGGATATGACCGCTATGGTGCATTGCTTGTGCACATGGAGGAATTATTTATTAGGTTTCAGGTTCATGGTATTTATCGATAATATTGCCAACAGTTATTTTCTAACCAAGAAAAAGTTGTCTTCCAAACAAGTTCGTTGGTAGGTTTTCCTAGCTGAGTTTGATTTTACGATGGAGTATAAGCCAGGGAGTGCCAACACTGTGGCTAATGCGCTTAGCCGAAAGATGGAGTTTGCGGTCGTCAGCCAACGTGATGGTTCCTTTTTGGAGCGTATTCGAGAGGGATTATTCCATGATCCCACAACCAAAAATTAGCTTGTCAAGGAGGGGAAAACGAGAAGATTTTGGCTTGATGGGGAGTTGCTATACACTCATGGGCATCGTCTCTATGTGCCTCATTATGGGAAATTGCACAAGAAAGTCATGAAAGAGTGTCATGACTCGAGATGCGCGGGCCATCCAGGAATGCACCGCACCTTGGCCCTTTTGGAGGATTGTTACTATTGGCCTCACATGGGTGATTATGTAGAAACCTATGTGTAAAATTGTCTAGTGTGCCAACAAGACAAGGTTGAGTTAAAGACTCCGGCCGGTTTGCTACAACCCCTGCCCATTCCGGGAAGACCATGGGAGAGTGTATCCATAGATTTTATTGTTGGTTTGCCTAAGTCTGATGGGTTTGCAAGTATTCTTGTTGTGGTGGATAGATTTTGAAGTATGCGACGTTTATTCCAGCTACCAAATAGTGCCCTACTGAGGAAGCAACCCGTTTGTTCATTAGATATGATAAACCATAAGTGTAACATATTTTAATTCCATGCTTGGCATATTTTTGGACGATTTATGATAAAAATTAGTGAATTTGATGCTCTTAATCCCTTAAATTCATGTTTCTATACTTAGGAGAGCATTTGGGAGCAAAAGGAGTGAAAAAGGGGCCAAAATCAGAGTTTTCAAGATCCACACGGGCTGGACACTCGCCCATGTGAGCCACACGGGCTGGGCACTCGCCCATGTGAGCCACACGGGCTGGCCACACGCCCATGTGCCAGTCCGTGTTGATTTCGCACCTTACTTCCCAGTTATGCGAAAAAACCCAATTTTTAGGGTTTCTGAGCCTTCTAAAGTCTATAAATACATACTAGAAGAGGACAAAAGGGAGGACGCAGAGTAGATTGAAGAAATTACACAAAGGAAGCCGTTGGATTCATCTCGGAAGCAGATCCACTCCAAGATTGAAGATCTCCATCAAGTTCTTTAGAAGTTTTTGGGTTCTTTATATCTTGTTGTTTTCTTGATTCTGAGATGTTTTCCTTTTACTTTATGAACTAAACTCCTTAAATACCTAGGGAGGATGAAACCTAGATGAATCTTATTATTAAATTATCTAAATTACATGATAAATACTTGTTCTTGTTCTTAATTATGTTTATTAATCCTTGCTTTAATATTTTCAGGATATTAATTCAAGTTTAATATGCTTATTCAGTGAAGCAAAAGTCCCTGTTTAAGACAAGATCTAGCATAATTAAGCGGAGTTGATTGCAACCCTAGAAATAGGATGACATAAATCTGTCAGATTAGAGTCAAATCTAATAAGGGAATCCATAGATCGAGTTAATGCGACGATAGGGGTTTTAATTAGAAAGAGATTTCAATTAATCAACCTAGAGTCAGTTGTTTTTTGTCTCTAAAGAAATATTAACATAAATTAGGGATTTCTACGGATCAAGGCAAGTGAATAAATCATTTAATTCAGAACCAGAATAAGTGAAGTCTAGGTGGATTCTTCCTTGGGTATTGTCTTTATTCATTGGTTTATTCGATTACTCTCCTCACTCTCTGTCGCGTTCGTAGTTAATTAGTTAGTTAAATTTTAAATTAAAATAAATCCCCTTAATTATTAGGCTAAATAATAAAAAGATAATTATTACTAGTAATTTTAGTCATTGAGGATACGATTTTTCGGACTCATCAAAGCTATACTACTGTTCGATATGTGCGCTTGCCTTTGTCGAAATATTAGTTAGTTTTCGAGCCTATCAAGACACGTGGTGAAATATTGGGGAGTGCCACTGTCTATCATCAGTGATCGAGACGGGTGATTCATGGGCCGGTTCTAGACGGAGCTGTTCGAGTCAATGGGATCGGACTTGAACTTTTCCACTAGAATGCATTTGTAAACCGATGGGTAAACCAAATGAGTGAATATGTTATTGGAGACATATCTTCAGCACTATGTGAGTGCCACACAAAGGGACTAGCCAAAGTTGTTGGATGTGACCTAAATTTCATACAACTTGCAGCGAAGTAGGGCCACGAATCAAAGTCCGTTCGAGATAGTGACGGGCCAACAACCACTCACATCCAAAGCTGTTGTGACCCGTTATACAGGACCAAATCCAGTAGCTTATCAATTTGCGAATGATTGACAAGAGAAGAATGACTTGGCTAGAGCTTGTTTACACAAGGCAAGTAAGTGTAACAAGAAGTGGGCCGATCAAAATCGAAGGGATGTGAAATTTTAGGTGGGTGACTCAGTCCTTGCTAAACTACACTTGATTTTATGACATACGGGTTTGCACAAATTTCGAGTTGTGAAGAAAGTAGGTAAGGTGGCCTACAAGCTTGAGTTGTCAGCAAAGCTCAAAGTCCACCCAGTGTTTCACATGAGTATGCTTAAGGCATTCCGTAGGGATCAAGAGGATCCAAATCAAGGCAAGTCCAGACAAGCACCAATGGGGGTAAAGGTCTCACATGATCGTGAAGTTGAAAGCATCGAGGCAAATCGTGTGATCAGAAGAAAGTACCACTGACTGCGGCATGAATACTTAGTTCGATGTAAGGGACTTCCCGACAGTGAAGCGAGTTGAGAACCTGCCGAGGCATTGTGGCAGTTCCAAGGAAAGATAGTCCATGAGGAGGACGCGACGAGGGTGTCGTTAGAACAAGTGAGGGAGAATGTCATGGGTTGTGCATGAGAGCCCGCGACAATGACGCACTTGTGCGATCCATCATATTCAAAGGAGGTCATTTGGCCCAATCGGACTGGCCCATTGCTTGGAGAGATTGAAAGCTCATCTACAAAGCTTGGCAAATATGGAAAGTGATCTTCTAAGATATGTAATCCTAGATAATAAATGTAATATTTAGAAGATATGATTTTGTAATCTTAGAGAGTTGATTTCTAGATAGCTTTTAATCTGAGCCATTGATGTACTTTGATTCGTACCGTTGATTTTGGGGAGGCTCAACTATAAATAGTAACCTTTGCCCCTCATTATAATTCATTCAGTTATTAATAGAATTTTGAGAGTATTCACTCAAACTTTTCTCTCAAGTGCTATTGCTTTTCTGTGGCTTTTGTTCATCTTTCGAGCTTGTTCTTATTTCGTTCTTTCGCTATTCTTCGTAGGTGCCTTAGAGGAATTCTGTTGAATCTTTAATTGTTGCGAATTCGGTTGACTTAGGCGTTTTTAGAGTGAAGAAGTTGCCTAAGGCCGCACGGATCGTGTGGGAAAAATGTAAGTCCGCGAAAATGTGTGGGACTTCTTTTACGAAGACTTTAAAGAAAAAAATTAAGTCTTGTCGAAGTGCTGAAAAATGAAAGCAAACTACTTAAAATCACAGAGGGTATTTTGTAAAAATGAAAATTTGATTACATAATCAACGTGCACCTTCAAGTTCAAATGTTATTTTGTTATTAATGCTATCATAACCCATCGAGCTGCTTGTTGCACCATCAGTATAAGTACTGCACATGTCACCAAGCAAGTATTCAGACTCTTCTCCCTGTAATTTACTTTTACTCCAAGGATGTTTAGGCATTGCTTGCAGTCCTGCTAATTCATGGGCAACTTCCTTCATTGTTGGCCTTTCCTCTCCCTTCATTCTTACACATCTGCTAGCTAAAGTTGCTACTTCCTTAAGCTGCTCAACATTTTTATCTGTAAGCACTCGAGGATCAAGAATGTCGAGCAAGTTGTCTTCTTTCATCAAAGAAACGAAGTACATAGCCAAAACTCGCTTTTCTTCCGGTCTTTTGAAACAAACAGCTTTTTGTCCCGTTAATAACTCCATAAGCACAACTCCGAAGCTATAGACATCGCTCTTTTCAGTAAGAAGGCTTGTATGCATGTATTCAGGATCCAAGTAACCAAAGGTTCCTTGCACAATTGTAGTTATCTGTGTCTCGTCGGATGGAATCAATCTAGAAGCCCCAAAATCAGAAACTTTTGCATTGTAATTATTGTCTAACAATATGTTAGCCAACTTGATGTCTCGATGAATGATTGGAATAGAAACTGCAGAGTGCAAATAAGAAAGAGCTTCGGCAGTTTCAGTGGCGATTCTCAAACGAGTTTCCCATGAAAGATCAAGGGCATCATCATCATCATGCAAATGGTGAAAAAGGGTTCCATTAGTGATATATTCGTAGACTAACAGTGGAACCTGTGTCTCCAAACAACATCCTAGTAGTTTGACAACATTCCTGTGGTTGATTTGGTAGAGCACCATTATTTCATTAATAAATTGTTCAACTTGGCTAGGATCTCCAATTATTGACTTTTTAATGGCAACTATTCGATTATCCGCCAATATTCCCTTGTACACTGTCCCTTGCCCTCCTTGTCCTAAAATTCTACTTTCATGGTAATTGTTTGTTGCCTTCTCGAGTTCCTCAACTGTAAATACTTTAACTTCTTCACGATACCCTTGTCGTTTTGAAAGTTGTTCACGTAACAAAATGCCACCATTTTGCTGAAAGTTTACCCTTTTTAATTTAGAAATCTGTCTTTGCTTGAGCATCCAACACAACAATACTATCCCTAAGAGGAGACCAAGAAACCCAATGCCAATCCCTATGTTCAAAGCATAAAATAATAGCTTGTTTAAAAAAGAAAAAAACAAATATATTGACCATGGTAATATAATTTAAAAGTGAAAAGTCATGTAAATTGTATATTGAAAGTAATAAATAATGAAATTGTTTATGGTCAAGCCAACCCAATTGACTCTACAATGAGTTGGGAAAGTTCAGCATGAGTGCTTGAGAAACCAGTTTCAGCGGTTTGCAAAATATTTCATACAAATATAAGCGAAATTAGACTTAGATATAAAAAAATAATTCTATAATTATGCATTGAAATTACTAACCTAGAGCAACATCAATAAGGAGAGATCTCTTGGATTGATCCTTGTTGGGTAAACTGCAACCTGTTCCATTTTTCTTACCATCGCCTTCATAGTCAGGCGGACATGAACAATCATATGTCCCATTTAAGTTGATACATGTTGCCGTTCCATCGCAAGGACTCATAGTTTCACACTCATTTATGTCTGAAAGTTGCAGATTATATGCAAGTAATAAATAACTATTTTTAATGATAGAAACCACAAATACAGCCATTGGATATATATATATATATATAGTTACCTTGACATCCATTGGGAAGGTAAGGGTTCCCCTCGTAACCCTCAAAGCACTTGCAGATATATCCAGAGTTATGTTCCGAATCAATGCATTTACTATTCTTTTTGCATGCGAAACCCTTGGTATCCATCTTAGCTTCCTTGCAACTCTTCTGCCCGATTGTCCAATCAAGAGTAACCGGAAATAGCTTGTCTTTAAAATCGAAACCACTAAGATCTGAAGTGGAGAAGGTATAGTTATCGTTCTCTGCAACAAATGCATAGCTGCAAGGGTTTTCGGGCAATACATCGGTATGGTTCTCATAGCTTTCAATAGTGATGTTATAGCTCTTCACACCCTTTGGGATACTTGTTTGACAGCAGCCAATCCCAGAGCAAGACCCGTTTGAGACGTCGTTGATGTTGTTGCATAACGACAAACAACCAGTTGCATAACGTTGTCCGGAGAAACCTTCCACCCGAGCATAGGTGTCGCACCCGATTGCAGTGAACTTGTTCCTGGTATTATTTATGAAAAACTTACCAAGTTGGAGCCAGTACCTAAAATTCCATGTAGCCCCTGAATTGTTGTAACAATCATAGCTTCCATCAGCAAGGATGCGCAACTGACCATCGAGAGATATGTCGAGGATCTCAATGGAACTGGTAGTTAAGAATGCTTTGCTGGGTGTGAAACTGGTGTTACATGTGATGAAGAAATGTTTACTGACGTTGCAATCACCGCCGGTACCGAATGGGTATGGGATGCTAACTTCGCCGCAGCGACTTTGGCAGCTGGAGTTTGCTTGATAAGCTACCGCTACCGTTGCGTTTGCCGCCGATACTGCATAGAGCAAGATCACCAGCTGCACAATTAGTACTACTGAACTGATCAAACCCATCACTATTTTTCTTGGATTATAAATAACCAAGGATATCAATGCTTTAATTTACAAATTTCCAATCATATATATAATAAGGGTTGGATATAGGGAAGCTTGGTTGACAGTGGTAATCTTGGTAAGGACAAGGAAGTAACCCAAAAGAGGAGTGCAGTGAGGAATATCAATCTTGTCTTTCCTTTTCGCTTTCGCTGTTGAATAAAGCAAATTGTCTGTGGGCAAGTTCTTCGAATTAGATGAATGCTAACTTTGATTAGTCCAGTTACAATCATGAATGTCCAATACTCACAAGGATTATAATATATTAGATTTTTTAAGTTAATAAATAACAATTAATAAAAGGGTTGACGTTTACTTAAAGCTGATTGATTACGTTAACATAAAAATCCATGGATGTGCAGAATTTTCACGTGGATGTTATCAATTCTTTTTTCCCCATCCTTTGAAGAGTTCAATGCAAGCAGGTAACAGATTGGGTAGACCGCCATTTATGGACATTAATTAAGATTATTTATTTACCAATTGATCTAAGTAATTATATTGTGAAGCATGAAATTAAGTAACTCGACGATGTCCCTTTCCCATTTTTTGAAAATATTTTGATTGAGTCAAAAGAGGAAGTTTCTAATTATGGTGGCCCAAAGCCAAGACGGAGACCAACACCAAAGGCCAATGACGAAGGGGGCAAGCAATTTTTGTAAATCCACCCAATCGCTTACCAAGACTTTCCTTTTGCAAGTTCATCGTTGTACGCGGTGGTAAATTACTTGCAACTTCCTACAAACAAATGTTTTCATGTGATGTTTGGGTGGAATATAATTTTATCGGTTAACAAATGATAATATTTAGTTATTTTTATTACTTGCAACTTTCCTCTGCACGTTCCGCATGACCTATGGTGTGTCCATTAGGGCTCACATCAATGAATTTGTTACTCTCGTGAATGATTTGAAGAATGTCGAGGCTAATATAGATGATGAATACCAGACTATGCTATTATTGTGCTTTTCATATAAGACTTTCAGGAAAACCTTAATTTATAGTAGAGATAAACTCTCGTTTAAGGATGTGAAGGGAAACTTGTTAAGCAAAGACAAACTTGTCAATGATCTAGGTTCGAATAGGAAATCAGATGGGAAAGCCTTAGTTTTGGTTGCAAGAGGCAGACAACAGTCTAAGGATTCAGGTCAAAGAAGGTCTAGGTCAAAATTGAAGTCGAGGAATCGAAACAAGACTTGTGGTTGCTGTAAGAAGTTAGGTCATATTAAGCTAGAGAGTTAAGTTGCAAAATAAAAACAGAAGGGTCATTGAGAGCAACGAGAAAGGAAAACAAAAACTTAGGTAGCTTATGCTAGTGTAGCTGGGACAAAGATGATGATCTATTATTGGTGTTTACAACCTAAAGCTCTAAGCTTACGTTCGAGTGGATTTTGAATTCGGGGTGTTCTTACCATATGTGTCCCAACAAGGACTGATTTTCCACATACAGTCCAGTTGAAGGTGGAGTTGTGTTTATGAGAAATAATTCACCCTGTAAGATAACTGGCATTGGTACCATTTAGATCAAGATGCACAATGAGATCATCATGACACTATCAGATGTCAGGCATGTGCCTGAATTGAAGAAGAATCTCATCCTCTTGGGTATTTTAGACTTGAATGTTGTAGAACCATCATCGAGTCAAGCGGCATTAAGGTATCTCGTAGAGCTCTCATTTTGATGAAAGGTTAGAAAATAGATAGTCTATATATTCTGCAAGGTTTAAAAGTGACTGATGCAGCAGTCTTTATGGAGGTGAAGCTAGAACAATCGTCACATCATGACGTCAGAAAAATTCCATCTATTACGAATTCAGAGTCAACTCTGTTGTGGCATATGCGAATTGGTCATATGAGCGAGAAATGTATGACCATTTTGAATAAGATAGGCTTTCTTCCGAGAGCAAGAGTTGGAATTTTAGATTTCTTGCTAACACTGTGTTTATGGGAAGCAAACATGAGCCAATTTGAGTTCTGCAGAGCACAAGATGAATGAAACTCTTGACTACATTCACTCTGATTTATGAGTTCTACCTCAAGTCATCTCTAAAGGAGGCAACAAATATCTTCTAACCTTTATTATTGACCACTTCAAGAAGGTTTAGGCCTATTTTCTGAAGCACAAGAAAAAAGTTTTCAGGGTTTTTAAACAGTGGAAGACCTTACTAGAGAAACAAACTGGGAAGTCTGTAAAGCAGTTAAGGACGGATAATGGCCTTGAGTTTTGTGTAGCTGAGTTCAATGATTATTACAAGCGAGAAAGAATTGATCAACATCGCACAATTGTCGATACCTCACAACAGAATGGTGTTGCATAAAGAATGAACATAACTCTACTTGAGAGAGCCTAGTGCATGCTTTTTAAATCAGGTTTAGGAAATGATTTTTGGGCAAAAGTCATAAACCTGACAAGCTATTTGGTGAATCGATCACCACACCGAGCATTGGATGGAGAGGTTCTCGAAGAGATATGGTCAGGTAACCCTCCAAATTACTCTAGCATTAGAGTATTTGGTCGTCTTGCTTATGTACGTGTTAGTAAAGGAAAGCTCCAACCTAAGGCAGTGAAAGGTATATTTCTTGGTTTTGCGGTTGGTGTAAAGGGCTTTAAATTATGGTGCCCAGACACTAAGAAAGTTATGTTTAGTAGAGATGTAACTTTTGATGAAGCAACAATGCTTCACCCAAAAAAAGAGGCGTCTGTTCTTGCCAACATAGAAAAGCTTAGTATTTCAGGCAAGGTAAAGCATGGACGTCACGATGAGGAGGCCCGTGACATCACAACAACGCGACAAGTTTTTCATGAATGTGAGACAAAACAGGGGTGACGTTAAAATGAGGAAACTCAAAAAGTCGTGACGACGCGAAGAAATTTTTCGAAATAGCGGGAGGATACTGAAAACACTTCAAATTAGTTAGAGACTCCATTTGATTCACATGTATCTCCTACATCTTAATTACAAAATTATTAGTTAGCTCGTGATAGGAAGAGATAGGTGATTAAAACACCGTAGAGGTTCTGCCATGGAAATCTAGTGGCATATGCTCTAAGCGTTGCTGAGAGCATTGATTCAGTTGATCCTTCAAATTACTTTGAGGTAGTTTAGGCTCCTGATTTCAGCAAGTGGCTTATGGCTATGGAAGAGGAGATGGAGTCTCTGGAAAGGAACGAGACTTGGCAGCTTGTGGGACCACCCACTAGAAAGAAGATTGTCGACTGCAAGTTGGTGTTCAAAAGAAAAGAAGGATTGGGCCCAAGAGACACTAGGTATAAAGAGAGGTTGGTCGCAAAGGGTTACATTCAACTGAAGGGAGTTGATTTTCATGATGTTTTCTCTTGTTTTGTGAAGCATACGTCCATTCGGGTGTTATTAGCCCTTTTTGTATTCTACAACTCTGAATTAAAGCAGTTCGATGTGAAAATTGCATTCTTTCATAGTAATATGGAAGAGGATATTTATATGCAGCAGTTTGAAGGCTTCAGCATTGAAGGCAAGGAAGATCATGTTTTTCTTATACAGAAATCATTGTACGACTTGATGCAGTCTCCTTGGCAGTGGTATAAGAAGTTCAATTCTTTCATGTTGAGCATTGGTTTTGTTTGAACTATGAAAATTATGTGTATCTGCATCACTTAGATGATGGATCATTTATGTATTTTTTGATTTATTTTGATGATATGTTGGTTGTGGTTAAGGATCCATCTAAAATTGATCAATTAAAAACCATGTTTAACTCTAAGTTCAAGATGGAGGATTTCAATACAGCCAAGAAAATTGTGGGCATGGAAATTTCTAGAGATAGATACTCTAGAAAGTTATTTTTGTCACAACAGAGGGAAACTGAAAGGATCCTCAAGCAGTTTGCGATGCAAAATTTGAAACCAGTTATTACTCTCCTAGCTACATTCTTCAAACTTTTGAATTTAGAGTCACCACAAATCGAGGATGAAGAAAAGTACACGTCCAAGGTTCCCTACTCCAATGCAGTTGGTAGTTTGATGTACGCAATGGTTTGCACTCGTCTTGATATTTCACATGTTGTTGATGTTGTGAGTAGATACATGTATAGACTCGAAAAGTTATACTGGCAGGCAGTTAAGTGGATTCTCAGGTATTTACGAGGCACATCTAATGTTTTCTTGGAGATTCGGAGAAATACAAAGGGTCTAGTTGGCTATGTGGACTCGAATTATGCAGGAGATTTAGACCAAATGAGATATCTCACAGGTTATTTGTTTACTTTCAGGAATTGTGCAATTAGCTAGAAAGCCATGTTACAGGCCATTGTGGCATTATCAACTACGGAAGTAGGATATATGAAAATGATAGAGGTTGTGAAGAAAGCCATTTAGTTGAGGTCTGTTTGGGGAGCTGGTTAATGATGAAGGAGCGACTGTCATATATTGCTATAGTTAAAGTGTTATACATCTTCCTAAGGATCAGATGCATCACGAAAGGATGAAGTATATCGACATGAGGTATCACTTAGTTCGGGAGGTAGTTGCTCAAGATGATGTTCAAATCCATAAGATTAGAACAAATGATAATCTAGCTAATATGACGACAAAGTATCTTTCAGTTTCCAAGTTTCGAACACTTCTTCGACTTGGTTAGTATCCTGAAAAGGTTAAGTTAGACCCGTAACGGGGTCTGACAAAGAAGGAATGTTAAATATGAGTCAAGATGGAGATTTGTGGAGTGTACTTCGCATTCTCGGACATTTTGCAGGCACTTGACACAACCAGAACCTAAGCAGAGGTGACATCCCAACAAGGGAGCATGTGATGTTGATGCAGTCGTAAACCAACTAAAAATCTGATAAAGGCAAGTGCATCTATCAATTAATAGTATAACTATATTGAGTATATATATCATTCCCATGAAGACTTAATTACCGTCTTTCTATTATTTAACCGATAAATTCGAGTGATTGATTAAAACTAAAATTAACTAAATTAAATTAACTAAAGAACACAACAAAGAACAATTCAGGAAAATAAACGATTAACAACCAAGAAGTGAAACAACACTCCGGAAAGAATTCACCTAGATTTCATCTGTCATTGTCAATCTAAATAATGTAATTTCTTCACTTAGTATCTTGATTTGTAGAAATCCCTAAATTATGCTAATATCTCTCTTCACGACTAAGAGCAACTGACTCTAGGTTGATTAACTGAAATCTCTTTCTAATTAAAATCCCTATTATCGCATTAACTCGATCTATGAATCCCCCTATTAGATTTGACTCTAATTCGGTAGATTTATGTTGTCCTATTTCTAGGATTGCGTGCAACTCCACTCACGCTAGATCTACTCTTAAATAGTTTCTATTCCTCCTTTCGTTTAAGCACATCAAACATGGATTAATAGTCTAGAAATATCAAACCAAGAATTAAACGCACATAAATGAGAACAATATCCAAGTATTTATTGCGTAAAAATAGAAATCAAATAACAGAATCCATCTTAGGGTTCATCTCCTTAGGTTTTTGGAAAATTAGTTCATGATAACAAATAAAAACATCTCAAAGACAGTATCACCACAAGAAACAAAGAAACTTATAATAAACTTAAAAGAAATAAAAAGGAGATCTTCAATCTTAATGGAAATATGCTTCAATGGTGTTTTTCCAAGTTTTTTTCTTGAATATTCTATGATGGCTCCATCCTATCTTCTTTATTTGTGTCATATATGTGTCTTAGAATGGTCGAAAAATCTAAAAATTGCATTTTCCCACATATTTGGAGTGTGATTCACGAAATCCATATAGTCTGGCACATGACTGTGTGGCAGCCCATGTGGATCACATGGCCGTGTGTCCAACCTGTGTGGAAAGGCCCAGCCCATGTGGCTCTTGAAACTTGCTCTGATTTTCGCTTTTTTTTCACTCATTTTTCTCCAAAATGCTTTCCTAAGTATAGAAATATGAATTTAAAGGATTAGGAGCATAAAATTCACTATTTTAAATCAAATAATAATCCAAAAAAGCATTAAGAATAAGGCTAAAACATGTTACTCTTGGCATTTATCAAATGTCGCAACGACGCGACATATTCCTCAAGCAACGCAACCACGTTTTTACAACTAAGTATGACTTTTTTTCCACTCGAACTCTGATTAGTCTAGAGAAGTTTTAGTCTGATTAATCCTCTAAAATTAGCCTATAAATGAGCCATTATATTTCTAATAGAGGTGATCATAATAACACACAATATTAGAGAAAAAAAAATCAAGAGAGAATTTTAGAGAGCTTTAAGGGAATTTTGTGTTTTAATTAGAGAGCGTTGTATTCGTGATTAGAGTTTGTTTTGAATTTCTCCATCTTGTACTCTTCAATTGTTTCCCCATTAGTGAAGTCTCCTTTCCACTTTAACAACTATTTTGGAATTAGTATGGTTTCAATTCATATTTCAAATTGTATTAATTAATTATTTATATTAATTTATAAAATAAAAAGTTAAAAAATAAAATAAATCTCTGTATACTTTATGCATTTAAACATGTATTTTTAAATTTGATAGCAAGCATACATGTACAAATTTCTAATTGGTGAAAAACTTAGATCTTTTCACTTGATTTTGCACGCAATATAAGTAGATTTTATGATTTTTTTCTTTTACATGATACTATAATATTACACAGTGAAATTAAAAATAATTAAAATACGGAAAAGTATGATGGTAAATTAGGGATAATAAAATTATATATTTTAAACTATTAGGTTTTAAATGAAGTGTTATATATATATATATTGAGATCTAAATTTTTTATTATATTAATTATGAGATGAATCAAGATGTAATATGTAAATGACATTAAATAATTAATATAACATAATTAAAATTAAAATAATTGATAAAAATATTTTAGTTTAAATTAATCTGATTTGAATGTTTTATGTTTGATTGGCAACTGATTAGCTTGATCTTTCAAAAAACTAAATTTACCCGTAGTTATGCTTACTTTTGGTTTTAAAAAGAAAAAATGAAAGTTAAAATAAATAGTAAAATAAAACAATTAAATGAAGATTTTTCATTTTTAAAGAGAGATAAGCTTCCCACATAATACTTGCAGGAAAATGCATTAAGATTGGATAATTGTATGAATGGACAACAAAATTAATTACATCCCCTTTTATTAAAAAAATTATTAAAAAGTTAAAAATCTAAAATTATAATAATCCAAACAAGCAGAATAAGAATAAGCAGAACAGTATAAATAATATCACTAAAACTAGTAACAATAATATAATAAACTAAATCTAATAATAATAATAATAATAAATAAATTAATAAAATAAAAGATAAGGTGATTGGAACCGAATGGTGGGGGACGTCAGATGGCAGCAATAGAGGATGGTGGTCGAAAGAAACAAACGATCGACGACGTATCTGTGGTCATCGGTGACGGGGGAAGAGAAATATGGGCCGACGTTGGAGGTGGTCGATGGAGGAAGGAGTGGGGATAAATGGATTTTTGGGATGGAAGTTAGGGACCAAAAAAAACCAGTGAAGGGAATGACGACAAGGGAACGATGATAAGGGGCGAAGGCCAAGGCAAAGATCGACGGCGTGGTAAGGGTTTTAGAGAACGACGACTGATGAGGAGAAAAATGGGGGTGTCTTGGGGCTGTGAATATTTGAATGATGAGAAAAGAAAGGAGAGGGAGGGGACGAAAGGAGAGGGGTGGTGGCCCATAGAGGTACCTAGTGGTGATTAGGGTAAAAAGCTTGGGGTTGGTGAAAAGCTTGAAGAAGGAAAAAAGGTTAAATTTTTTTTGAAACCCAAACATTAAAATGGTACAAGGCCATTTGGTAGGCCATGTGGGCCACAAGGCCGTGACGCTAGGCCGTGTACCCACACTCAGGTCGTGTGTCATTAAAAAAATAAAAATAAAATTAAGTTTTAGTGTATGGCCTAGGACACGCCGTGTGTCTAGGCCTTGTGATCCATACAACTATGTGTCTAGGTCATGTATCATGTCATCAGACCGTTTGGTCTGTTTCAGGCCGTGTAATGCTTGTGTTCATTTCTCCCATGACTTGTGCAAGGATGTGTGCCTCACACGGTCGTGTCATTAGGCCATGTGTGTCATAAAAAAAAACTTAAATATTAGCTCTAGTAGTCACATGGCCTGGGACACGTCCGTGTGTCCAGGATGTGTGTTCCACACGGCCGTGTCTCCAGGTTGTGTGCGAGCATTCAGGCTATGTGGGTTCATTGTTCGCTTCTCCCCTGACCTTGCAAAGGGGTGTATGGGTCACACGGTCGTGTCCTCAGACTGTGTAACTCTCTTAGGCCGTGTGGGTTAAAATAAAATTGGAAAAAATTAGCTCCAATATTCACATGACAGTGTCTCCAGGCTGTTAGGTGCTTCCCAGACTGTGTTGAATTTTTTGAACATAATAAAAATAAATGTAAATTTTTTATTTTGTTATTTAAAATAATAAAAATAGATATACTAATGTTTTTTAATTATTATTTTTTTAAATAACATGAAAGTAAAAAAAAAAACACTCGGGTTGCCTCTCGAGAAACGCTTATTTAAAGTCTAAGCTCGTCTTCCTTTTTAAGCTCACGGTTAAGGCAGATCTTGGAGCCGAAGCTCCACTCTCTCTTTATCAGGATTACCACCAAAGTAAAGTATAGAGTCGATGATCGTTTACCTTAAATGTGTCATGTTCAGGATGTGTTACCTCAATAGTTCTGTATGGGAATACGTTTTGTACCACAAACGAGTTCAACTCTCTTGAACTAAGCTCTGGAGGGAACATTCATGGATCTAAATTGTCTAGTAGCACTTTGTCTCCAACTTTGAATTGACTCGTCCTCTTTACATGCACATTATGGAATTGCTTAGTTATTTATTTGAACGTTCTTGGTTTCTCATAAGTCTTTGGTCGTCATTCATCTAATTTATCAAGCTGCACCATTTTTATGAGTGTTAGTTATTTCTCTTCACTTGTCCCTCGAGTTCTATCACTTTGAACCGGATATGGTTCTAATATGTTTTCATGAGTGATTTCCTGCAAAGAACGTTGAGCCGCATGATTACTAACATTAACAGAATAACTAGTATCATCTCACTCACTAGGAACTCTCACAAAATCACATGCTTGGAGAGTAACATTTTCATCACCTACCATTAGCACAAGTTCACCATTACCCATATCAATAACAATTCTAACAGTGGCTAAAAAGGGTCGACCTAAGCTAATGGGTACCTCAATATCCTCATCCATATCCAATATAAAAATCAACAAGGAATATACATTTATCTACTTTGACAAGTACATCTTCAATAATGCCCCTAGGATACCTAATTGATATGTCATTAATTGAATACTCATCCTAGTGGGTTTTGGTTCCATGAGAACATGTTGTTTGAACAATTTATAAGGCATTACATTTATACTAGCACCCAAATCAGCCAATGCTTTTTCTATATTTAAGCTACCAATCAAACAATGATTTCAGGACAACAAATCTGATGAGTAAATATTTATTTTATTATTATTTTAATCTCTGTGTCATGTTAGTAGGGTCGTATAAACTTTTCGTTAAGAAATTTTAACGTTTGCATGCTTAATTAAGTGAAAAGGACTAAATCATAAAAGGTGCAAAAGTAGAGTTCTAGTAGTTAAAGGTATCAAATAGTTATGAAAATTAAAAGTGAAAGGACTTAGATGGTAAATAGACCATTGAGGTATTTAGTGGAGATCCATGGATTGATTTTATTGAAATTAAGAATATTTTTAAAGGTTAAAAATGTAATTAAGTAAATAAGGTTAAAATAATAAAAACAAAAGAAAGATATGAGATATCATATTCCTATCTTCATCTTCAACCGATTTTCAACAAGGGAGATTAGCTAGGATTCGGCCATGACATTTTTGCTTGCATGGTATGTGTTTTGATTTCGTTTTTAATAATTTTTATGTTTTCGTGATTGTTGTAGCTTAATCTAGCTAGCCCAGGGACTAATTTGCAAATATGTTAAAGGATTAGGGTTTTTCCATGAACATGTTTGTATATTTTTTGAAGTTTAATGAAAGATTACGAATCCTTTTTGTTAAATAAACAAGTTTTGTAAAGTGATTTTTGATGAAAATGTCATTTAGGGACTTATTGGTAAAAGTAGTTAAATATCATGGTTAAATTATGAAGTGATGATTTTCTTGATTTGATATGGGTTCATAATAAATTTGGGTAGCATGAGCTAGGGATGAAAATGCTTAGATTTTCAATTTATGAGTTTAAGGACTAAATTGTAAAAAGGTTAAAATGCTAGGGGCAAAATTGTAATTATGTATAAATATGGATACGGATTGAATTGAATGTTTGAGATTGATTGAAACACTTAATTTAATATAATTATTTAATTAGATCAAGATAAATCTCAACTGGATCTAAATTGAGGAAAGGCGAAAATCACAGATTAGCTCGATCGTACTTTTACGCTCTAGTTGTCAATGTAAGTTCATTGTATTTCTATACGTAATTGAATCTTTACTTGTATGTTTACAATATAGTTATGTAATTAATTGCTTACACTGAATTATCCTCTATGTATACTTCGATACCCCTAAATTGACATACGTGCCCTTATTTGTACTTTGGTACCCCTAAATAGCACATACGTGCCCTTGTTTACACTTTGGTAACTTCAAATCAAGTAAAATATAAGTTGCATTCAATTGCGGTTAATTTAGAAGATATACCATGTTCTTACTAAGCTTTATAAGCTTATACGTTTTTGTGTATTGTTTTGTAGATTGTAATTGCTGACTTTTGGATGGATCAAATCTTCGGCTCACACTATCCATCGATGTTGGTAGTTCTTGTGCTCCTTAGGGTTGTATCATGTATATGTGGCTATATAGGTTGTAATGGTACATTATGGCAAAATACTAAACTAAGTTGTTAGGTTCATTACTAAGATTGTAAGTAAGTATCTTTTCAGTTTAGTTAGAATGGTATGAAAGTAAACACTTGTGGTTTGTTTTGGCTTGTAGGTGATTTAAGTTGCTATACTTTAAATGGTCTCAACTATGGTATGCTTTGAGATGATATTGTACTAAATGTATATGTTGGAATTATGGTCAATTATGCATAAGTTTAGGTATATTTGCTTGGTTGTGATTGAGGTGCCTTTATGGCATATTGGTTGGATGTATTCTTGGCCTATTAAGTTGATCCTATTATGTTTGCTTTAGTATGATTTAGTGCATTGTGATAAACCATATTATGTACATATTTTAGTCTCACATTTAGCATACTTTTGGATGATTTATTCCTTGAATTGTGGAATTTGGTGCTCCTAATCCTTTAATTTCATGTTCTATACTTAGGAGAGCCTCAGAGGATGAAAAGAAAGAGAAACGAGCCAAAAGCAGAGGAAATGGGCCAAAGCACGAAATTTACATGGCTTGGGCCCAAGCCACACGACCGTGCCTCCTTAATAGACCCGACCATGGCCTAGATTCAATTCATACGGCTGTGCTATACAGGCGTGTCCCTGACGTGACCTGTTTTAATTCCTATTCGGAATAGGGTACTTAAAGGCAAAGAAAGACATTCCAAAAGCCTATATAAACACCCTAGAGGCCAACCTTCAAAGAGGGGGTTCAGGTAGGCCGAGGAGCCAAGTCAGAGAGGCCGGATTGTGGGATTTACTCGAAAAAAGCCAGTTGATCCATCTCAAGAAGCCGGAGTCATACTCAAGACAGAAGATCTTCCCTTCAATTTCCTTTAGGGGGTTTTAGGGTTTTTTTTATGTTTTGTTTTATATTTTCTTTTGAGATGTATTCTTTTATGATTATGAACTAAACCCCTCAAATACCTGAGGGGGATGAAACCTAAGACGGATCTTGTTATTGTTTTCTGAACTATATGATAAATACTTGATTTGTTCTTAATTATGTGTTCTTAATTCTTGTTTTGATATTTCGGGATATTAATTCAAGTATTGATGTACTTAGGCAGTGGAGCAAAAGTCCCTGTTTAAGAGTAAATCTAGTATAGTTAAGCGGAGTTGATCGCAACCCTAGAAATAGGATGACGAAAATCTGCCGGATTAGGGTGAAACCTAATATGGGAGTATAGATCGAGTTAATGCAATTGTAGGGGTTTTAATTAGAAAGATATTTCAATTAATCAACCTAGGGTTAAACGTTAGTAGCCTCGAAAGAGGTATTAATATAAATTAGGGAATCTTACGGATCAAGTCAAGTGAATAAATCGTCTGGTTTAGAGTTAGATAACCAGTGAAGTCTAGGTGGATTCTTCCTCGGGTATTGTCCTAATCAATTGGTTTTTCCCCAAAGTATTTTCCCCAATTCATTCTCTGTGTCTTAGCATCCTTATCTTAGTAATTAGTTAATTTTAGATTAAACAACAATTCCTTTAATTCTTAGGCTAAATAATAAAAACAAAGTTACTATCAGTACTTTTGGTTCCCTTGGGTTCGAAATTCTGGTCTTGCCACTAAACTATACTACTGTTCGATAGGTGTGCTTGCCTCAATCGTGGTGATAGTTAGTTTCTAGGCCCGATCATTCATTATATAAATTTTAAAACTTTCCCACCATCGATCAAGTTTTTGGCGCCGTTGTCGGGGATCTGAAATATTAAGAACGCTCAATTTTTATTACTTTAGCCATATTTTATTTTTGCAATTAAATTTTATTTTTACTTTTCTATATTTTCTTCTTTGCTTCTGGCAGGTATTCTAGTTTATGACTAGAAGAAACCCATCAGGACCTCTACTTTACGATAGTGAGATTGAAAGTACAGTTCGCAAAAACCGAAGAGAAATAAGGAGAAGCGTATAATACATACAAGAAGAGCAAGAGAACGAAATTAATACTACCGAAGAGATGGCTGAGAATAATCCGCTACCTCCAGAGGTGGCCGAAAATCATGCTCCTCAAACTATGTATTATTATGCTAAACCTAATTTAACAGGAACTGAGTCAAGTATTGTTGGACCTGCTATTGCTGCAAATAATTTTGAACTGAAACCTAACACAATTCAGATGATACAGCAATTTGTTCAGTTTGATGGTCTGCAGGATGAAGATCCAAATAATCACTTGGCAAATTTCCTAGAATTTTGCAATACTTTCAAAATAAATGGCGTTTCTGATGATGCCATTCTTCTTCGGTTGTTTCCCTTTTCATTGAGAAATAAAGCTAAATAGTGGTTGAATTCTCTCCCACGAGGATCAATCACTACAGGGGAACAAATGATCAAAAATTTTTTGTTGAAATATTTTTCGCCAGCTAAAATAGCTAAGTTGAGGAATGATATATCTTCTTTTGTGCAGATGGATTTAGAGACACTTTATGATGCATGGGAGAGATACAAGGATCTATTGAGAAGGTGCCCACACCATGGATTACCCTTGTGGCTACAGGTCCAAACCTTTTACAACGGTGTGAACCCCTCAACCAGGCAGTTAATTGATTTAGCCGCCGGTGGAACCCTGAATAACAAAACACTGAGGCTGCCTATGAATTCATTGAAGAGATGTCACTGAATAACTATCAGTGGCAAGTCTCGAGCAAAAGGCCAACGAAAACCGCCAGTATTTTCAACCTCGACGTAGTAACCATGCTATCAAACCAAGTAGAGATGTTAAATAAAAAGATTGATGGTTTATGTGGTTCTTCGCAGGTACATCCAGTTATGCAGTGCGATACGAATGGAGGAGGGATGAGTAACACAGAATATCCACCTTACAACCTGAACGTTGAAAACGAGCAAGCTCACTATATGGGTAACAATTTTAGACCTCAAAATAACCCTTATAGTAATACTTATAATCCAGGTTGGAGGAACCACCCCAATTTTTCATGGGGTGGTCAAGGATATCATAGACAACAACCCACTCCAAACTTCCAACAACAGCCCTACCCACAGGAAAAGAATCCGAACCTTGAGGAGATGCTGACAAAATTTATAGCGATGTTAGAAACACGTTTCTAAAATACCGAAACAACACTTAAAAATCAACAAGCATCGATTCAAGGGATCGAGAACCAATTAGGTTAACTTGCTAAGGTCATATCCAAACGACCACAAGGCAGCTTGCCAAGTAACACTGAAACTAACCCAAGAAGCAACTTCAAGCCATAACCGCTCATGATAGTGAAAGGTTAGATGAAATAAAATTGAGGCAAGAGAAGATGGTAGAGGAAGGTTAGGTTGAAGTAGGTCATGATAAGCCAAAACCGGTAATTAAAGAGTACCAACCTCGTGTGCCATATCCTGATGCTATGAAGAAAGACAACACAGACGAATAATTCAGTAAATTTCTTAAACTTCTAAAGAAATTACATATTAACTTACCGTTTCTTGAAGCTCTTTCTCAGATGCCAGATTTAAGGAAATTTGTAAAAGAGCATTTGACAAACAAGCGGAAGATAGATGAGGAATCGCATGTGGAACTAAATGTAATGTGCTCAGCAATGTTACAAAATAGACTACCATGAAAATTAAAAGATCCATGGAGTTTTACAATTCCATGCTTAATTGGTAGTTTATCTGTTGATAATGCGTTAGCTGATTTAGGGGCAAGCATCAATGTTATGCCTTATAAAATGTTTAAACAACTAGGTGTAGGGAAACCCAAACAAACTAGGATGAGCATTCAATTAACTGATAAGACTATTAGAATTCCTAGGGCTATAATCGAAGATGTTCTCGTGAAAATTGATAAATTCATATTCCCAGTAGACTTTGTCATTTTAGACATGGATGAAGACAATAGTATCCCCTTAATTTTAGGAAGACCCTTTTTAGCAATTGCTAGAACTAAAATTGATGTTGGTACAGGAGAACTCATACTTCGTGTAGGTGACGAATCAATTAGTTTTCAGGCTCTTGACTCGGCTAGGACATCAAGTAATCAAGGTGAGAAAATTAATTTTATTAATGACCATTCGGTTAAACCTTCTTTTCAGGAAGCACCGCAGAACCACACAACTGAGCCAGATCCTATACCTCATGACAACAAAGAAATAACTCACGAGAAACGACGGCTTTAGATCGATGAACTAGACGAGTGGAAGACACATTTCAAGGAGAAACTAGGAATACACAAAGCAGAACCAATACCATTCCGTAGGACAAATGAATTTAAGATCGGAGATCAGGTATTTTTAGATAAGACAGACCCTCGAATCTTCCCTTCCAACCTTAATACAAACGAAGAAATCCCTTTTAAGGTAATCAATATCTTCTCATACGGAACAGTCGAGGTAAGGAATCCTATATTCAGCACTTTTAAAGTAAACACTACTCGACTTGAGCTATATATTGATAATAGAACTGATAACATGAGAAAGGATTTTCAACTCCTCAAACCACCCTGATTATGCGAATGAGAGGAAAGTCTAGCTTAAGACTTTAAACGAGCGCTTCTCGGGAGGCAACCTGAGCACTAACCCCATTAATTTTTACATTTTTATTTTTACTTTTATTTTTCCTTTTTAGCACCTAACTATAAACTAACCAAAGTGCAGATTTTCATACCACACGGTCTTACACACGGCCGTGGTCGTGGCCGTGTGGACACCACAGATTTCCGTACTGATGTGGCATTGATAGTACAAAATAGGACAAAAAATATCTTCAAGCCACGACCCTCGACTAAACACTACGGCCGTGCGATGCGGCCGTGGTTGACACTGTTTTATGAACACAGTCGTGGCAACCTGCACACAGGCGTGGGAGAAACGAGCAAACCACAACACGGTCGTTCGAGACGCCGTGTGACTTAACATGCCCATGACACACAGGCGTGGGAATGTACCAAATCTGTGATTTCCATTTAAAACACCCCTCTTACCTTCTCACCTACTCCCCATTTCCCTTCTTCCATACCCTTTAGACTCCCCTCTCTTTTCATTTTTCACCCTTTTTCATTCTCCAAGCTCTTGATCTACACCTTATCCATGTCAAAGAAACGGAAGGATCCTAGCACAGTCTTCCTCTACGAGACCGATCTACATAAGTTCATGCCGGCCGCTTCATTAACTCGACAGGACAAGGATCTTTGAGTCCATTTCATCTTTCTTATTCTTTTCTCTTCTCCTTTATTTTCCTTATCTTTATTTCTCTTATACTTAATTTAGTTTATTTTATTTAGTTTTCTTTGATTTAGGTTCTAAAGGCTGCTTGGGAATCACCACACCATGGCCTTAGAAATCACACCCACCTTGCGAACCATCTAACAATAAGGACTTTTAGTCCATTAATCTTTTCTTTTAATTTTATTTTATTTCTTACACTCTTTCTTTTTATCTTTCTTTTCTTTAATTATATTATTAGTATATTTTGAATTATTCTTATTATTTCCTGGCTAATTCTTCATGAGTTACCCAATTTCTTCATCTAGCACAGAGATTGTTGGCGGCCACCATACCACCACCAAAGACGCCTCCTCCAACTTATCTTTCACCTCTGAATCAAATTTCTACACTTTCAACTCAAGGAATCCATCCAAAAATTCAGGAAGTTTCACTTCTCCCTATCTCTTATGATTTCATATATATCTTTGTACATTGAGGGCAATGTACATCTTAAGTGTGGGGGGTGAATTTCATTTTGAAAAGTTTCTAACTTTTTTGCATTATTCTCAAATCCCTGAATTATGTCTTGTTCTTAAAGTAGTTTCCTCTTTTTACTATTAGAATGAAGTTTCATTTGATTCATGATTTTTATTGATATGTTTTGGATTAAGTTATTGATAATTGTGCAGTGATGATTTAAACTTTAGGGGACTAGAGAATCAAGCATGATGAGTCTATTTTCAAAAATTAAAATTTTTTTAGGTTGTCTACCTGAATCTAATTATTACCTTGAAGTTTGAAATTTACAAAGTTGATATCAAAAACCCATAATTTTTGTGAGATTTTGAGCCTTTTAGAGCATACATTCTTTTCTTACTCACTTTATTGATTATGAATGTGTCAACATTGATTTGTTATTCTAGAACTTGCTTCGATTATACATGTCAAGACTATATTATTGATTTGATATACAGAGATGACAAAGGCACTTAGGATTTAACTCATTCACTCCACTAAAAAGCCTACCCTCACAATTAACCCCTAGTGAACCCCTTTGATCCTAACAACCCTTTTTATTGACTCACCCACTAATATTACCCCAAAACCCATCTTGTATTTGTTATCACCATTTTTCTTGACTCCATTTTTGTCGAGATTTGATTTTGAGCAATTGCCTAACTATGTTCTATATTTCAGTTGTTAAAGTTCTTTCTTATTATTGTAAATACTTGATTTGTTCTTAAAAAAATTGAAAAGTATATTCATTATTAGTTCTATAATTAAGTGAGCTTATACGTTTAAATTCCACACCTTGAAGAAGAAGCTCATATTATTAGTATTACAAGTTTTAATTGATGTAATTATTTGAAAATTAGTTTATTTTTTTAGTTAGGTAAATTGTCAATTCAATCTCGATTCTAACCCTTTAATTTAGCCTTTATCCACACCTTTAACCTAAGCCCCGTTATAACCCCTTTTAAAGACCTTTTGATTTGTGTATCATTTCATTTTATAGTGGTGGAGATTTGATTTTCATGCAAGCCTATGGGATTAACTTTTCATGTTCGACTTTTGTGTGCTTAATTTTGAACCTTAAACACTTTGAGTGATTTGAGTGAATCTTTAGTGAGGATGTCAACTCTTGTCGATTTTGAATTAAAGGTGATTATTTAGGTAAGGGGAAACACCTATGTTTTCGTGCTACAAAAACTATGACTTTGATTGTTTGAATCTTTAGGACCATTCTACTTAAATTATTGATGTATAAATTAACTATGAATTATGATGAAACACTATTGATGAATATTATGAATTGAGGTAGTTCGTTTTAATTATGAGTTGAGAATTTTGCTTGAGGATAAGAAAATGCTTAAGTGTGGGGGTATTTGATAAACCATATTATGTACATATTTTAATCTCACATTTAGCATACTTTTGGATGATTTATTCCTTGAATTGTGGAATTTGGTGCTCTTAATCCTTTAATTTCATGTTTTATACTTAGGAGAGCCTCAAAGGATGAAAAGAACGAGAAATAGCCAAAAATGGAAAAAATGGGCCAAAGCACGAAATTCACACGGCCTATGCGGCCATGCCTCCTTAACAGACCCGACCACGGCCTGGATTCGATTCACACGACCGTGCCACACGGGCATGTCCCTGACGTGACCTGTTTTAATTCTATTCGGAATAGGGTACTTAGAGGCAAAGAAAGACATTCCAAAAGCCTATATAAAGACACTGGAGGCCAACCTTCAAAGAGGGGGTTCAGGTAGGCCGAGGAGCCAAGCCAGAGAGGCCAAATTGTGGGATTTACTTGAAGAAAGCCAGTTGATCCATCTTAAGAAGCCAAAATCATACTCAAGACGGAAGATCTTTCCTTCATTTTCCTTCAGGGGGTTTTAGGGTTTTTCTTATGCTTTGTTTTATATTTTCTTCTGAGATGTATTCTTTTATGATTATGAACTAAACCCCTCAAATACCTGAGGGGGATGAAACTTAAGACGGATCTTGTTATTGTTTTCTGAACTATATGATAAATACTTGATTTGTTCTTAATTATGTGTTCTTAATTCTTGCTTTGATATTTCAGGATATTAATTCAAGTATTGATGTGCTTAGGCAGTGGAGCAAAAGTCCCTGTTTATCCACTCGGCCAAAGACATGGGCGTCTGTCTCAGCCGCGTGTGACACACGATCATACAATACAGCTGTGTATCCCTTGTAGGTTTTAAAGGATGCAAGTCAGGCAGTTACATTGCCTGACACAAAGGCATGTGGCTTGGCCGTGTGACCCAAGTCAGAGAGTTACACAAGCACAGACACGGCTGTATGTCCCTATTTTGATTGTTGCACCGTCTGAGACATGGGCGTGTGTCTCAGAAGTGTGGGTCGCATGACCTAGCCACACGGTCTTGCCACCTTTACAGTTTAATTTTTTCCAACTTTTTTCTCAATATTTCAAATGTTTTTGATTTTGTAACAGCCAAATTTCAGTGAAATCGGAACAGTGGTTTCGGGACCACAAATTTGACCCAAAAATATAAATTATTTTTATTTTATTATATGGTCTATACGATGATAGATATGGCATGAGAAAATTTTGGTACAAAAATTTTACCGATTCAATGCTTAGTTATGAGAAGGACTAAATCACAAAAAATGCGAAAGTTGAATTCTATTAGCTATAAGGATTAAATAGATATGGAATTCAAAACCATTAATTAGACCTTCTATGGTAATTAGACCATTAATAAAAAGTATTTAGATATTTTTGGATGATTCATCCATGGAAAATGTGAAAAAGGCTAGGGACTAAATTGGAAAGTGAAAACAGTAGTTAATTAAAAAGATGAAAAGAAAATGAAAATCATATTTTCTCATCTTCTTTCCCAAAATAAAACACGGAAACCCTAGGAGAGAGAAAAGAGACTTTCATGGCCAATTTGAATATGGATAGACCAAATTCGAAGTTAGAATGAGGAATAAAGAAAATGTCAGACTGGTAGATTTTACGTACACTAACCTTTGTCGAGGTAAGTTCGTGTAACTAAATTGTAGATGTTTTTATGCTTGATTTAAATGTTGCGTTTGTAAATTTTATAAATGTCATAAATATGTGAAATGATCACCTACTCGATATAGCCCGATAAATGAAAATGCCCGATAAAATGATAAATGAATAAAATGTTACTTGTATGCTTAACATGAATGAGGAATGTGTTTTACTCGAATTGCATAAATGTTACGGAGGTATGAAATAATCAAATGCCCGATAATGTTTGAAAAGTGTTTAAATCCCGGTTGAATAAATGGAAAATAGATGGATATATGATTTTTCAAAATGAAAGAGGTTTTGCATTTGTTTCGGATAGGATTTAGCTCTGTTGAGTAATCCTTCGACTTCAATTCTGATAGGTTTAGCACGGACGGGTAATCCTAATCGAGCTCTTTAGAGCATATGTCATAAAAAGGATTTTCCCTGGACTGGTAATCCTGTAGTACATATATATGTGGCTCGAGAGCATACTCTCTGAAATAGTACCTTATGGGTATCATTGAATATGAATTGACGAATCCTGATCCGTACGCCTCGAGTGTACTACTTATGTAACCATCGATAATTTAAATAAATTCACCGGGCAAGGTCCTAACAGGGACAAATATAAATTTAGGACAAATTGACATGGAATGGTGTATATGATATGGAAATATGACATGAAAGGATATTACATGAAATGCAAAAAAACAATGACACATGACAAGTGATATATGAAATATGAGATGATGGTATTTGTACATGGAAACTATTTGATGAGAATGTTCATTCTTGATTATAGACTTGTACACCTAGAGTGCACTAATCGTGACTTTGATATCCCGAGTAATATGTGTAAAGTTCTGATGTGAAATGATCTGAACTCGAAATGAACTATTATGAAATTATACTTGAAATAATGAGATGAATTATGTATGTTGAATGAATACATGATGTGGAAAGCATATGTGCTTGGAAACTTGATTATTGTTGAGCCCGTACATGTCTTGATAGTACTATGGAATATATGACTATCAAGGGCAATGAGGATGTGTGTAGGGCTTGAGATCAAAGTGGCTGATTATACCTTACTTAGTTACCTCAGATAGGATGAATAGTAAGTTAAGTACCGTGTTGTCTGAACTTACTAAGCATTTTATGCTTACTCTATTTTATTTTCCCCTGTTTTAGAGTAATCGAAAGCTCGTTGGATTGGAAGCTTGATGGAGATCACTCACACTATCTATCGGCCTATGTCGGTATAGTATGGCAATTCAATTGCGGTTGTAAAGGCATGTATAGGATATGTTGGCCATATTGGCATGTAAACATAAATGATGCTTGTAATCTAGCCATTGGAATGACTAGTAATGATTGTTTTGATATACTTGTAATGTCATATTATGTTACCCACATATATGTTAAGTAGTTGATCAAATTATGTCTAACATGAGGACATAACCAAGGTAAGATTGTAAACATATAAGCATGAAATGATATGCCATACTGATGGATGGAATATGCTTGATTACAATGCTTGAAATGGTTAGTATTTGTATGTGATGATATATCATGTTAAATGATGGAATTAACTTGAATATATTTCTTGGATTTGTTGGGTTATGAATGCAAGATGTGGTGTAGGATTATGGCAAAGATTGGGCTGAGAAATGAGGCTAGGAATGACTTTATTTTGTCAACACGGATAGACACACGGGCGTGTGTCTAGACATGTGTGACACACGGCCTGGTAACACGGGCATGTGGTTAGGCCGTGTGTCCCCTGCACCTTAATTTTGAGAAGCAGAATGCTCAGAATTGACACACGAGTAGAAACACGGTCGTGTGTCTCAGCTGTGTGTGCCACACGGCCTAGAACACGGGCGTGTGTCTTGGCTGTGCGAAACTTGCACTGTAACATCCTAGATTAGGGGTTATGCGTTCGTGCCTAATTCATGAGTTAGTAGGTTTTGGCAGTGTTGGAAGTGTATTAAGGGTTTTTAGAATTCTAGGATGGAAGAAGAAAGCTTTGGAAAATTATTGGTTTTTAAGTAAAAAGGGGAGCTAGGTAAATGAGGCTTTAAAAGAAACTCCGTGTGAAGCATGACACAAGGAACCATGTGGTAAAATGGCATGTTTTATGAATTATGAATGTGTTATGTGAATTCTAGAAATAAGGAAATGTAAGGAAATGTAAGGAAATGTAAGGAAATGTATGGAAATGTATGGAAATGTATGGAAATGTAAGGAAATTTAAGGAAATGTATGGAAATGTATGGAAATGTAAGGAAATGTAAGGAAATGTGAGGAAATGTATGGAAATGTAAGGAAATGCAAGGAAATGTAAGGAAATGTCTTGTCTTGGAAATGTAGGGAAATGTCCTGAAAATGTAAAGGAATAAAGAGGAAAGTGAACATTTATGGAAACTAGGAAAATGATTTAGAAATTATTCAAAAAAGGAAAGTGAACATTTCTGGAAACTTGGAAATGTAAGGAAATGTCAAGTTTGCAGAGCCGAACGAAAATTTTTGGAAACTTAGAAATGACTTAGAAATGTTGAGTTTTAAAGTTTACAAGAGGAAATTAAGGCAAGGTGGCCTTAAAAGAAAAAGTTGGTGAAATTTGACACACAAACAGGCTTGGTAAAGTGGCCTGAAGATATCACTTAAGGCCTGTAGTAGGTGATGCCACAAGCTAGGCAAGTGGGCCTGAGTTCAAGTCACATGGGAAGCAAATAAAAAAAAGTTTTATTTTTTCTTCTAGAAACACAGAGGTTGACGGCACAAGGCTTGCAAAAGTGGAGTTTTATTCTCTTTAAATTTCGACTAAATAGGAGATAAATAGTAGATTTATTTAGATTATTTTCAAGAGATAATTGTGGATTAATTCCTTTTATTTTTTTTAATGGATAAAAGAAGAGATAATAGAAGGATTATTATTATTAAAGAAGAGTGGTGGCCAAGTAAGGGATTCTGAGTAGTAATTTGGCTATAAAAGGAAGGAAAGAGGGCTACTCATCAATTTTTCTTCTTCCTCTTCTCTCTGTCGAATTTTTTAGGGCTCTCTTCTCTTCTCTTTTCTTTCTAATCCCTTCAAAAGATGAAAGTTGTGAGAGCATCATTTAGCCATAGTCGAATCTCTAAGTGGTGTCAAGAAGGATCTGTCGATTTCAATATAAAGGGTAAGGATCTATAATCATAATTGAATTCCTTTCTTTTAAGCTGAAAGTTAGTCTAATCCCTCCTCAATCTTATTGATCGAAATATGGAAGGTGAATTTCGGGATTTCAGATCTAAGGTATTTCGGCATCTCTATTAATCAGGAAGAGAGTTTTGGGATTTAAAGAGTTAAGGTAAGAAACTATAAGATTCGGCCAAAGGCCATGCTTTATGTTTTGAGGATTAGATTA
Organism: Gossypium bickii; assembly: GCA_025503065.1. Classification (NCBI taxonomy): domain Eukaryota; kingdom Viridiplantae; phylum Streptophyta; class Magnoliopsida; order Malvales; family Malvaceae; genus Gossypium; species Gossypium bickii. The sequence continues at coordinate 18,477,071 of CP106710.1, read as the reverse complement.
AATCTAACGTAAGGTTATAGGAATTTTGACACTACTAGGAAAACAAGGATCAGTTTCGGGATTTGTTGGTGTCCCAATCGGCAACAAGGTAAGTTTAAGAATACTAATCCTACTAGGATTTGGATTTATGGCTGAATGGCTTTTTATTAAATTAGTAAGTGATTAATCAAATGTAGGGATTAAGGATTTAAGCAGTAGATTAGATTTGAAATCTCAAGGAATTCGGCTAAGCGAATCAAGTGTGTACCCCACACTATCTTTTAATACGATGTATGGCTTAAACTTGTTATATGTTCTAATATGAAAATATAAGAATATGGCTAATGTACCATGTTATGGTACAAAGTACTCAGGTACGTTTCCTACTCCTACTAGGATTATGAAATATGTTATATTTAACATGTGAAAAGTGACATGAATGTGAATTTAAGTATGATATGCATAATATGAATAATATGGGGCATTCGGGTTATATGAGAAAGGGGAAGTGAATGTGGTGACTTCGATCTCGCTATCTGAATGTGGTAACTTCGGTCACATTATCTGAATGTGGTGACTTCGGTCACATTATCTGAATGTGGTAACTTCGGTTACATTATCTGAATATGGTGTCTCATGACACAATTATCTGGTGGCTATGCCATGAATTTATATGGGCAATGAGCACGTTGATTGCAGCGATTGCCTTCGATGGTGTGTAGCGAAAGGAGGGTTGACTTAGTAGTCCCCACGGTGTGACTGGCAGGTACGGGGGTGTGTAGCGGATGGACAATTAGGTTTGGGTTTGGGAATGCATCATAACTTGTATTTTATGTTTTGAATGTGTGACTATTGTATGCCTGATTCTATTATGATTTAGTGTCGTGTGCACATTGAGTCTGTTTGACTCACCCTGTTGTGGGAAATATTTTTCAGGTGATGAGCAATAATGGACCAGGTCGGCAGGAGCTAAAGGTGGCCATGCATAGCAAGGAGAAATCTAAAGATTTGGGCTTTTATTTTTACTAAGTACTTTAATTTTAAGTTTGGGAGTTGTTTGATGTAATAAGGCCATGATGAACGATTTTATTTCTACTTATTGTTTTATTGTGTTACAAATTTTGATTAAGTTAAAGACTAAGTATTTTATTTTTAAAATATACTCTATATGTTTTATCACTTAATATTAAAAAGGGGTTTTCTAATATAAAAATCAAATTGGTTTTCAACACAAGCCCAACCCTAACAATATTTTCTTTAAAATCGCACAAGTTTTCTCTAAGTAACAAAAGAATTTGAAACTGGTTTACTTGAGGAACATACCAAATCTGGTCAAAGCTCGTGGGCCGGGTTTGGGGTGTTTCATGCACCTAATTCGAATTGAATTAATTAACCACACGGCCTAGCACACAGGTGTGTGGCATGGCCGTGTGGCGCAAGTCAGAGAGCTACCTAGTTTTGAACATGGCCTAGAGCACGGGCTTGTCTTAGGGTCACACGGGCGTGTCCCTTAGACCACATAGGCGTGTAAGCCCTGCACCTTGGAAAATTTTTGAAATGTTGATCGTTGTAAAATCAGAGTTTTAAAATTTATAAAAGAATGATCAAACCTGGAAACTAACTCTGACAACGATTAAAGGCAAGTGTACCTATCGAACAGTAGTATAGCTTAGGCAAAACTGGATATCGAAACCAAAGGAGCTAAAAGTATTAATACTCACTTTCTTTTTATTATTTAACCTAACTAAGATAAAGGTTGCTTTTAAACTAAATTGACGACAACTAAACTAAGAAAACAAAGACAAAAAGATGAATTTGGGTATAACTTGAAAAAGACTCAATTGATTTTTATGATACCTTCGGGAAGAATCCACCTAGACTTCTTTATTATCTAACCTTAAATTATATGATTTCTTTTACTTAGCTTGATCCGTGAGACTCCCTAACCTATGTTAAACCCTCTCTCGAAGCAAATAACGTCTAATCCTAGGTTAATTAGTGGAACTCTTGTTCGCTTATGATAACCTCCTAGGAAAGCAGTAAATCGATCAATGGATTCCCATATTAGGTTTCACCCTAATCCGGCAAAATCTCGTAACCCTATCTCTAGGCGCCCGATCAACTCCGCTTAATTATGTTAAATCTACTCTTAGGCAGGGTCTATTCCTCCTCCACCTAAGCACATTAAATTTGGATTAAGCAACATAATTAAGAACAAACTAGGTAATTTATCATATAACTTAAAAATCAAATAATAAAATCTGTCTAGGTTTCATCCCCCTTCAGGTATCTGAAGGATTTAGTTCGTAATGTAAAAAGAAAACATCATAAGAGAAAAGATAAAACAAAACATAAGAAAAATCCTAAAACTCCCTGATGGGATTGAAGGAGAATTCCGCCGTCTTGAGTATAATTCCGGCTTCTTGGGATGAATCAACTGGCTATCCTCACGTTACTCCCTAACTCTGACCTTCTCGGCTTGGCTCTTTGGCTTAGCTTTCGCCCCCCTTCAAAGGTGGTACTTAGGGTATATATATAGGCTCTTGGAATGCGATTCTTTCTCCCGAAGTATCCCTTTCCGACTGAAATTGCTCTTTCCAGCGATAGAGGCACGGCCATGTCACACGCCCTGCAAATCGAGACCTGACCGTGTTCAGATTTTACTAATGGCACGGCCGTGTGTGGTGGTGAGGAGGCCGTGCTTGGACTTCTTTAATGAGGCACGGTCGTGCAAATCGGGATTAGGCCGTGTTCTAGACGTTTCATTGAGACACGGCCGTGTGGTCCTTGGCCTACACCGTGTCGATTTCGTGGAAAGGCCCATTTGCTTCGTTTTAGGCCCGTTTTGTGTTCTTTTTCATTCTCGGGTGCTTTCCTGGGTATAAGACATGAAAAAAAAGGATTAACAGCACCTTTTCACAGAAATCAAGGGATAAATCATCCAAAAGCATATTAAATGTGGGCTTAAAATATGTAACTTTTACGGTTTATCAAATACCCCCACACTTAAGCTTTTGCTTGTCCTCAAGCAAAATTCTCAACTTACAATTAAAAACGAACTTTCCATGATTCATAATTCCTATCAACAAAGCCTTATCCTAATTCATAGATAATTTATACATGAATAATTCAACTCAAAGATTCCTAAAAATTCAAACAAGATAAGTCATAAATTTGTAGCACGAAAAACATAGGTGTTTCCCTTCATCTAAATAATTACCTTTAATTGAAAATCGACAAGGTTTGATATCCTCACAAAAGATTCACTCAAATCACTCCAAAAGTGTTTAAGGGTCAAAATTAAGCACTCATAAGTCGAACATGAAAAGTTAATCCCATAGGCTTGCCTGAAAATCAAATCTCCACCACTATAAAATGATACGATAAACATATCAAAAAGTCTTTGTTAGGGTTGTAATGGGGCTAGGGTTAAAGGTGTGGATAAAGGCTGAAATTAGAAGGTTAGAATCGAGATTGAATTGATAAGTTACCTACCTAAAAATTTCTAAGATAATAATTACATCAACTGAAAATAATAAAAATCCTACTAGTACGAGCTTTTTCTTTTGGGAAATAGTCTTTGATTGTGTAAGCTCACTTTCCATACTACTAATATTGAAAACTTGAAATTTTTTTTTAGAACAAACTAAATACAAGATAAATTTAACTACCAGAATAATAAACTTAGATAACTGGCTCAAATCAAATCTCGATTAAGGGGTAGTCAAAATAAAGGGTGATAACAAATACAAAGGGTTTTGGGTTAAAATTAGCGGGTAAGTCAATAAAAAGGGTTGTTAGGCTCAACGGGGTTCACTAAGGGTTAATTATAAAGTTAGGCTATTTAGTAGAGTAAGTGGGTTAAAACCTAAGTGCCTTTATCATCTCGGTATATCAAATTATAACTGTGGTCTTGACATGTATAATCGAGGCAAGTTCTAAAATAACAATTCATAGTCGACACACTCATAATCAAAAAGTGAGCATGAAAAAGAATGAATGCTCTGTAAGGCTCAAATTCTCACAAAAATTATGGGTGTTTATGACATCAACCTTGTAAATCTCAAATTTCATGATAATATTCAAATTCCAGTTGACAACCTAAAATTTTAATTTTTAGAAAATTAGACTTATCATGCTTGATTCCATAGTATTCTTCAAATTTAATTATCAATGCACAATTAACTATGACTTATTCCAAAACATATCAATAAAAATCACAAATCATGAGAAATTTCATCATAATTAGTAATACGAGAAAATTACTTTAAAACAAGATTAAATTCAGGTTTTTGAGAACAATGCAGACAGTTCGGCATTTTTATCCTCAGGGTTTGAGAATAATGACAAATTAGGCATTTTCTCAGAATACCTATTCACCCCCCACACTTAAGATGTACACTGCCCTCAATGTACAAAGATAGATAATGACATTTTAAAGATAAATCAAAAGAGAAGGAGGAAGAATTACTCCCTGATTTGTGGATGTTTTCCCGAATGAATGTCTTTGTTGGCGGTGATGGTCAGTCGGGATAACGTTCCTGCACTAGATGAAGAAATTGGGTAGCATTTTGAGAAGTAGCCCTGCTTTATTAAGACCTAATAAAAATAAACTAAATATATAAATAAAGACAAGAAAGATAAAGAGAAAGAGACTAAGAAGGAAAATAGACTAAGGCTAGGAGATAAAGGGGCTTGAGAATCCTTATTGGTAGGTGGTTCGCGAGGTGGGTGTGACTTCTAAGGCGACGGAGGTGCTGGTGGTGGTGGAAGTAGCGTGATTCCCAAGCAACCTTTAGAACCTGACATTAAGAAACTAAACTAAGTTAAACTAATTTAAACATAAGATTATTGAAAAGGAGGAGGATGAAAGGAAAAAGAAATGAAAAATAAAAACTAATTGGTCTCATAGATCCTTAGCTTAGTGTTGAGACGAAGCTGCCAGCATGAACTCATGTTGATCGTTCTCCTTTGTGGAATGTGGCCTTTTACGCTTCTTTGGCATGGTGTTGGCTTGCTCAAGGATCTAGATCCTTAGTAAGTGGAGAATCTGGGATGGAGGAGAGTGAAAACAACGAAAATAAGGATGAAATCAGATGGGGAAAGGAGAAGAGGTAAGGGGTTTAAATAGATGTTCATATGTTCTGCTCCGACACGGTCGTGGTCCCAGGGTGTGTCGAAGTACACGGCCTGCTCACATGGCTGTGTTATAGAGGGTGTTGTCACCCTATGCCCGTGCTTGATCCGTCTACGCTCGTGCTCGTGATGTTTTTCTTGTTGGCACGGTTGTTTGACACGGGCGTGTCTCACCCGTGCTTGATAAGTCAGTAACCTCACTAATTTCACACGGTTTGTGGCATGGGCGTGTTCTGTCCGTGGTATGGAAGTTGATAGCTTCACACGGTTGGTGCCACGGCCGTGCCTTATTTGTCGGTGCCCGTGTCGAGAGTGGTTGGATCTGTGACGTTAGGGTGGTGGTTGGGTTGACTGCACGGCTGCTGCCCTGTCAGGGTGGTGGTTTTGGTGGTCCACATGGCCACGGACACGACCGTGTGTAAGGCCGTGTGATCTGTCATTCTGCACTTTTGGTTAGTTAAAAAGGAAGAGAAAAATAAAAAAAGAAAATTTAAAATAATGCAAAAAGAAATAGGGTTAGTACTCGAGTTGTCTCCCGAGAAGCGCTCATTTATAGCCTTAAGCTAGACTTTCCTCGTATTTGAAAATTTTAGGGAGGTTTAAATGTTTGAATATCTTCCCTCATCTCTACAGTTTTAGTTTTATGACAAAATTGAAGTCGAGAAGCGTTTACCTTGAAAGTACCAAATATTGGATTGCTTACCTCGACTAGTCCTTGTGGGAAGATATCGTGTACCTTAAGAAGAAGTTCTCTCTTTTCCTTCAGGTTTGTTGTGGTGATGTGCGGCTCTACTGTATCTAATGTAACTCGGTCTCCTATTTTATAGTGATTGGATGTCCCCACGAGCTCTTCTGGTGGTTCCTCCGGTTTTACGTTGTGTGAATCTGGCTCTTCTTTGACCTGTGTTTTCTGTTCTTCCTTGTGTAATCCTAGTTTTTCTTTGAAGTGCGTTTTCCATTCATCTAGGTCATCGATTTGGGTCCTTTGTTCTTCATGAGTTGTTTCTTTGTTGGCACTGAACTGAGGATCTGGTTCAATCGTTCCCTTTTTTGGAGGTACTTGAAAAGAAGGTGTAATTAAATGATTAAGAAAAGAATTTTCTTGCTCACCTTGATTCTTTGATGACCTAGCTGAGTCGAGGGCTTGAAGACTAATTGAGTCGTCACCTACACAAAGTATGAGCTCACCTGTGGCAACATCAATTTTAGTCTTAGCAGTTGTTAGAAAAGGTCTTCCTAAAATTAGGAGGATTGAATTATCTTCATCCATGTCTAAAACAACAAAGTCTACTGGGAAAACAAATTTATCGATTTTTACGAGAACATCTTCAATAATGCCCTTAGGAATTCTAATAGTTTTATCAGCTAATTGAATGCTCATCTTAGTTTGTTTTGGCTTCCCTAGACCTAGTCGCTTAAACAATGCATAAGGCATAACATTTATGCTTGCCCCTAAATCAGCTAACGCATTATCAATATTTAAACTACCAATTAAACACGGAATTGTAAAACTCCCTGGATCTTTTTGCTTCTGTGGTAGTGTATTTTGTAACATTGCTGAGCATTCCACGTGGTGCTCTTCATCTATTTTACGTTTGTTGGTTAAGAGCTGTCTTAAAAATTTCCTCGAGTCTGGCATCTGGAAAAGAGCTTCAAGAAGAGGTAAGTTAATATGTAATTTCTTTAAAAGTTTAAGAAACTTACCAAACTGCTCCTCTGAATCATCTCTGTCTAATGATGCGGGATAAGGTATGCGAGGTTTGTACTCTTTGACTATCAGCTTTGGTTTTTCTTGTACTTCCTCTGTTATACCTTCGCCTACCTTACTTTCTGGAGTCGGGTTGGGTGTATCTAACTACTTGCTACCCTGGACTGTGATGGCTTGAATTTGCTCCTTAGGGTTAATCTCCGTGTTACTAGGTAGACGTCCTTGCGGTCGTTCTGACATTGATTTTGCAAGTTGTTCGACTGCTTTAGTGATTTCCTTGACTGACTTAGTAATTTCATCAATTAGGCTTTCGTTGCTTTTGATTGTCCTTTCAGCTTCTTGGATGCGCTCCTCGATGGTTGGCTTCTTGTCTTGTGGATAGGGCTGATTTCGGAAGTTTTTGGGGGGTTGTTGCCTTTGATTTCCTTGATTGCCTTGTCCTCCCCATGAAAAATTTGGGTGGTTCCTCCAACCTAGATTGTAAGTATTACTATAAGGATTATTATTAGATCGGAAATTATTACCTATATAGGACGAGGACAAGGTTACTTACCAATCCCTTTCTGTCACTCCTACATGCACCAACATAAACCACATCTAGCAACCAACTCATTCATGCATAAATATACCAATTACTCAACCATGCAACTTGCACATTCATGAATAACATCATCATTTCATAGATTGATAAGAAAGAGCAGTTAACTATGGCTTATACAAAAGAATTCAACTTCAAATAAGCCAACAAATTTGGCTAAAACAATATTGCATTTAATCAAAGACTTGGTCCCTATACATGCCATACTCAAAATGTTAAATCTAACTATACCAAAATGTGGATAGTGTGGGTGATCCTCCGACGGTCTCCGTATCCCGAGCTGGCTCTTCGGCACTATAAAACAAGGGAAAGAGAAGGGAGTAAGCTTTAAGCTTAGTAAGTCTATATGTAAACAATGAACATCTTACCACATACTTATCAATCAAGAATAGTACATACTAAGCAAAAACAATTCATATCCTCATAATCATACTTACTCATTTCAAATCTTACCACATCCCAAACACATATCATAAAACATTGCTCACATTTACAAGCACTTATACCCTACACTTGTCACCACAAAGCCACATGAAATTTCACTTAGACAAAGTTTCTCGATGAACACTTCAGAATAATACCGGACATATGGTGGTTTCGCACACAGCCCACCATCAATAAATAACACGGTGGTATCGCACACAGCCCACCAAGAATCACATGTTCACGGTCAGACGCTTTGCCCACCAATAATGATAAATCTGATTGGTATCGCTTTACACTTTACCCACCAATAATAATAAATACGATGGTATCGCACACAGCCCACCAATAATGATAAATATGGTGGTATCGCACACAGCCCACCAATAATAACATGACCACGAATGTTTATCTGTGTCATTTTCCTATTCTGAAGGTTCATCCGAGAATTTCCTCACTTTCTATCATTTCAATAGATATCCATAATATTCGTTCATATTTCACATCACACATTGATATGAGAGAACATAAATAAAAAGGATGTATCATTTACATATAAACTTACCTCGATACAAAATATCTCAATGTGCAATCTAGTCCGAAACTTTGCCTTTTCCTCGGTCAAGGTTGATTCCACGTTCTTCTTGATCTATAATGAAATATTTAGCTTATTAGATACTCACATTGATCAAAATACTCCAAAATTCCTATTTTGGCAAAATTACCATTTTGCCCCTAAACTTTTACAAAATTACGATTTTACCTCTAGGCCCGTAAAATGAAATGTGTTCATTTTTCACACACCCAAGCCTAGCAAATTCATATTCCTTCTTATGAAAACTCACAATTTCAATTATCACACACATTTACCACCTATTTTACAACCTTTACAAAAAGGTCCTTTTAGGTGTTTTCATTGAAACACCTTTCACAAAAGTTGTGTATTTAATACCCAAGATTCATTTTCTTCCATAAAATTTCAGAAATCAACATAAATGTGAAAACCCTAGACTCTCAACCATTTTGGAAAATAGTCCCCTAATTAGATAGATTATGCTACAAGGGTCCAAGAAGTACAAAAATTATCAAGGATAGCCATTAAAATCACTTACTTGCAAGGGTTTAAGTGGATGAAAATTTTCAAGCTTTTCAAAGCCCCTCTTTGTTAAAATTTTCGGTGGAAGAAGAAGAAAAATGAAAAAGATGATAGCCTTTCTTTATTTTATTTTATTTATCAATTAAGTCACCAAAACTACACCTAACCATTGACCTTGTCTCTTCTTTGTCCTTATGGCCGGCCAACACTCTCCCAATGGCCTAATTGCACATTAAGGACCTCAAATTTAATATTCTATAGCTATTTGACACCTCTAGCTTGTAAAATAAAACTTTTGCACTTTATGCGATTTAGTCTTTTTTCGCAATTAAGCATGCAATCACTAAAATTAATTCACCAAAATTTTCATGCACTCATATAATCATACTATAACATAAATTAATATTAAAAATAATTTCTCCGACCTCGAATTAGTGGTTCCAAAAACACTATTTTGACTAGCCCTAAAATCGGGCTGTTACAACTCCCCCTTTAGGGATTTTCGTCCCCGAAAATCTTACCGGTAAAGAGGCTTGGGTGCTGTTCTCTCATGGCTTTTTCCAGTTCCCACGTAGCCTTTTCCACACCATGTTTTTGCCACAACACTTTCACTAAGGCTATACTTTTATTCCTCAACTTTTGTCCAGTCGTATCTCAATTTCAGTTGGAGGAATCACATGCGAAGGATCAGAACGATATCGTCACAACATTGACACATGAAAGACGTTGTCTATTCTCCCAACTGCACCAGCAAAGCTAACTGGTAAGCTACTGGTCCAATCCTTTCAATAACCTCATACGACCCTATGAATCGCGGACTCAATTTGCCCTTTCAACCAAATTTCAATATTTTCTTCCACGGGGATACTGTCAAGAATACTTTATCGCCCACTTGAAATTCAATTCCTTTCCTTTTCAAATTCGCGTATGACTTTTGTCCGTCTGAAGTAGCTTTCAGACTATCACGAATCACTTTCACTTTCTCTCCAGTTTTTTTAACCAAATCAACCCCGTGAATTTGCTTTTTACTAAGCTTGGTCCAATACAAAGGAGTTCGACACTTGCGTCCATACAATGCTTCATACGGTGCCATCTGTATACTCAACCGATAATTGTTGTTGTAGGCAAATTCGACCAAAGGTAGATATTTTTCCCAACTACCTTCGAACTCTAAAATACAGCATCGGAGCATATCTTCGAGAACTTGAATCACTCTTGTGGATTGACCATCAGTTTGCGGATGGAATGCAGTACTAAAATTCAATTTCGTACCCAAGGCTTCTTGCAACTTTTTCCAAAACCTTGAAGTAAACCTTAGATCTTTATCCGAGATAATGGACATAAGCACTCCATGTAGTCTCACAATTTCGGCAACATACAGTTCAGCCAACTTTTCAAGTGAGTAGTCAGTACATATTGGTATAAAGTGAGCCGATTTCGTTAATTTATCAACGATAACCCACACGACATCTTCCTTTTTCAGAGTCGTAGGTAACCCCGTTACAAAATCCATCGTTGACAGATCAAACACTTTGTTACGAACTCAGAGATGTCTCTTTTCATACCCGGCCACCAATACAACTTCTTCAAATCATTATACATTTTTGTGCTGCCCGGATGTACTGACAAACAACCATTGTGTGCCTTAAGTAAAATTTCCCAAATCAACTCATAATCTTTCGATACACAAACTCTATCACGAAACATCAAACAATCATCTAGACCAACCCAAAAATCAGAGTTATTTCTTGATTCACACTAAGCTCTCTTAGCTTGCATTCCACTATCATTCCTTTGAGCTTTACAAATTTGATGAAGAAACAACGGTCTAGCCCTTAACTTGGCCAAAATTGAACTATCGTCAGACAAATCTAAACTTGTGCTCATAGCTCTCAAAGCATACAAGAATTTTCTGCTCAAAGTAATAGCGACCACATTCGCTTTCCCTAGATGGTAATCAATCACCAACTCACAATCCTTCAATAATTCGAGCCACCTCTGTTGATGAAAATTCAAGTCCTTTTGGATCATTAGCTACTTCAAACTTTTGTGATCGGTAAAGATTCGACATTTCTTACTGTACAAATAATGACGCCAAATCTTCAAAGCAAATACGATGGCATCCAGTTCCAAATCATACGTCGGATAATTCTTTTCATGTGGTTTTAGGTGTCTCCAGGCATAAGCTACTACCTTGCCCTCTTGCATCAACACACAACCAGGACCATTCATTAACGCATCACTATAGATTACAAATTCCTTTCTCGACTCAGGTTGTACCAAAACTGGGGCTTCAGTCAACAATGCTTTCAGTTTCTCAAAACTCAATTGGCACCTCTCTGTCCATTCAAACTTGACATCCTTATGTAGCAATCTCATCATCGGTGTAGCAATCATGGAGATCCCTTTAACGAACCGTCTATAAGTTCCCGCAATTCCCAAAAAGCTTCTAATCTCTAATACATTCCTCGGCAGTTTCCACTCAACAATAGCCGAGATCTTACTTGGATCAACTCTAATCCCATCACCTGATGTGTCCTAAGAATCCGACCACTCGGAGCCAAAACTCACTCTTGCTAAACTTAGCATACAACTGCTTATCTCTTAAAGTCTGCAAAACAATTCTCAAGTGCTCCGCGTGCTTACTCTCATCCCGAGAATAAATTAGTATGTCATCAATAAAAATAACTACAAATTTATCCAAGTACGGTCAAAAAATATGGTTCATTAAATCCATAAATACAACAGGAGCATTTGTTAAGCCAAAGGGCATGACGAGGAACTCGTAATGGCCATACCTCGTCCGAAATGTAGTTTTTGGTACATCTTGCTCCTTAACTCTCAACTGGTAATAACCGGACCTCAGGTCTTTCTTAGAAAACACCGTTGCTCTATTCAATTGGTCGAAAAAATCATTGATCCTTGGCAAAGGATACTTATTCTTAACTATCACCTTGTTGAGCTGTCTATAGTCTACACACAATCTCATCGACCCGTCTTTCTTCTTCACAAAAAGTACCGGAGCACCCCACGGAGAATGGCTCGATCTTGCAAAACCCTTATCTTTTAATTCTTGTAGCTGAACCTTCAACTCTTTTAAGTCTAATGGTGCCATCCTATACGGGGCAACCAAAATAGTTGCCGTACTCAAAACCAACTCAATACCAAACTCGACTTCTCTAACTGGAGGCAATTCGGGTAACTCTTCTGAAAACACATCCGAATACTCGCATACCACAGGCACTGATTGAATCTTTACTTCTGACTCTTGGGCATTTAACACAAATGCACGATAGGACTCATACCCTTTCCTCATACATTTCTCAACTGCATAGAAGAAATCACTATAGGCAAACTATCCAATTTACCTGATTCAAGCCAAATAATATCTCTATTCACACATCTCAGTTCAATAAACTTACTACCTCAGTTTACTAAAACATTATGAATAGTCAACCAATCCATACCAAGAATTAGGTCAAATTCATCAAACGATAGTAGCATGAGGTTAGCTGGAAAACAATGGCCTTTAATCATCAAGGGACGGTTCTTACACACTTTGTTAACTATCACATGCTTGTCTAATGGGTTTGACACTTTTATCACAAATTTTGTAGACTCAACAATCATATTCATACTAGACACCAATTTCATACAAACATACGAATGAGTAGACCACGGGTCAATCAAAGCAACAACAGAAATATCGTGAAGAGAAAAAGTACCCGTAATCACATCTGGAGATGATGCCTCTTCACGAGCGCGAATGGCATAAGTCCTTGTAGGCGCTTTACCCTCTGATCTCACAGTAGAATCTCTAGGTGCACCTCTACTGTTAGTCCCACTTCCCAGGTTCTTCTGTGGTCTACCCCTCGAAGGTAAAATACTTACTCTTACTTCTTGTTTTCTTTCTCATCCTTCCCATGATAGTTTTGAATGAAATGATCTAGTGAACTGTACTTGTAGCAAGCTCGATTATTTCCCTAACACTCTCTAATATGTTGTCTACCACAATTTAGACACTCGGGTTTATTTGACTTCGCATTACCCACACCTGCCATCGAAGTGGCTTGCACTCTAGAGCCTGAATATGTGTTACCATGATCTCGGTGTGAATGTCCAGCTGAAGCAGTCATTCAAGGGTTCATTTCTTTGGACCTTTTTGATTGGGATTTTCATCGGCCTCTTCCTTGCATCTCGGGCCTCAATCATAGCTTTTCTTTTTCCTTATTCAACTCTTCGGCTTGCAAACTCTATCGACCAATACCATGAATTCTTTCAACTCTAAGATCCCAACAAAAAATCCAATATCCTCGTTCAATCCATCTTTGAATCTCTTGCACATAATAGCTTCAGTAGATACACACTTTTGAGCATACTTACTATATCTGACAAATTCACGTTCATACTATACCATAGAAATTTTACCTTGCTTCAATTCGAGGAACTCTTTCCGTTTCTGATCGATGAACCGTTGACTTATGTATTTCTTTCGGAACTTTTCTAAGAAGAAATCCCATGTCACTCTCTCCCTCAGAACTACAGATGTCAGCGTTTTCCACCAGCGATATGTTGAGTCCCTCAGTAATGATACAACAAATTTTAAGCTTTCCTCGGGCGTGCAAGAAAGTTCATCAAACACCCTCATAGAATTTTCAAGCTAGAACTCTGCTTTCTCAGGGTCATCATCTATGTTAGCGCTAAATTCCTCGGCCCATTGCTTCCGAATCTTATCGACCGTGGGTTTAGTCTATCTTACCAAATCAATACCTTGAGGAGCTATGGGGACCGGCTGAGGTATAGGAGGGGGTGGAGGAGGTTGAGCATTAGGATTTGCTTGAAGAAATTCAGTATACCAGTTACTCCTAATATGGAGAAAGACTTCCTCAGCCTCTTCTCCTTGACCCAATGTCTCAGGTTTACTTTCTACTGGTCCGGTCCCTTGCGCGAGAGCCGGCACATTACTAGCAGCAGCATCAGCAGTAGCTCGATCGGGATCCATTTACTATATGAAAGCACAGTTTAAAATTGTCAAGAGGCACCACACTATCATAATATATTTATGGCATGTATAGCTAGACTCTTATACACGCTACGGTAGTCCGAGAACCGACTAAACCATAACTCTGATACCACTTAATGTAACACCCCTTACTAGTATTTGACGCTGGAACAGGGTACGAGGCATTACCAGACTTATACATAAGTAATCACACAAAATCGAGACATGACTTTCCGCTCAAATTTAAAACTTTTCATAAACTTGCATATCACCCATTAATCAAGCTTATATGGCCCAAAACACACTTTAAGAACAGTTCGGAATCAAATTGAATTCGTTAGAAGATCTCTGGAAAAACATAGAAAAATTCTCATCAAACAGTTTACACACTCATGTGTAAGAAGGAACACGCTTGTGTGGCATATCACATGCCTATGTTCCACACCCGTGTAGATTTATTTCTCATTTTGATCCTACAGGGGTTTTCACACGGCCTGACACACGCCCGTATCCATGGACCGTGTCCCTCATACAACCATGACACGCCCATGTCTTAGCCTGTGTGCAAAATCTTTGACATTCTGTTTCTGACATCATCATCCCAATAGGGTCACACGGCCAAGGCACACGCCCATCTCCTTAGACCGTGTGGCAAATTAAATTCCTATATTTAGGTGCAAACTTCACACAGCCTGGGCACATGCCTATGTCCTAAGGCTGTGTCTCTTACACGGTTGAGACACACGGCCTGGGCACATGCCCATGTCCTAAGGTCGTGTCTCTTACACGGTTGAGACACACGGCCTAGACACACACCCGTGTGTCTACCCTTGTGGACAAGGACAAGGTTATTTACCAAGCCCATTCCATCACTCCTACATGCACCAACATAAACCACATCTAGCAACCAACTCATTCATGCATAAATATACCAATTACTCAACCATGAAACTTACACATTCATGAATAACATCATCATTTCATAGATTGATAAGAAAAAGCCATTAACTATGGCTTATACAAAAGAATTCAACTTCAAATAAGCTAACACATTTGGCCAAAACAATATGACATTTAATCAAAGACTTGGTCCCTATACATGTCATACTCAAAATGTTAAATCTAACTATACCAAAATGTGTGGATCGTGTGGGTGATCCTCCGACAGTCTCCGTATCCCGAGCTGGCTCTTCGACACTATAAAACAAGGGAAAGAGAAGGGAGTAAGCTTTAAGCTTAGTAAGTCTATATGTAAACAACGAACATCTTACCACATACTTATCAATCAAGAATAGTACATACTAAGCAAAAACAATTCATATCCTCATAATCATACTTACTCATTTCAAATCTTCCCACATCCCAAACACATATCATAAAATTGCTCGCATTTACAAGCACTTATACCCTACACTTATCACCACAAAGCCACATGAAATTTCACTTAGACAATGTTACTCGATGGACACTTCAGAATAATACCGGACATACGGTGGTTTCGCACACAGCCCACCATCAATAAATAACACGGTCGTATCGCACACAGCCCACCAATAATAATAAATATAGTGGTGTCACAGACAGCCCACCAATAATGATAAATATGGTGGTATCGCACACAGCCCACCAATAATAACATGACCACAGATGTTTATCCGTATCCTTTTCCTATTTTGAAGGTTCATCCTGAGAATTTCCTCACTTTCTATCATTTCAATACATATCCATAATATTCGTTCATATTTCACATCACACATTAATATGAGAGAACTTAAATAAAAAGGATGTATCATTTACATATAAACTTACCTCGATACAAAATATCTCAATTTGTAATCTAGTCCGAAACTTTGCCTTTTCCTCGGTCAAGGTTGACTCCACGTTCTTCTTGATCTATAATAACATATTTAGCTTATTAGATACTCACATTGATCAAATTACTCCAAAATTCATATTTTGGCAAAATTACCATTTTACCCCTAAACTTTTACAAAATTATGATTTTGCCCCTAAACCCGTAAAATGAAATGTGTTCATTTTTCACCCACTCAAGCCTAGAAAATTCATAGTCCTTCTTATATCAACTCACAATTTCAATTATCACACACATTTACTACCTATTTTACAACATTTGTAAAAAGGTCCTTTTAGGTGTTTTCATAGAAACACTTTTCACAAAAAGTTGTGTATTTAACACCCAAGATTCATTTTCTTCAATAAAATTTCAGAAATCAATATTAATATTCACATGGTAAAACCCTATACTCTCAACCATTTTGCAAAATAGTCCCCTCATTAGATAGATTATGCTACAAGGTTCCCAAAAGTACAAAAATTATCAAGGATAGCCATTTAAATCACTTACTTGCAAGGGTTTTTAGTGGCTGAAAATTTTCAAGCTTTTCAAAGCCCCTCTTTGCTAAAATTTTTGATGGAAGAAGAAGAAAAATGAAAAAGATGATAGCCTTTAATTATTTTATTTTATTTATCAATTAAGTCGCCTAAACTACACCTAACCATTGAACTTGTCTCTTCTTTGTCCTTATGGCCGACCAACACTCTACCAATGGCCTAATTGCACATTAAAGACCTCCAATTTAATATTCTATAGCTATTTGACACCTCTATCTTGTAAAATAAAACTTTAGCACTTTATGCGATTTAGTCCTTTTTCGCAATTAAACATGCAATCACTAAAATCAATTCACCAAAATTTTCATGCAATCATATAATCATGCTATAACACATAAATTAATATTAAAAATAATTTCTCCAACCTCGGATTAGTGGTTCTGAAACCACTATTTTGACTAGCCCCAAAATCGGGCTGTTACATTTCGTATTGATTAGTATTATTATCAGAGCTCCACAGAATTCATAATGTTTTTATGAGTATATGTGTTATGACAGAATCAATCAGACTCGTAATCTATTATTGGTTTGAGAAATGTTAAATTCAGCTTGGCATGACTTACAAAGAGTGTCTGGTTGAAAGTTTGGCATGTGAAGTGAAAGAAACGAAAAGTATAAAAGTATATTTAGTGAAAGTTCTTGGACAATGATATGATATAGAGAAAGCTATTTGGAAACTAGATAGAAACATGAGAGAGAGAATGTTTGAATCTCTTTACTGGTAAAATTTTCGAGGACGAAAATTTCTTAAGGGGGAGAGTTGTAATAGCCCAAATTTTGGTAAAATCGGAACAGTGGTTTTAGGACCACGAATCTGACACAAAAATTTTAATTATTTTTATTTTATTATATGGTCCGTATGATGATAGATATGACCTGTGAAAATTTTGGTACAAAAATTTTATCGATTCAGTGCTTAATTACGAGAAGGACCAAATCGCATAAAATGCGAAAGTTGAATTCTAGTAGCTATAAGGATTAAATAGCTATGGAATTCAAAAATAGAGGTCCTTATATAGTAATTAGACCATTAGTAAAAAGTATGTAGATATTTTTGGATGATTTATCCATGGAAAATGAGAAAAAGGCTAGCGACTAAATTAGAAAGTGAAAATATTAATTAATTAAAAAGATGAAAAGAAAATAAAAATCATATTTTCTCATCTTCTTCCCCAAAATAAAACATGGAAACCCTAGAAGAGAGAAAAGATATTTTCATGGGCAATTTGAATACAGATAGACCAAATTCGGAGTTAGAACGAGGAATGAGAAAAATGTCAGATTGGTAGATTTTACGTACACGAACCTTTGTCGAGGTAAGTTTGTGTAACTAAATTGTATATGTTTTTATACTAGATTTAAGTGTTGCGTTTGTAAATTTTATCAATGTCATAAATATGTGAAATGATCATCTACTCGATATAACCCAATAAATGAAAATGCCCGATAAAATGGTAAATGAAATAAAATGTTACTTGTATACTTGACATGAATGTGGAATATGTTTTAATCGAATTACATAAATGTTACAGAGGTATGAAATAATCAAATGCCCGATAATGTTTGAAAAGTCCCGGTTGAATAAATGGAAAAACAATGGATATGTGATTTCCCGAAACAAAAGAGGTTCTGCATTTGTTACGGATAGGATTTAGCTCAGGTAAGTAATCCTTCGACCTCAATTCTGATAGGATTTAGCCCAGACAGGTAATCCTGATATAAGTCCTCTCGAGCATATTTTATGGATTGGATTTAGCTTAGACGGGTAATCCTGATCAAGCTCCTTAGAGCATATGTCATAAAAAGGATTTAGTCTAGATTAGTAATCCTGTAGAACATATATATGAGGCTCGAGAGTGTACCCTCTAAAATAGTACCTTTTGGGTACCATTGAATATGAATTGACAGATTCTGATCTGTACACCTCGACTGTACTACTTATGTATCCATCGATAATTTAAATAAATTCAACGAGCAAGGTCCTGATAGGGCAATATAAATCTAGGACAAATTGGCATGGAATGGTGTATATGATATGGATATATGACATGAAGAATATTACATGAAATGTAAGAAAATGATGATACATGACAAGTGATATATGAAATATGAGATGATGGTATTTGTACATGGAAACTATTTGATGAGAATGTTCATTCTTGATTATAGACTTATACACCTAGAGTGTACTAATCGTGACTTTGATATCCCGAGTAACATGTGTAAAGTTCTGATGCGAAATGATCTGAACTCGAAATGAACTATTATGAAATTATACTCGAAATAATGAGATGAATTATGTATGTTGAATGATTACATGATGTGGAAAGCATATGTGCCTGGAAACTTGATTATTTTTGAGCCCGTACATGTCTTGATAGTACTACGGAATAAATGACTATCAAGGGCAATGAGGATGTGTGTAGGGCCTGAGATCAAAGTGGTTGATTATACCTTACTTAGTTACCTCAGATAGGATGAATGGTAAGTTAAGTACCGTGTTATCCGAACTTACAAAGCATTTTATGCTTACTCTATTTTATTTTCCCCTGTTTTAGAGTAATCGAAAGCTCATTGGATTGGAAGCTTAGCGGAGATCACTCACACTATCTATCGGCCCATGTCGGTATAGTATGGTAATTGAATTGCTATAGTAATGGCATGTATAGGATATGTTGGCCATATTGACATGTAAACATAAACGATGCTTGTAATCTAGCCATTGGAATGGCTAGTAATGATTGTTTTGATATACTTGTAATGTCATATTATGTTAGCCACATATTTGTTAAGTAGTTGACCAAATTATGTCTAACATGAGGACATAACCAAGGTAAGATTGTAAACATGTATGCATGAAATGATATGCCATGCTGATAGATGGAATATGCTTGATTAGAATGCTTGAAATGGTTAGTATTTGTATGTGATGATATATCATGTTAAATGATAGAATTAATTTGAATAAAATGCTTGGATTTGTTGGGTTATGAATGCAAGATGTGGTGTAGGATTATGACAAAGATTGGGGTGAGAAATGAAGCTAGGAATGGCTTTATTTTGTCCACACGGGCCGACACGGGCGTGTGTCTAGACTGTGTGTGACAATGGCCTGGTAATACGGGCATGTGGTTAGGCCGTGTGTCCCCTGCACCTTAATTTTGAGAAACTGAATGCTCAGAATTGAGCACACAAGTAGAGACATCGGCGTGTGTCTTGGCCATATGAAACCTGCACCTAATTTGAATTGAATTAATTAACTACACGGCCTAGCACACGGGCGTGTGGCATGACTGTGTGGCACAAGTCAGAGAGCTACCTAGTTTTGAACATGGCATGCAGCACTGGCGTGTCCTAGGGTCACACGGGCGTGTGAGCCCTGCACCTTTGAAAATTTTTGAAATGCCACAAAAAATTTTAGAGTTTCCGATTAAGTCCCGAATCAATTCTAATGCTCGTATTGGACCTCGAGGGTCCATCTAAGGGACGCTACGAATGATATTGGTTAATGAGTAGTGATTGACATGATTTTTTGAGAATGTTCTGAAAAGTTTCGGTAACGCTCTGTAACCCTGTTTCGACGATGGATACGAGTTAAGGGTTTTACATATTTAGTCTCGAATCGTTTTTAAAGTGATTTTAAGGCCTCGATGGCTCAATTAAGGGACAATATGCATGTATATAATTGGATTATGTTATATTTATTGAAATGTTTGGAAATTAATGTTTTTAGGTTATGTTTATTCGGTAATGCTCCGTAACCTTATTCAAGCGACAGATACAGGTTTGGGGTGTTACATAACTATACCCTTATAGGATATTTATCAATCTCCTAACCCTACTTGTGGAGTCTAAAAACTTCATCGATAATGTACTAAATATTATGCCAAATAAAAATGCATTAACTTTAAAGGTGAGTATTTGGTACACTGACAATATATTTTTTTTTATTTCACAAACAACCTTAAGAAATTGTCATGTCTCTTTTTTTAAATATTTATTTTTTAAAAATATTTTATTATATTATTATAGGACACTTGTCAACACTTAACCTTACTTGTGGAGTCTAAAAACTCCACTAGCAATATACCAAATATTTTCCTTAAATTTAAAATGCAATTTTTATTTTATATTATTAAAAAATTTACATTTTTTTAATCTAATAATATCGTCTTGGATATTTTATATTATTTTTAAATAATATTAATTTTATTTTATAATTATGTTTTAACTTATTAAATTTTATTAAATTAGTTTTTCTTAAAAAAATATTTATCGAAACCAAACAATTAGAAATATTAACATTTTGAAAAGATATATTTTAAAATGGTAACATTTTTAAAGGCTTGATAATTTTAAATTTTCAAAATTTTGTATCCACCCTAAAAGAAGAGAAAGCATGTAATTGTTGTGGCCCAAAGCCATAGCGGAGGAGACCAGAACGAAGGGGGCAATTACTGATGAGATAGAAAAACCCATCGAGTCACTTACCAAATCTTTTCGTTTGGAATTCAGTAGTAAATGACTTGGAACTTCTTCAATAGCAAATATGCTTTCACTCTTTTTATTAACAAAACAAACAATTGCTTTCTATTCATACTGCAATAATTATTATGAAAAAGTGAGATAATTTCCTCATGTCCGTCCAACATAGCATTAAAGGAATCTAGAGTATTAGCATACCAATCATGACTTATTCTTCTTGTCTTGATCGTTGCAAATAAAATAAGTCATCCATCTATAGAAAAAGATGTAACTATCCCATACCGGCCTGCAATTGCGACATAAGTGAATCCTCTTTGGTTTATATGTTATTTGCTTTTAAAAGATATTAATTTATCTAACAATTTTAAATTTACAAATAATCAACCATATATATTTTTTATCAT
The DNA here is from genome assembly GCA_025503065.1 of Gossypium bickii. Lineage (NCBI taxonomy): Eukaryota > Viridiplantae > Streptophyta > Magnoliopsida > Malvales > Malvaceae > Gossypium > Gossypium bickii. The sequence goes on along the minus strand of CP106710.1, from coordinate 18,455,828 downwards.
TTTTAAATTTTACTGTTCAACCACCTTTATGGTTTTTAAAATTAAATATTCAATTAGTAATTAATTTTAATAAAATTAAAAATATTAATTTTATTGATGGTATTACATCATTAAACTTCTTATTACAATAAATATATAAATATTTAAACAATATTAAATCTTATTTTTATTAAATTAAATTCTTAATCAATTTTGTTGATTGTATTACTTTTTACGCAGTACTAACTGTTTTTCTTCTTTAATGATTACAATCCTCAAAATATTTTCTAAGTGTTTCATGGTAAATAAATTTATTGTAATACTCCAAAATATATAATGTTAGATGAAATTTATTATCAAGAAATGAATTAATTTTGATGGTTATGTAGATGATGTATTCCCTTAGAAATTCAAGGTTCAAATCACACTCTCCCCATTTTTCGTTCCAGCAACCTATGATCAAAACCATATTAGAATATATATTAATTAGTGTAAAAACATGTGTGGGTAGTAGCCCAATGGTTAAATATCTTCCCTTATTCCATGTGACCCCAAGTTTAAGTCACATCATACTTTCCCTTTTCCCTTTTATTTTCAGCAAAATGAGCAAATTGTTATCCAACCCCTTTAAAATCTAAAAATTCTAATTATTTAATCCTTTTTCCTAAACAAAATTGAACTATAATTCTTTTCCTAATTAAACTGAAATTTCTTCTCCTTTCTCCATATTTCTTTCCTCTATTCTTTTCATCTTCTTTTTTACAAAATATTTTTCTTCCATTGCTGAAATTTAATTTTGATCCCAAATTCGGAATCAATCTTTGTTCAACCTTTCTTCCTATCTATTTAGCGAAACACCATAAATTTCATCCCTAATCTTGCTAAGAATCAGTAAGTTTAATTCAATCCCAATAGCTAACCACAAATTTTCATAGTAATTACATCCAATGTTAATCTTTCATCTAAATTAATGAATCTTTTTCAAATCTTTCCGACATTCCCAATAATTTTGATAAACCTTGAAAATCGTTATTATGTCTTGCGTAAATGTCATTTTAAGGACTCGATTTAGGTACCTCAAACCAGATCTAAGCGCAAGGAATGACGGACGAGATCCCAAATTTAGGTGTGTGTTTTTTTACAAGTGAATCGGGGCAAAATTGAGCCTAGGATATGGCCACACGACTAGCCACATGGGCGTGTAGGCCACCCTTGTAGACCATATGGCCACCCTAAAACCCTATGATGTTCGATTTTCACACGGCCTAGGACCCCCTACACAGTCGTGTCACTCATGAAGCTTAATTTTGCATGTCCTGCATGGCCATAGCTTGTCATATGGCCTAGCCACATGGTTGTGTACCTCATCCACACAGTTTGGTCATACGGTCGTGTGTCCTTCGTACCTCAAATTTTACAGTTTTGACCCAAAATTTTATGTTTTGATCAGATTAGTCCCTGAATAATTTCTGAACTATTGTTAGTGTTTTAAATTATGCAATTAGGTCCCTGATAATATGAATTATGTTAAAATCCATGATTGAATGAATTAACAAGGTATTTATACATATATGTACATTTGCGTAAATTATGAGTAGTATATATAAACTATTGTATCTATAAATGGGATCGTACGTACAACATGCCCTATGTTACTATTAATCTGAATACATGAAGAGCATGACTTTCGATACTGATTTTCCATGTGTTAGTACATAAATTGCTATCATATTTGATTTGTATTAAATATGCCACATTGTATTTCATGAGATGGGACGATGTGATCGGACGAAGTCTGGCAGTTTAACTAAATTTATCTGTCGTATTGTATATCCATAGTTAAAGGCAGATTCCATATGCAGGTATTGCTATGCATCCAGAGCCAAAGGTAGATTCCAAATACGGGTTTATGATGTAAAATCTACAACCAAAGTAAGTTTCATAAAGTAAGTTTCATATGTAGGACTTTTTGTTGTGAACCCATAGCTAAAGGCAAATTCCATCTGTAGGGACTTGCTGTGTGTCCATAACTAAATGACAGTTATTATATGTAAACCAGTAGTGGTATATCCACATCTCGGTGTGTTAGAGAAGGGAGTTCAGGGGAACTCCCATTGTAGTGTGTAGCGATAGGGTAGGATCTATTCTGTTAAAAACCGAAACTATATGACATCTTTCAAAATCATGTGCATACAAATCTGGAAATTCTGTTATGATATCTATATATGAATGTAAATATATGTATATTATGGGCAAATATGAAAATTGCTTACTCTAAAAACTACTATTTTGAGCTTCAATATATTAATGATGGTTGCATCGAAAAATGATACTTCGAACTATTGTTTGATTATGAATATTTTATGTGATATTATTTAATGTGATTTACCAACTATTTGCAATAATTTTCTTGTGAATGAACTCACACTGAGCGTGATAACTCACTCCCCCTTAAATTTTCATCATTACGAATAAACTATCAGGTTAGAATGTGGACGTGGCATCCAGAGGGTCTTGGCTCGGAATGTTCTATTTTATTAAAGTACTTTAAGATTATTTTTATTCAGAGACTGTATTATTTTATTTCAAACTGTAGCATGAGATTTAGAATTTGGGTTTGTTTTATTTTGCATGACATCTAATTTAAATTATTAGGAAGTTATGTTATGATTATTGATTAGTCTGCTTGAACCCCCGGTTTTTATTCAAAACAAACAAATCACTTTTCCGCTGCTAAAGTAGAATTAAGATTTTTAGGAATAATAAAACAGTTTGTAACTGATTTTCTACTAAATTAAACAAATGTTTTAAAATGGCTATTTTTAAAACTCCGATAACCCTGCTAGGCTATTTCCGTGGCTGATGTAATCATTCGAATTCGGGTCTAATGTATAGGCTGGGGTGGGGAGGTTACATCTATATTACAACCTGACTTGTTTGCTTGCAGATATTGCACTTTCACTTCCACATTTAATTGCACATTCTTATGTCTCGACACACACACCTACTTTTTTTCCTTTCACTTCACCTGCTTTATATATGTTTCAAAAGTTTTGTACTTAACAATTTGTTTGAAGTTAATATAAAAATATGTTCCTAGTTTTTTATTTAAAAATATTAATTATTTTTATTACCATTAACATTGAAATCCTTATTAAAGTACTCTTCTTTAATTGATTACTAATTTTTTGAATTAACTTTATTTTATTATATTAAATACTCACTATTTTTTCCTATTAAATTTTTTTACATTTACATTGATTTTGATAAAATAAAGTATTATTTTTATAAAATTTAAATTATTCATTTAAACAAAGCATACAAAATAAAATAAACTAAATCCTTAAAGGGGAATCCTCAAATAATCTTAAACCTATTCTTCTATCGGGAACCATCTTGATAAGATTATCTACAGTTATATTTTCTTCTTGGGGGATATGTTGAATCTTCCAATGTTTTACCATTTTCAGGAGTTGGTGAATTCTTCTGACTAAAGCAGAGTTAGAGTTCCCGAAGGATCCATCCTGAATGGCATTAACTACCTCAATGCTGTCCATTTGAATTAAGACCCTTTCAAATCTCTTATCTAAAATAAGCATTAACCCAGCCAAGATGCCTCAAAACTCAGCCACCATCACTCTGCAACTTCCCAAGTATCTACTAAAACCAATGATCCACCCACCATTATGATCGCACACTGATCCCCCAGCTGCAGCAAAACCTTCTTCATTCCTAACTGAACCATCAATGTTCAAGCACACCCAATTGCCAGATAAATGAGGACTAGGGAGAGGTTTTTGTTTTGTATGGTGATAGCTTTGAAACTGAAGCGTACTGTCTTGCCTAGCTATGAGAAACCTTGAGGACTTCATCAATGCTCTAAGAGATACCTTGGAAAGTAAACATATTAATATTCTTTCAAATGAGTTAAGAAATAATCCTAAAAAGGCACGACCAAGCAGCCCCACCCAAATAAAGAGTCTGATGATTTTGGAGGTTTTCTGTCATCTATTCAGAAAGGGATCTGGAGTAGAATCTAGAAAGCGTTCACTCCAGAATGAGCTTGTCCCAAATGTTCCTAGCTGTAGGGAAATCTCTGAGGACATGTAACACCTCCTCAGACTCATGCCCACAAAAACCATATGCATTGCCATTACCAACTTTTCGCCTTACCTTTTTTGTATTCGTAAGCAAATGTTGTTTGGGAGCGAGCTAAATAAAAAATCTAACTCATTGTGGACCTTTAAACTTCCAAGGAAGCTCCCACACAGGCTCTTTCAGATTCAATGCTCATTTCCAAAGCTTACCATATACACTTTTAAGAGAGAAAGAGCCAGTCGAAGTACCCCCTATATAATTCTATCGGGACCAGAAGATGGGTGAGGTGATGGGACGCCTACAATCCTACCAATGATCTCTTCAAAAACCCAAAGTCTAAAAAGTTCCAAATTCCATCATCCATCATATGTAATCATATTACTAAGAGGGAAACCTATACTAAGATTAAATATGGAAGGAATATGTTTGTACAAGGGTTCACAATTCAGAACGCAAGGGTTGCGCTAGCAATTAATACAATTCCCATTTCTGATAGACCATAATAAATTTTTGTGAATGAAGGGCCATACGTCAGTAAGGAATCTTCATAAGAAAGAACAATGACTTCTCGATAAGTTTTCAGGCAATCCACTTTGAAGTACTTCAATCGGAGAACTCGAGCCCAAAAGGCATTAGAGTTTGAAACAATATTGAATCCAACATTGATCATGAAAGAAGTGTTATGATCCTTCAAATGTTTCAGACCAAGACCACCACACACCGGGTCCCAACTTACCAAGGCGATCTTCGTACCACCATTATAGGACCCTCATATAAACTTCCTGACCATGAACTCAATCTTATCATACAAACCTTTAAGAATCATTATTGTTTCCATAAAATAGATTGGAATTGAAATCAAAACCGACTGAGCCAAGGTCACCCTACCAGCTAATGAGAGTTGATTGATGTCCAAACTAGACAGTTTACTGCACACCTTGTCCACAACAAAACACAAAGTGTTATAGTGTCCTTCTCATGGAAGAGGGGCACTCTTAGATAGGATGCCAAATTTTGCACTTCTTGAAAATCGAAGTATCTGCCTATGCGTCTTCCTAAGCTACTATCTACTCCTTTTGAAAAAAAGATATTTGTTTTCCACATATTAATCCAGTGTTTCAAATATTCATAGAACTAATCAGCAATATCTTTGATAGCCCTAGCTTAATGTTCTTCAACATGACCAAATAGAATCAAATCGTCTGCGAAAAAAAGATGAGACAAAGGTGGACCTGTACGAGCTAGACAAATAGAGAACCAATTACCAGAGTCTATAGCTAAATGGATACTTTGGCCCAACCATTCAATGCACAGAATAAACAAATAATGAGACAACAGACATCCCTGACGAATACCCCTAGCATGCTGAAATATTTGTGTTGGAACCCCGTTCCATAATACCTACATGGTGGAACTTGAAATAGTAAACATAATATAATTACAGAGAAAATTGAGAATACTTGCAACATATGCTTTCTCCATCCATCTCCTATTTTTCTTTATGCTCCCCATAAAATGGATAAATTGATTAGAATCAGTTTATAAGTATGCGAACAATTGTCTGGAGATTGTTTGAATTTTAATTAAGAAATAAGAACAATTAAATGAAACAGTAAAGTAAATTAGATATATATTGCATCCATAAAAATAGTTAAGGTTCCATCAAAAGTAATCCCAACTCTATAAGATTTTGCTCATGGGCTTGGAAATAAAATTCCAAACCAAAGTATTATCCGACATTGTGTTCAATTACTTCAATTCAATCTTTCGAAGGAACACTAACGGAAATAATGAAAGAACTTTGGGAAACAGCTTTCGCTTGCTCAATCCACACTTCGGTAGTACAGTGTCTTGTGATGGCTAAGAAGGACTGCCTTCGACTTCCTTTCCTTTGCACAACCGAACCCTTATTCATGCCTAAGGATCTCTCCCACTTTTTTTGTTCTTTTCTTTTGTTTTGTTTGCTATTTGTAAGGTCCATTTCATCGGCTTTTATAGATAAATTAGGCTAGGGTCGACTAACTGCTCGTGATAATCTTCTCCTCTTTTAAGGGGATTTATCTGGTAAAATTTTGAATTTGAACTGGGACTGCTGCACGAAAAATGTTTACTTGGTCTTCCTAGCATTGTCACGACATCTGTGCTGGCAAACTGTCTGCACTTCGACCTGACAAAACTTCGCTCATTTATTTCGTCATTCCAAAACCTATTCCTGCCATGCCAACACATAAAAAAACTCCACCACAAGTGATTAAAAGCACCTAATTCCAAGGCAGTCTAAGTCCTAATGCAATATTAAAAATGCTAGCTAAAATATCCTAAAATATAACAAAATGTACTTAAGTGCAAGAAATCAGCTAGGTCTAAAGGCATGAAATATAACTCTTTTCAAGAGTTATCAATCACATCCCAAAAACTGGGTTAGTAGAAATTGGATTAGTGAACTGTGAGAGTGGTCACACCTTATTTCTAGTTAAATTTTCTGAAATTGCATCAACTGAACTGATTTGGTTCAGTGGTTTAGTGGTTAAGTGTTCTTTTTATGTGCCTAAGGTCTTGTGTTCAAATCCATTCCTTTGATTTTTTTTTATTCCAACCTCTTACTTCGGATATTAGAGTTAAATATTATTGTTGCTTAACTGATGACAAAATGAGCTTACTGGTTTAGTGTTAAGGTTTCAACTTACCTTATGGTCTTGTGTTTGAATCCCTACGCGTGTTGACGGGAATTATTTTTACCTCTCCTTTAGTGGACTGCCCATATGGTTTGTGGTTGGGTCAAATTCAAATACTGGTCAAACTGATAAGTTAGACAAAAAAAATTCTAGTTTAGGATTTTATTTTAAGTTTTATTTTATTTTATTTTTTGAGAAATATTCTCCCAAAATTTTTTCAAACCACTCTCCCACTCTTGCCATTTCTCTCTCTTATCCCCTTAATTCTACATTCATCTATTTTATATTGTTTTCACCCTCTTTTCCTTCTTTTTCCCTTTTACATTTTTGTTTCTTTAATACCTTGACTTTAATTTGTTGATTTCTAGTTTTTTTCTTCTCGTTGTCGTCACGTGCCACTGCTTTGCTGACATTTTATCTCTTAGTTTTCGTACGGTTCGTTTATATGTGATCGAAGTGTTGAGATTTAGTGTGTTATATCTTGGTAAGTGCGGTTATGTTTCATTTTGAGTTCTTGTTTTGATGCTTAATTAAAGGACAATAAGAAAGGTTGTCGGGGTAATCTTTGTGATTGTTGAATTAAATGTTTCGATTTTAGTTAGGTGAAGATCGTGAGACGTTTAATCCTCCGGTGAACTAAGAATTTGTTTAGTTGTTGTTTCTGTAACACCCCTAACTCATATTCGATGCTTGAATAGGGTTACAAAGCATTACCGAACTTATAAACCGAACAATCATACATTTCATATTCGTTTGTAACACCCCCAACCCGTATCCTTCGCCGGAATCGGGTTACGGAGCATTACTGGAGTTTACAGATCAAACAGACAAGAGTTTCAAACATTTCATATCATATAATATTTATATGTATATACCAAACTAATATTAAACTTATAACCTCATTTACAAGTAATCCATAAAATGTTTAATATTTAGACACCATAGGTACATGCCAACACAAAGGATAAACATCACCACATTTGAGTTTGAGATCGTTGTTAGATGCTGAACTGGCGATCAAAAGTTAAGTACCTAACCTGCGCACGGGAAACAAAACCATATGCTGAGTATAAACTCAGTGGTATTTCTATAATTTGAATATTTAAAGACAAAATAATATAATAAGCACAATTAAATATTAAGTACAATTGAATATTTAAAATTTACATTTAGTTATACAATAGCATTAACCATTGAATACTGAAATCATAAATACATCATTTTATACCATACTCAATTCTCATCACTTGCTATATAAATAGATTTTCACAATTTATTTCACAATTCATTATACAATTGCATTATCCATTCCATATGTTTGCAACATATTTCACATTCTATTTTCAATTTACTATTTTACTTCCATTTCTCATACCATGCCATTTCATTATCAATTATAAACTTTATTATTCATTTACCCATATTAACACGACTTGGACTCGGACGGATACACGGATCCAACCAAAACACACTAGTTTGGCACCCAATACCTCATCGGATAATTCAAAGTAATAGATTGACACCCAGTGTCTCATTGGCTAAACCAAAGTAAACTGGCACCCAGTGCCTCATTGAATTAATCCAAAGTAGTAAATTGGCATCTAGTGTCTCATCGACTAGAAGTCGAAGAAATCCCTGAACTCTTCCAGTCCTATGGCATGCCATCTATATCCAACTCAGCCCGATACAGTTAATAGGGTTTAATTTCACATTTCAAAAACAACCAATAACCAATATCAATTTTTCATATAATCACATAAATTCAATTCAAATCAAATAATCAATACAATCATAATATATATATATATATATATATATATATATATATATATATATATATATATATATATGTATACACACACACACCAATTCAATCAATTTCCATCAACTTTAATTCAATTCAATATCAAAATACCAAATACTCACCTCAACCACTTACCATAAGCATTAAATCAAAATACAATAATTAATAACTAGATTCGGATTATAGAAATACAAACCAGAAATTCCGAGCTATTCCACGTCGACTTTATCTTTCCCCTCTTTAGTTGAGGATTCCAGTATGATGATAGCTACGAAATTAAAACAATTAAAATTCATCAATACAACACAATTTAATTTCATATTGAAAATTTCAATTTTTACACAATATTTGCCTAAATTCCAACTTAGTTCCTAAACCGAGACTAACTTTATTTCTTCACATTTAATTCTATATTTTCATTCAATTTCCACTTTAAACTAGATTTAACTCCCTAATTTTACTTAAATCCCTAAATTTTGAATTTTTTACAATTTAGTCCCTATTACTCAAAATTTACATTTTATTCTACAATTCAATCCTTTTTCATTTCTAACTTGAAAATCTATCAATTTAGTCCCTAATACTCAAATTATTCAACATAAACAACATTTAAAAACAGAACAATTTCTAAAATTTGACATGGGTCAGGTACTATTTAATACCGGGATTTCAAAAACATAAAAATTACAAGAAAATGGACTAAATTAACTAGCCAATTCAGCTTGAAACTTTTGAAACCCCTAAGGCCTTCGTCTCCTTTTTTCTACTTTTTCTTTCTTTCTTTCCCTTTCCCTTTCTGTTTCGTTTTTGCTTTTGTTTCCTTCTATTTCTTTTTCTTTCTTTATTTGTTTTTTTATTATTATAATAATATAATATAATATATATACTTAATAACTTAACGTTTTTATTTTATAATATATATAATAAATTTACAAATATCTTACAAATGCCGCCTCATTTAATGCTAATGGCATAATTGCTTCTTTAGCCCCTTTAATTTTTCTTTAATCTATAATTCAACTTTCACCCTATATGCAATTTAGTCCTTATACCTAATTATTTTTAATTCAAGCAAATTCACTTAACCAAAACCTAATTAACCATACAACTAGCTTCATAAATATTTTTAATAAAATTTACGAATCCAATTTATCGAAATGGAGTCTCGGGAATGCATTTTTTTAATTTGATCCTTTTTAATTAATTAACCATCGAAACGTTAAAATTTCTTAACAAAACTTTAATACCACCTTAATGACAGTTTGTAATTATTTATAAAAATATTTACGGCTCTGTTTATAAAAACAAGGTCCCGGTACCTTATTTTCTAAAACCACTTGAACTTAATAAATCACTTATATAACATAAATTATCAAATCAAAAATTTTAAAAAATCACATTTGACTCGTAAATATTAAATAATAACATTTTACTCGTCGAATTTGGTGGCCCCGAAACCACTGTTTCCAGCACCACTAAAAAACGGGCTTTTACATCATTTCTCATTCAAACTAAGTAATATTCAGATCCATTCATTTGGTCACTAATACGAACCCTCGAGGCCCCAAATAAACATTAAAATTTGTTCGAGTCTAAACCAAATACTCAAGGGATTTTTAGAAAAACATTGAAAATTTTCAAAGTGCAGGGGACACATGCCCGTGTGGCCAGGCCTTGTGGGCATTCGAAATGGGGACACACGGCCGTGTCCTAGCCCATGTCTGACCCGATGTAACTCACTAAATTGGGTCACACGGCCAATCCACACGCCCGTGTGCCAGGCCATGTATCCTTTGTAAGGGTCTCACACGCCTGTGTGCTAGGCCGTGTGCTAGGACGTGTGAAAACTGGAGGGTATACTGACTTGTGCAACACGGCCAAGCCACATGCTCGCGTGCTAAGCCGTGTGAAGCTACTGACTCGATTTCTATAGAAGTATCAGGGTACACACGGCCGTGTCACCTGGCCGTGTGTCACACACGGCTGAGACACACGCCCGTGTCTCTACCCGTGTGTACAAAAATAGGCCATTTTTCAAGCCACATTTCTCACCCAAATAAGTACCAACCTTGACACCACAAATTACCTATAACCATGGCATAAATAGGCATTCAAAACCAACTAATATCAAGTTTATAACATGTAATATCCACACATACAACATGATATCCATAAGCACATCCATGGATCACTATAAAACATACCAAACATACTTCCAAAATATACCTAAATGGTCAAACTCATATATGAGACATTGTGCCTAAATTCAACATGCATACCACATCTCAATTTCAACCATTTGGTACCCAAAATACCAATTCACAAACAAGGCATTCACATAACAACTATACACTATATACTATAAGGTCATTTATAAATTTACATAACAAAATATATCATATTCAAGCCAAATCAAGTGGCTAAATACACAACAAAACATATAGGCTACCATTAGCCACAATAAACTATTCATGCCATTTAAGCCAAAATATAAAGTCATAAGTACCAAAATAACGTTTGATAGTGTGATGCTATCTCCGACAACTTCCAAACCGAACGAGCTTTCGAAACACAATAAAACACGACAAACAAACAGAGTAAGCAATTAAGCTTAGTAAGTTCGTAAACATAGAATTAAACTTACCATTTAACCAAAAATTAGGTAAGTAACTCAATTCAATTTGGCCAAAGCCTATCATATAACCATTCACCAAGTTAGTCATGTGTACCCATAAGAAACCGAGGATCATGTATGAATTCAACATTTATTAAAATTCTATGTACAGGTAACATCTATGTAACAACCCAAACCCGGCCCAAACAATACGACCGAATCTGGTTTGTTACAGAGGAAAACATTTTGAAAGAAAAACTTTTTAAGTTGATTTGAGTTTGTCAAAAACTTTTCATTTATGATTTTCGTGCTAAACCATACTTAGGATTAATTTACAATATTTATTAAGTCAAATTGTATAGATTTTCAAATGTGCCCGATGGCATGATAAAACATTTTTCGTTTTAATTTGGGAAAAATGTATACTTATTTTAATAACATCAGATAGTTTAATCAAAACATTCAGAACATGAAAAAAAAAATAATAATCCTAGGAGGCCTTATTACAACTTTGAATAAAATAAAACCATCAACAAGTAAAATAACTAAAATTTAAGTTCATTTAAATCAAGCCCACTGCATGGCCACCTCGAGTCCACCCGGCTCCACATCCGCGATCTACATGTCACCTGAAAAATAAAGGAGAAGGTGAGTCACCAAGACTCAGTATGTAACCCTTCCCCCGATTTAAGCAATTTCATACACACTTTATAACAATCAACATGCATAAGGTTATGTACCCAACCTAGCCAACCAAACGCCTCTGTCTACCCCGTTATGGTACCAAACCACTGGTGGTGCCAAACCACTGGTGAGGTATAGTCACAGATGTGATGCCAAATCACTGGAGGTGCCAAACCTCTGGTGTCCGAAGACACAAATCGGTTGATGGGGCCAACCCATCGTGTGATACCAAATCACTGGCGTCAATCCCGTATTATCATCTGTGGGGCCAACCCACTGTGGTGCTAAGCCAATGGGACGAGACGCGCTATGAGGTGCCAAACCTCCGAGGTACCAAACCCTCCGGTGACCGTAGTCACAATGTGTTACAAAAAACACCGTGTCCGTCGACACAATATCACTGCCCCCTCCACTCACTTAACCCACAGTAGTCAAACAGTCATAAACAGAGTTCATACATTCACCACATGTATCAAATAAGCCATGCTTCCCAAAAGCATCAAATAGTAATCAACAAGGGCTTACCTGAATCCTTGCTTAAATCCAAATCTACACAAATCAGATTTAGCACACAACACGTATTTAGTACAGTTTATTAATTGTTATAAGTGTGTATGTACACACCTGTTACCACTGAATAGTCTAAATCCCGAAAAGAGAAGTCGGCCACCCTAGATCTACTTGTCCCTATATTCGGCCAAACACTTGGGTTAGTATTATGGCCTATTCGGCCAAATCAAATTATTTGAGAGGGGTTCCTTGTGAACCCGAAATCTTACCTAATCGCCCTCGAGTATATTTATAGCATACGCTTTACGATTTTGCTTTCCTTTTCTTATAATCGGCAGTCATTAGTATCATAATAATAGCCTTCGGCTTGCTTTTGAACATCATAAAATAGTTACTAGATTAATTTCTTACCACCCTTACCAAAACCGTTTACTAGAGATTAGGGGCTTGGGTCGACTGCTTCACGATCTTGGGGTACCTAGGAGAGATCGATTACCAAAAAGCGTTTAGAAGTCGTGTTAACTATTGCCGAAATCGGCACTTACCCCTAATGGAAATCGGTAAAGATCAGAGAAGGGAAACCATGGAGTTTCGGCACCACTTACCTTCACCAAGTCGATTAAAAGGAAGCCTCCCCTCCTTGTTTAAAATTCGGCCAAGGTGCTTAAAAAAAAAGAAAGAAATTCGGCACTTCAAATGGGTGTATTCGGCTATTATGAAGGAAAATAATGGAAGGAAAAATAATGGAAAGAAAATAGTGGAAGGAAAAATGTGATAAGAATTTCGGCTAAAGCAATAATGGAAAAAAGAAAACAAGGTGATAAGTTGATGTTTTTATAGGCATTCGGCACCCCCCCTTTAAGCTTGCCGTCCACTCTTCATTTGAAGAGTTTAAATTTCAATCAATTTCCTTAAATCCCTCTTGGCCACGAGCTTGAATTAATTCAAAAAGAATTTGAATTGAACTCTGTGCTCTTTTTTTTTTTTTTTTCTCTTTGCCACCTTTTTAGATTAATCAAATAATAATCTAATTAAAAAAATAAAATTAAAAATCCTCATTATCCCTTCACCTCTTCAAATAAATAAAAAAATAACCCATGTGCTTATCACTTCTTCCAGCCGAATATATGCAAAAATTAAGCTCAACCTTATCAAGATAAGAGTCAAAAATCCACCACCAAACTCACCTATTCACGCCAAAGAAAGATATAAAAAAATAAAAACCATTTAAATTTCTGGGGTTCAAACCTAGACCCCATCGCAGCCCCCTTAAGCACCTGCACCAACTCTCCCAATTTGACTTTCATGTCAAATAACCACAACATTAAATTTTAAAGCCTTCTTACCAAAGCCCAGCATCGCATATAAAAAATTAAAACGCAAAACTCCGCTCCAGCTACTCGAACCTAGGACCAACTAGGTCCCTTGCTGCAAGGTGCGCCCCAGGCCATTTGGCCAAAGCGCTTTTTGTGATGTAATCCACCCAGAACATTTTTTTAAGGCCTCCTTCTCAGCCCTCTTTCTTTTAACGCAAAAAGCCTAAAAATAAAACTCCCCTTGCGCCCTTTATGTCTCGAACCCGAGACCTTAACCAAAGCCCCTTTTCAAGTAGCGCCTCAGCCACTCCGCCCACCTGCCTTTCATGTCCACCAATGGCCACAACATCCTTTAAAGCCTCCCTCGCTAACTCCAACGCCCAAAACGAAAATTAAAACGCCACTTGCTGCCATCGTGCCTCGAACCTAGGCCCTTGCTGGCGCTACTTCCAGCCCTTAAGTGGCGCATGGGAGCCACTTTACCAAACCCAATTTCATGTCCATAAGTTCCTGAAATTTTCTTTAAGGCTTCCTTAGCCCAATTTCCCCTTTTAACCCAAAAATTTCAAAAATTTCCAATGCACTCCCTTTTAATCCTAGAGTTTTAAAATCCTTTAAAACATCACCAACTACACTTAAAGCCCTACTAACATTTGAGTTATGCTCCAAACGCACAACCCCTAATTTAGGGTGTTACAATCTATATCGTGTATTCGCTTATCATATATAAACCATCTCCATGTAAATACATGTACTAGTTCATATTGAACTTGTATAATCTCGTAATAACACTATGCCCGTTGAACCACTTAGAATATCATTAGATACGCGGGTAGTACACACGAGGTGTAATAAATTGTACTCCATCAATTCTTGTACATGTATGCTCATATGAGCGATAAACGGTAAGCTCCTCCGAGCTAAATATCGGTAAGATCATACGAGCTGAGTATCAGTAAGCTTATAAGAGTTGGAATCGGTAACCTTAATGACATGTCATTTGTATCCTACGAATTCCTAAGATTCAAACGGGGCTCGGTATTCTTCGTACATCGCCGGTTTTGTGTTCAATAATTATACATAATAATTAAATCATTCACGTCTTTATATTTCAATTAAAGCATATAAATACGCAATTTAATTACACAGACTTACCTCAAAACTCATACGGGGAAATACGACCGTTTAGTCCACAACTTTATCTTTTCCCCAATTTAGTTCCAAATGTTGTCTTTCTTGATCTATATAATCAAATTTAACTCATTTAATCATTATTCAAATCAATTCAATCAAAATTTCATGTTATGGAAAAATTACCATTTTGCCCCTATACTTTTGACTTTTTTACAATTTAGTCCTTAGGCTTTTAAAATGAAATTCATGCAATTTCATCCATACCTAAGCCTAGCCGAATTATCTATGTGCTTATTGCAGCCCATATATTCCACAAATTTACACATTTACCATACAATTTTCATATTTCACAAATTAACCCTTAATTGACAATTTCAACAAAACTCACTTAACAAAGGTTATTTATTTAATAACAAAGATTCATTTTCTTCCATTAAACTTCAAAACCCTAACAATTTCATCAATGGTAAAACCTTAAACCTTCAACCATTTTGCAAATTGGTCCCCGGGCTAGCTAGGTTAAGCTACAACAATCCCGAAAACATAAAAATCATTAAAAAAACGAAACAAAAATCACTTACCATGCAAGGGAGAGCTTGGTCGAACCTCAAAGCTTCTCTAATGGTGTTTTTTTCTTCTCAATTTTGGTTAGGAAGAAAGATGAACACTATTGGCTTTTTGTTTTATTTAATTTATCAATTATTTACCTAATTACCTATGTACCCTTACCTAACTTTAAAAATTACTCAATTACCAAGCCATGCTCATCCACTAACTCATTTAATAGTCTAATTACCATATAAGGACTTCTATTTTAAAGTTCTATTGCTATTTAACACCTTTAGCTAATAGAACTCAACTTTCGCACATTACGTGATTTAGTCCTTTCTCACAAATTGGGCATACAAACGGTAAAATTTCTTAACGAAATCTTTATGCAATTGTACTATCACGCTATAGAACACAAAATAATATTAAAATATTTTTTCTACTTCGGATTTGGGGTCCCGAAATCACTGTTCTGATTTCACTAAAAATAGGCCATTACAACTCTCCCCCTTTAGGAATTTTCGTCCCCGAAAATCTTACCAGAGAATAGGTTAGGGTATTGTTTTCTCGTAGCTTCCTCGAGTTCCAAGTAGCCTCCTCAATCCCGTGATGTTTCCAAAGAACCTTTACTAAAGCTATGCTTTTGTTTCTTAACTCTTTAATCTCTCTTGCCCAAATTCTGATCGGTTTTTCGTTATACAATATGTCGAGCTAAATCTCAACTTCTATCGGAGAAATTATATGTGATGGGTTTGATCGATACCGTCGTAGCACAGACACATGAAACACATTATGAATCTTTTCCAACTCTGGCAGAGAATTCAAGTTGGTATGCCACTGGCCCTATTTTCTAGATAATCTTATAGGGTCCGATAAATCGCGGACTCAATTTTCCCTTGCTACCAAAATGGAGAATTCTTTTCCAATACGATACTTTCAGAAACACTTTATCATCGATCTGAAATTCAATATCCTTATGTTTCAAATCCACGTACAATTTCTGTCGGTCTAAAGCTTTTTTCGAACTGTCATGAATCACTTTCACTTTCTCTTCGGTCTATCTGATCAAATCAACCCCGTGTATCTTTTTCTCACTAAGCTCGGTCCAGTACAATGGAGTTCGGCATTTATGACCATAGAAAGCTTCATACAGTGCCATTTGAATACTCGATTGAAAGCTATTATTATAGTCGAACTCAACCAATGGTAAATATTTTTCCTAACTACCTTCGAACTCTAAAATACAGCAACGAATCATATCTTCGAGAATCTAAATCACTCTCTCAAACTGACCATCGGTTTGAGGGTGAAATTAAGTGCTAAAATGCAACCGCGTACCCAAAGCTTCTTGCAATTTCTTCCAAAATCGTGATGTAAATCACGAATCTCTATCAGAAATAATAAAGACTGGACTCCATGCAATCTGACGATCTCAAAAATATACAATTGAACTTATCAAGTGAGAAGTTCGTACGCACCAGAATAAAATGTGTAGACTTCATCAAACGATCAACAATGACCCAAATAGTATTTTTCTTTTTCAGAGATAGAGGTAATCCCAATACAAAATCCATCATAACTCTATCCCATTTCCACTCCGAAATAATCACTAGCTATAATAGTCCTGAAGGTACTTGATGTTCGGCTTTAACCTATTGACAAATCAAACATCTGGACATAAAATCAGAAATGGCACATTTCAGACCCGACCACCAGTACATCTGTCTCAAAACACTGTACATCTTAGTACTCCCAGGATGAACAAACAAGCTACCACTGTGTGCTTCACGTAAAATTTTTTGATAAAGCTCAGTATTTTTGGCACGCAAACTCTACCTTGGAACAACAAACAATCATCAGATCTGATCTAAAACTCTGAATCAGTAGTCGACTCACACTGTACTCTTTTAGCGTGCAATTCATTATCACATTTTTGAGCCTCGCAAATTTATTGTAAAAACATCGGTTTAGATTTTAACTCAGTTAAGATCGAACCATCATCAAACAAAGTCAATCGCGTATTCATAGCTTTCAAAGTAAACAAAGTTTTTCTATTCAAAGCATCCGCGACTAAATTTGCTTTCCCTGGGTGATAATCAATCACTAACCACTACAGCAAAACAGACTTTTAGCGGCGTTTTTTTAGGCCTTTAGCGGCGTTTTTAAGCGCCACTAATAGAGCTTGCGGCGCTTTGAAAAACGCCACAAAAAACGCCGCTAAATGAGGCACCGCAAAATTTAGCGGCGTTTTTGTGAGAAAAACGCCACAACAAACCATGACTTTTAGCGGCGTTTGTCCTTAAAACGCCGCTAAAAGTCATGTTTTTAGCGGCGCTTTTATTTAAAATGCCGCTAAAAACCATGTCTTTTACTGGCGTTTTAAGGACAAACGCCGCTAAAAACATGACTTTTAGCGGCGCTTTTATTTAAAGCGCCGCTAAAAACCATGTCTTTTAGCGGTGTTTTAGGGACAAACGCCGCTAAAAACCATGTCTTTTAGCGGCGTTTTAGGGACAAACACCGCTAAAAACATGACTTTTAGCGGCGCTTTTTTTTAAAACGCCGCTACAAACCATGACTTTTAGCGGCGTGTTGAAAACAAACGCCGCTAGAAACATGACTTTTAGCGGCGCTTTTTTTAAAATGCCGCTAAAAACATGACTTTTAGCGGTGCTTTTTTTTAAAACGCCGCTAAAGGTGGCTACTTTTAGCGGCGCTTTTGCCCATAAACGCCGCTAACTTGTACAGATTTAAAATATTCAATTTATCCAATATCATACCCCTCCTGCACTAAAACCAACCAATGACAACAAATATAGTATATATTTTCAACCCAAATAACAAATGTAGCATAAAAATTGCACCAACTACATTAATTCTAAATGATATTTTAAAATAAATAAAAGATATATGATATCGTACAAAATATCCTTACAAAAATGTTAAATGTAACAATGTTAAAATCATCTTACAATAAGAACATAAATGTCTAAGATGGCGGCGTCTGCGAC
This sequence comes from Gossypium bickii, assembly GCA_025503065.1. NCBI lineage: Eukaryota > Viridiplantae > Streptophyta > Magnoliopsida > Malvales > Malvaceae > Gossypium > Gossypium bickii. Next base: position 18,437,454 of record CP106710.1, on the reverse strand, counting down.
TGTTGCAACATCTTCATCATAGCCTGAAGCTGTAGCTGAAGTTCTTCATACTTCCTGTTCTGCTCTGCCTCCCTTGCTGCTGCTTCCGCTTTAAGTAGAGAAATTTGCTCTGCCTCCCTCGCTGCTGCCTCGGCCTCCCTCGCTGCTGCCTCGGCTCTAAGTTGAGAAATTTGCTCAACCGTGCTAGCTTGCATTTGAGCTATCTGGTCTTTTAGCCTCTGAACTTCAGCATGAGATTAACTCCCGGAAGGCATATATTGTTGGGAGTCGGATCCAAAATATTGTGTCGGAGTAACACCAGATCCTTGAAGTCGAACCCGACCGTACCTTTGAACACCCAAAACATTAGTGATAATTTTATTATAAATATACTCAAGATTAACAGAACTATCAGTCGAAGCAGTCGTACCTTTCAGGACCCAAAACATCGGTAATAATTCTGTTATCGACATCCTCAAGATGAACAGAACTATCACTCGAAGCAGCCGCTTCATAAAGTGTCTTCTTCTCCTTTAGTTTCTCCTAATAAATTAACCAAAAGTTAGAAACGAAATATACAATAAGAAGGAATGCATCATAACTTAACATTATTAATTTAAAACTACTAACGAAGAATTAAACTATTATAAGTAAACATTATAAATCCATTTTTAATAAATCAAATTTTATTAAGTAAATATACCATAATCTCTCCAGCTTCGGGTGTCATCGGAGACCCATCCTTCTTCCTATGCGTAATGTCAAAAAGCTGAACGCGTCCAACTTTTTGACCGGTGGAGAGTTCCTACAGTGTTGTATTACAAATATAATTTAATAGTATAAAGTCATTAATATTTGACAGAATTAATAAATTATAATACCTCGGCCTCAGCTACAGAAGCAAAACTTCTCGATCCTGCCGTGTGCGTGAATTTTTGTTTCTGCCTGCTGCTTGTTCCGACACGCTCACGGTCCTACATAATGATATTATTGTTACGTATATAGTAAATAATATACACCGAAAAATTTATAAGAGTTTAGAAGTAGGTAATACCTCTCCTTTCTTTGAGTTCCAGAATCTAACCGCATCTTCCCATTGATACCTCAACATTCCCGGTGGGACATTTCGCAGTTTATCCTCGAGGCTTATTTCTTTCTTAAAATATTCTTTTTTCAATATGCTTTTGTTGTCTCTCCATTTTTTTCCCAATGTCTTTTTTATATAGTCATCGGAGACCTCCAAATTAAACCTCACCTAAAAAAACATAAATTTAAAAAGTAAATATAAATGAAACTTCAACCAAAGTATTATAAATTACATTCATGTTTTGTTACCTTAATGTTCTCAGAGCTTGATTTTTTTTTTGCGTCGGGCATGTGATGCCATGACTCGTAATTGATGGGCAACATATTTGCATTTCGTGCAATAATGCCCAAATAGCCTGCTAGAACTCGAGCTTCAGGGCGAATAGGCTGGCCATGACTGTTTCTCCTTACTTTCACACATCATCGCTGAATTTAATTCGTATAAACCTTTTAAAGCGTAACGTCCGCGACCTTTACGCGTCCCACCATTCTCGGTGACCAATGATAAATTATTGTTATATTAAAATTGAAAAATAAATCAATAAAAAAATCAACATCCATGTAAAATAATTTAATTTTACTTTGTATACAGTAGGCTCATCATCTAAGTCGGGCACATTAGAGGATCCAACTATTGTTCATTGCTCACTATTGCCCTCTCCGAATTTATAGTATCATGTACAATATTTAAATCTCGTGATTCTTCTTCTACTCATTTTTTTGCAATACACATAAAATAGTTGAAATATTAGTAACAAATAACAACAATAATGGTACATATAAAATATTTAAATTACATAAAATGACCATGATTAAAATTATAATATTACATATAAATAAAAATAGTAAAATCTTACTACATCATAATTCGTAAATATCTTCGTCCACATCCTGATGTGAACCCATTGAAATTGTGCACTAGTACTAGGGATATTTTCATTTAAGTTTTGTTCGGAAAAGCGAGTTTTCGATATTTTGACGATGTCATCTCTACTTCCATCGCCCATGTCGAACAAGTCTCTAGGAGTATTTGAAGTACAATATACCAACCCTCATCAGTTGGATCTTCCGAGTAAAAACTTGTTTCACTTGAGAAGAAAACACATACGGCCTCGTCTATCGGTTGTTCTCTCGGTGTGAATCAATCGAGAGAAATTCACCATTGTAAAACCATATTGATCTTTTTTAATTCGCATGAAATGTATTCACATCAGCCCATTCACCTCGAAACAAGACAACTTTCCATTTGCCGTAATAATCCAACTCAATGATGTCGATAATAAATCCGTAATACTCAGATTCCCTCGAGCAGGATTATCGTCCCTACCACTAGAATAACTCGTAATTGAAGAATTAACAACAATTCCACAATTTTGGGTTCTCTCAACCTCTCGCGATACCTTGTATGAAATCAGATCCGTTGATGAGAATGCACTATATCTTTTCACTATTCGGTTTGGAGCTTGTGAAAGCCATTTAACTTCATCATTTACTTCATTTCTACTCCAAACCTATTGAATCAAAAGTAAATCGAGTAATTATAAATGTTGTGCGAAAACATTATTACTTGTTAATGAAAACTTCAATTGCATACCGTTTGGCTTAACCATTCATGAAATGATTCTGTGAACATCTTATTAATTTCTCGTCGATGTAACCTTCGGGACCGTGAACGAGCTCTCAATACTTGTTTGTACTCACTATGTTAAAAAATGGTTACTTTGTTAAAAGACAAAGAAATTATAAGTGATGAGTATTTATCAAATTCTAGAACTTACTTCCATAATGGTTCCATTGAATTGTGATGAAAAAGAACGTATCGATGTGCTTGGACCCATGATCTGTCGTCTAATTCTGCAATTTTGACTTTGCCGATCGGTTCTCCGAAACTTTGAAATAAATAAGTTCCGGCCAAGTTATGATCTGTGAGCCCAGCATTTCTACTTGGTCTATTCATTCTTGTTTCAACATCTTCCAAATACCTTGAACAGAAAGTCATACATTTTTCTGCCAAGTAGCCTTCGGCAATTGATCCTTCCGGATAACATTTATTGCGGCAATAAGACTTCAATTTGGAGAGGAACCTAAACACGGAATAGAACATTATCAAAAGTTGGAACTAAAGGCATTTAGGTGAATGAAGGAATAATTTACAAATAAATTAAGACCTTTCAATGGGATACATCCATCGATAGAACACGGGTCCACCAAGTATCGCTTCACGCGGGAGATGAATTAACAAGTGCACCATAATTGTGAAGAAGGAAGGCGGGAAGATCTTCTCCAGATTGCATAAAGTCAGTGCGGCTCGATCTTGTAGTGTCTCAAGTTCTTGAACGTCCAAAACTTTGCCACAAATGCCTTTCATTATGTTGGACAGTTCAATTACACAAGACGTTACCTTTTTTGACATACAACACCGCATAGCAACTGGCAGTAAGTCTTGCATCAAGATGTGATAGTCATGCGATTTTAAGCCATATAGTCTTCGATCTTTAAGACTAACACATCAAGATATATTTGATGCATATGCATCCGGGACCTTTATATCCTTCAACACCGTACAGAACACTTCTTTTTCCGTCTTCGACATTGAATAAATAGCAGGCGGTAACCGATATTTCATATTCGGAAGTGCTTGAGGATGAAGCTCACGCCGAATTCCCATGTGAACTAAATCAAGTCGACTTTGAAGATTGTCTTTTGATTTTCCATCGACATTCAAAATAGTCCCAATGATGTTCTCGCAGACATTTTTCTCAATGTGCATGACATCAAGATTATGGCGTAATATCTGATGCTCCCAATAAGGCAACTCAAAAAAAATACTTCTTTTTTTCCACAACTCCGCCTCATTAGGATCATCCTCTTCGTCAGATTCATCCCTTTCTCTCCAGTTTCTTTTCGGCTTGGCCGGTTGATTCATCTTCCCATAAATAAAATTTATATCTTTCAACATGAATAATATTTGGATCCAATCAGTCTGCGATGGAGCTTCTTTGAATTCTTGATGCATCAGTCAAACCGAGCACTCGATATCTAAATCTATGATTTTCGGTAACCACCGATGATGCCCCATATAAGAGAACTTCTTCCCATTATATAACCATTTCGAACATGTCTCACAAGCAAAGACAACAAGGACAAGCATAACGCCCCTAGTACTCCAACCGGATAAATTAGCATAAGCCGGGAAGTCATTAATAGTCCACATCAAAGCTGCACATAAGTTAAAGTTCTCTTTTCTCATTGCATCGTATGTCTCAACACCAACCCATAATTGTTTTAACTCTTCAACAAGTGGCTGCAAATATATGTCAATATCATTCCCGGGCCCTTTCTCTCCAGGTATAATCATAGATAAGATAAAAGATGACTGTTTCATGCAAACCCATGGAGGTAAATTGTAAGGAACAAGCACCACCGGCCAAGTACTATACGCTGTGCTCATGAGTTTGTAAGGGTTAAATCCATCTGATGCTAGCCCAAGCCTAACACTCCGAGGATCGCGTGCAAAGCTTGGAAATTTTGAGTCAAATGATTTCTAAGCTAAAGATTCTGCGGGGTGCCTTAACAATCCATCATCGGTTCGTCCATCATGGTGCCACGTCATTGACTCGGCTGTCTTCGACGACATGAAAAACCTTTGAAGCCTTGGTATTAGCGGGAAATACCGCAAAATCTTAACCGGTTGCTTCCTTGACTGTGTATCCTGTTCGTCCTCGTTACCATCCTCTGTATATAACTGAGTACTATGTAAGTATTATGTAAGTTATGTATTATGTAAGTTATATATTATGTAAGTTATGTATTCTTTAAGATTCAACATACGTGGCATTGTTACACCTAGGGAGGATCCGTTATATCTAACAGTGAGATATAAGGCAACCCGTCAGGTTTCCAGCCTATATACTTTGAATCTCTTTTTTTTTCTATACAAGTATTATGTAAGTTATGTATTATGTAAGTTAAATAATGTGATAAAAGCTATGTAAGTTATGTAAGTTATGTACACGTAAGTTATGTAATTTTATGTTAGTTATGTATTATGAATTATGTAAGTTAAATTAAAATTTCAAATCGAGAATAAGTTAAGGCTGGAAAATGTTATTATATGGTTTTTTATAATTGAAATTTCTTTGTGATGTTGTTAAGTTTACAAAGTTTTTAACTTACTTCTTTTAAAAAAAAATTATTTTCTATATTAAAACATATGTCAATAATGATCTATATTATTATATTGATAACAATATTAAATTTAAAAAGTTTTTAAATTACTTCTTATAAAAAATAATTTACTTTTTGTAATTAAAACATATTTAAGTAATGATCAATATTATTATTATACTGATAACAAAATATTATTACCAATTTGGAAAAAACTAAAAATATTAAATATTAAAAGCAAACATTATTAATATAAAAAATTAGTAATTAGTAATTAGTAATAAAACAAAAAGCCATATAAATGTAAGTATTCTTAAAAAAATAATTTTTACTTTTAAGGAAGATAAAGTAATAAAAATTCTTTAATATAATATATAATATATGTAATGACAGGTTTGTATTAAAATATGTTAATATCTTCTTAACTTGCAAATATTTATTAAAATATGACATTTATGTTAAAAAATTATAACATACTTTAACAATTTACTTTTATATTTTGTTTATGTTATTTTTTATATCGCATCGCAGTACCTAAATTTTAAAAAAAATAATACACTAAGCTTGTAAAAATCTAAGCGGCATGAGTAGATAGCAAATTGGAGGTTGTTCAAACATTATTAATAATAAACAGCAATAATAAACAGCAAATAAACAGGAGTTTAGGCAGAAATTCTTTAAGATTCATCATACGTGGCATTGTTACACCTAGGGAGGATCCGATATAAGGCAACCCGTTAGGTTTCCAGCCTATATACTTTGAATCTTTTTTCTCTTTTTGGGACAACAATAGAGAACAACAAAGATATATACTTCAAGTCCAAACGAAAGCTTGTCTAATAAACGCATATACTGCATTTGAAGTCCAAAAGAAAGCTTGTCCGTAAGAAACCTTGTCTACTAACTTTATTGAAACAAAGGAGGAAGATAGACAATTATGATCAAATCAGAAAGTACTAAATATCAGTTCGCAAGGTGAAACATGATAGTAAGCAATGGAATTTTCGCATATACCTTGATAAATTAAGCCTTTTTCGTGAAGTCTAATAAACGCCTGTATAACAGCTCCTGCAATGATGTATACAAGGTTCAGAACACAAACTTACTTCATAATACAAACACCTAAAACAGCCATCAATTTAACCATATTCTCACCCTAATTTTTTTTTACTGTCCACTTTCTCAATTTTTTTTAATTTAATTTTCAAAAATTACTAACAATATTATTAAATTAGTACGATTTTATGTTAAAATGTTACATATACAAAAATTATATTAATTCAACATATATATATAAAAGAAAAAGAAATGTATGTATTCACTGGGTAAAATTGAATTAAAATCAAAATTTAAATCAATGTTTATATGTTCCATTTAATTTTTATTTTATTTAAACTTATATTTTCTAATAACAATGATGTATATTGAATGCTACTGATTGAATCCCTGAAATGAAAGAAATTATCAATGCTACTGACTTTGGGAAAAAGGGCAGATTTTGAGGGAGGAAAAATATTCCAAAGATGAACTTACGGTGCTTGTGCAGAACTTCTCGCAGGCGATTTGGTGGAGATGTTCTTGCTCGACAAATAAAAATTTTGAAAACGCTTTATCGAATTCCTTCATGAGAACAATCAAGTCGGTAAGAGAATATTATCAAACCTTCAGGACATCACTATAAAAATCTACTATACATGTTAAAGATCCGGATCAAGAAGTAGTGATCGGCATACTTAAATCCCACACTTGAAATTTGATGTTATTTATCTTGACTTTGTTTCGACATTGAATCCAATTACTGCACCATCAAGAACAAAGTAAATCAAATAACAATTCTTAAACAGAAAGAGAAACCCATTGATCTTCTTAATTGCAAATATTAACTTACTTCTCACTTATACATCGAAATGCTAAATAATTCCCTTTAAAACAATATAAAAGCGACCATACAGACTTCAACTATAAATAAAGAATCGGTATCGATGCTTTTGAAGACCTGAAGAAAACTATAAAATAACAAGATTCATTAATTTATTATATTATACTAGGCAGGATGTTTGACCATTACTACCAATATATTATTAGCCTAATGAAAATTATTTTTAACTCGGGAAGAAGATTTAACTACTTTCTTAGAGAAATCATACATATAATCCAATTTTTATAATAGATCTTAAAAAAAAACAACAATTAGTAAACTTCTCAAATTCTGTGCATAATATATGATAACTAGAAGCACAATTTACAGTATAATAGATAAAATATGAATTCTATGACGAACCCCATCAAATGGTTTTTATGATTTAAAGGATTAAAGCACTATTACATTTGAATGTCAATAATTGATTATAGAATACATGGCAATAGCTTTTTAATATCTCTATCCGCCTCATGAATTTGTTTATACTTCGCTAAATAACAACCCAAATAAATAGAACATTGATTCTAAAGGGCAAGCCATTTCAAGAACAAGTTGCATGACCTTATTTTTATTGTCAATAGCACCTAAAGAACATTATACTCTCTATTAATAATTTCTGTTTCTGCATGGTTTTCTAAAATAGATTACAAAACATTGTACCCTAGCAATGAGATTTAGCACTTAACATTATGAAGATTTTGGTCAAACTTCCATCTAAGGAAAAAAAAAAATTAAAAATGCTTTTAGAACTAATAGTAGCTATAACTAAGAAGGCAATGGAGCTGATTTCTTAGCCCATGGAACAAATTTTTGCTATGAACATTCTTGACCAAAGTGGATCCTACTAAACCAAACAAATCTCCAATACTTTAGAACATTCTTTTTCTTAGTAAAAATCTGGTTTTAATCCTCTGGAATTTCCACACATGATACCTTACTGCTTAAAAAGAAGTTATGTACTGATTACTGTGCTTGATTTGTAAAATATCAGCCAAAATTCCACATACATAAAAACATTTTTCTATTTCAAAACAGTATATACATTGTGATTCCTCAAAGTTATATTCAATTCAAATAATAACAGCCAGATCCTAAATTATGAGGGCATTATGCAAATAAAACCGCGTCTCGCACATTTCTATCTCTGCTACTAATTTTAAAAGCAAAAAAACACAAATGTTGAAGCACATTTCTATCTGCTACTAATTTTAAAAGCAAAAAAACACAAATGTTGAAGCTTAACATTGATCACGCAATGTATATCTCAAAGGTACACTCCAATTCTCACAAAATTAAACGTAGCAAATGTAAGAGAAAATTTCTAATAAAAGATTCAAAGAATAAATCTGTTGTATATAAATCATGTTAGAGAGAGAGAGAGAGAGATGGTTACCTTGGAGAAGAATCTGAGGTGTGGCCTCCAAGAGAAGCTTAAAAGAGACCTTCGAGAGCGAAAGGAAAGGCAAGGTATGTAGTTTTAACGACGGAAGAGGGAAGCAGAGATGAGAATGGGAAGAGCAAAGAGATGAGAGAGTACTTAGGGATTTCGGGAAATCAAAAAATGGGGGAAGAGCAAAGAGATGATCAGAGAGTACTTAGGGATTTCGGGAAATCAAAAAATGGGGGAAAGAAGGCGTTAATCAATTTTACGCTAACAATACGGCGCCGTTTTTAACTAAAATAAAATGATTATTTGAGCGTTTTTTGAAACGCGCCGCTATTTATTTCCTTTTGCGGCGTTTTAAATTACAAGCGCCGCTAATATTCTTGATACTAATATATTTTTAAAGATTTAATCAAATTTTTTCTTTATTTTAAAGTTTAAGTAATATTTAAAACAACTAGATAAATTTTGAAATTTTTAAAATTTAAAATTATTTAATATATAAATTAAAATACAATTACTCATATACTCAAAAAAAATTAAAATATATTTTAAATAATAGTATTTTATTTTTTTCATTTTTAACATTTATTTTTTAATGTTATTGGTTCTAAATTTTTCTACATTACAAATAATAATAGATCGATTTAATATATAAATTTTTAATATTTTAAAAAGTAAATTACAAATAAATTTTATATTAATTAATCAATATAAAAATTAGATAAATAATAATAGATCAAGAGGATGAGCGAGTATTGCATGAGTTTTGAAAATAATCAACACTAGTTTGTTTACATCCAAACCATAAGTCGCCCCTAAACCCAAAAACCTATAAAACCTTAAACACGTAACCCCAAAATCTAAACCCTAAACTATAAACCTTTATAAACTCTAAACAACTAAAATCCTAAACTATAAACATTAACCCCTAAACCTTATGACCTAAACACTAAACACTAAATGCTAAACCTTTAACACTAAGGCAAAAAATTAAACACTAAACTTACCCTAAACCCTAAAACCCTAAACCCTAAAACCCTAAATCCTAAAACCATAAACCCTAAACCCTAAACATTAAACCATAAACCCTAAACCCTAAACCTTAAACCCTAAACATCAAACTTTAAACCCTAAAACCTAAACCATAAACCTTAAATCATAAACCCTAAACCCTAAACCCTAAACCCTAAACTCTAAACCCTAGGACAAACTTAAACCGCAAATCATAAACTATAATCCCTAAACATTAAAACAGTAACTCCTAAACCTTACACCTTAAACTATATATGTTAAACCATAGCCCCTAAATAATCATGAGAATTAATATTCAATATTTTCAAATTAATACTATCTCTTTTACGATTATATAAGAAATTATTTAATATTTTTTTCATTTTTAACAAACATTTTTCTCTTAAATAATTTAAACTAGAATCATAATTTTAATGTATTAAAATTAATGTTATCTCTTTTACAATTATATAAAAAATTATTTAATATATAAATTTAAAAACAATAAGTCATATATATATCCAAAACAAACTTTAATTACTTTTAGCGGCGTTTTTGGGAAAGCGCCGCAAATGACCAGACTTTTAGCGGCGTTTTTAGGAAAGCGCCGCTAATGACCAGACTTTTAGCGGCATTTTTGGGAAAGCGCCGCTAATTACCAGACTTTTAGCGGCGTTTTTGGGAAAGCGCCGCTAATGACAAGACTTTTAGCGGCGTTTTTATGAAAGCGCCTCTAATGACAAGACTTTTAGCGGCGTTTTTATAAAAGCGCCGCCAATGACCATACTTTTAGCGGCGTTTTTGTAAAAGCGCCGCCAATGACAAGACTTTTAGCGGCGTTTCTGTAAAAGCGCCGCTATTGACCATACTTTTAGCGGCGTTTTTGTAAAAGCGCCGCTAATGACAAGACTTTTAGTGGCGTTTTTGTAAAAGCGCCGCTAATGACAAGACTTTTAGCGGCGTTTTTCGAAAAGCGCCGCTAATGACCAGACTTTTAGCGGCGTTTTTGTAAAAGCGCCGCTAATGACCACTTTTAGCGGCGTTTTATAAATAAACGCTGCTAATGACAAGACTTTTAGTGGCGTTTTCTTTCAAACGCCGCTAATGTATAAAATTTGCGGCGTTTTTCTTTGAAACGCCACTAAAAACGCCGCTAAAAGTCTGTTTTGGTGTAGTGAACTTATAATCTTTCAACAGTTCGAGCCATCTTCGCTGTTTCAAATTCAAATCTTTCTGTGAAATCAAATACTTCAAGCTTTTGTGATCAGTAAATATGTGGAACTTCTCACCGAACAAGTGGTGTCGTTAAATTTTCAATGGAAACACGATCGCAGCCAACTCCAAGTCATGTGCCAGATAATTCTTCTCCTGCTCATTTAATTGTCTGGAAGCATACGCTATCACTTTGCCTTCTTGCATTAAAACACATCCCAAACTGTTCAATGACACATCACTGAAAATCACAAATTCTTTACCCGACTTAGGTTGAACCAAAATTTTTATTCGGTTAATAGTTCTTTCAACTGATTAAAACTCTGTTGGCATTTCTCAGAACATTCAAACTTTACATCTTTATGCAATAACCGAGTTATCGGTGTAGCTATCATTGAGAACCCTTTAACAAATCTATGATAATAGCCCGCTAATCCCAGGAAACTTCTAACCTTGGATATGTTTCTTGGTGGTTTCCAGTCAACAACCACTGAAATCTTGCTCGGATCAACTCTGATGCCTTCCGCTGAAACAATGTGTCCCAAAATCCAACTTATCGGAGCCAAAACTCACATTTGCTAAATTTAGCAAATAGTTGTTTATCTTTCAAAGTTTGTAACACAATTTTCAAATGCTCTGCATGTTCAGACTCATCTTAGGAATAGATCAAAATATCATCAATGAATACAACAACGTATCTGTCTAAATACGGTCTGAAAATTCTATTCATCAAATCCATAAATACTGCAAGAGCGTTAGTTAACCCAAATGGTAACCTTATACGAGCTGAGTATCAGTAAGCTCATACGATAAATATCGTTAGTTAATCCGTAAATACTGTAGGAGCTAAATATTGGTAAGCTCATACGAGCTGAGTATCAGTAAGCTCATAAAAGCTAGAATGGGTAACCTTAATGACATGTCATTTGTATCCTACAAATTCTTAAGGTTCAAACGGGGCTTGATATTGTTCGTACGTCGTCAGTTATGCATTCGATAATTATACATAATAATTAAACCATTCACATTCGTATATTTCAATTAAAGCATATAAATACACAATTTAATTACACGAACTTACCTCAAACTCGTACGGAGAAATACGATCGTTTACCAAGACTTTATCTTTCCCCAATTTAGTTCCGAATGTTGTCTTTCTTGATCTATATAATCACGTTTAACTCATTTAATCATTATTCAAATCAATTCAAGCCAAATTTCATGTTATGGCAAAATTATCATTTTGCCCCTATACTTTTGACTTCTTTACAATTTAGTCTATTGGCTCGTAAAATGAAATTCATGCAATTTCATCCACACCTAAGCCTACCCGAATTATCTATGTGCTTATCACAGCCCATATATTCCATAAATTCACACATTTACCACACAATTTTCATATTTCACAAATTAACCCTAATTGACAATTTCAACAAAACTCACTTAACAAAAATTGTTTATTTAATAACAAAGATTTATTTTCTTCAATTAAACCTTGAAACCCTAACAATTTCATCAATGGTAAAACCTTAAACCGTCAACCATTTTGCAACTTGGTCCCCGGTGTAACGCCCCGACTTTTTGTTAATTTCGGCTTTTGTAATTTTGAGACACACTGTCTATCTACTTCAGTGGTTATGTGTTCTGAGTGTGTGTGAGAGGTCTGAAGTTCAAGCCTTGACTTGGGAAAATTTTGGTATTTTTATGATTAAAGCCTTACCTCTAGTCAGTGGGCTTATATTTTATTGTTGGTGAGAATATATTGGAATGGGCCTACTGGTCTGGTGGTTAAATGGAGTGTTGGTTATGTTTGAAGTTTGAGTTCAAGTCCTTGTGCGAACAAGGGATTTATTTTGCTGCTTATACCGTGCAAAGAGTTTGAGATGGACTAAAATTCTGATAGTGGAGAGAATTAAGGGGAAAAGATTGAGGGTTAACAGTTTCCGTTCAGTACTGCTTCCTCTGTTCGAAAAATCCAGCTAACCCTTTTTCCTTTTCCCCTCTTTACTGTCGTTTTCCCTTCCCATCATCTCCTTTAGCTGCCAAAATTCTAATGTTTTTCCCCTCTCTTATTCCTGTTCTTCTTCCTTTCAACCGTGTTTGTTATCTATAGTTGGGACGCGCGATCGGTAAGTGGTTTTTTTTATAGTTTTAGTGTTATTTTCGGAATAAGCGATTAACAGAGGAATCATTTTACTCACATTTAGGTACTGCTCGAAGGCTTTAATCGGGTTCTCGTGTTACAAAGACACTACTGCTTGCTTAAAGGTAAGTTTGGTCGCTCGTTGGATGAGCTTTTTGTTTCGGGTTTAGTTCGATTCAATCGTTTAAGAGATTATCTGAGTGAAACATTGTTCAATTATAGGTGCTGGTGATAGCGGGATTGCGTTAAGAGCGAAAACCAACCAGCTGTGTACCCGAAAACGCAAAAATCATGGTTTCAATGAAAGCCAAAAACTTTACTATCAATGCCACACGGGCATATGGTTGCCCGTATGGTAGGCCATGTGCAAGACTGTAAGTCACCACACAGCCGTGTGATCAACGAACTAGGCCGTGCACGAGTGACATAGCCGTGCGACAGCTGGGCAAGGCCGTGTGCGACACACGGGCTCAACCAATTAAGCCGTGTGGGCCCACATGGGCGTGTGGGATTCTGGCCCAGGCCGTGTGATCCACCCGAAAAAGGCCAATTTGGGCCATGTGGGCCATACGGGTGTGTGAGCCCATTTTTGTGTAATGTTCTGTAAGGTTGCACGGGTCGCCCTAGTCAATTGTAGACCTAATGTAGGGTCGGTAAGCTTTACCTAGACCCCTAATTATGTGACTTGACATTTTGATTTCTGTATTGAGCATGAATTCTAATATCTAAGTGTATGAACTATGTTGAATAAAAGCATGTCATATTATGTATGTTGCATTGCATCGGGGTGGAGTGATGATATTTGGAGCAAGTATCTGAAAGGCTCTTAAGCCTGTTACATGGCAGCTCAGCAGCAAATTTCTGATTATGTGCCGCATTCGGTACAGCATGGTGTGTAGGGTTGGACAGAGTTGGTGTGTAGAGGCTGGTGGGTAGGATTCTGCTATTTTGTCTGATTTGCATATTATGTCTGAAAGGGGGTAAGGCCCTTGAGTATATCTGATTCTATATCTAAATGGGCTAAGGTCCACACCATTCTGTAATGGGCTCAGACCCGAACTGCGAAATTATGTCTGTTATCTGATATTACTGTGTGTATGTTTTCTGTGGGGATTACACACTGAATTTGCGAAAACTCACCATTTTCTGTTTAATCTGTTCAGGTAATCCCTAGTAGTAGACAGATCGATGCGGCAGAGGACTCGGCGGTGACCACAGTTCTGGACCTTTACCAGTTTTTACTTTTATTTATGGTTCTGATTACATTTGGGAAGTTTTATCTAACATAGCCTTTGCGGATTTTGTTTAAAAATTGGGATTATTATTTTATAAACTGCTAGCAGTAGGATAAGGCGCGAGTTTTCAAAATAAAAAAAATGTTTTTTCAAATACACACGAATTCGCAAATTATTTAAAAACTTCTGCAACGTATAATGTTTTGAAAATGGATAATGAATGAATAAACAACATGTTTTTTACAGTAACCTAAGATATCGAAAATGGCCTTATTGTAGTTACGTTTTCCAAAGCACTATCATGTGACATCATCAAATTCGGCCATAACGTCTAGGTCGGGTTTGGGGTGTTACACCCGGCTTGATAATTAATGACTTAATGTTACAACATGTTAATGTAAGTGACTAAAACGTAACTTTTCCAACATAAGTCACTAAAATGTAACCTAAGGTAAAAAAAGTGACTATTTTGGTAGTTTACCCTTCATTATATTAGGTTTTCTCTAATATTTATTATGTTTATTGTTTATAATATTCACCGTAATATCTTTAATGCACATGAGTTAAAATTAGTTCCATAGAAAAGAAAGGAGGCAATTTTCACAAAATGAGACATGTACAGAGCAATTTAATTATTTAATCATTTGAAACTTGAGTCTTCATCCTTGCAACTTACCTTTTGCTTCAATAAATAAACCTCACTTTGAGACATTTTGAGGAAAAGGATATTTATAGAAATAATAAAAAATACATAAAAAAAACAAAACAAAATCTTAAAAATTAACTTAAACAACGCATACATATAAGCTCTATCTATTTTAATTTAACATTGTATTTCTCTCAAAACTAGGAAATGTGGAAGCAAACTACTTAAAATCATACCCCCATCGAGCTGTTTTAGGCTCAAATGTGATTATGTACAAATGATAATATGATTACATACTTAGCGAGCACCTTCAAGTTCAAATGGGATTTTTTTTTTTATTTATGCTATCATACACCATCCCATTCGAGCTGCTTGTTACACCTTAAACCTTCAAACATTTTGCAAATTGGTTTCTGGGCTAGCTAAGTTAAGCTACAATGATTTTGGAAACATAAAAATCATTAAAAACAGAACAAAAATCACTCACCATGCAAGGGAGAGCTTGGCCGAACCTCAAAGCTTCTCTAATGGGGTTTTTTTTCTTCTCAATTTTGGTTAGGAAGAAAGATGAACACTATTGGCTTTTTGTTTTATTTAATTTATCAATTATTTACCAAATTACCTATTCACCCTTACCTACTTTAAAAAGTGCTCAATTACCAAGCCATGCTCATCCACTAACTCATTTAATGGTCTAATTACCATATAAGGACTTCTACTTTAAAGTTCTATAACTATTTAACATAGTTAGCTAATAGAACTCAACTTTCTCAAATTACGCGATTTAGTCCTTTTTCACAAATTGAGCATACAAACAGTAAAATTTCTTAAGAAAATTTTTATGCAATTGTACTATCATGTTGTAGACTACAAAATAATATAAAAATAAAATTTTCTACTTCGAATTTGTGGTCCTGAAACCACTGTTCTGATTTCACTGAAAATGGGTCGTCATAGTTTCTTTCAAAGGTAAGTAATTATTCACCGTTGTTAGGGGTTGATTATTCCATAATTAAGTTCGGTGGTTGTCATTTGTTTTCGAAGTAGTGATTCGGGTTTGGCAATTCGTGCAAATAAATCTTTTCTTAAATGTCGTTTAGGAGTCTAGATGTGTGTCATAGCGCCACGTATCATAATCGATCTGGTGTGTAACAAAAACCTTGAAAAACAATGAACAATGTGATGCCAAAAAGCTTACTATCGACATCATACGATCGTGTGCTAGACCATATGAGTCACAACACTGTGTGGCAGACCGTGTGTGTCACATGGTCTAGGTTAATTATGCTGTATTGGCTACATGGGCAAGGCTAGTGATTATTTTTTATGTGTATTTAGCCACTCTGTAGGGTCCATATTGTATTAATAAGACTTGAAAACATGATACTGTAAGAAATGCAGAAATTTTATGTGAAATATATATGCATGATCTGTAAATAGAAAATTCGGATGGCATGTTTCTATTTTTCTATGTTTGTATATGAGCATGTGATGTTTGATTATGTTTATTTGTATATCTCTGAATCTGCTACATTACCATGCATTTGACCCTATGGCGAAACTAATTTGTTTTTGTTGAAATTGTGACACATTTGTTCTACAAAGCATGAAATCCCATGCCTTCTGATTTATGTTATTGTACAACTGCATGTTGTACATGCTTTTCATTCCAGTTATGTATTTGCATGCTATTTTACATTGCATGGGGTTGGGATAATATTGTAAGGATGAAGTTCTGGAAGTATCATGATCTGCACTCTCTAGTGGTTTAAGCACATTTCTATTTTGACAGCTTAACTGCAACTATAGTGGCTCGACCACATATATCTGTTCTGACAGCTTGGTTGAAATATAGTGGCTTGACCACATATATCTAATATGGCAGTTTTAACTGTAACTCTAGTGGCTTTGTCCATAATTATCTGTTGGTGTGATGGAAGAGTTCTAGGGAACTCTAATTTGGTCTGTAGCAGAGTTGGGTAGAAAGTTTTCTGAAATCTACATTTTTTCTGAAAATATTGTATTGACTTAATCATGCATGCACAATTTTGGTATTTGAGTTTGATGAATTTCTATACAATATTTTTATTTGTTTAATATTTTATTTGTGTTTCTATTTGAATTTAGTTACACACTAAGCTTATAACTCACTCCTTTTCATTTCACCATTTCAGGTAATTGACAAAATTAGGATTGGGCAACAATTGGGAACTCGGATTGGTTTCTCGCAAAAGATGGTAAATATTTATAACTAAGTTTTCTGGACTTTCGATCTTTGGACTAAGTTTCCGAGTTTAATTTTGGTTTTGAGTTTTTGTTATTAGTGATATCCACGAACCAGCTAGAAATCTAACTAAGGCAAGTGCTCTTATCAATTAATAGTATTGTTATGGCGAGCAAATATATCGTTCCCATGAAGACTAAAAGTACTAGTAATTACTGTCTTTCTATTATTTAACCAATAAATTTGAGTGATCAATTAAAAACTAAAATTAACTAATTAAATTAACTAAGAACATGAAAGAACAAATCATGAAAATAATTGAGTAAACAACCCAGAAGCAAAGCAATACCGAGGAAAGAATTCACCTATTCTTCACTTAGTATCTTGATCCATAGAAATCCCTAAATTATGCTAATATCTCTTTTGAGTGTAAAGGCAACTGACTCTAGGTTGATTAATATAAAATCTTTCTAATTAAAACCTCTATTATCGCGTTAACTCGATTTATGGATTCTCCTATTAGATTTGACTCTAATCTAGTAGATTTAAGTCGTCCAATTTTTAGGATTGTATGCAATTCTACTCAATTATGCTAGATCTACTCTTAAACAGGGTTTATTCCTCCTTTAATTTAAGCACATCAAACATGGATCAATAATCTAGAAATATCAAACCAAGAATTAAGCACACATAATTGAGAAAAAGATCTAAGTATTTATTACGTAAAATAAAAATCAAAAGACAAAATTTATCATCAGGTTCATCTCCCTAGGTATTTAGAAAGTTAGTACATGTTTGAAAATAAAATCATCTAAAACACAGTATAACTGAAAGAACTAAAGAAACTCATGATAATCTCCTAAGAAATCAACTGGGAAATTTTAATCTTCACGAAAATCTACTTCAGAATTAGTTTCGATGGTGTTTTTCTAGTTGTTTCTTGAGTATTCTATGACGACGTTCTCCTATCTTCTTATTTTTGTCATATATACGTCTTAGAATGCCCAAAAAACTATAAATAGCGTTTTCTCGCAGTTCAGTGTGCCAACTCGTGAAAATGACATAACCTGTCACATGACCATACGGCAGCCCATGTTGATCACATGGCCATGTGGAAGGGGTCAGCTCATACACAGCCTGTCACTGGTCATGTGGCAGCCCATGTGGATCACACGGCCATGTGAAAGGGGTCAGCTCGTATGGCTCCTGTACCTTGCTCTAATTTTCCGATTTTCACTCGTTTTGTTCTCCTTTTTTTCTCTTAAATGCTCTCCTAAGTATAAAAATATGAATTTAAAGGATTAAAAGCATAAAATTCACCATTACCATCGATTAATTACCCAATATTGCATTAAGAATAGGTTTAAAACCTATTACTTCTAGCACTTATCAAATATCCCCACACTTACGAATTTGATTGTCCTCAAGCAAAATTCTCAACCCACAATCAAGATAAATTCTATCAATTTATTGTTTCCGTCGATAATGTCTTAGGATAATTTACAGATAATCATGTAGTGAAAATTCACACTAAAATGACACTAAACATCACAAGTAATCCAAGCAGAGAATTTTAAGCTTAAAAACATTAGGCATCTCCCTTATCTCAATAATTACTTGAAATTCAAACTCAACAAGAAATAACATCCTTCCTAAAGATTCACTCAAAGCACTCAAAGAGTTTAAAGTTCAAGTAACATGCACTCAACAGTCAAGCAAGAAATGATTTTACCATATGCTTACTTGAAAATCAAATCTCAACCACTATAGAATGAGATGACACACCAATCAGAGGTCTTTACAAGGTTGTAATGAGGCTTAGGCTAAAGGTATGGGAATGGTCAGAAAGGTTGGTTATAATCGAGAATCGCATTGATAAGTTACCAAACTTGAAAAGAAACAATTCCTGAATTAAAATAACTTACACCAACAAGAAATAAAGAATGAAAATAAGCTTTTCAATAGAATATGAAACTAACTATTCAAGCTCAATCAATTTTTTTCTTTATTTTATTATTTTTTTCTTTGAGCAAAGTAAGGTTCAGCAATACAAGTGATGAAACATAATTAGACAACCAACCAAATCAATTCTCAACAAAAAGAGATAAAGAAGATAATTTTACAACATAGATATGGGTTACGGGTTAACATTAACGGGTGATAGGAAAAAAATGTGTTAGGATCAACGGGGTTTACTAAGGGTTAATATAATAAGTAAGTTGATTAAAGGTTAAATGGGTTAAATCCTAAGTGCCCCTATCATCTCAATATATCAAATCAATAATGTGGTCTCGACATGTATAACCCATGTATCTTCTATAGTAACAAATCAAGCTGACATACTCACAACCAAAAACAAAATGAGTACGAATAAATATATGCTCTATAGGCTCAAAGCCTCACAAAAAATTATGATTTTGATATCAAAATTGTAAATTTAAAATTTTGATATAATATTTCAATTTAGGGAGACAACCTAAAATAATAATTTCTGAAAAATAATTTATCATGCTTTACTCTATCATGTCTTAAAGTATAAATCAAACAATACACAAAAATCCATAAATTATTCCAAAACAGAATCAATACAACTCTAAATTAGAAAAAAAACTAACTTCAATTATAGGTGTGAGAAAATTACTTAACATAAACAATAAATCAGGGGCTATATTGCATAAACAAATAAACAACCTCCCCACACCTAAGATGTACATTGCCCTTAATGTACAAACATATATAAATAGAATAAGCACAATATCAAAAGGGGGGAGAGAACTGAAACTTCCTTGAATTTGGATGAATCCCCGAAATAGTGAAAACCGGAATCATAGAGCATTTTACATGAAATACATGTTTCTAAGCAAACTAATAAGAAAATAGACAAAAATAAATAAGAAAAAGAGATAACAACTAGAAAAGCAAACAACCTATAAAATAATAAAAATAATAATGCATAATAAATGAAAAACAAAACATATAAGTCTTAAAAATAAAATAAAACAACTAACACTAAATAAAAGTACAACTGATAAGCTATAAAAGTAACATATTTTTAATCCCATTTTTATGCGTTTTTGGATGATTTATTATGTAAATAGTGAATTTGATGCTCCTAATCCTTTAAATTCATGTTTTTATACTTAAGAAAGTATAGGAGAGCAAAAGAAGTGAAAAATCGGCCAAAATCAGAAAAAAAAGATTTTAGGATCCACACGGCCTAGGCATTTCCACACGGGTTGGCCACACGCCCATGTGCCAGCCTGTGTCGATTTCGCACCCTATTTCTATTTTACGCAAAAAAAGCCAAATTTTAGGGATTCTGGGCCTTCTAAATTTTATAAATACATAGTAGAAGAGGACCTAAGAGGGACGTAGAGAAGAACAAAGAAAAGATTCGAAGAACGCCATCGGATTCATTTTAGAAGCGAATCTCCTTTAAGATTGAAGATCTCCATTCAATATCTTTAGACGTTTTTTTGGGTTTCTTTATGTCTTATTGTTTTCCAAACTTTGAGATGATGTTATTCCAGATTATGAACTAAATTCCCTAGATACCTAGGGAAGATGAAACCTATATGAATCTTATTATTTGATTTCTAAATTACATGATAAATACTTGATTCTTGTTCTCAATTATGTATGCTTATTTCGTGTTTTAATATTTTTAGGATATTAATTCATGCTTAATGTGTTTATTTTAGCGGAGCAAAAGTTCCTGTTTAAGAGTAGATCTAGCATAATTGAGTGTAGTTTAATGTAATCTTAGAAATAGGATGACATAAATCTACCAGATTAGAGTCAAATCTAATAGGGGAATCCATAGATCGAGTTAATGCTACAATAGGGGTTTTAATTAGAAAGAGATTTCAATTAATCAACCTTCAGTCAGTTATTATTATTCTTGAAAGAGATATTAACATAATTTAGGGATTTCCACGGATCAAGGTGCAAGTGAATAAATCGTTTAATTCAGATTCAGAATAATAAGTGAAGTTTAGGTGGATTCTTTCCTGGGTATTGTCTATCTCATTGGTTTTCTTCAAATATTTTCCTAATTCATTCTCTGTTGCGTTCTTAGTAATTAGTTAGTTAATTTTAGATTAAAATAAATCCCATTAATTTGTCGGCTAAATAATAGAAAAACAATCATTACTAGTACTTCTAGACCTCGTGGATACGATATTCCTGACTCACCATAGCTATACTATTATTTGATAGGTGTGCTTACCTTTGTCGTAATTTTAGTTAGTTTAGTGACCATCAACAACTGAAAATAAAAATAAAAATAACTAAAATAGAAAACTAAAGTAAATCAGTGATTGGCGGAAAGTGGTAAGTTAAAATCACGATGTGCAACGTTGGGTGGAGAAATATGAAAATTTTGGCATATCTGCTGCAAATACGCCATAATGCTATCGATCTATGTCGACTACTGCCCAATGTGTTCAAAATGTAACTGTTCGAGGTGATCCATTCGCTCTATCTGTTGCCGCTCAAAGAGGTCAATCTAAATTGTTGCTGCTCAAAGTGATCAATTCGCTCGTAAATGTTGTCAAGTGTAACAGAATGTGTAGCAATGGAGTGACTCGGCGGTGCGGAGGATCGAGTCAGGTCTATGTTTCATGGAATGTCATCATTCGGAAGCTCCTCGTGCTCATTTTGGGGATCTGGATGGAATAATGTATATCGATGGGTACCTGCTCTGTGTTGGCGCTGGATCATACTCATATGGCTCATAATAGATAATCACTGCAGGATCAATTGTCAAATCAATGTGAATGTAACACCCCAAACCTGATCTAGATATTATGGCCAGATCTGGAGAAGTTATCGCAACAAATTTGAAAACCTAGAGTCTGTTTGACTTGTAAAGATGACACTAGCTCTTGCTAAGTAAAAATACAATTTATAAGAGAAAATATCTTTCTTAACTAGTTTGATGAAACTGTTGATTACTTATGCTTTTAAACATTTAAGTTTGCAACGAAATTCTTAATTTAGTTCAATTTTGTAAAATGCAACTTGTTGTTGGAAAACCATGTGTTTGCGAATAAATTAAATACCATAAGAAATATGTTGAAATACTTAAGAAACGAGAAAAACAAAATAAAATCCAAATTTTAAAAAATAGTCCATGAGCAATCGAATTAAATATGAATAGCTTAAATTATGCAATAGTAATAAATAATCAAGCTCCCATCGCATCAACCTGCCTATTTTTTAGGGTTACCTGAAAGTAAACAGATAGATGTGAGCTTTCGAGCTCAATGTTTAACTTATAAAAATAGAAGCACAAATTTAATTTCAGTTATGCTTTCAGAAATCATTCAGATATATTTATAACAGAGCAGAAATAGAACATATTAGATGTAAAATCACAATCCTACACACCTTTTAGCGATTGTGAGTCACTTTTCAAAACATTTGTAGTCTAGCTGTCAGATTTTAAGGTGATAATTCACCAGTAACAGAAATATATGTCTAGCTGAGCCACCAGATACGATAGATAGTAAGCTGGCCACACTTCTTCCGCAAACATATATCCCACCCGAATGCACATGCAGAAATAAAAGATATTGAAAATGTATATGACATACATGCTTATTATAACAGATACGAAACATGCTTAATAGATAACAAATTATGCATAGATTATGCTTAACAAAAAACATATTCTACATATATAACTTATTAATCATGTGCACATAAATCCAATTTACCACTTAAAGAACATTAGAGCTTATGTTTTGAAGCCCAATTTATATTGTACGGACCCTGTGGAAGACCTACATTCGACTAATACGACAAATACAACCTTAAGGAAAAATTCAGATTTTGGGCCCACACAGTCTCACACACACCCATGTGGCTCACACGGTCTCACACACGCCCGTGTGGCTCACACGGTCTAGCACACAACCATGTGGCATCGATAGTTTTAGATTTTGGCTTTTTCGTTCACTATTTACTCGGGTTTTCGTTATACACCTGGATATTTTCTGATGTAAACCCCAAAAAATTGAATATTCTAATACCTAAAAGCATCAAACACTTTAGAGATTAGGCCTCACTAGTGCATCAACTAAGAGACTAAAGTGCTCGATTTTTTTAAAACACTAAACATTATGCTCCCAAAAGTAATTGAGCAATTACCCGCAATCGAAGAACTTGCAAATTCCACAGAACTAAATTGTCGAATAAGGGTTATCCTCAATATTATCACCTAAACAAATGAATTCCCAAAGTTTATTAGCCCTATGACCCATCGAACAGAAAAACACATCATCCAAAGTTACATACCAACCTAAGATAACATACAACGTAATAAACAAAAAATATCAACGAAAACTCGTTTACCAGACCAGAACTTCCTAACCACGAGCAACCAACACAAAACCAAGAGTTGAACAGCAAAGAAACAATGACAATGAGATGGCCACAAGAGGAAAAAGAACCCAAAGAGATAAAAGGTTATAAGTAAGAAACAAAAAAATAACAAAGAAGCAGAAGAAGTTGAGGCCAACCAAAAAAAAAACGATTGAAAAACAAAATTGGAAAAGCAAAAAAAAGAAACGACAAAAAGAAAAGAAAAGAGACTGTGGATAGTGTACATCAGAAAGAATTAGGGAAGATTTTAGTTAAAACTAATTAATTTTCAAACAGGAAATAAGATAAAATAAAAATAAATCAACATCCAACTACCCGCTAACCCAAAAATCTAATCATTATCCAACAGATTTCCTAGAGTTAAATTTTAACTCAACTTTTACTAGTTGATCGGCATATAAAAAAATTAGCAAAAATGCTCCCACAGGGATTCAAACACAAAACCTTAAGCACATATCTAAAGCAATTAACTGCTAGAGCAAATTATTTAACTTTTAATAGAATTTAACAAAACAAATCAAATATTCAGATTTTGGGGTGTTACAGTAAATGAAGAAGTCTGCTCAACCTGAAGTATCTCGCCAATCGAGTCCTGTAAGGGCCCTTCCTACTCTGATCAGACAAATGACAATAATTAAGAGCCACAAAACAGGCAACATCGATAAGGAGGTGCGTCTCCATACTCCATAGGAAATAAGCGTCAGATATACCAACAACCCTCATACTCTCCCTCCGACCAGTCAGTGTATGGGCCAGAATGGCATGAATATAACACAGGACTAGAGGTAGACAAGTGGCCGTTGACTGGCTCGGGTTGTACTGTGCTAGAGTTTCAGCGATCTCGAACCAAAAGAGTGAAGCTATGTGATAGATGTGTCTAGATAAGGTTGGTAATTCTGGGGTACTAATAAACTCCTCGAAATAAAGTCCAAAGGCAGCTCTGAAGCCTGGGATGCTCAGATAATGCATCGTACCCCCAAGTCTAAAAGAGCTAGTGTGTGGGTCATCCCACTGTGACATAGATTGTTGTAGAAAGAACGTCAAACAAAACTCTAGTGTGAGTTTTGCATATGTAGGCTCTACGATAGTGAGAAACCAACCCCACGAAACCGTATTGATCAAAGCCTGAACTCTATCAGCTAAATGGACCACCTGCAAGGACTCCCAATCGATGCAACGACTGAAACCCAAAGGTCACTCCTTTAAGTGCTGATACTGGTCCTAATATGGACTCGGAGGAAAGTTGAGACATGGGTGTCTCGCGACTATAGTAGGGGTCGAAGACAAGGTAGCACCCAGTGTCTTCCTCCTTTTTGAGGCAGGGACAATGGCTTTGGTTTTACCTCTCGTGTTTTTCATGATGTACTTGAAATAAGGGATAACAACCAAATATCAGAGAACCGTAAAAATAAACATCACCGATAATTAATCTAGTAGACAAAAAAATTAGCATACAAATTGAAACACATTAGCAACAAACCATCACATGATGAAAACAAAATCACAATACTAATATAGCAATAATCTACTCCTAAAACGAAAGGGAAAACTAATATTAATCATGCAAAAATAACTAAACTAACAATCTAAAACTAATAACAGTGATAAAAATAATAAACCTAATACTAAAAATAATAATGCAATAACACACGTAGAATAATAAAACTAATAAACTAAGATAAGAGTAATTAAAATATTAATTAAATAAATAAAATAAAAAATATAATAAAAAGGTTGGGGTGGAGCCAAACAGTGGTAAGGCGACGGCGACGGAGGTTGACAGAGCCACCGTCAGTGAAGCCTAGAACGACAGTAGTATGTTCGGCGTGGGTCTATCAGACGATAGTCAAGGAGAGTGGAGAATAAGGTCTAGGGGGCCAACGTTGGAAGTGGTTAACGGGGGAAAAGATGTTGCATGGGTTTGGGTTCTGTTGGTGATTTGAGGAAGAGGGAAAAGGTGAGGTCGATGGATTTGGTGATGGTTAAGAGTGAGGAAACAGAGAAGAGAAAAGGATGGGGCGTTGGTGGTGGCATATGAACGGCGGGGAAACGATCAGCAAGGATGGTGGAAAACAAGGGAACCTTTTTTTACATGTGATGGTCGGTGGTTTGAAAGGACTAAACAGCTTCGAGAAAAAGACAGGAAAGAGGTTTGGGTTGATGAGAAGAATAAAAAAAAAAGGTGAACGGTGACGAGAATGAAGATTTGTTGACTGAAAATCAGCGAAGGGTGGTTTGTGGCTAAAACGGCTTGAAAAGAACAAGAAGAAAATGTAGAGAAACCCTAGGCTTGAAATAGAAGACACAGTTGTGTAAACGGCCAATGTTGGGCCATACAGCTATGTCTATAAATCGTGTAAGGCCCCATAGCCCATGTGTGATTTGAAAATTAAAAACAAAAAGCTTCAGGACTCACATGGCTTAGGACACGCTCGTGTGTCCCACACGATTGTGTGGTTATCTTTTGTTTATAACATATTAAACATGCCACAAAATTTAAAGACATAAAAAAAACAACACTCAGGTTACCTCTCGAGAAACGCTTAATTAAAGTCTAAACTCGACTTTCCTTTTCACGCTTACGATTAACTTAGATTTTGGAGTCGGAGCTCCTCTGTCTCGTTATTAATATAACAACAAATGGGTCATATGGAAAGACGATTTCTACCACAAATGGGCCCAACCATCTTAACTTCAACTTTCCAGGAAATAGTTTAAGCCTCAAATTATATAAAAGTACTCAATCTACAACTATGAGTTGCTTGGGCTACTTTAAATGAGTGTCGTGGTGTCACTTTGTTGAGTCTTTGTACAATCTTGAGCTCTCGTAAGCATTTGCTCGTCATTCATCTAAGTCATTTAGTTGCAACATTCTCTTTTCACCTATAATTTTAGGATCATAATTCATAAATTTTATTGCCCAAAATGATTTATGCTCAAGTTCTAGTGGTAAGTGGCAACCTTTCCCCTAAACAAGTTTGTAGGGAGACGTTCCTATGGGTGTTTTGTACATAGTTCTATAAGCCCAAAAAACATCATCTAATTTTACTGCCCAATCTTTCCTATTTGTTTCTACGATCTTTTTTAGGATGTGTTACAATTCTCGGTTTGACACTTCAACTTGACCACTAGTTTGAGGATGATATGGGGTAGTTGTTAGGTGATGTACACTGTATTTCTTAAGAATCTTATCAAATTGAGTGTTACAAAAAAGTGTACTCCTATCGCTAATGATTGCTCTAGGTGCTCCAAAATAAGAGAAAAGTTTCTTAAGAAATTGAAATACCACCCTAGCATCATTAGTTGGGAAAGCTTGAACTTTAACCCACTTCGACACATAATCCACTACTACTAGTATGCATTTATTACTATAAAAACTAGGAAAAAGGTCCCATGAAATCAATACCCCAAATGTTAAAAATTTCACAAGAAAGCATATAAGTTTGAGGCATTTCATCGCGTTTGGAAATATTACCTGTCCTCTGGCATCTATCACAAGAAGAAACATACTTGTTAGCATCTTTAAACAATGTGAGCTAATAAAAACCTAATTTGAAGACTTTATGTTATGTTCTAATCCCACTGTAGTGTCCTCCCATCGATCCCGAGTGACAATACTCCAAAATTTTATTCCCTTCTTATATGGAAACACACCTTTTAATTACCTGATTTGCACACACATGAAAAAAAAAAGATTCTTTGAAAACTAGTTTTTCACATTAGCAATTAACTACTTCTTTTGATGATGAGTTAAACCTTTTGGTAAAACGTTAGCAACCAAGTAATTCGCAATATTTGAAAACCAAGGGACTTTGGAATCAGCTACTGCAAAGAGTCGTTCTTTAGGAAATGAGTTATTTATCGCATCTTCATTAAGTTTCTCAATATATGGATTGTGGATCCTTAAGAGGTGGTCTGTGGCAAGATTTTCAGCTCCTTTCTTGTCTCTAATCTCCCAATTGAATTCCTACAACAATAAAATCCACCTTATAAGTCGAGGTTTTGCATCCAATTTAGTAAGAAGATAGAAAAAACAGAGTGATCAGTATACACAATAACTTTAGACAATATTAAATAAGGTCTAAATTTATCAAATACAAAACCATAGCTAGCAATTCTTTTTATCTAGTTGTGTAATTCTCTTGTGCATTTGTCAAAGTCTTGCTAGCATAATAGATCAGCTGGAGTGCTTTTCTCTTCGTTTTCCAAGGACTACACCTACTGCAAAACCACTCGCATCATGCATTAGTTCAAAGGGTAAATTCCAATCAGGTGCAACTATAATTGGGGCATTGATTAATTTTTCCTTAAGAACATTTAACGCCTCTAAACATTCCTGACTGAAATTAAATGGCACATATTTTTCTAGATTTAAATTTCTAGGTTTTTAAACAAACTAATGTAATTCCTCCAGATTCGACCATAACGTCTAGGCTGGGTTTGGGGTGTTACATTTAACGTGTCACATCAACTTACTGTTACACGTTTAATGATAATTAATGACTTAGTGACTAAAATGTTACAACATGTTAACGTAAGTGACCAAAACATAAGTTTTCCAACATAAGTGACTAAAATGTAACCTAAGGTAAACAAAAGTGACTATTTTGATAGTTTACCCTTAATTATATTAGGTTTTTTCTAATATCTATTATGTTTATTGTTTATAATATTCACCGTAATATCTTTAATGCATGTGAGTTAAAATTAGTTCCATAAAAAACAAAGGAGGTGATTTTCACAAAATGAGACATGTCTAGAGCAATTCAATTATTTAATCATTTGAAACTTGAGTCTTCATCCTTGCAACTTACCTTTTGCTTCAATGAATAAACCTCACTTTGAGACATATTGAGGAAAAGGATATTTATAAAAATAATAAAAATACATAAAATAAAACAAAAAAATCTTAAAAATTAATTTAAACAACGAATACTGATAAACCGTAAAAGTAACATATTTTAATCCCACATTTAGCATGCTTTTGGATGATTTAAGCCTTGAATTGTGTAATTTGGTGTTCTTAATCTTTTGTTTTCATGTTTTATACCCAGGAGAGCACCCAAGAACGAAAAGAACAGAAAACTAGCCCAAAATGGAGTAAATGGGCCATATCACGAAATCGACACGGCCTGGCCCAAAGATCACATGACCATGCCTCACTCAACAGGCTCGAACATGGCCTGGCCACGACTCACACGGGCGTGTGCCATGGCCGTGTCCCTGTCGCTGGAAAGAAGAGTTTCACTCGAATTTGGATACTTGGAGGCAAAGAAATACATTCCAAAGCCTATTCAAACACCCTAGTAGGAATTCTACTTAAATTAGGATACTTAGAGGCCAAGTAAGGCATCTCAAAGTCTATATAAACACCTAAGGGGGCAACTTAAGAGGGGAGTTCAGCAGAAGTCGGAACCCAGGGCGGTGAGCTAGGCCAAGAAGCCGAGCCAGAAAGGTCAGATTTGTGGGAATCACTCAAAGATAGCCAGTTGATCCATCTCAAGAAGCCGGAATTCTACTCAAGACGGTGGATTTCTCCTTCAATTCCTTCAGGGGGTTTTAGGGATTTCTTATGTTTTGTTTTATCTTTTCTTCTGAGATGTTTTATTTTATTGTTATGAACTAAACCCTTCAGATACCTGAAGGGGATGAAACCTAAGACGGATCTTGTTATTGTTTTCTGAACTATATAATAAATACTTGATTTGTTCTTAATTATGTGTGCTTAATTCTTGTGTTAATATTTTTGGGATATTGATTCAAGTATGATGTGCCTAGGTGGAGGAGCAAAATTCCCTACTTAAGAGTAGATCTAGCATAATTAAGCAGAGTTGATCGTACGCCTAGAGATAGGGTAACGAGATTTTGCCGGATTAGGGTGAAACCTAATATGGGAGTCCATAGATCAAGTTAATGCAATTCTAGGGGTTTTAATTAGAAAGAGATTTCAATTAATCAACTTAGGGTTAGACGTTAGTCGCCTCGAGAGAGGGATTAATATAACTTAGGGAATCTTACGGATCAAGTCAAATGAATTAATCGTCTGGTTCAGAGTTAGATAACAAGTGAAGTCTAAGTGGATTCTTCCTTGGGTGTCGTCTTAATCAATTAGTTTTCTCTCAAGTTATTTTTTCAATTCATCCTCTTTGTCTTTGCATCTTTAGTTTAGTTGATAGTTAAATTTAGATTAGATAAATAATCCACTTAATTCTTAGGCTAGATAGAAAGAAAGCTAGTATTAATACTTTTGGTTCCTTTGGGTTCGACATTCCGATCTTGCCTTAACTATACTATTGTTTGATAGGTGCGCTTGCCTAAAAATTATTGTCATAGTTCGTTCCAGGTTCGATCATTCTTTTTATAAATTTTAAGACTTTGACAGACACGATCAAGTTTTTGGCGCCGTTGCCGGGGAACTGAAATATTAAGAAAGCTTAATTTTTATTACTTTAGCCATATTTATTTTTTATTTTTTTATTTTAAAATTTTTTTAATTTTTTTTCTTTCTTGTTGTGCCTTTCAGGCACCTCTAGTTTATGACTAGAAGGAACCCGACAGGACCCTTGCTTTACGATAGTGATATTGAAGGCACCGTTCGAAGAAATCACAGATATATAAGGCAAAGCCTAAAATACATAAACAAAGAGCAAGAAGCTGAAATAAATACCACAGAAGAGATGGCTGAAAATAATCCGCCACCTCCAGAGATGGCAGAACACCATGCTCCACATACTATGTATGATTATGCTAAACCTAGTTTAACAGGAACTGAGTCTAGTATTGTTAGGCCTACTATTGCTGCAAATAATTTTGAACTAAAACCTAACACTATACAAATGATAGAACAATTTGTTCAGTTTGATGGTTTACAGAATGAAGATCCTAACACACACTTAGCGAATTTTTTAGAATTCTGCGACACCTTCAAGATAAATGGCGTTTCAGATGACGCCATTCGTCTTCGGTTATTTCCCTTTTCCCTGAGGAAAAAAGCCAAACATGGTTACATTCTCTTCCACAAGGGTCAATCACTACATGGGACCAAATGACCGAAAAATTTTTATTACAATATTTTCCACCAGCCAAAACGGCCAAATTAAGGAATGATATCTCTTCTTTTGTACAGATAGATTCAGAGACACTATACGATGCATGGGAGAGATACAAGGATTTGTTGAGAAGGTGTCCACACCATGGATTACCATTGTGGCTATAGGTCCAAACTTTTTACAACGGTGTGAACCCCTCAACACGACAACTAATTGATTCAGCCACCGATGGAACCCTGAACAACAAAACTCCTGAAGTGGCCTACAAGTTTATAGAGGAGATGTCACTGAATAACTATCAGTGGCAAGTTACAAGGACAAGGCCAGCCAAAGCAGCCAGAGTTTTCAACATTGACGCAGTAACTGCACTATCAAATTAGGTAGAATTGCTACATAAAAAATTTGATAGTTTCTATGTTTCTTCGTAGGCATATCCAGTTATGCAGTGCGACGCAAGTGAAGGAGTGGTGAATCCTGAGTACCCACCCTACAGACAGGGCATGGAAAGCGAACAAATGAACTATATGGGTAATAATTTCTGATCTAACAATAATCCTTATAGTAATACTTATAATCCAGGTTGGAAGAACCACCCCAATTTCTCACGGGGTGGTCAAAGAAATCAAAGGCAACAACCATCCCAAAACTTCCAACAACAGCCCTACCCATAGGAAAATAAGCCGAACCTTGAAGAAATGCTGACAAACTTCATAGCAGCCACAGAAACACGTTTCCAAAAAGTAGAACCAAAACTTGAAGCATTGTCACAGGAATTCAAGGATTAGATCGGGCAACTTACTAGGATAATTTCTAAAATACGATCAGAAATCTTGCCTAGGGAAAAAGAGCAGGTCCAGCCAGTGACACTGAAAAGTGGAAAGGAGTTAATCGAAACAAAGAAGGAAGTACCACATGAACCCGATAAGGCAAAGATAACTCCGAACCATGAGAAAATTAAACCAACAATCCCGTATTTAGCGAAGTTAAAGAAAAACCACTTAGACGCACAATATGGTAAATTTCTTGAACTTTTCAAATAGTTACATATTAACTTACCTTTTGTTGAAGCTATTTCGCAGATGCCAACATATGCAAAATTTTTAAAGGAGCTTCTAACAAATAAAAGGAAGTTCGAGGAAATTTCAACTGTGGAACTTAGTGAAGAATGCTCAACTATCATTCAAAACAAGCTGCCAACCAAATTGAAAGATCCAGGAAGTTTTACTATTCCCTGTTTAATTGGTAGTTTGAGTATAGAAAAAGCATTAGCTGATTTAGGTGCCAGCATTAATTTAATGCCTTATAAAATGTTTAAGCAACTTGGTCTCGGAGAACCAACACCAACTAGGATGAGTATTTAGTTAGCTGACAGATCTGTTAAGTATCCTAGGGGAATTGTTGAAGATGTTCTGGTAAAAATAGATAAATTTATATTTCCCGTTGATTTTGTTGTGCTTGACATGAATGAGGACGTAGAGGTACCTTTAATTTTGGGGCGACCCTTTCTAGCTACTGCTAGGGCTGTTGATCATTGTTTCTTGTCAAGTTTGAAAATTTATAAAGAGAATGATCGAACCTGGAAACTAATAAAGAGAATGATCGAACCTGGAAACTAACTCTGACAATGATGGAGGCAAGTGTACCTATCGAACAGTAGTATAGCTTAGGCAAGACCGGATTGTCGAACCCAAAGGAACTAAAAGTACTAATACTAACTTTCTTTTTATTATCTAGCCTAAAATAACTGAAGTTGTTATTTAATCTAAATCTAACTACTACTAAGCTAAAGATGCAAAGACAAAAAGAATGAATTTGGGAAATATCTTGAGGAAAAACTCATTTGATTAAGACGATACCCTTAAGAAGAATCCACCTAGACTTCACTTGTTATCTAACACTGAACTAGACGATGTATTCACTTGACTTGATTAGTAAGACTCCCTAAGTTATATTAAACCCTCTCTCGAAGTGAATAACGTCTAACCCTAGGTTGATTAATTGAAATCTCTTTCTACTTAAAAACCCTAGAATCGCATTAACTCGATCTATGGACTCCCATATTAGGTTTCACCCTAATCCGGCAAAATCTCGTCATCCTATCTCTAGGCGTGCGATCAACTCCGCTTAATTATGCTAGATCTACTATTAAGCAGGGACTATTGCTCCTCCACCTAAGCACATCATACTTGAATTAATATCCCAGAATTATTACCACAAGAATTAAGTACACATAATTAAGAACAAGTCAAATATTTATCATATAGTTCAGAACATAATAACAAGATCCGTCTTAGGTTTCATCCCCTTCAGGTATCTGAAGGGTTTAGTTCATAATAATAAAAGAAAACATCTCAAAAGAAAAGATAAAACAAAACATAAGAAATCCCTAAAACCCTCTGAAGAAATTGAAGGAGAAATCCGCCGTCTTTAGTAGAATTTCGACTTCCTAAAATGGATCAACTGGCTATCTTCGAGTGTTTCCCAAAAATTTGCCTTTTCGGCTCAGCTCATTGGCCTAGCTGACCGCCCCCTGACTAAAGCCTTGGGTTCTGGCTTCTGCAAAACTCTCTTTTCAAGTTGCCCCCTTGGGTGTTTATATAGGCTTTGAGATGCCTTACATAGTCCCTAAGTATCCTAATCTGAGTGAGATTCCTACTAGGTGTTTGAATAGGCTTTGGAATATGTTTCTTTGCCTCCAAGTATCCAAATCAAAGTGAAACTCTTCTTTCCAGCGACAGAGACATGCCCATGGAACATGTCTGTGTAAGTTGTGGCCAGGCCGTGTTCGGACTTCTTTAATGAGGCACAGTTGTGTGAATCGGGGTCAGGTCGTGTTCTAGTTACTCAATGAGGCACGGCCATGTGGGCTTAAGTCCAAGCTGTGTTGATTTCCTCCTTGGCCTAATTTGCTTCGTTTTGGGCCCATTTTATGTTCTTTTCATCCCCGGGTGCTTTCCTGAGTATAAGACATGAAAATAAAGGATTAAGAGCATCTTTTTACATGAATCAAGGGATAAATCATCCAAAAGCATACTAAATGTGGGATTAAAATATGTTACTTTTACGGTTTATCAGCTGTCATTAATGTTGGTGATGGTAAACTCACACTAAGAGTAGGAAATGAGGAAATTGTTTTTCAAATTTATGATGCCATGCAATATTCTAGAGAACAAGATGATTCTTGTTACTTTGTTGATGCCATTGATCACATTTTTCAAGAATCTTTGCAGGAAATCATGCACAGTGACACGATGGAACTGTGTCTTTCACAATGTGAGCGGAAAGATGACGATACCAATGATGAGAATCCCAATGCATCATCATCTAAATAGATGAAAAGAGAGGCCATTGAGATCAATGACGAACTAAAACAAAAACCCTCTATTGATGAGCCACCCAAGTTAGAACTAAAATAATTACCAAAACATTTAGAATACGCATTCCTGGGGGATAATTCTACACTACCAGTAATCATCTCTTTAGAACTAGGACCCAAGGAGAAAGAAGATTTGCTAAAAGTACTAAGCAAGCACAAAAAGGCCATAGCATGGAAAATGTCAAACATTAAAGGAATAAGCCCATCATTCTGTACCCACAAAATTTTAATGGAAGATAAGTATAAACCTTGTGTGCAACCTCAGAGACGTTTGAACCCCAATATGAAAGAAGTTTTCAAAGATGAGGTAATTAAACTTCTAGATGCAGGAATAATTTATCCTATTTCTAATAGCACCTAGGTAAGTCCTGTGTAGGTAATTCCAAAGAAAGGAGGCATGACTATTGTAGCCAACGAAAAGAATGAATTAATTCCTACAAGAATAGTCACAGGCTGGAGAGTCTGCATTGACTATAGGAAGCTGAATGACGCAACCAGAAAAGATCACTTCCCTTTACCCTTTATTGATCAGATGTTAGAAAGGTTGTCTGGGCATATGTACTACTACTTCTTGGACGGACTCTCCAGCTACTTCCAAATCCCCATAGCTCCTGAAGATCAAGATAAGACAACATTTACATGCCCATATGGTACGTTTGCTTATTGTAGAATGCCTTTTGGATTATGTAATGCTCCTGCTACTTTTCAGCACTGCATGTTGGCTATCTTTGATGAACTTGTGGAAGACATTATGGAGGTATTTATGGATGACTTCTTTGTATTTGGTAACTCTTTCCACCTTTGCCTTAAAAATTTAGAACGAGTGCTAATAAGATGTGAAGAAACGAATCTTGTCTTGAATTGGGAAAAATGTCACTTTATCGTGAAAGAAGGGATTGTGTTAGGACATAAGATTTCTAGTAAAGGGATTGAGGTAGATAAGAAAAAGATTGAAACCATAGAAAAATTACCTCCCCCAAGTTCAGTTAAGGCTATTATAAGCTTTTTAGGACATGCAGGATTTTATAGAAGATTCATTAAGGATTTTTCTAAAATAGCTAAGCCTTTAACAAAATTACTAGAAAAAGATGTTCCTTTCAATTTCGATCAGGAATGTTTAGATGCATTCAATGTCCTCAAGGATAAACTAATAAATGCTCCGATTATAATTGCACCTGATTGGAATTTACCCTTTGAACTAATGTGTGATGCGAGTGATTTTGCAGTAGGTGCAGTTCTGGGACAACAAAGAGACAAGCATTTTCAACCAATTTATTATGCTAGCAGAACATTGACACCAGCACAAGAAAACTATACCACCACAGAGAAAGAATTGCTAGCTGTAGTTTTTGCTTTTGACAAATTTAGGCAGTATTTAATATTATCTAAAGTTGTCGTTTACACTGATCATTCAGCTCTTCGTTATCTCTTAACTAAACCTGATGCAAAATCTCGACTCATACATTAGATCTTACTCTTATAGGAATTTGATTTGGAAATACGGGATAAGAAGGGAGTTGAAAACGTTGCAGCAGATCACCTTTCCAGACTTGAGAACCCACATATCAAAGAGCTCGACGAAAGTGAGATAAATAACTCGTTCCTTGAAGAACAACTCTTTTCTATAACCAACTTTGAGGTACCATGGTTTGAAGATATTGTGAATTATTTAACTACTAACATATTACCAAAAAGGTTAACACATCATCAAAAGAAACAATTCTTTGCTGATACGAAAAACTATTTTTGGGAAGATCCTTTTCTTTTCCGCATATGTGCAGATCAAGTAATTCGGAGATGCGTTACAAGGGTGGAAGCAAGTAAAATCCCGGAACATTGCCATTCAGCACCTTCAGGAGGACATTACCTCGGGATTAAGACAGCACAAAAAATACTCGAATCTGGATTTTTTTGGCCAACTCTTTTCAAAGATGCCAACAGGTATGCCCCTTCGTGTGATAAATGCCAAAGATCAGGTAATATTTCTAAACGCGATGAAATGCCTCAAATTATATATGTTATCATGTGAAATATTTGATGTATGGGGTATTGACATTATGGGCCCATTTCCTTGTTCATTCGAAAATAAATACATCTAAGTAGCAGTAGATTACATGTCAAAATGGGTGGAGGCCCAAGCTTTACCTACTAACGATGCTAAAGTTGTAGTAAAGTTTCTTACGAAACTTTTCTCTCGTTTTGGAGCACCCAAAGCAATCATCAGCGATAGAGGTACTCACTTTTGCAATACTCAATTTGAAAAAATCTTAAGAAAATATGGAGTATACCACAAAACAGCTGCCCCTTATCATCCTCAAACTAGTGGGCAAGTGGAAGTGGCAAATCGAGAGCTTAAGCGAATCCTAGAGAAAATGGTTGAATCAAATAGGAAAGATTGGGCAGTAAAAGTAGATGATGCTTTATGGGCCTACAGAACATCATTTGAAACCCCTCTGGCGACATCTCTATACAAACTTGTTTACGGAAAGAGTTGTCATCTACCATTTTAGTTAGAGCACAAAACCTACTGGGCTGTAAAATTCTTGAATTACGATCTTAAAACTGCAGGTGAGAAAAGGATGATGTAGTTAAACGAACTAAATGAATGGCGAACTGAGGCCTATGAAAATTCATGACTATATAAGGAGGCAGCAAAATAGCACTATGATGCTCGTTTAAAACAATCAAACCAATTCGAAGTGGGAGACCTAGTCTTGCTGTATAATTCAAGGCTCAAACTATTTCCTGGAAAGCTAAAATCAAGAAAGTCAGGCCCATTCGTGATAAAATGCACAGTATAGGTAACACATCCAACTCAAGGAACGTTCAAGGTAAATGGACATCGATTGAAATTTTACAATGGTGAAGATTTTAAGGAATTGAGAAAGGAGCTTCAGCTCTGTGAACCTTCTTTTAGGAATGAAAACAGGATGAGTCTAGCTTAAGACTTTAAACGAGCGCTTCTCGGGAGGCAACCCGAGCACTAACTTCACTAACCCCATTAATGTTCACATTTTAATTTTGTTATCCCTTTTCAGCACCTAAATCAAACTAACTGATTCAGTTAAGTGCAGGTCTCCAACCACACGGCCTTATACACGGGCGTGCCCATGGCCGTGCGGTCAACATGGGATGAAAAACGGGCGTGCAGGTAGACGTGCGAGAAAAAGAAAGAAAATTTTCCCTAACACGGGCTGCGATAAAAAGACCACGGCCGTGTGAAGCGGCCGTGGTCTATCCTGAGTAAACTAACCTGGGTACGAGCCACGCCCGTGCCTACCAACTGTGTGTGACACTGACTACATGTACACGGGCGTGGAAAATGTAGCACGGGCGTGGGAGAAGCTGATCACTGAAATCAGAGCTTTAAAATTTATAAAGAATGTGATCGAACCTGGAAACTAACTCTGACAACGATTAAAGGCAAGTGTACCTATCGAACAGTAGTATAGCTTAGGCAAGACCGGATTATCGAACCCACAGGAACTAAAAGTACTAATACTAACTTTCTTTTTATTATTTAGCCTAAAATAAAGTGAAGTTTGTTTTTAAACTAAATTAACGACTACTAGGCTAAAGACACAAAGAAAAAAAGAACGAATTGGAAAATAACTTGAAGAAAAACTCAGTTGATTGCGACGATACCCTCAGGAAGAATCCACCTAGACTTCACTTGTTATCTAACCCTGAACCATATGATTTCTTTACTTAGCTTGATCCGTGAGACTCCCTAACCTATATTAAACCCTCTCTCGAGGCGAATAACGTCTAACCCTAGGTTAATTAGTGGAACTCTCGTTCGCTTATAATAACCCCCTAGAATAGCAATAAATCGATCTGTGGACTCCCATATTAGGTTTCACCCTAATCCGGTAAAATCTCGTAACCCTATCTCTAGGCGTTCGATCAACTCCTTAATTATGTTAGATCCACTCTCAGGCAGGGTCTATTCCTCCTCCACCTAAGCACATCAGATTTTGATTAAGCAACATAATTAAGAAAAAACTAAGTAATTATCATATAATTCAGAAATCAAATAACAAGATTCATCTAGGGTTCATCCCCTTTAGGTATCTGAGGGGTTTAGTTCATAACTAAATAAGAAAACATCTTAAGAGAAAAGATAAAACAAAACATAAGAAATCCCTAAAACCCCCTGAAGGAATTGAAGGAGAGATCCACCGTCTTGAGTATAATTCCAACTTCTTGGGATGGATCAACTGGCTATCCTCACATTATCTTCACAATTCAAACCTTCTAGGCTTGGCTCTTTGGCCTAGCTTTGATGCCTCCCAAAGGTGGTACTTAGGGGATATATATATAGGCTCTTTGGAATGCGGTTCTTTCTCCCTAAGTATCCTTTTCCAAGTTAAATTCCTCTTTCCTGCGACAGGGGCAGAGCCATGTCACACGGGCGTGTGAATCGCGGTCAGGCCGTGCTCAGACTTCTTTAATGAGGCACGGCCGTGTAAGTCAGGGTTGAGGCCGTGCTCTGGGTAATTGGCGAGACACGACAGTGTGGGCTTTGGTTCAGGCCGTGTCTATTTCTTGCTAAGGCCCATTTACTCCGTTTTGGGCCCGTTTTACGTTCTTTCATCCTCATGTGCTTTCCTGGTTATAAGACACGAAAGGAAAGGATTAAGAGCACCTTTTTACATAAATCGAGGCTTAAATCATCCAAAAGCATGCTAAATGTGGGATTAAAATATGTTACTTTTACATTTTATCAAAAGCGAACAAAATCATACACGGCTTACGACCACGGCCGTGGCCAAACACCCTGAACGAGCCCAAAATTCAAAATCACGAAAAACATGGGCTGATTAAAATTTGACACGAGCGTGGCCCTTGCCCATGCTTTCACCCCTATTTAAAGAACTTAAACTCTCATCTTGCCCAAACCACAACCCTAACCGATTCTCTCAACCCCCTCCTTCCCTAATCCGGCCACCATAAAAAAATCACCCCCATAACCCCTCCACCTTCCCTCCTTTAAAATACCCATACAAAACACAGCCACGCTCGTGTTACCAGGATCCCATGCCCTCACCACTGCCGTGCTACCCAGAATTTTATAGCACACGACCGTGCACCACCGTACACTCTCGTGCTCCACTGTACACGTCGCCACACACCCCAAAACATTGCTGGTCACTCTTCACTATTTCATTTTCATCCATTTTAACTATTGTTTGATTAAAACTTCATGTTATTTAGTTTCTTTTTACTTTTAGTATTATTTAGTTTTAAGTATAATTTTTTGAATTTTAGAACTAATTTGAGTGCTATATTTTTGTTTAAATTAGTTAATTTTGTCAATATAATTTCTCATGGTTGAAATGCTCTTATTTAGACTTTGAATATTTTGGGTATTGATCAGAGTAATTTCTTTATTTTGGTAGAAAATTACTTGAATATGAACTGTTTTCAGGTACAATGTCGTCATCACGAGGAAAGTGAACCGCAGCCACCACGTCTAAAAACGAAAGGGAACCAGATCATCATACGCAAGAGTATCCACCGAAGTGTGCCATCCGTTCCTTCAATTTCCTCCAGGGGTCCAAGAGGACCATTATAAATTACTATGCACACGACCCCCTGGAACAGACAGATGTATCGACTGGGCCGCTTTAAAGCAGGTCCATCTTGACGGTGACATACGGGCTCTCCTAACCACTGATCCGTGGGAGCAATACTTCAACATTGTCGAGCACACATACCTAGAGCTCACTTTGGAGTTCTTCTCAACATTTCAACTTCAAACAGTGATGAGCCGTTACGATGATCCAAGCACGATACAATTCTGTCTCGGTGGCACTATACGACAGCTGAACGTGCCACAGTTTGGAGCTACTTTAGGACTTTATACAAACGACTTTGTAGCAGAGAATGACCTTTCGGAGTTCCATCGCCATATACATTTCAGCCCCACCCAATGTTGGCACAAGATAGCTACCCACCCCTTCGATTATGACCCCAGTCGCTTAAAAGCGACGGCCTTGGCACCTTCTCTGAGATACGTACACGCTATTTTGGCTCATACTTTGACAGGTCAACAAGAGAGCACCGGCGTCATCAATACTCATAGCGTCTACTATCTATTGTGCATGTCGAACGGACATTGTCGACCTAGCATATTTTATACCCCGAGCTATTCAACATCAAACGGAGCAGCATCGGTGAGGGATTATATCTATGGGTCCCTACATCACATGTTTGGCTCAGTACTTCGGGCTCCTCAACACCGATGCACAAACCTCCTCACTCACACTGATAGGGCAGATGGCCCCACAGGGCATCCAGACGATGCTACATATGAGGATTATCCAGCGTCGATATGGGATCGACCCTCCCTAATACATATGAGGAGGACCCCGAGGACATTACTGACGATGTCCAACCACCACAGGAAGCACCACTATCGAGCCATCATCCCTCCCAGACAGCAGCTTCACTATCAGACATTTCTGCACACCTTACCCAGTTCGAGCACTACTGTACTCAGCAATTCAATGACACCGCTCGATGATTTGAAGGCATCGAGGCCACCCTTTAACAGATCTGTCATCATTTCCATATTTCATCGCCACCACCACCTCAAGACCCAGATAATACAGAGGACTTCTGAGTCCTTTTTATTTTTTACGCTTATTTTTATTTTCATTTTTCTCCTTTACCTTTATTTCTACTTTTATTTCGTTCCTAATTTAGTTATTGTCTAAAGACTTGAAAGTTTTATTATTATTATTGATCTCAATTTATCACTGGCTATCTAACCATAAAATTCTATAACAACATCCACCCCCCAAAACTAATTGATGACTTCGCAGATTAAATAGATTGAATACACCACTCACGGAATGAAAACATTACGTACACTTGGTCATCACATTCATCATGAAACATCCTCCAAGGATCCCATCCACAATTCAAGAAGTTTCACTTCTCTACCTCTCTTTTGATTCTCTTACTAAATGCTATTATCTATCTTTGTACATTGAGGGCAATGTACATCTTAAGTGTGGGGGGTTAACTATAGTATTATTTGAAAAATCCTTGAATTATGCCTTGTTCTAAAGTAAGTTTCTCATATTATGATTAGAATGAAAATTTCCTTTGATTTATGATTTCTATTGATATGTTTTAGAGTAAGTCATTGATAATTGTGCATTGATGATTAAATTTGAAGAATACTAGAGAATCAAGCATGATAAGTCTATTTTTTAGAATTAAAAATTTTGTTAGGTTGTCTACCTGAATCTGAATGTTATCTTGAAATTTGAAATTTACAAGGTTGACATCATAAACCCATAATTTCTGTGAGATTTTGAGCCTTTTAGAGCATACATTCCATCGTGCTCACTTTTTGATTATGAGTATGTCAACATTGATTTGTTATTCTAGAACTTGCTTCGATTATGCATGTCAAGACCACACCTTTGATTTGATATACAGAGATGATAAATGCACCTAGGTTTTAACCCACTCACTCCACTAAAAAAGCCTACCTCCACAATTAACCCCTAGTGAACCCCGTTTAATCCTAACAACCCTTTTTATTAACTCACCCACTAATACAAACCCAAAACCCTTTGTATTTGTTATCACCATTCCTTGACTCCCTTTTTGTCTAGATTTGATTTTGAGAAGTTGCCTAACTATGTTCTATATTTCAGAAGTAAAAATTCTTTCCTATTATGACTTGTTCTTAAAAAAACGAAGTATATTCATTATTAGTTCTACTAAGTGAGCTTACATTTCAATTCTCAAAGCTCGTATTATTATTGATGTAATTATTTCAGATTAGTTCATTTTTCTAGTTAGGTAAATTATCAGGTCAATCTCGATTCTAACCTTCTAATTCAGCCTATATCTGTACCCTTAACCTAAGCTCCGTTACAACCCTGTAAGGACTTTTTGATTTGTGTATCATCTCATATTTTAGTGGTGGAGATTTGATTTTCGTGCAAGCCTATGGGATTAACTCTTTATGTTTGACTTTTGAGTGCTTAATATCAAACCATAAACACTTCGAGTGATTTCAGTGAATTTTTAATGAGGATGTCAATTCTTGTCAGTTTTGAATCAGAGGTAATTATTTAGATGAGGGGAAACACCTATGTTTTGTGCTATAAATGTATGACCTTGATTGTTTGAATCTTTAGGACCCTTTGAGTTGAATTATCCATGTATGAATTATCTTTAAATTTTGATAAAGCATGATTGATGAATATTATGAATCAAAGAAGTTCGTTTTAATTATGAGTTGAGAATTTTGTTTGAGGACAAGCAAAAGCTTAAGTGTGGGGGTATTTGATAAACCGTAAAAGTAACATATTTTAAGCCTACATTTAGTATGCTTTTGGATGATTTAAGCCTCGAATTATGTTATTTGGTGCTCTTAATCCTTTGTTTTCATGTTTTATACCCAGGAAAGCATCCAAGGATGAAAAGAAAGGAAAATGGGCCCAAAACGGAGTAAATGGGCCATATCACGAAATCGACACGGCCTGGCCCAAAATCCAAACGGCTGTGACCAATTCAACAGGATCGAACACGGCCTGGCCACGACTTACACGGGCGTGTGCCATAGGCGTGTCCCTGTCGCAGGAAAGAAGAGTTTCATTCGGATTTGGATACTTAGGGGAAAAGAAACATATTCAAAAGCCTATATAAACACCTAAGTATGACCAGAAAAGGAAGAACCCACGGCTTTAGTCAGGGGGCGTCCGACTAGGCCAGAGAAGGCAGATTTGTGGAGATTTACTCGAAGATAGCAAGTTAATCCATCTCAAGAAGCCAGAGTTATACTCAAGATGGAGGATCTCTCCTTCAATTCCTTCAAGGGGTTTTATGGATTTCTTATTTTTTTTATCTTTTCTTTTGAGATGTTTTATTTTATTGTTATGAACTAAACCCTCAGATACCTGAGAGGGATGAAACCTAAGATGAATCTTATTATCGTTTGCTGAACTATATGATAAATATTTGACTTGTTCTTAATTATGTTTTCTTAATTCTTGTGTTGATATTTTCGGGATATTGATTCAAGTGTGATGTGCTTAGGTGGAGGAGCAAAAGTCCCTGCCTAAGAGTAGATCTAGCATAATTAAGCGGAGTTGATCGTACGCCTAGAGATAGGGTGACGAGATTTTACCGGATTAGTGTGAAACCTAATATGGGAGTCCATAGATCAAGTTAATGCAATTCTAGGGGTTTTAATTAGAAAGAGATTTCAATTAATCAACCTAGGGTTAGACGTTAGTCGCCTCGAGAGAGGGATTAATATAACTTAGGGAATCTTACGGATCAAGTCAAATGAATAAATCGTCTGGCTCAGAGTTAGATAACTAGTGAAGTCTAGGTGGATTCTTCCTTGGGTGTCGTATTAATCAATTGGTTTTCTCTCAAGTTATTTTCTCAATTCATCCTCTTTATCTTTGCATCTTTTGTTTAGTTGATAGTTGAATTAGATTAGATAAATAATCCACTTAATTCTTAGGCTAGATAATAGAAAGAGAGTTAGTATTAGTACTTTTGGTTCCTTTGGGTTCGACATTCCGGTCTTGCCTTAACTATACTATTGTTCGATAGGTGCGCTTGCCTAAAAATCGTTGTCACAGTTAGTTCCAGGTTCGATCATTCTTTTTATAAATTTTAAGACTCTGACAGACACGATCACTTCTAAATAATATGAGAATTTGAAACAGGACTATTGTTTAGAACTCACCAAGCCAAAGAGTTTGGAAATATTGAAAGATTTTTATCTCTTTTCGATTTTTATTGGTTGGACAAAAAGACAAGACATTTTGTCAAGTGATACCATCTTGACAAATGACGAGCAATGCCAACCCAAGTGTGGAAGGGGATTATTCTCGAGAAAAGAAAAAGATACCCTGCATTCATACATCAGGTCATTACACCTAGGAAATGGTGTAACGGATCAAATTGATACAAATTTCATACCTCTGAGTGGTAACAGGATGGATGGAAGAAAAAAAATGTTATTCCCCTGAAGTTACAGTGGGAGGTACAAACTTTATGTCCCAAAAGGTACAGTAGAAGAGACTCTAAAATTACAGCGGGGCAAGCTTGCTGAGTAGAATATGATCATTTTTTTGGGTTTTTTGTCAAAGATACCAGCTAAATGAGAAAGCGTGGTAACGCATCAGTGATAGAACCTTGATAAACTATGAGCAGTGACAACCCAAACATTAAAAAGGGATCATTCTCATGCATTTATGTAAATATCATTCATACACTTCCAATTAGGAGCATTTGATTCATTCCGATCATTGTGTCCTAATCGTTGTACATTAAAAAAAAAAAGAGAAAGAGATCATTCTCATGACATTCTGCGTCGATGTGAATGTCATCCCTAATATCATTTAAGTTAGGAGCATTAGATTCATTCTGATTATTGTATCCTAATCATTATACATTAAAAAAATGGGATCATTCTCATGACATTCTGCATTCATGCAAATGTCGTCCATAATACATTTAGTTAGGACATTATAGCATCCTAATCATTTGACATAAACATAAACATATAAAACCGAGTCTACAGAGGATGGTGTAGCAACACCGGTGAATTCATAGATCTTATCTCCCTAAGTGGTAGTGGAGCGGATCGAATTTGGCGAATCTTATCTCCATGTATCGGCAATGGAGCAGATTCAAGTCACCAACCTTATCTCCCTGAGGTAGCAAGGGAGCA
Organism: Gossypium bickii; assembly: GCA_025503065.1. NCBI lineage: Eukaryota > Viridiplantae > Streptophyta > Magnoliopsida > Malvales > Malvaceae > Gossypium > Gossypium bickii. The sequence goes on along the minus strand of CP106710.1, from coordinate 18,392,911 downwards.
GGTTGAAGTTTATAGTCTCATCTTCTTGAGGTAGCAAGAAAGCGGACTGAAAATTGTAGATTTTATCTCCACTGAGCAAGAGTAGGGCAGATCGAAGACAGCAAGTTTTATCTCCATGTATCAGTAATAAAGCAGACTGAAGATATTAGATCTTATCTCCACTGAGCAGGAGTAGAGCAGATCGAAGACAGCAAGTCTTATCTCTAGTATCGGCAATGGAGCAGACTGAAGATAGCATATCTTATTTCCACTGAGCAGGAGTAGAGCAGATCGAAGACAGCAAGTCTTATCTCCATGTATCAACAATGGAGCAGGCTGATGATAGCAGATTTTATCTCCACTGAGCAGGAGTGGAGCAGATCGAAGACAGCAAGTCTTATCTCCATGTATCAACAATGGAGCAGACTGAAGATAGCAGATCTTATCTCCACTGAGCAGGAGTGGAGCAGATCGAAGACAGCAAGTCTTGTCTCCATGTATCGGCAATGGAGCAGACTAAAGATAGCAGATCTTATCTTCCTAAAGTTGCAGAAAGCAGATCGAAAATATTAGCCTGCCTTCCTGAAGTTGTAGCGGAGCACACTGAAAACAGAAGATCTTATCTTCCTAAAGCTGCAGGAAGCAGATCTAAGATATTAGCTTACCTCCCTGAGTTTGCAGCGGAGCCGACAAAAAATAACAGATCTTGTCTTCCTGAATATTGCAGTGAAGCAAGATCAAAGATAATAGTCTCACTTTCTTGAAGTTACAGTAGGATGGATTAAATCTACAAGAGCAGGTCTTATTTCCCTGAAGTTGCAGTAGAGTAAGATTAAAGCTACAGATTCAATCTCCTTGAAGTTGTAGTTGGGTTAGAGACTACTTGAAGAAGATGAGGATCAAGAAGTTAAGGCTTGGCAAGACTGGGCAAAATTAGTCCTTTTATAGTCTTTGCTCCATTCTCGTTACACGACAATGAGCAAAGAGGGCCAGCTGTAATAGGCCAATTTAGCCCGGGCCCAATACAAAAAAATAATAAACCCAAAATAATAAAACAAAGTCCAAGTCCAGTCCAAAATATATCATTTGGCCCGATCAGAATGGCCCATTACTTGAAAAGATTAAAGGTCCATCTACAAGCTTGACATATATGGGAACACAATCTTCAAGGATATGCAATCTTAGATATGATATGCAATCCTAGAAGATATGGTATGCAATCTTAGAAGATATGATATGCAATCTTAGATATTATATGCAATCTTAGAAGATATGATATGCCATCTTAGAAGATATGATTTTGTAATCTTAGAGAGTTAATATTTAGATACCTTTTAATCTTAGCCGTTGATGTAATTGATCTGTACCGTTGGATTTGGGGAGGCTCAACTATAAATAGAGGCCTCTCCCTTCATTGTAAAACACTTGAGTTTTGAGTAATAAAAATTCTTGAGAGATTTACTCAAACTTCTCTCTCTTTTGTGTTCTTATTTTATGTGGCTTGTTCTTATTTTGTTCTTCGCTCATCTTCATTTCTTTTTGAGTTGCTTCCATTCGAGTTAGATTTTGGTGGAGGAATTTCGTTGAATCCTCATATTGCGGGAGTTAGGTTGACTTATGCGTTTTCTTTAACTTTTTTTATTTATCCATATCATTTTTATACTTTTTTTATTTTTTTAAATTGTTATAATATTCATTAATTGTTTTGAGTATATTATTTACAACATATTATTCTTTTTTTATTCATGAATTTAATCTTGTGAATAAATATTTTTTAAATTTTTTTCATAGATTCTTTTAAAATTGCTATTTTCTACTCTATAATTTTTTTATTTTGATTGTTCATTTTTTTTTAAAAAAAATTTGAATCCATTATCTTTATTTACCTTAACATTATTATTGCTTATCATTCTTTTACTTAATTGTTTATATTAGTGCTAATTATTAATATGACCTGTAACTTTAGTAAATTGCACTTTTTGTAATAACTTAATGTTATTTTTTTTAAATCTTTGTTTAAAAATATCTATCTCCTTTAATTATTACATTTTATCCAAAAACTTTTCTTAAGTAAGGTAATGTTTTGTGTTTAGAAATTCGAGAAATAGTGCCCTAACGTACTGGGTTTCGATTTTCTGTTTGACTAAATAACAAAATATCATTTTAATGAATTTTGTAAATCACGAGATGATGTTGGCTACGAGGGTTTAAAACATCATGTCCTAACGTGCTGGATGTGATGTTTGTATTCTTTCGGAACAAAGGAATCTCAAGTTCCAACTCAAATTGTTCAAGTTTTTAAAGAAATTATGTTTTCAAATCTTTTCAAATTTTTGACATTAGGACAATAACTAATCAATCCAGTACCAATTTTGGGTGTTACGAGGGTGCTAATCCTTCCTCGTACGTAACCGACTCTCGAACCCGTTTTCTTGAATTTCATAGGCCAAAATCAATATTTTGAAATAAAATGTTTTATAAGGTGATCCGATCACACCTAAGCAAAAAGGGATTGGTGGCGACTCCATTTTCGTTTTTAAAGTCGATCCCCTTTTTTTAAAAAAAACTTAAAAATGGTTTCGACATCTAGGTTATCATTAAGCTGATTTTACAGCTTGTTCACTTGCACACGCAAAGTTTATTTTCTTCTGATAAGCCGTAATAGTAACATCTTTTAATCCCACATTTAGCTTACTTTTGGACGATTTATCTCGTAATTCATATAAAAAGGTGCTCTTAATCCTTTCTTTTCATGTCTTATACCTAGGAAAGCACCCAAGGATGAAAAGAACATAAAACGGGCCCAAAACGGAGTAAATGGGCCATATCACGAAATCGACACGGCTTGGACTTAAGCCCACATGGCCGTGCCTTGTTGATCATCCAGAACACGGCCTGACCCCGATTTACACAGCTGTGCCTCTTTAAAGAAATCCGAACACGGCCTGAAAACGATTTACATGGGCGTGTGATAGAGCCGTGTCCCTGTCCCTGGAAAGAGCAATTTCATTTGGTAAAGGATACTTGGAGGCAAAGAAACACATTCCAAAGCCTATTCAAACACCCTAGTAGGAATTCTACTTAAATTAGGATACTTAGGGGCCAAGTAAGGCATCTCAAAGTCTATATAAACACTCAATGGGGCAACTTGAAGGGGGAGTTCGACAGAAGCCCTCTGTCAGGGCGTCGAGCTAGGCCAAGGAGCCAAGCCGGAAAGGTTAGAGTTGAGGAAATCACTCGAAGATAAGCCAGTTGATCCATCCCAAGAAGTCAAAATTATACTCAAGACGGCGGATCTCTCCTTCAATTCCTTCAGGGAGTTTTAGGGATTTTTTATGTTTTATTTTATCTTTTCTCTTGAGATGTCTTTTTATTTAGTTATGAACTAAACCCCTCAGATACCTAAAAGGGATGAAACCTAGATGAATCTTGTTATTATTTTCTAAATTATATGATAAATACTTAGTTTGTTCTTAATTATGCATGCTTAATCCAAATTTGATGTGTTTAGGTGGAGGAGGAATAGACCCTGCCTGAGAGTAAATCTAGCATAATTAAGCGGAGTTTATCACACGCCTAGAGATAGGGTGACGAGATTTTACCGAATTAGGGTGAAACCTAATATTGGAGTCCATAGATCGATTTACTGCTATTCTAGGGGGTTATTATAAGAGAGCGAGAGTTCCACTAATTAACCTAGGTTTAGACGTTATTCGCCTCGAGAGAGGGTTTAATATACGTTAGGGAGTCTTACGAATCAAACTAAGTAAATAAATCATATGGTTCAGGATTAATAACAAGTGAAGTCTAGGTGGATTCTTCCTGAGGGTATCGTCGTGATCAACTGAGTTTTTCTTCAAGTTATTTTTCGATTCGTTCTTTTTGTCTTTGAGTCTTTAGCTTAGTAGTCGTCGATTTAGTTTAAAGTAACTTCACTTTATTTTAGGCTAAATAATAAAAAGAAAGTTAACATTAGTACTTTTAGTTCCTTTGGGTCCGACAATTCGGTCTTGCCTAAGCTATACTACTGTTCGATAGGTACACTTGCCTTTAATCGTTGTCAGAGTCAGTCTCCATTTTCGATCATCTCATTCATTATAAATTTTTAAAACTCGACACAGCGATCATCTTCCAATGTAATAGAACCATATATGTACAAGTTATTTTTGTTGGATAATGTATGTGATAAAGTCAATTTCTTCTCTCCTTCAACATCCGATTTTTGCTTCTGTTTTTCATCTTTCAACACAAATTTTATTTTTTTTTATCTTTGCCTTTAACTTAAAAACTCAATAAATGGTATCAAGAGCCTGTCCTCTTTGAGGGCCTTTACTGTGTGTTAGTTGTTTGTGTTGATTCTTTGAGTGAATCATCATTAAAAGAAAAGAAATAGAAGTTATCTTTGCTGGCTTGTTTAGTTGCTGCAAAAAGATGAGTTTTTCACCACCACCACCACTTACCTTTCCTGATGAGAACTACAACATTTGGGTTGTGAAAATGGAGACATATCTACAGGCTCACGATCTATGGAGTGTTGTTCTAGCTGACACAGAGCCACCACCCTTGAGAGCTAACCCAACCATAGCTCAAATTAGGCAACATAATGAGGATACTGCCAAAAACTATAATGCTATGTCATGCCTTCAAAATGGAGTTTTAGATGTTATTTTCACAAGGATAATGGCTTGTGACTCTCTAAAGCAGGCCTGAGACAGACTCAAGGAAAAGTTTTAAGGGTCAAACAAGACCAGACAGTAGCAGTTGATAAATTTGAGAAAGGACTTCGAGAATCTGAGAATGAAGGAGTCTGAAACCATCAAGTAGTATGCTGATAGGATTATGGCCACAGTCAACAACATAAGACTACTTGGAGATGATTTTAGTGACAAGAGGATAGTTGAAAAAGTCATTACTACTCTACCAGAGAAGTATGAATCAAAAATTCCTTCTTTGAAAGACTCGAGAGACCTATCAGCTGTACCCTTGACAGAGCTGATAAATGCTCTCTATGCAAAGAAGAAAAGAAGAAAAAAAATAGAATAGAGGAGCATTCTGAGGGAGCCTTTCAGGCTAGGAGTAAAAAAAGCTCAAGCTCAAGCTCAAGTTACAAGGCAAGAAGTTTTGGTTGGAAAAGAAAGAGAAAGAGAAGAAGGATGCTGCCAAAAAGAAATTTCCACCATGCATTCACTGTAAAAGAAGCACACACTTGGAGAAGTACTTCTGGTACAGGCCAGATATCCAGTGCAGAAGCTGCAAACAGTTTGGCCATATTGAGAAGATGTGCAAGAACAAAGGAAGGGCACAAACTCAGCAGCAAAATCAAGCTCAAGCTGCTGAAGATGTTCAAGCTCAGGAGGAGCAAGTTTTTACTGACTCCTACTTTGCAAGCTCAAGCATAGTCAGGAAAAATTGGCTGGCTGACAGTGCCTGCACTCATCATATGGCTTCAAACAAAAGCATGTTCAGGGAGCTAGATACCAGTTTTGTGTCCAAAGTCAGAATTGGCAATGGTGAGCTCATAGAGGCCAAAGGCAAGGGCAAGGCTGTGATTTGCACTCAGTCAAGTGACAAAACTATCTCAGAAGTCCTCTTTGTACCTAATATTGACCAGAACCTACTTAGTGTTGGTCTGTTGTTGGAAAAGGGTTACTCCCTTATTTTTGAAGGAAAGACTTGTGTGATCAAGGATATTTTTGATCAAGTTATTGTGACAGTATCTATGCATGACAGATCATTCATTTTGGATGTGAATAAGTTAGAAGCAAAGGCACATAGAGCTTTGACTAATGAATCATGTTTGTGGTACAAAAGGCTCGGGCAAGTGAGCTATAAGTCACTTGGTTTGCTGCACAAGATGAATTTAGTTAAAGACATGTCCAAGATCGAGCCTAAGAATGATGTGTGTGAGGTTTGTCAGCTTGGCAAGCAAACCATACTGCCTTTTCCTATCAACAAAGCTTGGAGAGCTCAAGAGAGGCTCCAACTGGTACATATAGACATTTGTGGACCTATGAAGACCTCTTCTTTGAATGGCAGTAAGTAATTTGCTTTGTTCATTGATGGTTGCACCAGATTCTGTTGGGTGAGCTTTCTAAAACCAAAGGCAGATGTGGTTGACTTCTTTTTCAAGTTCAAGGCATTAGCTGAGAATCAAGCCAGCTGCAAGCTGAAGATGTTGAGGTCTGACAATGGGGCTGAGTATGTGTCTCAAAGGTTTCAAAAATTTTGTGATGAAGCTAGAATTCAGCATCAGTTAATCACCATTTACACACCACAACAAAATGGTGTTTGTAAGAGGAAGAATAGAACTGTTCTTGACATGGTCAGGTACCTACTGTTTGAAGCCAAGATGCCTAACGACTTTTGGGCTGAGGCAGTAAATACCTCTGTGTATTTGTTAAATAGGCTGCCAACTAATGTAGTAAAAGGGAAAACACCTTTTGAAGCCTGGTTTGGACAAAAACCAACTGTCTCACACATGAAAGTGTTTAGTTGTTTGTGCTATACATTGGTACCAGCTGAAAAGAAGACCAAGCTAGAAAAAAGGTCCATGCCTGGAGTCTTTGTTGGCTACAGCAATGAAAAAAAAGGGATATAAGGTCTTCGATCCATCTACCAAGAAGATTGTTGTGAGCAGGGATGTAAAGTTCAATAAAGGGAGCTATTGGAAATGGGACTGAACAGATGCAAGCTTGTCTGAGCAAGACTAATATGATCCTGATCTGCAGCAGGTTGAAATTGAAGCTGAAACTGAAGATGGTTTCGATGATACACCTATCAGAGGCACTAAAGCTTTAATGGAAATCTATGAAAGATGTGATATGATCATTGTTGAGCCTTCCTATTTTGAAGAAGCTGCAAGGAAGTGCTGTTGGAAAGAAGCAATGGAGGCTAAATTGAGAATGATCGACAAGAATGACACATGGGAGCTGGTTGATAGACCAGCAACAAAAAGATCATTCGTGTAAAATAGGTGTTTAGGACCAAACATAATGCTGATGGGTCATTGAACAAACACAAGTCTAGGCTAATTGTGAAGGGGTACAGTCAGCAGCATGGCATCGATTTCTTTGAAACCTTTGCACTAGTTGCAAGGTTGGACACCATAAGGCTGCTGTTTGCCTTAGCTACTCAGAAGCAATGGAAAGTCCATCAGTTGGATGTTAAATCAGCCTTTCTAAATGGATTTCTCAAGGAAGAAATCTTTGTTGAACAACCTGATAGATTTAAGGTCCCTAGTGAAGAACACAAAGTCTACAAGCTCAAGAAGGCTTTGTATGACCTAAAACAGGCTCCAAAGGCCTGGTATGATAGGATTGATGCATACTTGTCAAGGCTGGGGTTTGAGAAGAGTATTAGTGAACCTACATTTAATGTGAAGAGATCAGAACATGAAACCCTGCGATTATGTCACTTTATGTGGATGACTTATTAGTTATTGCAGGAGTGTGCTGGATTGAAGAATTCAAAAATCAAATGCAAGATGTTTTCAAGATGACTGATTTAGGTTTGATGACCTACTTCCTTGGTATGGAAGTGAATCAAAATGAGCATGGTATTTTCATAAGCCACATACCTATCTTGAAGCGTCTCACTAGCCTCCCTTATTCTAGCCTCAAACACTTTTTCTAGTACCTCTCTCACTACAGGAGTCAACACCTCAGTATCAAGCTCCAGGTTATCGCTACTCTTAGTTGGCAAAATTGCACTATCCTCCAACTCCTAAACTGACACACACCTCGAAGACGCAGATGACTCATCGCGGTCATGCTTACCTTCAGAATCCATATCAGTCTTGTCCCTATCTTAGAATATCTACATTTTCAGATAACAACCACATAATAAATACAAAATTCTACAATTCTAATCTTATAGTTTCGAATTTCTTCTTGGACAAGCATCAAAGTCTCAGACAGTTCATTTTCGTAAAACTTTTCCTAAAACATAAATCGTTTCAGTTTACTGTGATAAAGTTTTCTCGAAAATTTTTTTTAAAACAAACAGGTGCGCACACGAATACATCAAAACACAGGTCGAATTTTTACAAACCTGGCTCTAATACCACTAAATGAAACACCCTAAACCTGGCCTAGAAGTTTAGACCGAATCCTGAATGTCACATTGGTCACCAAAGTAACCGTAGTTAAATTTTACAAAACAAGTTCTCAAGTCAAACCGACACATTTAATCGTTTAAAACCCAGTATATAGAGTTTCAATTAGGTAAAACATATAACCGAAATTGAATTAATCGAGAAAAAATTAGAACAAGATTTGTACCAAAGCTTAATAAAAATTTACAGATAAAGAATACGAAAAACTAATTAGAAACTAAAAATACAAACTGATGATAATTTAATTTCACCGAGCCTGTCCGAGACCTCCGCACACCGAGTCCAGCATCAGAATTTAGAATTTTACCTAAAATGGAAACACTAAGAGGGGGTGAGCTACTCGAGCTCAGGGTGAGTTCGAATCAAAACAAGGAGTGAAAATATAGTGTTCGGATCAGAAGCGCAACAGAAGTTTCCAACACAAACAGAGTCAGAGAGTATACTTGGAACTAACATCCCAACCAAACTTATCAAGTTCACACAAACAGATGCACATGAATGCAGTCAAATACTGAATCCCACCCATCCAGCCAACACACCACTCCGTCCCCTTATCACACCCCATAAGAGCTGATTAAGCTCGTCCAACCAAACACACCACATAAGACCTCGAAAGGACCATCCAGCCCTACACACCAATAAAGTCAACCCGAGTTGCCCAGCAACAATGACCTGCCACCCCGGATTGTCCGGCAACGATGGCTTATCAAAACGTAGTTTAACTGCCCAATCAGTAAAGGTACGCAGCGAAGCTGACGTACGCACAATACAGTGCAATGTGGTAATCCGCTGTATAGTCATGTTACAGTTAAAATGCCTGATCAGACTAGAATCAGTCTCCATTCTCTTCACAACCCAACCCAAAACAGTTTATGCAAATGCATGTATGCATTCAATCTCACAAAACAGTGACACATATTCAGACAGTCCGACAGAACAGATTTGCATGTACACACACCTTGGTTAATCGGGTTCAGAGTTAGACATTCCACACATCAACCACAAATAACACTTAAGCCGCAGCCTGAAACGGAGTCTTAACTACCCTTGTTTAAGCAAGGGTTAAAGGACGCAAACACATTTTCAGATCAAATCCGTGCACAGAACCAACATTAGTGTCTTAGGACCATATACCCGTGTACTCTGGCCGTGTGGGAGGTCACAAGCCCGTATAAAAAGGGGCACACGCTCGTGTGAAGAGAGGCACACAATCGTGTGACTGAAGCTCATGCCTGTGTGGACTAACGACATATCTGTGGGAACAAGCCGTGTAACTCACTGTCCATTTGCACTGAATTCGAGTACAGGGCTAACACGACCGTGTGAGGGTCTCACACACCCGTGTGCCCACCAAACATGGACGTGTGTCCCGAAACACACGCCCGTGTGGAATCCCTAAATTTCCAAATTAGCCACACGGCCGTGTGGCACCAAATCACTCAAACTCTAATCCCCAAACTCACACGCTCGTGTGCCCGAGGGCCACGGCTGTGTGAAAATCGATAAAATCCCCAAATCAGCCACACGGCCGTGTGGCCAGGCCATGTGACCCGAAATTCAGCCTTGAAACCCTAATTTTTAATTCCACACGGCCGTGTGAACAGGCACACGCCCATGTGGCCGCTGAAGTAGTCACGAAACTCCTTCAGAATAGGCTGAAAACCTCATTTTAGGCGTCAAAATCATCCCCAACCTTTACTATATCAAAAGTACATCGAAACACGCGGTATTCCCTATACTTCTTCAACATCCAAACCCTCAAATCAATGAATTCAAGCACACTCAAGAAATGTCGAAACAACGATTCGTAAAACAAAATAGTTAAGGTTCGAATCCCACACCTGTTTTGACGACAACAGAGTGAAACTCTTCAAAATATGCGCAGCAAACTATTTTCCTAGAGAAAGAAAGAAAATTCCAAAAATAAAGCAAAAAGAAAATAACCCCCCAAAAGAAAAACGTCCAGCAGAAAGCCAAAAAAGAAAAATAAAAACAACTAATTATAATAAATTATTATTAAAAATAATAATAATAAAAATAAGAAATATTAACTTAAAACGAAACAGAATAAATTGCCTCTCCAAAACACACACCCAAAGACTCGAACCCCGAACCTTGAGATACACTAACACTCACTCAACCACCAAACCAACAAGCCCATCTCACTTACATGCAAGACTGGACAGAAAAGCACACCTTTCTCTCAGACCCTAATTACTAACATCAAAACTTCTAACCCCCAAAATTCGGGGTGTTACAGTTGTTGCATAACGACAAACAACCGGTTGCATAACGTTGTCTGAGGTAACCTTCCACCCGAGCAAAGGTGTCACACCCGATTGAAGTGAACTTATTCTTGTTATTGTTTATTGAAAATTTATAAAGCTGGAGCCGGTAATATGACCAATTCATGTATGATGTGTTGTAACAATCATAGCTTGCATTCAAAAAGAAGCGCAACTGTATGTTGATGACTTCGAGGTTACCATTGCCTAAGAACGCTTTGTTGGGTATGTAACTGGTGTTACATGTGATGAGCAACTGTTCAGTGATGTTGCAATCACCGCCGGTACCGACCGGCTATGGGATAATAACATTCCCGCAGCGGCTTTGGCAGCCGGGTTTTGCCACCGCTGGTGTTGAAGCTTTTACCGTCAATTTAACGTTAAGGAAGATCATCAGCTGCATAAGTAGTACTGATCTGATCAAACTCATCGTCGTATTTCCTAGATTATACGTAGAGATGGATCGATGCTTTAATTTAGTTCCACGTTGACCAGGCATTAAATAAAAGATTCATAGGCCGGCTTGTTTGATATGTAGTAAATCAAATTTGGGACGAGTTCTGCACAGCAAAATGCCGATAACTGACGTCTTTCCCTTAGAATTTTCGGTGTTGAGGTCAGCGGTAATTGGTTTGAACTTGTGATTTTTGTATATTAAAGAAAGTAAATTTCTTATGTGATGCTTATACATTAAATAAAATAAAATGTTCAATTTTTATTTAATAAATCATAGGATATAACGTGAGTAAGAACACCGCGGATCATTAGCTGTTGAACCATCTCTTTCAACAAAAAAAAATCCAAATTAAATAAATGATAAATTAATTCTTATAGTTATATATTTTAAATAATTTATGTAAAATTATAAGTTGTTATCATTCAATTTGTGATATTATATTGCTAACAACCCCTTTTTAAAATATAAATTTGTATAAAACAAGCTAGTGTTTATGGATTATCATACACGTGCTCATATACTATTTTTTACCTGGCAATTTAGACACATGAGAATAGAAGCAGATCAATAATCAACACCCAAACTCATAACGGAATAAGCAATGAAATGAACACTCCACCAGGCTGTGATTCACACCCTCAACACTTCGACAGCATCCCTTAACGCTCTCCCTCCCATCTACTAAAAACTTATATTACTCTCATATATTTGATATAGATATACTTAAATCTTTTCTATGTATTTTAAAGTTAATAATTTGGAGATCCACCTATCCCAAATTCCGGGATGAAAATCCGTTGCTCCCATTTGATGCCGCATTCGTGCCCCTTAATAAAGTAATGCTAGGTTCTCTCTCTTTTTTTAGTAACAGTTCATAGGCGGAGTCAAAATCATGAAGTTAAAGTTTTCGTCTATTTGGTATTCAAATTTAATTTTGTTTGCTTATTTTTATTGTATTTTTATTTTTGTTTAACTTTTGTTATTTTATATTCAAGCTTAATTCCCCATTTTCTTTAATTTCATAGACTTGTACAAATCTTGGTCATAAGATTTTATAGAATTGATTAATCTATTCTCTGTACTATTGGCCTACTCTCTATACTACAAATTTAATTTCGATTTTAGGTGTAAAAAAATATTTTTGGTGGATTCGACATCCATCAAATTTTAGATCTATTGTCGGGGACTGGCACTAACTAAATTTGTGTTTTCTTTATGACTAAATTTGGACGTGCAGGCCACTCACTCAAGCATACTTTAGAAGTAAAGAAAATTGTTCGTACTTCAGAAATAGTAATAAATAAATAAAAGAACAAAAATTGAAGAATGATCGAATGTGTTATGTTATGGCTATCAATTATCAACTGTTTGGGTTTATACCTAATTACCGAATAAGAGTACAAGAGATAAATATATCTTCCATGAAAAGTAAATTTAATAATATTGCTAATATTGTCCGGTGTATTGACGCAAGAAATACTATGCCAATCATGGTATGTGCTGTATGTGTTACACCCGATCATGTGGTAGATGGGTGTCTTATTTTGCAAAACGATTATCAAGAACAATTTAACACTATTGGAAGCTTTCTTGGACCACCTTAAAGAAGATACAACTCATTCCCTGATGCATACAATTTTATGTGGAGAGATCTCCTCGATTTAGGCTATGGAATGGGACCCCTGTCCAATCCATATTATCAGCCTAGTCCACCAAGGCGACAACCATTACCCTCAAGTTTCTCTTTAGAAGACACTGTAAATGCCCTTATTGCTAACACTTTTAAATTCCAAGAGGAAAGAAGAGCAAGTAGGGAGAAACTGGAGAACTCAATGAGTCAACTTGCCATCTTAAGGGGTGAATTGGATTCCCAAAAGAAGTTTTCAATTCAAACAGAACTAACCCGAACCAAAACGTGAGTTCAATTTAGAAGCAAAATTATTCTAGAGCCCTATCCTAGTAAAAATCATGGACAAGACTTGTGAAAGGAAAAACAAGATGACAATCCACAAGCAAAAGCACAACCCACCTCCCAAACCGATCATGATTCCACCTCTTTCTTGGAAGGCTAGTGAGAAACAAGAGAGAAAAAGACTATGAAGAAGTCCTTGAGATTTTCTGCAAAGTCTAAAGGTTCCACTAATGGACCCTATAAAACAAATACCTCATTTTGCAAAAATTTTGAAGGAATTTTTGCTCTAGCAAAAAGAAACCAACCGATTTCAAAAGGGTATGTATGGAGGAGAATGTATCCGCTCTTATCCAGACAAAAGATACACCTTAAATGTAAGGATCAACGTATGTTTTCAATTTCATATAAACAGGTACTATTGACATTAAGAAAGTTATGTATGACTTGGGTGTGTCGAAACCATTTTTAAATCGGTTTTAAAAAAACGATGGGGATCGACTTTTAAAAACAAAAAATGGGAGTTGCCACCAATCCCTTTTTTATTTAGGTGTGATTGGATCACCTTGTAAAACGTTTCAATTTAAAACATTTGATTTTGGTCTACGAAAAACGAGAAAATAGGTTCGGGAGTCGGTTACGTATTAGGAAGGGTTAGCACCCTCATAACGCCCAAAAATTGGTACCTAATTGATAAAATCATGTCCAAATGTTTGAAATTTAAAAAGTTTAAAATAAGAACCCTTATTAGAAGGAAAACCAAGACTTACCTATTTAAAAGAAATAAAAATACCACACCCAGTAAGTTAGGATACAGCATCTTATAACTTCGAAGCTAGGTGCATCTTTATTTTAGAAAATTCTTACCTCAAGACACAAAACATCACACCCAGTAAGTTAGGATACAACATTTTGAGTTCTCAAGAATAAATTTTTTTATTTGAAATTGGTAACTTTGAACTTTAAAAATGGAGATATATCTAATACTTTGAATTTTACAAGAAAAATCACAACCCAGTAAGTTAGGGCATGAATCTTCTCGAAGACTCCAAATATCATATATCACCATTAAAATATTTTACCAAAAAAAATCTTTAATTTAAAAGGTATTTTTATTAAAAAATGGTACGAGTAAGACATTGTAATATATATATCAATTGCAATTCTACAAATTTAACCATAAATACTAAAAGAATAATAACATGAATAAATATAGCATTATATTAAGCAATAATAAACAATTAAGATAACAAAAATAAACATGCGATGCAAAATGAATATCAATTAATAAATCTTTCATATTTAAACAAAAGGGAATGATATATTTAAACATTTAATAAAAATGATTTTTTTAAATAATGATTTAATATATATAATTAAAATAACAAGAATCAAAAATATATATAATTTAGTAATTTAGTACGTATAATAAGAATAATTAATAAATAACAAATAATAATTTTAAATAAATGCATATATACACAATACATTAATTATAAAAACATGTAATATACAAAATAAATTTTAAATAATATATGATAAAATATAATATTAATTTATAAAAAAATGTAATAATCAATATATATATAGATAATAAAAAATAAAAAAATAATATTTATACATGCCTTTTATAACATTAATAAATATAAAATTTTAATATTATAAATAATTTAATACTAACTGAAAATATATGTAAAAAAAAGGGGTTAAATTGAAATATAAACAGATTTTTAGGGTGAAATTAAAAAAAGTAAAACATTAATTAGGATGAATTTAAAATTAATGAATTAACAGAGGGACTAAAAGAATAATTTTCCTTTTTTTTTAAAAATGCGCGGACCCTTATCAGGTCTTCGGGTCGACGCGCGAACCCTGCTTAATCAAAACGGCGTCGTTTCTTTTTGTTTATAAAAATCAATTTTAATAAAAAAAACCATTTTGAATTTGTTTTTTTAAAAAAAACTCCGAAATTCTCTGGGATTCCGTCTTCTCGCCTCGCACTGGTTTCTGGGCAACGCGTCTCACACGCGCCTCCGTGGCCGGTGGCTAGAGGCCTAAAACCTCCGATTTCTGCCGTTCTCTGAAAGGTAATCCTCTTTTTCTTTTATAATTTTTCTTTAGACAAGATGGTTATATGTACAAATATATATAAAAAATAAAAAAAATATACAGAACGAGAATCACCTCTGCGAAATCACTATCTTTTTATTCTTCTGAACTTTGTGATAATATTTTTATATTCCTGACTTTGAATATCGATGTGTAAATCTGTGTTTTTCGTATTTTTGTGTACTCGTGTATCTAGGTATCTTTTTCTCTGTATTTTCGTGACCGTATCCCTCTTTACAAGTTTGATCTAGGGTTTTTTATAACCCGAGAAATGAAAGAAAAAAAGGAAATAAATCTCTATTTTTGCCTCTGTTTCGCCCTTTTTGCTGTGATTTTGTTTCCTTTTGCAGGTTGGGCGAGGATCCTGGTGGTGACTGCGGCGTCATCTGCGCGCAAATCGCAGCCAGACAAAGGGGCAGACTGAATGCGCAACGATCGGGCTTCTACCGAAGCGGCCCCTAGGGTTTCAGAAACCCTAGGCCATTACTGCTTCTGTTTAATGTTTGGGCCATTTCGGGCCGCTTGAGACTAGGTCAGGGTAGGATAATTAGTTGGGCTAATGTTTTGGGTGGCTTGTAATTGGGCTACGGGTTTGTCTGGTATTAGTTTAGGTTTTAGGTAATCTGTTTGTTGTATTGGGCCATTGCTTGTAAATGGACTTTAAAAGACTTTGGACATTTATTTTTCATTTTGGTTTTGGTTTGTTACAAGCCCGGGCAAAATGGGCTGTTTACAGCTGCCCCCCTTTGCTCATTGTCGTGTAACGAGAATAGAGCAAAGATAATGGAAGGACCAATTTTGCCCGTTCTTGGCTAAGTCTCGACTTCTTGGTCCTCGTCTTATTCAAACGGTTTCCAACTCCTTCAATGGTATTAGAACTTTATCTTGATTTCAATAAGTTTGATTGCTTCAATCTGCTTCTCTGCAACTTCATGAAGGCAGTATCCACTATCTTTTTATCTGCTCCACTGCAAATTCAGGGAGCCAAGATCTGATGTTCTCGATCTATTTCCTACAATTTCAGGAATGCCATATCTACTATCTTTGATCTGCTCTTCTGCAAACTCAGGGATGTCAGATCTACAATCTTCAGTCTACCCCACTACTATCTCGAGAGGACAAAATCTGAACTTTCAAATTTGCTTCATTACTGTATCAGGAAGACTTCAATCTTCAATCTGCTCCACTAACATCTCTAGGGAACAAAATCTGAACTTTTTGGTTTGCTTCCTTGCTATCTTCAGGAAGACTTCAATCTTCAGTTTGCTACACTAACATCTCTAAGGAAAAAAATCTGAACTTTTTGGTTTGCTTCCTTACTATCTTCACGAAGACTTCAATCTTCAGTTTGCTCCACTAACATCTCTAGGGAACAAGATCTGAACTTTTTGGTTTGCTTTCTTACTATCTTCAGGAAGACTTCAATCTTCAGTTTGCTCCACTACCATCTCAAGGGAACAAAGCCTGAACTTTTTGGTTTGCTTCCTTACTATCTTCAAGAAGACTTCAATCTTCAGTTTGCTCCACTAACATCTCTAGGGAACAAGATCTGAACTTTTTGGTTTGCTTCCTTACTATCTTTAGTAAGACTTCAATCTTCAGTTTGCTCCACTACCATCTCGAGGGAACAAAGCCTGAACTTTTTGGTTTGCTTCCTTACTATATTCAGGAAGACTTCAATCTTCAGTTTGCTCCACTAACATCTCTAGGGAACAAGATCTGAACTTTTTGGTTTGCTTCCTTACTATCTTTAGTAAGACTTCAATCTTCAGTTTGCTCCACTACCATCTCGAGGGAACAAAGCCTGAACTTTTTTGTTTGCTTCCTTACTATATTCAGGAAGACTTCAATCTTCAGTTTGCTCCACTACCATCTCTAGGGAACAAAGCCTGAACTTTTTGGTTTGCTTCCTTACTATCTTCAGGAAGACTTCAATCTTCAATTTGCTCCACTACCATCTCTAGGGAACAAAATCTGAACTTTTTGGTTTGCTTCCTTACTATCTTCAGGAAGACTTCAATCTTCGGTTTGCTCTATTACCATCTCTAGGGAATAAAATCTGAACTTTTTGGTTTGATTCCTTATTATCTTCAGAAAGACTTCAATCTTCAGTTTGCTCCATTACCATCTTGAGGGAACAAAGCTTGAACTTTTCAATTTGCTACACCATCCTCTGAGGGACATGTCCTGTAAATTCAAATGTATTATGGATGACATTTACATGAATGCAGAATGTCATGAGAATGATGATTAGGATACACGATCGGATTGAATCTAATACTCCCAACTAAATGATATTAGGGATGACATTTGCATGAATGCAGGATGTTATGAAAATGATTTCTTTTTTTTTTATGTACAACGATTAGGACACAATGATCGGCATGAATCAAATGCTCCTAACTGGAAATATATGAATGATACATGAGAATGATCCCTTTGGGTTGTCACCGCTCATAGTTCATCTAGGTTCTATTGCTGATACGTTACCTTGCTTTCTCGTTTAGTTGACATCTTTGACAGAAAACCCAAAGAAACAATCATATTCTGCTTAGCAAGTTTGCCCCGCTGTAATTTCAGAGTCCCTTTCCTTGAACCTTAGGACATAAAAATTTATACCTCCCACTGCAACTTCAGGGGAATAACCTTTGGTTTCTTCCATCCATCCAGTTATCACTTAGAGGTATGGAATTTTCAATCAACTTGGTCTGTTACATCATCCCCTGAGTATAATGACTAGATGTATGTAAGTAGGGTATTTTCTTTTCCTGAGAATGATCCCCTTTTACACTTGGCTTGACATTTGTCGAAATAGTATCAGCGACGAAATGTCCTATCCAATAGGAATCTGAAGAGATAATCATCCTTCAATTTTTCCCAACCCTTAGGCTTGGTGAGTTCCAAACAATAGTCCTATTTCGGATTCACATATTATTTAGAAGCTTCCATAGTAATATGCAAAACTCCTTTTATGAAAGTATTATTAGTCCACTAATCGTTATTTCAAAATAAAATGCTTGAAAAAGATCACAACAATGGACAAGAAAGAAATTAATCAGGAGGATAGCTCGAAACAAATAAGTTAATCAAAGATAACCAAGGAAAATAAAGAAAATTGATTTAGGTGTATCTTGAAAAGAATAAAGCAATCAAAGATAACAAATTAAAAAAATGGGTAAGTTAGAAGCTAGGTGCCCCCAAATATCGTAGCCTGAGCTTCTTTGTTCAAACTTCTTGAGGACCATTTTAAGCTCAATATGTGTTTAGGGGATCCAGAGTACTTTGTCGATGCCCCAAGACGCAGCATACTTCCTCATTGTTAATTCAGGCATAGCAAGACTACCACATGCCCTATCTTTGATCAAAATTTGAACTACCCTTTTGGGTTTTCGGCTCAAAGCCCCTTTAGTCTCAAAGCGCCCTTTGCGGGTTTTCACCTTGGACTTTCCTCTTTCAGGTAAAATACTTCTTGTTTGAACATGAATTCACCAGATTAGGCAAGTCTTCGCCATTCTTCTCGGTTAATATCAATGCTCCTCCAGAATAGGCCTTTTTCAACATAAAGTTTCTTCGTGGAGTTCCCTAAGATGAACTTCTTTAACATAAGCTCGCATCATATGGCCTTGGCAAATAGCTTTTAACCTTTCTTTTGATTAGGTTTAATTGATAAAAACACTTCAAATATATAAACTAATGTGTAAGATGTTGCCCCGACAAATGTCCTGGCCAACGTTCGATAATCATAGAGAGTAGTGGTAGCTTCTTATACCAATCATTACAGGTCTTAGCCCCCCTTTTTTGGGGAAACTTTTGTTGCACTGTGATATGCTGCCTGATCTTTGGACAAACTATAAACTTTGACTTTGTATAATTATGCATTATTTATCAGCACCTGATCTTTTTTTTTTTTTGAGGATTTGATGACTATCGACTTTATAATATTGACATATGAAGCTACTTCCACCCTCTTAGTGAAGTAGACAACAACCATGACGGTAAATCAATGACAACTTGAAGCGTTTGACAAGATTGGACCCATAATATCCATGCCCCACATATAGAAAAGCCTGTGAAGAAAATAGAAGAGTCACATAAATCTCGTCTTCTTTAATTTCGCATTTGCAGTATGACAGATGTAATCCCCTTCCATGGTAGACCAACAGTGCCCCATCCTCTTGTTTAGCCCGCGTCTTATTAGTCCAGGCATGTCCTAATATGATCCTGCGGAAACATCTTTGAATAATGTCTCGCATTATTTCTGTGATGAGCTAGGCTACAATCTTCACTCCTTTCCTAGGCTCGCAATATCCAATAACCCTTTTGTAGAGTAAGGTCTGTTTTTCACCTTGTTTCACCATTCTTAACCAATTAGAAGATAGGTTACAATCTCTATTATCTTCAAAGTCCTTAGATCCCCTAGACCCATATCTCATTCAAAAGGGGAGTCAGTAACAATGTCGCTCATGTCGTTGATATCTGGGTACCTAGGTACGAAGGCAAAAATTCAAAGAATAAATGATTCTAAGGATGATTATTTGTATGGTATGGTTATGAATAAAGAATGAAAGAATATTGTAAAGAACAAAAGAATGTACAACATGAAGAATAAAAAATATTTTCTTTTAAAAAAATGCATTTTATTGAAATAAGAATTTAGGACACAAGCCTATTTCACAAAAGGGTCATTATTGCCTCTAGGCTTAAGGCAACAAGCGTGTTTTGAATGTTATTCTAGATTAGCTCTAAAAATACAGGGATCTCTTCCACAATCTCATTATTCAAAACACTCCCAAGTATACAAGGGCTTAGAAACTTCATTCCCCGCTTCCCTTTTCGCTTTTGATTTCTTCAAGGGGTCGCAACTTTCTTGTTTCCTCCTTCGATTATCGCATTTACTGCCTCATCAAAGTAATCAGGTTTTGATGAATCGTCGAACTTCACAATTCCCATTTTAATGAACCTTTCAACCAACTTTTTAAATGTAGTACAATTCTCAATTGAGTGACCCTTTATTCCCTCGTGGTACTCGCATTGGGTATTCTCTTTATACCATTTTGGAAATGAAGGTTGCAACGGTTTCGAATAAAATGGGGACACTACGTGTGCGTCAAACAAACTTTGATATAGCTCCTTATACGTCATTGGGATTGGCGTAAATTGGAGCATTTCAGAGTTTTGTATTGTGCCCGACTCTTGTCTCACCAACCCTTGTTTCCCAGCAGTGATCACCTTTGGCTGGTTAACAGTAATTGCTTTTGAGTACCCTTTGTTGTATGTACTCGTATTATTTCATCCCTTTTCCTAGGAGCAGACCTTTTAGTGGTTTCCCCTGCTTCAATCTTGCCACCCCTTATGGCATTTTCAATCATCTCTCCTGTCATCACTATATCCGCAAAGCCCTTGGTGGTACTTCCAATCATATGAGTGATGAAAGGATCCTTCAAGGTATTAATGAAGAGCATTGTAGTCTCCTTTTCTAGGAGTGGAGGCTGAACTTGCATGGCGACCTCTCTCTATCTTTGCGCATTCTACCTAAAGCTTTCATTTGATTTCTTCTCCATGTTTTGCAAAGTGATTCTGTCAGGCGTCATGTCTGTGACATGATTGTATTGCTTCATGAAGGCTTGGGCTAGGTCTTTCCAAGAGCTAATCCTAGCACGGCTAAGCTGGTTGTACCACCTGGATGCTGTCCCCACTAAACTATATTGGAAACAATGAATCAGAAGTTGATCGTTGTTCACATAGCCAGCCATCCGTCTACAAAACATAGTGATGTGGGCTTCAGGGCAACTAGTCCCATTGTACTTCTCAAATTTTGGCATTTTAAACTTTTGAGGAAGTACAAAATCTGGAACCAAACTCAAGTCTTTAGCGTCAATACCATGGTAATGATCGGCGTTTTCCAAAGCCTTGAATTTTTCCTCCAACCATCTACAGCGATCCTCTAGCTGCATCGAGGATTCAATTCTTATCCCTTCCCTTTCTGCTATATCTAAATCAGGGATAACAAGGTTAGCAGAGTTGTCTTTTGGGTTAGATCCTGAGCCCATTTGGAAGTTCATGGGTGGTCTATTATCAGCTTGTCCCTGTTGAGATGTAACACCCCTTACCCGTATTCAACGCCGGAATAGGGTACGAGGTATTACCGGAATTACAAATTTATTTATCAGACATTTTATTTTAATTCAATATTTATATTTGAAAGCAATCAAAATCAAACATATGGCCCCTTAAAGATATTCATTTTTCTCGTCATGTCTTACTTGAATTTATTACTCATTTCATCATACTTAATTACCTTGTATTAACGTATTAAAGATAATCACATATTTTCATGTCATGACAAATATCATTCACTTGCCGTTTCTTCATAAACATAAAACAGTTAATTCATCATATCAATATTTCACGTACCATCAACTTATATTTCCTTATATCACATAATTAAGTTACACGAACTTACAGTTAAATTTGCGAGAAATATCAAGATTCGGGGCACTTTGGAAATTTTTATTTTCATTGATTTTTCAGTTGATCTTAATCTAAATTAATAATTTCATTCAATTTTGCAATTTTAAATAATAAAATAATCCATTTCATGCAAATTGGTTATTTCCACATTTTTACAAAATTAATCACAAAATTTTACTTTTATTCAATTTAGTCTCTGAGCCTAAAACATTTCAATTTAGCCATACTACTTAAATATTCATATATATTTTCCTCCTCCTCCTCTCCATTCCACTTCCTTAATGTATATAACATGCTATAAGTAACATTATCAATAATTTCATTAATTACTCATAAGTAGATTCAAAACTGTCCATTTGAGTTATAGTCACTAAATTATTTATTTCCAGAGATACAGAACTCCAAATGAAGAACCGTTAATTTTTCCTGAAACTAGACTCACATATCTTCTTGCCATAAAATTTTCAGAATTTTTTATTTAGCCAATTAGTACAGTTTATTCCTTAAAATCACCCCTATTCTGCTGTCTGGCAGTTCCGACCCTTCTTCACTAAAAATTAATTATCTTTTTATATAGAATTCATATGATGTTATGGTTTATTTCTTATAAAACTAGACTCATTAAGGAATCTAACCATATAAAATATGTTCCCAAATTATTTTTATACAATTCTTAGTGAATTTCTAAATTAAGAACAGGGGATCACGAAGTTATTCTAAACCAGTCTTACAAAAATTTAAATATCTAAATATGTAGACTTCCTTTGCTTTCTCTGTTTCTTTTATATGAAAATATACTAAATAAGCTTTAATTGCATATCTCATTCAACTTCTAATTCTATTTATACAATATTTTGTGATTTTTCAAAGTTAGACAACTGCTGCTGTCCAAAACTGCTTTAGTGTAACATGTTGATTTCTATTTTGTCCCTAATTCCACAATTCATACAATTCAATCCTTACTCAATTAACCCCTCAATTAAGCTAATTTTCTCATTTAATACTTTTCTCTATCATTTTAAACTACTTCATAACTTTTGAAAATCAGAATTTTAACACTAGGCCTTAATTTCAGCTATTTCACAATTAGGTCCTAAAACCAATTTCCATCAATTTCACTTGATAAAATCATCATATAACAAAATTAAAGCTTCAAATCAATATTTATTCATCATATTCTTTTAGCACTAATCCACATCAAATTTAAAAATTAACCATAGAATCATAAACTAATGAATTAATAAGTTGGACTCAATTGTAGAAAGTCCAAAAACATAGAAATTTCAAGGAGAAAGCAAGTATTAAACTTACATGAAGCTTGAGTATGAAAACCAACTTGAACTCTCTTCCATGACTGTTTTTCAGCTGAAGAAAATGAAGAGAATTGAAGAGAATTCTCCAAATATTTCAATTTAATCCCCTTTTTATTTAGCTAATTTTGGAAATTTTCCAATTTTCCCCCTTTTTCTTCTTTCTCTTCTCTTCTTCTTTCTTTCCTTCCCCTGCTCTATGCTTCATTTTGTTTCTGTTTCTCCCCTTTTTTTTCTTTGGATTATTATATAATATAATATTATAATAATATAATAATATAATATAATATAATAATATACTTATAAAAAAAATCTCAGATTTTCTTACGTTAACCGCCTCAACTATGCAAAATGGTATAATTACCATTTTGATCCTTCATAATTTCTTTTAATCTATAATTTAACTTTTACTTTCATTTCAGCTTAGTCCTTTTCATTTAATTTCCTACCCAAACGTTAAAATTTTCTAACGAAAGTTTAATAATAGCTTAATGACACTCCATAAATATTTTTAAAAATATTTATGGCTCACTTTATGAATTCGAGGTCTCAATACCTCGTTTTTGGCCCAATTTTTCTCATTAATTCTTTCAGTTCACAAAATTCACTAATTTTAAAATATTTCTAAAATCACACTTAACTTACAATTATCGATTAACAAAATTTTCTAACTTTTCGTCAGATTTAATGATCTCGTATCACTGTTTCGACACTATTTAAAATTGGGCTGTTACATGAGGCCTAATCGTGACAGGTGGCGTTTGGAGATACTCTTCCGGTTGTGGTGGGGTGTAATCCTGAGGGAAGTCCTCATTGTCTTTAGTGTTAACTATGGTACCCTTCCCTTTGTCAATTACCCCACTCAGCATCTGGGCCATTTGAGCCATCATGCTTCTCTGAGCTTCCAACATCTGATCTCTCATCTCTTATTGTAGCTTTGTCATTTGCTCTTACATCTGGTCTTGCATATCCCTCTGGAATTGTTCAAGTCTTTGATCCATTTTCCTTATCTTTGCAAGTGTACCGTAGTGGTGTTCAGCTTCCAGGTTTCCCTTTTCTCTTTCTCTTTTCCCTCTTTCTATTATAATTTCAACTAATTAGACTCTCTCTATGGACATAAATTCAAATGATATGATGTAATGCAAATGCATGGAATGAACGCAAGAGAAAGAGAGGTGTTGATTCTGAATTCAATTCTATTAGAAAAACTTTTCTAGAAAGCAAATTTCTTTACATAAAACGGATCGCATATACGACCTTGCCCTCATATTCCAAGCAAAGCTCGAATCTTGCAAACTTCTAATAGATGCCTCCTCTAGCTCCTTTTGCTTGATCTAGGCCGTGACTCATTGTTCACTTATTTCCATAATGCTCGTTAGCCTCTTCAAAAAAGCCGAGAAGTGGTAATTCTCGAATAGTCCTTGTCAACTTGAATCCTTGGGTAATAAGGTCTTGTATTCCTTCGTGGGCTATTAGTCTTCTCTTATTGTGTTTTACTTGGACCATGTTCGGACGACCGTATTATAATCCACTTTATCAAAAAACCCATTTTCTTAAGACAAACTCTTCTATTTAGCAATCGAATTTGAAATCAACACCTCTTTTCTATGATGTGAATGCAATGCAATCAAAACAAAAGAGAACACGTTAGCACAGGAAAAATAAATATCATAAAACACTTATCAGGGTGACCACTAGGGTTTGACATAGTTCTACATAGGGTAAGCCCTTAGGTTTTCTACATGTGGTTTAGCTCTAAAGCTAAGGTACCCGAACCAGCAGATTCCTCGATCCTCACCCATTATAGGCTCATATGGACTGAGTTCGGTTCAGGGGAATACATTTCCCTATGGCCATGCGGAAGTGAAAACTTCATGAAGACATAGGTACAGATGTATTCCGGAAGCAATCCACTAGCCCATCCGGAGGTGAAAACCTCATGTAAGCATAGCTTCTCGCTCCCACTTAAGGGTGCGACCATGATGGTCATGCAGTGCAATGCAGAGAGATATTTGAGAACCATATGCAATAAAAGGATCGTGTTTTTAAAACCAAAATTTTAAATTCGGACAAAAGGACATGAAATTATTAATTTTATGGCTTGACTCTCTTATTGTCCCCAGCGGAGTCGCCAAGCTGTCGAAACCATTTTTAAATCGGTTTTAAAAAAACGATGGGGATCAACTTTTAAAAATAAAAAATGGAAGTCGCCACCAATCCTTTTTTATTTAGGTGTGATTGGATCACCTTGTAAAACGTTTCATTTTAAAACATTTGATTTTGGTCTACGAAAAACGAGAAAACGGGTTCGGGAGTCGGTTCAGTATGAGGAAGGGTTAGCACCCTCATAACGCACAAAAATTGGTACCTAATTGATAAAATCATGTCTAAATGTTTGAAATTTAAAAAGTTTAAAATAAGAACCCTTATTAGAAGGAAAACCAAGACTTACCTATTTAAAAGAAATAAAAATACCACACCCAGTAAGTTAGGATACAGCATCTTATAACTTCGAAGCTAGGTGCATCATTATTTTAGAAAATTCTTACCTCAAGACACAAAACATCACACCCAGTAAGTTAGGATACAACATTTTGAGTTCTCAAGAATAAGTTTTTTTATTTGAAATTGGTAACTTTGAACTTTAAAAATGGAGATATATCTAATACTTTGAATTTTACGAGAAAAATCACAACCCAGTAAGTTAGGGCACGAATCTTCTCGAAGACTCCAAATATCAGATATCACCATTAAAATATTTTACAAAAAAAAAATCTTTAATTTAAAAGGTATTTTTATTAAAAAATGGTACGAGCAAGATATTGTAATATATATATATATCAATTGCAATTCTACAAATTTAACCATAAATACTAAAAGAATAATAACATGAATAAATATAGCATTATATTAAGCAATAATAAACAATTAAGATAACAAAAATAAACCTGCGATGCAAAATGAATATCAATTAATAAATCTTTCATATTTAAACAAAAGGGAATGATATATTTAAACATTTAATAAAAAATGATTTTTTTTAAATAATGATTTAATATATATATATAATTAAAATAACAAGAATCAAAAATATATATAATTTAGTAATTTAGTACGTATAATAAGAATAATTAATAAATAACAAATAATAATTTTAAATAAATGCATATATACACAATACATTAATTATAAAAACATGTAATATACAAAATAAATTTTAAATAATATATGATAAAATATAATATTAATTTATAAAAAAATGTAATAATCAATATATATATAGATAATAAAAAATAAAAAATAATATTTATACATGCCTTTTATAACATTAATAAATATAGAATTTTAATATTATAAATAATTTAATACTAACTGAAAATATATGTAAAAAAAAAAAAGGGGTTAAATTGAAATATAAACAGATTTTTAGGGTCAAATTAAAAAAAGTAAAACATTAATTAGGATGAATTTAAAATTAATGAATTAACAGAGGGACTAAAAGAACAATTTTCCTTTTTTTTTAAAAATGCGTGGACCCTTATCGGGTCTTCGGGTCGACGCGCGAACCCTGCTTAATCAAAACGGCGTCGTTTCTTTTTGTTTATAAAAATCAATTTTAATAAAAAAAAACCATTTTGAATTTGTTTTTTTTAAAAAAACTCCGAAATTCTCTGGGATTCCGTCTTCTCGCCTCGCACTGGTTTCTGGGCAACACGCCTCATGCGCCTCCGTGGCCGGTGGCCGGAGGCCTAAAACCTCCGATTTCTGTCGTTCTCTGAAAGGTAATCCTCTTTTTCTTTTATACTTTTTCTTTAAACAAGATGGTTATATGTACAAATATATATATAAAAAAAATAAAAAATATATATATAGAACGAGAATCACCTCTGCGAAATCACTATCTTTTTATTCTTCTGAACTTTGTGATAATATTTTTATATTCCTGACTTTGAATATCGATGTGTAAATCTGTGTTTTTCGTATTTTCGTGTACTCGTGTATCACAGGTATCTTTTTTTCTCTGTATTTTCGTGACCAGTATCCCTCTTTACAAGTTTGATCTAGGGTTTTTATAACTTAGAAAAATGAAAAGAAAAAGGAAATAAATCTCTGTTTTGCCTCTGTTTAGCCCTTTTTCTTTGTGATTTTGTTTCCTTTTGCAGGTTGGGCGAGGATCCTGGTGGTGACTGCGGCGTCATCTGCGCACGAATCGCGGCTTGACAAAGGGGCGGACTGAAGGCGCAACGATCGGGCTTCTACTGAGGCGGGGCCTAGGGTTTCAGAAACCCTAGGCCATCACTGCTTCTGTTTAATGTTTGGGCCATTTCGGGCCGCTTGAGACTGGGTCAGGGTAGGATAATTAGTTGGGCTAATGTTTTGGGTGGCTTGTAATTGGGCTACGGGTTTGTTAGGTATTAGTTTGGGTTTTAGGTAATCTGTTTGTGTTATTGGGCCATTGCTTGTAAATGGACTTTAAAAGACTTTGGACATTTATTTTTCATTTTGGTTTTGGTTTATTACAAGCCCGGGCAAAATGGACTGTTTACAGCTGCCCCTCTTTGCTCATTGTCGTGTAACGAGAATAGAGCAGAGACAATAGAAGGACCAATTTTGCCCGTTCTTGGCTAAGTCTCGACTTCTTGGTCCTCGTCTTTTTCAAACAGTTTCCAACTCCACTGCAACTTCAATGGTATTGGAACTTTATCTTGATTTCAATAAGTCTGATAGCTTCAATCTGCTTCTCTACAACTTCATGAAGGCAGTATCCACTATCTTTTTATCTGCTCCACTGCAAAATCAGGAAGCCAAGATCTGATGTCCTCGATCTGTTTCCTGCAATTTCAGGAATGCTAGATCTACTGTCTTCGATCTGCTCCACTACAAACTCAGGGATGTCATATCTACAATCTTCAGTCTGCCCCACTACTATCTCGAGAGGACAAAATCTGAACTTTCCAATTTGCTTCATTACTATCTCAGGAAGACTTCAATTTTCAGTCTGCTCCACTAACATCTCTAGGGAACAAAATCTGAACTTTTTGGTTTGCTTCCTTACTATCTTCAGGAAGACTTCAATCTTTAGTTTCCTACACTAACATCTCTAAGGAACAAAATCTGAACTTTTTGGTTTGCTTCCTTACTATCTTCAGGAAGACTTCAATCTTCAGTTTGCTCCACTAACATCTCTAGGGAACAAGATCTAAACTTTTTGGTTTACTTCCTTACTATCTTCAGGAAGACTTCAATCTTCAGTTTGCTCCACTACCATCTCAAGGGAACAAAGCCTGAACTTTTTGGTTTGCTTCCTTACTATCTTCAGGAAGACTTCAATCTTCAGTTTGCTCCACTACCATCTCTAAGGAACAAAGCCTGAAATTTTTGGTTTGCTTCCTTACTATCTTCAGGAAGACTTCAATCTTCAGTTTCCTCCACTAACATCTCTAGGGAACAAAATCTGAACTTTTTGGTTTGCTTCTTTACTATCTTCAGGAAGACTTCAATCTTCAGTTTACTCCACTAACATATCTAGCGAACAAAATCTGAACTTTTTGGTTTGCTTCCTTACTATCTTCAGGAAGACTTCAATCTTCAATTTGCTCCACTACCATCTTCAGGAAGACTCCAAATATCAAATATCACCATTAAAATATTTTACAAAAAAAAATCTTTAATTTAAATGGTATTTTTATTAAAAAATGGTATGAGTAAGATATTATAATATATATATCAATTGCAATTCTACAAATTTAACCATAAATACGAAAAGAATAATAACATGAATAAATATAGCATTATATTAAGCAATAATAAACAATTAAGATAACAAAAATAAACCTGTGATGCAAAATGAATATCAATTAATAAATCTTTCATATTTAAACAAAAGGGAATGATATATTTAAACATTTAATAAAAAAATGATTTTTTTAAATAATGATTTAATATATAATTAAAATAACAAGAATCAAAAATATATATAATTTAGTAATTTAGTACGTATAATAAGAACAATTAATAAATAACAAATAATAATTTTAAATAAATGCATATATACACAATACATTAATTATAAAAACATGTAATATACAAAATAAATTTTAAATAATATATGATAAAGTATAATATTAATTTATAAAAAATGTAATAATTAATATATATAGATAATAAAAAATAAAAAAATAATATTTATACATGCCTTTTATAACATTAATAAATATAGAATTTTAATATTATAAATAATTTAATACTAATTGAAAATATATGTAAAAAAAGGGGGTTAAATTGAAATATAAACAGATTTTTAGGGTCAAATTAAAAAAAGTAAAACATTAATTAGGATGAATTTAAAATTAATGAATTAACAGAGGGACTAAAAAATAATTTTCCTTTTTTTTAAAAATGTGTGGACCCTTATCGGGTCTTCGGGTCGACGCGCGGACCCTGCTTAATCAAAACGGCGTTGTTTCTTTTTGTTTATAAAAATCAATTTTAATAAAAAAAACCATTTTGAATTTGTTTTTTAAAAAAAAACTCCGAAATTCTCTGGGATGCTGTCTTCTCGCCTCGCACTGGTTTCTGGGCAACGCGCACACGCGCCTCCATGGCCGAAGGCCTAAAACCTCCGATTTTTGTAGTTCTCCGAAAGGTAATCCTCTTTTTCTTATATACTTTTTCTTTAAACAAGATGGTTATATGTACAAATATATATAAATAATAATAATAATAATAATAATAATAATATACAGAACGAGAATCACCTCTGCGAAATCACTATCTTTTTATTCTTCTAAGCTTTGTGATAATATTTTTATATTTCTGACTTTGAATATCGATGTGTAAATTTGTGTTTTTCGTATTTTTGTGTACTCGTGTATCTGGGTATCTTTTTCTCTATATTTTCGTGAACGTATCCCTCTTTACAAGTTTGATCTAGGGTTTTTTATAACCCGAAAAATGAAAGAAAAAAAGGAAATAAATCTCTGTTTTTGCCTCTGTTTCGCCCTTTTTGCTGTGATTTTGTTTCCTTTTGCAGGTTGGGCGAGGATCCTGGTGGTGACTGCGGCGTCATCTGCGCGCGAATCGCGGCTTGACAAAGGGGCGGACTGAAGGCCCAACGATCGGGCTTCTGCTGAGGCGGTGCCTAGGGTTTCAGAAACCCTAGGCCATTACTGCTTCTGTTTAATGTTTGGGCCATTTCGGGCCGCTTGAGACTGGGTCAGGGTAGGATAATTAGTTGGGCTAATGTTTTGGGTGGCTTGTAATTGGGCTACGGGTTTGTTAGTGTTAGGTATTAGTTTAGGTTTTAGGTAATCTGTTTGTGGTATTGGGCCATTGCTTGTAAATGGACTTTAAAAGACTTTGGACATTTATTTTTCATTTTGGTTTTGGTTTGTTACAAGCCCGGGCAAAATGGGCTGTTTACAGGGTGCATCTATTAACATAATGTCGTTATCTATTTACGACTCACTTAATATCGGTCATTTGAAAGAAATAAGTGTTAGCTTCCAATTGGAAAACATATCTATAATCTACCCAGAAGAGGTGTTGGAAGATGTTTTGGCTATAAAAATGTTATAATATATTTATTTATAAATGGTTATGGCTAAGAATTTTAAACATAACTTATTTATATGTTCATACTATATATTATGAAAATAATATGATTATAAAAAAGTGTTATAGTTTTTATTATAAATTTTTTAAAAAAAAGACTTCTAAAATTATGGTAAAATATTATGTTATAACAATTTTTACTACTAAACATAATCTAGAGAATTATAATGTAATCACAGCCTACAAGCCAAATACATCCAAGAAATTACTATTCTTTAGCCAAATACATCCAAGAAATTACTATTCTTTATAATTATAAGAAACTGTAATGACTACTATCATAATTATACTTTTATTCAATTACTTTGTATTGTCCAAACAAACTTTAACTAAATATATTTTACTTTTTAAAATATTATTGTTGAAAATTGAATGTAAAAGTAAAAAAAAAAACAAATTAATCAATTTTGTTCTGAATTTAAATTTTTCTTATGGCATGTATCTTTTAAAATAAGTAAAAAAAAATTAAGATAAATGATAATGTTATTTATGAAAAATGGTAAACTAAAACTTTTACTAAAATGTACCATAGTTTAATAAAATTTCATATCAATTAGATAAATAATATATAAAATGTAATTTAAGAAAACACTTTTAGAAAATGTAAATAAAGAAAGAAGTTTCAATAAATAAACATTTATGTGATGAAAAAATGAATTATAAATATGGAGGACTTAAGTTTATACTAGAAAAAGCGGAAGTATTTTGTAAGTGGAACAACATGGAAGGACGTCCGTGTTATTAAACCAATTTATTGTTTCCTTAATTTCATGTTGTATATAGTTTGTTTACGTATATAAATTTCCTTAAATTTATAATTGGTGACACATCACATGTTGTAAACTATTGGTAGAAGCCCTTGTCTCCATGATTGAGAACCATATATAATTCCAGTAGTGGACTCACCAAATGAGTTTACCGTCATTTCACATATATAACTTCTTTTAATTATTACTTCAAACAGTATTATCTTCCATCATCGATTAGGACACTGAATAAAATTTACCTTTTGTTTTTTTTCTTTAATTTAATGCTGCTAATATCTACGCTTTTATGATCAATCCCCACTTCTTGTTATCTTATTATTGAAACTTAACTTATACAATAGCATTTATCAATTTGTTATTTAAAGGATTGCCGGCAATGACAATTACATCATACATCCAATTGTTATTTAATTTTGGTTTAATTACAAGATTAAGATGTTAAAATTTTCCAAGTCAGTTTATGGATTTTCAATTCAGATTTACACTGATGTAAGTCTCACCATGCGTAAGGTTTGTTAATGTTGATACAAATTCATTAATCAAATAAAAGAAATTGTATTATACATTGAAATATTTGTTGCAAATTAAATAAGAAACATGAAGATGTTGAACCAGTCTACAGATTCCAGATGATGCTTCAGAAGCTCAATACCTTGATCTGTGACCCAGGACCTGGTCTAGTTTACATTAAGTCATCATATATGTCTCCTGTGCCAAAATCTTTTCCTGTTGCAATCTATTTGTAACTCAAAAGTACATGTATACTAAACGTGTTCAATACATTCATATCAAATACTTACCTGACATGTATCCAAACATATATTTAAAGCCATGTGACTTAAGTTCCAATTATGTACTTTTACATATATATATATATAACTATGTGACAGAAAATAGCGAGCTCATTATTTTGGCGAACTAAAAATATAAACAAGATTTAAAGAGTTTGCTTGCAAGTTATGTTTACAAAATATATTTTCTTTTTAGAATATTTAGCATTTATTAGCATAATATATTTGATACTTATTAGTATAAAAATCTTTATTATTTCTTTCTATATTTAAGATTCGTTTCTTGTTATAAATACTCATGTTACATTGTTTAAAATAGATGAGTGAAAAATAATAAAAAATGTTAGCATCTTGTTTTTTCTCTATAATTCTTTCTTCATTAGTATCGAAATTCCAACATAATCATAGTCAAATTTTGCTCGATAATCCTTATAGTTAAGCGCTTGTTGCAGAGGATGGTGCCTATAACTTCTCGAATTCAGATCTTGGTGGATATGATTTAAAAGAGATACAATTTCCTATTATTCTTGATTGGACAGTCGGGAATTTAAGTTGCAGTGAAGCGAAGGAGGATATGAGTAGCTTTGCATGCAAGGAGAATAGTAAGTGCATTGAATCGGAAAATAGTTCAGGGTATATCTGCAAGTGTTGTGATGGTTATGATGGGAATCCTTACCTCACTAATGGATGCCAAGGTAAATATATAAATTCTTCCTCGATGCTAAATATATAAATTCTTCCTCGATGCTACCATCTTGTTGATAAACGAGTGTAAAACATTACAGCCTTGCAACAGTACATGTTCTAAGTTTCCGGGCAGTTACAATTGTTCAAGTTCGGAGGGTTTGAAGGTGACGAAAGGAAAAATGGAACAGGCTGCAATCGTCCTATTCGTAAGCGATCTCCTGTCAATATTGCTCTAGGTTTGTATATGTATTTACTTTTATATCCTAACAATATTTTGGTATCACAAATTAAACGCACATTAATTTAATTGAGTCATGATAAAAATTTTATAAAATAAATTATATTATTTATATAAAAAAATAAATATACACATAAAAAGTGTAATAGAAGGGTAAAGGCTTATGTGAAAATTTTGATAGGGTAGAAAGATTTTTTTTTTTTTTTGCCCTTTTTACATCTTTACATTTAAAATTTTGATAGGGTATTATGGAAGCTTCTATAATGAGAGTCAAATTGTATTTTATTTTTTATTTAAAAAATAAAAAATTAATCTGTATAGTAAATTGGTCATTTTCATTTATTTTTATTGTTAAAAACACACATGACGTGTTATATGTACATTATCTTGATATATAGACTGGTTTTTAAAAATATAAATGGATGAAATTTTTTATAAGATAATTAATTTGCTCTTTAATCTAATGTATAAGGATTAATTTTCTTAATTTTTTTAATAGGGGAACAAAAAGTTGTTCGATTTTTAGTATAAAAATCTCTATAATACTTTTATCAAAACCCTAAATTTTAAGTATCCAGATTCATGCGTCACAAATGGATTTTGTCTCATTCTTTTTGATTTGGTCATTCTATTAAATATGTGGTATTCATTGTATTGAAACCAAAAAATATAAGCTTGTTTTCGACCCACACAAGAATAAATAGAGTTTTCTGAAAAAATCTATTAGTGGAGGAAGACCTCCTAAAGATAAGAACCATAGAAGTAAAGAGAGAGCCAAAAAAAAAATCTTTTGTATATAATCTCGAATAATACCAAATGTTATCAGTTTTGATATGTAGACCGAATAATGCCCAAAAATTCTTAAATTCATGGAAATGTAGAAGCGCCTATAATTTATCATGCTTGTATATCCATCATATGAGTCTCCATAAATACTAATTTAAATTTTGACATATTTAATCCAAGTGCTAATCATATATGTGATAGTTTGGTTTATAGGTTTTGGCATTGGCTTCTTTGCTCTCCTCTTGGGCGTAACATTGGTTGTTTTTTATGATAAGGCAAAGGCAGATTGTCAAATTAAGGCAAAAATATTTTCAGCAAAACGTTGACAATTTACTTCAACACCATCTTTCCCAACGTGAAGGGTGTGGCGAAAAGGTTAAAAGTATTTGCAGCTGAAGAACTGGAGAAGGCGACAAACAGTTACCATGAAAGTAGAATCTTAGGACAAGAAGGTCGGGACAGTTTACAAAGGAACATTGCCTGATGGTCGATTGGTTGCCATAAAGAAATCGAGGATTGGAGATCATACTTAAGTTGAACCCTTCATTAATGTGTTGAGAAGGTTAAATAGTTAGCTTGTTAGTTACAAATTAGTTTTATGAAAGTTAGTATGTTAGTTAGTTAGTTGAGTATATAAACATGTAATTACACACTCAATATGAAATGAATTCTTGATCATTTCAACATGGTATCAGAGGGAGATACAGAATTCATTGTTTTCTTTGAGGTTTGCCGTCGTTGATATGGTTGCCATTCCTAATCACTGCTGGTTGACGTTTTTTTTGGTGCCTTTTGCTACCTATTTTTTTCTAGTGGTTTTTTTTTTTTCAAGCCTCTTTAGTGCTTGTTTTTGTTTGGCCCAATATTCCGAATATTGGACTCGCTCTGGTGGTCCTTCTAGGGCACTTATTTTGCATCACAATTACGATTGGTTTTGTACTCGTCGTTCCCCACAAGTTATCGCATTGAGCTTTTTGAATCATGAGCGCAGACTCTGTTCTTGATTTCAGCCATCCGCTTTATATACACCCTTCCGATACTCCAGGTACTCTTCTTGTTTCTTATCAATTGACTGGTGTGGAAAATTACAACATTTGGAGTCGAACCATGAAGATTGCTTTGTTGGCTAAAAATAAGCTCGGATTCGTTGATGGTTCTTGTTCTAAAGAGTCGTTCTCAGAAGAATTAAGATCTCAATGGGAGAGATGCAATGCTATTGTTTTCTCATGGATATTGAACACGGTCAGTAAAGAACTTTCAGCAGGTATTGTTTTTGCGTCTAGTGCCGCAGTGGTCTGGGCTGATCTCCGGGAACGTTTTCATAAAATTGATGGCTCGCGAATTTTTTTCTTGCATCAGGAAATTGCCTCACAGGTTCAAGGCACGGCTTCTATTTCTACCTATTTCACTAAACTGCGATTACTCTGGGATGAGTATGCTGCACTTGTGCCCTCTTCTTCGTGTGGTGGTGTTGAGTCTCGGCAAAATATTGCACTTATTTCACAGCAGCATTTGTTTCAATTTCTTATGGGGTTGAACGATACATATAATATGGTGCGTAGTCAAATTTTGTTGATGAGTCCTTTGCCCTCAGTTAATCATGCCTACTCGATGCTTATGCAAGAAGAATCACAGAGACAACATATCTCCACCAATATTGGGGCTGATTCGATTTCGTTAGCTTCAGTTCAGATGGTAAAAAAGTGTTTCAATGGCACTTGTGATTATTGCAAGATTAAGGGGCATAAACGGGAAAATTGCTATAGGATAATTGGTTATCCTGCTGATTTTAAGTTCACCAAGAAACGGACAACAGATAGCTTAAAGTCGGTTGTAAATAATGCCTCTGCTATTACTTCTGCCACTGACAGTGGAGTGGTTGACCCTGTTAGTCCTCATCCGCAGGCACCGGCGTTTACACAGGATCAGTATCATCAACTTCTTGGTTTGTTGAACAAAGAACCTCCAATAACTGGAATCGAGACTGCTACCAGTATAGCAGGTATGATAGACATTGGTAGTAAATGGATTATTGATACTGGTGCTACTGACCATATACTGTCTGATCTTCAATTTTTAGAATCTCCTGTTGCATGTGCTTTAGACTCATTTCACGTTCGACTTCCAAATAGTTCTTTCGTTTCTGTTACTCATATTGGTTCTTGTACAGTTTTGCCTGATCTTAAACTTTCTAAAGTTCTTTATGTTCCAAATTTTCATTATAATCTACTTTCCATTTCTAAACTTACCACTGATCTCAATTGTGTTGTTTCCTTTTACCCTCAAATTTGTCTAATCCAGGATCTCTTCAGTGGAAAGATGCGGGGGATCGGTAGAGCACGAGGTGGTCTTTACATCCTGGACCAGTCTCGACAGACTCGTGTGGATTTGCATTCTTCTGTTGCAACTGTTGCTTCTGTTGATACTTTATTTCTTTGGCACGCCCGACTTGGCCATGCCTCGGTTTCAAGACTCAATAAGGTCCCTAACCTTCCTTGTAAAGTTTCTTCTACTGATAGTATTCATAAATGTCCTATTTGCCCTCTAGCTAAACAGACTAGGCTTCCGTTTCCTGTTCATTTGTCTCGTGTTAATCAAGTTTTTTCGCTTATACATATTGATCTCTGGGGACCATATAGAATTTCTACTCATAGTGGTCATAGGTTTTTCTTAACAATTGTTGATGATTTTACAAGAATGACATGGGTATACTTGTTATGCCAAAAGAGTGATGCGATTATATATCTAAAACAATTTTTTGT
Organism: Gossypium bickii; assembly: GCA_025503065.1. Classification (NCBI taxonomy): domain Eukaryota; kingdom Viridiplantae; phylum Streptophyta; class Magnoliopsida; order Malvales; family Malvaceae; genus Gossypium; species Gossypium bickii. Next base: position 18,356,633 of record CP106710.1, on the reverse strand, counting down.
TCTTGTAAAGACTCAATTTTCCTCTTGCATTAAAATTGTTTGTAGTGATAATGGGTATGAGTTCTTCAATTCTGAATGCAAAGATTATTTTTCTATGCTTGGTGTTATTCATCAAAGTTCTTGTGTTCACACTCCGTAACAAAATGGAGTTGCTGAACGTAAACATCGTCACTTACTCGAAGTCGCTCGTTCACTCAAATTTCAGTCTCACATGCCCAGTAAATTTTGGGGTGAATGTGTGTTAACTGCTTGTTTTCTAATAAATCGTCTACCTACTCCTCTTTTAGATTGGAAATGTCCTTTTGAACTCTTATATAATACACCTCCAGATTTTTCTCATTTAAAGGTTTTTGGTCGCCTCGCTTATGCTACTACACCCAATTATCATGATAAGTTCTCACCTAAAGCTATTCCATCTGTGTTTATGGGTTATTCTCTTGTCCAAAAGGGATTCTTGTTGTTCAATCTTGAAACCAAAACCTTCTTTGTTAACCGTGATGTTGTTTTTCATGAAACAATTTTTCCTTTTGCTTTTCCTACTAAACATTTTTTATCCTTTCCCATTACTGATAACTCTACCTTCCTTCATATGGAACCATTGCCTTCTGTTCAAATACCTTCCTCGTCTCCTGTACCTATACCTTTTTCTTCTCCATTACCCTCTCCACCCGCTCCTGCCCCTTTGCGCCGCACCACACGGTCTGTCCAGCCACCAGCTTGGATGAGGGACTACGTCTGTTCACACCACTCTTCAGCTTCTTGTGCCACTGGTTTGTTTCCTATTTCTCAAGTTTATTCTTCTTTACATTTGCCTATTCAAACTCAGATGTTTGCAGCTCATATTTCTTCCTTAGTTGAACCTCGTACTTATGCTGAGGCCTTATCGGATTCGAGATGGGTCGAGGCTATGCAACAAGAGATTCTGGCTTTGGAGACCAATGGTACGTGGGAGATTGTTCCTTTACCTGCTGGTGTAGTTCCTATTGGTTGCAAGTGGGTCTATAAAATCAAATTTAAGTCCGATGGTTCCGTAGAACGCTTCAAGGCCCGGTTGGTTGGGAAGGGGTATAATCAAAAGGCTGGTATTGACTTTCAGGAAACGTTTTCTCCTGTGGTTAAACATGTTACTGTTCGGACCATCATTAGCTTGGCCGCCATTCATGATTGGCCTCATTTTCAAATGGATGTGTATAATGCTTTTTTGCAGGGTGATTTGTGTGAGGAAGTCTATATGCAACTTCCGGATGGTTTTCGCAGCCAGGGGGAGTCTCGGGTATGTCGTCTGTGTAAGTCATTATATGGTCTGAAACAGGCATCTCGACAGTGGAATTTAAAGCTTACTGAGGCTTTAATACAAAGGGGTTACTTGTAAAGTAAACATGACTATTCCCTGTTTACAAAGAGGAGCGGGAATGACATAGTCATCTTACTCATTTATGTTGATGATTTGTTAATTACAGGGAGTAATATTACTATGATAAATGAACTGAAACAGCTTTTGAACCAAAGTTTCAGGATGAAAGACTTAGGTGTGTTAAAGTATTTTCTTGGCATAGAAGTGATGCGATCGAAAGAAGGAATTGTATTGAATCAACGAAAATATGCTTTGGAATTGATAGCTGATCTGGGACTAGGGGAGGCAAAAACAGCATCTACACCTCTAGAACAGAATCAGAAGTTTACTTCAGTTGAGTATGATGAATCAGTAGGTAATGAGGTTGATGGCGATGGGTTAGTTGAGGACATTACAGTATACCAACGACTCTTGGGGAGATTGCTATACTTAACCAATACTCGGCCGGACATTACGTTTGCAGTTCAACATCTGAGTCAATTTATGCATAAGCCTAAAAAATCGCATTTGGAGGCTGCTTTTCGAGTGGTACGCTATATAAGGAAAAATTCGGGCCAAGGAATTTTGTTATCTGCAGCCAGCAAACAGCAGCTTATTGTCTTTTGTGATTCTGATTGGGCCTCCTGTCCTATGTCTAGACGTTCCGTTACTGGTTTTTGTATTCAGCTTGGAGAATCTCTTGTTTCATGGAAGTCAAAAAAGCAAAATACTGTTTCTCAATCGTCAGCAGAAGCTGAGTATAGAAGTATGGCAGCAGCAGTAGCAGAGGTTATCTGGTTGAGTGGTTTGCTAAAAGAAATCGGGTTTAGTCAATTCGACAAGTCCATACTTTTTCAGATAGTAAAGCAGCTTTGCAAATTGCGGCTAATCCTGTTTTCCATGAACGAACTAAGCATATAGAAATTGATTGTCATTTTGTGCGAGATAAAATCAGAGAAGGTTTGATTCAGATGCAGCATGTTGGAACAACTGAGCAACCTGCTGACTTGATGACAAAAGCTTTAGGGATAAAACAGCATGAGTACTTAGTATCCAAGTTGAGTGTTAGAGACATATATCAACCCTCAACTTGAGGGGGAGTGTTGAGAAGGTTAAATAGTTAGCTTGTTAGTTACAGATTAGTTTTATGAAAGTTAGTATGTTAGTTAGTTAGTTGAGTATATAAACATGTAATTACACACTCAATATGAAATGAATTCTTGATCATTTCAACATAATGAAATAACTGTGCTTTACCAAATCAACCACAGGAATGTTGTCAAACTCTTAGGATGTTGTTTGGAGACACCAGTTCCTTTGTTGGTTTATGAATATCTAACTAATGGAACCCTTTCGATCACCTGCACAATGCTACAGATGACTCGTTTCTTCCACTGGAAGCTCGTTTGAGGATAGCCATCGAGACGGCGGAAGCCCTTTCTTATCTGCATTCTGCTGCTTCTGTTCCGATCATTCATCGAGATATCAAGTTGTCTAACATACCGTTGGATGACAATTACAACGACAAAGTTTCTGATTTTGGAGCTTCAGGATTGGTCCCGTCTAATCAGGCACAGATAACTACAATTGTACAAGGAACTTTCGGTTATTTGCATCCTGAATACATGTATACAGGTCAACTGAAAGAGAGATGTTTATAGCTTCGGGGTTGTTCTTATCGAGTTACTTACAGCACATAAGGTGGTTTTTTTGAAAGATCAGAAGAAAACAAAGTTTTGTCTGTTCACTTTGTTTCTTCGATGAAAGAAAATCGATTGCTCGAAATTATCAATTCGAAGGTGTTGAATGATGGAAACGTGAATCATCTTAAAGAAGTAGCTTCGTTAGCTAGGAGATATGTGAGAATGAAGGGAGAGGAAAGGCCAAGTATGAAGGAAGTAGCCCATGAATTAGCAGGACTGCAAGCAATCAATCATCCTTGGGGTAATAGTAATTCACAGGCAGAAGAAGCAGAGTATTTGCTTGGTGAATTGAGCAACACTTATGCCGATGGTGCAACCAGCAGCTCGCTGGGGTACGATAGCATAAATAATTGAGTCACGTTTGAACTTGAAGGTGAACGATGACAGCATACGATAATGTCCTTTTTATCTAATATCTTTCTTCTTCTTTTTTTCCTTTACCATTAGATGTCAAGTTGTGAATGTCATACGATAATCATCAATGTCTGAAAACATTTAAAGTATCGTCGAAATGAAAAGAAACTATATTTGGAAGCTTGGTACATGATAATGATGTGGTAGAAATCATCCTACTTAGCATACACAGAAGGAAAAAATTTTCCCTTTTCTTAGCTAAGTATGAGTAAATTATATCATGGAAATGCTCCAGATAAGTATTACAGTAAGAACAAAAAATTTACTTTTAGCTGTAAAAAATTTATTTATCCTGCATGATATGAAGGCTAAGTTAATGAATCTAAATCAGTGGATGTATTAGTTATAAAGCGAATTCATCCTCGTTCTTCAATCTACACAGTTAACTCACTATATACCTTTAAGGCCAAGTCGAACAAATCTACTTGAATATGTGATCTGGTCCACGAGCACTATGATACATTTAAATTGCAGAAGATTAGTTGCCAAAACTCTGTGTGCTCAGTTCGGATCGGCGCAGTCTCAAGTTGAAAACTTGAGCTCTTCAATGGCGACTAGACCTTGCCGTCGGATGAAGGAAGGCTTATATCGGTTTTAACTGCTTTCGGTGTTGATGTTGTTACGGAATTGGTACCTTTAGAGGGAGATGAGGATGGAGTTGGGAACTTCTTGGGAAGCATTTGTTCCCAGTATTCCTTAGGCAATCTTGATGATTCTGAGAGAACAATGAAAGCAAGAAGAGTGAAGAGCAAGCACTTATGCCTCCAAGAAACTAACATGTTTGATTGTTGTTTTTGATGTCTGATGATGATCAGGAGATGCCTGGAGAGCTCCACTTAACTTTCAAACATGGTTTTAGAAGGTGTGTTGCAGCAGACATGTTGAGTAATCTATGGAGACTGCCAACTTGTCTGTAAGAGAAAAAACATGTCAGTGGCAGACAATGGGGGAATTTGATATTACAGAAACTTTTAAGCGGCTCATGTTTGTTGCTCACATTGTCTAATAGGAAGTAGAATCTGAGATTGTTGAGTGAGGAATTTAAGGGATTTATATATTGATCTGGGACCAGACATTAGCTGGGTCTTTGATTTATTTTAATGTTTGATCTTTCCTGGTCTGGTAACAAATCTTTGTTGTCAGAGCTGCTCTAGTGCTGTAATCAGTAATGTCACTTTGACAATAAAATACCACTAAAGTAAATATAGTTATGCTAATTTTAATACCATACGTTTTCACATGGTATACCATGCATGATGTCTTCATGTTATCATGCATGCACATATATACATTTAGTGCATAATATATGAACGCATGAATGCATATTCTTTATATAAACTGATCCCATGAAGTATTTGATATAGTAAAAGAATTTGCCTATAAAGTCCTCTCAGCCTAAAATATAGGGTTGGGAAGAACCTTACCTAAACTATAGCATTATTATTCTTGAATTTCAATCATGCAAACATGAGGATAGTGCCCTTTTTTTTTTATTAATTTTGTTTTCTAATATCAACTTTAGAGAAAAAAGGGTTAAGAAGATGAGAAAAGTGAGTTCAAAAGAAGCATCTTAGACTCTTTTGTATGCTACTTTACCAACATTAAGACAATTTTACAATAATTTTTTGTGGTTTGAGCACTGGTGGTCTGTGGTCTTAAGTGAGATGTGGATATATTTTATGACAAAACCAGTTGTTTTTAAGCAACCCAAAGACTTAAAACTTATACCTAAGTAGTCCTTTAAGGACAATCAAAGGTCCAACGAAGAGCAACTTGGCATATTTCAATCATGTCCTTAACAAAAGGGACATGGGTGGGTTGCTTTGAATCGAAATTTAAACCTCTTTATTGTTGCTATAAACTAGATTATTGGTGAAGTAAGAATGTCGGGTGAAAGGAAAAAAATATATTATTAAATTGGAGGCAAATAATGAAAATTCAATTAGAGGCTTCAATGATAATTTATTTAAAGTTTCATTCCTCCTCATCACTTAATTATTTGGAGTGGAAAAAAGTTATGAATATATACTTTTATAAGAAAACGTTTTAATATATGAATATGTGATTAATTGTGTTTTTAATTGATAATATCAGTTTTGGAATACTTAATGACCAAAAAAAGTTTTAATTGATTCGGTACGTTAGTTTATTTTTTATTTACGAGAAGAGTACGGTTATGAATTATTTGAGCTAAAATTGAATTATAAATTTTTAAAGGATTTAAAAATAATAATTTTATCATTATATTAATTTACAATTTCATACTTTTGAGTCCAAAGTCTTAAGGACTTACTCAACATCCTTTGATTCTAAGCCTACTAAAATCAAATAATGTTTTGTGTAAACTAGATATATTCAAGGGTTAACTTCACCCAAACATTAAGACCGGTTTTAAATACAAGAGAGTTTAGATAAAAATACAAGATTTAAAAATGAATTTAGGCAATAATCAAGATTTGCTTCTTATCAAGCTGGGCCTTGAATAGGTTTTTCTTAAACGGACTTAACTAATATACTTATTTGTATATATTTTAAAATAACAATTATATTTATTATATATTTTAATAAATCCATTAATCTGATCAACTAAAGGCATGACAATATCTTGTAATAAAAAGATACAACATACTTGTTCTGTTCCTTCTTATGTTGAGTTAGCTTTAGGGTTCATATCTAGTTGAAAAGGCACTGGATTTTGATAAGCCTGTTTGCAACTTTGAATATTTGAAGAAATGATAGCATATCCTGCAAGTTCTCAAAATGCAAATTATAGAATATGACTGAAGGTAATATATATTTTTTGACCTCTGTGAAAGCTGTATTCTTTTTAATTAAGCTTATACTTTTAACCAGTACGAAACTAATTCGACTCAGTCCACAAACATATCTAAGTATATAAATATAACTATAAAAAGATGTAAAACTTGTCTAAATAAATGCTTCTTTTGCATAAACACATCTATCCAAATTAAATATAGGTATTGGAGCAAACATAATTATTCAAATACAACTCTTAATAAAAAATTGTATTGTGACCTTCTCATCATCATATGCAAGCCATGTGATTTACTATTTTGAAAATTATCCAACATCATTGTTGTTTGAATCTTGTTTCACCAATTATGGTTAGAGAAATTAGGTTTTTTCCCCATCTTTGATCTAATCATAATGAGCTCAATTTTACAGAAAGACTGGCTGCATGAGCAAAATGGGTAATTTACGGCTTGTGATAAAGAAAAGCCTGTCATTTTGGTTGTACGTTTGGAATTACCTATGTGTACATGAGTGAAAGAAAGGTTTTAGAAAAACAAAAAGGGGGTATGAGAAATGCTAGAATATTGAACATACGAAAGGCAAGCATGATCTGATAATATCATGTCAGTTTGAGATCAGTACCAAATGATATTGTTTGGTTGAGCAGTGGTAATGCATGCCTGCTCGCCTTCCAATACAAAAGATTTGCCCATATCTTCCTCGGAAGTTCGCTTGTTAAAAGCCCCATTAAGGACTAAGGGTTGTCCATGATCATGCAAGCTACATCGTTCAACGTTACTCAACTATCTACTTGGATTCAACTTTATTTATTTACTTACTTTTAAAAGATTATATAAATGTGTTTTAAGTTCATAGGATTTATAATCTTTTTATTTTCAGTTTACTTATTATTCTTACACAAGAAAAATAGTTACTAAATGATTGAATTAGTTTTTATAAGTGAGACATAACTGATGTATGATTATATGTTTGAATATTTTTTTTAAAAAGAAATAAATAAATGGAAAATGTTTTATTTAGATAATGTAATTTTTGGCCCTTGAATTTGGAAAGGAGGTTCACATTGACTTTTGAACTTTTTTTTATCTATTTTAACCTCTGAACTTGAAAATCGTTATTCACCTAGTTTGTTAATGACCATGAAAAAAGAGGATAATATAACATTTGGCCTCTGAACTTAATAAGTAAGTTTACTTCAATACCTATACTTTTTTTTGGTTCATTTTGAACTTGTCAACTTGGTCCATTTTGATCCCTGAACTTGAAAAATCTAGAAATTTGATGATGGTGGCACTCTCAGTTTGAAAAATAAAAATTTTTTAAATGATGATGCGGTACAAACTCAGAATGTCATACTCAATGTTTTAATAATCAAACCCATGGTTGAACAGGTTAGATTACCATATCTTTATTCAACCAGTTAGACTGTCAGACCAACAATAATTAAATAAATAATAAAAATTCATAAAATCCTAAAAAGAAGTAATAAAAAAATATAAAAGTGATTTTACTTAGACTTTTTAGATTGTTATGACTTTTTTAATTATTGTTGGTCTAATTGTCGAACTGATCTAATTGGTTGAATCGAGCATTGGTGGTTTAACTTGTTCAACCATTGATTTGGTTATTAAAATACTAAATATGACACTCTAATATTGTACCATATCATCATTTAAAAACTTTTGATCTTTCAAGTGATGATGTGGCACAATCTCAAAGTGTAACACCATCAAACTTTTAGAATCTTCAAGTTCAATGATCAAATTGGATCTAGTTGTCAAGTTAAAAATGTACCAAAAAAAGTACAAGTACCAAAGTGAACCTAGTTGTCAAGTTTAGGGGCCAATAAGAACATACTTGCCAAGTTCAGGAGCCAATGTGAACATATTTGTCAAGATCAGGGGCCAAAAATTACATTATTCCCCTTTTTTCATGATCATTAATAGAATAGGCTTCAATAATAACGATTTTCAAGTTCTGAGGTCAGAATGGATCAAAAAAAGTTTAGGGGCCCATGTGGACATACTTCTCAAGTTCAGGGGCCAATCTATATAAAAGTAAGAGTTTGAAAAAACTTTTGAACTAATTAGAATACCGTTTATTATTAATTATATTACTAAATTGACATTAAAATAATAATTTATTAGTATATTATGTGATAATAAAAAATAATATTAATTGAATATTAATTGATATGATAGTATATTAATGTGAAATTCATTTATAAATTTATAAAATCATTGAATATTTATTGAATAATTTAAAAATAAAAAATGTAAGTTTTTAATTAAATAAATATTATTTTATTTTAAATATAATTTTAAAATCAATTTCTTATAATTAATAAAATTAGATGCCTGAGATTAACCTTGTATATGTAAAAATAATATAAATAATCTAATCTCTAATATATAAATTTATAACTTAAAAGAAAATAAATACATTTTATACTTAAATTAAACATTATTTGTTTATATATACTAATTGCACTAATTAAATCTGCTCAATTCAACCCAAATCCCAATTTGACAAATAGTATGACTCATGTCTATTTGAGAAATCAAGATAAAGAAAACTAGTCAATTAAGAATTTGTATTTTATATTATCTATATTTCTCAATGTAACGCCCTGATTTATTTAAATTTGTTTTTGTGAACCTTATTATAAATATGTATTTACTTCAATGGTTAAGTGTTCTGATTATGTGTTTGAGGTCTTAGGTTCAAGTTTCACTTTTGGAAATTCTACTATTTTTTATCCTAGCCTTATCCCTTTTAGGTGGGCTTATGTTATATTTTCGGTAGCAGAATGAGCTTGTTGGTTTAAGTGGTAAGGTGTTAGCTTGCCTTTGGGTCTTGTGTTCAATTCCCTATGTGAGTGAAGGATGTTATTTTTGCTTTTGTGAGTGTGTGTTGGTTGCGTAGTAGAAGTTTGGTGGAATTAAAACTCTGTGGGAGTGGATGAGTGAGTGGGTCGATTTTGGGGGTTTAGTGGTTAGTTGGAGTTTGTTTGAATTTGATATAATGGCTTAATTTGAGGGATTGAGGGGATATTGTGTTGGGGGCTTTTTATTTTATTTTATTTTTATTTAATTTTAATTTTACTTTCTTTTTCCAAAAACTTCCCTTCCTAGTTTCACGTTTCACTTCTCATCTCCCATATTGCTTTCTTTCTTTTTTTCCCTTCTCCCTTTTTTGTTTAGTCAAACGGCAGCATCGATAGTTCATTAATTTTGTTTCTTCGTTCAAGCTCTTGAGATTGTTCGTTTTGCAGTCGATGTGTTTTGTAAGTAGCTTCTTACTATTTACGTTTCGTTTCAGAGATTTTCTGTTATGGGAATTTGATTTCAATTACTCGAATGTTGGTTTAATCGTTAGTTTTGACTAACTGTTTAGGAGGATCACAATAGGCGTTTAATCATTCGACGAATTAGGTGTTAGGAAGCGTTGATTCGTCTAAAGTGAGCTCTTCAGTGAATTGGGGTTTTAGTTCTATAAATCATTTTGATTATTAACTCAATATTTTCAATCGATGTTTTAGATTCTGGTTATCTGGTGGGAGCTTTTACATCAAAATCGAGCCAGGTGTGTAACGAAAATGAGAGAAAATGATGATCGTCGAAAGCCAAAAATCTGGCATGCCGATGCCACACGGGAGTGTGCCCGGCCATGTGGTCGTACACGGCCATGTGACGGCTATGTATGTGTAGTCGTGTAGGTCACACGGCCTAGGCCAATTTGGGCATGTGGGTCATGGGCCAGGCCGTGTGGGCCATACAGGCAGGGACAATTTGGGCGTGTGGGCCACACGGGCAAGGCTAATTTGGGCGTGTATGCCACACAGGCATGTGGGCCCAAATTTCTAAATTTTTGCCTGGAGTTGTACACGTCATTCCAATCGACTATGGGCTTTCCGTGGCATCAGTATGGGCTTAGATAAGCCTTAAAGCATGAGGTTTGATAAACTGTTTATATAGTATTTAGCATAAGCAATACCTAAATGTAGGTTATGTAATGATAAATGTGTGATTTGCTATGTATATGCAAATCTGTTATCTGTTATACGAGCATATTAGATATGATAATTCTGACATTTAGCATCTGGTAATTTTGTTTTATCTGATATTTTGTTGTATCTGATTGTGGGGCGGGATATGTGATATATAGAGGAAGTATTCTATGAGGCATTAAATCGTCGTTACACTGGCAGCATGATTGCGATTATTCTGTTAAGTGTCATATGGACACTACGTAGTGTGTAGGGCTAGATGGGTATTTTATACCCCACGTGGTGTGTTGGGATGGTCGGAGTTGGTGTGTAGAGGATGGGGGTAGGACTATGCATATCTGTATCTGTACGATTCTGTTGATGATCTGATTTTGTAAAGGATTCATGTTTGCATCTGCTTGGTTATGCCATAAAATCTGAACTTATGTTTCCGTAAAGTTGCACACTGAGTTTTCTTAAAACTCACTTTCTGTCTATCTGTTCTATTCAGGTAACCCTCAGACTTAGGCGGGTCGGTGCGACAGAGGCTTAGATGTGACCACTTGTCCGTAAATTTTATTTACTTTAAAAGTCTACTTAATTTTCTAGTTTTTGAGAGCTTTGTAAATTTGAGACTCTTTGGACATTTGGATTTTATTTTTGAATTTGAATTTGATTTGAATTTTTTGCGACGTTCGACAAAACAATTACAAAAACAATCGTTTTATGCGACCAAACGTTTTCGAGAAAATAAACTCGATTTTCAAAAAAATATAATGATTTTGAAACTTCCGCTGCAAATTAATATTTTACTTTAAAGGGCAAACAATCAATGGTTTCATTAATGAGTATAATAATATGTTTTTAAATAAGTGGACTCTTTTAATAACAAATTATACGAGGTTTTTAACATGATAAGATTGGATCGTAACATTCCCAGATTCGGCCTTAACGTCTAGGCCGAATTTGGGGTGTTACACTCAATTTTTTAAATCTATAAAATCAATAATATAATACAATATAAAAAATAAAAAATTATAATCTTTCTAATAAATCTTGAATATAAAATTACATTGATAATAAATTATTAATATAAAATAATTATTATTAACTTAATAGTTATTACACTGTAGATGATATTAATTTATACTTATTATTTTAGATTAATTATCATCTAATTAGTGTTATATTTATATACCAATTAAAACTAATATTTAGCTCTATAAATATATGTATTAGTAGGGCATTTTCATTCAAAATAACATCTAAGAATTATGAAAAAAAATCATATTTTCTAAAAAAAAAAAAAATTATATTTTAGCATTTGTCGAAACCATTTTTATAAGTTTTGAAAAAACGGGAATCGACTTTAAAACGAAAATGGAGTCGCCACCAATCTCTTTTTACTTAGGTGTGATTGGATCACTTTATAAAATATTTTATTTCAAAACATTGATTTTTGGTCCACAAAATACCAGAAAACAGGTTCGGGAGTCGGTTACGTACGAGGAAGGGTTAGCACCCCCGTAACGCCCAAAAATTGGTACCTAATTGATTAATTAATGCCCTTGTGTCGAGAATTTGAAAAAGATATGGGAATATGATTTCTTTAAAATTTTGAACAATTTGAGTTGAAATTGGAGATTCCTTTGTTCCGAAAGCATACAAAGATCACATCCAGCACGTTAGGACATGATGTTTTAAACTCTCGTAGCCAATATCATCTCATGATTTACAAAATTCGTTAAAAGGATATTTAGTTATTTAGTCAAATGGAAAATCGCAACCCAGCACGTTAGGGCACTATTTCCCAAATTTCTAAACACAAAACATTGCCTTATTTAAGAAAAAACTTTTGGATAAAATGTAGTAATTAAACAATTAATGAATAATAAGGTAAATAATATACTCAAAACAATTAACGAATATTATAACAATTTTTTTAAAAAAATAAAAAAGTATAAAAATGATATGGATAAATAAAAAAAAGTTAAAAAAAACGCATAAGTCAACCTAATTCCCGCAATATGAGAATTCAACGAAATTCCTCCACCAAAATCTAACTCGAACGGAAGCAACTCAAAAAGAAACGAAGATGAGCGAAGAACAAAATAAGAACAAGCCACAAAAAATAAGAACGCAAGAGGGAGAGAAATTTGAGTGAATGCTCTCAAGAATTCTTATTGCTTTCAAACTCAAGTCCTTTACAATGAAAGGAGAGGCTTCTATTTATAGTTGAGCCTCCCCAAATCCAACGGTACAGATCAATTGCATCAACGGCTAAGATTAAAAAGGTATCTACAAATTAAATCTCTAAGATTACAAAATCATATATTTTAATATTACATACCATATCTTCTAAGATTGCATATCATATCTAAGATTGCATAACATAACTTCTAGGACTGCATATCATATCTAAGATTTGCATATCATATCTAAGATTTGCATATCATATCTAGGATTGCATACCATATCTTCTAGGATTGCATATCATATTTAAGATTTGCATATCATATCTAAGATTGCATATCCTTGAAGATTGTACTTCCATATACGTCAAGCTTGTAGATAGACCTTCAATCTTTTTAAGTAATGGGTCATTCTGATCGAGCCAAATGATATATTTTGGACTGGACTTGGACTTTTTTACTATTTGGGGTTTATTATTTTTATGTATGGGCTCGGGCTAAATTGGCCTATTACAGCATTATTTAATATATTTTGTTCCCATCACCAAAAGAAAATATGATTTTCATTATTATTTGAGATACTTATTTATTACTATTTGATATTCAATAGTTTTACTATTATTTGATTTTAATAATATTTACATTATTGTGAATGTTGTTTATCATTGTGTTATGAAATATTGTATCAAAGGTAATGAAATATTAAAGTAATAATTCTTTAAAGGTGAAATTTTATTCATATTTGAATGACAAGTTGTTTTATTTATTTTATTCTATCAATTATTTTCAAAATTAATAGACTTTTATTGTAAATTAGACTAATTTTCATTTAATTATCAATTTTTATTTTTAATTAATTTTAAAAAATAAACATATAAAACCACGTGCAATGCACGTCACATGAGATACTAGATTTAAATGTAAGAAACCTAAAAACTTACGGTTATTTTTTTTTCTAATATACTAGAAAAGTCCTTAAACAATTATACATTCTTTAAATAAGCCTTTATATTATTTTTGTAGTTAAATAAATCCTACACTATAATTTTTACCCTTGGCAGTCCTTAATTTTAATATTAAAGTAAAATATTTTGAATTTTTAAATTAATTTACATTTTATGCTAATGTGAATTTGATGAGAATAATTTATATAAAGTAAAACAAAATAATATTTTAAATCTTCTTAAAAGTTCTCACATACATAACAGTTTTAATCACTCTTTTGAAAATTTTGATTACTCTTTTAAATTTTATATCGATGTTAAATATGTATAGAATTTTTATTGCACCAATAATGAATTAAGATAATAACCTGAAATTTAAAATAAATTTACATTAAGGGAAAATATTTAGTAAATTGTCAGTGAAGTTTTTAGATTCCACAAGCAGTGTTAATAAGTTGATAAATGTTTTATAATAGTATACTAAAATATTAAAAAAAATTGATATTTACAAAAAGAAATATATTAATTTTTTAATACTGCTTGTAGAATTTAAAAAAAAAAGTGCATTGTTAGTTATAACATGTTAATTTGCATGATTTCTTTTGTTTAATTCGGTTTATTTCTGAATCAATCCCCGCTAATTTAGTATTCTTATGATTTAAATTTTGTCAGGGATGCAATTGATCAAAAGTAAGCTAAAAAGGGCCAAATTGAAAGAAAATCATGGAAATGGGGCCAAATCAAAAAGATGAAGGAAGCCAAGGACACATCAAATAATTTGACTTTGTAAAAAGCCAAAAATAGAAAATCCTATTTTAGTTTATTTTATTTTTATTTTATTTTATTTTATTATTTTAGATTTTATATTAAATTAAATTAGGCTATTTTTAATAAACCCCATGTATATAAATAGGGGTTTTTTGTTCTTAGAAAATCATCAATCAAATAGCTCTTTTCCTATTTCTATTTAGAGTTGAATTATCTTCTTTGTCTTTTTCTACTTCAATTAGGAGTGGAATTACTCTTTTTCTTTTCAAGTTAGCTCAAGCATTCTGCCAATTTCAAATTCAATTGTTAGCTTTTCCAAAATTGGTTTAATTACCTTTCAAGCCCCTTTTTCTTTCCAAATTCCATCATCCTTTACACAAACCCAAATCACATTCCACAACCTTCAAGCATGATTAAATTCATGCCACACTAAACCCCTTTCAGCTTTAAGTCGGTGTTAACCCAGTCAAAGACCCGTGAGTTACGACTCGAGCTATTTAACTCCTACTTTTCAATATTTATTATTTCTCCGGATTAAGAGTATGACTTCGTCAACTCACAAAGTCAAATCAACACTAAGTCAAAAAAGACGTCGTTTGAGTTAGTGTGGCTAGACGTACAGTTAGGATATCGAAAGGATTGATTGTCTAATCGGTTTTCTGTGAACACATTGGCGTGCCAAGTAGGGATTGCTGTTTGGTTCCGTCAAGGGAAGTAGTAACCAGATTTAAATGTCCCACGCACTTGAGGGCATTGGTTCGAGCTAGGCTTTTCTAGAACGCAAAGCTGCCGGAGTTCTAAATCACGAACGTTTCGTAGGCTATTCGATCGGTAAGAGTTAGTTATAGGACGTTTCGTAACTAATTTACACAAGGAAGAGTTGGTGCCCGGGGCGTCCTTGGTAGCTATAACTAGCTTATTGGAAAAGAGGAGTTCATCTAATTTCGAGGATCGGTTCAAAGACGGAAAAACCCGTGCTTAAGGCTAAGCTAAATTTAATTGATTTTTCTTCAGATTACTTCATTGTTTTTTTTATTTCATCTTTTACTTTTTACGTTTTTTTTCCCTTTGTTTATTTCAGGTTTCATATTTTATTCCCCCCCCGAACTTCGCGGGCACGACAACTGCCAGACATAAATCTGGTTGAGATAGAAACAATTTCCAGTAAACCCAGTCTTTGTGGGATCAGCCCTACTCCCTATATTGCTTAAATTTGCAAATTAGGTGTAGAATTATATTGGTGGAATCGACAGCCATCAGTCAGTGTATCAAATACTAACCATTAAGTACTTGTTTAAATAAAATGTAGTAGTTTAAGGATATTTTCTAATAATTCGGCCAACAAAGCCATTCCATTAACAAAATAGGGATAGCACAAGCTAGGGTTGAACAAAAAAGTCGACCAAACTGAAAATTGACCGGAACTGAAGTATTTGGATAGTTTTGGGATGCAAATTTAAAAATTGCAGTTATCCGAAACCAAACCAATTTTTTTTATTTAATATATAATTACTTTTAATTTTTTTAATATAAAACTAAATATTTTATATTTAAAATAGTAAAAATAATTCTTGAAAATTATTGTTTTGTAGAAATAGTTATGAAAAAAACTTTAAAATTTCGTTAAAAAATATTCAAAAGCTATAAAACAAAGTTCATTCTATCAAAATAAGTCTAAAAAATCAAAACAAAAAGCTGATATAAAAAAATCGAGAACCAAAACCAAGCTTAATTATGACCATTCAAACAATTTTTTAAATTTTAAAAAATTCGATCCAGCCAAACCTATATGACTAATGCAAGGCTATGAATCTCAAGCCCAAGCCGTAAATCATCAAGATTTGAAGGCCGGAATGAGTAAGAGAACCAGCTTACCAGCCCGGGCTACATAACTAAAATCAGCAGAATCAAAACAACCCAATCTCCATGCAAATAACTTAATTATCAGAACCATATTGCATAAGTTGGTAAAGACCCTAAAAATTTCTCACTGTGTCTTAATAGTTGAGTTTTGCTTTAACTAGCCACTGGTGTAATGGTAGATACAGGGATCTTAATTTGGCGGGTGGGTGTGGGGTGCTCCCTTCATCCATATCTATCCTAGTCAAGAATTTTTAACCCGACTCCTCGCCTTGCGAACCGCTATGGGTACAAAATTCAAAATCATCCCCACTTCAAGACCTGCAAGGCTAAAACAATCTCCGCCTTACTACCCACGGGGGTCTTTAGATCTACCTAGTTCTCGCTATACTCGCCCCGCGACCCACTTCATGCAATACATTTATAAGTATCAATTAAATAAATATAAACTAATTTTTTAATGAAAAAAGTATGAAGTACATGTCCTCCAAACTTCCATCACATATGTGACATTATTCCAATTGTCACCATTAAAAAAAATAAGTCGCCGCGACCCTTTAATTGATAAATAAAATATAACTTCAACACGAGTTTAAAAAATTTTAAAAATAAAATCCTTATATAACATCCAAATACAAGTAATGTTTCAAATACATCATAAATGTCTTCAAATGTAATACAAGTGCAAAAATTAAATACTATTAAATTAATAAAATATTATTAAGATAATTATTAAATTAAATTTTTATAAAGGTTTATTTTTTAAATATGTTTATGGGTGGAGCGGGTGGGGATGAGGCGGGTACAAGGTCATTCCACACCTACCCCACCACCCACTTTTGTCCCCATCCCCGCCCCATGACTCGCAAAACCTGTACCGATCCCCACCCAATTGGATGCGAAGTGGGACGGGATCCACCGAACCCACCCCTCTAACATCCCTAGGTAAATAGCTTTCATTTCTTAAGTCCTTGTTAAACACCATGTCCATGGTTTAAACTTGGACAACCCCTTTCTTTACCAATTATATATAATAATAATAAAAAGAGTAAATTTATGTGATTATTATGATATTTTTATAACTTAAAATTGTGTGCTTGATGTTATAATTTAAATAATAGAAGACTTGTAAACTACTGTTAAATAAAGGAAGTAGCGGCAAATGATAGAAAATTTATTGAAGAATGCATTTTTAGTGAAGCTTTTATTAGGATGTCATAATTTTCTATGCCAAAGCAATACCCCCTCTTGAGATCCTTCACAAAGAAATCAAAGGGAAAAAATGAATAGAGTTCAGATTGTCTTTGCAAAATTGGAAAGCATATATGAAATGACATGACCACTCTGATTAATCAGAATCCTCAGTGCCATTATAGTCTTGTGAACACTGAAGACTTTAGTTAATCAATTAAAAAATTTTATTAATTTTGTATATGAGCAAAACTTTAAATATAATCTGATTACTATAAATAGTTTGCTTCTTTTTCCAGTTTAGAAAGAAAATGATCTCCATACGTATTTACTCATCAATATATCAAATAATAATACATTCATCAAACATGGTTGATATATTATCGTGCGACAAAATACTGCCAAATCAATGTGAGACTCTTTTTCTAAAGAATTATGGTGCAACATTCTAAGATAAAAATCATGATGAATGAAATAGATTTTCATCAAGATTCATGGTAATGAAACTAGCTCTTTTAATTCCATCAAGGAAAACTGATACAAAAATTATGATTCATTCTAACGTAGTCGACTATATAATTTTACACTTGCCAAAATGGATTACAGACTATAACATGCTTGTGAATCGAAAAAGAATATGTAAAATATTATGCCTAATTGTGGAAAACACACGAGTAATGTTTAGCATCGTGTTCAAACAATGGCAGACTTTATAGGTTCTTCCACGGTGGGACGCCAGAATTTCTTGCGAACACAAAGCAACCCTTCACCGTCTTTCGAATATATCATTCGGATCTCCCATTGTAGAGATTTAGCCATGCTCTCCACTGCGCTTATTGTTTCGGCTTTGTCTCGTACAATCAGCTTCCCTTCTGGCCTCAGGATTCGATCAACTTCTGCAATTACCGTAACCAACTTGCACCTGCGGATTGTCAATCAAATGTCATATCAGGGAGGTAATCTTAGTTGAGAAATAACATCTGCAAGAAATTTAGCATGGAAGATAGCAAACCTGTTCTGAATACTGGAGAACAGATGATCTGCATGAAGAACATCATACGTTCTTGGGTATGTATTAAATGATTCACACCAATCGTGATGTATTCCGAACAATCCACGTTCGTAGATTACTGGAAGTGTATCGGCAGCGTCGATTGGAACTACATTCATAACCCAGACTTTCAAGTCTTTCAGGGCTGCAGCAAACCTATAAACCGAGAATAGAAGCACAATAAAAATAAGAACCTATAAACCTAATGAATACTGTCATAACTAGAGAGGAGTTAAATGGAAATACCCTCCATAAACAGCTTTCATATCCATGACATTTCTCACAGAAGACCAGTCGATTCCCATCCCTTTCAAATACGACTCAGAGACAACAGTTTTCCAGTGATTGTAGTCTGCAGTGAAATCCTCCTGAGCAGCCTTACCATAAACGCCAATCTGAGAATTCAACCAGTATGGAGGTTGTTCCAACCGTTCTGGCCATTGCGCAGGCCAAAGGGATCCCCGCTCTGTTGAATCTTCAGGTACTTTATGCATGCATGCCTGAAGGGATACATTCCTGAAGACACAAACCAAAAAAATATTATCCAATGGGATTACTGCAAACATTTTTCATCAATAAAATTCAGAGTGAATTTTCATTAAGAAAAAAGCTCCTTTAACCTAGTGAAAATTGGGAGTACACTTACCAGGCTGCATTAGGATCATCAGATTCTTCACAAAGTGGAGGTACATTTTTAGACCTTTTGTTGTAGCAGTCGTTGGAAGCTGGCTTTTGATATATTGCAGCTCCAACAGCATTCAATCTGTCCTTTTTGACAGTCACCAGATCCCAGCACATTGATTTTGTTAGTCGAGACATCTCTGCCATAAAAAAACCACAGCCCCCAAAATCGAAAAATGAATTTTAAAGATAAATTGATATCTCATTATCTCTTTGGACATGCGTTACTAGATTATAATATATTTTACCTTGCCAAATGCCAACATCTTCAGGGAGCTTCTGGTAAACTGGAGTAGCAGACCAAATGAAGTACCCACCAGGTCGGAGGACACGGTTGAGCTCTAACAGAAGTTTGCCACCTGAAATATGCCTCAGATGTGTCTCCATGTCAGAAAAGGAATATAATAGTATATAACTAAACACTGAAAAATATGAAAATGAAATTGCACCTTCAACGTGCCAGGGAACCCTGCAACGTGCACAGTGCACAACATCAAAGACAGAACTAGGAAAAGGTAGCCTTTTGGTGCCCATCACATTTAATATTGCAGGAATTCCCCGTTCAAGTGCAAACTGCACTTGGGCTTCATGCTCGTCCTTCGGAGCAAATGACATTGCAAGAACGTCTCTTTCAAAGAGATAGCCACCGAAGCTAGCCACCCCACACCCAACATCCAGTATCACACGGCTTCTTTTTCCCCATGCAATATCAGGAACAGACTTCATTGTTGAAGCAAATATGTGGTCAGCTTTACACAGTTTGACAAAATAATACTTTGCATTATTGAAGCAAATATATATACATATGTATAAACACATGACAGTACTTACTTCTTGAAGAAAATCAATATAATGAAGAGCCCCATTTTTAAACTGAGTTCCACCACCAGGAAAGGTAAGGTATTCACCAGTTACTTTAACCCAATTCTGATGCCCCTTAACGTCTGCTAGCTTGGTGTGGGGGACATTGTAGTACCATATCTGCACAAACCACCAAAAAAATAAATTTCAACCAAAGTAAAATACACAAAACACACACTTATTGACATAGTAGATAGAAAGGTGATTACTTTATCCCTGCTTTTAGGCCACCTTATTGAGCGCTTATATCCTTCAGGTAGTGGGACAAGACATGTAGGTGGTTCACTAGGACAGTGCCTCTCTCGATGTTCATAGTGCTTTGTGCTTGGAAGCTTTCGGATAACTTGCCAATTGTCTAGGCATGGAATGTAGTCTGGCCCAGCAGTTGACTTACAAACTTTCCACTGGTGATCATTTTCTTCATTGGATATTGAAGCTTGTTGCGATTTCTTCTCATTTTGTGATTCCTCTGCTTGAGTCGACCAAGCTCCATTCTGAGTTGTAGACTCGGTCAAAATTTCTGACTGAGCAGCAGTGGGAAGAATATCGTTTGAAGTTTGATTGTTTTCCTCGCTTTCCGCACTGTTCTCAACGGCACTTGGTTCTGAGTTCTCATCTTGATTCTTTTCGTTATTTTCCTCGGTCGAAATATCCTCTTTGTCAACATGTTTTATTTTATCTTCACTTACTTCTTCATCATTGTTCTTACCACCCTCAGCTGACTCAGATCTGATTTCACCTGAGTTCTCCTCTGATTCTGCCTGCACATCGTTATTCATTTCGCCACCTTCATTCCCTGCTTGTCCCGACTCTAAATTTGACTCTCCCTCTCTTGAATCCATCTCCCCATCTTTACCATTTCCACTCCCATCATCTCCATCCACTGTCTTTTGTTCATTTCCTAAGTCGGTTTTCTCATCAGAACTATCATTTCCTTGATTTTCTTCCTGGTTTTCCTCAACTGACTTTCGAGATTCCTCATCAGTATTCAAGGATACTTTACCAGGCATAGTGCCACCTTCTCTTGTTGCATCCTCTGATATATCACCTGAGGTATCATCAAATTGCTTAGAAACGCCTTCTTGCAGTGTTTGCTTCGCCTCATTTCTAGTCTCCTGAGATGACAAATCCGAATTCTCAAGTGGGACAACAGACGAGGACATGAACATCCAAATCCCAACCAAACAAAAAGCAACAAACACAACTATAACAGCCGTTGAACAGTAACTCGACGACTTCCTCCCATCAACTCTTGAATACTTCGCCATGGCCATGTTTCTTTTAAATGCTTTTTCTTGTTACATATAGCTGGAAGAACAATAACCACTAGTCAATCATTACCAC
This sequence comes from Gossypium bickii, assembly GCA_025503065.1. Taxonomy (NCBI): domain Eukaryota; kingdom Viridiplantae; phylum Streptophyta; class Magnoliopsida; order Malvales; family Malvaceae; genus Gossypium; species Gossypium bickii. Next base: position 18,335,528 of record CP106710.1, on the reverse strand, counting down.
AAATCAACTTTTGAATCCATACATAAGTTGTCCTTATAATCTAGTAAATTAAACTGAAAGATAGCAGCACCGCAAGCGAGAGCGAAATCAAGTAGATCTAGACAGTCAAATCTACAGACAATTGAATCAAACTGATAGATAATGCATAGCTAGCAATCATAATACATGCCAAAAACAAGCTAATGGTAGCTGAACTTGAAGAAAAATCAATAGCTTGAGAACATTTAAGCCTAGACCTTGTGCAGAAGTAAACAGCATCTATTGTTGAACACCAATAAAGATTAAAATGTTATTCTCAAAATTAAATCTTGATTTTATGAAAGAAACCCAGATCCAAATAGTTCATTCAAAAGTAATATTTTCAATCTTTGGCCATTGAAGTTCAACTTAAAGCATGCTCAGCAAAAAAGAAGCACAAACAGCAACTTAAAAGCACCATTTTGAACGACTTTAGTTACATATAAAACTCATAAATAACACATTAACATAACTGATCAAAACATGAATAACAAAACAATGTTTCAGAAAAACCCCCAAAAGAAAAAAAGAACTTGAGTAGTATGTTAAAGACAGAACCTTTTTGTTTTCTTCGATGGGATTGTTGCAGGGATCTGGGGTTGGAGGAATTTACGCGTTTTGGCTCATATTTTTACCGTCTTGGTTGAAAGAAGACGGAGGCAGGGAGTGGAAATGAAGATGAAGCTGAAGATGACATATATTTATAGGCAAAATTGAAGACTACTTTATTGTTGGGTTTTGGTTGTCTGGATTCTATCTTTACTAAAGGCAAATGGAACAGTTGGATCCAGTGACCCCCATTCAGATCTGGAAATACTTTGCTGTAATTATTAAGCATATTAAATACTTCCCATTTGACTAATGGATGAATTCAGGTAGGGAAAATATCCAACCAATTTCAATATCCGGCTTAAATTGGATTTAATGTTTATTTTATTTTATTTATTTAACATAAAAAAGATTGATTGGAATTGATAGTCCAACTTATGCAGCCACATGCTTGTGTTTCAAAATATTCTTCTCTTTTCAATATATCTTTTGCTATTTTTCACCGACGAAAATTATAAAATTTAAAACCCATCAAAAATTTCTAATATGCCTCTGAAAAAAAAAATGTTCCATCTTTCTTTTTCAATTAAAAATATTAATTTTAAATTTATTTTCAAATTAATATGTTTTATCACAATTTTGCAAACGAAATTATTCATATCATATTGTTAAAACTATGTATAAATTTTTTAAAAATTATTTAATTCATATCTTTAATTTTATTAGTATAATATTTATATTACTTTGGATATTTTTGAATAAAAAATAAATCTTAAGGCATATGTAATTAATGAGACGTGGATGTTTTGTTAGAGGAGAGATGTTAAAGTTGGTACTCTGAAATTAGTCCAAACATTGCACCGACAATAAAATGTTAATGTTAGAGCATGACCCCTGGGCCCGAATGAAAACCACTTTTCCTATTAATCTTCCCATTCAAGAATTGAATCACTAATCAAAATGTTGCATTCATGCATTTTTGTAATCTAAATTTGTATACATAATTACAACAAATCTGACTTGTGTGAACATCATACACATTTGCCTCTAATTAGATGTGGTCTTAGAAGCTAATCGTAGAACATGTTGTGATGTCTTGAAATCTATTTGGTTTTGGGTATTTTCTTAATAACAATGCCACTGCACCAAACACGGTATCATTCCTTTACTCTTTTTTTGAGGGGATTTATTGTTAAATTTCCAACTGATTAATTATAATGTCACTGCACATCGGGTTTTAAATTGAAATGATTTCATCACAAATTGCAATCAGGCTTAACCTCCACCATATATTTTATATATGTATTAAATTAAAGAGTTAAATAGTTACATGTAGTGTGTCATATTTATCCCATTCTAAAATATTTATTTTATAAACTTTGAACCCTAAACCTCAAACTCGAACACTTTGAGGGTTCAGGATTTAAGGTAAAAAAATTACCAAAATTATGTATTTATGATAAGAAAAAAATTGTTATAATGTCATTAAATAATTAGAAAGGTACAATGAATAATGTGGTGGGAATAGTCTATAAAATAATATATTATCATTCTAATATACTAGAACCAATTTTTAACATTAAAAATAGATGGAAAAAGAATGATCAAATTACTCTTTGATTTAATGTATAAAAATTAACTTACCTACTTTTTAAATAACATGATAAAACCTAATTTAACTTATCTATTTTTTAAATTACGGAGGACTCACAAATTGCAATCAGGCCTAACCTCACCTCACTACATCCACCATCGAAAGGATTTTGTGTATTTTTTTCAATTGGATAATTTATATATATATAAAAGATTAAAGAGTAAATTTTTTATTAAAATTGATATGACTAATAGAATAGCTAAATAGTTACATGTGGTCTGCCATGTTTATCTTATTCTAGAAAATTTATTTTATGGGTTTTTCCCATCACATCATCTATAGTTCATTTCCAATTATTTAATGACATTTCAACAATTTCTTCTCTGTCACTGATATATAGTTTTGGTTATTTTTTACTCTTAACCCTAATCCTTAAGCTCGAACCCTTTAAGGGTTCAAAATTCAAGGTTTGGGTTTAGGTTCGGAGTTTGGGATCATGGTTCGAGGTTCATGATTCAAGGTAAAAGAATTGCCAAAATTATGTATTAATAACAAAAAAAAAAATTGTTGTAATGTCATTAAATAATTGGAAAGGGACCATAAATAATGTGGTGGGAAGGATTCATAAAATAATTTCTCCTCATTTTAACATACTGAAACCAATTTTTAACAGTAGAAATAGATAAAAATTTAAAAAAGAAAAAGAAAAAAATCAAATTGCTCTTTAATTTAATATACAAGAACTAACTTACCTATTTTCCAATTAACATAATAAAATATAATTTAACTCTTAATTTTACCACCTAAACAATACCGTTAAAAGTATTCATATATTCCACCGATCACAAGTTTTCAATACATTTATTCATATAGCAATAATTTCTCTATATTGATTTGATCTCAAACTCAATATATGTATATGTGTATATATATATATATATATATATATATATATAGTGAGCGACGTAAATAATTTTTTAAAAAGAATTATGATTAATAAAGTTGTTCTACTTAAATATATAAATTTTAATAAATAAATACTTTAATAGAGTTCACATTATACTTTAGATTAAAATTTAAATATGTATTTAAATAATTTATTTAAGTTTAAAATTAATTAAACATTTTATTAAAATATATTAATTCATTAAAATATTAGTTAATTAATTATATAAAAATTAAATTTATTAATTTAGGATATGTTTGATAAGCTAAAAATGTAAGTGCTCAACATTTAAATAAATACTAAATTTATGTTATAAAATAATTTAATACATTAATAAAAATTAAATATTGCATATAATTATTTTGTTAGACAATATTTGTTTTTTTTAACTCATTATTTCATCATTTTAATCTTATTAATATGGTTTTATTTATTTAATTTAGAAGAGTTTTAGATAAAATTTAAATATAATAATTTAAATATTTTAATTTTTAATAAAATGAAGAAATAATTTATTTCAAAAATAAAGTTTCAAAAAAGAAATTAATATTTTCAGCATTAAGTGATAAATAGTCATCTACTTATTTATTATATTCAACATTTTCTATTGAAAATTTTATATAAATAAAAAATTAATATAATTATCAAACACAATTAAAAAAATTAAATATTAAAAATTTTCATTTTATTATTTTTTAATAATTTATCAGACACAAAGTGTACGCATCAAATTTGTTTGTGGGCAAAAAAAAAAAAAAAACTCAATTATTCCTGCACAACAGTCATCTTCCACAGCCGCAAAAAGAATTCATATCATTCCATCTGGTATAGCTCTCAGAACATCTATTATTAAAATTTATCATTTTATTAATCTAATATAATGAATCTTATTTTTATAAAATGATTAACTTATTTAGTAACACTTATATAGCACAAATATGAAGACATTTTAAAGAATAATACAATACACAGTAAACGAAAATGGGGTTTACCAAGTTGGTTCTAAAATCAAATTCCCCATCTACGGAGGATTGATGTGGTAATATTAGTGAATGGAATTAGAAACAATCAGTAATGAAAGGAGATGCCAATGTTTCCAAGGATCAAAAATCAAACCAATCTTATATTTGATAAATATCGAATAAAATTTTATATCTACTTTTATTTAATTTTCGATTGTGTAGCTGACTAAGTATTACTTCGACTAGTATAAGCATTGTTGCCAATACAGGAGGACGTGGGTTCGAATGCGCTAAAACGCACTATCCTCCTATTTATGGATTGGGAAAGGACTTTGGGTAGTTTTAGGCATTGAGTCAAAAATAACAAATATCCCGAACCTGGGTGATCTATCCATGACCAGGATGAAGCTTGGGTGAAACTAAGTGGAGGTCCAAACCGACTGATGCTGAAGAATTAGCAGATGAGTTGTGGTTAGAGGTGAAATGTCTCTCGAACCCAGAGCTAGCTGGTTCTCCCTAAAATGCGTTGAGGCACAACAGTTAACTAGACATCTAAGGGTAAAGCATTGTTTTAGTGCGGGTCATGAGAGCAGTATCAAATCGAGGTAAACTCTAAATACTAGATGTGACCTCAAAATAATAGGGGTCAAAGTCGGCCAGTGAGACGATAGGGGATAAGCTTCATTGTCGAGAGGGAAACAACTCAAATTATCAATTAAGGCCCCTAAATGACCGCTCAGTGATAAAGGAGGTAGGGGATAAAGCAATCAATTAAAAAAGATCCTCTACTTCCAATTAAGAATTTATTAGGTCCTTTAGGAACCGCCCCCAAAATTGCGAATTTTTATTCATCATTGTACCCTTTAATAACTCATAATCAAACCTTGATAACGAAATATTTGGAGCTTGACAATTTAAAACAGGCTTTTTAAGTACTTAACTATTATTTAATAGCTGAAAATAGGAAAATTTATAATTTTGATCCATGTCGTAACAACTTTTTGAATGCAGTCAATTTGAATTGATATTTTCCCCAACATCATTATCATCATAATTATTGTGAAGAAACGTCCACAATAATTAGTCTTGGACAATTTATTTGTGAAAATGTATGTATAGCCAAAAGCGGATCACATCTAAAATCAAGTCAAGTTTTTATTGTTCAAGCTGATTCTATAGTAATAAGATCGGCTAAGCTTTATTTTGCGACTTCTATAATGAGATTGTTCAAAAAAATCAATTATGTATAGTAATTCAAATTATTTTTTAATTTAATACTAAAGAATTTTAAAGAATTGATGGCATATAGATTTTTTTTAGTTAAGAACGTAAAAGAAGAAGAAGAAGAAGATAAGTTAAAAAAATGAAGAAATTAAAATACAATTATTTAAAACAATTTTATACAATAATTGTGGATATTTATATATATATTTAAAAAAATAAAAAATTGAAAATTTATATATCTAGTTATTTCAAATACATGTTTTATGATAGTTTTTAAATTCAATGAAATAATTAAAAATTAAATTCTAAAAAAATTAAATTCAATGATAATGTTAATTCTTTAAAAATCTAATGATAACAAATTTTATTATTACAATAAATAATACTTATCTTAATGATAACTAAATAATATTTACATTTATGATAATTTTATATACATTTATTTTTTTACATAAAATATTTATGTAAAATTTTAAAAATTTATATAACTATTTCAATTTTTACTGAAAATTTTAAAATTTATTTATTTAACAGACTGAATTCCCATCTAGATTGAATTATATTAGAAGATAGTTTCTTCTTTTAAAAATAATGTAAAATTATAGTTGGGCCATTGGTTTGAGACTTAAGGAGTGGGCTTTTCATCTAACTTATCCATTATTTGTCTCCTTTAAGGACAAACTGGGAAGCTGCTTCTCTTTTGATGTTCATTTTTAATAGTAAATGTAATAACCAATTTTGGCCCGGGCCTGTCAGAAGCAACTGGGGCCCAATACGGACTAAAGGCCCAATCAATAAAGGCAACCCAATTTGGCCCAAGCCCAAATCAGAAACACAAAAACAAAATAAGCCAAAAATTCAATAAAAGTCCAGTCCATTTACAGAACAAATCCAGGGCCCAATTACAAAACTAAATATCAGGCCTAAATCAAAACAAACAATGAAAACCAAGCCAAGCAAATTCAAATCCAAACCAAAACTAGCCCAATAAATTCAAACCCCCCAAGCCCAATTACAATAACCCAAAGCCGCCAATAGCCCAAACTAAAACAAAACATGAACGGCCCAATATGGCCCAATACTAAGCAAAGAAAATCTAGTGTTTGGCGCCTCAGCTCCCCGTACGCCCCGGTCGGCACCCACGCGCGCCTATCAGCCACTGGACACTCCACCAACGCCCTCCCCCAGGCCTCGACCAACAGCCGCATGCGCCTCTGACATCATCTCGGACCACGCGCTCCACATGTCGTCGCCCATACCCTGCGAAGAAAGCACACAACAACACAGATCGAAGAAAAACAATAGAAAAACGAACGAAAGGGAACAAAAACCTGTAAAGCCGGTTATAAAAACGGAAATGAATCTACTGTAAAAGGACCCCTTTTTACGAATTATGGGCAATCAGAGACAATAAAAAAAAAACAAGGTTGATTTTTCTTATTTACTGTTTTTCGTTTATTATTTTATTTTATTTTATTTTTACTTCAAATCTTTACAAATAAACAATAATAAAAGAGAAAAGGAAATAGGAGAGAAAGCGAACCTGATACAGGGCCGTCGTCGGAGCCCTCCCACCGTCTTCGAAGCCGAATCAATAGGGGAAGAGTCTTCTCCTTCCGAGGGCTCGAAAGACCACGACTCGGCCTCCTAAGGGACAACGAAGTGGGGCGCAAGAACCCATCTCCGTGAAGCGTTGGCCACCGGGAACGAAGGTGGTGCGACGGAAGGTCAGAGAGGCCCAATCGTCGGGCTAAAAACAAAAGAAGAGTAAGAGCTGAGGGAAAGAAGGTGAGGGAGGGGAAGAGCCTTGCGGCTGCTGCAATTAGGAAATACCAGGGTTGAAACGTCAAAGCAAAATTGGGGGCTTTTTAAATGGAATGAAACGGCGCCGTTTCTGAAAGGGAAGACTGCGCATATCCCTTGAATGGGATAATTCGCCACTGGTCCCCCATCTTTGTGGCGCTAATCAATCAAATCCCCACTTTCCCTTTTTCTATTTTCCAAAATCGCGCCCTATTACTTCTTGCATGTTACGATCTGGTCCTTATCTGTTCCCTTTGGGTATTTGCGATTTTGGCCCTCATCGTTTTAATTCGATTTCAATTTAACTCCTCACTCGCTTAAAAGATTTAAATATTTGTTTATTTTTTATTTTGTTTGATTGTTTTTATTTATATTATTATTATTCTGTATTTATTTATTTATTTGTATATTACTATTAGTATTATTATTGTTATTAGTAGTATTATTATTACTATTACTTCGGCCATTATTATTCGTCTATTATTATTACCACTATATTTTCATTTTAAATTTTTTTATATTAATAGTTTAAATTATTCCATACTAATAGATTTAACTTTATAACTTTATTTTAAAATTTTTATATTATTCGTTTAAAATTGTCTCGTCATTTATTTCTGAATTGTTTTATTATTACAAATGTTTATATGTACTGTTTGTTTTTTTACCATTTATACATTTTTTATTTATATATATTATTCGTTTTCAAATTTTTATATGTATATCATGTAGTTTAAATGTTTATATATATCACTTAGCATAAATTATTTTATATATTGTCTATTTAAAATATTTTATTTGGGTTTATTTTAAATCTTTTTATTATTTTACTTTGAATTGTTTTGAATCATTATCTACTTCAAATTGTTTTACATCTTGTTAATTTTAATTTGTCCTTACATTATTCCTTTTAAAACTGTTAGGTATATTATTTGATTATTTTGTCTTTGGTTAATGTTTAAAGGATGCATGTTTTGATCATTGTCATCATATATGTCATATCTCTCTTGTTCGCATTTTTTGACATCGTCTTTCACATGTATAATATGGTGTTCACAAATTATTGGTCCATGATGTTACTATTTTATTTCACATCATTGTATCGCAGATTAAACCCTAACATATTTATCCAATTTAGATTACTTCATTTTATTTCAAACAAATAAATGCATGCCTTTACATGTTGCACTCGATACTGTTCAAAACGAAAATTTTTAAAATAAGGCGATATTCTATGTTTGGAAACCCGAGGGATCGTGCCCTACGTGTTGGGTTTCGATTTCCCGCTTGGCCAAATAATCGAATACCCCCTCGACATTTTTAGTGCGCAAGTCTCAGGAATTATGAGTTGGTCTTAAGTCTCAGGAATTATGAGTTGGTCTTGAATTCGAGAATTAAGAGCGTCGTCCTACGTACTGGATTTGATATTTTATTCCTTCGAAACAAGAAAACCTTAATATTCAATTCGAGAAAATTTAAGTATTTCCAAAGGAGATCAAATTTTCAAACTCTTTCAAAATTTTCAGACTTTCGACATGGGGACATTAATTAATCAATTTGGTACCAACTTTGGGCGTGACGAGGGTGCTAACCCTTTCTCGCACGTAACCGACTCCCGACCCCGTTTTCTCAAATTTCGTAGACCAAAAACGTTGTTTTAGTAAATCAAAATATTTTATTAAAACAAAGGTGATCCGATCACACTTAAATAATGATCGGTGGCGACTCCTCATTTTTTAGTCGATTCCCGTTTTGTCAAAAAATGGTTACGACAGTAAAAATAACTTATAATCTCATATATAGTAATTTTAATAACATTATAAACTTTTCATGTTTCATAAATTATATATTATTAATTACATATCTTCTCTTATTCCACAAACATAATAAACACTTTGCTTGTTTGAAACGACGAATCAAATTAATACATGGCATGAAATTTATAAATAATCGTTGCACTCCAAGATCGATTAACCAAGTAAAATAGGCTCAAATACTCCATGCACCACCTATTTTATTTTATTTTTTAAGGTTTCCTTTAATGGAGTAAGAGAATATTTAATACATAAAATGATAACGTTTGCTTCATGCAATAGTCATAACGTAAGTCTTACTCATTTATTTGTAAAAACATAGACTTCAACTATTTAGATGCATACCATGATGCACCATAATTAATTTCCGTAACTTTAATATCATATAATCCACTATTTGAACCAAAATTATTATATAAAAAAACATTTATCAAATAGTAGATGGTGCAATTAGAGTTGTGCACGATCCAATCCGGTTTGAAATCCCTTCCGAAAAGTGAGAGAGTCTGGGCAAAAATATAGGTCTAAAAATGGGCTTGAATAAAAAAATAAGACCCGTTTAGAAAATAGGCCGAGCATCAAGTAAAGTTTTTTGGCCCGAGCCAGACCCAAATTTGCAAACAAAAAAAAAAATCTATTGTTTTCCCACTAGTTTGCTGCCATTTCACTGCTATTTTGTTGTTGTTTTGCTACCATTTCGTTATCATATTGCTACTATTTTACCGTTATTATTTTATTGTTAATTTTGCTACTATTTTAGAGACATTTACTACTTTAAGTTCCACCTATCTTAGTGTTATTTAAGTATAAAGACTTTTTTTTAATTTATTTTCAATTTGTTGGGAAAAAAATATTTTAATGTTTTTAGTATTTTTGATGTATTATTTTTTTCTATTTTTTATATAAAAATTTAATATGAGCAGGCTGGGCTTGAGTTTTAACATTTTTGTTCGGATTGGATTTGGACAAAATTTTAGGCCGGGCTCAGGCTTAAAATTTTATTCAATGCCTAACCTATGGATAACTCTAGATACAACATTGATAAATATATTTTTTTTTTACCCATTTTACCTTATAAATTGGTTAAAAATGTTTAAAACACAAAAAAATAAAAATAAAAATTGACAATGTTGATTAAATCCAAAAATTCAATTAGACAAAATTTAAATTCAATGATTTAAAAAAAATTTAAACTTATTCAACCATTATTCAAATTTATATAAATTTAAAATTAACTTAAACCCACAAAATGAATTAATTCTAAATCTATATCCAAAATAAACATAACATTTATAATCCAAAATCACACCGACTTATCATAAATGCAAAACCCTAAATAAATAAAAAAGAAAAAATAAGTGACGTCCAACTTATATTATTTAGATGGGATTTGGAAGTTAAAATAGGGTAAATATGTCACTTGGAAGGGTTTAGGAGAGAAAAAAGCATTAAGAGTGCCACGTGGATGACCCCAACTTGTGGAATGCGGATTGACTGAAAAGGTAGACTTAAGTTCAGCTGTTAGTATGAGTGAGGTGCAGTTGAGGTTATCAAACTCACTGAAATGCTGTTTGGTTCAACAGTACAGTCCAGTGAAAAGTAATTTCAGCCACACTGGTATGCTGAAACTTGGCTGGGGTTTTTAGCAGTAATTAACCCCAGTGAGATATTTGGTATTTTCAAGAGACAAAAAATACCCCAGTGAAGAAGACGTGTATTTGTGCATACTGAAACTGGCTCTGTTCTTGGTATAGAAATTAAAAATCAAGTGAAGTTTTAAGTGTTTGAGACCTTAAGAAAAGTGGGTACTGGAGTTGAAGGGACGTCAATGAGCATAATCAGCAATAGTTTGGCACCAAAAATTGTTGATCGTTATCTGTTTGATTAAATTCCTGAAAGAAAAGAAAAAGGAGTATGAAAGTGAGGAAGGGGGGATTCTAATAAGGGAATGCAGGAAAAGCCTAAAGGGGGGGGTTTCAGCTTTCAACTTTTCAAAGGCTTTGAAGAGCTGTGAACGAAGGTAGTGGAAAAGAGGGAAATTTTATTTGTGAGGGTTTGTTTGGTTTTAATGGTTGAAGAATTAAAGTGGGATTTTTATCCCTCTTTTTTTTGTCTTTTGTATTTATAATTTTGTAATTTCATTTTTATTATTTTATCTTTATGGTATTTTAAAATTAAAATTTCATTTATAATTTATTATTTAAAACTTGATATTAATTTTATAATTTAAATAATATTTATTAAAGGAATTATTAATTTAAATATATTCTTTATTTGTTTTCATAACTATCGTTAATTTTATTTTTAAAATATTTAGTTTAATTTTAGTAATTTTTAATTATGATAAATATATTTTTAATTATTCAAAAGATATATAAATATTTAACCTTAACAAAAATATGATTTTAATTTTTTAAAATTAATATTTTATTAAATAATTTTAAAAATTTTTAGTATATATAATTTGTACTCTAATGTCCTTAAAAGTCATTTTCTATTCTCACCTCATCGCTATACTTGCGTTTGAATCCAAACATACACTCCACCGCTGTTTCTAATCTCACCGCTACAATATCTAATCTCACCACTACAGTAACTAATCTCACCGCCACTGCTGTTTTTAACCTCACCGGAGGTAAACCCCCCGCCCATCCAAACTAGCTTACTTGGCTTTTAATTTTGTAACAAGTCGAATGAATCATGTTACTGAGGGCCGCCTTGTTGACCACTATATATAAAGAAGGCTTAAATCACTACAACTTGAGATATCAACTAAATCAAGTCTTTTGAAATAGATAAAAATGGTGTTTTCCTTGCTTTTATAAGGAAGGGTGAGTGGGGATATTGTCTGCGAATTAAACACATTTGAAGCTAACAACAATCTTCATATTCGAGGCAGATGGCAACGCTGGCTCTGGTGAGAATTTTACAATTGATCCTTTTCAGCTGGTTGCTATCAATTGGAGCAAATGCAGCTTTTCAATCAACTAGACCAGGTTGCTCGGATAAGTTTGGAAATCTGAGCATTCCATATCCTTTCAGCATGTCTCTAGAGTGCTATCTGAACAGACATTTTTTAATCACTTGCAACCAATCTTCAAGCCCACATCAACCACAATTAATGCATGGTCACTTGGAAGTCACTAATATAACACTTGAAGGCCAGGTGGAAGTCTTTGTTGGATATTTGATGAAGGAAAGATTGAAACAGAAGCAAAAAGAATGAAAAATTGGAGAAAGAACAACTTGTGAGCTACTATATTATTAAAAATTGATTGCAATGTTTACAAGAATAAGAAAGCTTAAATAAGTTAAAAATAATAATAAAATAACTACAATTGGCTTAATCTAGTAACTAGATTCATATAACTTTCTTTCTTATTGGCTGATTTCAATCTAATTAGCTGCCACAATGTCTAATCAAAAAGTTATTATTGTTTTAGAGCAAGTTGGCAACTTGTAGAGTGAAGAGCTCGCAGGTAAGCTCTCAAGCTTAGTGAGCTCACAGTTTTATAGAGCTCGTAGTTCTAGTGAGCTCGCAGTTCGCCAGTTCGCATGGATGGTCATTTCGCAACACTCCTCCTTGATCTTCATGCTTCGAACTCCAATATCATAACGCGGCTTTTCAAACCTCATCTTCCTAAGAGGTTTTGTTAAAATGTCAGCTAATTGATCTTGTGAACTGTAGTGTATCAAGGTTACTTCCTTGGCTTGTTCCATTTCTCTCACAAAGTGATACTTGATTTTCAAGTGTTTTGTTCTTCCATAGAACATCAATTTTTTTGCAATTACAACAGCAGATTGATTATCACACTTAATTTCTGTTGTTTATTCTTACTTCAAATTTAAATCATTCAGCAGTTTCCTCAACCAAATAGCTTGGTTTACAGCTACTGCTGCATCATACTCAGCTTCTACAGTTGACTGCGCCACTATTTCTTGTTTCTTCGAGATAGAACACACTTGATCTTAGAGTAAAGAAATAACCTGATGTACTCTTCATCTTCAATGGATCTAGCCAAATCACTGTCTGAATACCCAAGTAGCTTGACTTCTTCACTCCTCATAAACTTCACTCCATGATCTAGAGTTCCTCTTATGTATCGTAGAACCCTTTTTACTGTTTTGTAATGATTCACATTGCAACAATGCATGTACCTTGAAATAGACTTACAACAAACATTATGTCAAGTCTGAATGATATCAAGTAAAGCAGACATTCCACCAAGCTTCTGTAGTTTGTTTCGTTAACCTTCTTAACATCTTCATTGCTGGTAAGCTTCTCACCTTGAGCTATGGGAGTGCTTGTAGGTTTACAATTCCCCATGCTATATCTTCATAGCTTTAAAGACCTAAGTACTTGCGCTTGGAAACAACAATTGTACGCTGAGCATTGCATGCTCAGTGGTGCTAATTACATCTAAAATCACTACATAAAGCATTAAGTAATAAACAAATTAAAATAATTATGATAATAAAACAATAATAGTAATAAAATAATAATATTAATGATCTACTAATTATAATATCCAATAATATACAATTCTAGTAACTCATTTTTTAATATTATATAAGCTGTCAATATTGAACTCATTTCTCCATATAATTTCCAATTCTAAATGGTTCAAATTTGTAAATAACTTTGAAATCACTTTTCATATTTCTTTCATTTTTAGTCCCCAATTTTTCAAATTTAGACATAAGGTTGGATACATAGATCCGCCACGCACCTCGGGTTTCCTAGAAACGATGACTTAAAGTATATGTCACCTAAGTTACCCAAAAATGATTACTTAAAGTGTATGTCACCCCAGGTTGCCCAACAATGATGACTATTATAGTATTCGACCCTTTAGGAATTTGAGTATTGCTTCCCCTACGACCCTCTAGGAATTGGGAAGTAAAAATCAATGATATACAAATCTTAATCCTATAACATACCAACTATATTTGAACTAGTCTATCATTGATTTACGGGAAAATTTCCAAATTTACGTAATTAAATCATAATATATTATCATATTTCATAATTTCAATCAAATAACATATTTGATAACTATGTATATATATATAAATTATAACTACTAATCCAATTATTTAAATTATCAAATATTTATATATAATTATTTCCACCATACTAATTAGCTTAACTAATAAAACTAAACTACATAATGACATTACGTAATGAGTTCAAGTATATTAGCACAAACTGAAGTTTTCACTTGTTTGGCCCCTTTTCTTTTCCTTTTGCCTTTGAAGCGTCAACCTCGTTTTTAGCTACAATTGAAAGAATTCATTACAAACACAATCATTATTCATTCTGTTATCATAATTAAGCATAACAACAAGCTTACAATACATGTTCAACTATGGCTACCTAAGGGTTCCATAATCCGAAATTCACGTAACTTGCACTTCACTTATATTTTATATTTTGATTTTACCAATATTCTTTCTCCTTCTCAAGGTATCATTTAACACCAAAATAAAGCAAAAGCACCAACATTTTCTACTTCCCCTTCATCATAGTCGAATGTAACAAGTTGACCATCTATCCATTTTTTATTTCATTTTCACACTTCTAACAACTAAATAATTATCTCTTAATTATTTTTCATCCAAAAACTAACTTATTTGTTAGGGTTTCTTAAACTTCATCAATGAAATCTTTTCCATACTTAATAAAACCAAAAAACTAATGGTAGATATAAGTAAAACAAATTTCAAAGATTCAAAATCTAAGAAGAATTTGAAGAAAAATCATACCTTATAAAGGAAAATGGTGAAAGAAAAGTTTTTTCTTCTTCTTCCCTTATGTTCAAAGTTTAGAAAGAAAGATGGAGAAAATGTCATCTTTTCTTTCACTTATGTTATTATATTACTTTAATAAAATATTATTATTTTAAATAAATATTAAATAAAAATAATTAAAATCATTTGAAAGTTATCATGAAAGCCATTGATTTATTAAGTAATGGTAAATTTTACATCATAATAAAAATGGAATAATTACTATTTAGTCTCTTTACTTCTCATTTTATTTAATTTAATCCTTAAAATTTTTTCGGGTTTCTAGTCTACTCCAAATATCCCAGGTAATAATTATTTGCATTTTCGTGTCTTATAGTTTTCTTTAAAAATGATAACAATTTCTTGTATAACCAACTGTTTATAGATCAATTTTTTAAGGGCTTCTACCATAAATATACATTCATTAATACTACTTATAATCTAATAGTAATGTGAGGATACAACTTGTGAAACACCCCAAACCCGGCCCACAAGCCCCAAACAGATCTGACATGTTCCTTGAGTAAAACTTAGCTAGATCTCGTTTTATCATCTTGAGAAATATGGTGGTTTTTAAAATCAGATTTGTGGTTTGTCAAGTTGAAAATCGTGTTGTAGTTCCAATTTGTATATCTTAAAAAAAATGTTTCTTTCATATTTCACGAATTAAAAGATTTGCCGAATTTAAAAGCTCATTAAATTGGAAAACCGTGAATTGATTAGGTGACAAAACGTTTGAAGTTGTTAAGGAAAATATTTAGTTATTTATTTGCCGATTTTTGAATGGAAATAAAACTTAAAACATAAGACTTAAACAATTAAATAGTGGCCTTATTACAAGTTTAAAATACCAAATAAATCCCGAAAGAAAAGTATTCTAAAGTAAACGAAAAATTCAACCGTTCAAAAACCCAAAAACGCTGAGCATGGCCACCACATAGTCCTCGTTGACCCGGTCCATATCGCTAAGTATTACCTGCAAAACGTTAGCCCACGAAGGGTGAGTCAACAGACTCAATGTGTAACGGCTACACCAAAAACCCAACCGATCATAGCCTTAATCATAATATTTCGGCAAAGCCCATTTTTAGTCACATTTAGCCATAAGCCCATACATAGCATATCGGATCATAACATGTCAAATCACATTTAAATAAAATGTAAATGCAATCCCAAGCCCACCTAGATATCCATCCTCTACACACCACCCCTACCTGTCAATCACACCGTGGGGATTACTAAATCGACCATCCATCCGCTACACACCCTCGAAGGCAGTCGCTGCAATCAACTGCACGTCGCCCTTATAACGTGGCATAGCCATCAGATAATGTGACAGAGTCACCGGATTCATAATATGTGACATAAGTCACCGGATAATGTGGTAAAACCACCGGAACACTTCCCCTTTTCATTATCACCCTTATGCCCATGCAACATACATATTATTCAGATATCATTCAACATACCTTACCCCATAGTCATAACGAAATCACATATATTTCATATCAAATGTTTATACACATTATTAATATAGTGTTAAGGGGTAACGTACCTGAATACACTGTACCACTGAATGGTACCCGTAGCCATGATCGTTCATATTTCTTATTAACACATGCTTAACATTAATACTATTAATTTATCAGGAAATTAGTGTGGGGTTACACACCTGATAACAGTGAGAACGACGCTCTCGATACAGACACTCTTGCTAGCAGGGATAACAGCGATCTGCTTATCCCTTTTTGATGCTGGCCCACAACCCGGTAGCCAATCACGTACCGCAGAAATCGAGCGTTTCTTGAATCTAGGGTTTGGAACTACCCCTTTCCCTCCTCCACTGGTACTCGCATCCATTGAGGAACACTTAATCAAAACCCGGTTAATTAATATACAGGATCTAAACAAACACACTCTATAACTTAAACACCCTTACCAAAATAGATCTGAATCCCGAGACTTCTCCTTATCTCTGTCGAACTCCCTCTAAAAGACCATAGTTAGAATCGGCCATCCTTTAAAATAATATGGCCTTTGACCGAGTGTTACACCTTACTGACCTTGAATATCAGAATCCCAAAAGATCCTCTTCTAATCGTCGGCTACAGAGGTCCCGAAATCCACCTTCATGGTTTCAGCCAAATGAGATATAAAGATTAGTTTCTTAGATTTCGGCTAACTAAAGAAAAAAGAAAGAAGATCAAATGACCAAAATCCCTTACCCCACTATCAGATTCGGTTGAAAAGCTTGTATCAATGATCGACAACACCTCCCCTTAATCACTGAGAGATTCGACCACAGGAGAAAGGGTATTCGGCTTTAAGATATAAATGGAAAAGGAGTCGATGAGAATGATTCGGCTTTTGATCTAATGGATAAATTAGTTCCAAAGGTTAAAGATGCAATCGGCTATGGTCCAATGTGCTTTCGGCTTTTGATGACAGAAGAAATCGTGCAAAGAAGAAGAAAAAAGATTGAAAGTTGGTGTGGTTCGGCTTTGGTGAGAAAGAGGAAGAAAGAATGGTGAGAAGAAGAAGAAGAAAAGAATGATGGTGCGACTTAAGTTAAGGTTCGGCTTAAGGGGTTTCGGCTACTTGGTGTATTCAGTTTTTAACCAAAAGAATGGAGGAGAAAAGTGTGAGGATTAAGGAGTTGCGACAATGGTGAGATTGAGAAGGATGTTTCGGCTTTTAGAGGGTGATGAAGAAAGAATAAGATTAGGAGAAAATGCACAAATGATTTCGGCTTTTGGTCAAGAGAGAAAAAGGGTGCAAATTTCGGCAAGAGCAAAGATGAGAAGAAAGCTTTCGAAAGGGAGAAAAATAGCCACACATTCACCTTATTTCGACGTCCCTAGCATAGTCACTCCTCCCCTTGGCCGAATATGCCACACAAAGACCCCTCCATTCGGCCAACTCTTCTTCTCTCTGTCAGCTTCCTTCTTTTCCTCCTATTTCTTCTCTTCTCCACTCATTCAAATGAGTTTAAATGAGTCAACACCTATCCTCCTCTCTTAGCCGAATATTCAAATGAATTTGACCAAGTCCAATGCTCATCCCTTCAGAGTCCTTGTACCGTCCAACACTGCACTTCCTTGCCGAAAAATAAAAGCTCAAAACGCTACCTGTGTTGCTCGAACCTAGGCCTCTTTACACTTCCTGAGGTGTCACTCTCCTGTGCTCTAAGTGGCGCCTCCCTTGCCACTTTACCAGCTCAGTTCTTGTGTCATAGTCCACACACTAAACTCATAAGGCCTAGCTCCTTTAGCCTCTCTTTAAGGCTTAAAATCAAATATTTTTCTAAGGCTTCTACCTACACCCCAAGGTTCCCGAAGCCCTAAAACACATACAAATCACACATAAACATGCTACCACATACATTTAAGTTAAAACGCATAACCCCTAAATCCCGGATATTATAGTTTTACCCCCCTTAAAAATAATTTCGGCCTTGAAATTACCTGGCTAGAATAGGTGAGGGTATTGCTGTCGCATTGCTTCTTCTGGCTCCCACGAAGCTTCTTCTGATCCATGGTTACGCCATAACATTTTGACTAGAGGAACTGATTTCCTCCGTAACACCTTCACATCTCGTTCCAGAATGTGAATCGGCTCTTTCTCGTAGGACAAGTCTGGTCTCAGCTCCACCTCCTCTACTGGTACTACATGAGATGGATCCGATCGGTAACGATGTAGCATCGAAACGTGGAACACATAGTGCATCTGCTTCAACTCTGACAGCAATTCTAACTGATATGCCACTGGTCCAACTCGCTTCAAAACCCGATAAGGTCCTGTAAACCTGGGACTTAACTTTCCCTTGCGACCAAATTTCATCACCTTCTTCCACGGTGAAACTTTCAGAAACACCTGATCTCCCACAGCAAACTCTACCTCCTTCCGCTTAAGATCTGCGTATGACTTTTACCTGTCAGATGCCTCCTTCAATCGTGCCCGAATTATCTTAACCTTTTCTTCGGATTCTGCAACAATCTCTGAACCTAAGACCTGACGTTCCCTCAATTCTGTCCAACACGTAGGAGTGCGACACTTTCGTCCATACAGTGCTTCGTACGGTGCCATCCGAATACTCACTTGGTAGCTGTTATTGTACGCAAATTTCGCTAAAGGCAAGAACTCCTCCCAGCTTCCTTTGAAGTCTATCACGCAACCCCTTAACATATCCTCTAACACTTGAATTACCCGTTCAGATTGGCCGTCCGACTGCGGATGAAATGTCGTGCTGAAGTCCAACCTGGTGCCTAATGCCTGATGCAGTGCTTTCCAAAATCGAGACGTAAACCTTGGATCCCTACCCGAAATAATTGACACTGGCACTCCGTGCAACCTCACAATTTCTGCCACATACAACTTCGCTAACCTCTGCAGAGAATAGCCAACCCGCACTGGTATGAAATGTGTAGACTTTGTCAATCGATCCACTATCACCCACACCGAGTCCTTCTTAGTAGGCGTATGGGGAAGCCCACTAATGAAGTCCATAGTAATTCTCTCCCACTTCCATTGCAGAATCTTTATCGGCTGAAGCAACTCCGAAGGTACTTGGTGTTCAGCCTTGACTTGCTGACAAGTTAAGCACTTCCCTACAAACTTTGTAACTTCCCGCTTAAGACCAGGCCACCAAAACTGATCCCGTAGATCCCTGTATAACTTACTTCCTCCAGGATGCATAGCATAAGGACTACCATGTGATTCTTGAAGAATTCTCTGCCTGAGTTCCTCATCCTTCAGCATACAGACCTTGCCCTGAAAACACAGCACTCTGTCACTATTCACACCATAATTTTCCAATTCCCAATTCTGCACTTGCCGTAGCTTAGCACCCAGATCATCATCTGCCAGCTGTCTTTCTTTCACCTGACTCAACCATGTTGACTTTACTTGTAACTTTGCTAGCAAGCTTCCGTCGTCATAAAGGCTAAGATGTGCAAACATCGCCCTCAGATCCAACACTACTTTCCGACTTAGGGCATCTGCCACTACATTTGCCTTACCCGGGTGATACTCTATTGAACAATCGTAGTCTTTCAACAACTCCACCCACCTTCGCTGTCTCAAATTTAGCTCCTTCTGAGTCAACAAATACTTCAGACTCTTGTGGTCCGTGTAGATCACTGACTTTTCTCCATATAAATAGTGCCTCCATACCTTAAGAGCAAAGACTACCACTGCCAATTCCAAGTCATGCGTCTGATAGTTAACCTCATGTGGCCCTAATTGCCGAGACGCAAAAGCGACCACCTTCCCATCCTGCATCAGAACACATCCCAATCCTGTGTGAGAAGCATCACAATACACCACAAATTCCTTCCCTGCCTCAGGCTGAATCAAAATCAGAACTTCTATCAAAACCCTCTTAAGCCTCTCGAAGCTCTGCTGCTGCTTATCTACCCATACGAAAGGTACCTCATTTCTCAACAATTTCATCAGAGGTGCTGTTATTGATGAGAACCCTTCTACGAATCTTCTGTAGTAGCCTGCTAACCCCAAAAAACTGCGAACCTCAGCCACAGACTTAGGTGGTTTCCAATCTAACACAGCCTCAATCTTCCGGGGATCCACCCTTATCCCTTCTGCAGACACCATATGCCCTAAGAATACAACTTTCCTCAGCCAAAATTTGCACTTGCTGAATTTGGCATAAAGTTTCTTTTCCCTTAACACTTGCAATACTACCCGGAGATGTTCATCATGTTCTTCCTCAAACTTGAAATACACTAGGATATCGTCTATGAACACAACAACGAACTGATCCAAGTAGGGTTGAAAAACCCGGTTCATCATATCCATGAACGCAGCTGGGGCATTCGTCAATCTGAACGGCATTACTAAGAATTCATAATGCCCGTATCTTGTCCGGAAAGCTGTCTTATGGATATCTGCTTCTTTCACCTTAAGCTGATGTTATCCCGACCTTAGATCTATCTTTAAAAATACTACGGCTCCCTTAAGCTGATCGAACAAGTCGTCTATCCTTGGCAAAGGGTACTTGTTCTTGATAGTCAGCTTATTCAACTGCCGGTAATCTATGCACATGCGCATAGTCCCGTCCTTCTTCTTCACGAATAGGACCGGTGCTCCCCATGGAGACACACTGGGTCGGATAAACCCACGATCAAGCAACTCTTGAATCTGAGCCTTAAGCTTAACCAACTCCTTTGGTGCCATTCTATACGGAGCGATAGATACTGGCGCTGTACCAGGCAACAAGTCAATCCCAAATTCCACCTTACGATCCGGAGGCAACCCTGGAAGTTCTTCTGGGAAGACATCCACAAACTCTTTTACTGTTCTGGCCCCTTCTACAGTTGTTTCCTTAGCCTTCAAGGCACTGACCAACATCAGAAAAGCTATACATCTTTTTTTTACCATCTTCTCTGCCTTAAGGGCAGATACTACATTCGACAAGTAATTCCGTCTCTCGCCCATCACTACAACCTCCTTGTCGTTAGAAGTTCTCAACGATATGCGCTTAGCATCACAGTTCACATTCACTCGATACTTTACTAGCCAATCCATGCCTAAGATTAGATCAAATTCCCCGAATGGCAACTCCATTAAGTCAGCTGAAAACTGCGCCCCCTGAACTTCTAAAGGCACTTCCCTAAAGAGTTTGTCTACTACTACTGATCGCCCTAAAGGACTAAGTACAGTCATCTTCCTAGGTACAGTCTCAGAGTTCACATGCAGAGTTCCAGACACTTCACTAGTGATGTATAAATGAGTTGACCCTATATCTATCAGAGCAATAAAGGGTAATCCAGAAATAAGGAACGTACCAGTTATGACATCAGGTGTATCACCATCTTCCCTCCGACGAACCATATATACCGCACTTTGTCTCGCCTGCCGTGTTGCCACCACTCGCTCTGGTGTTCTCGTGACTCTACCGAACCATTACCCCTGCCATTCGAACCACGACCTCTCAACGGCTGCTGTCAACCTCTGCCAGCCTGATTAAACCCCTGACCTGCTGGTTGGTTCCTATTTGTATCTACCAGACAGTCCCTAATCATGTGATCCTTGGACCCACACTTTAAACATCCCTCTGTCTTTTTCCAATATTCTCCCGGGTGCATCTTTCCACACTGAGCACAAGTACGGTACTGTCCTCCTATAGCAACCTGCTGATCTCGCGGCCCATCAACTCTAGGTCTCTTTTGAAAATTCCTGGATGACCCTGAAGATCCATAGTTCCTCTTATTCCTACCCTGACTTCTGTCCCGGTTCTTCTCTCGATCCACTTAACTTCTTCAGCTATCCGAGCTTTACCCACCAAGATTGCAAAATCTCTTTCCCGCTGCAGGGCAATCAACACTCGTAGCTCATCTCGCAATCCATCCTCGAATCTGACACATCGTTCGTAATTAGTAGCCACAATCCCCCTGGCATACCGGCTTAACCGCAGAAACTCCGCTTCATACTCCGCTACCGACTTGCCTCCTTGCACCATCTGAAAACTTGTCCTATTCCATTAGCATAGCTAAATTTGAATAGGATTTTGAAACGCCTTTCTCTGCGAGTCTATGTAGCTAGCTCCGACGTATTTCCCCTCAAACTTAGTCTTAAAATACCCCCAATCCACTCGATCTGCAGGGGTACCCTCTCTGACAGTGAGCCACCATTGGTAGGCCTCATCCCGAAGTAGCGAAACAGCTCCTTTCAGCTTCTCCTCAACAGTGCAGTCTAAATTATCCATGATCCTCTCGATTGCCTCTAACCAATACTTCGCTACATTCGGAGCTACCCTAGATACTCCTATAAAAACCTCGGGTCCATTTGATCTAAGTCTCTCAGATACTGACTTTCGAGCCCCATTTCCCATACCAGTTCCTGCTACTCGCTCTAAAACTTGCAAAGATAGCTCATGACATCTGCGTCATCTCCTCTTGAAATTCCGCCCTACTGTAGGTATGTGTGCCTTATTTTCGAACCACGACCTGCATCTGGACTGGTTCGACACACGATCATTCTTTTTACGAAATCTTATGCATTAGAGTCTTTTCACTTCTTTTTTAGAGAGAAGTTTTATGCAATAGAGTTTTAATCAGTGGTTCTTCCGTAGAAGTACACATACACCTAGGGCTTCATGTCTCTATAGTTTTCCTAGCCTATCGTCTATAGTATCATACATTAGCATATTCAAATTAGTTTACCAACTAAAGTACTTACCTGACGGACCTGGGCCGAGAACTCGGGTGCCATGCTTCCATAGAACCATTTGAATGAAAAATTTCAACAAAAACCAAATTGGCTCAAACTTTAAAAACGTTGTGGGCTTCGAAACCCAAGGCCGAGTGTTTAAAATTAGGCTCTGATACCAAGTTGAAACACCCCAAACCCGGCCCATAAGCCTCAACCGGATCTGGCATATTCCTTGAGTAAAACTTAGCTAGATCTCGTTTTATCATCTTGAGAAATATGGTGGTTTTTAAAATCAGATTTGTGGTTTGTCAAGTTGAAAATCGTGTTGTAGTTCTAGTTTGTATATCTTAAAAAAAAAACGTTTCTTTCATATTTCACGAATTAAAAGATTTGCCGAATTTAAAAGCTCATTAAATTGGAAAACTGTGATTTAATTAGGTGACAAAACGTTTGAAGTTGTTAAGGAAAATATTTAGTTATTTGTTTGCCGATTTTCGAATGGAAATAAAACTTAAAACATAAGACTTAAACAATTAAATAGTGGCCTTATTACAAGTTTAAAATACCAAATAAATCCCGAAAGAAAAGTATGCTAAAGTAAACAAAAAATTCAACCGTTCAAAAACCTAAAAACGCTGAGCATGGCCACCACATAGTCCTCGCTGACCCAGTCCATATCGCTAAGTATTACCTACAAAAAGTTAGCCCACGAAGGGTGAGTCAACAGACTCAATATGTAACGGCTACACCAAAAACCCAATCGATCATAGCCTTAATCATAACATTTCGGCAAAGCCCGTTTTTAGTCACATTTAGCCATAAGCCCATACATAGCATATCGGATCATAGCATGTCAAATCACATTTAAATAAAATATAAATGCAATCTCGAGCCCACCTAGATATCCATCCTCTACACACCACCCCTACCTGCCAATCACACCGTGGGGATTACTAAATCGACCCTCCATCCGCTACACACTCGGAAGGCGATGCTTTGCGATCAATCGCACATCGCCCTTATAACGTGGCATAGCCATCAGATAATGTGACAGAGTCACCAGATTCCTAATATGTGACATAAGTCACCGGATAATGTGGTAAAACCACCGGAACACTTCCCCTTTTCATTATCACCCTTATGCCCATGTAACATACATATTATTCAGATATCATGCAACATACCTTACCCCATAGTCATAACGAAATCACATATATTTCATATCAAATGTTTATACACATTATTAACGTAGCGTTAAAGGGTAACGTACCTGAATACACTGTACCACTGAATGGTACCGTAGCCATGATCGTTCATATTTCTTATTAACACATGCTTAACATTAATACTATTAATCTATCAAGAAATTAGTGTGGGGTTACACACCTGATAACAGTGAGAACGACGCTCTCGATACAGACACTCTCGCTAGCAGGGATAACAGCGATTTGCTTATCCCTTTCTGATGCTGGCCCACAACCCAGTGGCCAATCATGTACTGCAAAAACCGAGCGTTTCTTGAATCTAGGGGTAGGAACTACCCCTTTCCTTCCTCCACTGGTACTCGCATCCATTGAGGAACACTTAATCAAAACCCGGTTAATCAATATACAGGATCTAAACGAACACAATCTATAACTTAAACACCCTTATCGAAATAGATCTGAATCCCGAGACTTCTCTTTATCTCTGTCGAACTCCCCCTAAAAAACCATAGTTAGAATCGGCCATCCTTTAAAATAATATGGCCTTTGGCCGAGTGTTACACCTTGCTTACCCTGAATATCAGAATCCCGAAAGATCCTCTTCTAGTCGTCGACTACAGAGGTCCCGAAATCCACCTTCATGGTTTCGGCCAAATGAGATATAAAGATTAGTTTCTTAGATTTCGACTAACTAAAGAAAAAAGAAAGAAGATCAAATAACCAGAACCCCTTACCCCACTATCAGATTCGGTTGAAAAGCTTGTACCAATGATCGACAACACCTCCCTTTGATCACTGAGAGATTCGGCCACAGGAGAAAGGGTATTCGGCTTTAAGAGATAAATGAAAAAAGAGTCGATGAAAATGATTAGGCTTTTGATCTAGTGGATAAATCGGTTCCAAAGGTTAAAGATGCAATCGGCTATGGTCCAATGTGCTTTCGGCTTTTGATGACAGAAGAAATCATGCAAATAAGAAGAAAAGAGATTGAAAGTTGGTGTGGTTCGGCTTTGGTGAGAAGGAGGAAAAAATAATGGTGAGAAGAAGAAGAAGAAAAGAATGATGGTGAGGCTCAAGTTAAGGTTCGGCTTAAGGGGTTTCGGCTACTAGGTGTATTCAGTTTTTAACCAAAAGAATGGAGGAGAAAAGTGTGAGGCTTAAGGAGTGGCAGCAATGGTGAGATTGAGAAGGATGATTCAGCTTTTAGAGGGTGAATGAAGAAAGAATAAGATGAGGAGAAAATGCACAAATGATTTCGGCTTTTGGTCAAGAGAGAAAAAGGGTGCAAATTTCGGCAAGAGCAAAGATGAGAAGAAAGCTTTCGAAAGGGAGAAAAATGGCCACATACTCACCTTATTTCGGCACCTAAAGTCCCTAGCATAGTCACTCCTCCCCTTGGCCGAATATGCCACACCAAGACCCCTCCATTCGGCCAACTCTTCTTCTCTCTGTCAGCTTCCTTCTTTTCCTCCTATTTCTTCTCTTCTCCACTCATTCAAAGGAGTTTGAATGAGTCAATACCTATCCTCCTCTTTTAGCCGAATATTCAAATAAATTTGACCAAGTCCAATGCTCATCCCTTCAGAGTCCTTGTGCCATCCAACACTGCACTTCCTTGCCAAAAAATAAAAGCTCAAAACGCTACCTGTGCTGCTCGAACCTAGGTCTCTTCACACTCCCTGAGGCGTCACTCTCCTGTGTTCTAAGTGGCGCCTCCCTTGCCACTTTACCAGCTCAGTTCTTGTGTCAAAGTCCACACACTAAACTCCTTAAGGCCTAGCTCCCTTAGCCCCTCTTTAATGCTTAAAATCAAATATTTTTCTAAGGCTTCTACCTACACCCCAAGGTTCCCGAAGCCCCAAAACACATACAAATCACACACAAACATGCTACCACATACATTTAAGTTAAAACGCATAACCCCTAAATCCCGGATATTACAACTTGCCTTCATTTTAATTATGGACTTTTATCCCCTTCTATTATTCTTTAGGTCAAGACTATGCACTTCAGTAATTTAAGGATTATTATATCCGTTTTTAGGGGTGTTCATTCGGTTAACCGACCCGAATTAGCATTAACCGAATTAACCGACCTCTAAAAATTTTTAACCGTTAACCGAACCGAATTTTTTTCAAAAAAATTAACCGAACCGAAATTTTTTTGGTTAATTCGGTCGGTTAACAGAATTAACCGAAAATTATATATTTTTAATTTTTGGTTAAATATTACCCGAATTACCCGAATTAATCGAATTAACTGAATTACCCGAAATAAATCACTACATAATTAAAAAGATTACATAAATCATTGAATCACTACATAATTAAAAAGATTACATAAGTCTTTGAATAACTAAATAATTAAAAACATTACATAAGTCTTTGAACCACTACAGAATTAAAAACATTACATAAGTCTTGAAATTAACACATAATTGAAATGTAAGTCTTTAATATTGTTCATTTGTATCCATTTGTTCTCTCCAAAAGATCTCCATTTGCATTAAACTTAGAAAAAGAAAAAAACATGTGCAAATGTTTAGCATATAATAGAAATATACACATTTCATCTAAATACAATTGATAAACATCCCTATAAAAAGAAAAAGAAATTATTTGTAATTTTTATTTATTAAATTATTTGTAATTTTTATAATTTTTATTTGTTATTTTTATTCATTAAATTATTTGTTATTTTTATTTATTAAATTATTTGTAATTTTTATAATTTGGTTGGGTTGGATAATTGGGGGGTTGGGTAATTGGATTTAGTTGGGTAATTGGGTTTGGTTGAATATTTGAGTTTGGATTGGATTGGGTTAGTGGGCCTTTTATATATTATAATTTTATTTATTAATTTTTTCGATTAAACCGAAAAAATTCGATTAACCGACCGGTTTCGAACCGAATTAACCGTTAACCAAAAAATCAAAAAATAATTAACCGAATTTTTTTATTTTTACCCGAATTTTGTACACCTCTATCCATTTTCACTCTCCAAGGTTTAATAATGACTTCAAGGGTTGAATTGGGACCCTCAAAAAGAATTTTGGTTTACATTAATTAATGAAACACGTGATTTATCAAAGTCCAATATTGGCATACTAAGCTCTACTTCATTTTCGTTGGCCATTTTATTACCATTATTTTTTGTCAGTTGCTCAAAGTCTACCTTTTATTAATGTCTATGCGTTCACACTCGACCTTTTCTACATTGTTATGTTAGACATTTTAAAATCCCCAAGGCAGGTTCACTGAATATGCTTCATCTTTTCTTTCATTCTCTTCACCTTTAACATGGATTCATTCCTCTACCTTTTCCAGATTCTTTACTTGATCACAAGTCACTTGATTCATTGTCCAATGGCACTAAAGATATGAATTATTTTCTACATTCTTTCTTTGATCACAAGTCACTTGATTCATTGTCCAATTGCACTAAAGATATGGATTAGTTAAAATCATTTGATAGACAAAAATAGTTAACTAATGCCATCACATCTTAGCATTCTGAAACACTTATTGGGAATTGATAACCTTTGCAATTGAGTATGAAAACCTCCTTAATATGACTTAACTAATTAGTTAAAATCCTGATAGTTGTACCTTCCACTGATATCACATCTCCTTATTAATCAACAAAGTTTTGAAAAGTTATTGTATTTCAGGGGTTAAAAGGGATTCGCAACACCACTACCTAGGTGTTAGAATTTTTTTATAAATTTTTAAAAATGTTTTAACATAATTTTTAATATTTTTAATAAATTTGAATTTTTTTAGAATTATTGTTAAGAAAATTTTAAGAAAATCAAAATGATATTTTAGTATAGTTCAGGGATCAAATTAGTAATTAACCATTTAAATTAATGAGCCAGGCCATCATATAATAGATAAAATTTAATGGATGGACTAACTTGCACGTTTTGAAATGTATAAGGGTTAATTTGTCTAATTATTCAATAGAAAAGCTGAAATGCAATCCAGCCCTAAATACAGGGGCTTCCCTAATACTTTTACCAAAGTTGATATAGTTAAAAAGCAATCATCGTTCCACCTTTTTAAACCAAGTTGATATTTAATCTCATCCACATTTAAAAGAAACATTTTTTTTTCATTCCATACACTTGAAACCAACAAGAAGTTTATTGCCCAAGATTTTCCTAATCTAATCCACGTTACATGCAACTTCTAATATGCACTGAAATTTCCTTAAATTTGTTTACTATATTTGTATTTGACCAAAAAAAATGGTTTCAAGATTCTTGTTCCTTACTACACAAAACACATTCAAGAGGGACTGGAATACCTTAATTGTGGATTAATAAAATTAATAACTAATAACTTATATTTATACAACCAGGATATAATAGTTGATCTGTACATTGTTAATTATAAAGTTATATTATTTAATGGCAAATAAAATGCAAATAAAATGAATTTTAAATTTTATAAAAATAATATTTTATTTTTTTCAAAATCAATGTAAATATAAATAATTAATAGGAAAAATTAGTTAGTATTTAATATAATAAAAATAATTAATTAAAGACGATTACTTTAATAAGGTCATTAATATTAATGGTATTAAAACAATATTTTTTAAAAAATAAAATAAAATTAATTCTAAAAATTAGCATTATGTAATCAATTAAAGAAGTGTACTTAAATAAGGATTTCAATGTTAATGGTAATAAAAATAATTAATATTTTTAAATGAAAAATTAGGACATATTTTTATATTAATTTTAATCAAATTGTTAAGTTTAAAAGTTTTGAAAAAAAAAGCAAGAGAAGTGAAAGGGAAAAAAAATTTTAAAACAAATATTATGCGTCACTTCAAGTTTTTTTTTAACTAACAGTACTAATAATTTGACCGCTTTTCGATGTGTATACGTTGAGACTTAAGAATGTGTAATTAAATATGAAAGTGAAAGTGCGGTATCTACAAGCGAACATATCAATTTGTAATATAGATTTGTTTATAAGAAAACACTTGAAAAATATTCCAAGAATCGTACCCATTGAAAAAAGAAAAAAGTTAATATTGTGTAAAAATTAATACAATCAACAAAATTGATTAAGAATTTAATTTAATAAACATAAATTTTAATATTTTTCAAAAATTTATATATTTATAGTAATAAGAAGTTTAATGATGTAATCCCATCAACAAAATTAATATATTTTAATTTTATTAAAATTAATTACCATTTGAATATTTAATTTTAAAAATCATAAAGGTACAAAAAAGGTTTGAACAGCAAAATTTAAAAATGATAAAAGATATACATGGTTCATTATTTGTAATTTTAAAGTTGTTAGATAAATTGATATATTTTAAAAGCAAATTGCATATAAACCAAAGGGGATTGAATAACCAGTATGAGAGAGTTACAACTGAGTTAAATGGTGAAAATTCCAAAAGAAAAGACTTGGCAAGTGACTGGGTGGTTTTTTTGATCTCATAAGTCATCTCCCTCTTCTCATGGTCTCCTTCGCCATCATTTTGGGCCACTACAATTACATGCTTCCTCTTTTCATCCTTTAGGGTGGATACAACATTTTGAAATTTTAAATTTATCAAGCCTTTAAAAATGATACCATTTTAAAATACTTCCTTTAATATTTTTGATTGTTTGGTTTCGATAAATAATTTTAAAAAATAAATTTAATAAAATTTAATAATTTAAAAATTAATTATAAAAGGAAAATAATATGAAAATATGCAAGATAGATATCATTAGATTCATAAAAATATCTAAACATTTTTAATAATATAAAATATAAAGAATATTGGAACTGAATAAAAATTACATTTCAAAATTAAGGAAAATTTTTGATACACAGTTAGCGGAGTTTTTAGGCTTCATAAGTATGATTAGGGGTAGACAAATATCCTGTAAGAGTATAATAAAATATTAAAAAAATAGATATTAAAAAAAATGGTAATGTCAATTTTTTAAGGATGCTTATGGAATAAAAAAGTATACTGTCAAGTTAATGCTTTTTTTATTTGGAATATTATTTGGTACATTACCAATAGAGTTTTTAGACTCTACAAATAAGGTCAGGAGATTGATAAGTGTTCTCTAAAGGTATAATAAAATATTAAAAAAATAAAAGAATTTATTTGATATATTGCCAGTAAAGTTTTTAGACTCTACAAATAGGGTCAAGGGATTGATAAGTTTCTACTGTGCCTTGATGCCATAGCATCTATGGGATTGGGATACAAAGATCCATCATATCATGCATTGCGAACCAATCTAATAGAAAACTAAAAAAGGGATTTACAGCATTTGGGTGGAATGTGGATGCACCATAATGGGAGGTGGGTAGAGAGATACGAGACAAAAGTCATCAACCAATTTTTAAGTGTATTTTCCTAAAAGATTATGCTTTATCAAATCCGTTAATGCATTAGACATGATTTTAGATGTTGATACTCTTCGCAATTTGTTTGCGAAGATTGTAAAAATTGTTGGATTAAGCAATGTGGTCTAGCTAATTACATGCTGCAAATTATAAAGCTATTAGGAAATTTTTTAATGAGAAGTATCCTAACATCTTTTGGTCACCATGTGCAGCACCTTCTATCAATTTAATTTTGAAGGATGTTGGTAAAATATCTCATGTTAAGAGTTTAGTTTAGCATGCTTCTTCTATTACAGTTTTTGTGTATAATCACAAATGGACATTGGGTTGATTATCGTTCTAGTGAGAACTGTTTTGCTATTATTTTTATTGCATGATTATAAGTGTCATTTGCAAGCCATGATCACTTCCAAGAAGTTGATTGCTTAGAATGGGTCTGGAAGGTGAAGAATGTTTTCAATATTAGTTTCAACAAATTTTGGAGTAATTACTTGGTGATGATGAAGATTGTTAGTCAACATGTACACATGTGATGATTAAGACAATTGGAATGTTAACAAAGACTATTCAATGTGCTGTACTTTATTTTTTCCATTTGAGTTTATAACTGGATTCTGAAGATTTGAGTTTGGACTTTTTAATAATTTTCTAATAAAAGAAAATGCAATTAATTTTGCGTTACATTCATACAATTATTATTTCCTAACAAATTTTCCACAAAGTATTTTGATGGAAACTCATCTCTATTTAAAAGTCTGACTTTCATTTTTTTTTATTAAAAAAATAAACATGCTTACAAGAATTTAATTTTTTAAAGATCAAACTAATCGATTTATCATCAAACATAATATTCAAATCAAATCAATTTAAACTAAAATATTTTTACCAATTACTTTGATTTGATTTATGTTGGATTAATTATTTAATATCATTTACATACCACATCTTTATTCATCTCATAATTAATTAATAAAAAATTTAGGTTGGATCTCGTAGCTAATATATATAACATTTAATTTAAAATCTAGTCAACTTTGATAACATAAAATATATAATTTTATTATCACTATTTTCACGTCAAACTTTGTTATATTATATTATCATGTAAAAAAAATCATAAAATTTACTTGTATTGCAAGACCTAAGTTTTCCACTTATTAGAACTTTTTACATGTATGTTTGCTACCAAGTTTTAGATGTCTATGTCTAAGTCTAAATGTATGAATTGTATAGTTACGTATTCATATTTTATAGTTAAATATATTTATTTTGGGAATGTATTCATATTTTATCTTTATTTAAGTTTGAATATAAATAAATTATTTTATCAATCTTCTAATTTGATTACGAGAACGAAATCCACTATATAAAGATGTAATTTCACTTCTTTTATTGATTTTATTTATTATTGTGCTAATTTAGTATTATATATATATTCCTTGTGCAAGTAGAGGAAAACAATAATTTTAAAAGCAAATTGCATATAAACCAAAAGGGATTGAATGGCCAGTATCAGATAGTTACCACTGAGTTAAATGGCTAAAATTCCAAAAGAAAAGATTTTCTGATCTCATCAGTCATTTCCCTCTTCGTCTTGGTCTCCTCTGCCATCGTTTTGGGCCACTACAATTACATGCTTCCTGTTTTCATCGTTTAGGGTGGATAAAACATTTTGAAATTTTAAATTTATCAAGCCTTTAAAAATGCTACCATTTTAAAATACATCATTTAATATTTTTAATTGTTTGGTTTCAAAAAATAATTTTTTAAAACATAAAGTTAATAAAATTTAATAAGTTAAAAAATAATTATAAAAGAAAAATAATATGAAAATATGCAAGATGGATATCATTACATTCATAAAAATATGTAAATATTTTTAATAATATAAAATATAAAAATATTGAAATTAAATAAAAAAAATTATATTTTAAAGTTATAAAAAATATTTGGTATACCATAGATGTAGTTTTATAGAAAATATTTTTTAAAACCTTGCAAGAAACAAAAGTTTCCCTCCAATCTCTCACTCAAATAAACTTTTAAAAAGTTCAATCAAACATCAAAGAAATGCAAAAGGGGTCTCGCAAAGTTTCAGTTGTTCCTTGATGCCATAGCATCTATGGGATTCGGATACAAAGATCTATTATATCATGCATTGCTAACCAATCTACTAGAATACTCAAAAAAGGGATTTATGGCTGCTTGAATTCTACAAAAGGATTAGGGTGAAATGTGGATGCACCATAATGAGAGGTGGGTAGAAAGATAAGAGACAAAAGTCATTAACCAATCTTTTAGTGTACTGTCCTAAAGGATTATGCTTCATCAAATCCCTTAATGCATCCGACATTATTTTAGATGTCGATACTCTTTGCAATTTGTTTGTGGAGATTATGAAAATTGTTGGTTTAAGCAATGTTGTAACACCCCAAACCTGACCTAGATGTTATGGTCGAATCTAGAATATTATGTAAAATAATTATAAACCTGACCTTCACTTTTTGAAAAATGTCATAAACCTTTGCTATTTAAAAGCCCGTTTTAATTGAAAAATGTTTGTCATACTTAATAGTTAAAATCGGTAGTTGATTTCATTTCCTAAATTAAATCAAATAAGTTGCAGCGGAAGTTCTTAAAACGTTATATTTTGGAAATCCGAGTTTGTTTTCTCAAAAATAGTTGATCACAGAAACATAACCGTTTTTCAAAAAAATCGTTTTATCAAATGTCAAGCAAAAACCCAAAATAATATCCAAACCAATAACAAACCCAAATATCAGAGAGTCCAAAAATTACAAAACTCTAAAATCGAAAATTTTAAATAAGCCATATTTATTTAAATAAAGTTTTACGGAATTGTGGACATAACTGACCTCCCGTTGCACCGACCCGCCTAAGTCTGAGGGTTACTTGAAATTATTAGACAAACAAAGAGTGAGTTTTTATAACTCAATTTGTAACTCAAAAGAAATAGAAATTCAAATTTAATCACAAAACAGAACAGATACAGTCATATTTCTTCTATAGAATCAGAATCGTATCAGAGTAGTATAGGTGCAAATAAATATAATCCTATCCTCATCCTTTACATACCATCTCCGACCATCTCAACACACCATGTGGGGTATAAAACACCCACCCATCCCTACACATCACTTAGTGTCCTTATGACACTTTTCTGAATAATCGCAATAGTGCTGCTAGTATAATGGCGAGTTAACGCCTCATACAGAACACTTCCTCCACAAAATACATAACCCGCCCCATAGCCAGATATGAACAGAACATCAAAAATAACATAAATAAAAGATACCAAAGTTTACATATCATGCATGCTCGTATAACAGATATTGAACATGCCTATATATAAAATATCATACATATCACATCACATTACATGCATTTAGGCGTTATTTACGTCAAATTTCATACTAACAGATTAGCAGATTTCATGCTTTAAGGCTTATATTGTAGCACCCCTTACCCGAGTTCAAAGCCGGAACCGGGTTTAAGGCATTACCTAACTTATCACGCTTATACGACTCAAATAAGGCTATAAAATTTCATTTAAACCCAACACTTGCTCATTCTCGGCCCATGAGGCCCTATGCATACCTCCGAGAGGTTTTGAAATCTATCCGGGAACTTTTACGAGCTTGGAAAACTTTTCTTCAAAACAGGGGCCACATGCCCGTATTGGTCTAGGGACACACTCGTATGCCCCTAAGAAATGACCGTGTCTTCCATCTGTGGTCGATCTTGACTTATTTCACACGACCGGACACACACCCGTGTCCCTATCCCGTGTCCCTTACACGGCCTCGACACGCCCGTGTCTTAGCCTGTGTGTCAAAACCTTGACATTCTAATTACGACGTCATCATCTCACTAAGGTCACATGGCCAAGGCACACGCCCGTGTCCTTAGGCCGTTTGTCGAATTAAACTCCACATTTAATGTTTAGACTTCACACGGCCTGGGCACACGCCCATGTCCTAGGCCGTTCCTCCCACACGGCTGAGACACGTGGCCGTGTCTCTGCCCGTGTGTTTACTACAAGGTATACTGACGTGCAAATCTAGCATGTAACGGGATATACGGTCGATCCATATGCCCATAGGGCTATCCGTGTGTCACACACGACCTAGACACACTCCCTTGTATCTACCCGTGTGGACAATTTGATGGCTATCTACCAAGCTCTTTGCCACCCTATCAAAAAATCATACTCTTACCAATCATTCCAATTTAAAAGATAACCAAATGGTATCTCTAGGAACTCAAAAGAATCAAAACATACACAAGGGCATACACTTCATGAAATTCATCTTCATTAAGCAATAGGATTTGCCAAGTATTTTCCTAACTTATAAGGCCATTTACAAAATGACTTTAATAATATACATAACCAACACTTTGGCCAACAATTACAACCAAACAAAATTACCCAAGTCCTATACATGCCATACTCAAGATAAGTCTAAATTGTTATACCAAAGTGATGTTGATAGTGTGATTTTCGGACTCCTACTTTCCACGTTCCTCGAGTTATCTTGGCAATACTATAAGGAAAAAGGGTAATGAAAGGGTGTAAGCATAAAGCTTAGTAAGTTTGCCTAGAAATAAATAGCAACAATAAGATCATAATATAATCCATCCATGGCATTAACTAACCATACACAAGTGATCGGCCTCTTGCCATACTTACTCACAATTGCCCTTATTTAGCACATACCATGTCACATATGGTAATCATTTCTTTATGACTCATTCATGAGTACCTGTATTCACTCATTCACAGGACTTTAGTACTAATCTCATTTCTACTTCTAAACTCATCTACTCCTCCCATTAATCATTAGGGATACTAAAAAACATATAATATCGTCATTAATATGAATACGAGGCCAATGCCACATCCCGAAGGTGGTCTTACATGGAGTCGCCTTTGAATACCGATGCCATATCCCGGATATGGTCTTTTACGGAATCTCATATCAAGTGTCGATGCCATATCCTGAATATGGTCTTATACGATTTCCATTTTCAATACCGAAGCCATACCCCAGATATGGTCTTATACGGTATACGGGATTTTAATTTGGTGCTGAGGTCATGTCCCAGGCATGGTCTTATACGGGACCTTATCCATTTCTCATCTCGATGATAGCATTTTCATATTCATTATAGTCCACTAGGACTTCCACATCTTATTCAACATCAATTACTCAATTTAGTAGAGTATCATGCATCAATATGATTCCAAGCATTCTCAATTATGCTAACATAAATTTTGGGTCTATAACATACAAACTTACCTCGATTTCAAAATGAACTAGCTTGACGGTCTAGTCCGAGACTTTGTTCTTTCCTCGATCGAGGCAGATTCTCGGTTCTTCTTGCTCTATAATAGCAATTTAGCTCATTTGATAAAAGCATTTCCATAATCATGCTTTGGTAAAATTACTATTTTGCCCCTAGACTTTGGCAAAATGATCATTTTGCCCCTAGGCTCGAAAATAAATTCTAATCACATTTCTTCCTTCAACAAGCCTAGGTGAACATTTAATACTCTTATGGCTATCATCAAAAACCAACATTTCACACATTTACTACAATTTTTATAACCTTTTCATCAATGTTCTTTTTAGTGTTTTCATGACAACACCTTTCACAAAAGTTGTTCATCTAATAACTAAGACTCAATTTCTTCCATAAAAATACAACATATAACAATGATAGCTCTTATGGAAAAACTCTAAACCTTTCACCATATTGCACATTAGTCCCCTCATTTGAAAGCTTAAGTTCTAAAAGTACAATTATCATAAAGAAAAATCATCAAAATCACTTACTAGAATGAATGAGAGCTTGCTGAAAATTTGAGCTTTCAAAACCTCTATTTTGCTTGCAAATTTCGGTGGAGAAAGATGGAAAGAAAGATGATATCTTCTCTTTCTTTATTCTAATATTAAACTATCAATTTAGTCCATCTACTTACCAACTTTGACCAACTTTGACAAATTTATCTCTTATGGTAGTCTATGGCCGGCCAAGCATTTACAAGGGGCTAAATTGCCTTTTAAAGACCTCCAATTAAAAATCTATGTCTATTTGGTACCTTTAGCTTATAAAATGGAACTTTCGCACCTTATGCGATTTAGTCCCTTTTCGCGATTAAACATGAAATCGCTAAAATTAAAGTACTAAAATTCTCATGTACTTATACAATCATAATCTAACTTACAAAATATCATGAAAATAAATTTATCTAATCTCGGATTAGTGATCTCGAGATCACTGTTCCAACTAGCCCCTAAATCGGGCTGTTAAATTCTCCCCCTTCAGGATTTTCATCCCCGAAAATCTTACCGGTGAAAAGGTTGGAGTATTGGTTTCTCATCATTTCCTCAGGCTCCCATGTAGCCTCTTCTATTCCGTGCCTTTGCCATAGAACTTTCACTAGGGCTATGCTTTTGTTTCTTAACTGTATTATAACATGTAAAGGGTCTGAACGGTATCGGTGCAACATGCATATGTGAAAGACGTCATGAATCTTTTCCAGCTCAGGTGGCAAGGCCAGCCGATAAGTTACTGGTCCTATCCTCTCGGTAACTTCATAAGGTCCGATAAAACGCAGACTCAATTTGCCCTTCCGGCCAAATCTGAGGACTTTCCTCTAAGGTGATACTTTCAAGAACATTTTATCACTGACTTTGAATTTAATCTCCTTCCTTTTCAAATCCGTATAGGACTTTTGTCTATCTGAGGTGACTTTCAGACAGTCACGTATCGCTTTTACTTTCTCTTCAGTTTCATTAACCAAATCGACCCCGTGTATCTATTTCTCTCTGAGTTCTGACCAATACAAGGGTGTTCGGCACTTACGCCCATACAATGCCTCATAAGGTGCTATTTTCAAACTTGACTGAAAACTGTTTGTAACAGCCCGATTTAGGGCCTAGTCAAAACAGTGGTGCGAGACCACAAAACTGAGATGAGTTTATGAGTTTTTAAGGTTTAAGCCATGTTTGCATGCTAGTATGAAAGTTTCATGAAGCAAATTTGCTAAATTGTGGTTGAATGGTCCAAAAAGACTAAATTGCAAAAGTTGCAAAATATGAGTTTCTAGAAGCTTTTTGTATGAAATAGCTTTAGAATAATAATTATAAGCCCCTAAATAGCAATTTGCCCAAAATTTAATTTTTGGACAAAATTGGTCATGAGTTGGTATTATGGAAAATTTTAAAGAGAGGGGCATTTTGGTTATTTATTAATTAAATGATTAAAATAGGAAAAGGATGATAAAAATCTCATTCATCTTCTTCCTTGGTGTCGAAAATTTGGGGGAATCCATAGCTAGGGTTCTTCAATTTTTCAAGCTTGCTAGTAAGTTCATCTTAGCCCCGTTTTTTATATTCTTCGTATTTTTGAAGTTCTCGTATTATGAATTAGCTATTTTCAGCTATAAAATGAGCTAAGATGCATGTTCAAAAATCTACCCATGAATGAAATGCATTATAAATGATGTTTTATGGAAGTTTATGAGAGTTTGATGTTTGATAAACATCTTTTCCTTAGTGAATTTCATGAAAAATAAGAGTAAGGACCAATTTGTAATAGTTATGAAAATTGGTCATACATATTAGAAATAGTGAGAATTGATGATTGTTATAGTAGAGAAAATGAATCAGCTTAGCATGAAGTTTCAGAAAGTTGAATGAAAATCATTTTACGAGCCTAGGGGCAAAAGTGCAAATATGAGAAAGTTTAGGGGCAAAATAGTAATTTTGCCAAAGTATGAATAATGAGTCAATTTAGTCAATGTGAGTATTAAATGATCTATTTATGATTATAGATCAAGAAAAACGAAGCCTGAATCGAAACCGAGACAAGAACAAAGTCGAGGACTAAATTGCATATCTACCTACATTTTGTATCTTGAGGTAAATTTGTATGATTTCTAAGCTTTATGATTTTTATCATTTAATGGCTTAGTATAATGTACACTATTACCATGGAATGTTTAATGCTATGTTAAAAAAGAAATCAATAAGATTAAGCATGAAAAAGTCCCGATTGAAAATGAATTACCAGGATACTTGATCTACCACATGAAATAAAAAAGTCCGTATAAGACCAAGCTAAGGCATGGCATCGGCATTGAGACAAGTTATCATGTAAGTCCAAGGAAACAAGCTTGGCATTGATCAAGTTATCAAGCAAGTTGTCATGTAAGTCCAAGGAAACAAGCTTGGCTTTGATCATGTTATCAAGCAAGTTATCATGTAAGTCCAAGGAAACAAGCTTGGCGTTGATCAAGTTATCAAGCAAGTTATCATGTAAGTCCAAGAAAACAAGCTTGGCTTTGATCAAGTTATCAAGCAAGTTATCATTTAAGTCCAAGGTAAGCTTGGCATTGATTCAAGAAGAGATATTCTATGTAAGACCGTATCTAGGATATGGCTTTGGCATTAAGTTCATGGCAAGAGATTCGGCTGTTTGCGGAAATTCATCGGGCAAACAAGTAAAGTTAAAATGAGATCAGGAAAGCTTAGAAAGTAAAGATATCATCAAGTTGAAATTGAGTATTATTATGTTATGAATGAAGAATTAGAGATCATGATTATTATATTAAAGTATGCTGATCAATGTGATCAAGTGTTATAGGTACTTTGGTTACCTTACAAGTATGAGAATATTAAGTATCATGAGACATGTAAGAATCATTATGAGTAAGTAAGCTTTATAGCTGAAATTATGATACCATTGTTAGGTCAAATGGTTGTTATTAAGCAAGTATATTGATATATGTTTTTACATGCAAACTTACTAAGCTAAATGCTTACATTTTCAATTCTTTCTTTCTATGTAGTCCCGCCAAGCTAACTTGTGGATCGTTGGAGTCGGAGCTCCTAGCACACTATTAACTTTTATTTTGGTATAGCCAAGTTATTTTACTAAGTATGGCATGTATAGGAAGCATTCATTTTGAGAACATGTTTTAAGAAGGGCAATTGCATAGGCCATTAAACAATTATTCTTTTGTATATGGCTAAGTGGTTGGCCAAAATTGAATATATGTATGTTGTTAAATTCAATGAAGCATGTTGTATAGTTCATGAAATGTATTGTGTTGATCTTGTTTTCAGGGTGGCAATTGGCTTGGTAAATAGCCTCTAAACGCCCACACGGTTAGACACACGGGCGTGTGTCTAGGCCGTGCGTACCCTGCACCTTATTATTATTATTCAAAATAGGCCACGGGTGAGTCCCACGGCCGTGTGCATGAGCCGTGTAAGACCCACGGATTGGACATGGGCGTGTGCCCAGGCCGTGTGGATCAAGCCAGTATATCAAAGAAAACACACAGTTTAAGCCCATGGGCGTGTCAATGCCGTGTGAAAATAGCCAGTAACTCCCACGGTCCGAGGGCATGGGCGTGTCTAAGGGTACACAGGCGTGTCCCAAGTCCCATGGGCGTGTGAAACCTGCTTCAAGGAAGAGTTTTCGATTAAGTCCTGAAAGTCTTTGGATAAGTGCTTAAGGCCTCGTAGGCCCACGAAATATATGTTTAGACCAAGAAAGAGAAGTTTCTAAATCGGAACGAAATTTTACTGCCCGAAAGTGTATGATGATGTGAGTTCAAGCATGGTAATGTCTCGTATCTAGTCCTGACATCAGTTTCGGGTTCGGGGTGTTACACTGTTGTTGTAGACGAATTCCACAAACGGTAAGTATTTCTCCCAATTACCTTGGAATTCCAAAACACAACATCGAAGCATGGCTTCGAGTATCTGAATTAATCTCTTTGACTGCTCGTCGATTTGAGGATGGAAAGCTATACTGAAATTCAATTTCGTGCCCAAGGCCTCTTGAAGCTTTTTCCAAAACCGTGACGTGAATCTCGGATCTCTATCTAAAATGATCGACAGCGGTACACCATGAAGTCTTACTATCTCTGACATGTACAAGTCTGCCAATTTATCAAGCGAATAATCGACTCGCACTGGTATAAAATGGGCTAACTTTGTGAGTCTATCAACCACTATCAATACTGCATCTTCCTTCTTTGAAGTTAATGGTAAACCTGGCACGAAGTCCTTGATAATATGATCCCATTTCTGCTCAAGAACCATAATGGGCTGAAGTAAACCCGAAGGTACTTGATGTTCAGCCTTCACTTGCTGACAAATCAGGCATCTCGATACAAACTCAGAAATGTCACTCGGCATACTAGGCCACCAATACCATTTCCTCAAATCATTGTACATCTTCGTGCTCCCCGGGTGCATAGTTAAACATTCGCTATGCGCTTCATGCAAGATCTTACGAATAAGCTCATCATCTCTAGGTACACAGACCCTGTCTCGAAATGTCAAACATCCATCAGGACTTACTCGAAAGTCTGACTCATCCTTTGAATCACATGAAACCCTTTTGGCGTGCAAGCTGTTATCTTCTTTCTGAGCTTCACAAATCTCTTGGAGGAATAATGGTCTAGCCTTCAACTTGGCTAGAATAGAACCATCATCTGACAAGGCCATCTGAGTATTCATGGCTCTCAGCGCGAAGAATGATTTTTTGCTGATAAACCGTAAAAGTAACATATTTTAAGCTTATATTTAGCATGCTTTTGGATGATTTAAGCCTCGAATTATGTGATTTGGTGCTCTTAATCCTTTGTTTTCATGTTTTATACCTAGGAGAGCACCGGATGACGAAAAGATCAGAAAACGGGTCCAAAATGGAGTAAATGGGCCATATCACGAAATCGACACGAGCTGGCCCAAATCTACACGGCCGTGCCTCATTCAACAGGTTCAAACACGGCCTGGCCACGGCTCACACGAGCGTGTGCCATGGGCGTGTCCCTGTGGCAGGAAAGAAGAGTTTCACTCGGATTTGGATACTTAGGGCAAAGAAACTTATCTCAAGAGCCTATATAAACACCCTAAGTATAACCAAGAAGGGGGGAACCCAGGGCAGTTAGCTAGGCCAAGGAGCCGAGCCAAAGAGGTTAGATTTGTGGAGATTTACTAAAAGATAGCCAGTTGATCCATCTCAAGAAGCTGGAATTATACTCAAGACGGAGGATCTCTCCTTCAATTCCTTCAGGGGGTTTTAGGGATTTCTTATGTTTTGTTTTATCTTTTCTTCTGAGGTGTTTTCTTTTATTGTTATGAACTAAACCCTCAGATATCTGAGGGGATGAAACCTAAGATGAATCTTGTTATCCTTTGCTGAACTGTATGATAAATATTTGGCTTGTTCTTAATTATGTGTGCTTAATTCTTGTGTTGATATTTTCGGGATATTAATTCAAGTATGATGTGCTTAAGTGAAGGAGCAAAATTCCCCGCCTAAGAGTAGATCTAGCATAATTAAGCGGAGTTGATCGCGCACCTAGAGATAGGGTGACGAGATTTTGCCGGATTAGGGTGAAACCTAATATGGGAGTCCATAGATCGAGTTAATGCGATTCTAGGGGTTTTAATTAGAAAGAGATTTCAATTAATCAACCTAAGGTTAGATGTTATTCGCTTTGAGAGAGGGTTTAATATACGTTAGGGAATCTTACGGATCAAGTCAAGTGCATAAATCGTCTGGTTCAGAGTTAGATAACGAGTGAAGTCTAGGTGGATTCTTCCTTGGGTGTCGTCTTAATCAATTGGTTTTCCCTCAAGTTATTTTCCCAAACTCTTTCTCTTTGTCTTTGCATCTTTAGTTTAGTAATTAGTTGATTTTAGATTAAATAAAGATCACTTTAATTCATAGGCTAAATAATAAAAAGAGAGTTAGTATTAGTACTTTTGGTTCCTTTGGGATTCGACATTCCGGTCTTGCCTAAACTGTAACACCCTTAACCCGTACCCGTCGCCAGATTAGGGTTACGGTTATTACCTAACTATACACAAATCATTGTATGCATTCATTGAAACTCATTCTTGGATCAAAGCAAAACTAACATAAATTCATTTGCGTATCCAATTTGATCTAAAGTGTCTACAAAGTACCTGCATTGCATATCTAAATAACTTTGCCACTCAGTTCACATGCATTGACATAAACTAGCATTTTCAAGTAGACATAACTATATTGAATGGTTCATATAATGCAAAAATGAATTCTCAAATTTACAATTTGAATAATCCTATGTCTTTTCTTGACTTAAGAATGTAACTTATTCATTATTATATTTGTGCGATAAAGCAAATTGGACTAAAAGAAATATGCATGATTCCACATCACAACTCCCCCTACCGAATTTAAATAATTTCGGCCACATTCAATTCACATATCAATGATCAAAATCTATTCGACCATAACAAACAATACACCATTGCCGAATATATATATGGAATCAATTTAACTATGGCACCGAATTCTATGTCAATAATACAAACATTAAAATTTCATTCTTTAATCATATTACTAAATTAATATCCTACATGCTTTAACCTATAAATATTCATGACTTAACCTATTAACTAAACACAATATCAAAAACCACACCATATATATATATACACCTAAGCTATTCGATTCCTCTTCAATCATGAATTAAGCCATGAACAAAATCATACATCCATAATACTATCATGCAAGCCATTACCAAGTAGCACTTAATTTTTATCCAAAGGAACTAAGCCTTTTTCGCAAGGCTATATTATAATTATGTACAATCACCCAAAATCTCATAGTTAACACTTAAATCTAGCCTATACATGCCTTTCGAATAAAACTAAGATAGCTATACCAAAAGATTTGATAGTGCGATTGACTTCTTGGATGATCCTTTGAGTCCGTAGCTTGAGTCAAAGATCTATAAAACAGAGGTAGATAGGAGCACACACACGGTAAGCTTGCTAGCTTAGTAAGTCTTAAGAAAACATATACTTATATATATAACATACATACAACCATTCGATCCAATATCTTCTAACACCAATTCAAACATAAGTAATACATAACTTCTTTTACTTATAAAATCGAAATACTAAATATCATTGATGCACTTAATACTAAAGCTTTACCTTTCTTAATCACATACACCAATCATCAAATATGTCAAAGACATATGTACATATCATATGCTTATCCAATCAACTAAATCCGTTCATGCTTTCAAATATTTACTATCACACGATATAACTTGCATATTCATTCATCTCTAATAAATCAATGTATAAAACCTTCACTTACTCGTATACTTGTTTGCCATTTTATTGAGTAACATGAATATAAAATACGTACCTCTCTGTCGAATTTATACGAATCATGTTTCAAAGCCAAAATTTTTTGATATGTTCGTAACTCGATTCTCATGCGCTTAGAGCTCAAAACACATTCACCAAGACTAGGCTCTTTGGACTTAAGGTCCAAGTATATCACCAAAGATTAAGCTCGCTAGGCAATAAGCCCGAATTGTTTCACCCAAGACGCGTGGCTGCTAGGCTAAAAGCCCGAATAACACACCGGCACAAGGCACGCTAGGCTATAAGCCGAATAACACATCAAATATTTCATCAACTTAAAAATCTTAACACTTATATCATTTCCAATTCATGTACGTATACCATAATCAACTATCATATTACATGTACTAGTTTTTTTTATTTCACAATCAAAACACATTTAGTCCAATATATAT
The DNA here is from genome assembly GCA_025503065.1 of Gossypium bickii. Taxonomy (NCBI): domain Eukaryota; kingdom Viridiplantae; phylum Streptophyta; class Magnoliopsida; order Malvales; family Malvaceae; genus Gossypium; species Gossypium bickii. The sequence goes on along the minus strand of CP106710.1, from coordinate 18,291,420 downwards.
ATATGCCCTTGACATTCGGCTATCATCTATTTCATTATTCAAATAAATCAAATAATATCAAACAACAATTTCATAGTTTTCTCTTTATTATATTTAAACTTAAGAACTTACCTCGGCTGTCGATAGACCGTGTAAATCTGCTATTCGAGAACCTTCGTCTTTCCCCGATCTAATTCCATTTTTCTTTGCTCTTGATCTAAAACACATTAAAATCAGCTTATTCAAGTACAATTTACTTAAATTTAGTCCCAAAACACATCAACATGCAAATTACCCTTTTACCCCTACTATTTCACATTTTTGCATTTTGGTACTAATTACACAAAACACAAAATACTCACAATTTGTCAAGATTATACAAGGGCCGAATATTCCTAGGGACTTTACAAGTCCATATTTTTCATTTATTTAGCAATTAGATCCCTCTAGAATTTTATTTTTGCAAATTAGCCCTAATTGTTCAATTTCACCAAAACTTTCAATACAAAACATGCTAATCTTTTTCATATCTATAATTTAAAAATCATCAAACACCAAAAATCATATGAACACTATAATGGCCGAATATCAAGCATGCTTATTTTCAAAAATTATAACATGGGTTAATTACGGTTCGAAGCAACGATCTCAAAAACGTAAAAATTAACAAAAATTGAATTCAAACTAACCTTGAAATCAAGCTTCTATTTGCCGAAAAATCAAAGAACATAACCCTTTCTTCTTTCTCAACATTCGGCCAAGCAAGAGAGAAGATGATAATGGCCATTCCATTATGTTTTATTTAACATATATTATAAAATTTATCATTTACTATATTAACCTTTATTAATGTTTTAATAATAACATAATATCATGGACAAGTTTGTCATATACCGTCCACTTACTCCTAAAATGGGCTATTTGCCCTTTTAATACCTCTAATTAAAAAGCCATAATCAATTAGGCACTTTTCACTATAGTTGGCAACTTTTACATTTTACGCGATTAAGTCCTTTTTCTAAATTAAATACATAAACGATTAAATTTTCATACGACACTTTCACACACATCAATTCACATATAATAGACTCAAAATATAATATTAAAATATTTCTCGAACTTAGATTCATGGTCCCGAAACCACCGTTCTGATTAGGGTCAAAATTGGTCTGTTACAACTCTCCCCCCTTAAGGATTTTCATCCTCGAAAATCTTACCGTTAAATAAAGTAGGATATTGCTGCCACAATGAATCCTCAGGCTCCCACGTAGCCTCTTCAACTCCGTGTCTATTCCATAATACTTTTACTAATGGAATCCTCTTATTTCTCAACTCTTTCATTTCCCAAGCTAGGATACGGATCGGTTCTTTATCATATGTCAAATCGGATCGGATTTCAATCTCTGACGGTGTGATCACATGAGACGGATCTGATCTATACTTACGAAGCATCGAAACGTGAAATACGTCATGTATCTTTTCTAACTCAGAGGGCAATTTCAACCTATAAGCAACAGGCCCAATACGTTCAGTGATTTCGTAAGGTCCGATGAATCTCGGACTAAGCTTGCCTTTCCGACCAAATCGGAGTACTTTTTTCCACGGAGAAACTTTCAAGAATACTCGATCTCTGACTTGAAATTCAACATCTTTACGTTTTAAATCAGCATAAGACTTTTGTCGGTCTGAGGTAGCTTTCAAAGTATCTCTGATCACAGCTACTTTTTGTTCAGTTTCTTTGATTAAATCGATCCCGTGTATTTTGTTTTCACTGAGCTCAGTCCAATACAACGGTGTTCGACATTTACAACCGTACAAAGCTTCATAGGGCGCCATTTTGATACTAGATTGAAAGCTATTATTGTAAGCAAATTCAATCAAAGGTAGGTATCGTTCCCATGTACCTTCAAACTCAAGAATGCAACATCTCAACAAGTCCTCAAGTATCTGAATAGTTCACTCAGACTGACCATCTGTTTGCGGATGAAAGGCTGTACTAAAATGAAGTTTAGTACCTAAAGCATCTTGCAATTTCTTCCAAAACCGCGATGTGAATCTCGGGTCTCTGTCTGAAACAATAGAACTCTATACACCATGCAATCTCACAATCTGTGATACGTACAATTCAGCCAGTTTATCGAGTGAATAGTCCGAACGAACGGCACAAAATGAGTGATTTAAGTCGATCTATCAACTATAACCTGACGGCATCTTTCTTACTCGGTGTCATAGGGAGACCGGATACAAAATCCATTGTTATTCTATCCCATTTCCATTCAGGTATCATAATTGGCTGAAGTAGTCCGGATGGCACTTGATGCTCAGCTTTTACTTGCTGGCAAACTAAGCATTTCGAAACAAATTCAGATATATCCCGTTTCATGCCCGGCCACCAATAGAACTGTTTCAAATCATTATACATCTTTGTGCTACCCGGATGAATCGATAATCGGCCACTATGAGCCTCACTCAGAATCATCTGAATCAAATCTGAGTTCTTCGGAACACATATTCGGCTTTTAAAATTCAAACAGCCATTTGCATCAATATGAAACTCTGATTCCGTATCTTTTTCACACTGAATTCGTCTAGCAATCGAATCTTTGTCAACTTTCTGTGCATCACAAATTTGCTGAATAAACATCGGTCTTGCTTGTAACTCGGCTATGATCGAACCATCACCAGACATAACCATCTGTGCGTTCATTGCACGAAGGGCAAACAATGATTTTCGACTTAATGCATCTGCAACAACATTAGCTTTCCCCGGATGGTAGTCAATCAACAACTCATAGTCTTTCAACAATTCTAACCATCTGCATTGTCTCAAGTTCAGATCTTTCTGAGTCATCAAATACTTTAGACTTTTATGATTCGAATAAACGTGACATATTTCGCTGAATAAATAGTGACGCCAAATTTTCAATGCGAAAACAATGGCTGCTAATTCCAGATCGTGAGTCGGATAATTTCTTTCATGCGGCTTCAATTGTCTTGAAGCGTAGGCTATAACTTTACCTTCCTACATCAAAATGCAACCCAACCCATTCAAAGAAGCATCACTAAAAACGACAAATTCTTTACCCGATTCAGGCTGAGCTAACACCGGAGCTTCGGTTAAAAGGGCTTTCAGCTGCTCGAAACTTTTCTGACCACTGAAACTTGACATCTTTCTGTAGTAGCTTTGTCAAAGGTGTAGCTATCATAGAAAAACCTTTTACAAACCGTCTGTAATATCCCGCAAGGCCTAGGAAGCTTCGAATCTCGGAAACATTCTTTGGTGGTTTCCAATCAAGTATAGCTGCTATTTTGCTTGGATCCACCCGAATACCTGATGCTGAAACAACATGACCCAAGAAGCTGACTTCATTCATCCAGAACTCACACTTACTAAACTTTGCATACAGCTGTTGATCTCGCAAAGTTTGTCGCACTAATCTCAAATGCTCGGCATGCTCAGTTTCATCTTTGGAGTATATTAGTATATCATCAATAAACACTACTACAAACCGGTCCAAAAACTGTCTAAAGACCCGATTCATTAGATCCATAAAAATAGCAAGTGCATTAGTGAGTCCAAAAGGCATAACCAGAAACTCAAAATGTCCGTACCTCGTCCGGAATGCAGTCTTTGGCACATCTGTATCTCTGACTCACAATTGATAATAACCCGATCTCAAATCTATCTTCGAAAATACTGAAGCCCCTTTCAACTGATCAAACAAATCATCAATCCGAGGTAGCGGATACTTATTCTTTATAGTTACCTTATTCAGTTGTCGATAATCAATACACATTCGCATCGTTCCATCTTTCTTCTTCACAAAAAGAACTGGTGCACCCCAAGGAGAGAAACTCGGTCGTGCAAAACCCCTATCTGTTAACTCTTGCAACTGTGCTTTCAACTCTTTTAACTCAGTAGGTGCCATTCGATACGGAGCTATCGAGATCGGAGTCGTTCCTGATACTAATTCAATGCCAAACTCAATCTCTCGTACTGGTGGTAAACCCGGTAGTTCTTCAGGAAACACATCTGGGTATTCACACACAACTGGTACATATTCAATATGCTTTTTAGACACTTTATTATCCAGTACATAGGCCAAATAAGCTTCGCACCCTTTTCTCACATACTTCCAGGCTAACATCGAGGATATTACTATAGGAAACTCACTTAAATCACTGGATTCAATTCTGATGATCTCACCGTTCTGACATCTCAAATCAATAAGCTTTCTTTTGCAATTCACCACTGCATCATGTGAAGTTAACCAGTCCATTCCCAATATTATATCGAACTCATCAAAGGGCAACAACATTAAATCGGCTGGGAAGCAAGAATCCCGAATCATCAACGGGCAACCTCTACACACTTTATTAACAAGCACACATCTGCCCAAAGGGTTGGATACACGAATCACAAACTCAGTAGACTCAACTGGCAGAGTCTTACCGAATACTAGAGTTTCACACATATATGAATGAGTCGAACCAGGAACAATCAATGTAATCACAGTAGTATCATAAAGGGTAAAAGTACCGGTAATGACATCAGGGGAGGAAGCATCCTCTCTGGCTCGTGTAGCATAAGCTCTAGCTGGAGCTCTAGCCTTGGATCGAACTGCAGTGTTCTTTGTTCCTCTCTGACTACCACCTACATTGCCTGAATGTCTGGGTGGCCTACCTCGCGCTGACGTGTTGCTCGACTTAATGTTCTGAACTATATTCTGCTCAACTAACATCGGACATTCTCTAATCAAATGATCTGACGATCCACATTTAAAACAAGAACGATCATGGAATCTACAACTCCCGGAATGCCATTTCCCACAGTGCTTGCATTCAACTCGATTCTGTGGAGCGTTACCAACACTGGCCATCGAGGTAGCTCGGGAGCCCACTGGAGGTCGATCTCGTCTAGGTAAGTCTGGAGTAGCTTCATGTTGGCTGAAGTCATCTCTGAACTTCTTAGATGTGGAATGGAAAGTCTTACCCGACGATCTCTTACAAGTGTCTCTAGCTTCTGTCTCAGCCTTTCTTTTCTCCTTCCCGAGCTCTTCAGCTTTGCAAGCTCGCTCGACTAGAGTCACAAAGTCTTTGATTTCAATAATGCCAACAAGCAACTTTATATCTTCATTCAGACCGTCTTCAAACCTTTTGCACATAATGGCTTCAGTAGAAACACACTCTCTAGCATATCTCACTGAGCCCGACAAATTTCCGTTCATATTCTCACACGGTCATTTCGCCCTTTTGATTCAAGAAATTCTTTTCGTTTTTGATCGATGAATCTTTGACTGATATATTTCATGCGAAATTCATTCTGGAAGAAATCCCACGTCACTTTTTCTTTCGGAACCACTGATACTAGTGTATTCCACCAGTGATATGCAGTGTCCCAAAGTAAAGATATAGCACACTTCAGGCATTCGTCTGGAGTACAAGATAGCTCATCAAGTACCCGAATAGTGTTATCAAGCCACATTTCGGCTCGCTCTGCGTCATCGTCATCATTGGCCCTGAATTCTTCGGCCCCAAAATTTTCTAATTTTATCAACTGGAGGCCTACTAGATCTCATCGGATCTATCATCGGGGGTGCTGAAGGTATCGGAGTTGGATTATTCGGGGGTGGAGGTTGGTGTACAGCCGGGTTAGTCTGAATAAACTGGGCAAACCACTCGTTCATAATCTGATAGAAGGCTTGTTTAGCCTCCCCCTCGTGGCTACCCGAAACTGGTCGAGAGTCTACCGGCACTGATCCGCGTGCATGGTCAGGCGCTACACTCTTTACATCATCCGCTACGGCTCTTTCAGGATCAGTTTCCATGTACTATATAAAACACAGTTCAGAATGTCAGAAGTCACTACACTATCAAATATACGATAAAGGCATGTATAGCTAGACCCTCACACGCTTCGGTAGTCCTAGAATCGACTAAACCGTAAGCTCTGATACCAATCAAATGTAACACCCCTAACCCGTACCCGTTGCCGGATTAAGGTTATGGTTATTACCTAACTATACACAGATCATTGTATGCATTCATTGAAACTCATTCTTGGATCAAAGCAAAACTAACATAAATTCATTTGCGTATCCAATTTGATCTAAAGTGTCTACAAAGTACCTGCGTTGCATATCTATATAACTTTGCCACTCAGTTCACATGCATTGACATAAACTAGCATTTTCAAGTAGACATAACTATATTGAATGGTTCATATAATGCAAACATGAATTCTCAAATTTACAGTTTGAACAATAATCCTATGTCTTTTCTTGACTTAAGAATGTAACTTATTCATTATTATATTTGTGCGATAAAGCAAATTTGACTAAAAGAAATATGCATGATTCCACATCACAACTCCCCTACTGAATTTAAATAATTTCGGCCACATTCAATTCACATATCAATGATCAAAATCTATTCGACCATAACAAACAATACACCATTGCCGAATATATATATGGAATCAACTTAACTATGGCACCGAATTCTATGTCAATAATACAAACATTAAAATTTCATTCTTTAATCATATTACTAAATTAATATCCTACATGCTTTAACCTATAAATATTCATGACTTAACCTATTAACTAAACACAATATCAAAAACCACACCATATATATATATACACCTAAGCTATTCAATTCCTCTTCAATCATGAATTAAGCCATGAACAAAATCATACATCCATAATACTATCATGCAAGCCATTACCAAGTAGCACTTAATTTTTATCCAAAGGAACTAAGCCTTTTTCGCAAGGCTATATTATATTTATGTACAATCACCCAAAATCTCATAGTTAACACTTAAATCTAGCCTATACATGCCTTTCGAATAAAACTAAGATAGGTATACCAAAAGATTTGATAGTGCGATTGACTTCTTGGATGATCCTTTGAGTCCGTAGCTTGAGTCAAAGATCTATAAAACAGAGGTAGATAGGAGCACACACACGGTAAGCTTGCTAGCTTAGTAAGTCTTAAGAAAACATATACTTATATATATAACATACATACAACCATTCGATCCAATATCTTCTAACACCAATTCAAACATAAGTAATACATAACTTCTTTTACTTATAAAACCGAAATACTAAATATCATTGATGCACTTAATACTAAAGCTTTACCTTTCTTAATCACATACACCAATCATCAAATATGTCAAAGACATATGTACATATCATATGCTTATCCAATCAACTAAATCCGTTCATGCTTTCAAATATTTACTATCACACGATATAACTTGCATATTCATTCATCTCTAATAAATCAATGTATAAAACCTTCACTTACTCGTATACTTGTTTGCCATTTTATTGAGTAACATGAATATAAAATACGTACCTCTCTGTCGAATTTATACGAATCATGTTTCAAAGCCAAAATTTTTTGATATGTTCGTAACTCGATTCTCATGCGCTTAGAGCTCAAAACACATTCACCGGCACTAGGCCTGCTGGACTTAAGGTCCGAAGTATATCACCGGCATTAAGCCTGCTAGGCAATAAGCCCGAATTGTTTCACCGGCACGTGGCCTGCTAGGCTAAAAGCCCGAATAACACACCGGCACAAGGCCTGCTAGGCTATAAGCCCGAATAACACATCAAATATTTCATCAACTTAAAAATCTTAACACTTATATCATTTCCAATTCATGTACGTATACCACAATCAACTATCATATTACATGTACTAGTTTTTTTTATTTCACAATCAAAACACATTTAGTCCAATATATATATATATATATGCCCTTGACATTCGGCTATCATCTATTTCATTACTCAAATAAATCAAATAATATCAAACAACAATTTCATAATTTTCTCTTTATTATATTTAAACTTAAGAACTTACCTCGGCTGTCGATAGACCGTGTAAATCGGCTATTCGAGAACCTTCGTCTTTCCCCGATCTAATTCCATTTTTCTTTGCTCTTGATCTAAAACACATTAAAATCAGCTTATTCAAGTACACTTTACTTAAATTTTGTCCCAAAACACATCAACATGCAAATTACCCTTTTACCCCTACTATTTCACATTTTTGCATTTTGGTACTAATTACACAAAACACAAAATACTCACAATTTGTCAAGATTATACAAGGGCCGAATATTCCTAGGGACTTTACAAGTCCATATTTTTCATTTATTTAGCAATTAGATCCCTCTAGAATTTTATTTTTGCAAATTAGCCCTAATTGTTCAATTTCACCAAAACTTTCAATACAAAACATGCTAATCTTTTTCATATCTATAATTTAAAAATCATCAAACACCAAAAATCATATGAACACTATAATGGCCGAATATCAAGCATGCTTATTTTCAAAAATTATAACATGGGTCATTCTGGTTCAAGCAACGATCTCAAAAACGTAAAAATTAACAAAAACCGAATTCAAACTAACCTTGAAATCAAGCTTCTATTTGCCGAAAAATCAAAGAACATAACCCTTTCTTCTTTCTCAACATTCGGCCAAGCAAGAGAGAAGATGATAATGGCCATTCCATTATGTTTTATTTAACATATATTATAAAATTTATCATTTACTATATTAACCTTTATTAATGTTTTAATAATAACATAATATCATGGACAAGTTTGTCATATACCGTCCACTTACTCCTAAAATGGGCTATTTGCCCTTTTAATACCTCTAATTAAAAAGCCATAATCAATTAGGCACTTTTCACTATAGTTGGCAACTTTTACATTTTACGCGATTAAGTCCTTTTTCTAAATTAAATACATAAACGATTAAATTTTCATACGACACTTTCACACACATCAATTCACATATAATAGACTCAAAATATAATATTAAAATATTTCTCGAACTTAGATTCATGGTCCCGAAACCACCGTTTCGATTAGGGTCAAAATCAGTCTGTTACATAAACTATACTACTGTTTGATAGGTGCGCTTGCCTTAATCGTTGTTAGAGTTAGTTTCCAGGTTCGATCATTCTTTATATAAATTTTAAGACTCGGCAAACAACGATCAAGTTTTTGGTGCCGTTGCCAGGGAACTAAAATATTAAGAACGCTTAATTGTTATTACTTTAGCCATTTTTATTTCTTGTAATTTACTTTTATTTTTTTGTTTATTTTTTTACTTTGCTAATTTTCTTACGCTCCTTTCAGGTACCTCTAGTTTATGACTAGAAGGAACCCGACAGGACCCCTACTTTACTACAGAGATATTGAAGGTACCATTCGCAGAACTCGCAGAGAGATAAGGCGAAACTTAAACTACATAGAAGATGAGCAAGAAGTCGAAATTAATACTACAGAAGAGATGGCAGAAAATAATCTGCCACCTCTAGAGATAGCTGAACATCATGCTCCACGTACTATGTATGATTATGCTAAACCTAGTTTAACAGGAACTGAGTCTAGTATTGTTAGGCCTACTATTGCTGCAAATAATTTTGAACTGAAACCTAACACTATACAGATGATACAACAGTTTGTTCAGTTTGATGGTTTGCAGGATGAAGATCCTAACACACACTTATCAAAATTTCTAGAATTCTGTGATACATTCAAGATAAATGACATTTCTGATGATACCATCCGTCTTCGGTTATTTCCCTTTTCTTTAAGGAATAAAGCCAAATAGTGGTTACATTCTCTTCCACGAGGATCAATCACTACATGGGACCAAATGACCAAAAATTTTTTATTAAAATATTTTCCACCGGCCAAAACTGCCAAGTTAAAGAATGATATCTCTTCTTTTGTGCAGGTAGATTTAGAGACACTTTATGATGCATGTGAGAGATACAAGGATTTGTTGAGAAGATGTCCACACCACGGATTACCTTTGTGGCTACAGGTCCAAACTTTTTACAATGGTGTAAACCCTTCAACACGGCAACTAATCGATTCAACTGCCGGCGGAACCCTGAATAAAAAAACTCCTGAAGCAGCCTACGAGTTTATAGAGGAGATGTCACTGAATAACTATTAGTGGCAAGTTACAAGGGCCAGGCCAGCCAAAGCAGCCGAAGTTTTCAACATTGATGCAGTGACCGCGTTATCAAATCAGGTAGAATTGCTACATAAAAAATTTGATAGTTTCTATGGTTCTTCGCAGGCACATCTAGTAATGCAGTGCGACGCAAGTGAATGAGTGGTGAATCCTGAGTACCCACCCTACGGACATGGCATGGAGAGCGAGCAAATGAACTATATGGGTAACAATTTCCGATCTAACAATAACCCTTATGGTAATACTTATAATCAAGGTGAGAAGAACCACCCCAATTTCTCATGGGGCGGTCAAAGAAATCAAAAGCAACAACCTTTTCAAAACTTCCAATAATAGCCCTACCCACAGGAAAAGGGGCCAAACTTTGAAGAGGTGCTAACTAATTTCATAACAGCCACAGAAACACGTTTCCAAAAAGTAGAAGCAAAACTTGAAGCATTGTCACAGGAATTCAAAGATCAGATCAAGCAACTTACCAAGTTAGTTTCTGAAATACGATCAGAAATCTTACCTAGGGAAAAAGAGCAGGTCCAGGCAGTGACACTGAGAAGTGGAAAGGAGTTAATCGAAACAAATAAGGAGATACCACATGAACCCGATAAGGTAAAGATAACTCCGACCCGTGAGGAAATTAGACCAACAATCCCATATTCAGTGAAGTTGAAGAAAGACCGCTTAAATGCACAATATGGTAAATTCCTTGAACTTTTCGAGCAGCTACATATTAACTTACCTTTTGTTGAAGCTATTTCGCTGATGCCAACATATGCAAAATTTTTAAAGGAGCTTCTAACAAATAAAAGGAAGTTCAAGGAAATTTCAATAGTGGAACTTAATGAAGAATGCACAGCTATCGTCCAAATCAAGCTGCCAACCAAATTGAAAGATCCAAGAAGTTTCACTATCCCCTGTTTAATTGGTAGTTTGAGCATAGAAAAAGCATTAGCTGATTTAGGTGCCAGTATTAATCTAATGCCTTATAAAATGTTTAAGCAACTTGGTCTCAGGAAACCAACACCCACTAAGATGAGTATTCAGTTAGCTAACCGATCTGTTAAGTATCCTAGGGGAATTATTGAAGATGTTCTGGTAAAAGTAGATAAATTTATATTCCCTGTTGATTTTTTTGTGCTTGACATGAATGAGGACATAGAGGTACCTTTAATTTTGGGTCAACCCTTTCTAGCTACTGCTAAGGCTGTTATTAATGTTGGTGAGGGTAAACTTGCATTAAGGGTAGGAAATGAGAAAATTGTTTTCCAAATTTATGATGCCATGCGATATTCTAGAGAACAAGATGACTCTTGTTACTTTGTTGATGCCGCTGATCACATTTTTCAAGAATCTTTGCAGGAAATCATGTACAGGGACACGATGGACCCGTGTCTTTCACAAGATGAGGGGAAAGATGACGATATCGATGAAGTGAATCTCAATACATCATCCTCTAGACAGACAGAAATAGAGGACATTGAGATCAATGACGAACTAAAACAAAAACTCTCTATTGATGAGCCACCTAAGTTAGAACTAAAACAATTGCCAAAACATTTGGATACGCATTCCTCGGGGAAAATTCTACACTTCCGGTAATCATCTCTTCAGAACTATAACCCAAGGAGAAAGAAGATTTGCTAAGGGTACTAAGGAAGCACAAAAGAGCCATAGCATGGAAAATGTCAGACATTAAAGGAATAAACCCATCATTTTGCACCCATAAAATTTTAATGGAAAATGAGTATAAACTGTGTGTTCAACCCCAGAGACGTTTAAATCCCAATATAAAAGAAGTCATCAAAACCGAGGTAATTAAACTTCTAGATGTAGGAATAATCTATCCTATTTCTGACAGCACTTGGGTGAGTCCTGTGCAGGAAGTTCCGAAGAAAGGAGGCATGACTGTGGTAACCAACGAAAAAAATGAATTAATTCCCACAAGAATAGTCACAGGTTGGAGAGTCTGTAATGACTATAAGAAGCTGAACAACGCCACCAGAGAAGATCACTTCCCTTTACCCTTTATTGATCAGATGTTAGAAAGATTGTCTCGGCATATGTACTACTGCTTCTTAGATGGACTCTCTGGCTACTTCCAAATCCCAATAGCTCCTGAAGATCAAAAGAAGACAACATTTACATGCCCATACGGTATGTTTGCTTATCGTAGAATACCTTTTGGATTATGTAATGCTCCTGCTACTTTTCAGCGCTGCATGCTGGCCATCTTTGATGAACTTATGGAAGACATTATGGAGGTATTTATGGATGACTTCTCGGTATTCGGTAATTCTTTCCGCCTTTGCCTTAAAAATTTTGAACGAGTTCTAATAAGATGTGAGGAAACAAATCTTGTCTTGAATTGAGAAAAATGTCACTTTATGGTTAGAGAGGGGATTGTGTTAGGAGATAAAATTTCTAGTAAAGGGATTGAGGTAGATAGAGCTAAGATTGAAACCATAGAAAAATTACCTCCCCCTAGTTTAGTTAAGGCTATTAGAAGCTTTTTAGGACATGTTGGGTTTTACAGAAGATTCATTAAAGGTTTCTCTAAAATAATTAAACCTTTAACGAGATTACTAGAAAAGGATGTTCCTTTCGATTTTAATCAGGAGTGTATAGATGCATTTAAAATCCTCAAAGATAAACTAATAAATGCTCTGATTATAATTGCACCTGATTGGAATCTGCCTTTTGAACTAATATGTGATGCAAGTGATTTTGCAGTAGGTGCAGTTCTGGGACAACGAAGAAACAAGCATTTTTAGCCAATTTATTACGCTAGCAGAACATTAACACCGGCACAAGAAAATTACACCACCATAGAGAAAGAATTGCTAGCCGTAGTTTTTGCATTTGGAAAATTTAGACAGTATCTCATATTATCTAAAGTTGTAGTTTACACTGATCATTCAGCTCTTCGTTACCTCTTAACTAAACCTGATGCAAAACCTCGATTCATACGATGGGTCTTACTCTTACAGGAATTTGATTTGGAAATACAGGATAAGAAGGGAGCTGAAAATCTTGCAGCAGATCACCTCTCTAGGCTTGAGAACCCACATATCGAAGAACTCAATGAGAGTGAGATAAACGACTCATTCCCTGAGGACTCTTCTCTATAACTAACACCGAGGTACCATGATTTGTAGATATTGCAGATTATTTAGCTGCTAACAATTTACCAAAAAGACTAACACATCATCAAAAGAAGCGATTCTTTGCTGATGCAAAAAACTATTTTTGGGAAGATCCTTTTCTTTTCCGCATATGTGCAGATCAAGTAATTCAGAGATGCGTTACAAGGGCGGAAGCAGGCAAAATCCTAGAACATTACCATTCAGGACCTTCAGGAGGACATTACAGCGAAATTAAGACATCACACAAAATACTCGAATCAGAATTTTATTGGCCAACTCTTTTCAAAGATGCCAACAGGTATGTCACTTCGTGTGATAAATGCCAAAGATCAGGTAATGTTTCTAAATGTGATGAAATGCCTCAAATATATATGTTATCATGTGAAATATTTAATGTATGGGGTGTTGACTTTATGGGCCTGTTTCCTTGTTCATTTGGAAATAAATACATCTTAGTAGCAGTAGATTACATGTCAAAATGGGTGGAGGCCCAAGCTTTACCTACTAACGATGCTAGAGCTGTAGTAAAGTTTCTTAAGAAACTTTTTTCTCGTTTTGGAACACCTAGAGCAATCATCAGCGATAAGGGCACTTACTTTTGCAATACTCAATTTGAAAGAGTCTTAAGAAAATATGGAGTACACCACAGAACAACTACCCCTTATTATCCTCAAACCAGTGGGCAAGTGGAAGTGGCAAATCGAGAGCTTAAGCGAATCCTAGAGAAAACGATTGAATCAAATAGGAAAGATTGGGCAACAAAAATAGATGATGCTTTATGGGCCTACAGAACAGCATTTAAAACCCCTCTAGGGACATCCCCGTACAAACTTGTTTACGGAAAGAGTTGTCATCTACCATTTGAGTTAGAGCACAAAGCCTACTGTGCTATAAAATTCTTGAATTACGATCTTAAAACTGCAGGTGAGAAAAGGATGATACAGTTAAACGAACTAGATGAATAGTGAACTGAGGCCTATGAGAATTCATGACTATATAAGGAGGCAACAAAACGGCGCCATAATGCTCGTTTAAAACAATCAAAGAAATTCAAAGTAGGAGACCTAGTCCTGCTGTATAATTCAAGGCTCAAACTATTTCCTGGAAAGATGAAATCAAGGTGGTCAGGCCCATTCGTGATAAAATCTATTTTTCCTTATGGCACAGTCGAGGTAACACATCCAACTCAAGGAACATTCAAGGTAAATGGCCATCGATTGAAATTTTACAATGGTGAAGATTTCAAGGAATTGAGAGAGGAGCTTCAGCTCCGTGAACCTTCTTTTAGGAATGAAAACAGGGTGAGTCTAGCTTAAGACTTTAAACGAGCGCTTCTCGGGAGGCAACCCTAGCACTAACTTCACTAACCCTATTAATGTTCACATTTTAATTTTATTTTCCTTTTTAGCACCTAAATCAGACTAACTGATTCAGTTAAGTGTAGGTTTCCTACCATACGGCCTTACACACGGGCGTGCCCGTGGCCGTGTGGTCAACATGAGATGAAAAACAGGCGTGTATGTAGACAAGCAAGAAGAAGAAGAAACATTTTTTCCCCAAAATGGGTTGCGATAAAAGACCACGGCCGTACTATGCGACCGTGGTCTATTCTGAGTAATTAAGCACAGGCATGAGCCACACTCGTGCCTACCAACCGTGGAAGACACTGACTATATATCCACGGGCGTGGCAATCGACAGCATGGGCGTGGGAGAAGCGAACATAACAGCACACGACCATGGAACACGGGCATGGGAAACATATCAAATGCGCCCAAATTCGAAAATCACAAAAAACACAGGCCAAATAAAACAAACACGGGCGTGCCACCTGCCCGTGTCTACCTCCCTATATAAAGAACCACACGACCATCTTCCCCAAAATCCCCCTGTAAACCCTAGCCGTTTTCTCTTAAATCCTTACCCCTAATCCGGCCACCATCAACAAAAATAACCCCCATTTGACCCCATAACTCCCTCACCTCCCTTCCAATCAAATGCCCATACAAAAAGCAAAGCCACGCCTGTGTTAACAGGAGCCCACGCCCACTCTACCATCATGTTACCTAGAAATTTCATAGCACTCGATGGTGCACCACCGTTACACGGCCGTGCGCCGTCCGCCCACATCGCTACTTTTGAAAGCACTACTGGTCACCTTTCCTTATTTCATTACCATTTATTTCCTTATTATATGATTAAGATTTCATTTTGTTTAGTCTTATTATTATTATTATTAATCTTTTAGAATTTTAGAACTAATTTGATTATTAACGTAAGTATGTTAGTCATTGTGTACGTAGTTAATTAGAACTAGATAGAAATAATCATTGTCGAAATAGTTCCTCATGGTTGAAGTGCTCTTATTTCGACTTTGAATATTTTGGGTATTAATCAAAGTAATTGATTTATTTTGGTAAAAAAAAATTTACTTGAATATTAACTGTTTTCAGGAAAAATGTCATCATCTCGAGGAAAGAGAACAGCAGCCCCGAGCTCGAAAAAGCGAAAGGGACCCGAATCAGCATCTGCAAGAGCATCCGCCGAAGTGCGCCATCCGTTCCTCCAATTTCCTCCAGGGGTCCAAGAGGACCGTTATAAATTACTATGCACACGACCCCTCGGCACAAGTAGATGTATCGACTGGGCCGCTTTAGAGCAGGTCCATCTTGACGGTGACATACGGGCTCTCCTAACCACTGATCCGTGAGAGCAATTCTTCAACATTGTCGAGCACACATACCTAGAGCTCACTTTGAAGCTCTGCTCAACATTTCAACTTCAAACACTGATGAGCCGTTACGATGATCTAGGCACGATATAATTTCGTCTCGGTGGCACTATACGACAGCTGAACGTGCCGCAGTTCGGAGCTGCTTTAGGACTTTATACGGACGACTTTGTAGAAGAGAATGACCTTTTGGAGTTGCATAGCCATATACATTTCAGCCCCACCCAATGTTGGCACAAGATAGCTACCCACTCCTTCGATTATAACCCCAGTCACTCAAAAGCGATGGCCCTGGCACCGTCTCTGAGGTACGTACACGGTATTTTGGCTCATACTTTGACAGGTCGAAGGAGAGCACCAACGTCGTCAATACTCATGACGCCTACTATCTATGGTGCATGTCGAACGGACATGTTGTCGACCTAGCATATTTTATAGCCCGAGCTATTTAACATTAGACGGAGCAGCATCAGCGAGGGATCACATCTATAGGCCCCTACATCACACGCTTGGCTCGGTACTTCGGGCTCCTCAACACCGACGCACAAACCTCCTCACTCACACTGATAGGGAAGATAGCCCCACAGGGCATCCAGACGATGCTACATATGAGGATGATCCAGCGTCAACGTGGGACCGACCCTCCCCAATACCAGCTCACACCTCCCACCAATGAGGAGGACCCAGAGAACATTTCTGACGATGTCCAAGCACCACAGGAGGCACCAGTACCGAGCCATTGTCCCTCCCAGACAGCAGCTTCACTATCAGACATTTCTGCACGCCTCGCCTAGTTCAAGCAATACTGTACTCAGCAATTCAATGATAACGCTCGACAATTTGAAGGCATCGATGCCATCCTTCAGTAGATCTGTCATCACTTTCATATCTCATCACCACCACCACCTCAAGACCCAGATGATGACGAGGGCCTTTGAGTCCTTTTTCTTATCTTTATTTGTCATTTTTTATTTTTTTTATTATTTATGTTTACCTTTCAGTTATTGAACTTTTTATCTTGTCTTGTTAGAACTTTTATTTAGTACAGTTAAATTTCTTTTATCACTGGCTACTTAACCTTCGAGTATCTCTAACAAATTCATTAAATATTTCTCCCTAAACATTTCATTGATGACTCAAGGAACAAAAATTATCATTTATACCGAGTCATCACATCCATCATGAAACATCCTCCAAGGATCTCGTCCGAAATTCAGGAAGTTTCACCTCTCCCTCTCTCTTAAATTGCATATCTATCTTTGTACATTGAGGACAATGTACATCTTAAGTGTGGGGGGGTGAATAGTTATTTCGAGAAAGTGCCTACCTTTCTTCATTATTCTCAAATCCTTGAATGATATCTTGTTCTAAAGTAAGTTTTTCATATTATGATTAGAATGAAATTTCTCTGACTTATGATTTTTATTGATATGTTTTAGATTAAGTCATTGATAATTGTGCTAGAGAATCAAGCATGATAAGTCTATTTTTCAAATTTTAAAATTCTTTAGGTTGTCGACCTGAATTTGAATATTACTTTGTAGTTTGAAATTTACGAGGTTGACATCAAATACCCATAATTTTTGTGAGATTTTGAGCCTTATAGAGCGTATATTCTTTTTCTTGCTCACTTTATTGATTATGAGTGTGTCAACATTGATTTGTTATTCTAGAACTTGCATTGATGATACATGTCGAGACCATACCTATGATTTGATTTACAGAGATGATAAAGGCACCTAGGTTTTAACCCACTTACTCCACTAAAAGCCTACCTTCATAATTAACCCCTAGTGAACTCCATTTAATCCTAACAACTCTTTTTATTGACTTACCTACTAATATTAACCGAAAACCCTTTGTATTTGTTATCACCATTCCTTGACTCCCTTTTTGTCGAGATTTGATTTTGAACAGTTGCCTAATTATGTTCTATATTTCAGTTGTAAAAGATTTGACTTGTTCTTAAAAAAAAAATCGAAATATATTCATTATTAGTTCTGTGATTAGGTGAGCTTATACATTAAATTCCAATTATTGAAGAAGCTCGTACTAGAGTATTATCAATAGTAGTATTATTAGTTTCCAATTGATGTAATTACTTATACTCAGTTCGTTGTTTTTAGTTAGGTAATTTTTCAGGACAATCTCGATTCTAACCCTTTAATTCAGCCTTTATTCACACCTTTAACCCAAGCCCCGTTACAACCCTGTTAAAGACCTTTTGATTTGTATATCATCTCACACTATAGTGGTGGAGATTTGATTTTCATGCAAGCCTATGGGATTAACTTCTCATGTTCGACTTTTGAGTGCTTAATTTTGAACCTGAAACACTTCGAGTGGTTTGAGTGAATCTTTAGTGAGGATGTCAATTCTTGTCGATTTTGAATCAGAGGTAATTATTTAGGTGAGGGGAAACACCTAGGTTTTGTGCTACAAAATTGAATGACTTTGATTGTTTGAATCTTTAGGACCCTTTGAGTTAAATTACCCATGTATAAATTATCTATGAATCATGATAAAACATTATGAATAAATATTGTGAATCGAGGAAGTTCGTTTTAATTGTGACTTGAGAATTTTGCTTGAGGACAAGCAAAAAGCTTAAGTGTGGGGGTATTTGATAAACCATAAAAGTAACATATTTTAAGCCTACATTTAGCATGCTTTTGGATGATTTAAGCCTCGAATTATGGGATTTGGTGCTCTTAATCCTTTGTTTTCATGTTTTATACCCAGGAGAGCACCGGATGACGAAAAGAACGAAAAACGGACCCAAAACAGAGTAAATGGGCCATATCACGAAATCAACATAGCCTGGCTCAAAGCCACATGGCTGTGCCCCATTCAACAGGTTCGAACACGGCCTGGCTATGACTCACACAGGCGTGTGCCATGGGCGTGTCCCTATCGTAGGAAAGAAGAGTTTCACTCGGATTTGGATACTTAGGGACAAAGAAACCTATCTCAAAAGCCTATATAAACACCCTAGGTATAACCAAGAAGGGGGGAACCCAGGGCGATTAGCTAGGCTAAGGAGCTGAGCCAAAGAGGTCAGATTTGTGGAGATTTACTAGAAGATAGCCAGTTGATCCATTTAAAGAAGCCGAAATTATACTCAAGATGGAGGATCTCTCCTTCAATTCCTTCAGGGGGTTTTAGGGATTTCTTATGTTTTGTTTTATCTTTTCTTCTGAGATGTTTTCTTTTATTGTTATGAAATAAACCCTCAGATATCTGAGGGGATGAAACCTAAGATGAATCTTGTTATCGTTTGCTGAACTATATGATAAATATTTGATTTGTTCTTAATTATGTGTGCTTAATTCTTGTGTTGATATTTCCGGGATATTAATTCAAGTATGATGTGCTTAGGTGGAGGAGCAAAAGTCCCTGCCTAAGAGTATATCTAGCATAATTAAGTGGAGTTGATCGCGCGCCTAAAGATAGGGTGACGAGATTTTTTCGGATTAGGGTGAAACCTAATATGGGAGTCCATAGATCGAGTTAATGCGATTCTAGGGGTTTTAATTAGAAAGAGATTTCAATTAATCAACCTAGGGTTAGACGTTATTCGCTTCGAGAGAGGGTTTAATATACGTTAGGGAATCTTACGGATCAAGTCAAGTGAATTAATCGTCTGGTTCAGAGTTAGATAACAAGTGAAGTCTAGGTGGATTCTTCCTTGGGTGTCGTCTTAATCAATTGGTTTTCCCTCAAGTTATTTTCCCAAACTCTTTCTCTTTGTCTTTGCATCTTTAGTTTAGTAATTAGTTAATTTTAGATTAAATAAAGATCACTTTAATTCTTAGGCTAAATAATAAAAAGAGAGTTAGTATTAGTACTTTTGGCTCCTTTAGGATTTGACATTCCGGTCTTGCCTAAACTATGACACCCCGTACCCGAGACCGATGCTAGGACTAGATATGAGACATTACCATGCTTGAACTCACTTAAACATACATTTACAGGCTGTAAAATTTCGTTCTGACTTAAAAACTTCTCTTTCTTAGTCTACACATACACTTAATGGGCCTACGAGGCCTTAAGCACCTATCTTAAAACATTCAGAACTTAATCGAAAACTTTTCTTTAAAATAGGGTTCACACGCTCATGGGACTAGGAACACGCTCGTGTACCCTTAAACACGCCCATGTCTTCAAACCACGGGGAGTTATTGACTATATTCACACGGCCTTAACACACCCGTGTGCTTAGACCGTGTCCTAATCCTTGGTATACTCACTTGATCACACGGTCTGGGGCACACGCCCATGTCCAAACCGTGTGTCCTACACGGCTCATACAAATAGCCGTGGGGTTTGACCGTGGCCTATCCTAACTTCAAACAATAAGCTCCAGGGTATGCATGGCCTAGACACATGCCCGTGTGTCTAACCGTGTGGGCACTTAGAGGCTATTTACCAAGCCATTTGCCACCCTGAAATCAAGATCAACTCAAACTCAATTCAATACATTTTTTCATAAACAATACTACATGCTTCATTGACGTTAATAAACATACATACATAGTCAATTTGGGCAATCACTTAGCCATATACAAAAGAATAATAACTTGATAGCTTATACATTGGCCCTTCTTAAAACATGTTCTCAAAATGAATGCTTCTTATACATGCCATACTTAGTAAAATAACTTGGCTATACCAAAATAAAGATTGATAGTGTGCTATGAGCTCCGAATCCAATGATCTACAAGTTAGCTTGGCGGGACTACATAGAAAGAAAGAATTAAAGACGTATGCATTTAGCTTAGTAAGTTTGCATGTAAAGCACATAACAATATACTTGCTTAATATAACCCATTTGACCTAACAATGGCATCATAATTTCAGCTATAGAGCTTACTTACTCAAACTGATTCTTACATGTCTCATGATACTTACTATTCTCATACTTGTAAGGTAAACAAGGTACTTGTATCACTTGATCACATTAATCAGCATACTTTAACATAATAATCATAATCTCTAATTCTTCATTCATAACATAAATAATACTCAATTTCAACTTGATGATAGCTTTGCTTTCTTAGCTTTATTGTTATCTCATTTTAACTTAACTCGTTTGCCCGATGAATTTCTACGAATAACGGAGGATACTAAATCTCTTCCCACAGACTTGATGCCAAAGTCATATCCTAGATACGGTCTTACATGGAATATCTCATCTTGGTTTTGAGGCCATGTCTTGACATGGACTTATACGAAGTCTTTCTTGTTCTCACCAATGCCATGCCTTGGCTTGGACTTACATGGGATCTCTTTCTCTTGATAGCTTTTCAATGTCAAGCTTGCCTTGGACTTACATGATATCTGTTTAATGCCAATCTTGCCTTGGACGTACATGATCTTTCTTATCTCATGTGGAAGATTGAGTATCTTGGGAAATTCATCTTCAATCGGGACTTGCTCATACTTAATCTCATTGATTTCTTTGTTTAACATAGCATTAAGCATTCCATGGAAATAATATACATTATACTAAGCAATTCAATGATATAAATTATAGAGCTTAGAAATCATACAAACTTCCCTTAATATACAAAATGTATGTAGATATGCAATTTAGTCCTCCACTTTGTTCTTGCCTCAGTTTCGATTCGGGCTTCGTTTTTCTTGATCTATAATCATAAATAGATCATTTAATAATCACATTGACTAATTTGACTCATTACTCATAATTTGGCAAAAAATACTATTTTGCCCCCATACTTTCTCATATTTGCACTTTGGCCCCAAGGCTCGTAAAATGAATCTCACTCAACTTTCTTAAACTTCATGCTTAACTGAATCATTTTCCCTACTATAACAATCAACAATTCTCACTATTTCTAGTATGTATGACCAATTTTTATAACTATTACAAATTGGTCCTTACTATCATTTTTCATGAAATTCACTAAGGAAAATATGTTTATCTAACATCAAACTCTCAGAAACTTCCATAAAACATCATTTAACATGCATGTCATTCATGGGTAGATTTTTGAACATGCATCTTAGCTCATTTTATAGCTAAAAATAACTAATTCATAATACGAGAACTTCAAAAATACGAAGAATATAAAAAACGGGGTTAAAATGGACTTACTAGCAAGCTTGAAAAAAATGAAGAACCCTAGCTATGGAGTCTCCAAATTTTCGGCACAAGGGGGAAGAAGATGAATAGATTTTTGTTATCTTTTTCCCATTTTAATCACTTAATAGATAAATGACCAAAATGCCATTCTCTTTAAAATTTTCCATTTTACCCACTCATGACCAATTTTGTTAAAAAATTATATTTTAGGCAAATTTCTATTTAAGGACTTCTAATTATTATTCTAAAGTTATTTCATGCAAAAAGCTTCTAGAAACTCATATTTTACAACTTTTGCAATTTAGTCATTTTGGACCATTCAACCTCAATTTAACAAAATTGCTTCATGAAACTTTCACAATAACATGCAAACATGGCATAGACTTTAAAAAATCACAAATTCACCTCGGATTTGTGGCCTCGCACCACTATTCCTACTAGGCCCTAAATCGGGATGTTACAATTCTCCCCCTTAGGGATTTTCGTCCTTGAAAATCTTACCAGTAAAAAGGTTTGGATACTGGTTTCTCATACTCTCTTCTGGTTCCCATGTAGCTTCTTCTATTCCATGTCTTTGCCACAATACTTTCACTAAAGCAATACTTGTATTTCTCAGTTGCTTGACTTCCCGAGCCAAAATCTTTACTGGTTCCTCGCCATAAGTCATGTCGGGATGAATCTCTATCTCTGACGGGGTAATTACATGTGAAGGATCTGATCGGTAGCGTCTCAACATTGACACGTGAAACACATCATGTATCTTTTCTAATTCTGATGGCAAAGCCAAATGGTAAGCTACCGGTCCAACTCTCTTAGTAATCTCGTAAGGTCCAATGAAACGTGGACTTAACTTGCCTTTCCAGCCAAATCTGAGAACTTTTCTCCATGGTGACACTTTCAAGAAAACTTTATCCCCGACTTGGTACTCTATCTCTTTTCTTTTTAAATCTGAATAAGATTTCTGTCTATCTGATGCAGCTTTTAAACATTCTCGTATCGCTTTCACTTTCTCTTCAGCTTCTCTAACCAAATCAACCCCATGAATTTGGTTTTCCTTAAGTTCAATCCAAAACAAAGGTGTTCTGCACGTACGTCCATATAGAGCCTCATAAGGCGCCATCTTTAAGATCGACTGAAAACTATTATTGTAGGCAAATTCTATCAATGGGAGAAACCTTTCTCAATTGCCTTGAAATTCAAAACTACAATATCTGAATCCTCGAGTACTTGAATTAACCTCTCTGTCTGACTGTCAGTTTGAGGGTGAAAAGCTATGCTAAAACTCAATCTTGTACCCAAGGCTTCTTGCAGCTTCTTCCAAAATCTGGATGTGAATCTCGGATCTCTATCCGATATAATCGATAAAGGAACTCTGTGAAGCCTTACTATTTCTAAAACATATAAGTTCGCCAATTTGTCGAGTGAGAAATCAACTCGCACAGGTATAAAATGGGCTGACTTCGTGAGTCTATCTACTACAACCCATATAACATCCTTCTTGCTCGGTGACAACGGTAAACCCGTTACAAAATCCATGGTGATACGTTCCCATTTCCACTCTGGTACCAAGATGGGCTGAAGTAAACTCGAAGGTACTTGGTGTTCAGCCTTTACTTGCTGACAAATCATGCACTTGGTGTAACACCCCTTACCCGAGACCTTCGCCGGAGTCGGGTATGTGGCATTACTAGACTTGATTACAAGTTCGGGACATAAAAATTTAAAGCTGTCAAACTGCGTCATACTGACTAAATTGACCACAACTCGAGCTACAAAACTTGAAATTCAGATCCGTAAATTTTCCTTGAAACTAGACTCATATATGAATTTACCATAATTTTTCCAGAATTTTTCATGTGGCCAATTAGTACAGTTTATACATCAAAGTTTCCCCTATTTCACTATTGACAATTCTGACCTGTCATTACAAAAACTCATTTATCTCATAGCACGCATTTCCAATAATGTTCTTGTTTAATTGAATAAAAAATAGACTCATCAAGGATTTTATGCATATAAAGTACATTCCCTAATCATTTTTGTACAATTTTTAACAATTTTTCCAAGACAGAACATGGATTCACGAATTCATTCAGAACAAGTCACACCAAAATTTAAATATCTCATAACATAGAACTCCTTTGGCTACTCTGTTTCTTTCATATCAAAATAGACACAATAAGCTTTGATTCTATACCTCATTCACCTTCTAATTCAACTTATTATTTTTTTTTGTGATTTTTCAAAATCACATCACTGCTGTTAACTAAAGACTGTTTCTTTACCATATATTCGGACCTGGAATTAAAACTCCAATGATCAACCCAAAATATATATATAAACATTTTTATTATCATCACCGAATCATAACCAAACATCACAATCATATATGTCATGCCATATATATATAATAAGCTTAAAATATGACTGAAACACATAACCATTAAAATCAAAATCAAGCCATTTTCGTATAGCTTAAATACATTATCAAAACGATATTCAAACATAGAGTTAGCCTATACATGCCTTATACCTAAAGTTCGACTTCTATTAGTACCAAAATAAGTTGATAGTGTGGGTGACTTCAGTGAAGATTCCTCGAGCCCGTAGCTTGATCAAAATCTATAAAATAGAATTAATAACACACGGAATAAGCTAACTTAGCTTAGTAAGTCTTAAGCAATCATAATACACCAATTGGACATTCAAGCTTTTTAAAATACTCAAGAAATAATATGGAATAAAATAGCTTAACTCGAAAATCCTTCAAAACCGAATACTTTTACCTCAATTAACATAACACTTATCATTTCCTTACCATTAGTGTACAACTTACCAACTCAGCATCAAATTCAAAATATAAAACATCCTTTCTTTATAATATAATCATAATACCCGTACATGAAACACAATAATTTCATATAAATATTCGAGCAAGTAAAGGGCCGCGTACATCCAATTTACCTTTTCAATTACATAAATACATGTTCATTTAAACTCTCATATATCCAAGCATCTAATATCAATATTTCAAAGCTTAGTACTTAAATGATCTACTAATGTCGAATGCTGATGCTCATTTTGATTAACCATCATCACTATTTTACCTTCAAACTTCAATTTATAATCTCATTATATAGTTCACATATTATAGATTAAATACTCTTTTCCAACTATTCATATTTTCGATACACATAATTCCATAGGATCACATATTAATATATATACAATAAGTATATACTTCACACTTAGTAACTTCACATAAAAGGAAAAATATATTCACATATATTTGTACGTATACCCATTTGACATTTCATACATTTGTATATATGGCATCAAAGTAATCCCAATATGTCACGTAATCATAAGCATAAGGCCAAATATACAGGTTCAATTTGTATCCTTCATATCAATATACTTATACGAATACCTTTAACCACATTATGCTTTCATATAACCAATTTTCTCATGACTTAATTTATAACAATTTGCATCTACCAATTGTATATCACATTTCATTCATCAATTCATTTACTTATTATCATAACATGTATATATGTATAATACATGAATATGAATAACACATACCTTAAACTGAATTTAACCCATTTCATTTCAAATGCTTAGGCTCACTTAATTCATTTCATGAGTTTACTAGGACATAATCTAAGCTTGGGATTTCAACTCACTGATATAAAACCTGCTAGGCATTTGCCCGAATCTCACATACTGACACTAGACTTGCTAGACTCAAGGTCCGTAGTTCAAACACCGGCATTTAGCCTGCTAGGCACTAAGCCCGATATAGTTCCGGCACACGAGGCCTCACGCTAGGCATTTAGCACGTTAAAGATCACCGACACAAAGCTGCGCTAGGCTTGAAGCCGGTATAAATCCGGCACAAGGCACGCTAGGCAATAAGCACGATAAACTTTCACGGCACAAGGGCACGCTAGGCTTGAAGCCCGAACATTCATATTATTGAGTCATCTCATTCACATCACATACTATCAATATCACATATATTTCATATAATTCAATATCATTTTCACACCATACCAATATTACATATATTCTATCTAATTCAATATCACTTTCACGTATTACCTCAATGAGTTCGATTACGTAAATGCTAAATTACTTCCTCACATTCGGTTCTAACATGTTTAACTCCACAAGTTCATAATCCAACATATACGATAAATTATAATCAATTATTATTGAATTAATTTACTTAAAGACTTACCTTAGAAGTCGATAGATTCAAAATTTCTGGCTATTCATTTAGTTTCGCTTTTCCCCCGATCCAACTCCGATTCTCCCCTTTCTTGATCTAAATAATTTTGAAATAAATTCATCCAACTATAATTTCATTCAATATAGCTCAAAATAAATAATTAAGAAATCTTCCAACTTATCTCACATGTTTCACATCTTTGTTAATTAATCTCATCTTCACAAAAAAAAAAAAATTTTGAACTCGAATTCGTGGTCCCGAAACCACCGTTCTGATTAGGGTCAAATTCGGACTGTTACAACTCTCCCCCCCTTAGGGATTTTCGTCCCCGAAAAACTTTTCGCTGAACAATTTCAGATATTGTTGTCTTATTGAATCTTCAGGCTGCCATTTCTTATTTCTCAACTCCTTTACTTCACGACTAAGATACGGATCAACTCTTCTACATATGCCATATTAGATTGGATTTCTATTTCAGATGGCTATCACATGTGACGGGTCAGATCGATATCTACGAAACATTGAAACATGAAATACTTTATCATCGATCTCCAATTCTATATCTGTAAAGCATCAAAACGTGAAATACGTTGTATATCTTATTTTCACTGAGCTCAGTCCAATATAACGGTGTACGACACTTGCGGCCATATAGAGTTTCGTAAGGTGCCATTTTGATACTCGATTGAAAACTGCTATTATAAGCAAATTCAATCGAAGGAAAGTACCTTTCCCAGGTACCTTCCAACTCGAGGACGTAACATCTCAACATGTCCTCAAGTATTTGAATGGTTCACTCAGACTGACCGTCTGTCTGTGGATGGAAGACTGTGCTAAAGTGGAGTTTAGTACCTAAAACATCTTGCAACTTCTTCCAAAACCGCGATGTAAGTCTCGGGTTTCTGTCTGAAATAATGGAACTCAGCACACCATGTAATCTCACAATTTGAGATACATACAACTCAGCAAGTTTATCGAGCAAATAGTCTGTACGAACTGGCACAAAGTGAGCTGATTTGGTTAATCTATCCACTATAACCCAAACTGCATATTTCTTGCTCGGTGTCGTTGGCAAACCGGATACAAAATCCATAGCAAATTTTATCCCATTTCCATTCAGGTATCATGACCGGCTGAAGTAACCCAGAAGACATCCGATGTTCAGCTTTTACTTGCTGACAAACTAAGCACTTCAAGACATATTCAGATATGTCCCGTTTCATACCAGGCCACCATTAGAACTGTTTCAAATCATTATACATTTTCGAGCTACCTGGATGTACCGATAGTCGACTATTATGAGCCTCATTCAAAAGCATTTGAATCAAATCCATATTCCTCGGAATACATATTTGACCTTTGAAGCTTAAATAATCATTTGCATCAATTTGAAACTCTGACTCTGCATCATTTTCAAACTGATCCCTTTTAGCAATCATATCTTTGTAAATTTTCTGTGCATCACAAATTTGCTGAATAAACATCGGTCTTGCTTGTAACTCGGCTACGATCGAACCATCATCAGACATAGTCACCTGTGCGTTCAATGCACGAAGAGCAAATAATGATTTTCGACTTAACGCATCCGCAACAACATTAGCTTTTCCCGGATGGTAGTCAATCACTAATTCATAATCTTTCAGCAATTCTAACCATCTGCGTTGTCTCAAGTTTAGATCTTTCTGAGTCATCAAATATTTTAAACTTTTGTGATCTGAATAAATATGACATTTTTCGCCGAATAAATAGTGACGCCAAATTTTCAATGCGAACACAATGGCTGGTAACTCCAGATCGTGAGTTGGATAAATTTTTTTTTTCATGCGGTTTCAATTGTCTCGAAGCGTAGGCTATGACTTTGCCTTCCTGCATCCAAACGCAACCCAAACCATTCAAAGAAGCATCACTATAAACAACAAATTCTTTACCCGATCCAGGTTTAACTAATACTGAAGCTTCAGTCAAAAGGACTTTCAATTGATCGAAACTTTTCTAACACTTTTCCAACCATTCAAATCTGACATCTTTCTAAAGTAGTCTAGTCAATGGAGTAACTATTACTGAAAAACCTTTTTATAATTCTATGGTAATAACCGGCTAAGCCTAGATAACTATGAACTATAGACACACTTTTTGGAGTTTTCCAACTTAAAATAACAGAAATCTTACTCAGATCTACTTGGATTCCAAAGACTAACACCATATGTCCTAGAAAACTAACTTCATATAATCAAAATTCTCATTCGCTGAATTTCACATATAATCGTTTTTCTCTCAAAGTTTGCAACAAAATTCTCAAAGGTTCAGTATGCTCCTTTTCATCACGTGAATAAATCAAAATGTCATCTACAATTATCACAACAAATCAATAACAGATTCAACTTCATGAATCAGAGGTAAACCCGGTAACTCTTCAGGAAACACATCAGAAAACTCATAAACAATAGGCACTGATTCAATTTTCTTCTTAGATGCTTTCGAACCAATCACGTAGGCAAAATATGCCTCGTAACCCCCTTTTTTTTTTTAACTCTTAGCTTTCAACACAGATATTACATCAGGCAATCCACTCAAATCATCAGACTCAATCCGTATTTTCTTATCCTTTAAACATCCCGAATTTATAGTCTTTCTTTTGCAGTTCACAATAGCATCAGGCATAAACAACCAATCCCTTCCCAAAATAATATCGAATTCATCAACAGTAAAAGCATCAACTCAGTGGAAAACAGATATCTCGAAAGCTTAACGGACAGTTCTTGCATACTTTATCAACCAGAACACTTTTACCAAGGAGTTCATTACTTTTATAGCAAATTCAAAAGATTCTACAGTCAAAGTCTTGCTGAATAGTAAATTCATACATACATATGAATGCGTAGAGCCAGGGCCTATCAAAACAATCACAAAATATCATAAAGAGTAATTGTACCAGTTATGACATCCGGTGATGAGACATCCTCTAGAGCTCGAATAGCCTACGCTCTGACTGGGATTCTGGCTTCAGATATGACAATATTGTCTCCTAACAAAGATATGGCACACTTTAAACATTCATCCAAAATACAATATAGCTCGTCGAACACGCAGATAGTATTATCAAACCACAACTCAGCCCGCTCAGCATCATTATCGTTATTAGCTTTAAACTCTTCGGCTCCGTGTTTCTTGATTTTTATCTACAGGAGGCCTGCCAAATCTCATCGGATCTACTATTGGAGGTACCATAGATATCGGAGATGGATTATTCGGGGGTGGAGGTTGTTGCACAGTCGGGTTAGTCCAGATATATTGAGTAAACCATCCGTTTATCATCTGGTAGAAGGCTTACTTAGCCTTCCTCCTCATGACTACTCGAGATAGGTCGAGAGTCTCACCGATCTTGACCAGTGTGAGAATCAGCGCTACGCTCTCAACATCATTAGCTCTCGCTCTATCGGGATCCATTTACAATATAAAATCACAATGCAGATGTCAAAAGTCACCACACTATCGTATTGTAATTTAAGGCATGTATAGCTAGACCCACACGTGCTACGGTAGTCCTAGAATCGGATAAACCGTAAGCTCTGATACCAATCAAATGTAACACCCCTTACCCGAGACCTTCGCCAGAATCGGGTATCTGGCATTACTAGACTTGATTACAAGTTCGGGACATAAAAATTTAAAGCTGTCAAACTGCGTCATACTGACTAAATTGACCATAACTCGAGTTACAAAACTCGAAATTCAGATCCGTAAATTTTCCTTAAAACTAGACTCATATATGAATTTACCATAATTTTTCCAGAATTTTCATGTGGCCAATTAGTACAGTTTATTCATCAAAGTTTCCCCTATTTCACTGTTGACAATTCTGACCTGTCATTACAAAAACTCATTTATCTCATAGCACGCATTTCCAATAATGTTCTTGTTTAATTCAATCAAAAATAGACTCATCAAGGATTTTAACATATAAAGTAGGTTCCTTAATCATTTTTGTACAATTTTTAACAATTTTTCCAAGACAGAACATGGATTCACGAATTCATTCAGAACAAGTCACACCAAAATTTAAATATCTCATAACATAGAACTCCTTTGCCTACTCTGTTTCTTTCATATCAAAATAGACACAATAAGCTTTGATTCTATACCTCATTCACCTTCTAATTCAACTTATCTTATTTTTTTGTGATTTTTCAAAATCACATCACTGCTGTTAACTAAAGACTGTTTCTTTACCATATATTCGGACCTGGAATTAAAACTCCAATGATCAACCCAAAATATATATATAAACATTTTTATTATCATCACCGAATCATAACCAAACATCACAATCATATATGTCATGCCATATATATATAATAAGCTTAAAATATGACTGAAACACATAACCATTAAAATCAAAATCAAGCCATTTTCGTATAGCTTAAATACATTATCAAAACGATATTCAAACATAGAGTTAGCCTATATATGCCTTACACCTAAAGTTTGACTTCTATTAGTACCAAAATAAGTTGATAGTGTGGGTGACTTCAGTGAAGATTCCTGGAGCCCGTAGCTTGATCAAAATCTATAAAATAGAATTAATAACACACGGAATAACCTAACTTAGCTTAGTAAGTCTTAAGCAATCATAATACACCAATTGGACATTCAAGCTTTTTAAAATACTCAAGAAATAATATGGAATAAAATAGCTTAACTCGAAAATCCTTCAAAACTGAGTACTTTTACCTCAATTAACATAACACTTATCATTTCCTTACCATTAGTATACAACTTACCAACTCAGCATCAAATTCAAAATATAAAACATCCTTTCTTTATAATATAATCATAATACCCGTACAAGAAACACAATAATTTCATATAAATATTCGAGCAAGTAAAGGGCCGCGTACATCCAATTTACCTATTCAATTACATAAATACATGTTCATTTAAACTCTCATATATCCAAGCATCTAATATCAATATTTCAAAGCTTAGTACTTAAATGATCTACTAATGTCGAATGCTGATGCTCATTTTGATTAACCATCATCACTATTTTACCTTCAAACTTCAATTTATAATCTCATTATATAGTTCACATATTATAGATTAAATACTCTTTTCCAACTATTCATATTTTCGATACACATAATTCCATAGGATCACATATTAATATATATACAATAAGTATATACTTCACACTTAGTAACTTCACATAAAAGGAAAAATATATTCACATATATTTGTACGTATACCCATTTGACATTTCATACATTTGTATATATGGCATCAAAGTAATCCCAATATGTCACGTAATCATAAGCATAAGGCCAAATATACAGGTTCAATTTGTATGCTTCATATCAATATACTTATATGAATACCTTTAACCACATTATGCTTTCATATAACCAATTTTCTCATGACTTAATTTATAACAATTTGCATCTACCAATTGTATATCACATTTCATTCATCAATTCATTTACTTATTATCATAACATGTATATATGTATAATACATGAATATGAATAACACATACCTTGCAGCTGAATTTAACCCATTTCATTTCAAATGCTTAGGCTCACTTAATTCATTTCATGAGTTTACTAGGACATAATCTAAGCTTGGGATTTCAACTCATCGATATAAAACCACGCTAGGCATTTGCCCGAATCTCACATACTGACACTAGACTTGCTAGACTCAAGGTCCGTAGTTCAAACACCGGCATTTAGCCTGCTAGGCACTAAGCCCGATATAGTTCACCAGCACGAGGCCTGCTAGGCATTTAGCACGTTAAAGATCACCGACACAAGGCCTGCTAGGCTTGAAGCCCGATATAAATCACCGGCACAAGGCCTGCTAGGCGTTTAGCCTGATAAACTTTCACCGGCACAAGGCCTGCTAGGCTTGAAGCCCGAACATTCATATTATTGAGTCATCTCATTCACATCACATACTATCAATATCACATATATTTCATATAATTCAATATCATTTTCACACCATACCAATATTACATATATTCTATCTAATTCAATATCACTTTCACGTATTACCTCAATGAGTTCGATTACGTAAATGCTAAATTACTTCCTCACATTCGGTTCTAACATGTTTAACTCCACAAGTTCATAATCCAACATATACGATAAATTATAATCAATTATTATTGAATTAATTTACTTGAAGACTTACCTTAGAAGTCGATAGATTCGAAATTTCCGGCTATTCATTTAGTTTTGGTTTTCCCCCGATCCAACTCCGGTTCTCCCCTTTCTTGATCTAAATAATTTTGAAATAAATTCATCCAACTATAATTTCATTCAATATAGCTCAAAATAAATAATTAAGAAATCTTCCAACTTATCTCACATGTTTCGCATCTTTGTTAATTAATCTCATCTTCACAAAAAAAAAAAAAATTTTGAACTCGAATTCGTGGTCCCGAAACCACCGTTCTGATTAGGGTCAAATTCGGACTGTTACAACTCTCCCCCCCTTAGGGATTTTCGTCCCCGAAAATCTTTTCGCTGAACAATTTCAGATATTGTTGTCTTATTGAATCTTCAGGCTGCCATTTCTTATTTCTCAACTCCTTTACTTCACGACTAAGATACGGATCAACTCTTCTACATATGCCATATTAGATTGGATTTCTATTTCAGATGGCTATCACATGTGACGGGTCGGATCGATATCTACGAAACATTGAAACATGAAATACTTTATCATCGATCTCCAATTCTATATCTGTGAAGCATCAAAACGTGAAATACGTTGTATATCTTATTTTCACTGAGCTCAGTCCAATATAACGGTGTACGACACTGGCGGCCATATAGAGTTTCGTAAGGTGCCATTTTGATTCAATATAGCTCAAAATAAATAATTAAGAAATCTTCCAACTTATCTCACATGTTTCGCATCTTTGTTAATTAATCTCATCTTTACAAAAAAAAAAAAAATTTTGAACTCGAATTCGTGGTCCCGAAACCACCGTTCTGATTAGGGTCAAATTCGGACTGTTACACTTGGAAACTAACTTTGAAATGTCTTTCTTCATTTTCAGCCACCAATACTGTTGTTTCAAATCATTATACTTCTTTATACTACCCGGATATACAGATAAACATCCGTTATGTGCCTCATGCAATATTTTTCGAATAAGCTCCTCTTTTCTTGGTACACAAACTCTATTTCTAAACATCAAATATCCATCAGAATTAATCCGAAAGTTGGATTCAGTATCTGACTCGCACTGAGCTCTCTTGACTTGCAATTCGCTATCTTCTTTCTGAGCCTCAAAGATCTCTTGAAGAAACATTAGTCTAGCTCTCAATTCAGCTAGAATAGAACCATCATCGGATAAAGTTATCCAAGAATTCAATGCTCTTAAAGTAAACAGAGACTTCCTGCTCAAAGCATCGGCGACCACGTTCGCCTTTCCTGGATGGTAGTCAATGACCAATTCATTGTCTTTTATCAACTCTAACCATCTCCGTTGCCTTAAGTTCAACTCTTTTTGCGTCATCAAGTACTTCAGACTTTTGTGATCAGTAAAAATCCGACATCTTTCACCATATAAATGGTTTCTGCAAATCTTCAAAGCGAAGACTATGGCAGCTAATTCTAGATCATGCGTCGGATAATTTTTCTCATGAGGCTTCAACTGTCTAGAGGCATAAGCAATGACTTTGCCTTCTTGCATGAGTATACAGCCCAATCCATTTAAGAATGCATCACTATAAATTATAAATTCTTTCCCTGACGCGGGTTGTACTAAAACTGGAGCTTCTGTCAACATTGCTTTCAACTTCTCAAAACTTTGTTGGCATCGTTCTGTCCACTCAAACTTCACATTTTTCTGTAACAATTTAGTCATCGGGGTTGCAATCATGGAAAACCCCCTGACAAATCGTCTATAATAGCTGGATAGGCCTAGAAAACTTCTAATCTCAGAGATGTTCTTAGGTGGCTTCCAGTCCATTATGGCCGAGATCTTACTTGGATCTACTCGGACTCCATCTCTCGAGACAATATGTCCAAGAAATCCTATTTCCTTGAGCCAAAATTTGCTTTGACTGAACTTGGCATACAATTGATTTTCTCGAAGAGTCTGTAAAACTATCCGTAGATGTTCAGCATGCCCATTCTCGCCTCGGGAATAAATCAGTATGTCATCAATAAAAACGACTACAAACTTGTCGAGGTATGGTCTAAAGATGCGGTTCATTAAATCCATGAATACCGCAGGTGCATTGGTCAACCCAAAGGGCATGACTAAAAATTCATAATGCCCATACCTTGTTCAAAAGGCAGTCTTGGATACATCTGAATCTTTCGCTCTCATCTGGTAGTACCCTGATCTCAAGTCTATCTTTGAGAACACAGTGGCTCCTTTCAATTGATCGAACAAATCATTGATCCTATGTACAATCTCATGGTGCCATCTTTCTTTTTCACAAATAAAACTGGAGCACCCCATGGTGAACAACTTGATCTTGCAAAGCCTTTATCTGTCAACTTTTGCAACTGTGACTTTAGCTCTTTCAACTCTGTTGGAGCCATTCTGTAAGGAGTAATGGATATCGGTGCAGTACCGGGAGCTAGCTTAATGCTGAACTCAACCTCTCTAACTGGTGGTAGTCCTTGTAATTCCTCGGGAAAAACATCCACGTACTCACATACTATCGGTACTGACTCAATCTTTAGCTCTAATTCTTTATCATTGATCACAAAGGCCAAATATGCCTCATACGTTTTTCTTATATATCTCTGTGCCATCATATGAGAGATCATTACCGGCGATCTACCTTGTTCATCTGATTCTACATGAAGAGTATCCCCATTCTCACATCTCATCTCAATGTATTTCTTCCCATAATTAACTATCACATCATGGGTAGTCAACCAGTCCATACCAAGAATGAGATCGAACTCATCAAATGGTAGCAACATAAGATTTGCTTTAAAGCAATGACCTCTAATCATTAGTGGGCAATCTTTACATACTTTATCAACTAACACACTCTTGCCTAAAGGATTAGACACCTTAATCATAAATTCTGTAGAACCTATAGGCATACTCAAATCGAATACTAATTTCATGCAAATGTAAGAGTGTGTAGATCCAGGATCTATTAAAGCAATAACTTTAATATCAAAAAGAGAAAAGGTACTCGTAATAACATCATGAGAAGATACCTCTTCGCAAGCGCGAATGGCATAAGTCCTTGCAGGCGTTCTACCCTCGGGTCTCATGGCCTGCTCTCTAGGGTTACCTTTTCCACTTGCCTCACTTCCCGAGTTTCTCTGCGGTCTCCCTCTGACCATACTCCCGGATCTCGAGTTCTGAGCTCTTTCTTCTTTCATCATCTCTGGACAATCTTTTATATAGTTGTCTTGGGAACCACATCTAAAGCATACATTTTCATGTGCTCGGCATTCTCCAAGATGACATTTGCCACACTGTGGGCATTCGGGTCTGTCAGATCTAATATTCCCAATACTTGTAACTGAAGTCGTCTGTGCTTTATTTCCCGAATATTGCTTACTCTTGTCTTTCCTTGAAAACCCAATGGAAGTAGCCGATCGGGTAGGGAAATCTCTTGACTTTTTGGACGAAGATTGGAATGACTTATTCCATTGTCTCTTTCTAGAGTCACGAGACTCCATTTCAGACTTTCTCTTCTCCTTTACTAGTTCCTCGGCTTTACAAGCCCTCTCTACTAGCACAACAAATTCCTTTAGTTCTAGGACAGCAACAAATAGTTTGATATCCTCATTCAACCCGTCTTTAAATCTTTTACTCATGATGGCCTCAGTGGACACGCATTCACGAGCGTACTTACTGAGTCGTACAAACTCACGCTCATAATCAGTCACTAACATCTTGCCTTGCTTCAGTTCTAGGAATTCCTTCCTTTTCTGGTCTACAAACCTTTGGCTGATATACTTTTTCTTGAACTCTTCTTGGAAGAATTCCCATGTGACCTTTTCCCTTGGTATCACCGACACAAGGGTGTTCCACCATTAGTAAGCAGAGTCTCTTAAAAGAGAGACTACACACTTCATGCATTCTTCAGTGGTGCATGACAACTCGTTGAATACCCTGATGGTATTTTCTATCCAAAACTCAGCTTTTTCCGGATCATCATCTTTTCTAGCCCGAAATTCTTCTGCCCCATGTTTCCTTATCCTATCAATTGGAAGTTTATCTCCTCTTACCACCTCTACTACTTGAGGGGCTACTGGAGCAGGTTGTGGAACAGGCAGGGGTGGAGGGGGTTGTGCATTCGGGTTCGTACGAACGAACTCCGTATACCAATGGAGGAAAGCTTCTCTAGCCTTTTCTTCTCCCCCTTGACTCACCGTAGTGGATCTATTCTCATTCTCACACGGCACCATCCCTTCTGCGGGAGCTGATGCGTTACTTTCTACATCATCCGCCACAGCTCTGTCGAGATCCATTTACTATACGTATAAACATAATTTAAGTCGTCAGGAGTTGTCACACTATCATTATAAAGACATTCTTACGAATGGCATGTATAGCTAGACTCGTGCTCGTGCTACGTTAGTCCTAGAATCGACTAAACCGTAGCTCTGATACAATAAATGTAATACCCCGTTCTCGAGACCGATGCTAGGACTGGATACAAGATATTACCATGCTTGAACTCACTTAAACATACATTTACAGGCTGTAAAATTTCGTTCAGACTTAAAAACTTCTCTTTCTTAGTCTACACATACACTTCATGAGCCTACGAGGCCTTAAGCACCTATCTGAAAACATTCAGAACTTAATTGAAAACTCTTCTTTGAAACAGAGTTCACACGCCCATGGGACTTGGAACACGCCTGTGTACCCTTAAACACGCCCATGTCTTCAAACCATGGGGAGTTACTGACTATATTCACACGGCCTTGACACGCCAGTGTGCTAATCCTTGGTATACTGACTTGATCACACGGTTTGGGGCACACGCACATGTCCAAACTGTGTGTCCTACATGGCTCATACAAACGGACGTGGGGTTTGACTGTGGCCTATCCTGACTTAAAACAATAAGGTGCAGGGTATGCACGGCCTAGACACATGCCCGTGTGTCTAACCGTGTAGTCACTTAGAGGCTATTTACCAAGCCATTTGCCACCCTGAAATCAAGATCAACTCAAGCTCAATTCAATACATGTTTCATAAACAATACTACATGCTTCATTGACCTCAATAAACATACATACATAGTCAATTTGGGCAATCACTTAGCTATATACAAAATAATAATAACTTGATAGCTTATACATTGGCCCTTCTTAAAACATGTTCTCAAAATGAATGCTTCTATAAATGCCATACTTAGTAAAATAACTTGGCTATACCAAAATAAAGATTGATAGTGTGCTACGAGCTTCGACTCCAACGATCCACAAGTTAGCTTGGCGGGACTACATAGAAAGAAAGAATTAAAGACGTAAGCATTTAGCTTAGTAAGTTTGCATGTAAAGCACATAACAATATACTTGCTTAATATAACCCATTTGACCTAACAATGGTATCATAATTTCAGCTATAGAGCTTACTTATTCATACTGATTCTTACATGTCTTATGATACTTACTATTCTCATACTTGTAAGGTAAACAAGGAACTTGTATCACTTGATCACATTGATCAGCATACTTTAACATAATAATCATGATCTATAATTCTTTATTCATAACGTAAACAATACTCAATTTCAACTTGATGATAGCTTTGCTTTCTTAGCTTTCTTGTTATCTCATTTTAACTTTACTCGTTTGCCCGATGAATTTCTACGAATAACGGAGGATACTAAATCTCTTCCCAAAAACTTAATGCCAAAGCCATATCCTAGATACGATCTTACATGGAATATCTCATCTTGGTTTTGAGGCCATGTCTTGACATGGACTTATACGAAGTCTTTCTTGTTCTCACCAATGCCATGCCTTAGCTTGGACTTACATGGGATCTCTTTCTCTTGATAGCTTTTCAATGTCAAGCTTGCCTTGGACTTACATGATATCTATTCAATGCCAAGCTTGCCTTGGACTTACATGATATCTGTTCAATGCCAAGCTTGCCTTGGACTTACATGATCTTTCTTATCTCATGTGGAAGATCGAGTATCTTGGGAAATTCATCTTCAATCGGGACTTGCTCATACTTAATTTCATTGATTTCTTTGTTTAACATAGCATTAAGCATTCCATGGAAATAATATACATTATACTAAGCAATTCAATGATAGAAATTATAGAGCTTAGAAATCATACAAACTTACCTCAATATACAAAATGTATGTAGATATGCAATTTAGTCCTCGACTTTGTTCTTTCCTCAATTTCGATCCGGGCTTCCTTTTTCTTGATCTATAATCATAAATAGATCATTTAACAATCACATTGACTAAATTGACTCATTAATCATAATTTGGAAAAATTACTATTTTGCCCCTATACTTTCTCATATTTGCACTTTGGCCCCAAGGCTCGTAAAATGAACCTCACTCAACTTTCTTAAACTTCATGCTTAGCTGAATCATTTTCCCTACTATAACAATCATCAATTCTCACTATTTCTAGTATGTATGACCAATTTTTATAACTATTACAAATTGGTCCTTACTATCATTTTTCATGAAATTCACTATGGAAAAGATGTTTATCTAACATTAAACTCTCATAAACTTCCATAAAACATCATTTAACATGCATGTCATTCATGGGTAGATTTTTGAACATGCATCTTAGCTCATTTTATAGCTAAAAACAACTAATTCATAATACGAGAACTTCAAAAATACGAAGAATATCAAAAGCGGGGCTAAAATGGACTTACTAGCAAGCTTGAAAAAAATGAAGAACCCTAGCTATCGAGTCTCCAAATTTTCGGCACAAGGGGGAGGAAGATGAATAGATTTTTTTCATCTTTTTCCCATTTTAATCATTTAATAGATAAATGACCAAAATGCCCTTCTCTTTAAAATTTTCCATTTTACCGACTCATGACCAATTTTGTCCAAAAATTATATTTTGGGCAAATTGCTATTTAAGAACTTCTAATTATTATTCTAAAGCTATTTCATGCAAAAAGCTTCTAGAAACTCATATTTTGCAACTTTTACAATTTAGTCCTTTTGGACCATTCAACCTCAATTTAACAAAATTGCTTTATGAAACTTTCACAATAACATGCAAACATGGCATAGACTTTAAAAACTCATAAATTCACCTCGGATTCGTGGCCTCGCACCACTATTTTGACTAGCCCCTAAATCGGGATGTTACATAAACTATACTACTGTTCGATAGGTGCACTTGCCTCAATCGTTGTCAGAGTTAGTTTCCAAGTTCAATCATTCTTTATATAAATTTTAAGAGTCGACAAACAATGATCATCTGCCCAAGGCATCGGTGACTATGTTCGCCTTTCCCGGATGGTAGTCAATTTCCAACTCATAATCCTTAATCTACTTTAACCACCTTCGTTGCCTCAAATTCAATTCCTTTTGAGTCATCAAATATTTTAGGCTTTTATGGTCGGTGAAAATCCGACACCTTTCACCATATAAATGATGTATCCAAATCTTCAACGCAAACACAATTGCGGCCAACTCTAAATCATGAGTTGGGTAATTCTTCTCGTGCGGCTTTAATTGCCTAGAGGCATAAGCAATCACCTTACCCTATTGCATAACTACACAACCCAATCCATTCAGGGATGCACAACTTTAATCCACAAATTCTCTTCCCGATTCAGGTTGTACCAAAACCGGAGCCTCAGTTAACAGTTTCTTCAATTTCTCAAAACTCTGTTGGCACTTTTCTAACAAATCAAACTTCACATCTTTTTGCAACAGTCTCGTCATCGGGGTAGATATCATGGAAAACCCCTTGACAAAACGCCTATTGTAATAACCATTTTTGCCCGGGGTCCCATTATAGTCCAAACAGCCCATTTTAACCTTGTTTTTTTTACAAACCCAAAATAGTCCAAATAATAAAAAAATAATAACAGTCCATAAGATGTCCAATTACAAAGCCCGATATACCCTTAAACCATTTTACAAACCTAAACCCAAAATACCAGATCCAAAATTAATACAATCCCATGTACAAACTAGCCCGATTATCAAACCCAAATAATAGAGGCCCAACGGCCCAAGATCTTAAAATTTTTTGGAGGCCTAGGGTTTCTGCTTGTTCTCGCGCTGCAGCTCCCCACGCCTCGGCAACTGTCCACCGCGTCCCCACACGTGCTCTTGCGCCCTAACAATTCGAGCTCCCCTAGGCTCCTCGTCTGCCGCTCACCACTGTCGCACCCCGACCAAATGTTCGCTCACGCTTCTGCCTCGCCCACACCCTGCGATAGACAGAGAGACAGAGGCAACAAACAGCAAGAAATTATGGAAAACATAGTAAAAAAGACTGTATCCCTCGGCTATAAAGCTGTTAAAAATCGATGTAAAAAGGGTTCTCGCTTTTTCTAAAAAAACTCGCACATTATCAGAGATATCAATCGAAAATAAAAAAGAACAAGAAACTTTGAAGGTTAAGCTAGTTCTGGATCTTACTACCGACTGTCATTTTTCTATTTATTTTTATTTATTATTTTCAAGCTCTTTAAACAGTAATGAAAAGAAAGTAGGAGGCTTACCAGTTTGGCCACGTTATCGGAGTCCCCCCGTTCCTGTTTTCACGTTGGCCAGCTATCTAGTCTGGTCTTAATGGCGGCGCTAAGGCAGGGACTCCAACCCTAGCAGAGCGTCGAAAGAAAAAGGAGAGGGGTGGTCTGCTTATTTCCAAAGAAAGAATGTTTGCAAAATAAAAAACAAGGGAATTTGGACTTAAATCTGCCAACGGAAACGACGCCGTTTCATCTAAAGGAGGAACCCGCGTGTCGACCCGGATCCGCCCCTGGGTCCGCGCATTTTTGCACTAATGGGAGATTTGCGGGATAGATCCCTCCTCCTTGCGGCATCGTTCGATCAGATCCCGTTTTCTTTTTTTTCTTTTTTCAAATTTTGCCCGCGAGCTTTGCACGTATTTTGATTTAATCCATCAATCCGATTGGAACGACGCTGTTTCGCAAAAATGTTTAATTTCCACATTAGTCCCTAGGAGTGAACGCGCATTTTAATTTAGTCTTTATCTGTTATTTGACCCCC
Organism: Gossypium bickii; assembly: GCA_025503065.1. Classification (NCBI taxonomy): domain Eukaryota; kingdom Viridiplantae; phylum Streptophyta; class Magnoliopsida; order Malvales; family Malvaceae; genus Gossypium; species Gossypium bickii. Next base: position 18,250,011 of record CP106710.1, on the reverse strand, counting down.
AATTTCTTTTTATTTCTATTCTTACCCTTTTATTTTATTCTCATTATTATATGGTATATTAAATTATTTCACTATATTATATATTTCATATTATTTTCCTTTATATATTTCATACGTATACTTAATTATTCCTACATATTATTTCACTCGTTTAATAATCTATATTCTATATTTTTATTAGTTATTATATCATATTTGTGTATTATATAGCATTATATTATATATATCATTTCTAGAGTTTTATTTTATATAAAATTTATTTATAGTATTTGATTCATTTATACCATTATTATGTACATAATTTTATAATTAGTATACTACATATATACATATACTTTCGTTATTTATTTATTTATTTTTATATTTTCATTATACCTATATTTTCTATACTATATTATATGCTTTTTTACTCTTTATACTACATAGTATTATATTAGATCATGTATTATTTTCTAAAATTTTTTTAATCTTGTTTATATTCTGCAACACGTTTCACCCGTATATATTCAAAAAAAAAAAAACATCTTTAGACAAAACCATCATATATGTATACTGCACATTATCTTTTATATGTATTAAGTTATATATTGGTTATCAGGTTTTTTTGTTTGTTTTACGTACATTACTTTACATATATATCTATATAATGCTCATTTATTTATTATTTTATGCTTACTATGGTGTATTCATTTCAGTTGTATTTTATATTGTACGCTATTGCATTATAATCGCTTTGTTAATGTTTGCGTATGATAGTTTATAAAAGCGATATTGTTGCATAGATTATGGTCCAAAATAAAATATATTTTTACAAACTCATTATAACTTCATTCAAAAGTTTTTTTTTTCCAAAAAGAGAGGTAATAATCTATGTTTGGAAATTCGAGAGGTCGTGCCCTATGTGTTGGGTTTCGGTTATCTCGCTTGGCTAAACAATCGAACATCCTTTTGATATTTTAATGCATGAGTCTTGGGAATTAAGAGATGATCCTGGATTCGAAGATTAAAGTCATCGTGTCCTACGTACTGGATGTGATGTTTCGTTCCTTCGAAACAAGAAAATCTTGATATTCAATTCGAGAAGGCTAAAATATCTCCAAAAATGATCGATCTTTCTCTTTATTTTTTTTTTAGTTTTCAAGCTTTCGACATTAGGACATTAATTCATCAATTTGGTACCAATTTTGGGCGTTGCGAGGGTGCTAACCCTTCCTCGCGCGTAACCGACTCCCGAACCCATCTTCTCAAACCTTCATAGTCCAAAAACATTGTTTTAGTAAATCAAAATGTTTTATTAAAACAAAGGTGATCTGATCACACCTAATAAAAGATCGGTGGCGACTCCCGTCTTTTTATTTTCAAAACCAAGTCGATTCCCCCTTTTTTTTCAAAAATGGTTACGACAGCTTGGCGACTCCACTGGGGACCTTGAGAGTCAGGCCGTAAATTGATTGATTTTTGTCCTTTTGATTGAAAATTTGGAAAATTGTTTTGAAAAATCGTGTTTTTCTTTGATGCATTTGCTTGTGCTATAGTGTCGAGTCTCGTGAAATACTTTGGCATTGCATTGCATGACTATTGCGGTCACACCCTTAAGTGGGAGTGAGAAGCTACTCTTTCGTGAGGTTTTTACCTCCGTGCAAGATAGTGGATCACTTTCGGAATACATCCGTACCTATGTCTTCGTGAGATTTTTATCTCCGTGCAGCCATAGGGAAATGTATTCCCCTGAACTAAACTTGGTCCATATGAGCCTATAATGGGTGAGGATCGAGGAATCTGCTGGTTCAGGTACCCTTGCTTTAGAACCGAACCACATATAGAGAGACCTAAGAGCCCGTTGTAGGTAGAGCCGTGCAAACCCTAGTTGTTACCTTAAATAGGAGTTTGATTATTTCCTGTTTATTTTAAGTTCTTTTTGTACCTGATACTAACTTGTTGTGTTTTGCTTTTATTGCATGGCATTTCATCATAAAAAAGTGTTGATCCACATTCGGTTATTAGATAGAAAAGCTTAACATAGAAAAGGGGTTTCTCGATAGAGTGGAGGATAATGCGACCGTTCAAGTGTGGTCTGAAAGGATACAGCAAGAGAAAGGAGATAGCTTGACAGTGGGACATGAATCAGAGTTATGGGATTTCACCCGTATCAGCGTGGCTCAAAATGACCTGCGAGAATTGAAGGAAATATGGGACTCATGGGGGAATGAGGTCAAAAAACTGTTCTACTATAATTACAGTGATTTGCCCTATCTGCTTGATATCAAGGTAGATGAGTACCTACTCCGAGCCATTACCCAGTTTTGGAACCCTGCTTACAGTTGCTTTACTTTCGGAAAAGTAGATTTGGTGCCAATGATAGAAGAGTACATAGCTTTGTTCCGATGCCCGAGAATTCAAACTGATAAGGCGTATTCGAGGTTTGCTAATGTGCCGGCATTCTCAAAAAGGCTAATGAACATTATAGGAATGAGCGAGCAATGAATTACGGCCCGGATCAAGCAAAAGGAGATTGTAAGTGCATCCCTTGGAAACACTTGAGGGACTTGATTCTGGTGCATCTTGATAAGAAAAAGAGGTTCGACGTCTTCGCTCTGAGCATCTATGGTTTGGTCATCTTCCACAAGGCGTTAGGGCATATAGAGGATGCTGTCTCAGACTTGTTGGATAAACTTGATAAGGGAGTCACACCTGTCCCCGCAATTTTAGCCGAAACCTTCAGATCTTTGAATGCTTGCCGAAGAGCGGGTGAAGGGAGGTTCGTCAGATGTGCACAACTGTTGCTATCTTGGTTTCATTGCCATTTTTAGAAGATAGAAAAGGTCTCATACAAAGTCTTTTTCGAGAACTATTCTCCTCTAGAGGAATTAGCAGGTACACCAAGGCGGGACGACCTATCTAGAGAGAAATGGATAGCGATTCTCCAAAATCTTTAAGTTAAAGATGTAGAATGGAAGGATCCGTGGATGATCACTGACGAGATCTTGTATCGGTGTGGAGGGTTCGACTGGGTCCCTTTACTTGGAATATGGGGAGCTGTCGGATATGCTCCGTTACTAGTGATGAGGCAGTATCAATCAAGGCAGTTCATACCTGCGACACATGGATTAGCCCAATGTGAATTTTCATACAAAGATGACAACTATAAGAAGAGAGTTCGCAAAATATCGGATGCATGGACCCAAACCTGGAAAATGAAGAGACTCGCCATAGGGCCAATGGCGACCCCCGAGTACGATCGATGGTGGGGCAAAAGAATCAACGACAATGCCCCAAGGCCAATCCAAGGAAATGCTTGACCAATAGAAGAGCAGCTGCAAGTAATCTCGTCTGAATTAGAGATCATCAAGCAAGATTTCGAGAGAAAGAGTCGGGAATTAGGTAAGAGGATAGAGCAGCTAGAAGAGGAGAAGATGCAGTTGCGGTTAGATGTTGACGTCCACAAGTTCAAGGCTGAGAAATTGAAAAAAGGGAAAAATAAGGCCGAAGAGGATTTGGATAGCTTAAAGACGGACTATAAGAAGCTACGCCTATCCATCAGAACTGCTGGTTTGGGCAAAATATCAGAGCAATGGTGACAGGAAATTAAAGAAGAAAAGTCCAGAGCATATCAATGGGAAAAGAAATTCCAAGATACTCGAGTATAGGAGGACGCTTTGGAAAAAAACCTGTCGGAAAGCCAAGTTGAAAAAGAGAGGTTACGCGCCCAAGTAGGAGAATTAGAAAGGTCACTGCATCTGCACCGTAGTTGCAACTCGGTAGTCGAACTAAGAGCCAGTCAGAACAAGATCGAGGAGATGAGAGGAAGGATAGGAGAGCTCGAGACTACATTACAAGATAGCAAAATTTGAGTTGAGTTCCTTAAAGCGAACAATGAACATTGGAAGGAGCAGCTCCACCATTCTCAAGAACAAATCAGAAACAGAGACTATGTAATGGGCAAAGCTGTGGCTCAAATCAGAGAGGTGGCCGATCATTTGCAAACCTTGGCGGTTCAGGCTGATGCATTAAGTCTGATGTACGAGTCAGGATCGGAGCGAGGCCAAAGTTTAGCTTGGCTTCTTAGGAAAGTTAAGGATTTAGGCATTAAGGCAAAGTCGTATATGTAATCGTCCGTTTCTATTTAAAGGAAATTTGTTTTCTAGTAAAGTTTATCTAATGGAATTGAATCAAATCAACACCTTTTTGCATTCATACCATGCATTTGCATTACATTGCATACATTAGCATCACATCGCCATAATCATTTACTAAGGCTGAAATCGTATAATCCGCAGCTACGTAACTACAAACCTGGAATCACGTCATCCTTATAGGACACGTCTAAGAACTAGAGCTATGGACGCCGAACTCAATGAGAGGATCGATAGAATGGAAAGAATCCAGAAAGAGCTGCAAGAATAGTTAGCCAAGTCGTAGCAAGAAGCAAGGGATCTGATGTTAAGATCCCGAGAGGAATCACTAGAGCAAAAGGATTAAATGGCTAAAATGATGGAGATGTTGGCGGCTCTGGCTAAAGGAAAAGGACTCGCACAGAATCCTGATATTACAGAACCCCATTCGAGAGTTAATCAGGATCCGCTCTATCCCCCAGGGTTCACGCCACCCCATGCTCATGCAACGCAAAGAGGATATCCTCAAGGGAACCCGGTAGGCTTAGAACAACGACCCATACCACCTACTCATCTGGGGCAAGGTGTATTTGTATCAAACTCCGGAGATAATTCTGCTAATCTGATTATTCCAGATTTAGATGATCCGGTAGAAATAGCTAGGTTAAAAAGGGACGATTATGATGCTGAGGAAAAGTACAGGATCTTGGAAGAAAGACTCAAGGTGGTAGAGGGTACTAGGGTCTTCTCTACACTGAGCGCCAAAGAGCTCAGTCTGGTGCCCGATCTGGTTCTGCCTCCAAAGTTTAAAGCACCAGATTTCGAAAGATATGATGGAACGAGATGTCCGAAGGCACATCTTATCATGTTCTGTCGAAAGATGGCTGGTCATGTGAATGAAGACAAGTTGTTAATACACTGCTTCTAAGACAGTCTGATCGGATCAGCCCTCCGGTGGTATAATCAACTCAGCAGAGAGAGGATCCGATCATGGAAGGACCTAGCGTCAGCATTTTGCGAACAATACAAGCATGTCTCTGATATGGTGCTTGACCGACTAATGCTGCAAATGATAGAGAAGAAGCCAACAGAGACTTTCAGACAGTACGCCCAAAGGTGGAGGGATGCCTCGGCCCAAGTAGAACCCCCACTGACTAAAATAGAGTTAACGGTCCTTTTTATCAACACGTTGAAGGCGCCATTTTATGACAAACTGGTAGGGAATGCCACAAAAGACTTTGCCGATATAGTAATGTCTGGGGAACTCATTGAAAATGGCATCAAGAGCGGAAGGATGGAGGGTCCTGAGAGTTCGAAAAGGCCAGTACCTGTAAAGAAAAGAGATCCTGAAACCCCATATGGTTGGGACCGGGAACCACTATGCTATTAATCCGTACCCAACCCAACCACGACCTCAGTTTCGCCCACCGCCGAACTTCTATTTCCCTCCACAAAACTCTTACTGTCAAAGACTTCCTCCTTACCCCGTTTATGCTGCTGATAACCAAAGACCATTCACTATATTCCAGCCAAATACTACGCCTGCCCAAAGTCAGCCCAAAAACGAACCAAGATCAACAAAGCCCAATCCTGAAAGACTTCAGTTCACCCCTATCCCTGTGTCGTATGGAGAGTTATGCCCGAAATTACAGGAAAAACAATTAATATCCCCACATTATATGGCACCCCTGAAACCTCCATACCCAAAATGGTACGATCCTAACGCCAGTTGCATGTACCATGCTGGAAACCGGGGGCATTCGATAGAAAATTGCCTTGCTTTCAAAAAACGGGTTCAAGGCCTTATCGATGCGGGCATTTTACGATTTGATGGTATTAATAATACGGCTGGAAATCCGCTCCCTAACCATGCTGAGGGGAACGTGAGCATGGTGACGAAGGAGGACAGATGGCGAGTTAAAAATTGCGTATCTGAAGTAAAGACACCTTTAAGCAAAGTATGGGAAATAATGACTGAGAAGGGCTTGTTCAAGAAGAGTTCCAAAGAGGAAAGTACAAGGGGACAAAAGTTTTGCGTCTTTCATGGCACAGAAGGGCATCACATCCAGTTTTGCGGGAAATTGAAAGAGTTACTTCAAGACATGATGGACAACAAGGAGGTCCAGGTCTTTGATAAAATGAAGAGGCCGAGGAAAAGGAAATATGCGCCTCCGATTACCAACAACCAGCCATCCCTTATAGTGTCGATCGACCTCTGGTGATTTATTATGAGGTCAAGAAGAAGGAAACCGAACCGAAGATGATAATCAAAGCACCAGCTCCTTTCTTTTACAAGGACGACAAAGCAGTACCATGGAAATACGACGTCAACATCACCATACCCGAAGCTACGACTGGAAACATCAGCGAGGTAGGGTATTTTACCCGTAGTGGGAGGTGTTATTCCCCAGAGGTGGTTGAAACAAAGAAAAAAGCCGTTGGCACGAGCCAGAAAGGAAAGGCACCGATACATGATATCGAAGTCGATGTTGAGATACAATCTGAACAAGCAACTAAGAAACCGGTGAATGAGGATGAAGCACAGGAATTCTTAAAGTTTATTAAGCACAATGAATATAACATCGTGGAGCAGCTGAACAAACAGTTGGCGAGAATCTCGGTATTATCTCTATTGTTGAACTCAGAGCCACATCGAAATGCTTTACTGAAAGTGTTAAACCAAGCGTATGTGCCAAGCAATGTACCCGTTGAAAAACTTGATAGGTAGGTGAACAATTTAAATGCGGATAATTTCATCTCTTTCAGTGATGATGAAATACCACCAAACGGTAGGGGCTCTATTAAAGCATTGCACATTACAACCGGTTGCAAAGGCTATATAATACCGCATGTGCTTATCGACAACGGGTCTGCGCTCAATGTCATACCGTTGGCTACACTGTTCAGAATGCCGATTGACATGTCTTATCTGAGACCTTGTCATTCCGCAGTAAGGGCATTTGATGGAGCACGGTGGGAGGTCATGGGAAAGATCGAGATTCCTCTAGAGGTGGGCCCGTGCACATATAATGTTGAGTTCCAGGTCATGGACATCGCACCTTCATATAATTGCCTTTTAAGAAGGCCCTGGATCCATTCCGCTGGAGCAATCCCTTCATCTCTCCATCAAAAAATAAAATTTATCATGGATAACTGTTTGGTCACGATCGCTGGTGAAGAATACATTGTCGCATCACTCTCTGCTGACGCACCTTACATCGAGGCAAACAAAGATGCGGCAGAATGCTCCTTCCGTTCCTTCGAATTCATCAACGCTACATTTGTTGCTAAAGGGGATAGGGTTCCCACGACCAAATTGTCAAGGAATACCAAGATGGGAATCAAACTGACGGTGGGAAAAGGAGCCCGAGCAAGGAAAGGCTTAGAAAGATACCAGCAAGGGATAGCTAGAGCGCTAAAACCAGTACACCACAAGGCTCGATATAGGTTAGAGTTCAAGCCGGATGTACGACAAAGAAGGAAACAGCTGCAGAAAGATCAGGAAAAGAGGATTGCAAGAGCCTTAGGTCAGGAAGTAGAATGGGAGCCCATAACGTATCCGCCCTTGTCGAAAACTTTTACGTCTGCAGGAACGATGTACCCAGAAGGAGATAATTCACAAGACATGATGTTATTGGTTGAAAGGGATTTTCAAAACTTCAATATAAACGTCATTGACAGAGTGGATGATGCAGCGGAAGACATTTCAATTATACACCGTAGCCCCTCTGGATTTGTTTTGAACAATTGGACCGCTGAAGATCTTCTTGTAGTTTCTAGGATCCCTCCAAAGTAATCCTCAATGTCAACTCTCTGTATACCCCTAAGTTGTAGGGGAATCTGTTATAAGAGTTTATGTCGGCTATTTAGCTTTTAAATGAACATCAATGAAGATGCATTTTGTCATGGTCTCTCATTCTCATCGACCTCATATTTATTCCCTCTTCTCATAACATGTCGTTATATATATCTCATATCATGCCATAGTATCACGTTTGTAGGTTCCAATACCTCGATGCTCCTCTATAGTTTCTTTTCCATTTACCTTTCAGGTGCTCAGATATCGATGACGTGAACGATCCCGTTACAAGTCTTAAAATCAATTTAGAGCAAGTTATTTGTTTAGGAGAGTTCGAAGTTGAGGAAAATGTTGAAGATTATGTCTCGTCCCCCGACTTACTAAGGATGATAGAACAAGAAGACAAACAGATACTACTCCATCAAGAATCTGTTGAGACAGTGAACTTGGAAAGTGAAGAAGAGAGGCAAGAAGTGAAGATAGGGACCACCATTTCGAAGAAGACCAAACATGACTTGGTCACCTTGCTTCACGAGTACAAAGATGTATTTGCATGGTCATATCAGGACATGCCAGGATTGAGCAAGGATGTAGTGGTCCATAGGCTCCCATTGAAACCAGAATGGAAGCCTATCCAGCAGAAGCTAAGACGAATGTGACCCGAAATGCTCTTAAAGAAAAAAGAAGAAGTCAAAAAACAATTCGATGCCGGCTTCTTACAAGTCTCTAAATATCCGGAATGGGTGGCTAATATAGTCCTAGTGCCAAAGAAAGACGGCAAGGTGCGAATGTGTATGGACTATCGCGATCTAAATCGAGCAAGCCTTAAGGATAATTTTCCCTTACCGCACATCGATACATTGGTGGATAACACGGCAAAACATTCATTGTTCTCTTTCATGGATGGATTTTTGGGTTATAACCAGATAAAGATGGCTCCCGAGGATATGGAGAAGACCACATTCGTGACAATGTAGGGGACATTCTGCTACAAGGTGATGCCGTTTGGATTAAAAAATGCTGGAGTAACATATCAGAGGGCAATGGTGATGCTGTTCCATGACATGATGCACAAAGAAATAGAAGTTTATGTCGACGATATGATTTCCAAATCTCGGGGGGAAAGAGAGCATGTTGGAAACCTTAGGAAATTGTTCAAAAGACTGAGAAAGTTCCCGCTGAAGCTTAATCCAGCCAAGTGCACTTTTGGAGCAACCTCAGGGAAATTGCTGGGCTTCATCGTCAGCAAGAGAGGTATTGAAGTTGATCCGGACAAGATAAAAGCCATACAAGAATTACCACCTCCACGGACACAAAAAGAAGTCAGAGGATTTCTAGGAAGGTTGAACTACATCGCTCGGTTCATTGCTCAGCTTACCAACCAATGCGACCCGATTTTTCGACTCCTTCGAAAACACAATCCTGGGGAATGGAACGAAGAGTGCCAAGCTACTTTCAACAAGATAAAACAATATTTGTCTAGCCCCCCGGTGCTAATACCGCCAACTCTCGGGAGACTGTTAATATTGTATCTGACTGTGTTCGAAAATTCAATTGGTTGTGTACTGGGGCAACACGATGAGTTGGGAGAAGAGAAAAGGCAATCTATTACCTCAGCAAGAAGTTCACAAAATCTGAAGTAAAATATTCGTCAATTGAAAAATTTTGTTGTGCTCTGGTCTGGGCAGCTCGAAGGCTCAGACAATATATGCTGTATCATACGACGTGGTTGATCTCAAAGCTGGACCCAATAAAGTACATGATGGAATCACCTGCACTCTCAGGAAGAATGGCACGATGGCAGATCCTATTGTCGGAGTACGACATCATCTATGTGAGTCAAAAGTCGATAAAAGGGAGCGCAATAGCTGACTTTCTAGCAACTCGAACGATAGAGGAACACGAGCCATTAAGATTTGATTTCCCAGATGAAGACTTGATGTGCATTACAGAAAAAGAATGTGAATCGTCAAAAGAGAAATCATGGAAGATGAGCTTCGATGGCGCATCAAATGCATTGGGGCATAGGATTGGAGCAGTCTTAGTGTCACCAGAAGGGAATCATTATCCATTCACTGCCAGATTAAATTTCTTCTGTACCAATAACATAGCAGAATACGAGGCTTGCATGCGCAGCTATTGAACGAGACATCAAAATCTTAAAAGTATCCGGGGATTCGGCATTGGTGATTTACAAAATCCGTGGAGATTGAGAAGTGAGAGACTCGAAGTTGGTCAAATATCGCGATTTTGTTGCGGAATTGGTCAAAGAATTTGAGGAAGTGACTTTTAATTACTTCCCACGAGAAGAAAACCAATTGGTTGATGCCCTGGCCACCTTGGCTTCAATGTTCAAAGCGAACCGAGAAACGGAAATAATGCCCCTCCAGATGAGCATATATGAGGCCCCGACGCATTGTTTTAGCATTGAAAAAGAGGCGGATGGACAGCCATGGTTCCATGATATATTAGAATATGTCAAGAATCAAAGATATTCTGAGCAAGCAAATAAGAATGACAAAAGAACAATCAGAAGAATGGCAGTGGGATTTGTTCTTGATGGGGACATCCTATACAAAAGAGGAAAGGATCAAGTGCTTCTGAGATGCGTGAATGATATTGAAGCCAGAAAGATACTTGAAGAGGTCCATGAAGGAATTTGTGGAACGCATGCCAATGGTTTCACTATGGCCAGGAAAATTATGAGACTCGGTATTACTGGTTGACGATGGAAAGCGACTGCATCAGTTACGTACGAAAGTGTCAGAAATGCCAAGTTTACGGTGATAAAATTCATGCAGCACCTTCGCCCCTTCATGTCAGGACTTCTCCGTGGCCTTTTTCTATGTGGGGCATGGATGTTCTAGGGCCAATTTCCCCAAAAGCTTCTAGTGGGCATCGATTCATTTTTGCGGTCATAGATTACTTCACAAAGTGGGTTGAGGCCGCTTCGTTTGCGAATGTGACAAAGACCGCAGTTTGCAAGTTCTTAAAAAAGGAGATCATATGTCGATATGGATTACCTGAGAGAATCATTTCAGATAATGCTTTGAATCTGAATAACAAAATGATGAAGAAGGTGTGCGAGCAATTTCAAATAAGGCATCACAATTCCTTACCCTATCGTCCAAAGATGAACGGAGCAGTAGAAGCTGCTAACAAAAATATTAAGAGGATTATTGGGAAAATGACCGAGACGTATAAAGACTGGCACGAGAAGCTCCCATTTGCCCTATATGCATATCGCACATGTGTTCGGACCTCTACAGGGGCAACTCCTTTCTCCCTAGTCTATGGGATGGAAGCTGTGCTGCCTATCGAAGTTGAGATCCCCTCTTTACGAGTCTTAGTGGAGTCAAAACTAGAAGAATCAGAATGGGTTCAAGCTCGATACGACCAACTGAATCTGATCGAAGAAAAACGCTTGAAAGCAATCCGTCACGGACAAATGTACCAGAAGAGAATGATCACAGCCCATGACAAGAAGGTATGACCGAGGGAATTCCGCGAAGGAGAACTCGTGTTGAGGAAGATTCTCCCTATATATAAAGACTTTCGAGGAAAATTGGCACCAAATTGGGAAGGACCATATGTCGTAAAGAAGGCCTTCTCGGGTGGAGCTCTGATTCTCGCTGAGATGGATGGAAAAGAGGTGGCAAATCCAGTGAACTCAGATGCAGTGAAGAAATAATACGCCTAAAAAAAAAGAGACCAAGATGAAAACCCGAAAAGGGCGTCTTGGCAAACGAAAGGGTGTAGGATGAAAGCCCAAAAGGGCGTCCTGAGGAAGCAGATTTGGGCTTAAAGAGCAAGAGCAATTTAAACTGGGAATCGAATGGTGAGATACTAATGCTTGAAGCAGACACGGAAGCTTGAAATCTTCTACACAAGGAGCTGTGCTCGAGAAGATCTAGGATCAAGAAACGTGGAGAAGTTCATGCGTTGGATATCTGAATCTGCTTTCCTTTCTTTTATAATGCCTTCTTCATTGAACTATTCCATGTCAATTTGTCTTTGCTTATTGCTTTTCAAAATAAATACAGATATGAGGTATCCCATTCACACCCACTTGGCCATTTTCATACATCTCATGATTGGTTCATTTAAATGATAAATAGTGAAATGACCTACTCTAAACAAAAGAAATGTTGAGCATTACCTGGATGAGGATCTGGTAAGTACAAGAGCCTCAAAGCAAGGGGAAAGTCCAACAAGGGGCAAAAAGGATGATATACGAGAAACGCAGATTGCGCGTAAAACTTGAGGACGGGTACAATACCTGAAAGAAAAGCCAAGAATCGAAGCAATGAATACAAGTCATCATGAAAGTCATAACGAGAGATACATGACAAACAAGCCCAGGGCGCATGGCATAACCATGTAGACATAAAAGTATTTAAGGCCAACACGTGCATATCATGATAACATCACGCATAACACATACAGGTACACCCATAAAGCGAGAAACTCTGATGATAGTTGTACCAAATCGAGGAAAAAGAAGACATCCGAGTCCCACCAGATGATATGATTTGAAATTCTGATTGCAAAAAAATTAGCTCATAGTACAAGAGGTGAGTTGAGCCTCAGGTCACGCGCTGAGGTGTTTTTCAATTTTTATTTTTCAAATATCAACTCATAATACGAGAGGTGAGTTGAGCCTTAGGTCACATGCTGAGGTGTTTCTTCATTTCTGTTCAAAAATCAACTCATAATACGAGAGGTGAGTTGAGCCTCGGGGCACGCTGAGGTATTTTTAATTTCTGTCTTTAAATTTCTGTTCAAAAACCAACTCATAATACGAGAGGTGAGTTGAGCCTCGGGGCACGCTGAGGTATTTTTAATTTCTATCTTTAAATTTCTGTTCAAAAATCAACTCATAATACGAGAGGTGAGTTGAGCCTCGGGGCACGCTGAGGTATTTTAATTTCTGTCTTTAAATTTCTGTTCAAAAATCAGCTCATAATACAAGAGGTGAGTTGAGCCTCGGGGCACGCTGAGGTATTTTAATTTCTGTCTTTAAATTTATGTTCAAAAATTAGCTCATAATATGAGAGGTGAGTTGAGCCTCGGGGCACGCTGAGGTATTTTAATTTCTGTCTTTAAATTTATGTTCAAAAATTAGCTCATAATATGAGAGGTGAGTTGAGCCTCGGGGCATGCTGAGGTATTTTAATTTCTGTCTTTAAATTTCTGTTCAAAAATCAGCTCATAATACGAGAGGTGAGTTGAGTCTCGGGGCACGCTGAGGTATTTCTAACTTCTGTCTTTAAATTTCTGTTCAAAAATCAGCTCATAATACGAGAGGTGAGTTGAGCCTCGGGGCACGCTGAGGTATTTTTAATTTCTGTCTTTAAATTTCTGTTCAAAAATCAACTCATAATACGAGAGGTGAGTTGAGCCTTGGGACACGCCGAGGTATTTTTAATTTCTGTCTTTCAATTTCTGTTAAAATTAACTCATAATGTGAGAAATGAGTTGGGCCTCAGGTTGCGCACGCCGAGGTATTTTTAATTTCTATTTCTGTTAGGATCAATGCATAATGTGAAAAGTGAGTTGAGCCTCAGGTTACGCACGCTGAGGTATTTTTAATCCCTGTTTTTAATTTCTGTTATCCAAAAAAGAAACAAAATAAACAAAAAAAAAACAAAAAGGGGTCAAATCATATTGCAAGCATAAGGAAGCAGTTCGAAAAGTTCAGTTTTATTTCTTCAAAGTCCCAGTGGAGCGGTTGGTAGATTGAAGCTACAAATCTCTTTGTGTCCTAAAGTCATAGTGGAGCAAGTTGAAAAATAAACAAGATTGGGGAAAAGCGAATTGAAGCTACGGGTCATGGCTCACGGAAGCAATGGCAGAACGAATCAAAGTTACAGGTGAGTTTGAAAATGTTTGAAGAAGACGAGAACCAAGAAGTCAAGGCTTAGCCAAGACCGGGCAAAAATTTATTCTTTTATTGTCTTTCCTCTATTCTCGTTTCACGACAATGAGCAAAGAGGGGCAGCTGTAATAACCATTTTTGCCCGGGGTCCCATTATAGTCCAAATAGCCCATTTTAACCTTGTTTTTTTTTACAAACCCAAAACAGTCCAAATAATAAAAAAATAATAACAGTCCATAAGATGCCCAATTACAAAGCCTGATATACCCCTAAACCATTTTACAAACCTAAACCCAAAATACCAGATCGAAAATTAATTCAATCCCATGTACAAACTAGCCTGATTATCAAACCCAAATAACAGAGGCCCAACAGCCCAAGATCTTAAAATTTTTTGGAGGCCTAGGGTTTCTGCTTGTTCTCGCGCCGCAGCTCCCCACGCCTCGGCAACTGTCCACTGCGTCCCGACACGTGCTCTTGCGCCACGTCTGCCACGCGCCCATGCGCCCTGACGATTCGAGCTCCCCTAGGCTCCTCGTCTGCCGCTCACCACTGTCGCACCCCGACCAAACGTTCGCGCACGCTTCTGCCTCGCCCATACCCTATGACAGACAGAGAGACAGAGGCAACAAACAGCAAGAAAGTATGGAAAACATAGTAAAAAAGACTGTATCCCTCGGCTATAAAACCGTTAAAAATCGATGTAAAAAGGGTTCTCGCTTTTTCTAAAAAAACCCGCACATTATCAGAGATATCAATCGAAAATACAAAAGAACAAGAAACTTTGAAGGTTAAGCTAGTTCTGGATCTTACTACCGACTGTCATTGTTCTATTTATTTTTATTTATTACTTTCAAGCTTTTTAAACAGTAATGAAAAGAAAGTAGGAGGCTTACCAGTTTGGCCACGTTATCGGAGTCCCCCCGTTTTTGTTTTCGCGTTGGCCAGCTATCTAGCCTGGTCTTCGTGGCAGCGCTAAGGCAGGGACTCGAACCCTAGCAGAGCGTCGAAAGAAAAAGGAGAGGGGGGTTTGCTTATTTCCAAAGAAAGAATGTTTGCAAAATAAAAAACAAGGGAATTTGGACTTAAATCTGCCAACGAAAACAACACCGTTTCGTCTAAAGGAGGAACCCGCGCGTCGACCCGGATCCGCCCCTGGGTCCGCGCATTTTTGCACTAATGGGAGATTTGCGGGATTTCTAGAGTTTATAAGATTTGCGAGATTTGCGCATTTTTCTAGAGTTTTATTTTATATCAAATTTATTTATAATATTTGATTCATTTATACCATTATTATGTACATAATTTTATAATTAGTATACTACATATATACATATACTTTCGTTATTTATTTATTTATTTTTTTTATATTTTCATTATACCTATATTTTCTATACTATATTATATGCTTTTTTACTCTTTATACTACATAGTATTATATTAGATCATGTATTATTTTCTAAAAATTTTTTAATCTTGTTTATATTTTGCAACACGTTTCACCCGTATATATTCAAAAAAAAAAAAAAACATCTTTAGACAAAACTATCATATATGTATACTGCGCATTATCTTTTATATGTATTAAGTTATATATTGGTTATCAGGTTTTTTTGTTTGTTTTACGTACATTACTTTACATATATATCTATATAATGCTCATTTATTTATTATTTTATGCTTACTATGGTGTATTCATTTCAATTGTAGTTTATATTGTACGCTATTGCATTATAGTCGCTTTGTTAATGTTTGCGTATGATAGTTTATATCAAAAGTTTTTTTTTCAAAAAGAGAGGCAATATTTCTATGTTTGGAAATTCGAGAGGTCGTGCCCTATGTGTTGGGTTTCGGTTCTCTCGCTTGGCTAAACAATCGAACATCCTTTTGATATTTTAATGCATGAGTCTCGGGAATTAAGAGATGATCCTGGATTCGAGGATTAAAGTTATCGTGTCCTACGTACTGGATGTGATGTTTCATTCCTTCGAAACAAGAAAATCTTGATATTCAATTCGAAAAGGCTAAAATATCTCCAAAAATGATCGATCTTTCTCTTTATTTTTTTTAGTTTTCAAGCTTTCGACATTAGGACATTAATTAATCAATTTGGTACCAATTTTGGGCGTTGCGAGGGTGCTAACCCTTCCTCGCGCGTAACCGACTCCCGAACCCGTCTTCTCAAACCTTCGTAGACCAAAAACATTGTTTTAGTAAATCAAAATGTTTTATTAAAACAAAGGTGATCTGATCACACCTAATAAAAGATCGGTGGCGACTCCCGTCTTTTTATTTTCAAAACCAAGTCGATTCCCTTTTTTTTTCAAAACTGGTTATGACACCTATAATAGCCAGCTAGGCCTAGAAAACTCCTTACTTCAGTTACGCTCCTCTGCGGTTTCCAATCAACAAATGCTAAAGTCTTACTCGGGTCTACATTAATTCCATCTCCCGACACAATATGCCCCAAAAATCCCACCTCCTTGAGCCAAAACTCACTCTGACTGAATTTGGCGTACAATTGTTTTTCTTTCAAAACTTGCAAAACCATCTCACATGCTTGGCATGTTTGTTCTCATCTCGAGAGTAGATCAGTATGTCGTCGATGAAAACCACGACAAATTTATCCAAGTATGGCCGAAAAATGTGATTCATCAAATCCATGAAGATCGCAGGGGCATTCGTTACACCGAAAGGTATGACCAAAAATTCATAGTGGCCATACCTAGTCCTAAATGCGGTTTTCGGTACATCCGAGTCCTTGACTCTCAGCTAATAGTACCCGGACCTCAAATCAATCTTGGAAAATACCGTGGCTCCCTTCAATTGATCAAACAGATCATCAATTCTCGGCAACGGGTACTTGTTCTTCACAGTTACCTTGTTAAGTTGCCGATAGTCTATGCATAACCTCATAGAACCATCTTTCTTCTTTGCAAATAAAATGGGAGCACCTCACGGAGAAAAACTCGATCTTGCGAAACCTTTATCTGTCAGTTCTTGCAACTGCGCTTTTAGCGCTTTTAGCTCGGTTGGTGGCATTCTATATGGAGCAATAGAAATAAGAGCAGTGCCCGGAGCTAACTCAATCCTAAATTCAATTTCTCTAACCGGAGGTAGCCCTGGTAACTCTTTCGGGAAAACATCTGGGTACTTGCACACTGTGGGTACCGACTCCATTTTCAAATCAATCTCTTTAGTGTCCAACACAAAGCCAAGGTAAACCTTGTACCCCTTCCTTAAATACCTCTGAGTCGACAAAGTTGATATCACTACTGGTGATCTATCTTGCTTATCTGATTCAACACGAATAAGATTCCCATTTTCATTTTTCAACTCAATAAGCTTCTTCCTACAATTCACAGTTACCCCATGAGTAACTAACCAATCCATCCCAAGGATGACATCAAACTCGTCAAATGGAAATAACATAAGATCAACTGGGGAAACAATGACCCTTAATCATCAAAGGGCAACCTTTGCAAACTCTATCAACCAACACATACTTGCCTAGGGGATTAGACACTCTTATTGCGAATTCAGTAGACTCTATAGGCATGCTCATGCTAGAGACTAATTTCATGCACATGTATGAGTGGGTAGATCCCGGATCAATTAAAGCTATAACACGAGTATCATAAAGAGAAAATGTACCCGTGATTACGTCAGAGGAAGATGCCTCTTTACGAGCACAAATGGCATATGTTCTCGCTGGTGCTCAACCCTCGACTCTTGTAGCTTGCTCTCTGGATGGGTTCTTGCTACCTATTTCATTTCTCGGGTTTCTCAATGGTCTTCCCCTAGCAGTACTTCCCAGCCTTGCATTCTGAGACTTCTCTTTCTCGTCCACCTTAGGGCAGTCTCTGATAAAGTAGTCTAAGGATCTACATCTAAAACAAGTTTTCTCATTAGCTCGACACTCACCAGAATGGCGCCTACCACACTAAGGGCATTCTAGTCTACTTTGTCGGACGTTGCCCACAATACCAACTGATGTGGGCTGCTCTTCAGACCCCGAAAATTATTTGCCCTAACTCTGATTTGAACACCCGACTGAGGTCACTGATCGAGTGGCAAAATCCCTCGATTTCTTAGATGAGGATTGGTAGGACTTGTTCAACTGCCTTTTTCTCGAGTCACAGGACTTATTCTCAGCTCTTCTCTTCTCTTTAGCCAATTCTTCAGCCTTACAGGCTCTATCTACCAACACTACAAATTCTTTTAGTTCGAGGACTCCAACATATAAACGGATGTCCTCATTCAGCCCATCCTCGAATCTTTTACACATGACGGCCTCGGTAGACACGCACTCCCGGGCATATTTTCTAAGCCTTACAAACTCCTGTTCGTAGTTGGTCACTAACATACGACCTTGCCTTAGTTCTAAGAACTCCTTTCTCTTATTGTCGATGAACCTCTGGCTGATATGCTTTTTCCGAAATTCCTCTTGGAAGAATTCCCAGCTAGCTCTCTCCCTTGGTACCACCGACACTAGGGTGTTCCACCACTGATAGGCTGAATCTCTCAAAAGAGATACTACACACTTTAAGCACTCCTCAGGCGTCCAGGTTAACTCATCGAATACCCTGATGGTATTCTCGAGCCAGAATTCCATCCTTTCCAGATTATCCTCCTTACTGGCCCAGAATTCCTCAGCTCCTTGCTTCCGAATCTTATCAACCAGAAGCCTCTCTTCTCACTACCTCAACCACTTGAGGAGCTACTAGAGAGGGTTGAGGGAGTAGGTGGGGGTGGAGGGGGTTGAGCATTAGGATTTGCTCAGGTATACCCAGTATACCAGTTGCTCATCATGTAGAGAAAGACTTCTAGGCCTCTTCCCCATGACCCAAGGTCTCGAGTCTACTATTAGCTGGAGCGGTCCCTTTAGCGGGAGCCAGTGCATTACTCGCAGCATCATCGGCTGTAGTTCGGTCTGGATTAGAATCCATATACTGCATAAAACACGATATTTAAACGTCAGGAGCCATCACACTATCATTATACAGATACTCTTACATATGGCATGTATAGCTAGACTCGTACTTACGCTACGTTAGTACTAGAATGGACTAAATCGTAGCTCTGATACCAATAAATGTAACACCCTTTACCCAAGTTCAAAGTTGGAACCGGGTTTAAGGCATTACCTAACTTATCAAGATTAGGGCTATAAAATTTCATTTAAACCCATCACTTGCTCCTTCTCTGCCCATGAGGCCCTATGCATACCTCCGAGAGGTTTCAGAATCTATCCGGGAACTTTTACGAGCTTGGAAAACTTTTCTTCAAAACAAGGGCCACACGCCAGTGTGCCCCTAAGACAAGCCCGTGTCTTCCACCTGTGGTCGATCCTAACTTATTTCACACAACCGGACACACGCCCGTGTCCCTACCCCATGTCCCTCACACGGCCTCGAGACACCCGTGTCTTAGCCTATGTGCCAAAACCTTGGCATTTTGACTATGACGTCATCATCTCACTAAGGTCACACGACCAAGGCACACGCCCGTTTCCTTAGGCCGTGTGTCGAATTAAACTCTACATTTAATGTGCAGACTTCACACGGCCTGGGAACACGTCCATGTCCTAGGCCGTGCCTACCACACGACTGAGACGCACGACTGTGTCTCTGCCCGTGTGTTTACTACAAGGCATACTAACTTGCAAATCTAGCATGTAAGGGGACACACGGTCGATTCACACATCCATAGGACTGTTCGTATGTCACATACGGCCTAGACACACGCCCGTGTGTCTACCCGTGTGGACAATTTGATAGCTATCTACTAAGCTCTTTGCCACCCTATCAAGAAATCACACTCTTACCAATCATTCCAATTTAAAAGATGACCAAATGGTATCTCTAGGAACTCAAAAGAATCAAGACATACACAAGGGCATACACTTCATGAAATTCATCTTCATTAAGGAAAAGGATTTGCCAAGTATTTGCCTAACTTATAAGGCCATATACAAAATGACTTTAATAACATACATAGCCAACACTTTGGCCAACAATTACAACCTAACAAAATTACCTAAGTTCTATACATGCCATACTCAAGATAAGTCTAAATTGTTATACCAAAATGATGTCGATAGTGTGATTTTCGGACTCCTACTTTCCACGTTCCCCAAGTTATCTTGGCAATACTACAAGGAAAAAGGGTAATGAAAGGGGGTAAGCATAAAGCTTAGTAAGTTTGCATGGGAATACATAGAAACAATAAGATCATAATATAATCCATCCATGGCATTAACTAACCATACACAAGTGATAGGCCTCTTGCCATACTTACACACAATTGACATAATTTAGCACATACCATGTCACATATGGTAATCATTTCTTCGTGACTTATTCACGAGTACCTGTATTCAGTTATTCACAAGACTTTAGTACTAATCTGATTTCTACTTCTAAACTCATTTACTTATCCCATTAATCATTAGGGATACTAAAAAACGTATAATATCGTCATTAATATGAATACGAGGCCAATGCCACATCCTGGAGGTGGTCTTACATGGAGTCACCTTTGAATACCGATGCCATATCCCGGATATGGTCTTTTATGGAATCTCATATCAAGTGTCGATGCCATATCCCGAATATAGTCTTATACGATTTCCATTTTCAATACCGAAGCCATATCCAGGATATAGTCTTGTACGAGATTTTAATTCGATGCCGAGGCCATGTCTCGGACATGGTCTTATACGGGACCTTATCCATTTCTCATTTCGATGATAGCATTTTCATATTCATTATAGTCTACTAGGACTTCAACATCTTATTCAACATTAATTGCTCAATTTAGTAGAGTATCATGCATCAATACGATGCCAAGCATTTTCAATTATGCTAACATAAATGTTGAGTCTATAACATACAAACTTACCTTGATTTCAAAATGAGCTAACTAGACGGAATAGTTCGAGACTTTGTTCTTTCCCCAATCGAGGTAGATTCTTGGTTCTTCTTGCTTATAATAGAAATTTAGCTCATTTCAATCATCTCGTTGCTAAAAGCATTTCAAAAATCATGCTTTGGCAAAATTACTATTTTGCCCCAAGACTTTGGCAAAATAACCATTTTGCACCTAAGCTCGGAAATAAATTCTAATCATATTTCTACCTTCAACAAGCCTAAGTGAACATTTAATATTCGTATGGCTATCATCAAAAACCAACATTTCACACACTTACTACAAATTTTATAACCTTTTCATCAAGGTTCTTTTTGGTGTTTTCATGACAACACCTTTCATAAAAGTTGTTTATCTAACAACTAAGACTCAATTTCTTCCATAAAAATAAAGCAAATAACAATGATAGCTCTCATGGTAAAACTCTAAGCCTTTCACCATATTGCACATTAGACCCCTCATTTGAAAGCTTAAGTTATAGGGGTTGTAAAAGTACAATTATCATAAGGAAAAATCATCAAAATAACTTATAGAATGAATGAGAGCTTGCTGGAAATTTGAGCTTTCAAAACCCCTATTTTTATTGCAAATTTTGGTTGAGAAATATGGAAAGAAAGATGATATCTTCTCTTTCTTTATTCTAATATTAAACTATCAATTTAGTCCACCTACTCACCAACTTTGACCAACTTTGACAAATTTGTCTCCTATGGTAGTCTATGGCCGGCCAAGCATTTGCAAGAGGCTAAATTACCTTTTAAAGACCTCCAATTAACAATCTATGTCTATTTGGTACCTTTAGCTTATAAAATGAAACTTTCACACCTTATGCGATTTAGTCCTTTTTCGCAATTAAACATGAAATCGCTAAAATTAAAGTACCAAAATTTTCATGTACTTATACAACCATAATCTAACTCATAAAATATCATGAAAATAAATTTCTCTAATCTCGGATTAGTGATCCCGAGATCATTGTTCCGATTAGCCACTAAATCAGGTTGTTACATACATAAACACATACCGACCCCACGGAAGGCTTACAGTTGATCGGGAAAACCCAAGAGAAAAACTCTGAAATTTAGGCCCACACAACCCAAAATTGCCTATGCCATGTGTTACACATGACAATGTGGCGTCGACAGGCCCCAATTTTAGCTTTCACCGTTCGTTGATTTTCGGGTTTCTCATTACACACTTGGTTTGATTTCGACGAGAACGCAACCACAAGACTCCCGAGACCTAAATACAACAAATAAAATGATTATAATGGTAACTAGGTGATAAACCGTAATATAAACATATTTTAATCCGACATTTAGCATACTTTTGGATGATTTAAGCCTTGAATTGTGGAATTTGGTGCTCTTAATCCTTTATTTTCATGTTTTATACTTAGGAGAGCACCGGAGGATGAAAAGAATGAGAAACGGGCCTAAAACGGAGCAAATGGGCCAAAGCACGAAATCGACATGGCCTGGGCCCAAGACCACATAGCCGTGCCTCCTTAACAGACCAGAACACGTCCTGGCCACGATTCACACGGGCGTGTGCCATGGGCGTGTCCCTGAAGTGACAAAGAAGAGTTTCACTCGGATTAGGGTACTTAGAGGCAAAGAAAGCCATTCCAAAAGCCTATATAAACACCCTAGAGGCCAACCTTCAGGGGGCGCCCAGCTAGGCCAAGGAGCTGAGCCAGAGAGGCCAGAATTGTGGAATTTACTCGAAGAAAGCCAGTTGATTCATCTCAAGAAGCCGGAGTTATACTCAAGACGGAAGATCTCTCCTTCAATTCCTTCAGGGGTTTTAGGGTTTTCTTATGTTTTGTTTTATATTTTCTTCTGAGATGTATTCTTTTATTATTATGAACTAAACCCTCAGATACCTGAGGGGGATGAAACCTAAGACAGATCTTGTTATTGTTTTCTGAACTATATGATAAATACTTGATTTGTTATTAACTATGTGTTCTTAATTCTTGCTTTGATATTTTAGGATATTGATTCAAGTATTGATGTGCTTAGGCAGTGGAGCAAAAGTCCCTATTTAAGAGTAGATCTAGCATAGTTAAGCGAAGTTGATCGCAACCCTAGAAATAGGATGACGAAAATCTGCCGGATTAGGGTCAAACCTAATATGGGAGTCCATAGATCGAGTTAATGCAATTCTAGGGGTTTTAATTAGAAAGAGATTTCAGTTAATCAACCTAATGTTAGACGTTAGTAGCCTCGAAAGAGGTATTAATATAAATTAGGGAATCCTACGGATCAAGTCAAGTGAATAAATAAATGCAGAAAGAGTTAGATAATAAGTGAAGTCTAGGTGGATTCTTCCTCGGGTATTGTCTTAATCAATTGGTTTTCCCAAAGTTATTTTCCCCAATTCATTTTATTTTCCCCAATTCATTCTCTTTGTCTTTGCATCTTTAACTTAGTAGTTAGTTAATTTTAGATTAATAAACAATTCACTTTTATTTTAGGCTAAATAATAAAAAAAAAGTTAGTATTAGTACTTTTGGTTCCTTTGGGTTCGACAATCCGGTCTTGCCACTAAGCTATACTACTATTCGATAGGTGCACTTGCCTCAATCGTTGTCACCGTTAGTTTCTAGACTCGATCATTCTTTTTATAAATTTTTAAGACTCTGACATAACGATCAAGTTTTTGGCGCCGTTGCCGGGGAACTAAAATATTAAGAACACTCAATTTTTATTACTTTAGCCATTTTTTTTATTCTTTGCAATTTATTTTTTTATTTTTATTTTTGCTTTTAACTTTGCTAATTTTTCTTGTTTTATTTCTTAGCAAGTACCTCTAGTTTATGACTAGAAGGAACTCGACAGGACCCTTGATTTACGAAGTGATATTGAAAGTACTGTTCACAGAAATCGTAAAAAAATAAGGCGAAGCTTAAACTACATAGAAGAATAGCAAAAAGTTGAAATTATTACCACCGAAGACATAGCTGAGAATAATCCGCTACCTCTAGAGGCAGCCGAACATCATGCTCCTCGAACTATGTATGATATGCTAAACCTAATTTAACAGGAACTGAGTCAAGTATTGTTAGCCGAAATTTTGAACTGAAACCTAACACAATTCAAATGATACAACCATTTGTTCAGTTTGATGGTTTCCAGGATGAAGATCCAAACAGTCACTTGGCGAACCTCCTAGAATTTTGCGATACTTTCAAAATAAATGGCATTTCTGATGATGCCATCCGTCTTCTGTTATTTCCCTTTTCTTAGAGGAATAAAGCCAAACAGTGGTTACATTCTCTTCCACGAGGATCAATCACTACATGGGAACAGATGACCGAAAAAGTGTTATTGAAATATTTTCCGCTGGCTAAAATGACCAAGTTAAGGAATGATATCTCTCCTTTTGTGTAGATGGATTTAGAAACATTTTACAATGCATGGAAGAGATACAAAGATCTATTGAGAAGGTGCCCACACCATAGATTACCCTTGTGGCTATAGGTCCAAACTTTTTACATCGGGGTAAACCTTTCAACGAGGCAATTGATCGATTCAGCCGTCGGTTGAACCTTGAATAATAAAACACTTGAGGCTACCTATGAATTCATTGAAAAGATGCCACTGAATAACTATCAGTGGCAATTACAAGGACAAAGCCAACAAAAGCAGCCAGCATTTTCAACCTCGACGCAGTATCTATGCTATCAAATCAGGTAGAGACGTTAAATAAAAAGGTTGATGGTTTATGTAGTTCTTTGCAGGTACATCCAATAATGCAGTGCGAAACAAGTGGAGGTGTAGGGAATTCTGAGTACCCACCCTACGGGAATGGCATGAAAAGCGAACAAATGAACTATATGGGTAACAATGTCAGATATCAAAATAACCCTTATAGTAATACTTATAATCCAGGTTGGAGGAACTACCCCAATTTTTCATGGGGCGATCAAGGAAATCAGAGACAACAACCCCCTCCAAACTTCCAACAACAGCCATACCCATAGGAGAAGAAGCCGAACCTTGAAGAGATGCTGACAAAATTGATCGCGGTTTCAGAAACTGGTTTCCAAAACACTGAGACAACACTTAAAAATCAACAAGCATCGATTAAAGGGATCGAGAACCAGTTAGGGCAACTCGCTAAGCTATTCCCCGAATGACCACAAGGTAGCTTGCGAAGTAACACTAAGACTAACCCAAATGAGTAACTTCAAACCATAGCAGCTTAAGATAGTGTAGGGGTAGATGAACCTGAACCAAGGCAAGAATCTGTGGTAAGTAAAGGTAAGGTTGAAGTAAAATATGACAAGCCAAACCCGATAATTAAAGAATACCAACCTCGTATACCATATCCCGACACGATGAAGAAAGACAATTCAGATGAACAGTTCGGTAAGTTTCCTAAACTTTTAAAGAAATTACATATTAACTTACCGTTTCTTAAAGCTTTTTCGCAGATGCCAGATTCAAGGAAATTTTTAAAAGAGCTCTTGACAAACAAACAGAAGTTAGACGAGGAATCGCATGTGGAATTAAACGCAGTGTGCTTAGCAATGTTGCAAAATAAGCTACCACAAAAATTAAAAGATCTAGGGAGTTTTACAATTCCATACTTAAATGGTAGTTTATCTATTGACAATGCTTTAGCTGATTTAGGGGCAAGCATCAATGTTATGCTGATCGCTATAAATCAGAGTTTTAAAATTTATAAAAGAATGATCAAAACCTGAAAACTAACTCTGACAACGATTAAAGGCAAGTGTACCTATCGAACAGTAGTATAGCTTAGGCAAGACTGGATATCGAACCCAAAGGAACTAAAAGTACTAATACTAACTTTCTTTTTATTATTTAGCCTTAAAATTAGAGTGAAGTTGCTTTTGATGAAGACTAAACTAAGGACACAAAGACAAAAAAAGACGAATAGGGAAATAACTTTGAAAGAAAACTCGATTGATTATGACGATACCCTCAGGAAGAATCCACCTAGACTTCACTTATTAATTAACCCTAAATTATATGATTTCTTTTACTTAGCTTGATCCGTAAGACTCCCTAACCTATATTAAACCCTCTCTCAAGGCGAATAACGTCTAACCCTAGGTTAATTAGTGGAACTCTCGTTCGCTTATAATAACCCCCTAGGATAGTAGTAAATCGATCAATGGACTCTCATATTAGGTTTCACCCTAATCCAGTAAAATCTCGTAACTCTATCTTTAGGCGTTCGATCAACTCCGCTTAATTATGTTAGATCTTCTCTTAGGCAAGGTCTATTCCTCCTCTACCTAAGCACATTAGATTTGGATTAAGCAACATAATTAAGAACAAACTAAGTAATTTATCATATAACTTAAAAATCAAATAATAAAATCTATCTAGGTTTCATCCCCCTTCAGGTATCTGAAGGATTTAGTTTATAATGTAAAAATAAAACATCACAAGAGAGAAGATAAAACAAAACATAAGAAAAATCCTAAAATTCCCTGACAGGATTGAAGGAGAATTTCGCCGTCTTGAGTATAATTCCGGCTTCTTGGGATGAATCAACTGGCTATCCTCGTGTTATCCCTAACTCTGACCTTCTCGGCTTGGCTCCTTGGCCTAGCTTTGACGCCCCTTCAAAGGTGGTACTTAGGGGATATTTATAGGCTCTTAGAATGTGATTCTTTCTCCCTAAGTATCCTTTTCTGACTGAAATTGCTCTTTCCAGCGACAGAGGCACGGCCATGTCACACGCCCTTGCAAATCGAGACCTGACCGTGTTTGGATTTATTTAATGAAGCACGACCGTGTGAGTCAAGGTCAGGCCGTGTTCTTGATGACTAGCATGGTACGGCTGTGTGGTCCTTGGCCCAGGTCGTGTCGATTCCGCGAGAAGGCCCATTTGCTTCGTTTTAGGCCCGTTTTGTGTTCTTTTCATCCTTGGGTGCTTTCCTGGGTATAAGACATGAAAAGAAAGGATTAAAAGCACCTTTTTATATAAAACAAGGCTTAAATCTTCAAAAAGCATAATAAATGTGGGATTAAAATATGTTACTTTTACGGTTTATCATATGCCTTATAAATTATTTAAACAACTAGGTCTAGGGAAACCCAAACAAACTAGGATGAGCATTCAATTAGCTGATAAAACTATTAGAATTCCTAGGGGTATAAATGAAGATGTTCTCGTGAAAATTGATAAATTCGTATTCCCAGTAGACTTCGTCGTTTTAGACATGGATGAGGACAATAGTATCCCCTTAATTTAGGAAGGCCCTTTTAATGAGAGGTAAGTCTAGCTTAAGAATATAAACGAGTGCTTCTTGGGAGGTAACCCGAGCACTAACCCCATTAATTTTTACATTTTTATTCTTTCTTTTATTTTTCCTTTTGAGCATCTAACTATAAACTAACCAAAGTGCAGATTTCCAGAACCACACGGCCTTCCACACGGCCGTGTGGATACTACGGATGTACGTACTGACATGGCAGAGATAGTGCGAAATAGGATGAAAAATATCTTCAAGCCACAACCCTCAACTGAACATCACGGCCGTGCGATGCGGCCGTGGCCGACACTGTTTTGGAAACACGGGTGTGGCGACCTGCACATGAGAGTGGGAGAAACGAATGAAGCATAACACGGCCATGCAACACGGTCGTGTGATTCGACACACCCATAGTACACGGGCGTGGGGATGTACCAGA
The DNA here is from genome assembly GCA_025503065.1 of Gossypium bickii. Classification (NCBI taxonomy): domain Eukaryota; kingdom Viridiplantae; phylum Streptophyta; class Magnoliopsida; order Malvales; family Malvaceae; genus Gossypium; species Gossypium bickii. Next base: position 18,222,615 of record CP106710.1, on the reverse strand, counting down.
CTTGAGATTTTCTATTTAAACCACCCCTCCCTCCCCATCTTACCTACTCTCCACCCTTCTTCTTCCTTTATATCCCCTCTCCATTCTTCAGTCTTAGTTTTCTTTGTTCTCAAAACTCTAGCTTTAACAAATATCCATGTTGAAGAAACGGAAGGACCCACGCACAGTCTCCCTCTACGAGACTGATCTACATAAGTTCATCCCGGCCGCTTCATCAATTCGACAGGACAAGGACCCTTGAGTCCATTTCATCTTTCTTTTTCTTTTATCTTCTCCTTTATTTTCCTTCCTTTTATTTTTCTTGTCTTTAATTTATCTTCTTACATTTTAGTTTCTTGGTTTTAGATTCTAAAGGCTGCTAGGGAATCACCACACCACGATCATAGCCACGACACCACGGTCTTAGAAATGACACCCACCTTGCAAACCATCCAACAATAAGGACTTTTCAGTCCATTCATCTTTTCTTTCAGATTTATTTTAAATTTTACACTTTTTCTTTTTATTTTTCTTTTCTATAAATATGTAATTAGCATATTTTGAATTATTCTTATTATTTCCTGGCTAATTCTTCACGAGCTTCCCAATTTCTTCATCTAGCGCAGAGCTCATTGGCAGCCACCATACCACCACCAAAGACGCCCCTCCAACTTATCTTTCACCTCCGAATCAAGCTTCCACACTTCCAATTCAAGGGATCCATCCGAAATTTAGGAAGTTTCACTTCTCCCTATCAGTTGATTTTATCACTATATTGTTATTATCTATCTTTGGACATTGAGGGTAATGTACATCTTAAGTGTGTGGGGTGAATATTTATTTCCAAAAAGTGCCTAACTTTCTGCATTAGTTTGAAATCCCTGAATGATATCTTATCTTTAAGTACTTTTCTCATATTACTACTAGGATGAAATTTCCTATGATCCATGATTTTCTTTGATATGTTTTGGATTAAGTCATTGATAATTGTGCAGTGATGATTTAAACTTTTGGAGACTAGAGAATCAAGCATGATGAGTCTATTTTCAAAAACTAAAATTTTGTTAGGTTGTCTGCCTGAATCTAATTATTACCTTGAAGTTTGAAATTTACAAGATTGATATCAAAAACCCATAATTTTTGTGAGATTTTGAGCCTTTTAGAGCATACATTCTTTCGTGCTCACTTGTTTTATGAGTGTGTCAACATTGATTTGTTATTGTAGAACTTGCTTCGATTATACATGTCAAGACCACATCATTGATTTGATATACAAAGATGATAAAGGCACTTAGGATTTAGCCCACTTACTCCACTAAAAGCCTACCATCATAATTAACCCCTAGTGAACCCCTTTGATCCTAACAACCCTTTTATTGACTCACCCCCTAATATTAACCCAAAACCCAGTCTGTATTTGTTATCACCATTCCTCTTGACCACCCTTATATCGAGATTTGATTTGATCAGTTGCTTAACTATAATCTTTATTTCAGTAGTTAAATTCATCCTTTATTATGACTTGATTTGTTTTTAAAAAAATCAAAGTATATTCATTATTATTTATAAAATTAAGTGAGCTTACATGTTTAAATTCCACATCTTGAAGAAGAAGCTCGTATTATTAGTTTCAAGTTTTTAATTGATGTAATTATTTAGGATTAGTTCATTTTTCTAGTTAGGTAAATTATCAATTCAATCTCGATTCTAACTCTTTAATTCAACCTTTATCCACACCTTTAACCCAAGCCCCATTACAACCCGATAAACACCTTTTGACCTATGTATCATCTCATTTTACAGTGGTGGAGACTTGATTTTCAGGCAAGCCTATGGGATTAACTTTTCATGTTCGACTTTTGAGTGCTTAATTTTGAACCTTAAGCACTTTGAGTGATTTGAGTGAATTTTTAGTAAGGATATCAACTCTTGTCGATTCCGAATCAAAGGTAATTATTTAGGTAAAGGGAAACGCCTATGTTTTCGTGCTATAAAAACTATGACTTTGGGACCCTTCTACTTAAATTATCAATGTATGGATTACCTTTGAATTATGATGAAACACTATTGACGAATATTATGAATCCAGGAAGTTCGTTTCACTTGTGAATTCAGAATTTTGCTTGAGGACAAGCAAATGCTTAAGTGTGGGGGTATTTGATAAACCGTAATATGAACATATTTTAATCCCACATTTAGCATATTTTGGATGATTTAAGCCTTGAATTGTGGCATTTGGTGCTCTTAATCCTTTATTTTCGTGTTTTATACTTAGGAGAGCACCGAAGGATGAAAAGAACGAGAAATGGGCCTAAAACAGAGTAAATGGGCCAAAGCACAAAATCGACACGGCTGGGCCCAATACCACACGGTCGTGCCTCCTTAATAGACCCGAACACGGCCTGGCCACGATTCACACGGGCATGTGCCATGGGCATGTCCCTAAAGTGACAAAGAAGAGTTTCACTCAGATTAGGGTACTTAGAGGCAAAGAAAACCATTCCAAAAGCCTATATAAACACCCTAGAGGCCAACCTTCAGGGGGCGCCCAGCTAGGCCAAGGAGCTGAGCTAGAGAGGCTAGAATTGTGGAATTTACTCGAAGAAAGCTAGTTGATTCATCTCAAGAAGCCGGAGTTATACTCAAGACAGAGGGTCTCTCCTTCAATTCCTTCAGGGGGTTTTAGGGTTTTCTTATGTTTTGTTTTATATTTTCTTCTGATATGTATTCTTTTATTATTATGAATTAAACCCTCAGATACCTGAGGGGGATGGATCTTGTTATTGTTTTCTAAACTATATGATAAATACTTGGTTTGTTCTTAACTATGTGTTCTTAATTCTTGCTTTGATATTTCAGGATATTGATTCAAGTATTGATGTGCTTAGGCAGTGGAGCAAAAGTCCCTGTTTAAGAGTAGATCTAGCGTAGTTAAGTGAAGTTGATCACAACCCAAAAAATAGGATGACGAAAATCTACCGGATTAGGGTCAAACCTAATATGGGAGTCCATAGATCGAGTTAATACAATTCTAGGGGTTTTAATTAGAGAGAGATTTCAATTAATCAACCTAGGGTTAGACGTTAGTAGCCTCGAAAGAGGTATTAATATAAATTAGAGAATCCTACGGATCAAGTCAAGTGAATAAATCGTCTGATTCAGAGTTAGATAACAAGTGAAGTCTAGGTGGATTCTTCCTCAGGTATTGTCTTAATCAATTGGTTTTCCAAAAGTTATTTTCCCCAATTCATTCTCTTTGTCTTTGCATCTTTAGCTTAGTAGTTAGTTAATTTTAGATTAATAAACAATTCACTTTTATTTTAGGCTAAATAATTAAAACAAAATTAGTATTAGTACTTTTGGTTCCTTTGGGTTCGACAATCCGGTCTTGCCACTAAGCTATACTACTGTTCGATAGGTGCACTTGCCTCAATCGTTGTCACAGTTAGTTTCTAGGCTCGATCATTCTTTTTATAAATTTTTAAGACTCTGACATAACGATCACGAGGAACAAGGCAATCAAGATTTAAACTCTTCCATAGGCTTACCATTAATCAAATCGCAACCACATGAAACTACGATGTTGAAGAAGCACCAAACGTCTCATGACCTTCACCTAAACGCAAAACTAAATAATTAATGACTACAAAACAATAACACCCTTAGCATCTCATAACCCCAAAATTAAACAATTAAAGATCCATTAACGTTACTTAAGATAACAAAAGTGAATGAGCCAAACTAGCATCCACCAATTTCAAGTAATCAAATGTCAATAGGATAGCAAAAAGAAAGATTAAAAATTACCCACTTCCAAAATGACAATGGCACAAGAAGAGAGAAAAAGAAAAAAAAAACAAGAAAAGAAAGAAAGTCGAAACGTGGGTTGGAGGGAAGGAGTTTTGTTTGTTTTTCTGAAATAAATTAAAACCTAAAATTTAAACCAACACAACTATCCACCTCCTAGCCCTATAATCAAGCAACAGATATCCTCCCAACTCTTAAAGTTACACTTTTAACTTAAATTCTACTAAGCAACACAACCAAAAATTACTTAGAAAAAGACTTTTCCAAGACTCGAACTCACAACCCACCCTTCACACCCAAGGCCCTTAACCACTAAAACAGGTATTTAACTATGATGAATTTTATCAGAGTAAGAATTAAATCTTTGGGGTGTTACAAATGTGGTCTAAGTAATTACATATAATGCTACAAATTATAAAGTCACTAGGAGATTACTTAATGAGAAGTATCCTAACATCTTATGGTCACCATGTGTAACACCTTGCATCAATTTAATTTTGAAGAATATTGGTAAATATCACATGTTAAGAGATTAGTTTAGCGTGATTTTTCTATTATAGTTTTTTTGTATAATCACAAAGACTTTGGATTGGTTTTCATCCTAGTGAGAAAAGCTTTGCTACTATTTTTGTTGCTTTAAAGAATTTGCATGATTGTAAGTGTCATTTGCAAGTCATTATCACTTTCAAGAATTCTATTGCTTGGAATGGGTTTAATATAGTAAAGGAAAAAAAATGTTCAAAATATTATTTTAGACAATAAATTTTGGAGTGATTACTTATGATCATGAAGGTTGTTAGCCAACGTGGTGAAGCTTATCTTTTTTTTATTTTGGTTGTGATGATTGGGACAATTGGAATGTTAATGAATACTATTGTAATGTATTATACTTTATTTGTTCCATTTGAGTTTGCAATTTTGAATGATATTGGTATTGGACTTTGGAGGTTGGAGTTTGGATTACAATGTTTTTATCTTTTTAATACTTTTCTAATCAAAAGGAATGCAATTAATTTTGTGGTACATTCATACAATGTCCTTTCCTAATGAATTTTCCACCAAATATTTTTTAGGAAAGCTCATCTTTATTTAAAAATGAAAATTCTTCTTTTGATTAGTTTTTCTTCTACTATTTATTTTAACTTTTATTTTTCTATTAAAAAGTTAAAAGTAATCATACGTTCAGGGAACTCAATTTTTTAAAGATCAAGCTAATCGGTTGATCATCAAACATAAAATATTCGATTCAAATCAAATCAATTTCAACAAAAATATTTTTACCAACTATTTGGATTTGATTTATGTTTTACTAATTATTTAATGTCAATTACATACTGATTCATCTCATAATTAATATAATAAAAAAAAGACCATGTTAGAACTTAAATCTAGATAATATATACACTTAATTTAAAGCCTAATCAACCTTGATAACTTAAAATATATAATTTTATTATCCCTGTTTTCACATCAAATTTATCCACATTTCAATTATTTTTAATTTCACTTGTTATACTATAGTATCATGTAAAAAATTCATAAAATTTATTGCATGCAAAACTAAGTGAAAAGACATAAATTTTCCACCAATTAATACTTTGTACATGTATGTTTGCTATCTAGTTTTAGAAGTCTATGCCTAAATGTACGAATTGTAGAGGTTTATAGTATTTTTTAAGTTTTAAAATTCTACTTTATAATTTAATATAAACAAATAATATGAATTGAAATGTATTCTAACTCCAAAATAATTGCTAAAGTACAAAGAAATTTATAATATAAAGTTTTTTTTTTGTTCAGTCGAATAAAATAATTCAAGAAAGACGTTGGAACCATCAACTCTTTCAAGTATAGCAAGAATAAAACAGTAATACAAAAGATAACCAGATACAAAAACATTCGCACAACAAGTACAAGAAGATCTCGATATACCTACTTTTGCTAAAGCATCATTCATACTATTACTTTACTGATGAATAATCGCGACATGAAATTGAGTCAACTGTTTAATGCCACAGTTGATGTCCCGAAAGAATTTCCGTAATGACCATGGTCTATAGTCCTATTTGTTAGTCATTCTGAAGAAACAAACGAGCATAATTCAATTATTAATGGAATATGTGCCTTCGGACTTGATCCAATATACATATCTATTGTTGTTTTAACTGTTATTATTTTTGCTATTTTCATGCCCCTAGCTTTGATCCACCCCGAGAATAACTTACAAGCCACTCCTTTATCATCTCTTAAAACCCCACCACAACCCGCTTCATCCTCCAAAACAACGCCAGCCACATTGAATTTTATCCATCTGGAGGAGGTGGCTCCAAATGGTAAACAATAATGTTTTTCATGCTTTTTGAGAAGCTACATTTCGCTGGCCAATACCACCAATAACCTTCCGAAAATTGACATTCTTCATGCACTGCCCTAGCCCACATCAAAGCTCTTATTTTAGAGTGGCACAATATTGTATCTAGATTCGTCGATGTCTGGTCGAACACTTTATCATTCCAAGCTAACCACACGGTCCAACATGATGCTGAAATCACAATCCACCACAATATTTTTTGTACTCCTGTCCAATTCACATTACAAAACATGGTGAAATTTTCAACAAAATTCTCGATTGGTTTCCATTCGATACCCCCACCAATTGAAGATTCTTAACCAAAACCCATTCACATATTTGCAAGTAAAGAAAAATGTGATTTACACTTTCTATTTCCCTATCGCACCATGGGTAGCCACTGCTTAACGTATCCAGATTCACCCATGACTAATCAGAAAATCCTTCATTGGGAGACGCTTAATAACCAACATCCACAGGAAGTTTTGGACTCTTGGTGGTACCTTCAAATTTCAAATCCTGTCAAATGGGAAATCAATAGCTCTCATTCCATTATAGGACAACAATTGAGGCAACTTCCTAACTGTAAACTCTTCAGCACTATCATGAATCCAAATGATATGATCCTCCACTTTAGGAACTAGTTCGAAACTCCCCATCAAATTCTTCAAATTGTTCAACATACTTACCTCTCTACCAAACGAATTCCTTGAGGAAACGTCCCCCCCAATACACCTCCTCAAACCCATTATTTCTTGCTACATCTTTGACCATAATGTTCTTCACAATAGTAAGTCTGAACAATCTAGGAAACTCCACATTCAGAGGGCAATTACCACACCAAAATCCTCCAAAAAAAGGATCGATTTCCCATTCCCGATTGCCTACCTAAAAGATTCTGTCCCAATCCATTTTGACACTTCCTCTAGTTTTTAATTTTACACAATATCGCGCCATACAACTGACATCTCTTTTGGTTTGGATGTCCTAAATCTCCAATTTTGCAGAGGTGAGCCGTAATTTGAATGCATAACTTTTCTCTGCAGAGCGATATTTTCCGTAGCGTATCTCCATCCCCATTTTGCCATAATAGCTCAACTCTAATTTTAAGATTTACCACACCAGCCCCTCCCAATTTTTTTAGTAAACACACTTGATTCCATCCAACTCTTGCCAATTTTCTTCTTTCATCTGAACCTTACCTCATAAATTTTCTTCTGATTTTATCGATTATATTTATCACCGTGATAGGGCTTGAAATAATGACATGAAATATATAGGGAGGGTTGACAATAACAAATTAGTTAGTACTACTCTTGCAGCGAAAGAAAGCGACCGACATTTCCACCCAGCTAGTTTCTTCTGAAATTTTTCCATGATTGGCTTCCAAGCAGCTATTTTTCTCGAGCACCTAATGGAATACCTAAGTAATTCAAAGGTAAATTGTAACACCCCAAACCCGGCCCAAACACTACAACCGGATCTGGTATGTCACTTGAGTGATTTTGCAAAATATGTCGCATTTTGGAAAATGATTTCTAGGTTTAATCATTAATATTGAAAACTTATTAATTTATTAAGTCATATAAGATATAAAGTTATAAATTGCCTTGGTGAATTTTAATTAAAATCCAAAAATCTTGTACATGTCTTAGCTTAATTTTAATCATAAAAATTAAAATGTCTAATAATTAAACCCAACTTAAACCTAAAAACATAAATAATAGTCTAGTGGCCCATGGCCTTATTACAACGAGGTTTAAAACCCATTAAATAAAAATATAAAATAAAATACTAAAGTCTTTTTGTTGAATACAAATACTCTCTCGCATGGCCACCTTGCGCTTCTCTCCAGCCCGGTCCGTTGCACTAGGTGCTACTGAAAATGTTAAATTAAAAGGGTGAGTCGCGAGACTCAGTGTACAACCCTCGTGCACCATTAGACTGGGCCTTAACCCACAGATCAGAATATAGAACATAATATAAGAGATAACATACATAAAAACCCAACCCAATCCTAGGTTTCCATTCGCTACACGCCACCCTTACCTGCCAGTCACACCATTGGGGATTTCTACAATCAACCCACACCGCTACATGCTATTGATGGCAGCCATGTTGCTCATTGTCAAAGTTGTGATAGAATCACCAGGCTGAAATGGCAAAATCCACCAGAAACAGAGTTGTGACAGAGTCACTAGGCTGAAATGGCATAAGCCACCAGAAACAGAGTTGTGACAGAGTCACCAGGCTGAAACGGCATAAGCCACCAGAACAGATCACTTCCCCTTTTTATCAATCACCCAAACTCCAGCATACATAGAAATTGACATGCAAAACATATCTTTTTAACAGAAACATTCACTAAAGAATGGCAGAAAACACTAACCTGATATTTAGCCTTTACCCTTCTCGAGTTTTCAAACGTTATGCCGGGATTTCGACATTTAACAGAGTATAGCAGATTTATACTTATATATATATACATAATAGCATTCAATCTAATGGTGTGAAAAGTTACACACCTGATTAATGTCGATACCCTTGCTAGACCGATCTATAACTTTGCTCAAAAAGCCAGAAAGATGTGAAAATAGGGCCTCTCCTATATTCGGCCAAGGGTTAGTAAATCCCGAATTTACACGTTGAAACTAATAGATCTTCTTACTTTGAAATCTCGAAAGTAACACGATTCGAGTGCTACCGATCTATAACTTAGAGATCTATGCGATTGACTCCACTAAAGTTCCCTTCAGATTTCGGCACAAGTAGGCACCACAAAAGCAATTTGGCAATCACAGGAGATGAGATCTAGGGATTTCGACTTTTAGGAAAATCCCGAAAAAAGTATGAACAAGAGAAGGCTGATGTGTCTTTGGCTTTTAAAATACTTGAGTGAAGAGTTTCAGTTTCTGACAGGAAAAGAGAAGAAGAAAAGAAAACAAGGAAGAGACTTGAAGATTTCGGCTTGGAAAAAAAAGAATGGAAAGAGTTTCGGCTTTTGAGTCAAAATGAGGATGAGGGATTAGGCTTAGAGATTTCGGCTTTTACTCAGATAAGAAGAGAAAAGAATGAGAGAAAAACCAAAATACCGAAATTGAAGAGATATTCCCCCTATTTATAGAAATTTCGGCACTTACCTAACCTTGCAGATAAATCCTATCTTTTCTCCTCTATCTTAATCTACTAGCTCATCTAAAAGAGACTTAATTATCTCTAACTCCTCCCTCATTTATCAGCATATTATCCACATATTTTAAGCACTAAAATTCCTAAATTTTAGCCTTTATTTGCTTATTATCCACATAAAATAAATTCCTAAATAATAGCCTTTATCTGCTTATTATCCACATATTTTAAATATTAAAACCCCTAAATTTTAACCTTGTTGCCATCCACTCCACCTAATCCTAATGCCCAAAATTTAGCTAACTTAAATTAAAAGAATTGGGCTCCATGAAACTTAAATTTGGGCCCCTTACTCCTTTGTGTGGCGTCACCTCCTAAGATTGGGCCACAAGCCCACTTTGGTATTTTAAACATAGATACTACCTTTTAAACCCTATAATGCCCAAACAGATAATTTTAATCAAGGCATTTGTCTAATTCTGAGCCCAATTTGGACCCCTATTACTTAAATTAACATATTAAACATATTCACCCATTAAACGCATAGGCCCAAAAATTCAGGATGTTACATAAATTCCCAATCTTACATCGATATAATGCTGCCATCCACAAAGGAAACTCCTCTCCCATTCCAAATCCCACCAAGTATGATTTCTAAAAGTTAATACTAAGACCAAAACAAGATGCGAAACAACTTAAAATATATTTAATATTTTAACATACTTTTCCCCATCTTTCAAAAAGAGAATGGTGTCATTTGCAAATTGTAGAAAAGAGAATGATTAATTTAGGATTATATTCTAAATGCTAGAAATTAACCCAATATCTTTAGCCTTCTCAAGCATCAAGTGAAGAACTTTTGTTACTAGAATAAACAGAAATGGAGAAAGTGAATCTCCTGTCTGAAGCTCATGCTTATTCTAAAATCATTTGTTGTGAATTCGTTGACATGAATAGTTGCTTTTGTTATAGATACACACTTAGATATCCACCCTATCCATTTCACCCCGAATCCCATATGAAAAATTACCAAATCCAAAAAGCCTTATCTAACACAATCATAGGCTTTTGAAAAATCCAACTTCAAAATTAGGCTAGCACCCGAGCTCGAATTTTTCTTAATCGAGTGAATAATTTCATTTACCACCAGAATTCTGTCAAAAATTTGTCTCCATTTCATAAATGCACACTGAGTATCACTCACTACATTATCAATCACCTCTTGGATTCGTCTAGACAGTACCTTAGCCACTATTTTATACAAAGATCCCACCAAACAAATCAGTTTTGTGAATAAGAGTTATGAAGGATGAATTTATACTTTTTTCAAGCTTTCCAAGTCTAAATAACCCCATCATCATGTTGAATAAATCCTACCTCATCACCTGCTAGCATTTCTTAAAGAAGCACATATTAAACCCATCAGGCACTAAAGCTTTAAACTCATTACAACACCAAACTGTGTCTTTAATCTCCTCCATAATGAAAGGCATTTCAAGCCTTGAAGCCTCTTCCTCTGTTAATCTTTTGAAATTCAAATCCATCTTCACTTTCCATTTTCTAATTGGACAACTAAAATGGTTTCTAAAGTACTCGGACATTTTTTTTTCTTCAGTAGCTTCAGTTCTTTGCACCAATAAGACTCAAATTTGAGCCCTTGAATCATTTTCCTCTTAGCTCTAAATTTCCCTGCTTTATGAAAGAAAGCAATGTTGGAATCACCTTCTTTTAAACATAACAACCTTGATTTTTGACACCACACTAATTCACTTAACCTAATTGCATCCCAAAACTCCATATTTAATCGACTACTTTATTCCATTTCCTTTTCATTCAAATTTCTGTGGCTACCAATATCATCCTATTCCAAAAATTTTCTTTCAATCAATTCTATTTTTTTTATCTTCATTCCCACCAGATTTTTTATTCTATTCTTTGATAGCCAGTTTCAACCTCTTCAGCTTTCCGGACATCCTTATTTTAGCTTCACGCATCCCTCCCCATACTTCATTAATAAGATTCATGCACTTCTTCTTTGTAACCCATGCATTAAGAAAATTGAATGGGCGTGGTCCCCAATCCATAGAATCATTATATAGCAGTAACGAAATATGATCGGAGAACAATCTACAAAAACCTTGTTGAGTAAAGTCTTTGAAGTGAATTAATCATTGTTCATCCAATAAAAATCAACCTAATCTCCTTATTTTGTTATTTGGCTCGAACCAAGTGAACTTCTTACCCGTCAGAGGTAAATCCACTACCTTACAATCATCAATGAAATTGTTAAATGCGTTTGAACCATTCTATAACGCCCTAAAATTTTAACTTTTGATTTTGTGTATGTGTGACACACAATGTCTATCTGCTTCAGTGGTTATGTGTTCTGGGTGTGTGTGAGAGGTCCCAAGTTCAAGCTTTACTTGGGCAAATATTGGTATTTTTTATAAATAAAGCCTTAACCTTGTGCAAAGGACTTAAGTTTAATTGTTGGAAAGTTTATATTAGAATGGGCCTACTGATTTGGTGGTTAAGTGGAGTGTTGGAGTGTTGGAGTGTTGGATTGTTGGAAGTCCTGTGTTCAATTCTCTATGATGGCGTGGAGATACTATTTTTGCTCCAATTTCGGCTAAGAGTTGTTTTGGGGCAAAATTCTGAGTAATTGTGTTTTAGTGGGTTAATAGGGAGTGATTTTAAGAGATAATTGGGGAGAGGTTATAAGAAAATAATCTGACTATCTTTTTGTTGCAAAAAAAAAAAGAGTTTTGATTTTCTCTCCAATTCCCCAAATTTTTTCTGGCGTTTTCTTCTTCTTCTTCTTTTCTCCCTTCTTAGCCGATTCTTTCCCCTAGTTACTGCCGAAAATTTCATTAATTTTTTCCCCTTCCGTTTCTTTCTTTTTTTTCCAATTGATTCGGTTGTTCATCGTTGGTTGCTCGTGTTCGATAAGTAACGGTTTTGTCTATTGTTAATCGTTCTTGGTTAATCTCTGAAAGGGGAATTCCTTTTTGGTGTTTAGGAGTTAATCAAGGCGTTGGTGGTTTTGAATCGACGTTGTGATTGTACAAAGTCGTGGTTACTCAAGCGAGGTAAGGGTTTTGCTAGGTTTTTAGTCGAGTTCCTTCCGAAATTGGTTTATTAAAAATGAATTAAGTGAATAATCTAGAGATATGTTGGTCGATTTTTAGGTTCTGGAGGCTTAGGAGTGCTTACGCATTAGAAACGATACCAGGTGTGTTCCCGAAACGTAGAAAACAGGATTCAGTGAAAAGCCAAAATTGCTTGCTGTGAGAAATAAGAGAAATAACATAAAATGATGCGAAAAATTGTAGAGAAAAGAAATAAGGGTGTTATAAACTTGGAAATCAACATTTTTCACTAAAACAGTTTTGGACAACAGCAATAGTCTAACTTTGAAAAATCATAAAAAAATAGTGGGAATTGAGTTAAAGGTTGAATAAAATATGAAATTAAATTCTATTGAGTCTAGTTTTTCAAAGAAGAAACAGTGTAAGCAATGAAATTGTAAATCATGAGATATAATGAATTTTGTGAGACAAGGTCAGAATGATTTTGGGCTCCCCTGTTCTGACTTAGGACCATCATCAAAAATTGTAAAAAAAATAATTAGGGGCTTAAGTTTATATTTTTAAATCCTTAATGAGTCTATTTTCAAGAGAAATAAACATAAACATCATATAAATTTCGTACTAAGAGATAAATAATTTTTTGTAAGGAAAGGATGAAGCTGTCAAATAGTAAAATAGGGATAAATTTAAAGATTTTGCTGTACTTATTTGAGAAACTATAAATTCTGAAAATTTTATGTAGAAAGATAATTGTGTCTAGTTTCAAAAACATCAAGAGGATCTTAATTTGGAATTCTATATCTCAAGATATAAATAATATAGTGATAATGACTCAAGTAGACAGCTTTGAATGAACATATAAATAAATAGTGAAAACATATATAAGTATTAAGCTAGCATGTGTTACTTTACCCAGTTGACGACATCCGAGGTAAGTCAATTAGTGTTTAAATGTTGATATAACAATGAATATGTATTAGTTATGAAATATCAAAAACTCTTGATCTCTGATCTGAAACTCAATATCTTTACATTTCAAATCTGCATATGACTTTTGACGATCTGATGCAGCTTTCAAACTATCACGGATCACTACCACTTTCTGTTCAGTTTCTTTAATCAAGTCAACCCCGTGTATCTTATTTTTACTGAGCTCGGTCCAATTCAATGGTGTACGACATTTACGACCGTACAAAGCCTCATAGAGTGCCATTTTGATACTAGATTGAAAGCTATTGTAAGCAAATTCAATCAGAGGTAAGTATTGTTCCCACGTACCTTCAAACTCAAGGATGCAACATCTCAACATATCCTCAAGTAATTGAATGATCCGTTCAGACTAACCATCTGTCTGCGGATGAAAAGCTGTGCTAAAGTGCAGTTTCGTACATAGAGCATCTTTCAATTCCTTCCAAAATCGCGATGTGAATCTCGGGTCTCTGTCAGAAACAATTGAAATAGGCATACCATGTAATCTCACAATCTGAGAAACATATAATTCAGCCAATCTATCAAGTGAATAATCAATGCGAATCGGAACAAAATGAGCAGTTTTAGTCAATCTATCTACAATAACCCAGATATAACAATGAATATTGATATAACAATGAATCTCGGGTCTCGGTGTCAATGGTAGACCGGATACAAAATCCATTTTGACTCTATCCCATTTCCACTAAGGTATCATAATCGGCTGAAGTAACCCAGAAGGTACCTGATGCTCGGCTTTTACTTGTTGACAGACTAAGCATTTCAAAACAAAGTCAGATATGTCTCGTTTCATACCAGGCCACCAACAGAACTGTTTTAGATCATAATACATTTTCGTGCTACACAGATGAACAGATAATCGGCTGCTATGAGCTTCATTCCAAATCATCTGAATCAACTCTGGATTCCTCAGAACACATATTCGATCCTTGAACCTCAAGCAGTCATTCTCATCAATTCTAAACTCTGATTCAACATTAATTTCACACTGAGCACGTTTTGCCAACAAATCTTTATAAACTTTCTGGGCATCACCAATTTGTTGAACAAACAACGGTCTTGCTTTTAATCCGGCTACTATCGAACCATCATCAGACATAACCATATGCGCGTTCATTGCACGTAGAGTAAATAATAACTTTCGACTTAAAGCGTCAACAACAACATTAGCTTTTCCCGAATGATAGTCAATCACTAGCTCATAATCTTTCAACAGCTCAAACCATTGGCGTTGTCTCAAATTCAAATCTTTCTAAGTCATCAAATACTTTAGACTTTTGTGATCAGAATAGATATGACATTTCTCACCAAACAGATAATGACGCCAAATTTTCAACGCGAACACAATAGCTACTAGCTCCAAATCATGTGTTCGATAGTTCTTTTCATGTGGCTTTAGCTGTCTCGAGGCATAAGCTATGACTTTGCCTTCCTGCATCAAAACACAACCCAAACCATTCAAAGATGCATCACTATAAATGACAAATTCTTTACCCGATTCAGGCTGCACTAACACTGGAGCTTCAGTCAAAAGAGCTTTCAACTGATCAAAACTTTTCTGACACTTCTCTGACCACTCAAACTTAACATCTTTCTATAACAGTTTTGCCAACGGTGTAGCAATCATAGAGAAACCCTTCATAAACCGTCTATAGTAACCAGCAAGTCCTAGAAAGCTTCGAACTTCAGAAACATTTTTCGGTGGTTTCCAGTCAAGTATAGCCGAAATTTTACTCGGATCAACTCGAATACCCGATGCTAATACAACATGGCCCAGAAAACTGACTTCACGTAACCAAAATTTGCACTTACTAAACTTTGCATACAGCTGTTTATCTTGCAGAGTCTGTAGCAAAAGTCTCAAATGCTCGGCATGCTCGGCTTCATCTCAGGAGTAAATCAGAATATCATCTATAAACACTACCACAAACCGATCCAAATGCTGTCTGAAGATCCGATTCATCAAATCCATAAAAATAACAGGTGCATTAGTGAGTCCGAAAGGCATAACCAGAAACTCGTAGTGTCCGTACCTCGCCCGGAAAGCAATCTTTGGGACATCAAAGTCTTTAACTCGCAACTGATAGTATCCCAATCTCAAATCTATCTTTGAAAACACTGTAGCTCCTTTCAGCTGATCAAACAGGTCGTCAATTCTTGGTAATGGATACTTGTTCTTTATGGTCACTTTATTAAGCTGCCTATAGTCAATACACATTCTCATGGTTCCGTCTTTCTTTTTCACAAACAGAACTGGTGCGCCCCAAGAAAAGAAACTCGGTCGTGCAAATCCCTTATCTGTCAAGTCTTACAACTGTGCTTTCAATTCTCTTGATTCTGTAGGTGTCTTCTTGTAAGGAACTATAGAAATCGGAGTCGTCCCCGGCACTAATTCAATCCCAAACTCGACTTCTCGAATAGGTGGCAAACCGGTAATTCTTCAGGGAACACATCTGGATACTCACATGCAACAGGTACTGATTCAATCTTCTTTCCTGTCACTTTAGAATCAAGCACATAAGCAAAATAAGCTTCACAACCCTTTCTCACATATAATTCATTAATTCCACATCTTAGTCTCTCAAACTATTTTTTTTTAAATTAGGTCCTAATAACTCAAAATTATCAAAAACTCCAATACAAAATATGTTAATCTAAAACATATCTTTCATATTTCATCATCAAACAACAAAAATCACAAGCTATCAACAATGGCACAACTCAAAATATTCATCAAAATAAAAAATCAAAGCTTGGGTTTTGAAGATTACTCAGCAACGATCTCAAAAACGTAGAAATTATCAAAAACCGACAAGAAAACGAACCTTGATTGAGCTCCAAATAGGCCGAACCCTAGCTTTTATTCTTTCTTCTTTTCTTTTTTTAAGTTTCGGTGTAAGAAAGAATGAAAAACATAGTTTACTTTATGCTAATATATCATATATATATATATATATATATATATATATATATATATATTAATAATTAAATTAATTTTATAACCTTAGTTAATAAATTATAAAATCACATATATCATGTCCACTACCGTCCAATTCATTTAATATTGGGCTATTTATTTCTTAAAGGCTTCTATTTTAAAAGCCAAGTGCCAATTAGCCCCTTTTAGAAATAACCACCTAATTTTCACTTTACGCGATTAAGTCCTTTTATTTAATCGGACATCTAAGTCCTTTTATTTAATCGGACATCTAGACGACAAAATTAAGTCACGAAAATTTAACACAAACAAATTCACACATAATAAACACGGAAAATAATTTTAAAAATATTTTTTGGACTCGGATTTGTGGTCCCGAAACCACTATTCTGATTAGGGTTAAAATCAGGCCGTTACATAGCCTATTTCATAGCTCGCGCCATTCAACATCAGACGGAGCATCATAAGAGAGGGGTCATCTCTATATGTCCATACATCACGCACCTGGTTCGATGTTTCAGACTCCTTAACACAGCCGCTTAGACTTCCTCACTTACACTGATAGGACAGATGCCCCTATAGGGCATCCAGACGATGTTACACATGAGGATGATCAAGCGTCACTGTGGGACGAATCCTCCCCAATGCCGTCTAGCTCACACAACCGAGGAGGAGAATCCTGAGGATATTACTGACAATGTCCCCCCACCACACGAGGCACCACCACTGAGCCATCTCCCAATTCATGCGGCAGCTTCCCTTTCAGACATATCTGAGCGCCTAACACGATTTGAGCAGCAATGCTTCCAACGCTTCGACCATATTGACACCACCCTCCATCAGATATGTCAGCACCTTCACATTTCATCGCCGCCCCCACCTCGTGACCCAGCAGATGACGAGGACCTCTGAGTCCTTTTATTTTCTTTATTATTTTTATTTTCATTATGCTTTTTTTGTACTTTACTTTATTTTATTTTCTTTTATAATTAAACTTTTTACCTTTCATGTTTAAAAATTTTATGAGTATAGTCTAATTTCTTTCATCACTGGCTGTCTAACTATCGAAAATAGTACTTCCTAAAAATTTAACTATTGACTTCGCAGTTGAAAAATGTACAATGTGCCACTCAAGGAACAAACACGTCACCGGAGTATCCTCTACCATCTTGACCTCTGCCTAGTCATCATGTTCACCATTGATCATCTCCCAAGGATTTCATCCATAATTCAGGAAGTTTCACCTCTCTCCTTTTCTTATTATTATTAATCATTATCTATCTTTGTACATTGAGGGCAATGTACATCTTAAGTATGGGGGTGAATTTTATTCCTAACTTTTTTGCATCCCTGAATCATGTCTTGTTCTTAAGAAAATTTTCTGATGTCACTATTAGAACGAAATTCCCTTTGATTTATGATTTTTAATTGATATGTCTTGGATTAAGTCATAGGTAATTGTGCAGTGATGATTTAAACTTTAGGATACTAGAGAATCAAGCATGATAAGTCTATTTTTAGAATTAAAAATTTGATAGGTTGTCTACCTGAATCTAATTATTACCTTGAAGTTTGAAATTTACAAGGTTAACATCAAAAACCCATAATTTTTGTGAGATCTCCCAAAAAAGCCTACCTCCATAATTAACCCTAGTGAACCCCTTTGATCCTAACAACCCTTTCATTGATTTAACCTCAACATTAACCAAAAACCTATTATTGTTGAAATCCCCTTAATTAATTTGACTCCTATTCTGTCGAGATCTGATTTGAACAAATTATTTAGCTTATCTATACTTACCATTTCAGTTATTTAATTCTTTATTGTATGATTTGTTCTTAAAAAAAATCGAAGTATATTCATTATCAGTTCTTTGTTAATTGACCTTATACATTTAAATTCCACATTTTGAAGAAGCTCGTGTTATTAGTAATGAAGTTTTAATTTATGTATTCAATCTTTAGTTTATTTTCCTAGTTAGGTAATTTGTCAATTCAATCTTGATTTTAACCATTTAATTCAGCCTTTATCCACACCTTTAACCCAAGCCCCGTTGCAACCCATAAAAGACCTTTTGATTTGTGTATCATATCATTTTACAGTGGTGGAAATTTGATTTTCATGCAAGCCTATGGGATTAACTTTTCATGTTTGACTCTTGAGTGCTTAATTTTGAACCTTAAACACCTTGAGTGATTTGAGTGAATCTTTAGTAAGGATGTCAATTCTTGTCGATTTTAAATTAAAGGTGATCATTCAGGTAAGGGGAAACACCTATGTTTTCATGCTATAAAAATTATGACTTTGATTGTTTGAATCTTTAGGAACCTTCTGGTTAGATCATCGATGTATGAATTACCTATGAATTAAGATGAAACATTATTGATGAAGATTATGAATTGAGGAAATTCAATTTTAATTGTGAGTTGAGAATTTTGCTTGAGGACAAGCAAATGCTTAAGTGTGGGGGTATTTGATAAACCGTAATATATACATATTTTAATCCCACATTTAGCATACTTTTGGATAAGTTATCCCCTGAATTGTGGAATTTGATTCTCCTAATCCTTTAATTTCATGTTTTATACTCAATAGAGTATTGGAGGATGAAAAAAAAGAGAAACAGGCCGGAAATGGAGAAAATGGGCCAAAGTAAGAAATCCACATGGCCTGGAGTTCACCACACGGTCGTGCCACCTTAGCAGGCCCGAACACGGCCTGGGCTCGACTCACACGGGCGTTCCTCACAGGCGTGCCCCTGCCTTGACCTGTTTTAATTTCACCTGGAATAAGATACTTGTGGGCCAAGAAAGACATTTTGAAGCCTATATAAACACCCTAAGTATAACCTAAAAGTAGTCTTTGGTCGGGGCGAAACCAGAGAGGGCTGAATTGTGGGAATTACTCGAAGACAGCCAGTTGACCCATCTCAGAAGCCAGAATCATACACAAGACGGAAGATCTTCCCTTCAATTTCCTTCAAAGGGTTTTAGGGTTTTTTCTTATGTTTTGTTATTTACTTTCTTCTGAGATGTATTCTTTATTAAACATGAACTAAACCCCTCAAATACCTGAGGGGGATGAAACCTAAGATGAATTTTGTTATTATTTTCTGAACTATATGATAAATACTTGATTTGTTCTTAACTATGTGTTCTTAATTCTTGCTTTAATATTTCAGGATATTGGTTCAAGTATTGATGTGCTTAGGCAGTGGAGCAAAAGTCCCTGTTCAAGATAGATCTAGCATAGTTAAGCAGAGTTGATCACACTCCTAGAAATAGGACGTTGAAAATCTACCGGATTAGGATCAAACCTAATATGGGAGTCCATAGATCGAGTTAATGCAACACTAGGGGTTTTAATTAGAAAGAGATTTCAATTAATCAACTTAGGGTTAGACGTTAGTAGCCTCGAAAGAGGTATTACTATAAATTAGAGAATCCTACGGATCAAGTCAAGTGAATAAATCGTCTGGTTCAGAGTTAGATAACAAGTGAAGTCTAGATGGATTCTTCCCCGGGTATTGTCTTAATCAATTGGTTTTCCCAAAATGTATTTTCCCAATTCACTCTCTGTGTCTTAGCATTCTTAGTTTAGTAATTAGTTAGTTAAGCATCAAATCTCTTAGTTCTTAGGCTAGATAATAAAAAGATAGTAATTACTAGTACTATTGGTCCTTGAGGATACAATATTTCTGGTCTTGCCATAGCTATGCTACCGAACGATAGTTATGCTTGCCTTAGTCGTTGTCATAGTTAGTTTGGACACGATCACCTCCCTTAGAATCACTCTCTTTTTATTGCTGATGTCCGAGTCTGAAAGAGAAGTATTAACAACAACCTCCTCTCTGCCCGCAATTCCTTTGCCTTTCTGCTTTTTCAACGCCCGATCTCTCTTCTTTTTATCCATTACTGAGAGAATTCTATTCTAAATTTCAAACATCGATCCAATCTTTCTTTTATTACTTTTTTGTTTCTTCTGTTTAAGAAATTTTGGAGATTCTTCAACCGAAACCTTTTTTTTTCTCTATCTACTCCTCCCCCTCCTAAATCACCCTATTTTTCACTTTGTTTGTTGCAATCTGTTTCCCTCTAACTTATTTGGATTAAATTTCTATAAACCCATATCCATCACCAAGCCCATACCCTTCTCACTGTTTCGTTACTGATCTTGGACACCCTCACATTTTCCAATCTTAATTCATCTATTGCGAAGCCATATTACTCACATAATCCCTGGCCCGATTGTTGCACTCGTTTTTAACCCTTCCCCACCCTAATTTCAGCCTTAATTTCATTGATCAATTCCTCTTCCAACCTAATCACGTTTTTAAAAATGTTCTAACATCCGCCATTATCGTTTGATTTTTCGAGAATAATCACATTAATTGATTCATTTTCCCAGCCTTGTCTCTCCTCTAGATTCAATTTCAATCCTGGTCTCATTGCCGATTCAGGTTCTGACACGAAAGTGTCGTCCCTCTCCTGTACTAATTCCTGCTCTTCTCTTCCCTTCACACCTTGAACCTTCCTGTTATCACCTTCAAATTTCGATAATCCCATTTTAACGACTCTTATGGGAAATTCAATATTCCCTACCTCTAAATAGATTACCTCATTCATTCTTTCCGGCTGATTGATTGATACCAACATTGACATTTTATCAAAGTTGTTAACCATTACCGAATTCTCTCCAAGGTATATTAACTCACCCCATACACCTACTATTCTTTAGAGGAAGTATAGTTCCAACAGTGTAGGGGGATACTATAAACTTCAATCCATGACACTCTTTCCTCCACCATTATTGTCACCGACCAAAGTTCTATTTTGATACAGAACTCTCTCAAGTACGCCCAATCATTCTGCTTCAATACATCAAACAATTCCTCATCTGGTATTTCAATCAAAAAGTACATTCCTTGAATTATTCTGATTTTAATTTCCCCTAATCTATTCCTAACTATTCTTTCAAATAAACTCTTCGAATCACAACACGTTGTTGTTGTACCCACCAAGCATCTTTGAAGCTTCCAAAGTTGCTCCTCTTCAACATATCCGTAACCACTATACTGGTATTCTTCACCTTATTGTCCTCCTTTTCTGTCTTATTCGGATCATTATTACTCCTCGAAGAACTTTCTCCTACTTTTGTTTTGCTAAATTCTTGCAACTTTTCGTTCTCCTCCCTTTTGTTTTTTTTTTTTCGTTCTGTCTCTGTTCTGCATTTCCTTCAAGTTGAAATTTTTTTCAAAACCTGTCTCCTCCCCTTAAACTTGGCTAAGTCCACCAATAATCTATTTCTTAAAATCACATAGTCGTTTGACCGACTAATAGCCCTTCTCGCATCCGTCATATTGCTATATCTCACAAAACCAAATCTTTTTCCACTCTTACCTTTTTTACTGGAATTAATGCGTCGATAACTTCTCTATGATACCTAAACAACGCCCAAAGACCCTTCCAGTGCATGGTCGTCGGAATATCATGAACAAAAATTGTTATTGGGGCCATTTTTCCTCAGATATACTAAAAACTTAATTTGTAAACCAAATGAATCAGTTGCAGTCACTGGAATAGAGTTAGTCTTCGAAATATTGTTTTCAGCTCATTAAAAAAAAATTACAAAGTGAAATGATAAAACTCATAATATCACTTCAATTTACAAGTTTAATTAAAGATTTAATTACAAAGTGAAATGATAAACTCGTGCTGGAATTACAAAGCCAATTAGTTATGCTTATATTTCATTAACCAGAAATGATTGTGCTTATAATGTCACGTTTTAACTTCTTCTTTTTTCTTTTATCCATTTTTTGATATTATTTAATCATATTATATCTGAAATTACAAATTCTAATCATATATTTATAAAACGAAAATCAAGACTCTAAGAATAAAAAAACACAAAGAAGAATTAAATTTCCATTAATAAAACCAAAATAAATGACCTAAAAATTCTATCAATAAAACGAAAAATCAATAGTTAAAATTCCATGAATAAAAACAAAATCAAGACTTAAAATTTCCATTAATAAAAACAAAATCAAGACTTAAAATTTTAATTTATTTCCATATATTTTAAGTATACATAAAAAAATTTAAAATAAATTACCTAAATAATCATTTAATTATTAAAAATTTTCAAAATCACTCTTAGTTAATCTTTGTCTTAAAAATAATTACTCCATAAAAATTTCTAATATCTTTACTTTATAATCCATGTGAAAGTATTGCGTTTTAACTGCACTCATCTATCACTTCAGATTTGTTTGGAGTAGTAAAAATTGATGTTGCTTTGATTTTTTTTTTTTTAAAATATTTATCATTAACATACACACTCTTGACTTAGGTAGATGAGACTTTTCAATAAATTTTTAATTATATTAAAATTTTAAAAAATATTAAATATCTTTTTTAATAATCACTTAATATATTTTTTGGAATAGCAATACTTAATCCGCATGTGTTTTTTTCTTTCTACTACTTGAATATTTATGTCGCATATGGAAACTCGTGAATTTTAAAAAATTCTTTACCAAATAATTTTTCAATATTTATTTATCTTGTTCAATTAATGCAAAATGTTTTTTCATCTAATATTTAGAACAAGCTTATATCTGCCATAGAAAGCCATCAGACACTAAATATGTAAATATATTTGATGGAAGCACTAAATATAATTTGACAGAATCAAAGTTAGCATTTCAATTCCAAGAAATTAATGAGTTCTAACTGCATTCATATCTATCACTTCATTTTTATCATTAACATATACAATCTTGATTTATGTAGATATGAATTTTCAAGAATTTTGGGTCCAAAGAAACTGCGCGTTATTCAACAGCGAAAGTCTTTGAATCTTCCCTACTGTTGGGATTTAGTAAGGTCAAGCAGGCTTCCCTAACCTTTGTTATATGCTTCTGAATTTGTAAATTGAAGCATTGGTATCCCCCAGTCTAGAAAAAACAGCCATGGGTTCCATCAGCTCACTAGTGCTTATGCAGCTGATGATCTTGCTTAATGTTATATTGACGGTAAAAGCTTCAACACCAGCGGTAGCAAAATCTGGCTGCCGAAGCCGCTGCGGAGATGTTATCATCCCATACGCGTTCGGTACTGGCGGCGATTGCAACATCACTGCAGGCTTTTTCATCAACTGTAACACCAGTTTCATACCCCACAAACCGTTCTTCGGTGACCTCGAAGTCATCAACATATCTACCGATGGTCAGTTGCGCATCCTTTCTAATACAAGCTATGATTGTTACAACAGCTCAGGACATATGAATGGGTTATTTTACGACTTCCGACTTTCTAAATTTTCAATAAACAATAACAAGAACAAGTTTACTGCAATCGGGTGCGACACGTATGCTGTCGTGCGAGGTTCCTACGGAGAACTTTACGCAACTGGTTGTTTGTCGTTGTGTAACAACATCACTGATGTTTCAAACGGGTCTTGCTCTGGGATTGGCTGCTGTCAGACGAGTATCCCAAAGGATGTGAAGAGCTACAACATAAGTCTCGAAAGCTACGCCAACCATACCAATGTGTTGCTCGAAAACCCCTGCAGCTATGCATTTGTTGCAGAGATCGATAATTATACCTTCTCTGCTTCAGATCTTCGTGGTTTTGAGTTTCAAGGCAAGCAGTTTCCAATCACTCTTGATTGGAAAATCGGGAATACGAGTTGCAACGAAGCGAATATGGATGTAAACAATTTTGCATGCAAAGAGTATAGTAAATGCGTTGATTCAGAAAATAACTCTGGATATTTGTGCAAGTGTCTTGAGGGTTACGTGGGGAACCCTTACCTCCCTAATGGATGTCAAGGTAACTATAGATATATATACCCCATAGACTTGTAGTTTCTAGCATTAAAGATAGCGTTATTTATTACTTGCATACAATCTGCAAAATTCAGATATAAACGAGTGTGAAAGTATGAGCCCTTGCAATGGAACGGCAAGATGTACCAACTTACCTGGGACGTACAATTGTTCATGTCCGGTGGGTTATGAAGACGATGGTAAGAAAAGTGGAACAGGTTGCAGTTTACCCAACAAGGATCAGTCCAAGACATCTCCTCTTACTGTTGCTCTTGGTTAGTAACTCCAAAATATAAATTAAAATACTCCGTTTGGTTTCAGGGAGTAGACTCCATTTTCATTTCCTTGAAAAATGAAAAACATTCAAGAAATTGTGATTAGTTCAAATTTTTAAATTTTTTTTTTGAAAAATTATGAAAATATGTAAAAATTAGATAAATAATAAAATTTTGTTTTCATTATTTTTACTAAAAAGACTTTGTAAATAAAAATAGAAAAATTTTGTTTTCATTTTTTTTTCAATTTTCATGTTTCTATTATAGAAAAACAATTACATGTTTTCATTATTGAAAACAAAATTTTATTCCTCTTTATCAAACATGTTTTTTAATTTTTAAAAATAGAAAATATTTTCAAAAATTAAATGAATTAGCTGGAAGATTTTAAGCATAAATAAAATTTTGCCCCTTTATCAATTTTTAAAGACATGAAATTATTATACACTTATCCATATTCAACTTGTTCTCTTACTCTAGTTAAATTATTTAAAATATAAATAATTAAAATAAAAAGGGATAAATCTCAAAATTATATATGAACTATGGTTTAATGTGCAATTGTATACATGAACTTTAATTTGGTGCAATTATACACATGAAACTCTAATTGTGGTTCAAATGTATATTTGAAACTTTAATTTTGATTTAATCATAAGCATTCATATATAATTTTGAGATTTATCCTTAAAAAAATCAATAAACTTCTCTGCAGCCTTGGGCGTGAGTCCATGCTCATCTTTAACCACAATTTTCCATTATGGAATTATTATTTTTTATATCAAACAATAATTTCGGTTATATTTTTATGAATAATTTGTAAACAAGTGGAATTAGATTCACAAGCAGGACTCATCCTTAACTTACCCAACTCAATCTTCAGTCAATTGGATCTGCCTGACACAAACAATTTCGTTATTTATTACTCTCAATATACAATTTTGCATGATTTTTTCACTTTTAGATTAAATTACCATGGCTAATGTAACTATTATTATTATTTTATGCTTTGACCTTAGGGGTTGGCATTGGGTTTCTTGGTCTTCTCTTGGGGATAATATTGTTCTGTTGGACGCTGA
Organism: Gossypium bickii; assembly: GCA_025503065.1. Classification (NCBI taxonomy): domain Eukaryota; kingdom Viridiplantae; phylum Streptophyta; class Magnoliopsida; order Malvales; family Malvaceae; genus Gossypium; species Gossypium bickii. Next base: position 18,197,144 of record CP106710.1, on the reverse strand, counting down.
GGCAAAGGCAAATTTCCAAATTAAGAGAAGCTAACTTTCAGCAAAATGGTGGCATTTTGTTGCGGGAACAACTTTCAAAACGACAAGGGTACCGTGAAGATGTTAAAGTATTTACAGCTGAGGAACTCGAGAAGGCAACAAACAATTACAATGAAAGCAGAATTTTAGGACAGGGAGGGCAAGGGACAGTGTACATGGGAATATTGGCTGATAATCAAATAGTTGCCATCAAAAAGTCAATAATTGGAGATCCTAGCCAAGTTGAACAATTCATTAATGAAATAACGGTGCTCTACCAAATCAACCATAGGAATGTTGTCAAACCCCTAGGATGTTGTTTGGAGACACAAGTTCCACTGTTAGTTTATGAATATATCACCGACGGAACCCTTTTTCACCATTTGCATAATGATGATGCTACTTCTTATCTTTCATGGGAGACCCGTTTGAGAATAGCCACTGAAACAGCAGAAGCCCTTTCTTATTTGCACTCTGCAGCTTCCATTCCAATCATTCACCGAGACATTAAGTTGGCGAACATACTGTTAGATGATAATTACACCGCAAAAGTTTCTGATTTTGGGGCTTCCAGATTGATCCCATCCGACCAAACACAAATAACTACAATTGTGCAAGGAACTTTCGGTTACTTGGATCCTGAATACATGCTTTCAAGCCTTCTTACTGAAAAAAGTGATGTCTACAGCTTTGGGGTTGTGCTTATGGAGTTGTTAACAGGACAAAAAGTGGTATGTTTCAAAAGATCGGAAGAAAATCGAGTTTTGTCAATGTACTTCACTTCTTTATGAAAGAAGACCGTTTGCTCGACATTCTCGATCCTTGAGTGCTTAATGACGAAAATGTTGAGCAGCTTATGGAAGTAGCAACTTTGCTAGGAGATGTGTGAGACTGAAGGGAGAGGAAAGGCCAACAATGAAGGAAGTTGCCCATGAATTAGCAGGACTGCAAGCAATGCCTAAACATCCTTGGAGTAAAAGTAATTTAGTAAGCGAAGAATCTGAATACTTGCTTGGTAAGTTTCCCAGCACTTACGATGATGGTGTAACAAGCAGCTCGATAGGGATGGGGTATGATAGCATAAATAACAAAATCACATTTGAACTTGAAGGTGCTCGCTAAGTATGTAATCAGATTATCATTTGTACACAATCACATTTGAACCTAAAGCAGCTCGATGGTGTATGATTTTAAATAGTTTACTTCTAAATTTCCGAGTTTCGAGAGAAATATAGTGTTAAATTACAATAGATGGAGCTTAATCTATATGCGTTGTTTCATCTTGTTTTATTTTATTTATGCATTTTATAATTATTTCTATAAATACTTTGTTTCCTCAAAATGTCTCAAAGTGGGGTTCATTTATTGAAACATAACATAACTTGCAAGGACGAAGACTCAAGTTTCAAATGATTAAATAATTTAATTAGTTTTAACTCACCTATGTTGCGCGTGGAAGATATTACTGTGTATATTATATAATATATTTAATATTGGCATTATTTAATAATATAAAATAATTTTATGGTAAAAAACCATAAAAGAATTCATAAAATTTATACAATTTCAAACCACTACATATTAAAATAATTTTATCTTTATTTTAAAAAGCTTAAGGCATAATGATAAATTTAACTCCTAATGTGTTTCTATTTTGTTACTTTAACCTCTTTTTTTTTTTTTTTTTTTGGATCACCTTAGCCATCAACCTTCAATTTTTAATCAAACTTTTTTTTTTGGATGAAATACAGGTTGAACTATTAAAATTTTAATGACACTAATGTTGTAGCCTACATAATAGTTTACTTGTACTTTATTTTAGAGTATAAATTACTAAATTTTTTAAACTTTATCAAAATTTTAATAATTTTAATAATTTTTTGAATTTTTATGAAGAACATGCAAATTGTCATGTTGATGCCATTAAAATTTTAATAGTTCAACTAATTTTTTCACCTAAAGAAATGCAATTTGACTAAAATTTGAAGGGTAGGGGCAAAGTGGTCCAAAAAAGAAAAGAATTATAACAAAAATGACAAAAGCGGTAACCTTTAGGGGTTAATTTTTTTATCATTATGCCAAAGTAAAAATGCTATCATTTCTAGGTTTGAAAAATATTTTAAATTCAAATAATTAATTGACTATAAGTTTGAAATAAAAAGTTTGACATATAATAACAATACAAACAAAAATAATAATTTAATTGATGTTTATTGTAGCAATCTATTTTTCAGTGGTACTGGAAATAGTAGTTTTAGAACCCTGTTCTCTGATGATCGAGATTATAATATTATATTAAATTTTGGTTTGACGATTTTGTTAATTGAATAGTTAGTTAAAGTACAAGTGCTTCGACCCTTAAGCCAGTGGTGTTGAAAAATGAGTATTGAGACCTCGTTTCTATAAACCGAACCCTTAAATATTTTTATTAAATATTTATGGAGTTATTGTATAGGTGAATTAAATTTTGGATAAGTAATTTCGCCGATTTTGTGACTAATTATGTACAAAGACTAAATTGTAAAGCGGTAAAAATTAATCACTATTGATTTTTATTAATTAAAAGGGGTACATAATATTGAACCACGGTTGAAAGTGACAATTAGGCCATTTTTAAATAGTGGTGGACGGTTGGTGTTTTCTTTTGATGAATATATGTTAAATTTTTTAATTAAATTATGTTATCTATTAATATTAATTAATTAAAAACTAAAATTTTTATTCATTCATCATCTTCTTTCACAGGAAAACAAAACGAGAGATAGGGTTTGGCTTCAAGAAACTTTCGGTCCTTGATTGGTTAGCTTAATTTAGTTACTTTCTTGTAATTTAAAGTTTTTAAAAGTTTCTATTGTTGAATATTGAAACTTTTGATGCTAAATTGTTAGATTCTTAGCTAAGATATGAAAAAAAAAGGACTAGTTTGTAAAGTGAAAATTGTTAGTTTTGACCAGAAGGAATAAATTGTGAATATTTTGAAATTAACAAGAAATTTTTGTAAATATAGATATTAGAGGACTGTAGAAAGATGAAATTGAGATTGGGTTTCAAAATCGAGGCTCAAATTTAAAAGTTATGGCAATTTTTATTTTAAGGACTAAACTAAATAAAATACAAAACTTGGATAGATGAAATTGAACTGATACATAGTTATAGTAGGTTGTTAAATGATGTTTGGAATTGATATTTGAATTAAATTGATATAGATTGGGACTTGAACCAGTCGGAGGATAATTACGGAAAAGAGAAAATTGCAGAATAGTCCTCAATGTTGTGTTTACTGTCATTTTGTGTAATAGCCCGATTTAGGGCCTAGTCGGAAATGTGGTGCGAGACCACAAATCTGAAGTAGTAATATGAGTTTTTAAGGTATTTGAGATGTTTGCATGATATTATGAAAGTTTCATGTAGAAATCTTATGAAAATTTCCATTAAAGGGTCAATTAGGACTAAATTGCGAAAGTTACAAAATATGAGTTTCTAGAAGCTTTTTGTATGAAATAGATTTAGAATAGTAATTAGAAGTCCTTAAATATTAATTTGCCCAAATTATAATTTTTGGAAAAAAATGGACATGAGTTAGTAAAATGGAAATTTTTAAAGAGAAGGGCATTTTGGTCATTTATCTATTAAATGATTAAAATAGGAAAAATATGATAAAAATCTTATTCATCTTCTTCCTCTTGTGCCGAAAATTGGGAGACTCCATAGCTAGGGTTCTTCAATTTTTGAAGCTTCCTAGTAAGTGCATTTTAGCCCCGTTTTTATTATTCTTTGTATTTTTGGAGTTCTCGTAATATGAATTAGCTATTTTTAGCTATAAGTTGAGCTATAATTCATGTCCGAAAATATACCCATGAATGACATACTTGTTAAATGATATTTTATGGAAGTTTATGAGAGTTTGATGTTATATAAACATCTTTTCCTTAGTGAATTTCATGAAAAAAATGATGTTATGGACTAGTTTGTAATAGTTATGAAGTCATACCTATTAGAAATAGTGAGAATTGATGATTTTTATAGTAGAGAAAATGAATCAGCTAAACATGATGTTTAAGAAAATTGAATGAGAATCATTTTACGAGCCTAGGGACAAAAGTGCAAATATGAGAAAGTTTAGGGGCAAAATAGTAATTTTTCCAAAGTATGAGTTAAGAGTCAATTTAGTCAATGTGAGTATTAAATGATCTATTTATGATTATAGATCAAGAAAAACGAAGCCCGGATCGAAACGGAGGCAAGAACAAAGTCGAGGACTAAATTGCATATCTACATACATTTTGTATATTGAGGTAAGTTTGTATGATTTCTAAGCTTTATGAATAATATCATTGAATTGCTTAGTATAATGTACAATATTATCATGAAAATGTTTAATGTTATGTTAAAACAAAGAAATTAATAAGATTAAGTAAGAGGAAGTCCCGATTGAAGTTGAATTACTTAGGATACTCGATTTACCACATGAGATAAGAAAGTCCGTATAAGACCAAGCCAAGGCATGGCATCGGCAGTCAAGCAAGTTATCATGTAAGACCAAGACAAGTCTTGGCATTGAAGAATTATTATGAGACGAAGACCCATATAAGCCCAAGCCAAGGCATGGCATTGGTGAGTCTCCAAGCAAAGATGTCATGTAAGTCCAAGACAAGTCTTGGCATTGAAAAGCTATCAAGAGATAGAGATCCCATGTAAGTCCAAGCCAAGGCATGACATTGGTGAGCAATAAGAAAGATTCATGTAAGTCCAAGCCAAGGCTCGGCATTGCCCAGTTCATGAGTAAAGATACCAAGTAAGACCATGTCAATACATGGCAATGGTAAGTTCCCAAGGGAACACACGAGAAAGACTTTGTATAAGTCCATGTCAAGACATGGCCTCGAACCCAAGATGAGATATTCCATGTAAGACCGTATCCAGGATATGGCTTTGGCATCAAGTTATATGTGGAATGAGATTCAGTATCCTCGGTTATTCATAGAAATTCATCGGGCAAACGAGTTAAGCTCAAATGAGATAACAAGAAAGCTAAGTAAGCAAAGTTATTATCAAGTTGAAAATGAGTATTATTCATGTTATGAATGATGAATTAGAGATTATGATTATTATGTTAAAGTATGTTGATCAATGTGATCAAGTGATATAGGTACCTTGTTTACCTTACAAGTATGAGACTAGTAAGTATCATGAGATATGTAAGAATCAAGTATGAGTAAGTAAGCTTTATAGCTGAAATTTATGATACCATGGTTTATGTCAAAATGGTTTATATTAAGCAAGTATGTTGTTATGTGCATTATATGCAAACTTATTAAGCTAAAAGCTTACGTCTTTTACTCTTTCTTTCCATGTAGTCCCACCAAGCTAATATCGTGGATCATCGTCATTGGAGCTCGAAGCACACTATCAATCGCTATTTTGGTATAGCCAAGTTGTTTATATTAAGTATGGCATGTATAGGAAATACTTCATTTGAGTATAAGTTTTAAGAAGGGCCAATGTGTAGGCTATCAAGTTATTATTCTTTTGTATATGGCTAAGTGATTGGCCAAGTTTGACTAAGTATGTATGTGAATAGATATCAATAAAGCATGTAGTATTATTCATGAAAGATATTTTTAATTGAGTTGTTGAATTGAGTATAAGTTTGATCTTGATTTCAGGGTGGCAATTGGCTTGGTAAATAGCCTCTAAATGCCCACACGGATGGACACACGAGCGTGTGTCTAGGCCGTGTGCACCCTGCACCTTTGTACTTTAAATCATGATAGACCACTGGCTAATCCCACGGCTGTTTGTTTAGGTCGTGTGTGATACACGGTTAGAACATGGGCGTGTGCCCAAGCCGTGTGAATAAGTCAGTATATCAAGGTATAGCACATGGTCTAAGTCCACGGGCGTGTCAAGGCCGTGTGAATATAGTCAATGTCGACCACGGTTGGAAGACATGGGCATGTCTTAGGGGTACACGGGCGTGTCCCAAGCCACATGGGCGTGTGACCCCTGTTTTAAGGAAAAGTTTTCGATTAAGTTTCGAAAGTTTCCAGATGTGCGTTTAAGGCCTCGTAAGCCAATGAAATGTATGATTAGACTAAGAAAGAGAAGTTTTTAATTCGGAACAAAATTTTACAGTCCGTAAGTGCATGATTGAGAAAGTTCAAGCATAGTAATGTCTCATATCCGGTCTCTGCCTTGGACTCGGGTATGGGGTGTTACATTTTGCCAGGTAAGTTCATATGGTGTAATTATGCTTAGACCCTTATGTATGCTATATTATGAATACATGTATGTTTTATTGAATTTTGAATTGTTTACAATTTAGTACTAAAGCATGAGATTTGGACTAAATTGAAAAAAAAAGGATAAATATGAACTTGCATGATGCAAAGTACCCTGATGAAACTTCGTAAATGTATCGTAAACATGGTTACAGTTTGATTTTTGATAATTCCAAAAATCCATCATTTGTTGCGGACTTGAAGATACATGTGACATAAGTTTAGCTTAGACTCGTAACCTGATTTTGTTTTGACACAACTTTAGCTTAGATTCGTAACCTGATTTTGTTTTAAAGGTTTAGCCTGAATGGGTAACTTGATATGTATATGTGATAGATGCACGAATGCGGTGAAATTTATTAAATTCCATTCACCAAAACTGCCAATTTTTAAGTTTGGGAAATCAGCAGACTTGCATGACTTTTTGAATGGGATCCAGACATTCCCGGGTTGAGATTTCTTCATGGCGTTCGAAGATCTATCTCTTAGCTTCAAAATGCACTTTGAATCACTTGATTTCGAGTCCAGGAGCTAAAATTATGACCATTTTGGTGCAAACTGCGCGAGCAGAATTTTTGGATAGGATTATAATGGTAATTACGAGTTTCGGGCTTTTAACTCAAGTTTAAATCATATTTGGTTCGGATTTTTGGTTTAATTTTTATTATATATGAGCTCAATATTGTATTTATCATCTCTTATTATTTTATTATTACAAATTTTTTATAATTGTTAAGTATTTTAAGTTATTTAGGAGTTTTATGTTAACAAGAAAGTTTTGTTTAAAACTATTCTTGTTTAAATTAATTAGAATTTTAGTATACTTTAAAGTTTTATTTAAATATACTTAGCTAGCGCTTTTCCATTTTTTTTATTAAGGAGACAATTGTTTCATTAATAAACAATAACAAGAACAAGTTTACTGCAATCGGGTGCGACACGTATGCTGTCGTGCAAGGTTCCTACGGACAACGTTACGCAACTGGTTGTTTGTCGTTGTGTTAACAACATCACTGATGTTTCAGACGGGTATTGCTCTGGGATTGGCTGCTGTCAGGCAAGTATCCCAAAGGATGTGACGAGCTACAACATAAGTTTCGCAAGCTACGCATTTATTGCAGAGATCGATAATTATACCTTCTCTGCTTCAGATCTTCGTGGTTTTGAGTTTCAAGGCAAGCAGTTTCCAATCACTCTTGATTGGAAAATCGGGAAAACGAGTTGCAGCAAAGCGAATATGGATGTAAACAATTTTGCATGCAAAGAGTATAATAAATGCGTTGATTCAGAAAATAACTCTGGATATTTGTGCAAGTGTCTTGAGGGTTACGTGGGGAACACTTACCTCCCTAACTCTGGATATTTATTACTTGCATACAGTCTGCAAATTTCAGATATAAACGAGTGTGAAAGTATGAGCCCTTGCAATGGAACGGCAAGATGTACCAACTTACCTGGGACGTACAATTGTTCATGTCCGGTGGGTTATGAAGGCGATGGTAAGAAAAGTGGAAGAGGTTGCAGTTTATCCAACAAGGATCAGTCCAAGACATCTCCTCTTATTGTTGTTGCTCTAGGCTAGTAATCCCAAAATTTGCGTAATTATAGAAGAATCTTACATCAATGATCCTAAAAATTAAGAATCCATATAGTTTTAGAGGATAGATAAAGGCCATTTTCATTTTCATTTCCTTAAAATGGAAAACATTCATTTAGTTGAAAATTTTAAAAGTTAATTTTCAGATGAAAATATGTAAAAATTAGGAAAATAATAAAAAATTGTTTTTATTATTCACTAAAAATATTTTGTAAAACTCAAAATGATTAAAATAATTTTTTTTTTAACTTTAAATGAGTTATCCTTATTTCAAACCCAAATAAATATAAAAATATTCAGTTGTTTTAATTTCAACAATTTTTCATATATTAAATTCAGTACCATCATTTAAATCCATATAAATGTATTTTTTTAGATTTTCGTGTTTCTATTATAGAAATATAGTTATCAACCATGTTTTCAATAATGAAAACAAATTTTTATTTTTATTTATCATATATTTTTTAATTTTTTAAAAATATTTTTTTTTTAAATTAAACGAAGCCTGTGGATTTTAAGCCTCAATGGGGTCGGTTTAGACCTGATCATGCTCGACCCGAAGGTCCGCTCAAAATGTGGGAGGGTTTGAGCAAAAATATAGGTACGAAAAATAGGCTTGAAAAAAAATAAAGCTCGTTTAAAAAACGAGTCAAGCCTCGGGTAAGACATTTTGACCCGAGCCCGGCCCGAATTCACTAAAGAACAAAAAAATCTGTTTTTTTTAAATATTATTTTCTTATTGTTTTCTCCCTATTTTACTACTATTTTACTATTATGTTGCTATTGTTTGGATATTGTATAAAACTTATTTTTATTATTAATTTTGTTATTATTTTAAAGGCATTTGTTAATTTTGTTATTATTTTAGAGGTATTTGCTTGTTAAATTGCATCTATCTTAGTGTTATTTAAGTCTACATATTTTTTAAAATTTATTTTCAATTTGTTGAGAAATATTTATTTTGATATTTTTAGTATTTTTGGTGTATTATATATATTTAAAAATTAATATGGACGGATCGGGTCGGGCTCGAATTTTAGCTTTTTTATCCGGGTCAGGCTTGGGCAATATTTTAGGCCCATTTTTTAGCCAAACCTAGTAAATAGGCTTGAATTTTTAGTTAGACCCAGCCCGACCTATGAACATCTCTAAATCGACTAGACCCATAAACAATTTTATCATTCATAATAAGGCCATTCTATTTAATTATATTGTATTACATGAAAAGCTGCATAAAAATTAGGTCAAGCCTACCAGATCTCTGCTCGAGAATAGTTTAACCTATTCATTTAATTGTTAGAAATTAGTATTGGCTTTCTTGCTCTCCTCTTAGGATAGTATTACATTAGAACTTAAAAGGGAAATTTTTATTTCAAATATTAGCTTAAAATGGAGATATTAACAATGTCAGAAGTTAATCGATGACTGACTTTCATTTTGATCGTAGGTATTTGCTTAGCTGCAGGGTTCTTGTTGTTCCTTGCTGGAGTTTCGTGGCTTTATAGGAAACTAGAGAAAAGGAGAAATATAAAACGCAAGCAAGAGCATTTTAAAAGAAATGGTGGGCTACTGCTTGAGAAAAAGTTGTCTTCTAAAGAAGGTGGTGTAGAGAATATTAAATTCTTCACTTCCAAAGAGTTACAAACTGCAACCGATCACTATAACGAGAACAGAATCCTGGGTCGTGGTGGCCAAGGCGTGGTTTACAAAGGAATGTTGCATGATGGGAGAATTGTGGCTGAAAAGAAGTCCAAAATAGTAGACCAAGAGCATCTCGACCCATTCATCAATGAGATCGTTATTCTTGCCAAAATTGATCACCGAAATGTTGTCAAATTATTAGGCTGTTGCTTAGAGACCTAAGTCCCTCTACTCGTTTATGAATACATTCCAAATGGAACCCTTTCTCAGCTAATCCATGGCCAAAATGAAGAATACCCAAGATCTTGGGATATGCGATTACGCATAGCAGCTGAAGTTTCAAATGCAATTTCTTACTTACACTCGTCTGTTTCTGTCCCCATTTATCACAGAGATATAAAGTCCAGTAACATACTACTAGATGAAAAGCTCCGAGCTAAGGTATCAGATTTCGGAACATCGAGATCAATCGGCATTGATCAAACTCACTTTACAACTCAAGTTCAAGGAACCTTTGGGTGTTTAGACCCTGAATACTTCCAGTCAAATCAATTCACTGAGAAAAGTGATGTTTATAGCTTCGGAGTGGTTCTGGTCGAGCTCTTAACAGCACAAAAGCCAGTCTTAACATCTGGATCGTAAGAAAAGAAAAGCCTAGTCTCCTATTTCATCTCCTCGGTGGACCAAAACCATTTTCTAGATACACTTGATTCTCAAGTTTTGAAGAAGGCCAAAAGGAGGAACTAGTTGCAGTTGCTTACCTTGCTAAAAGATGCTTAAACTTTGATGGCAAAGATAGACCAACAATGAAAGAAGTGGCCATGGAACTGGAGAGAATTAGAGTTTTGCGAGGTTTTTTTCCGACTCAGCCAAAACAAGCAGAGGTTGTTGTCACAAAACCAACTGAGATCGGGGACTTCACTCCATCCTCAAACAGATTTTACATGGATTCCATCATTACATCTGTATCAGATGTTCATCCACTTATGTCTCATACATTTTGACATGTCTGATACATTTTGACTAGAACAATCCTATATTTTATATAGATAAAGCAGACTTGTCATCTTCCTGTAATAATTATTACTCTGCCTTTGTTCTCTTCAAGTTCCAGTGATGTTTCAATGAAATTGTAGGTTCTAGAAAGGCCACCTTTAAAAACAAACTGCTACAATGTTTATCATTGTGGTTCAATTTACAAACAAATTATGTCTTGATATTGTGCATATTTAGTTCAACTACGATTTTGGCTATTCTGTTCAGCAACCGATTTACGATAACATTATTGAAACTATAAAAGGATAAAATTAATTGATTATTGACGATCATCCACTGGTTCAGCGATAAATTTATGTGGATTTCAAGTTAATTGACAAGAGGTTCAAGATTCAATTCTCATATTTGTAAACAGTTTCCTCGTTTCTCTATTGCAGTGTACTTATTCACAAAAAAATTTAATAGGTTATCATCAAAGTAACATGGTACCTGCTTAGATAATTGATTGAAAATAATTAAATAATCTAAAATTAATATTTTCAGTGATTTATAAGCATATTTGATAATCCAAGATAAGAAGAAAATGATGGAATGAAAAAGTGTGAAAAATAATAAATAGATGAAGAGTTACTTATCACTCATGCTACCTTTGGTAGAAGTATTATTTTTTTTACTATGTCTTAGTATATAAGCTAACCATAAACTAATTTCAATTAGTAATTTCTAGTCATTCACATGGCTTGCTTTTGGAAAATAGAAGGAAAACTTTTTGTTTATTTTTCAAGAGATTTTATTTTTTACTTGAATTTTTACTCATATTTCTAATTTTAAGCTTAAATATGTACTAATTTTATTTTGTATCTAACTATAATAATATATGTAATAAATAAACTTTTTCCTCCCATAACTACACTAATTACAATTTTTTTCAATTCATTTTACTTCTGCTTGTTTAAATACTTTGCATTTAAAATTTTAAAAATTACATTAATCAAACAATTTAATCATATGTTTCACTTAATTTTAATAAATATATTAAACAAGTTTCATAACTTAAACTTAACACTTAATTTTTTTATATTTAATTTTTCAATTATCAAACATCATTTTTAATTTCCTAACATAAAAGAAAAAAAATAATGTTAGAAATGAAGTGATATAGTAACCCAGCATTTAAGAAAACAAACATATCATTCATATATATTAATAATTTTTATAGTTAAAATTTTTAAAAATTAATTTTAATTTCATTATATATAGTAACAATAATTAACTTTGAGATGAATTTTTTAAAATTTCTTTTTACTTTTATATTTTATTTTTTCCATTAAAGCATTCTAAATAATTGTAATTATTAATTTTACATAAAAATAAATAATTTAATGAATTTATCTCAAAATTAACATATAATTGAATTAAATATAAATTTAAAATACTAAATTCTAGATGAAGCTAAATATCTATTTGTTTTTTTTTCGGATTTGATTAATATTCAAATTTAGATTTGAAATTACAATCTATTGCGGATGCAGATAGATACTTCAAATGTCCATTATCCAAACTTGCATCGCATATTCAAATAATAGATGTGCATTTTAATATCTGAATTCACTAATTACAAAGTACTTTTAATTTTGATTTTATGTATATGAAGAAATTTATTAGATTCGATTTCAGATTTTTGTGAATTTTGATATCTAAAAATGAATGAATTTTTTTTTTTTTTTTGGATATCCAGTAGATAATAGTATTTAACTAGTTTGTATTCCCATGCAATATACAGGTCGATTGTGTATACCAAATTTATAATATTATTTTTTCTTAAAAATAATGAATTTATTCAAAAAATTTATTAATAAATTGACAAGTAATGTAACTGCAAGATATTTTTAAAAATATTCAATTATTTTAGAAACACTTATATTAATGTTATTTAATTTTAATAATATTTAATGTTAAAATAATACAAAAATTCATTATGATTCAAATATTAATATTAATATATTATAATTTAAATAATATTATTAATAATTTATTACAAGTTATTTATTTATATATAAGCTGAACAGGACAAGTTAGCGAACAAAATATTAAAATATAAATAAACACATATTTATATATGAAATAAAATATAAATAGAATAATTGTTAAAATGTCAAATACGTAAACCAATAAAAACCGTAACAATAAGTTGAAATCGAAAGAAAGAATAGAGATTTACTAAAAGTTGAGGCCTGTTTAACACAGTTTCCTTAACATAGATTCGGCCGCTCTTACGGTACTTGGAGAAACATTGGTCGAATGTCTCTCAAGATACAACAACACAATGATCAAAGCAGTAGCACCTCTGCAGCAATCAACAAACAACATTACATTTTTCTATCACCAGAACATTGGAAAATATGGAGAGGAAAAGAAGAATTTTGAGAGCAAAATAAATTCGGTGTAAGAGGATATCAATGTGGAAAAAATTTTCAGAACTCATAGCATTTTATAGGCATTTAGTATGGTGGAATTTAGAAATACCCACAAAATCTACCATTAAAGGAGCCAATAAATCAATTTAATTAAAAATTAAATAAAATTGATTGGAATCAAATAAAATAAGATAAATATCCTTATATAAACAGATTATGTCTGTTTAGGAAAAATAATTTTGTGTTGGGCAGTACAAATGATGGGGAGGCTTTCTATTTATAGTTGAGCTCCCCCAAAACCGACGGTGAAGATACATTTACATCGACGGACGAGATTAACCATATCCCATGATTTAAGAGATTTACAAGATATGTCATATCAAATCCTATCTAATCTTTATAAGATATGATTCTCTCTATCTTCTAAGATTAGTTACCAAATCAGTCTAAGTTGCCATATCTTCGCTATCGAGCCAACCAGGCTTCAATCTGACAGGCTTCTCCAACAGTTCCTTCAATCGGGTCAGTTCTCGTAGGCCAAATGATCCCCCATCTATATTGGGAAGGAACTGAACAACCGAAACAAAGCGAAGCACAACCGGTGTTCTTTCTCTCCCTATAACTCCTTTCAAAAATTATGGCAAGCACAATAGCACAAAAATATGTTCTCTAGCAACCTTAATCAACCACAAGTCAACCAATGCAAGCATAACAAAAATAAATAAATAGAGACATCGGTATTTTTACGTGGAAAACCCCTCTAAATCAAGGGTAAAAACCACGTGACTTTAGAGTCCGATCAAAAGCTCTTCACTATCATCAAATGTTAAACTACAAGATCACAATATCAAGCCTACAACAAGCATTCAACTCCAACAAGGCTAATAATATGTAATCTTTAGCAAAAGAGAGAAAAATGGGAGAACATCACCAAATTGCAGCTGCTGAAAAACGGGTATTTCTGACGCTACAGGACTCGGATGAAAAATCTGACCGTACAAAGTCAAGAACACCTTATCGCCTAGCTGTTGTCCAAATATTAGCTCAATCGAACCACGGATGGACCTTAGATCGAAGAGTTGATCACTGCTGCACCAAACCAAAAAAAACTGATTTTCTAGCTTCAATCTCTCAGTTTTAAAATTTGATTTTGGCTCACAATAAATGGCTGCCCACATCCACACGTAAAAGCCAAAAAGAATGCTTTTTGTCAAATCCAAAAAGGGTAATAAATATGTGGTAGAATATTTCCTTTTTGTAACCAAACAAAAGAAAATAAACAACCCTTTTTAAAGTTGGGTTGACCAGTGTAAGGGTTCCCCACATAGTGGGACCCACACCCAAAATAGACTTCCACCGAATGCATTTGGTGTGATGGTCACAGGCTTTGAAATTTGACCCGTGACAGCCCCAACCCCGTTGAGTTTGGACCTATAACCACCCCTTCGCGTGAGGTAAGGTTGCAAGCTTAGTCATTCAATATTTTTTAAGAGGGTTATCATTTATATACACATCTCGCACATAGTATTTAACCAATGTGGGGTTTAAGCTTTTACTTTTCCTCAACAAATATTTTCAAGTAGCTTACTTTGAGTATCAATTTCTCATTCATCACTTAATCATTTTGGGTATATGATATACCGTTGTAAAGGTCTCATGGAGTAGAATTTGAAACTATAATTTTATGATTCAACTCTACACCTTTACCTATTGAGAATATGCCTCAAAGTTCTCATAAAATACAATTTTTCCAACAATATATTGTTAAATTAATTTGTTTTAATGTTAAAATTGTTAAAATTTGATATTTTTTAATTTTATATTTATCCTTGCTATACTTTAATCATTAATATTATTAACTCTTATTATATTTGAAAATATATTTAATATCAATGTCTTTTTTTTAATTATATTTTAAGTTAACCAATTTAATAATAATTAATTGTAATATTGTAATATTAAAAGTTAATTTAATTAAGTAATATCTTAAAATAAGGAAATAATTTACTTAAAATCAACTTAAAATTTAACATAAAAAAATTTAAAAGAAAAATTAAAAATTAAAAGGCAATGACTAAAGCAATAGTTTATTCAAAATGTAAATAAGTGATTCAAATAAATGTAATATATATATATATATATGTGTGTATATATATATAATGTTAACAAAACTATTTATTATTATTAGGTTTTTTGTAACATTATATTGCTATAGTATATATATGATCTAGATTTGTACTTAAATAGTAATACCCGAATAATTTGTGAATAATATATTTAAGGATTTACAGTTATATAATTCAAGAAATACAGATATTTGATTCGTGATACCTGTCATTTCTAATAAATATGTTGTATTTATATTCTAAATTTTTTTATTTTCACAATATGATAAGATTTATAAGTTTTATTTAAAACTTCTATTTTAGATAGTCTCACGTTAATTTAACTAATATTGAAAACAAAAAAGAAGGCGCATTTGAAGCACCACATATTAGAATGTTAGTGTAAACTCTAGATGAAAGAGAGAGTGAAATGTTTATTGGGTGGGTTCGTCAATTCCTTTTTTATATATAAATAATTTAATAAATTCTTTCAAAAATCTAAATTGAATAAGTCATTAAAACTTATTAATCCAATTAAATTTATTGTTAAAATTAAATTAATTAAATTAAAATTCTTCGATTTGGTTGGATGGAATTTCGGTTGTTAGTTTTTCTTTTTTAATTTTTCTTTTAAGATTTATTTACCAAATAAAAAATCCATTTGAATTCTAAATAAAATTCTCAAATTAAATTGATGTTGTTATGAATATCTTATTAAGTGGATGTCCATCATGATCAAGATAAAGATTTAATGTACTTTAAATTCTAATAGTTATTAGAATTAGATCTCTACTTCTTTTATACTTCTTGTGCCTATAAATAGAGACTCTGATGAAGCATTGTAATCATCCCCTTTGATCGATAAAGTACATTCTCTATTACTTTCATATTTTCTTTATATCTACATTCACTTCGGGGAATGCAATAGATTTACTAGGACGAACTTATAAATGTCCTAATAGATTCTTTATTTCATAATCACCATCTCAAACATGCGTGGATTTTAAATTAGAATCTATCTATTCATGTTGTCATGATTAGTCTCCAATTATAATAAACATGATATAATAAATAAAATTTAGTAAAATATACCTAAATATCTTTAACATCATCGTCATCACCTTGACAAATCTATTCTTTACCCATGCTTGTACAATTATAAATCAAAGATCGGGAATAAGAACCACAATCCATTCTGAGATTGAATCTTTCAACATCCTGAAGATGAAGTTGTAAGGGAGAAAGTTTAAGGTGAAAAGGAATTTGATTTGTGGGATGACTTCAAAAGATTTTGAAAAAAATAGAGAATCATCATGCTGATAACATGTTATAAAATAAAGAGAGATGGAGAGAATAAAGAACAAAGAAAATATGAAAGTAATATAGAATGTACTTTATTGATCAAAGGGGATGATTACAATGCTTCATCAGAGTCTCTATTTATATCCACATATAAGTACTATTGTGACATTTACTACTAGAAATGTCTAAATCGATGTGAGCCTTATGAGCTTCTTCAATTAATTCAAATGCCCTAGGTTTAGCCCTCCTACATTTGGTTAGTGAGACTAGGCAATAGAAATCTCTGTTGACATCTTATTGCAATGATTTCAGAGAATAATCAAGATCAACAATGACTTTTTGTTTATAATGTTGACCTTTCCAAGCTGAGGTTACATTCTTATTTTTATAGACTTTAGAGCAAGTATGGTTAGGGTTTGAACTCTTAATTTGCCAAGTCTAGTCAGTAAGGTCATTAAGGTTTAGTCTAGAGGCCTATATGAACCAAGAACATTTTTTCACTGCAGACTGCCTTTAACTTAATAAAATCATTTTTGGGTAACTTAATAAAATAACTATTCAACCTACCATACTGCTTGGCAGCTTCTTTTAGATTGTCTTTGGACTTAAATAACATTCCAACCATAAGTCTAGGATTACTCATGTCATTGTCTGGGTTGAACTCAAGCCAATTTTGGCCATCTGAGTTAGATTCATGTGCACTGTCTGACCTCCTAGAATCATCATTATACATAGTTCACCTACTTCTATATCATCCATGTTTAAACCATCTAAATTAACCCTTATCCTATTAGACACATCACTTTCAGATACATCACTGACAGACACATCACTACCAGACACATAAAAATCAGACACTTATTCTTCACTCTCGTTAAAATTGTGATAAATTAAACTTGCCAAACAAATTTCTCATCAATAAAGGCAGACAACAACCAAACCATTTATTTAATAGAACATAGGCAAAAACTTTAACCATTTCTGTCAAACAATAACCAATACAAAATCAATTTAATACAAACACAACCATTTCTTTCATGCACATGGCAGACAATAACCAAACACTTTAACCCTAAACATAGGCAATGATAGACAATAACCCATACAATATAGAAGGTAAATAACAAATTTGATACTGCCATGCATACAATATAGCAGCTAGGATACGAATAATGGCAGATACAAGCAATAAACATCATGCACATGGCATACCATACATAGTATCTGCCATTCACTTTAATAACCAGACCCTAAACCCCATGTGAATAAAAAATGGAATTAAAATCTATCATGCACATTAATAACAAATGAAACGAAAATCAAAATAATCCTAAATCCAAAATAAAAATAAAAAACAAAATCGAAATAACCCAAAATAAACCTAAATCGAAATAACCCTAAATTTATAAAATAAAAAACTAAATATAGAAACTTACCAGTTATAGTGGATGTAACAACATTGGCAACTCTCTTCTATTGACCATTGTCGCTAAGAACCAAAAACACTGATATGTTTCTGGTTTTGTCTTCTTTTCTCCCCAAACGAAAAAAACCAATCGATTTCTAACCCTAGATGTAACAGCCTGGTTTAGACCCTAGTCAGAATAGTGGTTTCAAGACCACAAATTCGAGGTTGAAAAAATATTTTAATATTATTTTTGGTGTTTACAGTATGTGATTAAGCATGTGTGAAGTGTGAAAAATTTATCGCTTGTGTGCCGAATTATGAAAAAGGACTTAATCGCATAAAATGCAAAAGCTGCGTGCTGATTGTTAAGTGCTTATTTGGCATGGCTTTTTAAATGAGATGTCCTTATGTTGTAAATGGACCATTAATAGTTTGGATGGACATAAAAGCTTAAGGTTAGTGGATTTTAAATGAAATTAAAAAGGCTAAAATTGGTATTTGATATTTATGTTACTATAATTAAAATAAAACAAAAAGATGGCCATTTTATCTGGCCATTTTATCATCTTTCATGGTCGAATGAAGCAAAGAAGATAGCTGAAATAGGGCTTGAAATTTCGGCACTTGCATAGCTCAATCAAGGTATGTTTTTGAGCTCGATTTTTAGTGATTTTTACGTTTTTGTGATCGTTGCTTAGTGTATTATCAAGCCCATGCTCTAATTTTAGAATTGGATGAGGATTTTGAGATGTGCCATTGATAAATACGTGAGCTTTGTGTTGATAGTTGGTGAAATATGAAAGCTTAGTGTTGGGTTAATATAATTTGGATTTGGATTTTTGGTGAAATTGGTTATTTTGGGCTAAATTGTGAAAATGAAAAATTGGAGGACTAAAATGTGAAATAAAGGAAATATATGGGCTTGTATAAGCTAGGTGGAAATTCAGCTAAACATGTATAAGATGAAATTATGTGTATTTAATGATTTTATGAAATAGGGACTTAAGTGTCAAAATGTGAAAGTGTGAGGTCTATTTTGTAAAATGCCCTAAATATGTATGTTTGGATTAAATTGAATGAATTGGTGATTGAATGAGTTGAGTTTAATATTATATAGATCAAGAAAAGAGAGATTTGGATCGAGATCGAGGCAAAGACAAAGTGTTTGATTATTTGACTAGTGGTATTTCTACATCCGAGGTAAGTTCGTTTATAATACGAATTGTTTAAATTATGCTCATGTGTTATATAATTAAACATTATGTGGTTGATGAATTGTTAATGTTAAATGTGGATTCAGAGATGTGGCACTAAGTGTGCGAAATAGAATTGATGCAGTAGAGAACGGCACTGTGTGTGCAAAATAAAGAAAGTATCAACTGCATTGATTAGCACTGTGTGTGCGATACCGAGTTAAATTCGGTTTAATGTAAAGGCACTAAGTGTGCGATGATATTTAAGCTTCGGCTAAGAAATTGGCACTAAGTGTGCGACTCGAATGAATAATGAGGATTAATCGAAATGTGGTATCGAGCATTGAGTAACAAAAATGATCGTTAACTAAGTGTTGGCAAAGGTATGTACAGAACATATGTGGTTGATGATTTCGTAAATGGTTATATGAATGGTTGAGTGAGCATAGTAGCTATGGATGAGTTTGTGTATTCTTATGAAATAATCTATGTGATGGTTTATTTTGTATATTAATTTTGAATCACTGAGTTAAATGTATTATATTACGAACTTACTAAGCTATTATGCTTACTGTGTGAAGTTTTCTCTGTTTTACAGTGTCTTTAAAGCTAGCTCGGATCCGAGGATCGCCAGCGACTCAATCACACTATGGGCTATCTATTTTGGTACTTTTGGAAGATGTATATATTTGAATATGGCATGTATAGGCTAGTGATTATGGTATATTTTGGGTTGTATAGTTCTTGCCATGTGATATGGATTGAAAGATGATTGATTTTGGTTTATGCCTTAGATGTGTGAAAAGGATGGTTAATAAAGGTATGTGTGTCCTATGTGAATGGTCTTTATGCTAAGTCTTGGTGATATGGAAGTAGTATGTTCATGCTATGAAATGGTATGGATTAAATGATGTATAAATTATATGATTTTGAATGTGTAAATGATAATTTGGATTGTTACGTTAAGATGGATTTGTATAGAAAGATGAATGATGATGTTAAGGGATTAAATTTAGTATGTGTTGGTATGTTTGAATGCCATTTGAGGCATGATTTTGAATTGGTTTGATGCTTGTAGGTGTGATCATAGTGTGGATGGCAAATTGGCCTTGCAAATGGCCTATTTTTGCCCACACAGTTGAGCACATGGGCGTGTGGCTCAACCGTGTCTCTTAAATTTGTAATTTGATTCAAATCAGGCTCGCACACGGGCTAGACACATGGGCGTGTGACTGGCCGTGTGATGCAAGTCAGTGTCGACCACGGGTAGAGCACACGGGCGTGTCTTCGGCAATGTGATGCAAGTCAGTGTCGACCACAGCTTGGACACACGGGCGTGTCCGAGGTTGTATGCACATGGCCTCCCTCACAGGCGTATGACCCCTGTAGCTTGGAAAAATGTTAAGTTTCAGAAAAATTTCGTATATGTTCGGTTTAGTCCCGACCCCTTTTTAATGCATGTTTAAGGTCTCGTAGACCTATATAAGGGACTCTACGATTGTTAATGATTAAGTGAAGATGAGAAATGATTATAAATGTTCCGAATGTTTGGTAATGCCTCTTAACCCTATTCCGACGACGGTTATGGGTTAGAGGTGTTACACTAGACCTTATTAATTGATTATCGAATCGATATTCTAACCCTATACCAACCTTGTTAATCGATTCTCGAATCAATTTCTAACCCAAACCAACCTAAATCACGATCTATTTTTTTCCCAAATCGATTTTCTTTTTCCATTAATCACAATCAGTTTCTATTTTTTTGCCCTAAACCAACAAAACCTTTCAGTTTTTTCCCTAAACCCGCCCTAAACCTTGACCCTTCAGCTGCTTCACCAATGTCTTGCCACATCAGTGGTCTCGTTAAGACACTAACGGAAAATGTTAATTAATGATTGTTTTGTCACTTTTTGATAACCGTTAGTGACTGTTTTGTCATTTTTCAAAAGTTGAGTGACTGAAATGAAATCAATGCGACTGTTTTGTCAGCTACCCCAAAGTTGAGTGACTGTTGGTATAATTTACCTTATTTTATATCTTATAACTAGTTTGCATCCCATCTTGTGAGTTTATTGTATTTAATATCGAAAATATATTTAAGAAAACCATATTTTTAATATTGATAGATTTATAGTTAATATAATTTTGAAATTAAAAAAATAATTGATAATAAAATCTAAAAAATAAATAATTACATAAAAAAATTAACCGTATTTAACAATCTTTTTATCTCTATGTTAAACAGTTTAAATTTAATAGGAAATATATTTGTTTTTTTTTCTTCTATGTTTTAAAAATTAGTAATTTTTACCATTTAAACTTTTGTTTTTTTATTTTAAACTGTTTTAATTTTGAAAACATTTTCAAAATTTTATTTTTAGTTTTGATTTTTTAAACATTATTATTAAAAAATTAAATATGTTTGTAACATAGTATAAAAAGATTTTAAATAATAATAGTATTTTGTATTGTACTTAGACCTAATAATGGACCGGGTCATCTGTCTAGGCCTGAAAGCCTATTCGAAAAGTGAGAAGGTTGGGGCAAACATATAGACTTAAAAAAATGGGTTTAAACAAAAAAATAAAGTTTGTATTCTAAACGAGCCAAGCCATGGGTAGGATTTTTTGGCCCGGGCCTGACCTGAATTAGTTGTTTTGTTCTTTCGCTATCATTTTGTTGTTATTTTGTTGTCATTTTGCTATTCTATTGCTATTATTTTATTGTTATTGTATGGATATTATATAACTCTTATTTTATTGTTAATTTTGATATTATTTTAAAAGCATTTGCTTCCTAAGTTGCAATAGTGTTATTTAGGTATAAATGTATTTTCTATTTGTTGGAAAACATTTATTTTAATATTGTAAATGTATTTGATGTATTATATTTCTAAATTTATTTCTATATAAAAAATAATCGAAAAAAATTAATACGAGTGGGTCGATTCGAGTTCGAATTTAATATTTTTAATCTAGACCGAACTTAAACAAAATTTTAGGCTTATTTTTTTACATGAACTTAACTTTGAAAGTAAAAAACTAAGCATATGTCTCGACCCAACTTGAACCAAGTTTAGGCTATATATACACAGACCTTGTCCACCTACTGGATAGCAAATAAATAAGTCAGATCTGAAAAGCTTATAATAAAAGTGTAATAACAGCATTAATGTTGATTTACAAAGCAACAAAGAAAATAGCCATTAGTTAATGAATGAACAAATGGCCTCAGTTGCAGAAGAATTGTGCATTTTAGATTTTCAATAAATGCTTCAATCACATGCAAAGAATCAGAAGAAAATAAAACCCCTCTTTCATGAAATGGATTCCTTGGCTTTTTGAGTCTCGAAATTGAACCCTTTTTTTTTTTATTGTATTGTTTATCCACTTTACTCGTCTTTGGCTGGTTTGTGTTGCAGTTATATGAGACCAAGAAACCAGCATGTCGACCAGTAAACAAATCAAAGAAGGAAGGTAAATAAAGCTTGAAAGATGGATTTTGGACTTCTTCCCCATTTTGACGGTGAAGATGAACTTTCTTTATCTGCAGTCAACAAACCTTTAACTTGATCTCCCGGTTTCCCCTGATCAACATAAAAAGTACTAGATCATGCGACACCCATATTGCAGGTGAAGAAAAAGAACTCTAGTGGTTTTAGTTTTAGTTTTTTTTTTTTTTTTTTTTTGTCAATTTAATTAGTATCGGATGAATTTGTAACACCAACTTAACTAGGAATATTAGTAGTAATATAGATGATGCTAGTGGTTGAATTACCAAATATAGCTCGGGGCAAGGGAAGAGGTTACAACTAACAAATAATGCTAGTACTCGAACTCAAAACCTACTAAATACCACCTCTTTAGTGTGGCTGCATGATCAAAATGCTGCTATGGTGGATTTAAATAAATTATTCTAGTCAAAAAGAAAGGAAAAAAACTTGGCTCAGTTAATGAGGCTTGAAAACTGATATTGGTAATTCTCAGAGAGCCAGATGAACATCTTCTGGATATGTGATAAGTTATGAAGCCATTAAAATAAGGATATGATTTTACCTCAGCAGCATCCTTAAGCGGTCCCCAACATTCCATGCGATTGTACTTAGGCAAACTGGAATGAAAGTAAACACATACTAAAGCATCCATTAGCTCAGGGTGTTCTGCGAAAAGGATTGAATCTCCATGAAGCACAGCTTTAAGTACCTGCAGCAAGAGTTCAGCAAGCATTACCATTTACCACCATCAAAATGGCTAGATGACGGAAAAGGCGATGTCAAAGTTGACAATATAGAAGCCGAGTTCGGAGACCTGAATCATATGGGGGAGGAATTAGGAAAACTTACCAAAGGTAATTCCTTGGAGAAAATGTGGTATCTAAACTCAGCAGCAACGTCAAGCAAGAGATTTGGACCGCTTACAAAACAATGCACATTCAGAAACATGGTTTCTTTCACTTTCTTCCACTCAGCAACCACATCATCATTGTTATACCACCCTTTCAACTGCCATGGAAAGCATGCAATTTGTAAAAACACCACTGATTAGATGTCCCAAATCAAAGTTCTTATATTCACAAAAAGGTTACTGCATACTAAGAAACAAATGGAATTCGAACCTGATCAAGGTTGATGACATTTGAGATGGTCAATGTTAAGTTAGCAGTGAAGTCACAGTGGGAGAGGATGTAGGTTCTTGGGATTATTGCAGAATAACTTTTTAGCCCCTCTCCCATGAAGACAACTTCGAGTTTTGAAGCTTCGAAAATTGCTGTAGGAACCAAAAGCCTTGCAGCCTGGAAACTAAGAATGTCAAATTGCTACTCATTTGGGACATTAAGGACCTTTACTAATAATTGCAGCAGAGTAAGCATAATGAATGGTTTACATCTTCTTCAAGACATTCAATGAAGTTGAACAATCACATAAGAACTGAATCAGATATTTTATATTTGCCATCACTGAATCGCCTAATATATGATACAGTTTTCTCATTGTAGACAGAACCTATATGTTCACAAGGATATCTGTACCGGCTGAGATGAAAGGGTATTGTTCACTAACAGTCTAAGCAAAGTAGCAGCAACCCAAATTGATAGAACAAATGATAGCCAAAGGCTCATGAACAAATTCTATGCAGATTTTAGAACTACAGCAAAAATGCCATTTTCACAAGCAAATTGCAGGTCAAGAACAAACTAATTGTCATAATCCAAATAATTCTTATGTTGCTAGACTAAACTATCAAAATTCCAAATATACAACTCCATCTAACATTTATATAGCAATGCCATTACAAAACAAGCGTATCTAGATGAAAAAGGAAAGAAGAACACCTCAGAGACAAGGGTATTGTAGGAGGCTCTAGCAGGACTGCTAATGGAAGAAAGATGTACTTGAAAAGGCCTGGATTCTCTGTTCTTGGCACCAAAGCCTCTCAATGTTACTGAAGGTGAAAAGGAAGCATAGTAAGCATAATGGCAGGCCATGGAACAAGCATAACCCACACTTTCTCTTCTTCATTGTTCAAAACCCATCATTGTCTTCTCTGAGAGCTTGTTTCTTAGAGAAAGAATGAAAATGAATGATATGATTGAAGGGGTAATGTGGAAAATTGATGTTCAGAGAATTTGGTTCTTTGGGTTCATGTGGATTTGTGATTCATAAGACCCCACTAGTCAAAAATCTGTCAAGGCTATCTTTCATCCACACATATGTTTTATTGCTTTTTAAAAAAACATTGCCTACTGGGAATTGTGATTGGCTGTTGGAGTTGGAACATTGCGCCATGTCATCAACATTTCTAGAAATTTTGATAACTTTTGGATAATGTCATGACGTGGCCTTAGTTCATTGATTCAATTTTGCATAGCCTACCCAGAGTTTTTTTGGACTTTTCAGTTTGATTTTACAAAATCTTTTATTATTTTTGTAAAGGTAAAATACATTTATACTTGCATCTTATGATTTCTAAGAAAACCCACTTTCTTTTTAAGTTATAAACTTTCCAGAGATATATTTACATAGTAAATTATAATAAAAATATAATTATATCATTTTTATTTTTTATCTATGTACTTTTTAGAGGTTGCAAATGGGTTCTCGGATTGGGTTTATTTCGGATTCAGATATTTTTGAAATCGGACCAGTTTGGGTTCGTATATTTTCAATTGCATTTTTTTCAAATTCGAGCTCGAATAAAGTTGGACAAGCTTTGAATAATTTTTGAATTTTTCTAATTTATAAATATTTTAATTTCAAATATAATAATTTATTTTATTTTTATACAATAGCAATGCAATTCAAATTTGTTTGTAAAAAGTATAAATTATATATATATATATTTAATAGAGCTCTTTTATATAAAATAATTAAAGTGCTTATTGTATGTAAAATGTATTATTCTATGATAATATGAATTGACACAAATATTTTATTATTATATTATATTGAGAATTGAATAACTTTTTATCTTTCTTATTAAATTTACAAACCTAATACTCATATTCTAAAATATTTATTCCAAAACTCAAATAATTTACTCATTATTACCCAAACTCAAAATAAACTAATTAACATTATAGTCTAAACCACAAGTCTAAATAAATGAAAATGAAAATCAATACCCAAATACAACTTGTAAAAGTTAAAGCCCAATTCAAAATTTAAATTAGTAAAAATAATATTTTAATAAGATATTGAATTTTTAATAATATTTTACGTATGACTAGTTATAATTATAAACATGTATTTTAATATACTAAATTGCACATAACTATTAATATTATATCTTTTATTATAATCTATAATATAATAATAGTTATATATATATTAATACTTATAAAATATATTATTTCATTATGTAATAGTATATCACGTACTATAATAGTAGTTCATAATATATTTATTATTATCATATATTATTGTTTGAAATATGCTCTAAGTCCCTATAGATTTTGTACATTTGAAAATTAACACTCTTACTATATATTATATAATGCTACTAGTTTGTATACCGTGCAATGCCTGGATTGATGGTATGTATCAATTAGTATCAATTAAAATATATTAATTTATTTGTTATAATTTTTTAAAAATGTTATAACATTTTAAAAATAATAGTATTAAGAAAATAAAAAAATATAAATGTTTAGCATTATCATCAATATAAAATAATATAAAATATATTTAATGATAATTTTATCTAAATAGCTATACTTTAATAATTTTTTTAATGTTCTAAATTTAACAATAATAAAATACTTTAAAGAGAAGCAGAATTTATAAATTAAAAAAGGATTGACAAAATAAAAAAAACATTTCTCTAAAAATGAAAAAATTATAATTTAAAATAAATACTAATAAACTTCACCTGAAGTATAAAATAGATAAATGTCAAAAAGAATATTGTGTCAAAAAGAACATGCAGATAATGAAATTATTCAAAGAAAATATTAACAATAAATGATATTATATATTATGGAAGATTTGTTTTGCTCACAAATAGCAACAACAACAATAAAAACTAAAATCTAAACCATGCATACAAATTAAACTTCATTTGCTGCTGAAACTTAACACAATTATTCTCTAGCAAAAGTCTGATTATATAATCAGCGTGCACCTTCAAGTTCAAATATTATTTTGTTATTAATGCTATCATACCCCATCGAGCTGCTGGTTGCACCTTCGCCATAAGAGTTTGGCAGGCATGCAAAGATGGTTATAGGGTTGGTTGTAAGAGGATAATAGGTTTAGATGAATGTTTCTTAAAGGGCTACTCTGGTGGCTGCTTACTTGCAGCTGTTGGGATAGATACAAATAATGGCAACTATCCTATTGTACATGCTGCTGTCAAAAGTGAAAACCAAGCATCACGACTCTGGTTCTTGGAGTTGCTCGCACTAGACTTGGAAATTATGAGCTCATACAAGATATCTTTCATATCTGACAAACAAAAGGTAAAACTCCATTTATTTATTTTGATTTATGTTGTTTCTGTTTAGGGTTTAGTGTTTGTCAGAAAATTAAACTGTATTTATTATATTTTTAGGGACTTTTAAAAGCAATATATATGTTGTTTCCTAATGTAGAAACAAGACATTATGTTAGACACCTAGATGCCAATTTCAAGAAGGTTGGTTTCCGAACAAAGGAATTGATAATTTTGCTTTGGAAAGCTGCTAAAGCAAGCACTCCAAGGGATTTTGAGGATGTCATGGCTGAACTGAAGAATACCAATCAACATGCTTATGATTGGTTGAAGGAAAAAAACCCTACTTACTGGTCAAGGTCGCACTTCTCAATTAAGAGCCAGACTGACATGTTGGTGAATAATATTTCTAAATGCTTTAACAAGGTAAACCCCTAAATGTTGCCAATACTGGCTCCTACACTAAGAAGGCCACCTGGCAGACCTACTAAGGTGAGAAGGAAAGAACCTGATGACCACAAACAAATGGAAAGTTGAGCAAGAGAAGGGTTGATACGAGCTCACCAACGACGCCTGTGACGGACGTCAATCATGACCTGATAAGGCTACCTAATGGGCCAATTACACGTTCCCGAGCCAAGCAATTCAAAGAAGCCACAATGGTGTTGGTGGCACAAATTTGGAATGACCATAAAAGAGAGCCCAAAAACATGCTAAATTCATACAACTTGTTTGAAGTTGAATATACTAGCTATTCCGACTGCTAGTTTATTTAACACTTTAAATTACGCATGTTTTATTTTCAATAATAAGTTTATTTTCTTATTTCATATTTGTTTATTTAGATAGTACAAATTTTTAATTAGTCTTTGTTGATGTGATTATTAGTATGTTTAAGTTATATTAAATATTGTTGGTGTCTAAATTATGGTATTAAGTATCCTAAGTGACTGTTGGATTGATTGTGCTATTTTATTTTGCTAAATTAAGAAGCTAATGGATTGATTAATTTGTTGCAGGATCAAATTACCTTTGGACGGCACTAGCTACCTAAGCATGATGAAATGGAATTTTAAATTCTAGCAAATTGGGGAGCTAATGGCAAGACATGAAACACCATGGAGAATTAAAGAATTAAAATTCTTAAATTGGAGCAAGCACCATTGGAAGATAAAATGCATGGAATAAAATACTTGGTGCTTCAAAATTATGAATAAAGGCATATGGTGGGACGGCATGGAGACTTGGAAAATGTTAAAGAATGTTGAGGAATAATTAAACAATTAAAATAATTTAGGCATGTGCTAGAAATATTAAAGAAATGGGACATGAATGCTAGAATTCTTTTTGTTGGACGGCAATGCTTGGGATAAATGGGATTTGTTTATTAAAATGGGATTTTTAGTCAACTTATGACAAATGAAAGTGGCAGCAAACTTTGATGGAGATTAGGTAAATGCCTTATTTTAATTTCAAGTTGGCTATCATTGAAAAGGCTATAAATACCTTGCAATTTCATTTTGTAGAACAACTTGAATTTGAATGAAAAGAAGAATTTCTTTTGGTGAGTTTTCACTCTCCTTATTCTCGAGGTTTGAATTGACTTATCTAGTTTTTCTAGTGGCGTCGTTCTTTCCTTATTTGAACTTATCATCCTTTCGGGTGTGGCGTTCATCTACCTATACCGTTGGTTCCTATCTCGCTAGATAGTGGGTCTCGGTTTTATTTCGAAATATCATACCGTTGGTTCCTATCTCGCTAGATAGTGGGTCTCGGTTTTATTTCGAAACTCCTTCCATCAATTTGAAACCTATAAGATTCGGGTCTTTAATTTTTATTAAAGGTTCTTTCTTGTTTCAAATACATATCCATTCAACCTATCACCTATCCTTATTTATTTTTGAAGATATTATTTTTTTCAACAAAATTATCCCTTTGTTAGTGGAACGAGAAACTGTCTAATTTACGATCGGGCAACATTAACGATTCGCCTCCTAACCCGAGACGGGCCGTTATCAAGGGTGGACATGAAGTGTAGTAAATGCAACAAAGTAGGCCACAATAAGAGGAGTTGCAAAAGGGAAATTGGCCAAAACATTCCAATAAGTCATCTGCCTTTGCTTATTGTATTACTTAAGTTATGAATTTGTTTGATGGATTTCACTTATTCCTGTAGGTCAAAAGACACAAAGTTTGTGTTCACAACCAAGTGGTTGCCCCAACTCAGAAATAGGCTACCCCAAATCAGCAAGAGAGTACCCCAACTCAGTTATAAACTGCCCCAACTCACCAAAAAAATGCCACCCCAAGAGAAAAGCTCCCATTGAAGAGGAAACCAACCACTGTTAGATGGATGTCTTCTACTCAAGAGTCATCTGTGACAGACCAATGATGACATTGTGAACATGACTTTATTTTGTTAACTTTTTGAAATTGTGTAAATTTGCCTATACATGCTATTGATTTATTAACTTAAGCAGATTATTTTTTGTAAATTTGCCTATAATTGCTATTGTTATCTAAACTTAAGCATATAGTCACTGAAAGTTTTGTAAATTTTCCTACAATTCACATCTATTCAATTGTATTGAATTGTAGGCACATTTGGCAATAGTTTACCCTTCCTTCCTTTTGTAAACAGTTTGGCGTTTGGCCTTAATATATGAGCATTGATCCATGCAATTTGGCAATGAAATCAAATGTGTGAGAATACCATACCATTACAATAGCCACATATTCTTCCATTACAATTTGTAAGCAACAACAATATTACAAAACATATGAACATTTGTGAGAATACCATACCATTACAATAGCCACATATTCTCCCAATACAAATGTTTCTATTTTTTTCATCTGTTTTATCCCTTCTAACATATGAACATTGAGAAATACAAATGAAATGAAATGAAATGAAGATTAAACATTTTTTCAAGTCTTTCAACTTTAAAATGAAATCAAATGTGTGAGAATACCATACCATTACAATAGCCACATATTCTCCCATTACAATTTGTAAGCAACAACAATATTACAAAACATGAACAACAATATTACAATTTGTAAGAACAACCACATATTCTCCCATTTCAAGTCTTTCAACTTTGAAGTTTGCAAGCAACAACACATGAGCCGGTTAGCCATGTATACCAGCAGTATACCAGTAGCCATGAATGAATAACAAAATATTATATCAGCAACAATATTACAAAACATAAGCTGGTTTTCAGTGCTAACAACAACAACATAAGCTGATTTAGGGTTTAAAAAATAGCAACACAATTACAAATACAAGCACCAAAAACCATGTTTTTTTCTTCCCCTTTTCCTTGCATCCTCCAATGTCCTCATTTTTTTTAGAAGACCTAATAAGAGAATTTGTGAACGGGGCGTCAATAATGGATCAAAACAAGTGAAAAAACAACATGGTTTTCGAAACCCACTCCCAAATTTCTTACACCTAAAAAACTTCCTACATAGGTTGTCATTGCACCAAGATGTGTTTAATTGAGTTGGGTTTCCACAATAGCACACCAGAATCACTCCAAGCATATTCATTTTTTCTCTTCTCCTCTTCTTTTTTTTTTCTCTTCTTATTCTACTACATAAATCCTAAATGGCTGCTAATATGGTTGTTTAAATTGGTGCTAACCGGCCACCTGAACGGTTAATGACACCAAGTAAGCCGTCATCTGCCATGTCACTTTGTCGTTAAGTTTGTAATAGAAAACGGCAAAAATGATTGTTTTGTCATTTTTCTAAAGTTGAGTGATTAAAATGAAACCGAGGTGACTGTTTTGTCAGTTACCACAAAATTGAGTGATTGTTGGTATAATTTACCCTATAAAATATAACTCAATTAAAAATAAATAATATAATAATTAAGATTTTAAAATATAAAATTACCCTAATATATTTACAGAAAATACATTATATTTCATAAGTTGGAAATATATTATATATAGATATAAATTACTAGTTATTGGATTTGTTAACCTAATTCTTAAAACACTTTTTAAGGTTGGCAATTGGCATATATAATAATTTTTATTTAATTAAATATATGAAAAATGATGAATTTTTTTATCCATTATTACATTTAATATTTAATATAATGTTTTTTATGGTAATATATTTAATATAATGTTATTACTATACATACAATTTATTTATTTATTTTGGAAATAACTATACATACCATTTATTACAAGTATGTATTTAGCACTCCAAATAAGTGTCTCCTTTTAGGGTTTCCATTTGCAAGTATGTTTAATGAGTGTTTGAATGATTATAGTTTCAAATATTTTTATTTTTTAAGAATAAAGTAAAGTTAATTTCAAAGTTTAATATCTTAAAAGAATTCTCATGTCCACCGTCACTTGGATACGTATATTTTTATTTAGTATTAAGAAATGCATAGTTATAAATTTAGTCCTCAATATATATAACTTTTATTAATTTGATTATTATTATTATTTTTTAGTTAAATTTGACCTTTAATTTTAAAAAAAAAAGTTAAAGCTCTTTTTTTAACAAAAATATTGATTAAAATATTATTTTTTTGTAATGATGTTGGCGTGTCAATCCATGTGATTGTCCACACATACTTTATACTGACATAAGACTATTTGTCATATACATCATATCAATTAATAATTTAAATTTTATAAAAATAAATTAAAACTATAATATTAATAAAAAATTTAAAAAAAAAAACTAGCATGAAATATGCGTGGATTGCCATGTAGACTACCATATTTAAAAAATTAAACGTTTCAATTAATATTTCATTGAAAAAGAATAATTTTACTCCTTTTAAAATAATTATGATAAAATTCGACTTTTTTAAAAAAAGTTGATAACTAAATTGATAAAAGATATAAATGTCAAGACTAAATCTATGATTTGTTAATAAAAATTAATATTTTTAATGGTTTAGCCTAAAATATAAATGTTGGTGTGAGTAAGAAAACATACAAAAGAGAAATTAATATTGGCAAAATATTAGTTATCCGTAGACATTTTTAATTAGTACGCTTCAAAGCCAGCTAATTAATTAATTAATTAATAAAGAAGATGGTTAAAATGAAATGGTCATTTTCATTGCAAGCGCCAAATAAAGTGGTAGAACCAAGATTTTGCTGCCGGCCTGGATGTCCCACCTTACTTATTTGCTTAATTAAATATCCAATTAATATATATATATATTGGTACCTAGTGTTTAATTGAGTTAATTTGATAAAAATTTATAGTTAGTTAATAATGTTAGTAATTATTTTTTATCAAATTAATCTTAAAACCTAATTTAAATTATTTTCATCGGATTGTATTTGACAAATTAAACACAAAATTAAATAAATTCACAATTATTACTAAATTTACTCTATTAAAAAATATAAAAAATTCAAACTTAATGATATTAGTAATAAAATTTTATCAAATCAACCTTAAAACTCAAATTAAATATTAAAAATTTAACACCATTACCTTTAGGTACCTAAATATATAACTTTTGTCGAATATATGTACTAGATTGGATAAAAAATAACTCAAGTACCAAAATAGAAAAAAAAAATATCAAATTTAAATACCAAATGATATATTAAATATTTTTTGTTAAAAGAAATAGCATGAGAACCATAAGAAAATGAGCCGTAAATATTGATTCTCAAATCCCATACTTTATAAATGTATAAATATGTTAAAATTTAATAATATAAAGATTAAATTAATCTATTTACTGAATAGATGTATTAATTTTATGTAGTCCCTATAATATAAGGACATTTCAAATACTTTAACCACCAATAATTGCATTTTAACCCACCATCATTATAGCAGCGAACTTTAATCAACCAAATACTCATTCCCAAATCTCAAATGGCATCCTTCTCATATCAAACTCTAATCTTGCAATCACCACCATAATGCTTTATTATGACAAAATCCTTTGATAACAGTTTTTAATAAATCAGATAGCGTACTGTACTTGATAAATTTTGTATACGCTACAACTAAAAAGATCCCCCATATATGTATTAAAAACAAAAACAAATAAATAAAAAATAAAAATAAACTATTGGTTAACCTTCTATATTAATACATACTGTTGACTCGATTGGTGCCATGAAATGGTCAGGAAATTATTGAAAATTAATATAATAATTTTTCTTTTGTATTATACTAATTTTATATAAAGTCTTAAATAAAACAAACCAATGCTTAGATAATACTTAAGTGCAAGTATTTTACCACTCCACCTATGTATCACTTGTTAAATATTTTTTCTCAAACTATACATATAACAAAACCTGGTGTGTGAGACAAAGTCTAGTAGTAAGTAGAAATCGTTATTCTTGGTCATCTATTTTTCGATTTGAATATAATTTTGTTCGAGTCGAAATAGTATTTAAGTAGAGCTCTTTTAATAATGTTGACTTCAAAACTCGAATTTAATCTTATGGTTTTAGAATGCTAAACTTGTTCAAAAAGTTAATGTATGGATTTATCTAATTGTAGCATTCGATAGTTAACAAGGGAGTGCATTCGATGTTTACAATACTACATATATTGACTGAAATTAAAAAGAAGTTGCCTCTTCTACCTGTTTTGATGATGAGTGATTGGCATGGCTTTGACAAAGACATTCATTCCTCATCTTATATCATATATATAAAATAAAGAATTACGTATACTTTATTCATCAAACTCTCCAACTAAATATATATTCTCATTTATGAATTATTATGTATATAAATAGTGAATCTCATGCAAACGTAATCAGTTGCAAAGATGGAGAAGAAATGCAATGCTCCCCCTGTAAGAGGCGACGTAAAACGTCGGATCTTCCGTAGTTTCTTTCGACTTCTCAAAGTCTCGGTTCGAAAGATGGGTCGTCTTAGTCGAGAAGGTTAGCCTGCGAGCTTCATGAAGCGTTAAAGAATCATAATTCACACACACATACATTGTGATATTCATGCATGTTCTTACTGTACATAACCTATAAAGCATACCATTCTACTGTGATGTTTGTTTTAAGCTCTGAGAAAATAGATGCTTTATCATCCGATCCGATTTTGGTTAGATTGGTAGGTCTGCTAAATTATCCCATTCAATTCGTGTTGATTCCAAATATTTAAATTTATATTTTATAATCTAAAATCAATCACAAAGAATACAGGTGGGAGTGAAAGATTCCAAAAGCAAAATCCCTATCAAATAAATTCCAATATTAAATGAAAATTAAGAAATATATATAAGTGTGGTTTGCAAGGGAATTTTGAGAGCAATTTTCAGTTTTGTTGTTTTGGATACGGATAGTTTGCCGAAATACAAACTACTTTAATTACTTTTACGTGCAAACCTTAATTTTGATTACCGACAAAGTTAATTAAAATATTTGTGGAAGGTTCCTTTAATCCAAGGAAAGATTCCGATAGCTCTGCACTGTTCAAGTTTCGATTATGATTTTTAAATCAATTTAAATTTTTATTTAAATGTATAAATAGGAATAGTAAAGAGGTTAGGTGGGAGAAATATTATTAAATCACACATGTTCTATCTTGCTATTTGTATTGTCTAATTATAGATGTGTATCACTTCTCTATTCTGTTTTACCTTAATTTAATTTTTCTAAAAGAAAAATAATAAACAATTTTATTGTACAACAAATACATTATTTATTATCAAGATGATGCAATTATACATTTTTATCCTGTTAATGGTTGTATAAAATTAAAATAGCAATTCTAAATATTGTTCACCTAGAGCAAGGCAAGAATTATTGGAACTTACTCTATACCCACTTGAAGTGAAATACTTCAAAATTATGAGACAATTCCATTTTTGTACCCACAAAAATTTATCAACCAAAGTTTAGACTTGCATTTAAATAGCTAAAATGTTAAAACTTGTTAAAATTATACAAGTCAATTTAAAAATTGGTACATAAACAAAAATAAATATATTTTTGTTGAGTACCCTTTTTTGTATCTCATTAAAGGGAATATTTGGGTATTTATATATATTATCATTGTTCATGGATTTGACCCCACTGTTCATAGGATTGACATTCTGAGCAAGCCTCGGGCATGTTGAACATGTGTACTATTCTGGGTTGCCTCTTAGGCCTCGTTGTCCCTTGCATGTGAATTCCTTAAGTATATGCAAGCTAATATCTCAAACTCCCCTAGTTGTCCCCTCACTGTATGCCTCGCACATATCCATCTAGTGGGGCTTGGCTGGATCAGGGGTAAGAGGCTCGGATCTTATCTGAGTTTCCGGTTGGTGATCATTTATGTATAATAACTGTAATGGATTATTGTTTGGTAGGTTAAAGATAAAGATTTTACAAATAAGATTAAAGAAACTACAACATATCTTTAATTGGTATTTAAAATATTAAAACCAACCTAACACAAATGAATCGTTCTAAAATTTAAGCCCAACATGAAAATAACCCATTGTTCTTAAGTCCTCAGGCTTTCTAAATTTATAGAGTAGGACCCTGGTCCATGTTTAGCTTGGGCCACTAGGCCTCCAAACTCAGCAGGACATATAAGAAATATGACTTTGAAGTTGAAATTAAAAATAAAATAATTTAGAGTCAAATAATAAAATATGTAAACTTAACCCTCTGGAATGATGGCTCAAACATATTGAAATTTGGTAATAATTGAACCGTGTTCCACAGACATAATTTTTAAATATCTTATAAATAAAGCTATACGTAAGACATGACAACTTGAATTGAATGATTCAACAAATCCAGTTTAAGAGTGGGATTCAAGAAAGAATCCTTAAATCTGACTAAAAGAAATCTTATTTAAGAATCACATACTGTGCGTTAGCCCATTCATTATAAGTAATGATGACAAATATGTGTATGTGATTATTGCTAATTCAACCATCAAAGCTGTGTGTCATGTCCCTTTCCTTTCTAGAAAAGTATTAGCCTTATCAAAATGACAACACAACCATTCCCATCACACTCACACCTTAAATTCTGCATTTTTAGTCTTTTTCTTTACCAATCTTATAAACAAATCCAAAAATGATGGTTAATTAAACTTTTATTCTACACAACTTCAACCCTCACCGCCATTATTACTTCTTTTATGAAAGTAAATAAAAATTTTTAATTGGTTGTATTAATATTATTAGTTTGTGTTAATGTATATGACAATCTCTTAGAATACCACGTAGTATCACAGTATAAATTAATAATATCAGTGTAAAGTATTAACTTAGTTGACGCAATATAAATTTATATATCACTTAAATACATATAAACAAATTTAAAAGCTAAATTACGTATTATTCCACATAATCTAATTTCTTATATAATAAAATGTGAAGAAAATGATGTAAACTTGAATTTGATTATCTAAAAGAAAGCAAAGAAATTTTTAATTTATAGTGGCTGGAAAAATATCATATTAAAATATAGTGTGGGACAGATGATTTGCAAGAAATATTAAATCATAAAGTGACAAAATGAAAGAGTGAATGGCTCCTTTTTCCCTCCACATACCACCTTCAAGCTCTTATCATTTTCAATTAACATCACATAAAAATAAAATGTTTTTTTCTTAAAATATCTTCCTCCTTTCACCCAATTATTTTAACTAATCGATTTGTGAGTTTGAATTGTGCCTTCGTTTTCCATCCGCTCGGGTTAATTTAAAATTTTAGATTTAAATTTAATTTATATAAAAAATAAATTTAAAATTTTGTTCAGATCTGGTTCAAATAAAAAATATTAAATTTGAGTTCGACTCGATTTATTCGTATTAAAAAAATTATATAAAAATAAATTTAAAAAATATAATACATCAAATACATTGAGAATATTAAAATAAATGTTTTTCAATAAATTGAAAATACATTTAAAAAACACTAAGATAGTTGTAATTTAGCAAGTAAATATCTTTAAAATAGTAGTAAAATTAACAATAAAATAATAATTATATAATATCCAAATAGTAACAATAAAATATGAGTAATATAATAGCAAAATGGTAGCAAAACAACATCAAAATGACATCAAACAATAACAAAATAACAGTAAAAATTTTAGGCAAATTCCGGCCGGGCTAGGCCCGGGTCAAGAAAGTTTACTTGAGGCCTAGCCTATTTAGAAAACAAGTCCTTTTTTTTTTCTAAGCTAATTTTTCGAGTCTATATTTTTACTCAAACCCTTTCACTTTTCAGACTGAGTTAAATGATTAATCTATAGAATCGTAGAAAATTAATTTAAAATTTATTTTTCAAGTTTATATTTTAAATGTGTATGTTAAGTTTGAATAGAATTGGATGTTTTTAAAAGGTTTAATCTGAAAACAAAATTAGGGAAGTTGTTGATCATAAATTAATTCAACCATATTGGAATTTCTAGAATAGGCGTGGAGGCAGAGTCTTATAAAATTATAGTGTGTGGGAAGCAAATTAAACTGCCCCTCACCTCCACCCCACGTGTGTTGTGCGACAGCTTTGACACGTAAACTATTTCAGTATTTTCTTCTTTTATCTTGTTCTCCACATTTTCCAAGTTCTCGTTTTTAATAGAGCAGTGTGAATTTGTAATGGAATGTTTTATGTGTATGTATGTATGTATGTATGTATATATATATATAAATAATTAACTTGAATTTTATTAATTTATTCACACATAATTTTTATAAGATATTCAAGATCTTCAACATAATCAAAGCTTCATTAGCTTATGTCATGATAGATATATTTAATTAATGTTTACATATCCGATTTTGATTTTAATTTTTAAATGAATTTTATTTAAAAAAATTATAAATTATTATTAAAGACAATAACGGTGATTTTTTTAACTTAACAAGTAGGATTAAAAAATTATTCGGTATCTTTTAGTATCAAGACATGTGATAACTTCTCAACCCACTTTATGAAGTAAACAAACTCTATTAAACGTGTATCAAATAATTATTATATAAAATTTAAATATTATTGTAATTTAAAATGCCTGAATAAATTAACACAGTTTTTAAAAAATAAATATACTTATTTTTATTTTAAATAATTATAATTTTTTTATGTATTAAGTAAGTAGCCTCAAATTATGGGTACATAAGTAATGAAATTTTTGTAGTATAATAAAAATAAATAAATAAAAATGAATTTTATATACAATTTGATGAGAAAAATAAATAAATAAAAATGAAATAAAGGGGGAAAAATCAAATTAAGGATGTATTATAGTGGTAAACTTTTGTTTAACGCTATGTCATATATGTCAATACTTGACAATTTCTTGTACGGATTGCCTTTCTATAGTCTTTTGAACCTCTAGTTTTTTTTTTTTTTTGTTTTTGTTTTTCTTTTTTTTGGTCCACTAAATTCTTTTTCTTTTAAACTTTGAATTTATATTTATGGCGACGAGTTATAAAGACACATCAACCTAAAATGGCCATTAATAGCATTAATAAAGCAAATTTACAAAGATGGGTCGTTATAAAAATAACAAAAAAAAAAAAGCTTAATATGTTCAATAATACAAAAATAATGCAATTAATATGATAGGGTTTATTTTTGTTATAGAATATATCACAATTCGGCCCGAGATTTGATCTGTCTTGGTGATTTGAAGTCCGACCCAATCAAGAAAACATGACATCATCACCTTCCAGCTCGCTAGCCACTCTGCAACTCGTTGTCTCCCAGCTTATTACCTCACAGCTTATTAATTATGAATGGTTAAAAAGAGGCAAAGAGTTATTCAACCTAAAGAACCTTAATTTCTTTAATATGATATAAAACAAACTTCAATTCAAGTACAAATAAAATCCTTTTATCTTTTATTTAATGGTTAAATTATACTATTAGTCTTTATACTTTGCGAAGCTTGTAGATTTAGTCCCTATACTTTTATTTTAATTTCAAGATCTGTACCTTTCACACCTTTAAACTAAGTGGCGTTGTACTTACGTAACTCTTTAATTGGAACTTTTCGAGTTATGGTTGAGGAAACATATTGGGGTGCAACACCAACAACCCTTTGTAGAACATCCGTTATAGTACATAAGAGTGCCTCATCTCCTTGACCTTTATGTCGGGGTTTCGTATTCCTAGTCATACGTCTTGCACCATTTTTATTTTCATTTGTTGCATTATGTTCATATTTGTCTCATTTATTAACTTGAGGAGCTTTTAGCTCAAGCTCATCACTTACCTCATTTTCTAAGTCATCAGGCATCTTTTAACTATATCAAAAAAAACATTAACAATTTTAGCATCCAAACTCTATTGGCAATGCAAAAGAAAAGGGCAATCCTGTTGGAAAAATCCCAATTTGAAAAGAGTTTTCTTGCACAGTGGAAAATTAAAATTTTGGAAATCGACTCGATTTATGATATTTATAGCAATAAACTCTAACTGAATTCATACCCGTGTTTCCGGCTTAGTGGATGTTCGTTGTTCCCAGTTTTCAACTAAACGGTCTTCTTTGCTATTCTCATATCACGAACTACTTCGAGTGTGGGCTTGAACCGATTGAGCAGAAACACAAGACTAGAAAAAGTTTTCTCTCTTTTATTTAGGGAGAAAATAAAAATTCTCTCTTCTTAAAAGAAACCAGTAGAATTGTTATTCTAGAAAAACATATTTGATAGTTAAGAATAAATTCTCTCTATTTTTTGGTAGAGTAACAATATATTAAACTTGTCTTAATAGCTCTACTAATTCCATCAATTTATAGGAAAAGAAGGTAGAACCCTTATTGAGTTGTAGTGGTTTATTTCAAATAGAAAAACAACTTACTACTTAGAACATGAGTGGGGTAGGGGACACACCCTAGTATTCCTAGTAGGGTTTTCGCCCCCTTCATGTTATATGAGGGGTTTTGGGCCTATCTCACATTGGGTCCAATTACGAGTACTTCTTGGGCCTTTTAACCTAGTACTCTGTAATGTGATCCAACCCGATTCAGTTTTTTATATTTCCCAAAATAAACTTTAATATTCTATATTAAACAATTTTCTCATCTCTATTTTACCCCAAGTAAAATTTTAACAATTTTACCCTTGGAAAAATCTTTGACGATTTTAACATTGGTAAAATTTCGACAAAATATGTTCAATATTTCATAACTCCTCAACATGTTCACTATGACCGAATGATTTATTTTCATTTTCGGGCTTCAAAACAACTCAAAAACATAAACTCATTCTTCCAATCATTTTTAAGTAATCCATATAGAATTGCAAATGAATCATTTCCATTTCCAATTTTGGAAACCTACATTCATTTCCAAATGATTCCATTTTTCCATTTCGGAAAAAACCATAATTATTCCTAAATGTTTTCCATTTCTCTTTTCCTATTCATTCTGTTCATTTCTATTTAAACTCACAATTCATTTATGTTTTCAACGAGCTAGCGGAGGGACCGATTGGACATATGTAATTAGGGCTCAAATGATTTATAATTAAGTTCCTGATTTTCGCCTATTAATTATAAACTCATTTAGCCACGAAGTCATTCCACTACAGTATCGTGACTAAGCTCTCCCCAATGACATATCATTACCAAAGCAACTATTCAGTGCTCTTCCAATGACCTTGTCATAAATGTGCTACCTTTATAGTATATCCTTAATCTCTTTGGGGAAAAATTGAATCTGTGAGACATTAATAAAGAATTGAGTATTTGCTTTGGAGTACGTGAGGTTTGAAAGGAGCTTAGCTGATCCACTAACCAAAGGGTTAAGTAGGAAAATGGTTTTTGATTCATCGAGGAGGATGTGTCTTAAGCCCAGTGGTTAAGGAATTCATGATGGATACCCAACTTAGATTTCTAAGTTCATTGTGGTCAAACGAAACCATGGAAATACTCATAGTGTGCATTTTACATATCCCTATGGCAAATGATGTACACGTATAAAGTTGAGTTCTTACTCTTAATGAATTCATTTCCTAGAGTTTGGGTGGTCCTATTGAGACGGATTTGATGAATTCACTGACACGTGAGGTTGAGTTTCTTACTCTTAATAAGTTAATATCCCAAAGTTTGGGTGGTCCTATTGAGACTGACTTGATAAATTCATTGAACTTAAATTTGATAGATGAGCTTAATAAAATTCTATTAATAATTTCATAGTCCTTATTCGGGTGGTCTACATTGAGATAGACTTGATGAAATCACCTACATAAGTGTGAAAAACTAGCCACTTTCTATGAAAGACATTGGGCAATCTTTCTAGAGCACTTACCAGCATCTCGAGGTGTATTGGCTAAAACTTGTTGATCTATCGTGAAACATCAATTGGTTCTGAGATTAGTCGTGTGTCATGAGTTAACCCCTATCATAACAAGTTCAAGATTCGTTCACTTGTTAAAGAGAAAAATCACTTATTTCACTATATACTAGTTTAAATCCACAAGATACTAGTGCTTAAGCGGCTAATTTCGTTGTTGTTCTTCTCATGTTTTTACTTTTTTTCTCATGTTTACAAAAAAATTTCTAATTCTTTTGCACTAGTGAGGGAATGTTGGTAATGCAAAAGAAAAGGGCAATCCCACATTGATTGGGAAAAGGTTTTTAAAAGGGTTTAAATATAATCTTGCTTCTTACCCTCTTTGAGTAATTGGAGCTAAAGGGCTAACATGTGTGTGTTGCTACCGCCTAGCTTGGTCTGTATCCGTGTTAACACGTTTGCCACCTAGCTTGATCCGTGTCCATGTTAACACGTGTCTACGAGACGTACCGCGCGTGTTTTCTTTTGGATAAAACTTCTGTATTATTTTTTAGAAAATATATTTGTATCCTATTTGAAAATCTGTTGCAGAAAAATCTAGTCAATAGAAAATATTTTTTTTACTATTACGATATTTTAGAATATTGTCTCTACCAATTTTACCTTTTTTCCCCTGCATTTTTTATTACTTTTCCCTTCAGAAAACTATATAAATAGGAGATCATTTCTCTCACCTTTTCACAATATAGCAAACAAGCAAACATCTTCTCTCAATTTTGCTCTCTAAAAATTCCAATATCTTACTAAATTACATTAGAGCAATATTCTGTATAGGAGATTAGATTTTAAGTGAGACCGTTTATTACCTATCCAATCTTTCCTGGGAATTGAACCTAGTGTGATTTATCTGGGTTTCTTCCAATTTATTCTTGTTCTTATTTCTTGATTCATTTTGAGAAGAGTAATAACAATTTTGTTTCACCTTCTTTATTCGGGTGTATGAATATAAAAGTATTATGTTAACCTTAGGGGGCGACGTCCATTATTTGATTACACCGATCGAGGTAAATTTGCTTTTAAGGCAGTGGTTTTTCCACTACACAATGATTACTTCATTATTTATTTATGCTTAATTTATTTTATCTATTCAGTGATAACGAGTTTGTTTTGCAGTAATATTTTTCCAAAAAACTCAACTCAGAATTAACACTAATCATGGCATGTACCTCTAAACTCAATCTCAAGGTTCGGTTCAGTTCAAGAATCGGCTAAACTCTAGCTCTAATACCATTAAATGTAACACCCCACACCCGACCTGGTCATCGGATCCGAATGTGTGATGTCATATTATGCTGCCAAAGCAACTTAAGCTATTTCATTACATAATCATAAAATTTAAATCATAATTATCATTCAAACCAACTTAATCATTAATCATACTCACACATATGCATTCATAATGTTTAGGATTCAATTCATCATGTTACAAGTTATGCAAGGTTAAATTTAGAGTTAGGACTCAAACCCAAACTCAACTATCAAATTTCAAAGTTATGTCTTGAGATAGAGGACTTCTTGTCTCGAGACAGGCCTCATTTTATTTTAGGTATTTTTTTTTTCGATCTCAACATGTCTTGAGA
Organism: Gossypium bickii; assembly: GCA_025503065.1. Lineage (NCBI taxonomy): Eukaryota > Viridiplantae > Streptophyta > Magnoliopsida > Malvales > Malvaceae > Gossypium > Gossypium bickii. Next base: position 18,154,391 of record CP106710.1, on the reverse strand, counting down.
CACTAGAGGTGGTGTCTCGAGGCAAGGTTCTTTATGTCTCGAGACCAACCTCCTCTGTTTCCTTAATTTTGCTTCGATGTTTAAATGTCTCGAAGTAAGGGGTTCTTGCCTTAAGATCCAAAGCAGGGCAAAACTAATTTAGCTTCAAAGTTTACTTATCTTGAGACAAAGGCCACTTGTCTCAAAGCTTAAATAGGATTGTCTCGAGACTAGCTTGCCAAGTTTCAAGACACTAAGTATATAGATCAAAATATAAGGTAAATTTTGTTCTTATGGTCTCAAAAAATGTTCATTCTATATTGAGACTCAATGGTAAAATAGCTCTAGATGCACATTTTCAAGTGCCCAAACCATACCGAATGGCACCTTAAATATACCTAAAGTTTACACCAAATTAAGACCATAAATCAAACACATGTAAACACAACCAAATATCATCAAATTATAACCATCAATGCAACATCATTTAACCAACTAATTTACATAAACAATCTTATATAAACTAGCATAATTATCTACTAATTAACGATTAAAATTCAACTTATGAGACCTTATAAGCCAATATACCAAATATACCAAAATGACCACTTAAGCAACATGCCCAAAACAACCTAGGTACATACCATTCCAACTCAAACACATATATACACACACAAAAGATATAGCAAAAGGATTCCTGAGTTGAGTTGTTGAGAATGGATGCTTTTACACTTCCAACATATGGAAATCCTCGTTCGAGACTTGCGCACGGAAATAAACAACATTTCAATATCAAGTCCAATGCTTATTCATTTTGGCTTTTATTATTCGATTATAGACATAAGAACGAATATTCGAATATATATATCGAGTAAGTCCACGACCCTCTAGTAATTAGGACTATTTCATTTTTTCATCCCGGGTTGCTTGACAATGATGACTTTTAATATTTGTTATATTCTACCATCACAGGTTGTTCGACAATGATGGTTTTAAGTAATTGTCTATACTGTTTATTCAAGCATCCTAGATTGTATGACAATGATGGCTAGTAAATCACTATATCAGTGATCCTATGATATATGCCAACTATATTCGGACTACATTTAACATTGATTAACGAGGCCTAATCATTTTTATCACCATTATCACAAAATTCAATATAGTATCAATTTCTCGATATTATATATACATTTATATCAAACATAGACATTCACACACATATATAAATCACAATTCAAGTATTCAACGATGATATCAAAAGTCATCATTTCATAGTTTTTTTTAGAAAGATACAATTACCTCGACATTTGTTTCGTATTCAATTATAACAACTAATTAGTCTACGAACAAGTTATTAAAAGTGAATTATAGAAACATAAACCGCAATAATTATTCGATGTTGCCTTTTTCTTCCCATTTGTCTTTGATGTTTCAGCATCGTCTTTCACTACGTTTGATAATATGGTTTCAAAACAATATCAGTTTCTCAATCAAATTCACATGTTGATAGTAACTAAACATGACTATATTTTATTCATTTTAGTCCCTATAATTCCTATTAACCAAAATGGTCGTAACTTTCGATTTTCCCGATTGAATTTAAATCGACTTCATAAATATGACACAGGGCCTCCTATCATCATTATTTGATCTTCAATGCTTGAGTCCTTAACAATACATAATTAAGCAAAATCATCTAAATTTAATTCAAACTCTATTTCATACTTTTTATCATATTAGTAACCTATTTGAGCCATAAACTAATTAATTTCTAATCTCTTAACATTTCAAATTCCTAAAACTCCAAACAATGGGAATTGAACCATAATTCCATTAATTCAATTATCAAACAAATGGGCATTAAGGATTTGGCATTAACAATTAAAAAATTATCATTAATTCATTAAAAAAACTTATCAATTGTCTTAATTATGGATCTGCAATGATAGGAAGCTTGAAAAAAATGTTGTTTCTTTCTTTTGGTTTTGATGGTTTAACCGAATAAAGAAGAAAAAAAAATAGTTTTTCTTTTTCATCCCACTATCTTCCAGATATAGATTTACATGATTAACATGGTGTTTAGTTTAATTAACTTAGATAATTAACTAATTACATGTTTAGTAGACTTTAATGTTGGTTAGTGTTAAATGATGATATGACTCTCACTTTAATATTACCAAAAATTCACAATGATTTTGTGAAATTGTCATCTAACACCTTGCTAAATTATAAATCATTTACACTCATTTCGTCAGATAACAATTTACTCTTGGGGCTATTTTTAATAACCGATTTATTTTATTCACATTCACTAATTCGACCCTTCAATTCCACATTCTATGCTTAATTATTCCATTATAAGTTATTTAGTAATTCGATTCGTTAAATTCGGTACAGCATCGAATTTCCTGACACTATTAAAAACTGGATCGTTACAATGTGAATCCAGATTTAATACCACCCATCATAATAATTTAGTTAAGACATGATTTAGCACCTAATCTATACTCATTTATTTTACTTTGGTACTTAAAAGCTTTTTTCCCTTGGTACTTAAATTATAATTTTTGTCCCGATTTACCTTAAAATAAGTTGTCAATAAGAACATGACATGTCACATATTCTTATTGGATGCGGATAACTTTTGAAATAAAATGAGATGAAAATACTGCAACATATCCCAAAAAAATGTTTAAATACTAAAATAAAAAAGATATAATTTAAAAGTCAAATCATAACTTAAGCCATAGTAATTATAAGGGTGATGCCACATTTGTTACCTGTACTTTCATAAAATGCACAACGTGATACTTGTACTTTAAAAACATTCAGTGTGATATTTGAACTATTAAATGTGTTTTATTATGATACCAAGTGTTAACAGCATTAGTAAATTACTAAATTAAGAAATAAAAATTCACATGTAGAATTTTTTTTCCGAATCATCAAGTCCAAATGGATAATACAACATTATGTGAAAGTTAAAAAAAAAAAAAAAATAGTATTTATTTATTTTATTAGCTATATGTTTAGTTATTTGTTTTTTTAATTTAATCTAATTTTTTATTTAGTTTTTCAAATAATATTATATTATCCATGTGGACTTAATGATTTAAAAAAGAATTCTACGTGTCAGATTTTTATTGGCTGATTTAACAATTCACTAACGGTGTTAACATCAGATACCATAATAAAACACATATTAATAATTCAAGTACCACATTGAAAAATTTTAAAGCACATGTGCCACATTAGTTATTTTATGAAAATTATAATAAAAACATATTGATAGTTTAGACATTTTAAAATATAGGTGCCACATTAAATAATTTATAAAATATAGATACGAAATGTGTTATTATCCCATAAATATATTAACTAACCAATGAAATCCAAAATTTAATTATTCAAATAAATATTATTCTATTAAGAAAATAGTGAAGTTGTTAAATACGTTCCCACGAGAGAGGGGTAAAAAGTCAAAGCATTAAAAGCAAGGGAAGACAAGGGTTTTTTTAAAATCCACATAAAAACTAAAACAAAATCCAAAATCAAATCACAAAAAAAAAAAAAAAAAAATGAAGAAAGGGATGTCCCTCTAGAATTTCTTGACTTTAATCGGCCAAAACTCCCCCCATTAGAGCCAAATCAAATCCATGGGATTTTCTTCATAATTTCATTTTATTAAAAGAAAAATTAAGATAACGTAACATATCTTACTTTATAATCTCGGTAATCGTCACCATTAAAACCAAGTTTTGTTTAGAAAATCACAAAGTGACTCAAAGGGTCGGTGAAAGATAATGGCTCCACACCCACCTTTTAAAACATCTTCAATTGCTCCCCTGCCTCTTCCTTCTCCTTTCACCCAATTTTCTTACCAACCAAACATGTTTGATCCTACCAAAGAACTGCCCAAATCTTATGTCAGTTTATCGGATCACTTAACTGGAGGATTCACTGATTTTAATGACAGTTATGATCGTGCCATTAACTACGGTCCCAAAGTGCAAAAAACAGCTCAAAACTACTCAAATTACAGCAGTTGGAACACCTTGGAAGGGAGGTTCGAAGCTGAAACATTGATGGCGGACGATGAGTCCGGAATTTCCAGTCCTCCTTTATGGAAATCTAGTCCTCAACGTGAAAACAACGTTAATTACCGGTGTCTGTCGCCATCGTCGAGAGCTCAAGCCATAGCTAGAGGCCAAAAGGAGCTTATGGAAATGGTTAGTAAAATGCCCGAGTCTTGTTACGAGCTTTCGTTGAAAGATCTCGTGGAACATCAGCCTGTCGTTGTTGTGGAACCGAAGCAGGAGAGCTTCGCCCAAGGGAGAGGTTCAAATTCGATCGATGAACGCACGTACAAGAACGAGAAGCAGAACAGTCAGAAACAGCAACTTAGTAGGAGTGGGAGCTTAGTAGATAATGGAGGGTTTCTTCTAAAAATGGTGTTTCCAGTTTCGTTAGGGTCTAAGAAAAAGAAGAAGATGAAGAAGAATAAGAGTAAGAAGAATGATCCTAACACGAATAGTAATTCAAAAGTTTCTCCAAAGCCGACTGTAGCAGAATCATCTGGAAAGACTGTAGATAAAGATTGGTGGAAGAAGAGATCGGGGTCGAGCGAGAGCGACAGCAGCGGATCGACCATAAAGAGTGGCAGCACCAAAAGCATCCGTAGCAGCAGCAGTGGCAGCGGCAGAAGCTACCGGAGCATCAGCACTACCAGCCGCAGGTATGTTACAACTTATTACTCAATTCAAATGATCCTAAGTTTGCATATTAAATTTGTTAAACATTAGGGGAAGATCTAGGAATTAATAATCTCTGTATGTGTCACTGGCCTCCGTTGCTCACGGGCAGATTCCCATGTCTAAAGTTGAAATGATTGTTCTTTTTTGTGCAATGCAGGCATAGGAGAAGTGGTTGCTTGGCTTTTATCTTCCCTAAAAAAACCAAAGCATTGCGGTCAAAAGAGGCCAATCCTCAGAGTTGAGCCATCTTTAAAAATGGCGTTCAACATGTAATTATCTTTTTCAAATAATGTTAAATGTTTAGGGTTCAGATCATACAGGAGATTTGTTACAGCAGAGAAATGCAGCTAAGACTGTATAATATTCAGAGATGCTAATTAAAGTGTTTTCTTTCTTTCCCTTTAAATTGAAGATGAATCAATGATTTTGCTTCCCCAAGATGCTGCATTTAATTATGAGGTTTGCTTGCAATGAGCACAACAACAAAAAGAAAATGATTAAAACAGCAGTACCAATGAAGTTTCATACCAAATTGGTGTCTCACACATTCTCAGATGAAAATATGATTTTTTTCTTTTTTTTTTTGAAAATTCTCCAAATACATGAATAAAATTTAAAAAAAATATATATATGACTGCAAAAAGGTATTGCTAATGGAATTTCTTGATGCAATTGTGGCTTATGCATATTCGAACTTCAATATATAAACACATGAAGCTTTGGCCAATAATCTAAAAGAGTAAGTAATTAAAGCTGAATGTTGGAGCTTTGGGCAATAAGCATTAACATCCATTTGCATTCTCAACCAAGAAGTTATATATAATAGTTTTTACAGTTTCGTAAAGCACAATTTATGGTCTTTTTCTTTGTGTGATGACGTAACACATTGATAAAATCATCTACCAAAGACCAAATAGCTAGTTCCCATGACCATGGAGCTTGATCACCAATATTATGGTCGTTTGCTTCAATCTTGTACAACCCGCAACTCCATTCTCCTAGGGAAACAGCTCCACCTCTTTTTCCTCAAAAAGGGTATCCTTGGTTCCGCTCTTACAGTAGGAAATCGCCTCCTACAAATGTATGCGCGGTGCGGTACTATGGCTGAGACTTGGAAACTGTTTGATGAAATGCCGCAGAGAAATTGTTTTTCTTGGAATACATTAATTGAAGGGTACATGAAATCTGGAAATAAAGAGAAGTCATTGGAGTTGTTCCAGTTGATGCCGCATAAAAATGATTTCTCCTGGAACTTAGTCATTTCCGGGTTTGCCAAAGCGGGCGAGTTAGAAGTTGCAGGGGCTTTGTTTGATGACATGCCTAGGAAAAATGGGTTTGCTTGCTATTCGATGATTCACGGTTACGCTCGGAATGGGGAAGCAAAAAAGGCTATTGAGCTGTTTAAAGAATCGGGATCTTTGGGTGATGCATTTGTGTTGGCAACTGTTATTGGGGCATGCGTTGATTTGGGAGCTATAGAATATGGGAAGCAGATTCATGCACATATGGTGGTTGTGGGAATAGAGCTTGATCCGGTGTTGTGCAGTTCTCTGATAAACTTATATGGGAAATGTGGTGACTTGAATGGTGCAAGTCGTGTTTTGAATTTGATGACAGAACCGGATGATTTTTCTTTGTCTGCATTAATTTCTGGTTATGCAACCTGTGGCAGAATGACTGATGCAAGAAGAATATTTGATAGAAAAAGTGATCCATCTGTTGTTTTATGGAATTCTTTGATCTCAGGACATGTTTTGAACAATGAGGAAATTAAAGCATTAGCTCTCTTTAATAAGATGCGGGAAAAAGGGGTTCGGCAAGATTTTTCTTCGATTGCAGTTATTCTGAGGGCCTGCAGTAGTTTATACATTTTGGAACATGTCAAACAGATGCATGGTCATGCTCATAAAATTGGTGCGATCTCTGATGTTATCGTAGCCAGCACTCTGATTGATTCTTACTCCAAGTTTGGAAGGCCTAACGATGCTTGCAAGTTGTTTAGTGAGCTCGAAGCCTACGATACAATCTTGCTTAACTCTATGATCACTGTGTATTCGAGCTGTGGAAGAATTGAAGATGCAAAGAAGATTTTCATGACAATGCCAAATAAAAGCCTGATATCATGGAATTCAATGATAGTAGGTCTGAGTCAAAATGGTTGTCCAGTTGAGGCATTAGATCTATTCTTCAAGATGAATAAATTAAACCTGAGAATCGACAAGTTTACTTTGGCTAGTGCCATCAGTGCCTGTGCTAGCATCTCCAGTATTGAACTTGGTGAACAATTATTTGCTAAAGCTACTCACATTGGACTTGAATCTGATCAAATAATATCTACCTCCCTTGTTGATTTCTACTGCAAATGTGGTTTAGCTGAATATGGGCGAAAAATATTTGACACAATGACAAAATCAGATGAAATCTCTTGGAATTCCATGCTGATGGGTTATGCTACTAATGGTCATGGGTTTGAAGCATTGTTGTTGTTCAATGAAATGATAAATGCTGGTGTAGGGCCAACTGACGTAACATTTATAGCAGTTCTGTCTGCCTGTGATCATTGTGGACTTCTAAAGGAGGGACGAAAGTGGTTTCACTCAATGAAAAGGGACTATCATTATGATCCGGGGATAGAGCACTACTCTTGCATGGTTGATCTTTTTGCCCGTGTTGGTTGCCTTGAGGAAGCAATGAATCTCATAGGAGAAATGCCTTTTAAGGCGGATGCAAGTTTGTGGTTATCTGTTTTGAGAGGCTGTGTTGCGCATGGAGACAAAACTCTTGGAAAGGAGGTGGCAGAGCGGATTATCGAGCTTGATCCTGGAAACTCCAGTGCTTACGTACAGTTATCAAGCTTATTTGCAACCTCTGGTGAATGGGAAACATCAGCTATTGTTAGAAAGATAATGAGAGAAAAGCAAATTCAGAAGAATCCTGGTTTCAGTTGGGCTGACAGTTGAACAAGCATCTTCGTAGTGGCAACTGGCAAAGGTTGTGTCGGGCTAGCTTCTTATACTTGCTTCACTCATCAAGTTCCAGGGAGAGATAAAAGGTTTTTCTGTGACATTGTACTTGACTTGCTTGTAGGTATGTGTTCTGACAGGTAACTTAAGATATGATTGTAATTGCTTTGATTTTTATCTCATTGCAATGAGCTGGTTTATCACTTTGGTTTCACTGCAGAATGCTGCATCCCTCCTCCAGATAATCTCTAGTCCTCCATGATATACAATTGGATTAAAGAAAGCTCTTTTTGGGAATCCGTTTTCCTCTAAGTGAAGATAAAAAAAGAAAGTAATGAAGATATCTGAGTGTTAACTTCACAGATCCAGATTTTAACATGATTTGTCACCAATGGTGCCTGTTAGCAATAGTGTTTCAGAGGTTAGTTCCCTTCATCTCTGCCTGGATGACCAAACTAAAACTATTGGTTCATTTTGTTCCAGAACAGAGATTTGGCCAAGCTACTAGTTTGGACTGAATTGGCTGTCCCGCAGAAAGGTGGCTACAAACCCTAATCTACCTCTATAGAAGTTGAGATTTAGTCCTTATACTTTAAAAGTTAAAAATTCAATTCTCCTATTTTTTCAATTTAAAAATTCTAGTCCAATCATTATTATGGTTGGTAGTTTCTGATAAAATTTGTCAACTTAAAATGTTTATTTTCCATCAATTATAAGATAAATCACACAAGAGTAGCTTAATCAACATCTCAAATTGACAAATTTTGATAAAAATGCTTACGAATTTAATAATTGGACAGAAATTTTAAAATCAAAATAGTTGGAGGACTTAATTTCTAACTTTGTAAGTATAGGGACTAAATCTTGAATTGTTTCAAAGTCTAGGGACTAGCAACATATTTTAACTAAAAATAAACATGTGGCATTATAAATAATTCATAATAAGAATATTAAAATTTTCGGGGAAAAAAAATAAAAATATTAAAATAACAGTAACATTTATCAGTTTCTCAGCTTCTTTTGTAACTCTTCGAAGCTTGCTTCGTATAAAGAAACATTTGCTCCATGCATGCGCCCTTTCCTAAAACCAATTTATTGGTCTCAGAAACCCACACTTTCACATTACAACAACCTCATAAACCATTGTTTATCCTTAAACTCCATTAAGTTTGCCCAAACTATCCATGCTCAGTTGATTAAATTCGGATTCAGTGGCACAACTTTTCTGGGTAATCGCTTTGTGGACCTTTACCTCAAAGTTGGCTCTTTTCATGATGTTTCCAAAGTGTTTGAGGAGATAAGCGACAAAAATGTCATATCTTGGAACATTTGGTTGAATGGCTTGTTAAAGTTTGGTCATTTTAAGAAAGCACGTTCATTGTTTGACGAAATGCCCGAAAAAGATGTTGTTAGTTGGAACTCGATGATTTCGGGTTGTGGGTTGTTGGGATTTTGGGATCATGGATTGGAAGTGTTTAAGCAAATGCAGAACTTTGGTGTTAGACCGAGTAAGTTCACGTTTTCAATTCTGACAACATTAGTGTCTTGTGTTAGACAAGGGAAGGAAATTCATTGTAACATGATTACGAGTGGTGTTTGTTTGTCCAATTTAGTGATCGGAAATTCGTTGATTGATATGTATGGTAAGCTTGGATTGGTACAGTATGCTTTTGGTGTGTTGTTAAGTATGGAAGGGGTGGATGTTGTGTCTTGGAATTCATTGATTTCGGGTTGTTGTAAGTCAGGTCATGAAGACTTGGCATTGAAACAGTTTTGTCAAATGAGATCGTCTGGTTATTCCCCAGATGAATATACAATGTCCAATGCGATTGGTGTTTGTACTAATTTGAGAAATTTGGATAAGGGTAACCAAATATTTGCTCTATGTATCAAGATGGGGTTCATCTTGAATCCCATTGTTTCGAGTGCCATTATTGACCTTTTCTCGAAATGCAATGTATTGAAGGACTCGGTTAAGCATTTTGAAGAAGTGCAACGTTGGGATTCTCTCGTTTGCAATTCTATGATCTCAGGCTATGCTAGGCATGGCTTGCAGGATGATGTTTTCTTACTTTTTTTGCTTGCTTTTAGGGAGGACTGTAGGCCTACTGAGTTCACTCTAAGTAGTATTCTAAGCTGTATAAATTTTCTTTCAGTTGAGCAAGGACCTCAAATCCATTCTTTGGTGATAAAATCCGGTTTTTCGTCGGAATTAATTGTCGCCACTTCACTTGTTGATATGTATACTAATATTGGATTAATTGACTCAGCAATGCAGGTTTTCTCTGAAATGCATGTAAAAGATCTAATATCTTGGAATACTTTAATTATGGGTTTGGCTCACAACGGCAGAGCTGTTGAGACATTGGAACTATTTAAAGAACTACTCAGAAAAGGTCTGGCACTGGATCGAATAACACTTTCTGGAATTCTATTAGCTTGCAGGTGTGGCGGTTTTGTTGATGTAGGAATGAGTATCTTTACTTCAATGGAGGAAGAATTCGGAGTTACACCTCGTGATGAGCACTATGCATGTGTAATCGATATGCTCTGCCATGCTGGTAAATTCAAAGAAGCATTTGATACTTTAGAAACAATGCCTTTTGAACCTAGCTTTTTAGTTTGGAAATCACTAGCACTTGCTACTACGACTTACACCAACCTGAACATCACCGAAACAATAGCCAAGAAGATGATAGAACAGAAACCACAGTCATCTTTACCCTATTCGGTGTTGAATCGTGCATATGAGATGAGTGGTAAATGGGAAGGTATAATTCGAGTGAAGAAGGCCATGAAGCAGAGGTTGAAGAAAACCGTCGGATGCAGTTGGATTGGAACAAAAAACCATGTATTCATGTTCGAAGCAGATCGGTTACAGCACGAGGGAGGAAAAGATATATATTTAATATTGGAACTATTAACTTGGGAATTGGAAGAAAATAGCAGTATTCATGTAGAGCTTGAGATAGAGGGTGCTGAGGGGTAAATTGGAATAACCGAAGACTGTCTTTATTGTTCGTCAATTTACTGGTTAAAGAAGCACCCTTTGTATGATTATGGTTGTTTCATGCTTTTAACCCATTGAAGGATTTGTATATGTTTTTGCTTTGAACTTTTGATACAAGGTGATGAATAGATATTATACAAGGAATAATCATACCATCTAATTGTTTAGTTCATAGGATGTGCGATGGTGTGTTTCTTTTGAGCCTGTGTTGGTCATTTAGATGATGAGTTGCTGTCAGAAGATTAAAACATATTTGCCTTAATAAGGTGGTGAAAATCAAGTTTTTGTTTTGAAGAGCCAAGAGTGTAGAATCTAGAATGGCAGGTGGATGATGATGAACCGTTGGTTTTGGGGGGATGGAAAATGATATGAATGAGATGACTGTTCAACTTCAATTTAGCTTGAAAACCCCCCAACAATGGCGGAGCCCATTTAGATTCCCTTTCTATCTCCTTTATGTTTGATTCACTTCTTGCATTTGGATTCTCTTTCTTTTAGTATTCCCATGTTGGTGCCTTTAACTTGCAAACAAATTGTTAAACAACTCTCTTTTCATCCATGTCTATATTTAAAGGATTTGATCAGTTATCAATTGATTTGTTTACATTTAATGATCAATAATCCCAATGCTAAAAATGGGTCTAGCCAAAAACAAACCAATGTTTTAATGAATCTGTTTGCAAGCTCTTATTAAAATGATGACATAAAAATAATGAGAACTCAGTCATATTATGAAAATCAAGTTGGTATATGGAATTCTCTCATTTATTTGAGTCTTGAATTTGTTAGTTGATGTGTGTGACTCGTAAAGCAATCAGGTCGGCTGCCGGTACGGCGGTGGGGAAAGTTATTCCAAGATCATCATTACCTAATCTAAGCTGTGTGAGAATATAGAAGCTTAGGTATTGTAGCCCATAATAGGCTAGAATTGATTGAACCGAGATAAGTATAGTTAATTAGAACCAATTTGATTGAATGTGTTGATTAAATAGGTTAAAATCGACTTATGCTATCTCATAATTCTTTTTTATTCTATTTTTTTAAACTTGAGTAGAGTCCAAACCATCTTAAAATCCTATGTGCTTGTTAGTATTCAATATGAATTAAAATAGTTATAGATTGCTACTAATCATGTGTAGGTAGAATGAAAGGAGGAATGTAAGGGTTTGTTAGGCCAAAATCTATAAATTGAAATTACCCCTTCCACAAACATAACCCCAAAACTGTGTTGTGACTATAACTAGTTAATTAATTATACAATAACGAAGGACCGAAAAGACTTAATTAGGTAACCTTCTCTATCAATGAAAACTACCACACTAGTCCCTCAAAAAACTACCTACCTTATTAATTGCGAGTTAATTCAGAAAAATGGAGAATCCCTTGTAATTTTGTATAAATATCAACGTGTTAAACTAAATTTACATATCACCTTTAATCAGTCATCATATATTTAATTTACTTGTATTTAAACATGTGGTGCTGGTATTGTATTTTTATGGCTACCTAAAGGAGGGAGGTCCACATTACACAAATTTTTGCTTTTACTCATTTCTAAATTTATCCATCTCTCTCTACCCACCATTTTTCTTTCAGATTAGCCCTTAAACATACAAAATTATAACAGAAAATAAAGAAAAAGAAGAGCTTGTTGGAGTTAGTATGGCGAGTTGGGGAAGAAGATCAAGTGGCATGGTTCATCATATCAAGGCACTTTCAAAGGTGGAACTGAGGGGCAAAGCAGGTGAAATGAAAGGAGGGTGGTGGAGATATCCCTTACAACCTGGAGTTGCTTCAGCTTTAGTCCCACGTTCATGGCCATGCGTTAATACTATGGCTTCCCTTTTCTTGGTTCAGCGTTTCGAATCCTCCCTACCTCAAAAACAAGTCGAAGACGACGACGATGATCAGGTACCTACTTACCATTTTTATTTTTATGCCCAAACTCATACTTTTATTAATCCCAAAAAGAGACCTACCAAAGTCATTAAAACTTCAACACTGTCTCATCCATTCATTAGACTTTCCGAATATGATTTTTTTTTTTTTTTTGGTTGGAGAATTAACCAAACTAATATTATAGTTACGTATGATTAATAAATCAATTTTGAATAATAAAAATTCTATCCAAATCTCTCGTCCGTATTCAAGCTTACACACTACTGTAATTTGATTTAAGGGTTGGTTTCTTCATTCTTTAATAACTGAGAGACAGGGTTCGGACTTTGCACCTGAAAATAAAAGGTTTAAGAAAAAACACCTACGTAGACCTCAACTTTCTTCCCCAATATGTAATGCCCGAATTCAATTTAACTCAGCACGTTTTTCAATTTTATGTTATATTAAATTTTGGTTGAAATATGTTAATAGCTTCCTATATTTTTCTTAATTTTTATTTTCAAATATTTAGTGATTTTACTTTTTAAATTTTAAAATTCAGCTCCATATTAATACAATTATATATTTTTTTTTGTTAAATTTGTTGGTGTGACCAGGGGCGTAGTCAGAGGGGCTGGCAGAGGCCCCGCCGCCCTTTAATTTTAAAAATTAGTAAATGTAAAATTATACTTTGCCCCCTTAAAAATAATAAAATTTTGATTTAATCCTTTAAAAATTATAAAGATATAGGCTATTCAAATGGTGAAATTACATTTTTACTGTCTTCAAAATTAAAATTTAATCTCGGCTCCCCCTAAAAAAATTTTCTGCCTTCACCCATGGGTGTAACATTTTGAAATAAAAGAAATATTCATATGATAGCAATGTAACTAAAAAAATAATGTTGTAATGAACTAGAATTTAACAAAATAATCTTATTAGTGTTAACAATTGGACCTAAATATTTAGATCTGAATATTAGAAACAAAAGTACAACTAAATTCTAAATTTACAAAGAGTACAATGACTTATAGCATGTTTTAATCTTAATTTTTTATAATGTATACTTTCAGTTATGTCAACTACCTCTACTTGTATCCTTTCAAGGATAGTGACAAAATGTTGAAGTTAAAATCAGGCTCGTTCTTGATATTTTTGGGTCCTAGGTGAAATAATAAATCAGACCCTTTTAAAAATTTATAAAATATAATATAATAAAATAAACTGATATACTAGTAATTTCATGAAAATAATATGTTTTGTGACATTAAGTGAATAATATATTTTTCTTACAAAATAAAAAAAAAAACCATTTTTCATTCATTCTACTCTTATGTCATCAACTACAAAAACACAAAAAATCATAAAAATGGGTTCTACGAGCATTTTGAGATGTAAAATTATTAATGATAACATCAACATCAATGTTTTCCAAAAAATCATTCTCTATTTTTTATTTTAAAATTAGTTACTACTAATAAAAAAAGGATAAAACTCAAAATTACACACGGATTTTGGTCTAATGTGTAATGTTATACATGACAATTAATTGAGTATCTTTTTTATTTTAAAATATCATATAAGTGAACTTATTACAAAAATTGGACGGAGTTAACAATTGAACCTGAATTTTAAAACATGAATATACAAAAAGTATAAGGATTCAAATATACCAAAAAAAAAAAAAACCAATTATTGGATATGGTGTGATGGTTATCACAATAAATCATAATTTTTGATTTTAATGCGTCAAAAAAATATAAATTTATATTCAAGTAAGAAAAAAAAAATCTAATCATACTATTATTATTTAAGAATTTTACTTAACTATATGAAGAATTAATCCAACCTCAATTTAATTGTGAATTTATTAAAAAAGATAATTATTTTATATATTGTTACTGGAGTAAAAAAGTTCTATCTAGATTGATGTCATTTGTTTTTAGAGTATAATAAAATAATAATTAAAAATACATTTGGCATTAGTTTAGATCTACTTGTTGAATTTTTTACTCCATTAATATTGGTTTGGATAATTACCCTACTAATAACCTATTATTTATACCAAACAACAAATAATATTTAAGATTCTTTTTATCTAAAATTAATATTATTTTAAAGATCTTTTTATCTTTTGAGCCATTTTTTTTATTAATGAAATAAATATTTTTTGGACCCCTTTTATCTTTGGGCCCTAGACGACTACACCTCAAAACAGCCCTTAGGACCGGCCCCGATTAAAATCCAACATAAACATTATATATATGTGTATATATATATTAAAAGTTGAATTTGATGCTAAATTAAATTTTTAGAATTCCTTCGTCTATATCTATAACTTTATATAAAATTTTTGATTAAATTTAGTGTGAACTTGATGTCATGATTCAATTGAGTAAAAAAATTCAAATCAAAACTTATTTTTTTTTAGAAAAAAATCTAAAAATAACCCCATTTAGTAAAATCATTCAATTAGAAAAAACTTCTTTATTCTTTTTCCAAAAATAAAGTTATTTATTTTTTTAAAAATTATTATTTAAAAAATATTGTTAGTCAAATAAAATAACAATAAGATATAAAAAATTTGTTACCTATTTAGTGGATTAAAAGTAATTAATTAATACTAGAAATCATATTACCCGTGTATATGAAAATAATATATTTAGAATATAGATTTGTGTTTCAAAATAAGATATAATAAATAATGAAATATATGATTTGAAGAAATCAATCAATAATAACAACGCATGAAATATGTAGATATTAAAATGAAAAAAATTAAATTAAATTGTTTATCATTGTGTTGTCATCAATCTTGAGCGGATAGAGTTAACTTGTAATACCAACTGAGTCAAATACATTATTAATATGACTCGTGACACCAACCCAGTCAAGAGCTTAAATTATAGTAAGTATAGATATACAATTGATGGAGGTAATAAAGTATGCATAATAAAATTAAAATATCTAAAAAATATCAAAATAAAACATTAATTGAGTGATAAATTATAGTTTAATTAATACAATTGATGATGTGGGTTCAAATCCCAACATATGTATATTTTTATTGAATTTTTTAAAATAAAAAAAATTCTCGAATAATATAACTTAATTATTTTAAGTACGAAAGAACATTTTTATGATTTTTTTAACCAAATTGGTGGCTGGTTGAGATTAAATAATAATATAGATTTTTAGATACACCAAAAGAAAAGGTGTAGTGTATAGTAGCGTCTCCACACAAATAAGTCAGTCGGAAAAAATGAAGCAGATTGGAGCTAGAAACAGCAGGTATGGCCAAATTAGTAGCTACCCTACACCATAGGCTAAAAATGGACCAAACTGCATAACAATGGATCCAAGCCACGTCACTTTTTGGAATTTTTCGTATTAAAACCAACTTCATCCCTTCTTGATTCGCAATTATTCAGTTTGGAGACATTATCACTTCCACCACGCAAGAGAACTTCTTTTGTAGGACATTTTCCTCTCTACATATCTAGGAACAAAACCCTCCTTATGAGCGCACCCTAGTTCAGGATTAGGATTAGGATTAGGGGCTGCATCTGCATGCAGACCTCCCCTACAGTCACAGCCTTCTCAACCTGTAAACTATATCCATCCATCTGGACTTGAGTATTGGTTGAAGTGAGTTCATCTATATCCAAGACCAGAGTTTGATATGGAGATTTAGTAATACTGTGTGGTACTGAAGTTTTCATAAAAAGGTTTTGATAAATCAATTACGATGAGCGGGAAGAAAAGGTGAGGAGAGCATTATGTTGATTTTTGGAGTTGATCGGACGCCGTCAAGCAGTGCTCAATGGTGGCGATTGATGTTGAAACTATAGATAACCATTAAATTTTGGATTTGGTAATTTTTAATGCAGAGAGGAGAGAGACCAAGCTTTTACTAGAAAATGGGGGAGAAACTAAGAAAAGTACATGTTTTTATATAAATCCATGTGATTGAGAATGCCACATCATCAATATAAATTTATATAATTTAAATTAAATTTCGTCACGCAATATTTATTCGATCAGCTCAAAAGTCATTCAAAATTTATAAGGTATATAAAAAATATTTTAAAAAAATCTAAAAATTTAATTTTTAAAAAATAGACCTATTTAAAATATGAGTCAAAACTTAAGTTTTATTATTCAAAGCTCAATCCCAACTCGGTCTTGTCCGCTTTTTAATTTATGATATATATATTTTTTATTTTATATGTTATGTAATTTATATCGTAAGAAAATTAAATATACTATACTATAATGTATATATAAAAAAAATTTTAAGTTATGTATATTTAGTTTAATAAAAGAAAAAACGTATCATTACTAACTATTAAATAAAAATAATTATATATGTTAAAATAAAAATAATATAAAAAAGCTTAAATATGTTTGAATTAACTATTTTTAAATATGAACAAATTTTGACAAAATTTAATATATTTATTTTGGCCCGACTTAGACTTAGACAACTATAAATAGCATTAATACATTGCACATGATAAACACGAACCTAGTTCAACTTGACTTATAAATAGCTTTAATCTAGATTTATAAATGTAAGGTTGCACGTATATTAAAATTTACTAACTCAATAGAACTTAATAAATTACGGTTTTTTTTTTATAAAAAATATATGAAATAATAACTTTAAAAAAGAAATTTACTTTTTCGATAATTGTTTCAATCCAAATAAGATGCTAGTTAATTAAAAAAAAAAAAAAGTTCCAACACTCCATGAATTGCAAAAGTTTGGTAATGCCTTACACAGAGAGAGGCAGATCCTTACGGGGGACTCGCCCTCAAAATTTTGAAAAATATTGATTTTTTTTTTTTGAAAAATTAAATTTTTTTTAACTAAGCCTCAAAAATTTTTGAAATTTTTTATTATATTTTTTCATTTTTGAAATTTTTAATTAAACTCTCTTAAAATTTTAGAAAATTTTCATTAATCTCAAAAAAATTTAATCAAGCCCCTAATTTTTTTTTCAAAAAAATTCTAATTAGGCTGCTAAATTTTTTTAAAATTTTAGTAAGCCTTCCAAAACTTAATCCCAAAATTCGCCACTGATTATTGAATTATTGTTTAAAAGTTTTTTTAAATATATATTAGTTACATTTACTTTAAACAATTCTTATTATCTTAAACTTGGGCAGGATTTAGATTTTCCAGGAGGAAAAGTTGCATATACTTCAGAAATGAAATTCATTTCAGGGTCTTATGATAAAAGAATACCTTGCTATCGAGTTCTTGGTGATGATGGAGAGCTAATCAAAGATGGTAGTGATTTTGAAAAGGTAAACCCAATTAACACGATATGTTTAGTACACTTATTATAATTGCGTTCAAGATTTCTGACAAATTCAATATTTATGAAATTGATGTGAAAATGAAATGGATAGGTTAACAAAGAATTGGCAGTGAAAATGTACAGTGACATGGTTTGTCTGCAAATTATGGATACTTTCTTGTATGAAGCACAAAGGCAAGGGCGAATATCGTTCTATATGACATCATTTGGTGAAGAAGCGGTTACCATATCATCCGCTGCTGCACTTACCAAAGATGATATTATCTTGCCTCAGTATCGGGAACAAGGAGTTCTTTTGTGGCGTGGTTTCACATTGCAAGAAATTGTCAACCAGTGCTTTGGGAACAAGGATGATGGTGGGAAAGGTAGGCAGATGCCGGTTCATTACGGCTCAAGCAAGCACAACTTCGTCACTGTTTCATCCCCGATTGCGTAAGATTGCTCGGTTTTCGAACTACGAATCGACACAATGAAATTTCCACCATTGGTTTTCATGTCTGAGTGTTTGGTTGGATTTGTGGTTGACAGAACTCAGCTTCCTCAAGCTGCAGGCATGGCATACTCTCTTAAGATGGATAAGAAAGACGCTTGCGTTGTCGCCTTTATCGGTGATGGCGGTACCAGCGAGGTTTTAAGGCTTGATCCTTATTGGTTTTTTATCATTTTCTCACAATTGTTATTAACTATGAACTACCCTTTTTTGTTCAGGGAGATTTTCATGCTGGTTTGAACTTTGCAGCAGTTATGGAAGCCCCGGTTATTTTTGTTTGTCGCAACAATGGCTGGGCCATTAGTACACCAACATCAGATCAATTTCGAAGTATGTTTTCATCAATTGTTTTCACATAAACACTAGTTGAACCGTAGACTTGACGAAACGAAATCGGTCCTGTTTTGGCAGGCGACGGTGTTGTTGTTAAGGGCCAAGCTTATGGAATCCCAAGCATTCGAGTCGACGGTACTGATGCACTTGCTGTTTATAGCGCCATTCGTGCAGCTCGTAATATGGCTATAAATGAGCAACGACCGGTCCTAGTTGAGGTAACTTCATATCTGGTTAAATGAATGTCCGTCAATGTACCAAATAATAAATTTTTAATAAATGTTGCAGTCTCTTGCATATAGAGTTGGACACCATTCCACATCCGACGATTCGACCAAATATCGTTCTCTCAATGAAATCGAGCACTGGAAAACGGATCGAGACCCGGTAAATAAATTTAGAAAATGGGTTGAACTCAATGGTTGGTGGAGTGAAAGAGATGAAGCTGATCTCCGAAGTAGCATAAAGAAAGAGGCAAGTATATACATATATGTTGAGAAGAAAATGGTGTATGCATGCAAATGTAAATAATTTGAGCAATTTTTTCAATGCAGCTATTGAAAGCGATTCAAGTGGCGGAGGGAACGGAGAAACCACCGCTTACGGAGTTGTTCACGGATGTTTACGATCTTCCTCCATCTAACCTTGTCGAGCAAGAGAAACTACTCAGACAAACTGTCAATAAATATCCACACGATTTCCCCTCTGATGTTTCTCTCCACTAGATTAATGAAAACGTTAGCTGTTTAGACCCATAACTTAACTCTCTCTCTCTCTCTCTCTCTATATATATATATCCTGTTTAGAATTAAAATAAAGAAAATATGGATACTGGATTATTAATTTCTTAAGGATTTTTATCTTTCTTACTTTATTGTCTTTTAATTTATATTAGTAGCTTAGTTAGTCAAGTATCTGAAACAGGCATTTTAATATGAGTTTATCTTCAAAATAATTTTATTGTAACGATATTCTGTATTTATAATTATAGAGGTTGTAAAAAAAAATCAGACTAGTGTAGTGGAAGCATCATAGTTGAATAATGGATTCTATGATTAAGTAATTAGCAAACCAGTAGGAAGGAAGATTTATAACGTCCCAACAATTAGGACACGTTCGGTTCGCTATAATGGAATAGAGTTGTAATTGAATAGAGGTGTAATGGAATAGAGGTGTAATGGAATAGAGCTGTAATAAGTAATTCAACTGTTTGGTTGAATGGAATGTAATAGAGCTGTAATAGAATTCTTGTGTTTGGTTGAATGGAATGATGTTGTAATAGCATAATGAAAAGAACTAAAATGACCAGAATACCCTTTACAGATTTTTGTTAGGTAGATGATTATTGTTATTGTTATTAAATTTTAATAAGATTATTATTGAAAATAATTTAATAAAAATAATAAATAATTTAATCATATTTTAACATAATTATTATTGTTAATATTTTAGCAAAAATATAAAAATAATTTATTATAATTTAATCAAATTAGTTAATATTATGATATTTTAGCAAAAATATAAAAATAATTTATTATAATTTATTGTTAATATTTTAATAAATAATATTAATTTTAAATATTTGTAAGTAATTAATATTAATTATTTATTAAATTTAATTAGAATATATAAACTATATTTAAATATTTAAATATAATAACTAAATATTTGTAATTAGATATTACAATTGTATTATTTGCATGTATTTTGATTTAATTACAATTATTCAAGTTTGTCAAATATATGACCAGCATTTGAAAGCTTAGAATTATTGCTTTGTGAGTTAGATAATTAGTTGATCAATTGGTTTCGATAATTGTGATGATTGCATAATAATATCGCTTTTTGCTTGAACTTTAAAACTAAGAAAATGTAGAGAAGCAACATCAAATTTTTACGTGTTTTTCATTAAAAAGAACATTCATTGTCATTGAAAAGTGCATATCTCACTAAAATCCTTAATCAACAAAAAACATAGATCCAATTACTGAGAAAATTGATGCCAAGCAAAGTTTTCAATATTTTGAAAATGCTCAAATTAATCGTCCTTTGAATCCTCTCCTAGAAGGTCTTCATATGAAACGGGGACCCTAATTCTATCATGACAGATTTGCGTGTTCCTTGACCTTTGAACTCTTTCGCCGGGTCATTAGGAATAAGTCCGGCATCTTGTGGAACACTTTTCGCAATTCCATTCGAGAGTGTAGTTTCTTGAGAAGAGATCTCTTTGCTCTATCTTTGGTGCTTGTTTGACATTTTGTTGCTTAAATTGCTTCGCAAGATTATAAATACCAATTAGGCATCTACATTCTAGATTAGTATTTGAAGAACAAAAGTATACACCATATGATACATGAGCCAAAGGCCTGTGAATCGCGCTGCGATCCCATCTCAAGCCCAGTTCAAAGGCTATTTTATGAAAAACAGAGTTGCTTGAATCATAATACTAATGTTAACAACATTTGTCACTGCTGCAATTAGATAATGAAGCTGGAAAACCAAAATCTACAAAAGTTTTGCAGAATATTGGAAGTTAATCTAAGAAAACAAGCAAAGCATACAAACAACCACGCAAGGCAACTGTTTCCTAATGATTGTTATTTAGACATCCAATTGACAAATGAACTTGGAAGTTTTCATGCACACATGTTTATATTCAGCGGACAAAAAGAAAAAAAAAGAATAGAACTCTATGTGCAAATAAGTACACACCTCAAATTCCTTGGTCTTTTTCATTATTTCTCGATAAGCAACTGGTTCTCGTGCTTTTATATATTCCATAATATGCCACCACCTATCCAACATCGTCTGCCATTAGCAATCATCTGACCCAGAGATTTGCATCGAAGGGAGTGATATTACAGAACTAGAGATTTGCTTATCAATTGCAGTGAAATACAAATAATTGTTAACCACTTATCAGCAAAACGATACAAGTGATTCTTAAATTAGCAACTTATTTCAAGTCCACACTTCATACCACTCAACTTTATGTTTTATAAATTCTTGAATTAAAAAAAGAAAAAGAAAAAAAAAGGTATATACAATCACAAACCCATCTCCTGTTACCAGCAAACTTGATGGTATCCATTCAAAAAGAGGCTTACATCATTTGCTGTTATCCTACCATCCAAATAAATACATGCGAATGATTGTCTTATGAACTTTTAACATATTCATTCTTAGTTTCTGATAAGTAGCTTCTGATATGTGACAATCTAATTGATAACATACTCTACATCACCACAGAGTGGCTCACATTTAGGAAAGAAAAGGCAACTAATGAAGTCAGTCATATCAGCTAGGAGCACAGGATTTGAAGTGGCAAATGGAATCTGCAACGGTAGAGGAAACAATGTAGATCATAAGATGCTAAGAGTTGAATTGTTTTCAACCCAAATTCTGACCTTTCCTTTAAGAACAAAATGAATGGAGGTTGTAGATTAAACTGTAAATGGGATAACCCCTAAACTCTAAACCCCAACACAGTATAAGGAAGAAATGCTACCAAGTGACAAACTTCATTTAAGGTATTAATACATCATAAATCTCAACCAGACAAGGTGAGCTTGTAAGAGAGCATCCTAGCTAGAACAGGCAACACTAAGTCTAGGATATCCAAAAAAACTATCTGCTAATTAATTA
The DNA here is from genome assembly GCA_025503065.1 of Gossypium bickii. Classification (NCBI taxonomy): domain Eukaryota; kingdom Viridiplantae; phylum Streptophyta; class Magnoliopsida; order Malvales; family Malvaceae; genus Gossypium; species Gossypium bickii. The sequence goes on along the minus strand of CP106710.1, from coordinate 18,132,009 downwards.
ACTTATTTATGGTAAATTCAACATTGAATTTCATATCTTGCAAGGTATTAAGTTAAAAAATACCTCTTTAACAAGATCGCTAAGTGCAGAAATCCCCAAACATCCCACAGCAGTGTACACCATGTATGACTTCTTCTCTTTTAACCGTCTACAAGTATCTAACACAAACCTGCAAAAACCCGAATTTAACACAGTTTCATAAATCGAATCCAAATGAAAAGACATAACATTGAATTAGGATGACTATATGCAAATCAGCAAATCTGCAACTCAAAGAGCAAGTAAAAACACAAATTAGAACTAAAGATCTGAGAACAGAGCACTATCTGTTGAAGGTCTGCCACAAACAAATTATTAAGTATTTAAAACATGCAAAACAGTCACATAAATCGGAATGAATGAATTAGTAGAAACTAAAGACAACCAATTGAAAGAAATAAAGAAATAGCTGAGAAGTTAAAAAAAAAAGCATGTCAAGCACAAATAACATAGATTATGATGATTCGTTCAGCCTTTTACAAACCAAATTCCATAAAGTCAGGCAAGTCGATTTTGTTTGAATGTAAGAAGCGTTCTTTAGGGGAAAAGAAGGAACTTGAATGATTAAGATGGCATTGTAAGACACATATTTTGATAGAGAAGCGGGAAAAAGAAAAGAGAGACCTAATTGCTGATTGGGAGATATCCTCCGCCTTGAGCCATTATTGATCAGCGAACAAAAGTCTCCAAATAAAATAAGTTACCCAGTGATGATGGAAGAAAATAAAAGGCATTGAAGAGGAGGGGTGGAGACAGAAATCGAAACGGAGAAGTGATCAGATGGAAGAATCCCTAGCATAGGGATTTGGGGAGGAATTGATTTGGGGAAAAAAGAAATTAGGTTCTAGGAATAAAACAATTAAAAATCAAATAAGAAAAAAAAGCCATTACGAAATATGGAAATGAGAAGGAGAGAAGGTTAGAGATGCGTGGAGAGAAGATGAAGAAGGATATCTGAAATATGGCAAGAGAGTTTGAGGGAAGAAATTGTGTAGAGAATTTGACGGCAGATGAAGGAGAAGATGAAGGAGGGCAAAATTTGGAAAATGAGAAAAAATGAGCCGAACATAATAGCCATGCAGGTGTGTGGGCAAGGAATGGCTATTACGGCCTTTACCTGTAATAGAGCCTGAATGGAATCAGTGTAATAGATCTGACCAACCAAACGTTGGTTTGGTGGTGGGCCCACCGAATTGGGGGGGAATGCATTCCTATTCCCCCCAACCAAACATGCCGTTAGGGGTTAGAATTCTTCAAGTTATTAAAAATTAAAATATAACATTATTGGTTAGAAGCTTATTAGGGAGTTATGAGAATTTAGGTTCATCTTTTTATTTTTTCTACACACATAGAACCTAGGTAACATGGTTTATATATTTATTTGTGTGTGTTTTGAGCATAAATGTGGGCATTAGCCCAATCGTTAAGGCTGATCCAATTTTCCCTAGATAATCCAAGGTTTCATCCATGCCACTCTCTCTTATTTTTGATTAGTTTTAGACCAATAGACTATTTGCCTATAAGCCCTCATACTCTTCCTCAACTCAACTCTTTTAAGTCCTTTTCTAATTTAACTAAAATTCCCTAATTGTTATTCTATCAAATTAAAACCCTAACTCTCTCTATTTATACCTTAGCTCTTTCTCAAAATTCTCTAATTCAAAACTCTTCAAAGCCCTTAAGCTTTGCTGAAAAATAATTTTAAAATTTTTGAAAAATTCAATCAAGTCTTCATCAACTGTTCTTCTCCAAATTGATGAAATATGAGTCATTAGACCGTTGAATCTTTATCAAGATTGGTAAGTATCTCATCCCCTGTCAATTAGGACCTTTCAATTCTATAAAATATCACGTTTTGATAAATCCTTCAATTTGATTATAAATCTTTAAAGTTTTGGCCGAAAACCTCCACAAATATTGAAAATTTGTTTTTGATTCTTGAATTCTGTCGATTGAAAGACCTTTGTAGGTGATTGGATCAAACTTGAGCGTGGGGTAGTCGCCTGAGGTCTCGAGAAAGTCAGGTGTGTGTCCTTTTATGAAAAATTGAGTCAAAATTCGAAACTACCCAGGTACACACGATCTACCACACGGGCGTCTGGCCCAGCCGTGTGGGACACACGGTCCCTCACACGGCTATGTCCCCTTGTTTCCCTTTGCATTCGTGCTTCACACAGGGCCTAGATACACGGCCGTGTGGCTCTTACACCTCATTCCTTTTGAATCGCACACGGCCTAAGGCCCTGCACATGGTTGAATGCACGGTCGTGTGTGTAAGGGCACAGTTTAGACCCTGGTCGGAACAGTGGTTTCGAGACCACAAATCCGAGGTCGTAAAAAAATATTTTGATTTTATTTTCTGTGTGAATAGTATGTAGTATAGTCTGTGTGAAAATTCTGTGTGATAATTTGATTTGTTTGTGTGTCGAATTAAGAGAAAAGGACTTAATTGCATAAGTGTAAAATGCTGTGTGCTGATTTATGAGTACTTATATGTTGTGGCTTTGAAAAGATGGAGGTTAGCCATTACTTTAGATAGTGGACGGTATTAGTCCATATTAACCTTTGAAAATGTGTTTTATAAGTTTATATTATAAGGTTAAAATGGGAAATTGTTTATTAAAGAATTATAATATGATAAAAATATGAAAATGGACATTATTTCATGCATTCATCCACCAAAATTCAAAAGAAAAGAAAGGTTAAAAGCTCTCATACATTCGGCTACTATCAAGCCAAAATTAAGGTATGTTTAGAGTCGATTTTTGATAATTTCTACGTTTTCGTAATCGTTGCTTCGTGCTCTAGCTAACCCATGTTGTAATTTTGTGAATTGATGATGTTTTTGTGATGAGCCATTGATGAACATTTGAGCTATGTGCTAGTCGATAGTAAAATATGAGAACTTGGTGTTGGATTAACATGTGTTGTTTTTGAATTTTTGGTGAATTTAGCTAATTAGGGCTAAATTGTGAAAATAGCAAATTGAAGGGTTAAAATGTGAAAAAAATGAAATGTGTGGGCTTGTATAAGGATGGTGAGAATTCGACTAAGCTTGTACTAGGAGAAATTATGTGAATTTGGTGATTTTGTGAAATAGAGACTAAAGTGTCGAAATGTGAAAATGTGAGGGCTATTGTGTAAAATGCCCTAAATATGTGTGTTTGGATTAAAATGAATGATTTGGTAATTGAACGGATTGAATTTGAATGTGTATAGACCAAGAGAGGAGAGGTTCGGATCGAGATCGAGGCAAAGATAAAGTGCTCGATTAATCGACCGTTTTGATAGTTCGACGTCCGAGGTAAGTTCGGATATAATTCATGATATTAAGATATGTTTTAGTATTATGAAATGAAGATGCATATGTGTATGAAATAGAGATGCTATGTGCGAAATTTAGTTGATGGCACTAAGTGTGCGAAAATGAATCGAAACAGAAATGAATAGCAATGTGTGTGCGATGTCGAGACAAGTTGGTCGATAGATTAAGCACTAAGTGTGCGATAACCAATAAGTTTTTCTCATGTAGATGGCATTGAGTGTGCGATTAAAACTGAAAGGAAGTCATAAGAATGATCGACAAGTAATATCAAGCATTGAGAAGTTTTGAAATTGAATAACTATGTGTTAGTCAAGGTATGTATCGAACCTTTGTGGTTGATGAGTTTATAGATGATGCTATGAATGGATGAATGAGTATTTTTAACTATAGATGATATGGTATGAGTATAAGAGAAATGATCTATATGATGGCTATTGTATACGTTGGTTTGATTTGATGATATGATTGTATTGTAATTCGAACTTACTAAGCTTTAGAAAGCTTACTGTGTGATTTGTTTCTCTGCTTTGCAGTGTCAGTAAAGCTAGCTCGGATCGGGGGATCGTCAGCATCTCAGTCACACTATCGGCAATCTATTTTGAGGTATTTTGGAAAGATGTACATAGTTAAATATGACATGTATAAGCTGGTCATTTGAATCATGTTTGAGTTTTGTAGTAGCTATGAGATGTGGCTAGATATGTGCTACTTTTAGCATGAATGACTTTGGTATTTATGATGCCTCTTTTGGTATGGATTGTGAATTGGGAAATTGACTTATAAATGGTAACTTTGTGTTAATAAAATGCTAGTATGAATTAGTGAAGTTGAGAAAGAATAATGTTTGGTATTGATGGTGTTCAAGTTGTATATGTTAGCTTATAAGTTGATATGTTTGAAAGTGAGTTTGTATGAGTTGGGTGATTGATCATATGCTAGGAAATGGTTGCCAAAATGTGTGTATAACATGCTTAAGAGTGCTTGTTGTGATTGACCCTAAGTGGGTGGCATTTTGGCCTTGCAAATGGCCTATAATGTCACACGGCCTTGGCACACGGACGTGCTTACTGCCTAGCAACCGTGTGATTTTTGGCAGATTCGACCACAGCCTGAACACACGGGCGTGCTTAGCGGCCGTGGAAGATAAGTCAATTTCAACCATGGAGAGGACACACGGGTGTGTCTAGCTGTAACACCCCAAACCCGGCCCACGAGCCTTGACCGGATCTGGTATGTCACTGAGAAAATGTTTGAAAAGATTTTGTCGTACGGGTGAAAACATGAAACTTTGTTGTGATTTGTAAAACATTATATATTTAAAATGCCAAGTAAAAGTTTGATTGTTACAAAAATATCCGGGTTTAAAACTTTAGTATATATATTTTAAGATATAAGTTGCTGAATATAAAATCATTTCCAAATAGTAATTTAATCGTCAATCCAACTAAAACATAATAACAACCTTCAAATACTTTAAGCGGCCCTTATTACAAAAAATAGTTATTCAAATACTGAAAATCTCAAGTGCACAACATAAATAAAAATATCTTCTGCATGGCCACCTTGCATCCTCTCCAACCCGGTCCAAGATTCACGTATCACCTGCGATATTGGTAAAAATTTGGGTGAATCATACAGACTCAGTGTGTAATTAGTCCACTGAATTCCACCCACATGGACTTGGCCTACAACCACATATCAAACCACATATCAAATAATAAGGTAAGTTATCCACATAATTCCACATATCGGATAATAATGTAATTAACCACATGATTCCACATATTGCGCTGGGCCCATTTCTATACCAATCCACATACCACACCGGTTTATGCAAAATGCACCCAACCCAGCCTAGGGTCCATCCTCTACACACCCCCGTATCCAGCCACCAGACACCAGGGGATTACTAAATCGACCCTCCAACCGCTACACATCAATTTGGCAATTACTGCCGTCCACGATGTAGCTCGTAGCTAACATCAACCACGATGAGGCACATAGCCACTCATCAAACCACGATATGGCACAAAGCCTATATCAACCACGATGAGGCACAGAGCCACTCATCAAGCCACGTGAAATTAATCACAGTTAATCCACAACGCGACCTCAGTCAGCGCCAATCCACGATGTAGCTCATAGCTAACATCAACCACATACATAAATGTACACCCGTACCTTCTTTCACATTCATATCTCATCCCATGTGCATGCAACATATAATAATGCCATGATAAATTATGCATGTACATGTTATTCAGGCATACAATCATATTCTCATTGGCATATTCATACATATACAGATTAATAACCATATTTCCATCAGATTTGATACTGACATGATTATCGACATACCCCTTAAGGGTATCCATTTCATAATTGCCACTGCACTTATTAGTGTACATATAACACATGCAAATATAATTATATACCTGGAAAACGGTGGGTTAATCACACACCTGATAACTTGAAGCACTACGCTCTCGATCCCGATGCTATCACTAAGCGAAACTACCGCTATCTGCCTATAACTTTCCCCTGCTGCTGGCCCACACCCCGGTGGCCAATCCCGAATGGCAGAAACCGATCTCTTCTTAAACTTCGGGATAGGAGTTACCCCTTTCTCTCCTTGACTGCTACCCGCATCCATCGAATACACTTAATCAGAAAATCCCGATTAATACGAGATCTTTAAACGAATAAAAACCATAACTTAACATCCTTACCAAATAAATCGAAATCCCGAAAAGCTTCTGCTTACTCCTGTCGATTAGCCCCTAAACCATCATAGACAACATCGGTCAACACTAATAACCCAAATATGGCTTATAGCCGAATATCACACTCACCTACCTTGCTTATCCAAAACCTGACTACTTGCTTGCTCCTGAAGTTATCGAAATCCCTATTAACCACTGTTAAAATCGGCTTAATACATAAATCCATGAACATGGCCCTTGGCCGAATAGTACATATCACCTTACCTTGATGAATCGAATCCCGAAGACTCCTTCAATGCTCCTTCACGTTGGCTACACACAAAAAAAATACAAGGTTATGGCACTGTACACATTCGGCCATCCCTAACCAAGGCTTAACCATTAATTTTGGCACACTAAAAGAATAAGAACCCAAACCGATTGCTAAGAGAGAACATACTTACCACCCACGTTACTTGAAAAGATTAGAGGAGAGTAGGTTTCGGCTAGTCCACAAGAAGTATTTCGGCTTCTAAAACTTGCGACAGAGAAAGGAGAATAAGGCACCTTGAAATTCGGCTATGGCTCAAAATGTAACTGAAATATTCGGCTATGGTATTCTCTATGGTGTCAAGCAAAGAGAAGAGAAGAAGAGGCTACTATATTCGGCTAAGGTTCTCAATAACAAAGGGACATTTGGCCAAGAACAAATAGAGGAGAAGAAGAGAAAAAAATGCTAGTGACATTAATGATCTTTAAAGTTTCGGTCACAAATCAAAGAGAAAGGAAGCCGAAACTAGATGGCTTTTGCATAAGAGAAAGAACGGCACTTAGAGAGAAAAGAAAGGTCTAAATTTTGGCACACCCTCCTTATCAAGCTTCAAAACCGAAAATCCACACCTCTAAAGTCCTATATTCGGCTACTAGCTTCCCCCTATCATATCCCATTTTTTCCTCCTATATTTTCTCTTCAATACTCATTCAAATAATTTTGAATGAGTCAACCTTTATCCTTCTCTTTCAGCCGAATTTTAAAAAGAAAACAAGCCTTATCCTCATCCCTTTGAAGTCCCAATGCCGTCCAACACTCCCCCTCTCTTCCTTGACGCAAAAGCAAAATAAAACAACCCCCTTCCTTGCCGACAACAAGACTCGAACCTCCTCCCTCCTGAAGCCTCTTGACGCAAGCTTCCCTGCTCCTTAGGTAGCGTCCCAAGCCACTTTACCACATGGTTTCTTGTGTCTTAAATCCCTCACAATTTCTTTAAGGCCTCCTTAGCCTAGCTCCCCCTACTAAACTTAAAATCTAATATTTTTCTAAGGCACTCTCCTACATCCTAGGGTTCTCAAAACCCCTAAAACACTTCCAACCATACACTAAGCCTACTAGCTCATGAATTATGCACTAACCGCATAACCCCTAAATCCTGGATATTACACTAGCGGCCGTGGGAGGCACACGGCCTACCCCGACGGGCGTGTATCCCCTGAAACCTAGAAAAATTTTAAATGTTCATGAAGTTTCTGTATGTGTTCGGTTTAGTCCCGACCCCTCTCTAGCATGTGATAAGGTCTTATACGCCTTAATAATGGACTATTTGTTTAGGTTTGATGTATTATGATAATGATTTACTTTGTGTCGTGATTGGGTTGTCAAATGATTCTATTATTCGGTAATGCCTCTTAACCCTATTCCGGCGACAGTTACGGGTTAGGGGTGTTACAATGTGGATCCATCTCACAAGGCCTGGGGCTTCACACATGGCCTGGACACACAACCATGTGTCTCTTGCATTTTCACTCCTACGTTTCGTACAGGGCCTGGATTTTTACACACGGACTGGTCACACAACTGTGTGACCCTTGAATTTCAAAAATTTTAGTTTTTCCTTAACTTTTGTTATTTTATGCAAATCAATACTTGAGTAGGTTTTTAATGGCATCTAGAGAACTAGATTACGCAATTAGGTCTTGGACTAGAATTAGAATGATTGAATATATGAATGAATGAATTTATGATTTTAATTACTTTTTATTAATTACTTGATCCATGAATGATTTTACGTTTATCATTGTTATAAATGCCGAGTAAATGTTTCATGTGCCTAAATGATTGAACTATGGTTTGATAGATATAATCGTAAATATCGTTATTATAACGATATGAAAGACGGAAGAATGGCAGCTCATATTGACTGTATATACGAATTTACCCACAAAATAGTAGATTCCAACTGCAATCTCACTGTGTTGCATGATCCCCCTGACAGCTATTATCTGCGAGTGATCGTGACTCCGCAATTAAACGAATGTTCATTGTGTATTCACAGTCATAGCAGATTCCAACTGCGACAATCTTACTGTGTATCCACAGTTACAGTAGATCCTAACTGCGACATTTTTACACTGTTTTCTCACGGTCCCTCCAATAGCTTTCTACTAGGAGCAGTTGTGTTTCTGCGATTAGCAGAACTTTTATCTGCAATTACCGAATCTGAATAAATGTTGTGGTATTAAGCCCACAATTTGGTGTGTTTGGAGGAGAGGCTTTGGGGAACACCCTATTTTGGTGTGATTTAGTGCTCAAGGGCAGGATTATCGATTGTTAAACAAAATGTTAAATGAACATTACATGACACATTGTGTATACTCATGAAAGGTACATATCGAAATGGTTGAACTATTAAATGTGCATATGGTTATTGTGAAAGGTATAATGATTTGATAACTGAATTCGTCCAGTTGATTATGATTGAATGTTGATGTTCACTTGCTTAAGTAGCAAACCCAAATTACCGTATTAAATTGACTGATAAGTGAAATTGATTGCTGTTCGTAATGTTTATGATTGAAAATTGAATTGGTTATTGTAGAGGGACTCACATTGAGCTTCTATAGTTCACTCCCTTTATTTTCCAGCTTTTTAGATAACCCAATAGACTAGGATGCAGACTCGACATACGGAGGGTCTTGGCTTGTTCTCGCCACTGATTTAATATTATTACAATTATCGTTTTATTTTATTAAAAACTATGGTATATGGCAATTACTTTTAATCACATTAATTAGGAGGTATGTTATTAATAGATATTTATACAGATGAAACGATTCATACTTAATATTAAGTGTTTGTTGATTATGATTTTAGAATGTTTGTTAATTTATTAAGTGTTTTACACAAGTTGATTTATTATACAAAGATTATTGATTTATTTTCCATCGCTAAGTTAATGGTAGTTTTTAATTGATTAATATAAAGTAATCACTATTATTGAACAAGTTTAGAATTGAGAATAGATTTGAAAAAAACAAATGGGATCGCTTCGATGATTAATGTGATCTCTTCAGCTTGGGTCTACCGTCTAGGCCGGGTTGGGCTAGTTATAAAATTGAATTTGAATTTTAAAATTTGAAAAGTAGAAAAACTAAAATTTAATTTTGTTTCTAAAAATGTCTTTTTTAATTGAAAAACATATTTGATAAATAAAATAAAGATTCAATTTAAAAATAAAACATGAAAAAATGTTTCTTACTTTTTTTTTCCCTATAATAGAAACATGATAAATAAAATAAAAGCATTAAAAAAATTTGAACCAAGGTAATATGTTTAATATCTAAAATATTGTTGGAAAATAAAATTGTTTGTGTGTATATAAATTTGAACTAGCGCTAATACATTTACACTACGTTTGGTTAGATGGAATTGGTATTCCATTCCCCCCCAATTCGGCGCACTAGAGTAAAGCAATTGTTTGGTTCACCGCTTAGGTGATTCGACGGAATAGGTATTACAACCTTATTCCCTCATATCACCGTTTATCAATTCAGAGGTTGGGGGCTGAATACCTATTCAGCGTTTAGCCATTTTCCTTTTTGGAAGAACATAGCTTGCCTCTTTCATTCTCTCCAGATTTCTTCCTCTCCGAGCCCTTCATCTTCATCTCCCCAAAGATTGTAAGGGTACGTTTTCTTTTTCTTTCTTTTTTCCTGATTCCTGTTCACCTATTTCAACTTTTCTTTTCCCCTTTCAATCTTTCGATTGAGACTTTTTCTGCTCAATCTTCTTTAATTTCTTTTTTCCTCTTTTATGTTTTTTTTAAGCATGCTCGCAAGTCGGCACCGACAACCGGAGGCGTGAAGAAGCCTCACCGATGTCGCCCTGGAACTGTAGCTCTGCGGTTAGTCATCAAAACACGTTTTCTTCCGGAAGTACCAGAACTCCTCATTAGGAAATTGCCTTTCCAATGACTCGTTCGTGAAATTGCCCAAGATTTTAAGGTAGTAATTCCAAATTAATTTTTCCAGAGAAGTATAATTTTACCTTAGCACACCCTTGCTGTTTTACGTTGGCCATGGTATTTTGTATTATAGTACTTTCCCATCTAGAAGAAAAGAAACAGGTTCCAGTGGTCTTAATATTAGTCACATTGGTTAATTTGACTCTTCTATTTTCTTGGAGTACCTGTGTCTGACTCTTCTATTATTCAAGCTTAGATGTAGAACCTAAAGCTGAGGCTAATTGAAATTTATGCATTGATTAACTATTCCATGTAATTTTAGTCTTTAGGTAATACCTCAGTATCCTAGAGAAAAATGTTTACAATGCACATATTATTTTGTCAAGCTTTTTCAAAATTGGCTTTTTCACTCTTCGGAGTTTCGTTGTTCACCTTTTCAAATATATTTACATGGATGAATGAATTTTCTGGACATTGTTGCTTTGTGCCAGTTGTTTTGAATGTTATCTTACGAGTAAATTATTTGTTATGATCTTTCTGAAGTTCATCTCTCACACATTTGTGCATATGTACCTAAATTGCTACTATAATTTGAGTCTCGAGTACTATAAAGATGAGATATTAGTAAGAATACAGATACTAATTATCAATCTTATATGTGTGAATAAGAATAATTAAGTTAAAGGCTTGTAATAATTAATTGAGAACTATAAGAAAAGCTACCCGAAGAGAAAATCTATTGATTGAGATGGATATACAGGAATAGAAATGTTTATGTAATAGAAGGAAAATTTAGAAAGCTTGTGCTGCTTCTCTTTCATGTTTCAATAGCAGAATCTTAGATTGAAGGTAATGGTTATGAAATTTAAGCTTGTCTTCACTAGGTTTGGTGAGTGATGGCTGGACAGTTATAAGATTTGAAGCATCGGTAGGTTCAATTAGAACAGAACTTGTATGCTACTTTCTAGGTGATTGCATTTCAGTTATTCATAAGAATTTTTCAACGATATTTGTCTTTTCAACTAACTGATAGTAAGGAAAAAAAAAAAAAAACCTAGAGATGGAGATTCAAAATATTTTTATCAAATATTTGGGCAATAAGTTTTATGGCTCTGTTATTTTCTTTTATGAACTTGTTTAGTTATTCTGATAGAAGATTCCATTCCTAGCACGTTTAAGTCACTTTCTTATTTGTTTTTTGGTAGTAAAAACTCATTTTCTGGAACTGATAGTTGATCCATTGCTTATTCTCGAAAGGTATATTTACGTGTTGTTTAATTGTTAAGAACTTTTCCATTTCCATATTGTCTCCTTGTTGATGAATTAGCGGAAAGACAATCTCTTTTAATTTATTAAAGCACGCACCATGGATATAACTACTTATAAATTAGGTAAATTCTCATGTTAATGAATTGTTAAGAACTTTGCAGCTTACATAATTTTCCCTGTGAATGAATTAGAGGAAATGATACAATTACTTTAGGTTTATGGATTTTGCTAAAGAGTGGCCTTATTATGGCACTCTTTGAAGTTAGTTAATATTCTTTTTGTAGTAATAATTGTGTCTTAAATGCAATAGGTGACCATGTGATCGATGATTGCTGATAGATTGAGTTAAGATTTTTCTTAAACAATCTTAATTTGCAAGAAGCAAGCATTATGATCTTTTGATATAACATAAATTTTATCTGTTTGAAAGGAAGCATTCAACCAATAACCTTTCTGCTTAGGATTTACTGATTTATTTTCTCCCAAGCTATATAAAGTTTGAATTTTTTTGAAGTTAGTTAATATTCAACCAATAACCTTTCTAGAATACTTGATGTAATCTGCTTGTTCTTTTTTTTCTTTTTTAATATATATATATATATATATATATAGCTAGGCCTTGGGATACAAAATAGGCAATAGCACTGTACTTGAGCCTCCAGGGTAAAAGTCCCAATACTGTTAAGATGCCTTCTTAGAGGCATCTGAATTCTTTCTACTTTAGAAGTTTATTATTTTGCCTTATTTATACTTTATTGCATTGATGTGGTCGTATGATGAGATAGTTTTTATCTCGTAGATATTCAATTATATGCTGTTTTTCTATTTATACATGCCCTCTTTTTAATGGAAATATTCTAACTGGTAGATGTGCTTATGGATACTTTTTTGCATATTATTTCCATTCAAGATGATAACTTCTTAAGCTTTAGTGAGACAAATATCTTGAATTCTAGCTGACATTCTTGTTCATCATAGAAATTGCTAGTAGAGCATCTTTTTAGGTGTTTAAGCATGATAAGAATAAATCCCAAGATAGTTGGATAAGTAATTACTCCTTTCCCATATAGCTTAAGCTTCTTTATTTGTGAAGCTTCCTTGTGGACACATCACCCAGTCATGTTCATTTGATTGGTTCATTCTTGTAACAAGATTTGTTTTTCCCTTACACCTCTTACTATTTGAGCAGACTTTTCACTTATATTTCTCAAAAACACTGAAGAACTTGTGTTTATCTGAACTAATAACTTTATTGTTGAAAATAAAATCATTAGGCCTATTATGACTTTAAAATGCATGTATTCTTTTCTTGCCCTTGTTAATATGATTGATTCAATCCAATAATTTGATTTTATTCTCGCATAGTTATTTTTGTGTAGACTTTTGTTGATGTTTTTGGTGATGTAATTAATTGAGGGGAAAATGGTTTTGCAAACTCTGTAGTTAATTACTACTCAATTCTAATTACCAAGTCATTGATGTTGTGGTTTTTCTTGTACTTTTGCATGGAGCCAAGTCAAGGCATTGATGCATTGTCGCATTGATGCATTGTCAACCTAATCTTCATTCCAACTCTTGTATCCATTTGTTTATCGGTCTTTACCATATGGAATGCCCTTGAGTCATAATTGACAATCAATTATTGTTATGTAGGTATTTAAAAGGAAAAAAGATGCCAGGCGCATGGGTGTAAAGACGAGAACGAGTTAAAAATGTGTGGGTATACAAGATAGATCCTGCAAGGAATTTGATGTGGGTGAGGGTCGGTATGGTTTTCTTATCTTAAGTGCTTAAGCATTTTGAATGGAAAAAATCAGGAGGCTATAGCCTTTGCACAACAGTTGCAAGTTTCCAAATCCGATGTTTGTCATAAAAATAAGGGACTAACCCCTTCAAAGGATGGGAACAAATTACATTGCATCCAAGTTCTTAACCATCTAATCTGTTGTATTTTGTATAGCTTTTTATCAGCAGTATTGTTTAGGGAGTTGGTTATTGTTTATGAGTGTCCCAGTGCTAAAGGAACTTTGTCTTCATAAAGGATTTTGTTTACAAGAAACTGATGTTTCAATGCTTCCGTTCCGACTTATTTTGCAGTGTGAAGATGAGGATGAAACAAATATAGGGCCTCTGGTTCTTTGATCTTGGAGAGGTAGATCCATTTATGGTAGCTGATTGACGTTGGGCGGAGTTTGAGTTGGTTGTGGGATGTCAGATTAATTTACGGACCAATTAACTTGTGGAATAGTAAGAAGTTGGTTTGTGTCCTAGTTATTTGGTTTTAGGAAGGAATGTAATATGAGATAATGGTTATAGAGTTGAAGGTTGATGTATGAATTTTTGAAACAAATTGAGCATTGATTTTTCTGTAACAGGAATGGAGTTATTTTAAATAAATGAAAGGAAACCTGAAATTTTGCTTTTGCGAGTACAAACTTATAGGACATTAGATATAATAACTGTTGATAACATCTTTTTTATACTTTTAAATGGATATTAAACTTGTTTTGAACTCATTTAGGCTAACATTACATGCTATGAAAACTTTCAAGGAGTATGCAATAATATCAATAAATGAGACTTTGTTGCTGTTTGTTTATTTTTAAAGTTACTCGTGTTTGTTTAAATTTTTAATATTATGTTCAAATTCATTTTATCATTTGATATGTTTAGTCTGATAAATATAAAAGGGAAAATGTTATTTAAGTATTTTTCATAGGAAATATTATATTCAAATAAGCGAGTCTATAAATGAGTTTATAAATAAACTAGTTGGTGAACATAAATAAACTGTTGAAACTTATTCATTTAATAAATAACCTTATGTTCATTCGCAGTTGAATCCATCTGTAGCTCATACCCGCTCTGCTCGTGATTATTATGTAATTTATTATTATTAAATTGATATTATGTGATGAATAAATTAAATTAAGACAAATGTATGGTGCATATGGTGACATGTGTGATACTAATATACATATATTTGTAAAATATATGTATATTTACTTATTATATAAGTATATTATTAAATTATATATTATTATTAAGTAAAAGATATTTATATAATAAATAGATTAAACAAAAACAAGTGTGATAATATAAATGGATACAAATGTTAAAAGAATATTTGTTATTAAATAGATTTTTATAATAGATATTTATTAAGTTATTATATTATATATATAATCTTAATTATTGGATTGTTTTATGTTTAAGGTTTTAAATTAATTATATTAATTATTATTAAATAAATAAAAGAAAGACAAGTGTATGGTAAAAATAAAATACATGTGTAATAAATGTTGTACATACATTTGCAATACATGTATGCATTTACTTATAATTTAAGTAAATATCTAATGTATTTATTATTATTAAATTGATATTATGTGATGAATAAATTAAATTAAGACAAATTAAATAGATTATATATATATATTTATAGTATTATATATTTTGATTTTTTTAATTCATATAATAATAGTTATATTAAGCATGTTATTAAATTATATTTTTTATTAAATTATATTTAATAATAATTATGTTAAAATATGATTAAATTATTTATTATTTTTATTACATTATTTTCAATAATAACCTTATTAAAATTTAATAACAATAACAGTAATTATCTACTTTAAAAAAATCTGCTAAGAGTATTCTAGTTATTTTAGTTCTTTTCCTTATGCTATTACAACATCATTCCATTCAACCAAACACAAGAATACTATTACAGTTCTATTCCATTCCATTCAACCAAACAGTTAAATTGTTATTACAACTCTATTCCATTACAACTCTATTCAATTACAGCCCTATTCCATTACAGTGAACCAAACATGGTATTAAAGTTTTAAAAAGAAATCATTGTTTCAAGGCGGAGGAAAAGGGCAAACACGGCCCCCCAAACATGCTCAATTTATGAAATTACAAATTAATATAGTCCTAAAGTTATACCTTGGCCCAAAAAAGTATTATTCAATTTTGGTTTTCCTAAACTATATTTTAGCTTTCCCCTTGCATTGTGTTCAACTTTTTTTTTTATAAAACGTTTTTAGTGAAAATAAGGAATTTTTTTAGTTTCTAATTTTTATATATTTTAAATTTTATTTTTCAAAAATTAATTTTAAAAATTTCAACCAAACGTAGTTTCTTAAATGTTTTCCATTTTTTAAGAAAACAAAAATGAAAATAATTTCTACTTTCTAAACTCAAATGAAACCTAAATTCTTTGAAATAAAAGTAAATAGGGGTGAGTGTTCAATCGAATCTAGTAAAATTTTTTTTGAGTTAGTCGAGTTCATAAGTCCTATTTTATTATCCTAATTCAATTTGAATTTTTTTCGAATTGAGTCGAGTGAAATGAAATTTGAGTCAAGTCGAATCAAGTGAAATTGTTCAAGTTAAATTAAAAAATTTAAACATTTCAAATAAAAATATTGTTACAGTATAACTAATTCTATGTTAGAGTACATAAGTTTGAAATAATATATATTTGAAAAAAAATTCTAAATCAAAATAATAATAAAAATATACTTGAGTATGATAACTTTGAATCATTGACTAGGTTCTCAAAATTATTGTTTTAGAAAATTTTTAAAATCTTAACTTTTTTATATATTTTTAAATTTTTTTAAAAATATAAATTTTGAAATTTTTATAAATATTTTGAAATTTAAAAATTATTTTAAATTTTTTTTATAATTTTTATTGAAAGAGACCAATTTGCTTATGACAGAGACCAAAAATGTATTTACACCAATTTGTTATTCGAATTATTCGAATTGTGAACTTAACTCGACACGAAATCGAAACTCGACTCGAGATATTTCAGGTGACTTGAATAATTAAAATAACTCGAATAACACGATTTGATTACTTGAAATTTAATTTTTTTTATTTTTTTGAATCGAATTAAGTTTTGCTCACATTAAATGTAATAGCTATTCTTTGGATTGAAAATAGACATGACCTATTGGAGAATCACATTGATGGATGGATGGGGAAGATTCTTGTGAAATGTCAAACTATATATACTTTGTTATAAATGGTACATTCACCCACTATTTTATTGGATGTGAAGCATTTTTTCTCTCGATCACTATACTTCTATTAAAAAAGAGGCCAAAAACACCTCATAATGAAATACAAAATAAATGAAAGAAACACCTTTCATCTCAAGACAAAATGCATAAGAAAACCAAAAGTATATCTAGTTTGACTTTTGGCAAGAATCTTCCTCATCTATCAATGCCAATCTCCAATAGGCCATTTTTTTTTTCACGCTTCTATATGAAGGACCCATACTCTCCATAATTATATCAACCATACTCAAAAGAAACACTTCCCCCACATCTGCCTGCATAACAATACCATATTACTATGGGCACTAACCCTTCACCATCTCGGGTTGCTATTGCGCTTGATGCTACTAAGGATCTTACCCAACGTGAGCTTAGCGCCACCATCTCTAATGTTCGAGCTCGAGGCGATATTCTGGTGAATGGTGATACGCTTGTTGTACTTGGAATTTTGGGCAAAGTGACTCTCCCCTGTAAGTGCTCGATGAATGCTCAAACATGTTGGTTATATTCATTTTCATCTTCTCTTTTACACTTTAATGTTCTTGGTGTGGCTGGGATATATTTTAGTGGGTCATCAAAGCAAAGCATCGCTTCTAAGTACTTTTGAAACAAGCATCCGTGCCATGCATGAAGAAATCTCAAAGAAGGTTGATAAATATGTTCGTATGCTCCAGCAAAGTGCTCAAGATTGTGAACGCCAAGGGGTACTAATTTTCCTACATTATTACATACATATCATCTATAAATATAAGTGTCAACTTCAAAAATACCACCAACCCTAGTTGGGTCCAAAGATAAGGAGTTTGATATATTTTAAGGAAGATTTTAAGTTTGAGTTTTGCATATAAAAAGCATTGGCAAAGTTTAATTAGGAGTATGACTTCAAATTTAGTTAGAACTCAATGTGGCTAGCTATTAGATAAATTTAATAATTTAGATAAATAATTGGATGGTTGTGTAATTTATACGATCATTTTTCATAGTTAAAAGATAAATAATTATAAAATGATAATATAAATAAGGGTAAACTACAAAAATAGTCACCTAATTATGTTTTTGGTTTTATTTTGGTCACCCAACTATTAAATTGTCGATTTAGTCACTTTCTCGTTAGTTGCCGTTAGATGAATTACAAAAAGCTTACGTGAGTTGTTTTTATTGGTATAATAATAAATTTAACTCTCTAACTTTTACACCTTCTATTAATTTGATCTTAAATATAAAAAATTTCAAAAAAATTAGCCCTCAATGGTTACAAAATTTATAATTTTTGTTCAATTTTTTTAAAAAATTAATAATTTTAACCCTCAAAATTTATAAAATTTACCAATTTAACTCTAATTCTAATTTTTAAATTATTTTTAAAAAAAATCATTTTTAACCTTTCAACTCAACCTTTAATTTCTCAAAGAAACAAATGACAACTACGTTTGGGCACTTATGAAAATGTATAATCTAACGCAGTAACAAATTTATCATTTATAGGTAAGGGTTGAAGTTAAAATTAGAGGTGGAGCTTCCATTAAGGATATTGTTATAAAAGAGGCAGCATCTTGTAAGGCAGTTATACTTCACAGGTAATTATTTCCAAGCCTTTCTTTCTTATGTTTGTGTTTTTCATCTCATATTGTATAATTTTTTTAAATTAATAAAATATTTTATTAAAATATAAAAAATATATTATTTTATTTAAATTTAAATTAATAATTATTTGCAAATAAATCGACATGATATTAATCTAAGTTAAAATTAATAAAATTTAAATATATTATTTTATTAATTTATTTAAAATTAAAATTAAAAATGTTATATTTAAGTATGTAAATTTTTTAAGGCTTCTATGCAAAAAAAAGCCTTTAAAAAATATGAAAAAAAATTCAATTAAACCCTTATATTAAATTTGCACCTAATTCAGCCCCACCGTTAACTAAAATAGTCAATTAGGCTCATCCGTTAATGGAATATGTGGTTGACCATGTTGACCATTAAAATAAATTGATGAACAAATCAAATGGTGGCATGTAACATTTTCTAGTTTAACATAATATTTTCTCATAAAAATCATAAAAAAGAAAAAAAATTATAAAAATCAGAAAAATATATAAATTATAAATTATTAAAGATTAAAAATATTAAAATTTATGTAAACTTATAAAAATTAAAAATATATAAAAATGTTATAATAAATTATAAAATAAATAAAAATATTTAAAATTTTATAAAAATGTATACAAATTGTAATAAATCTCATAAAAAATTTAAAAACTATAAAAACATAAAAACTTATAAATATTAAAAATAGTAAAATTGACATAAACTTTTAAAATTACAAAAAAATATAAAATTTATAAAACTAATAAAAATATATTTAAAATTTGTATAAAAACTTATAAATAATATAATAAATTATAAAAATTATTAAAAAAAGTCATTTAAACCCCTAAAATCATAATGAACACATGACATCATACCAACCGTTGGATAATGAGAACAATCATCATATCATCATGATTATTTTCATATTGAATAAAATATTGTTGATATTCCACAAATAAAAAAATAATTGTAGGACCCTCTCCTTTTTATTAATGAATTATTATTAATAATTAAAAATGTTATCTTCGTAGTTTGGACCTTGAAAAATTAAAAATTATATACTAAGTATGGTATGATATAAAGTATTTTTTGTAAAGTTAGATACCATTAAACCAAAATTCTAGTATCTAACTATAACATATGTCAATATGAAATATTTTTGCCAATATTTTTAGAACCAAATCACGGTCGAACCAATGAGACCACTGGTTTGACTAGTTTGACTACTCCATCTAGTTCAATTAAATAAAATATTAAAAAATAAAATATATAAAAAACGGTTCAACCGCTCGGTTCCCAAGTTAATCAGTCTAATGACTTTCTCCAGACTGGCACCCTTGTCGATTTCAGTCTAATCGGTCCAGTTCAAGTTTTTATGATTTTTTAAATAATTTTTATAAGTTTATATCACTTTTAATATTTTATTATTTTTATACGTTTTATAATGTTTTAAATATTTTTATTAATTTTATAAAAAATATAATTTATTACAATTTATTAGATTTCTATAATATTTATAAGTCATTATTTTTTTATAATATTTATAAATTTACATCAATTTTAATATATATTTTTAATATTTAATAATTTTTAATCATTTTTATGAGAAAATATTATGTTAAATCGGAAGCTGTCATGTCTTATCATCTAATTAATCTGTCAAATTATTTTAAGAATTCGGTTAACCATAAATTTCATTAGTGAAAAAAATTAATTGATTAATTTAGTTAATAAACTTTTTTTTGACATATATACACCTTTTATTAATTATTCAAATTTAAATGAACAACATATGTAAAGATAAAATCCGTTATTGTAATTAAAATATAGCATGTGGGTTCATACAGTGTTACCTTCAACCATTATACCCAATATTATATTAAAAAAAAAAAAACTTCAACTAGTGAAATTTTAATAATTAAAATTATTTAAAGCAAAATGAGAATTCTTTAAAATGAATTATCCAATAAACATCTATGTAAACTTTTAATGCTTTTATTTTTTCTTCGTATTATTCTAAGTGAATAATCACTTGCAAAGCTTACACAGGAAGCTTAGACAGGATTTGCAGTTTTACCTTGATAAGATACCTTGCAAGGAGGTTGCCTCATTTCAAGATAGCATTGTTTTGGAGATTTTGGGAGCGGATTCTCAAAGTGAAGCAGATATTACTGCCGTAAAAAAGTTGTTTTATATTTACTACAAAGCACGACCCGTACTCCAATCCAACTTTCAAGCCAATAGCACCATCACCAAAATCAATGGTATTTCATCTTTACTCATCTTTCATATCAATCATTTTCTTTTCATTTTAACTGAAAGTCAAAATGATAAGTATGATATCAATGTTAGAACCGTAAAATAAAATTTGATATAAACTGAAAACTGTAAATTAAGATTTATCATGTTAAATTATTAAGAATAAATTAATAACAAAACTAGATATAGAAGCGTACTTGAATTCATCAATTTCTTGAAATCTACGGATCTTGGAGTTTTGATATTCTAAATTAACACACAAAAAATATAAAGAAGGTGACTTTCTCTTTTCTAAAGATGATATTAGAAAAGTTAGTTTGTGCGTAATTTGGGGACCATAACTCTAATATATAATTTTGGCACATTAGCCCTAATTTCTAATCAACCCATCATCAATTAGAAATTAATTACAAGAGTATCTACACATATTTGACCCATACTTTATGTTATAATTAAATCCCAATAAACCTTAACCAAATTAGATCATTTTTAATTTGGGTTAATCTATTATGATAGTAAATAATAACATGTGATGTCCATATTTTCTAACAATTAGGTCAATTACTCCAAACATCTTCAAAATATTCGTATTATATCAATTTTGTCATTCCATCAGTTTAATAACCACTTTCAGCTTGAATTGAACATGACGTGGATCAAATTACAAATAAGTGTGTATATTCGGGTCTAACATGTTACGAACAAATAAATAGTGTCGATAAAATTTACAATAGTTATATCTTTCTCTCTTTATATCATATTTAAGTTGACATTCAACATCCAACTTAATAATTAAGTTGTTTTGAACATATGATTCAGAGGACTTGCGCAACATCAACATTCTTCTGGCCTATGAAAGGATACTGCAGAAGCGCAAACAGGTAAATTGGGCATATGATTTCACAACATACCTTATTTAAATTTAAAATTTATTTATAAATAGGTTCATACATTATTTTATAATGGTAGATAACATATATCTATAATAAATATATATTTATATTATTAATTAAATTGGTGCGATTTATCAATTAGGTTCATATTAATTTATAACATTTTGAATTATTAAAAAAGTAAAATACAAAATTTTCATTTTAAGAGGGGCTAGGGCCTGTACCTGCCCCTCTAATGTCACACCTGATCAAATTCCAACTCAATTGCAAATAACCAAAAAAATATATTATCGTGAAGATATTCTTTTTATCTTTTTACATTGTTATATATGTCGCAACCATTTTTTTGACAAAACGGAAATCGAACTTGGGGTTTTGAAAACGGATAAAAACGGGAATCGCCACCGACCTTTTATTAGGTGTGATCGGATCACCTTTGTTTTAATAAAACATTTTGGTTTACTAAAACGATACTTTTGGTCTACGAATGTTCGAGAAAAATAGGTTCGGGAGTCGGTTACGTGCGAGGAAGGATTAGCACCCTAGCCACGCCCAAAATCGGTACCAAATTGATTGATCAATGTCCTAATGTCGAAAAGTTGAAAATATTTAAGAAAAAAAAGAATTAAAAGAATGGATTAATTAAACGGGATTGAAACTTAAGATAACCGTTTGAAGGAATAAAAGTATCATACCCAACACGTTAGGATATAACACCCTTATATTTCGATACCAAAATCATCTCCAAAAAAGGTATTTGAATATTTAGTCGAACGAAAAGATCGACACCCAACACGTTAGGGTGTAAAATTTCGGCCTTCTAAATACACAAATATTACCTCTTTCGTATAAAATAAAAATCGGATTGTGATTTAGAACCGTTAATCCACATTAAGTGGCGAAGACGAAACAATTAACAACATATGATGGTGAAAGATGTGATAATAGAAACAAGAAGAGATAATATTAAAACCGTAACAATAAATAAAATAAAATAAAATAAAAATAATAAATAAAAAGGTATTAGTGACTATAGATAAAATATTAAGTATAAAGGTAGTAATAATGATAATAATAATAGTACGAAAATATATACGAAGATAATATATAATAATGATAATAATGATGATAATGCTAGCACTAATAATAAATATAAAATATGTACAATATAAAGTATATGAATGTAGTAAGCATAATAAATAATAATGTAAGTATAGTAAAGATAATAATAATGATAACACACAATACATACGATATATTAATATAAATATAATAATAATAGGAAAAATAAGTAAAATAATAAAAAAACTAAAATGATATAATAATAATAATAATAATAGTAGTAATGAATCGTATAATAATAATAAAATAATACTAATAATACAAAATACATATAATATAATAATACAGAGAAAATAATAATAATAATAATAATAATAATAATAATAATAATAATAATAATAATAATAATAATAATATACATAATATATATGGTAGTGCTAATAATAATATAGTGATAATAAATACAATAATGTAGTAAGTGTATGTATACAAATAAAAGTATGATAATAATAATATTAGAAGTAGTAACATACAAAAATGAAGTGAACAAATAATAAAAAATAAAAATACTAATAATAAAGTTAGTGATGATAATAATAATAAATATTTATATACAACTAATAACGTTACTAACAGTAATTAATAATAATGATGGTAACTAATAATAATAATAATAATAATATTACATATAACGAAGGTAATGAATTTAACTAAAAACAATTAGAAATGGCTAAAATCGAATGAAATCCAAATATTTGGGGTAAATTCGAAATAAATAAAAAAGGAAAGGGATTGATTTGTATCGCGCGCGGAACCTAGGAGGACCGAAACGGCAATAACCCTTTTTACTGAAACGGTGCGCATGGGGGGGACTCGATCGAAACTACAATAAAACTTCAGGGCGAAATTTTAAAAGAAAAGAAACTCAATTGTGCAGTCTCAGAAGGACGGAGGGGCTAAAGCGCAATTAGCCCCTTTGAGATAAAACACGCGGACCCTGGGGGCGGATCCGGGTCAACACGCGGATCCCCCCCTTTGTTGAAACGGCGCCGTTTCTTCATGGTTTAAAAGACCCCAAAATCACCCCAAAAATTCATTTTTACATTCTCTTAAAAAAACTTTTAAATACTCTCTCTGTTCTCTCTCACCCTCTCTGTAGGGTGCAAAAAGGCGAAATCCGCCACAGATTGACTCATGTAGTGCTCGTCGCTCCCGACCACACATGTGCATGGTGTGATGAAAAGGTAAGGTCTTTTTTTTATTTTTTATTTTATATATTTTATCTTATATATATATATTATATCTATATTTATAAAAAAAGGTGCGAAATGGAAAAGAAAAAAAGGAAAGAAAAAGAACCTTCGAATATTCAGATCTGGCTTTTGGATTTTGATTTTTTTTTGTTTTATTGCTTTGGTAATTCGGTTTGTGAGAGTATAGAGCTTCGTGTTTTTTTTGAATCTGTTCCTTTTGATTTTTTTTTAAAAAAAAAAAGGGGGTGCCCCTTGTTACAGAGGCCTAATCGGCCTTATATAGCCGAATATTAACAAAATACAACGTTTTTTCTTTTTGTTCTTTTCTGCCTTTGTTGCTGTTGTGGTTGTCTTCTTTTGCAAGTTGTGGGAGACAATGGGAAGTGGAGACCGGCGATGGTGCTGTGGCGTGGGTCTGCTGCGGGCTGGTGGTGGAGGAGCGCGTGTCCACACTTGCACAAGGCTGCTAGGGTTCCAAAACCCTAGTTCTTTCTCGATCTTCTTTGGTTTGGGCCTATTGGGCCTTTTCGATTTTGGGTTTTGTGGGTTTTGTAAATGGGTGTAATTTGGACTTTTATTCAATATGGGATTTTTGTTTTATTTTATTTTTTTTTGGTTTTGCAATTGGGTTCTGGCTTTTTTGTGGTTCAATTTTGCTGGTAATGGGCCCGGGGTTAATGACCCGGGCCAAAATTGGTGTTTACAGCTGCCCTTCTTTGCTCGTTGTCGTGAAACGATGATAGAGCAAAGACAATAGAAGAACCAATTTTGCCCGGTCTTGGCCAAGTCTTGACTTGTCGGTCCTCGTCTTCTTTAAACAGCTTCAAACTCAACTGTAACTTGTCGCTTTGATCCGCTTCACCGTTTCGTTATATCTTCAAGGAGATGACATTTCCTATTCCATTGCTTCTTCAAGAGCTAGTGCCTTGATTGGCTTCGATGTACTTTCAGGGCTTTGATCTTCTCCATCGGGATCTTGAGGAAATAAATCTGAATTTTTCAAACTGCTTCCTTACTTTCTTTGGGGAGATCTCGATCTTTATTCTACTCCACTGCTACTTCCGAGAGATATGGCCTATAGCTTCATTTTGTTCCTGCTCAATTTTCTTTGTCCGCTGGAATTTCCTTGTCAAATTTGCCCAAAGCGACTTCAGTCTCCCGTCTATAAGTACCTCCGTGTGTGCTCCGAGGCTTGACTACATTCACTTTTTTTTTTTTTAGAAACAGTAATTATGATACGGAAATTTAAATACCTTGGCGTGTGACGAGGCTCGACATACCTCTCGCATGGTGACAGAAATTTAAAGACAGGAATTAAATACCTCGACGTGTCTCGAGGCCCAACTCACTTCAAGGATTATGAGTTGATTTTGAACAGAAATTTAAAGACAGAAATTTAAAGACAGAAATTAAATACCTCGACGTGTCCCGAGGCCCAACTCATTTCAAGGATTATGAGTTGATTTTGAACAGGAATTTAAAGACCGAAATTTAAAGACAGAAATTAAATACCTCGACGCGTGCCGAGGCCCAACTCACTTCAAGTATTATGAGTTGATTTTGAACAGAAATTTAAAGACGTAAATTTAAAGACGTAAATTAAATACCTCGACGTGTCACGAGGCCCAACTCATTTCAAGGATTATGAGTTGATTTTGAACAGAATTTAAAGACCGAAATTTAAAGATGTAAATTAAATACCTCGGCGTGTCCGAGGCCCAACTCATTTCAAGGATTATGAGTTGATTTTGAACAGGAATTTAAAGACCGAAATTTAAAGACAGAAATTAAATACCTCGACGCTGCGTCGAGGCCCAACTCACTTCAAGTATTATGAGTTGATTTTGAGCAGAAATTTAAAGATGTAAATTTAAAGACAGAAATTAAATACCTCGGCGTGTCACGAGGCCCAACTCATTTCAAGGATTATGAGTTGATTTTGAACAGAATTTAAAGACCAAATTTAAAGACGAAATTAAATACCTCGACGCGTCCGAGGCCCAACTCACTTCAAGTATTATGAGTTGATTTTGAACAGAAATTTAAAGACAGAAATTAAATACCTCGACGTGTCCCGAGGCCCAACTCACTTCAAGTATTATGAGTTGATTTTTCTTGAAAAACAATAATTGAAAACGTGTCATCTGGTGGAACTCGGATGTCTTTTCCTTCTCGGTCTGGTACAACTGTCATCATAATTTCTTGCTTCATTGGTGGACCTGTATGTATTATGTGTGATGATGTCATGATATGCATGTGTTTGTCCTAAATGCCTACATGATTATGCCATGTGTCTTGGGCTTGTTTTTCATGTATCTCTTCTTGTTACTACTCTCATGATGACCTGCATTCACTGCTTCGACTCTTGACTCTCCTCAGGCTTGATACCCCCCCTCAGGTTCTACGAGTAATTCGTGTTTCTCATTTTTTTTTTTTTGCCCCTGTTGAACTTTGTCCTTGCTTTGAAGCTCCCGTACTCACCCAATTCTCATCCAGGTAATGCTCCATATTCTTTTTGTTTAGAGTGCGTAGTTTCACTATCTATCTCAAAAATAAAACATGCATAAAAATGGCAAAGTAGGTATGAAAGGCGTTCCTCGTATCTATATTTATTTCAAAGGCAACACACAAAGAAAATTAACAAGGTATGACTTGATTGAGAAAGTATTTATAAAAGAAAAGCAAATTCAGTTGTAGTAAGTGCTCTAGATATCCGACGTATGAACTTCTCCATGTTTCTTCGCCCTGAATCTTTTCGAGCAAGTTTTTTTCGTGTAGAAGATTCTTGAGCTTCAGAGTCCGCTTCAATGCTATGATCTTGCTGTTTAACCCATTCCAAACTTACTTCCTTAGGATGCCCTTCCGGGTTTTCATCCTAAGCCTTCTCCGTTTTTTTTTACGCGTAATATTTCTTCACGGCATCTGAGTTCACTGGGTTTGGTAACTCCTTCCCATCCATTTCGGTGAGAATCAAGGCTCCTCCTAAGAAGGCTCTCCTTACGACGTAGGGTCCTTCCCAATTTGGTGCCCACTTTCCTCGAAAATCTTTTTGTATAGGGAGAATCTTCCTCAACACGAGTTCCCCTTCACGAAATTCTCTTGGACGCACTTTCTTGTTATGGGCGCGATCATTCTCCTTTGGTACATCCGTCCGTGACAAATTGCTTTCAAGCGCTTTTTCTTCGATCGATTGAGTTGGTCATATCGAGTCTGAACCCATTCAGATTCTTCTAGTTTCGACTCCATTAAGATTCGTAGAGAGGATTTCACGCCGATGGGCAGCACGACTTCCATTCCATAGACTAGAGAGAAAGGGGTCGCCCGCAGAGGTCCGTACACACGCGTGCGTCACGCGTATAGGGCAAATGGTAGCTTCTCGTGCGGTCCTTATATCGTCTCGATCATCTTCCCAATAATTTTCTTGATATTTTTGTTAGCGGCTTCTACCGCCCGTTCATCTTTGGACGATAGGGCGAGGAGTTATGATGCTTTATTCGAAATTGCTCGCACACTTCCTTCATCATCTTGTTGTTTGATTTAAAGCATTATCTGAAATAATTCTTTTCAGCAAACCGTATCGGCATATAATCTCCTTTTTAAGAATCTACACACACCGTCCTTGTCACATTTGCAAATGAAGCAGCTTCTATCCATTTTGTGAAGTAATCTATGACCACAAAAATGAATCGATGTCCATTAGAAGCTTTCGGGGAGATTGGCCCTATAACATCCATGCCCCACATAGAAAAGGGCCACGGGAAGTCATGATATGAAGGGGTGAAGGTGTCTTTGCATGAATTTTATCGCCAGTAAACTTGACATTTGTGGCACTTTCGTGCGTAGCTAATGCAGTCACTTTCCATCGTCAACCAATAATAACCGAGTCTCATAATTTTCCTGGCCATAGTGAAACCATTGGTGTGCGTTCCACAAACCCCTTCATGGACCTCTTCGAGTATCTTTCTAGCTTCGACAGTATCCACGCACCTCGTGAGAGTACACGATCTTTTCCTCTTTTGTACAAGATGTCCCTATCGAGAGCAAATCCCATTGCCAATCTTACGATCGTTCTTTTGTCATTCTCGTTTGCTTGCTCGGGATATCTTTGATTCTTGACATATTCTAAGATATCATGGAACCATGGTTGTCCATCCGCCTCTCGTTTTCAATGCTAAAACAATGCGCAGGAGCCTCATATATGCTCATCCGAGAGGCATTATTTACTTTCTCGGTTTGCTTTGAACATTGAAGCCAAGGTTGCTGGGCGTCGACCAATTGGTTTTCTTCCCGTGGGAAGTAATTAAAAGTCACTTCTTCAAATTCTTTGACCAATTCCACAACGAGGTCGTGATATTTGATCAATTTCGAATCTCTTACTTCCCAATCTCCACGGATTTGGTAAATCACCAATGCCGAATCCCCGGAGACCGCTAAGACCTTGACGTTATGCTCGATAGCGGCGCGAAGCCCCATGATGCAAGCCTCATATTCCGCAATGTTATTGGTACAGAAGAAATTTAATCTGGCAGTAAAGGGATAATGATCCCCTTCTGGTGACACTAAGACTGCTCCGATCCCATGCCCCAATGCATTTGATGCACCATCAAAACTCATCTTCCATGATTTCTCTTTCGACGATTCACATTCTTTTTCCACTATGCCTATCAAGTCTTCGTCTGGAAAGTCAAATTTCAATGGCTCGTATTCTTCTGTCGTCCGAGTTGCTAAGAAATCAGCTATTGCGCTCCCTTTAATCGATTTTTGGCTCACGTATACGATGTCATACTCCGATAATAGGATCTGCCATCGTGCCATTCTTCCCGATAGTGCAGGTGATTCCATCATGTATTTTATTGGGTCCAGCTTTGAAATCATCCATGTCGTGTGATACAGCACATATTGTCTAAGCCTCCGGGTTGCCCAGACCAGAGCACAACAGAATTTTTCGATCGATGAATACTTTGCTTCATACTCTGTGAATTTCTTGCTGAGATAATAGATCGCTTGTTCCCTTTTTCCAGACTCATCATGTTGCCCCAAGACACAACCCATTGAGTTTTCGAACACGGTCAGATATAGTATTAGCGGTCTTCCAGGAGTTGGTGGTACTAGCACCGGGGGACTAGATAAATATTGCTTTATCTTGTCAAAAGCCCCCTGACATTCCTCGTTCCATTCTCCGGGATTGTGCTTTCGAAGGAGCCGAAAAATCGGGTCGCATTGCTTGGTGAGTTGAACAATGAATCGAACAATGTAGTTCGGTCTTCCTAGAAATCCTCGACGACTTTTTTGTGTATGCGTGGGGCGGTAATTCTTGTATGGCCTTTATTTTATCGGATCGACTTCGATACCTTTTTCGTGACGATAAATCCCAATAATTTTCCCGAGGTAACCCCGAAGGTACATTTGGCGAGGTTAAGCTTTAGTTGGATTTTTCTCGATCTTTGAAGCTTTACTGGAGGTTTCCCACATGCTCTCTTTCTCCTCGAGATTTAGCGATCATATCATCGACATAGACTTCTATTTCCTTGTGCATCATGTCGTGGAACAATGTTACCATGGCTCTTTGATATGTTGCCCCAGCATTCTTTAGACCGAACGGCATTACTTTGTAGCAGAATGTCCCCCACATCGTCGTGAACGTAGTTTTCTCCATATCCTCGAGAGCCATCTTGATTTGATTATAGCCCGAAAATCCATCCATGAAGGAGAAAAATGAATTCTTTGCTATCTACCAATGTATCAATGTGTGGCAACGGAAAATTATCTTTAGGGCTTGCTCTATTCAGATCACGGTAATCTACGCACATTCGCACTTTGCCATCTTTCTTGACCTTTGGGACTATATTAGCCACCCATTACGGATATCTAGAGATTTGTAGGAAACCAAAGATCGAATTGTTTCTTGACTTCTTCTTTTATTTTTAAGAACATTTTGGGCCTCATCCGCCTTAACTTCGTTGGATTGGCTTGCATTCGGTTTCAACGAAGTCTATGGACCACTATATCTTCATTCAAGCCCGGCATATCTTGATACGACCATGCGAACACGTCTTTGTACTCGTGAAGCAAGGTGATCGATCGTGTTTGGTGTCTTTGGACATGGAGGTCCCGACTTTTACCTCTTGCTTCTTTTCTTCATTTCCTAAATTCACTGTCTCGACCGATTCTTGATAGGGCAAAAATGCATTTATCCTCTTGTTCTACCATTCTCGGTGAGGTGCGGGAAGAGACATAATCTTCAGCATCTTCTTGACCTCGGATTCTCCTACACAAATAGCTTTCTCGAAGTCGATTTTAGGGCTTGTACTAGGATTGTTCACGCCGTTGATATCTGAGCACCTGAAAAGTAGACAAAAAGAAGACTATAGAGGGACATCAAGGTATCGGGTCCTATAAACGTGACATGATGATATGGAATATATAGGGACAAGTAAAGAATGAATATGAAATCGATGAGAATGAAAAGAACACGACAAAATGCATCTTTATTCATGTTTTATTTAAAAGCCGGATAGACAAAATGAACTCTCATAATGCATTCCCCTACGACTTAGGGCACACAAAAAGTTAATCTGAGCATTACTCGGAGGATTTGGAAACTACAAGGAGGTCCACAGCGGTCAATTGTTCAAAGTGAATCACGGAGGACATGGGCGTATCATCGAAACATCTCCAATCGCATCATCCCTTTGTCTATAACATTTATACCGATATTCGGAGACTCCTTTCGATTGATAACATCACGTTTGGTAGACTATCTCTTCCCGGGTACATCATTCTGCCGATGTAAATGTCTTCAACAATGGTGGATACATTATAGGCTCGGTCAATTCCCGACACGAGGCTTTTGCGATCCTCCTTTCTTGATCTTTTCTGCCATTGTTTTCTTATTTGTTGGGGATTCGAGCTTGAACCCTAAACCATATCTTGCCTTGTGATGTCTCGGCTTTAGCGCTCTCGGCCATTCCTTGCGATATTTTCCTAAACCCTTACTGCCCGGCGCGCGCTTTTCCTACTGATCAACTTGATTCCCATCTTGGTGTTTCTTGTGGTTTGGGTGTAGGTGCCTTGCCTCATTCGGCGACAAATGTAGCATTGATAAATTCAAAGGAGCGGAAGGAGCATTCAGGCGCGTCTTTGTTTGCCTCGATATAGGTGCGTCGGTAGAGAGTGAGGCAACGATGTCTTCTTCCCCATCGATTATAATCAAGCGGTCATCCATAATAAATTTTATTTTTCGATGGAGAGATGAAGGGATTGCTCGGTGAGTGGATCCAGGCCTTCCTAAGAGGCAATTATATGAAGGAGCAATGTCCATGACACGGAATTCAATATTGTACGTACACGGGCCCCACCTCTAGAGGATCTCGATTTTTCCCATAACTTCCGCATGATGTTCCATCAAATGCCCTTACCGCAGAGTGACAAGGCCTCGAGATAAGACATGTCGCGGGCATCCTAGAGCAGTGTAGCCAACGGCATGACGTTGAGTGCGGACCGTTGTCAATAAGCACATGCGGTATTATATATCCCTTGCACTCTATTGTGATGTGTAATGCTTTAATGAGCCCCTACCATTTGGCGGTATTTCATCATCGTGAAGGAGATGAAATTATCCGCGTTTAAATTGTTCACCCACCTATCGAGTTTTTCAATGGGTACATCGCTTGGTACATACGCTTGGTTTAACACCTTCAGTAGGGCGTTGCGATGTGGCTCTGAGTTCAACAACGAGGATAATCGAGATTTTTGCGGTTGTTTATTAATTTGCTCCACGATCTTTGTATTCGCTGTGGCTTAATGAACTTTAAGAATTCACGTGCTTCATGCTCTTTCACCGGCTCCTTAGTTCCATGTTGATTGTATTTCAACCTCACCCTCGACTTCATGTATTGGTGCCTTCCCTTTCTGACTCGTGCCAATGGTCTTCTTCTTTGTCTCAACCATCTCAGGGGAATAGCACCTCCCGCTGTGGGTAAAATGCCCCACCTCACTGATGTTTCCAGTCGGGGTTCCAGGCGTGGTGATGCTGGCATTATATTTCCAAGGTACCGCCTTACTATCCTTATACGGGAAAGGGGAAGGTACTTGGATTATCATTTTTGGCTTCCTCTCTTCCTTCTTTGCATCGTAATAGATTACTAAAGGCCGATCAGCGCTGTAGAGAGGGCCTGATGATTGGCCCTCAGATGCACATATACTCTTTTCGTCAGTCTCCTCCATCTTATTACAGATTTCTACCTCTTTATTGTCAATCATGCCCTGAAGCAGCTCTTTGAACTTCTCGCAAGATTGAATGTGGTGTCCCTCTGTGCCGTGAAAGACGCAAAATCTTGGATTCTTCATGCTTTCCTCCTTGAAATTCTTGTCGAGCATGCCTTTCTCAATCATTATTTTCCAGATCTTCTCCAAGGGTGTTTTTATCTCGGAGACATAGCGCTTAGCTCGCCACTTGTCCTCTTGTGTCGTCATATTTACGTTCCCTACAGTATGGAGCGAATTTCCAGCCATTTTCCCGGTACCGTCAAATTGTAAAATCCCTGCATCGATAAGACCTTGAACTCTCCTCTTGAAGGCTATACAATTATCTGTTGAATGCCCCTGGTTCCCGGCATGATACATGCAATTAGCATTGGGATCGTACCACTTTGGGAATGGGGGCTTCAATGGTGCTATGTAATGTGGGGAGATTAATTGTTTTTCCAATAATTTTGGGCATAACTCTCCGTACGACACAGGGATAGGGGTAAACTGAGGTCTTTCAGGATTGGGTTTTACCGGTCTTGGTTCGCTTTTAGGCTGACTCGGGGCAGGCGAGGTATTTGATGGGAATATAGCGAATGGTCTTTGATTATTGGCGGCATAAACAGGGTAAGGAGGAGGTGTTTGATAGTAAGGGCTTGGTGGTGGAAAATAGAAATTTGGTGTGTGGACTAAATCGAGGTCGTGCATTTGGGTTGGATACGGGTTAGGAGCATAGAGGCTCCCCGTCCCCACCATATGGGCTTCGGGTTCTTTCTTTTTTACAGGTGCTGGCCTTTTTGAACCTTCAGTACCCTCCATTCTTCCACTTTTGATGCCATTTTCGATGAGCTCCCCAGATATTACGAGGTCGGCGAAGTCTTTTGTGGCATTTCCCACCAGCTTGTCGTAGAATGGCGCTCTCAAAGTATTGATAAAAAGGACCGTTGTCTCACTTTTAGTCAGTGGGGGCTCGACTTGGACGGAGAGATCCCTCCATCTCTGAGCTACTGTCTGAAGGTCTCCGTTGGCTTCTTTTCCAACATTTGTAGCGTCAGCCGGTCGGGAGCCACGTCAGAAACATGCTTATATTGTTCACAAAATGCAGTTGCCAGGTCCTTCCATGACCGAATCTTCTCTGTGCTAAGGTCGATCATACCATCGAGGGTGATCCAATCAAGCTATCTTGGAAACAAGATGTATTAGCGACTTGTCCTCATTCAAGTATCCACCATTTTTAAATGAACATAATAAGATGGGCCTTGGGCATCTCGTTCCCTCATACTTTTCAATCGGTGTCTTAAACTTCGGAGGCGAGGACTAGATCGGGTACCAAACTAAGGTCTTTGGCATTTAGTGCAGAGAAGACTCTAGTACCTTCCACCGCCTTGAGTCTTTCCTCTAGACTCTTATATTTTTCTTCAGCATCATGGCCATCCCTCTTTAACTTGGCTATTTCCTCGGATCATCTAAATCCGGAACAATCGGATTAGCGTAATTATCTCCAACGTTTGATACGTATATACCTTGCCCTGGATGGGTAGGTGGGATGGGTTGTTGTTCGTGCCCACTGGGGTTCCCTTGAGGATATCCTCTTTGTGTTGCATGAGCGTGGGGTGGAGTGAATCCTGGGGGATAGAGCGGATCTTGATTATCCCTCGAGTGGGGCTCTGTAATGTCAGGACTTTGCGCGAGTCCTTTTCCTTTGGACATGGCTGTCAATATCTCCAACATTCTATCCATTTGATCCTTATGTCCTCGTGATTCCTCATGGATTTCATCATCAAGTCCCTCGCTTCTTGCTGTGACTTGGCTAACTGTTCTTGCAACTCTTTCTGGTTTTTTTCCATCCTTTCGATCCTCTCATTGAGTTCGGCGTCCATAGCTCTAATTTTTAAGCGTGTCCTATAGGGATGATGTGATTCCAGATTCGTAGTGTCGTAGCTGCGAATTATGTGATTTTAAGCTTAGTGAATGGTTAAGGTGATATGATGCAATGCAAATGAATGGTATGAATGCGAAAAGGTGTCAACTCTAATTCAATTCCCCATAGAAAACTTCCTTAGAAAACAAAGCTCTTTACATAAAACAGATTACAGGAACGACCTTGCTCTAACACCTAAGGCCTTAATCTTTGTTAGCAGGAAAACTAATTCTCGCCACGATCCGATCAAGTCTCGAATCGCACGCTCAATGCGTCGGCTTGTATAGCTAGAGTTTGTAAATACTCTGCTATCTCTCGATCGGATTATAGCTTCCCCATGAGATAATCTCTATCTCCGACTTGATTAGGGAATGGCAGTTCCGCTTTCTTTCGCTTCTTCATTTTCTTTTAAATGCCCAATGCGATTTTGATGATCCAAGAGCTCCATTTCTAACTCTTCGGTCTTCTTTTTCATTTCTTCGATTCTACTCAGACTTGCTTTTAACTCTCTTGCCGAGTTACGGTTTCGAAAATGGTCGAGGGACTTTTCCAACTCTGCCACCATTGTCTTCAATTCGCTTCTTTTATTCTGGCCTTCTGCTATTTGCTTTTCTAGGATCTCATTTTGAACCTTCATTTCTTGGAATTTCCTTTCCCATTGATCGGTCTTAGCTCTTTCCTCTTGTAACTCTTGTCACCATTGGCTCTCGACGTCTTTCCTAGTCAGCTAGTTCTCATTGAGAGACGCATCTTCTTGTAGTGCATTTTCAGGTCGTCTCGGTCTTCCTCTATTCTTCTTTTCTCCTTTCTTAGTTTCTCAGCTTCTGATTTTTGTCCATCTATGTCCAACTTGAGGAGCATCTTCTCTTCTTCTAACTGTTCAATTTTCTTTTCAAGCTCTGAACTTTGCTGTACGAAATCTTGCTTTATAATTTCTAATTCTGTTGGTAACACTCGCAACCGTTCCTCCAAAGATTGAGTATTATCCAAGCTTGGTCCCGGGATATTATCATTGATTCTCTTGCTTAGCCATGCTTTGTATTCAGAAGTTACCGTTTCACCCGCAGCTAATCTCTTCACCCGACGAGTTTGCTTCCAAGCATTTGCCGTTTCCTTTATCTTCTTCTTGTAACCTTCTCCCGTATACGAGAACTCACTTCGGTCCAACCCATGTGTTGCTGGCACGAACTGTCTAGATTGGTATTGTCTTGCCGCTAGCAATGGGGCATACCCGATGACTCCCCAAATTCCGGGTAGAGGTACCCAATCGAAATCTCCACATCTATAAAGAATCTCTCCAGGCATCATCCAGGGAGCTCTCCACTCAACGTCTTTTCCTTGAAGGTTCTGAAAAATGGCTATCCATCCCTCTTCCGTTATATCTTCTCTCCTTGACATAGCTGCTTCCTCTTTTATTGGTGAATAGTCTCTATGAAAAGGTCGACAAGAGACTTTATCCATCTTCCAAAAATGCCCATGAAACCATACCATCAATAGCTGTGCGCATCCGATAAATCTTCCCTCTCCCGCTCTTCTACATGCGTTTAGTGATCTGAAGGTCTCCGCAAGAATTGCTGGGACAGGTGTGACTTGCTTATCTAATCGGTCGAACAGATCCACCACCGCTTCGTCTATGTGCCTCAAAGCTTTTGGGAAGACGACCAATCCATAGAGGCTTAAGGCGAAAATATCAACCTTTTTTTCCATGTCGGGGTGCGTCAAAATTAGATCCCTTAAGTTCACCCAAGGGATACATCTCCCTTCGCCTTTCTGTTGAACCTTGGCCAAGATCCACTGTTCACTCATGCCCGTAATTTTCATCAACTTTTTCGCCAAAGGAGGGACATAGGCAGGCCTGATATAAACCTTGTCGACTTGCATCTCGGGAATACGGAGTAGTGTAGTGTATTCTTCTATTGTTGGCACCAAATCCACTTCTCCAAAAGTGAAGCAACCGTATGCAGAATTCCAAAACTGGACCATAGCCCGAAATAGGTGCTTATCTATCTTAACATCCAATAAGTAAGAGATATCACCGTAACGATGGTAGAACATTTGCTTAATTCCATCTTCCCAATTGGCCCAGATATCCCGTAACTCTTGGAGCTCGTTTTGTGTCGCACTAACACGGGTGAAGTCCCTCAACTCTGACGTGTGACCCTCGACTAGGCTGTCTCCTAGTTCCAACTGCAACTTTTCCGACCATGTGCGCGCGTTTTTGCATTGTCCTCTACTTTATCAAGAAAGTTGTTTTCCATAGCAAACTTCCTATTCTAGCAACCGAACAGAAATTGACACCTCGACTACATGGAATGTCATGCAAATCAAACAAGACAACACAAGTTAGTATTGCATAATCAAACAAGAAAAATATCAATAGACGCTTATTCGGGTAACTATTTCGGCACTACGCCTAGGGTAGGCTCTAGGGCTTCTATATGAGGTTCGGTTCTACAGAGGGGTACCTGAACCAGCAGATTCCTCGATCCTCACCCATTATAGGCTCATATGGACCGAGTTCGATTGTGGGGATACATTTCCCTACGGCCATGAGGTGAAAACCTCACGAAACACGTAGGTACGGATGTCTCCGGAAGCAATCCACTAGCCCCCATGAGGTGAAAACCTCACGAAGGCTTAGTTTTTTACTCCCACTTAAAGGTATAACCAACGGTCTTGCAATGCAATGCCAAAGTATTTCACAAGACTCGACACTATAACACATGCAAATGCATAAAAAACACGATTTTTCAAAACAATTTTCCAAATCTTCAATCAAGAGGACCAAAAAATCAATCAATTTACGGCCTGACTCTCAACTGGGTCCCCAGTGGAGTCGCCAAGCTGTCGCAACCATTTTTTTGACAAAACGGAAATCGAACTTGGGGTTTTGAAAACGGATAAAAACGGGAATCGCCACCGACCTTTTATTAGGTGTGATCGGATCACCTTTGTTTTAATAAAACATTTTGGTTTACTAAAACGATACTTTTGGTCTACGAATGTTTGAGAAAAATAGGTTCGGGAGTCGGTTACGTGCGAGGAAGGATTAGCACCCTCGCCACGCCCAAAATCGGTACCAAATTGATTGATCAATGTCCTAATGTCGAAAAGTTGAAAATATTTAAGAAAAAAGAATTAAAAGAATGGATTAATTAAACCGGATTGAAACTTAAGATAACCGTTTGAAGGAATAAAAGTATCATACCCAACACGTTAGGATATAACACCCTTATATTTCGATACCAAAATCATCTCCAAAAAAGGTATTTGAATATTTAGTCGAACGAAAAGATCGACACCCAACACGTTAGGGTGTAAAATTTCGGCCTTCTAAATACACAAATATTACCTCTTTCGTATAAAATAAAAATCGGATTGTGATTTAGAACCGTTAATCCACATGAAGTGGCGAAGACGAAACAATTAACAACATATGATGGTGAAAGATGTGATAATAGAAACAAGAAGAGATAATATTAAAACCGTAACAATAAATAAAATAAAATGAAATAAAAATAATAAATAAAAAGGTATTAGTGACTATAGATAAAATATTAAGTATAAAGGTAGTAATAATGATAATAATAATAGTACGAAAATATGTACGAAGATAATATATAATAATGATAATAATGATGATAATGCTAGCACTAATAATAAATATAAAATATGTACAATATAAAGTATATGAATGTAGTAAGCATAATAAATAATAATGTAAGTATAGTAAAGATAATAATAATGATAACACACAATACATACGATATATTAATATAAATATAATAATAATAGGAAAAATAAGTAAAATAATAAAAAAACTAAAATGATATAATAATAATAATAATAGTAGTAATGAATCGTATAATAATAATAAAATAATACTAATAATACAAAATACATATAATATAATAATACAGAGAAAATAATAATAATAATAATAATAATAATAATATACATAATATATATGGTAGTGCTAATAATAATATAGTGATAATAAATACAATAATGTAGTAAGTGTATGTATACAAATAAAAGTATGATAATAATAATATTAGAAGTAGTAACATACAAAAATGAAGTGAACAAATAATAAAAAATAAAAATACTAATAATAAAGTTAGTGATGATAATAATAATAAATATTTATATACAACTAATAACGTTACTAACAGTAATTAATAATAATGATGGTAACTAATAATAATAATAATAATAATAATATTACATATAACGAAGGTAATGAATTTAACTAAAAACAATTAGAAATGGCTAAAATCGAATGAAATCCAAATATTTGGGGTAAATTCGAAATAAATAAAAAAGGAAAGGGATTGATTTGTATCGCGCGTGCTGAACCTAGGAGGACCGAAACGGCAATAACCCCTTTTACTGAAACGGTGCGCATGGGGACTCGATCGAAACTACAATAAAACTTCAGGGCGAAATTTTAAAAGAAAAGAAACTCAATTGTGCAGTCTCAGAAGAACGGAGGGGCTAAAGCGCAATTAGCCCCTTTGAGATAAAACACGCGGACCTTGGGGGCGGATCCGGGTCAACACGCGGATCCCCCCCTTTGTTGAAACGGCGCCGTTTCTTCATGGTTTAAAAGACCCCAAAATCACCCCAAAAATTCATTTTTACATTCTCTTAAAAACTTTTAAATACTCTCTCTGTTTCTCTCTCACCCCTCTCTGTAGGCATAAAAGGCGAAATCCGCCGCCGTTGACTTCGCAGTGCTCTCGTCGCTCCGCCACCATGCATGATGGCCGGGAAAAGGTAAAGGTCTTTTTTATTTTTATTTTTTATTTTTATCTTATATATATATTATATCTATATTTATAAAAAAGGTGCGAAATGGAAAAGAAAAAAGGAAAGAAAAAGAACCTTGAATATTGGATCGGCTTTTGGATTTTGATTTTTTTGTTTTATTGCTTTGGTAATTCGGTTTGTGAGTATAGAGCTTCGTGTTTTTTTTGAATCTGTTCTTTTTGATTTTTTTAAAAAAAAAAGGGGGTGCCCCTTGTTACAGAGGCCTAATCGGCCTTATATAGCCGAATATTAACAAAATACAACGTTTTTTCTTTTTGTTCTTTTCTGCCTTTGTTGCTGTTGTGGTTGTCTTCTTTTGCAGGTTGTGGGAGACAATGGGAAGTGGAGACCAGCGATGGTGCTTGCGCGTGGGTGGTGCTGCTTGGCTGGTGGAGGAGCGCGTGTCCACTGCAGCAAGGCAAGTGCGCTAGGGTTCCAAAACCCTAGTTCTTTCCGATCTTCTTTGGTTTGGGCCTATTGGGCCTTTTCGATTTTGGGTTTTGTGGGTTTTGTAAATGGACTGTAATTTGGACTTTTATTCAATATGGGATTTTTTGTTTTATTTTATTTTTTTGGTTTTGCAATTGGGTTCTGGCTTTTTTGTGGTTCAATTTTGCTGGTAATGGGCCCGGGGTTAATGACCCGGGCCAAAATTGGTGTTTACAATATAAAATTGATAGATACTTACATATAATGAGATTTAAACTTAATATCATGATATTCAAATATTAGATTTTATTACTTCAACTAAATTTTTTTATTGGATTCAATCCAATAAAAAATGATATAATATTATAGATAAATTATTTAGTTGGTCATTCAATTTTTAAGATAATTTTATTTTGGTCACCCAAAATAAAAAAAATCAATGTGTAATTGCAATCTGGAATATGCGGAGGAGTTAGGGACTATTTTCTGGGATTGTCGCCAATAGTTGCCTTTTCTGCGACGACGTTGACGGCGTTTATGCAAACACCATTACTTTTTCAGAGGCATACCGCTGTATGTGAAAAAAAAGGCCTCTAATGCTACAATTTGTTGTGGTGTCGTGATTAAAAAAACTATACTTTTATTGTGGTAATCTTTCTATGCACATGTTTAACATAGCGCTTTTTCTTCTAAGCAGGATACTATTCAGACAGGTTGCTTCCCCAAGCAGAAAGCTTGTAGCGATGGTATTTGATCTTTACATATCGTTCGTATCAATCCTTTTCTTATGATTTCGAGTAAATATTTACACAAGATTGGTGTGAAAGAAGAAACAAATTTAAGCCATCTAGACTTTCAATTGGTATATAAATTTTAAAATATAAAATTAAGTCTTCTAAGTATTAATATTATATTAATAAGATTTTTTTCATTAACCTAGCAGTCAACTTAAGCGTTAAATGTTAGTTTGAATTTAGCATTGAGCATATTTAAAATATGTGTATTAAATGTAGATATGTGTATACCTACACATGGACAACTTTGGTTTGATGTGTTAAAAAAACAAGATAATGTCATAAAACTTATAAAGGTTATCTTTTTTAGCATGGCATATCTAATTTACCTACGCAATAGGTAAATGCATATATATAATTTATTCATATATTTTAAATATATTCCATATCAATTTGAGTTAACATTTAACATTTAAACTAATGAAAAGATTAAAAAAAACCCTTATTGATACGATACTAGTACTTTAAAGGACTTAATTATAATGTTTTAAAATTAATTTAAGTTCGAGTTGCAACCTTATGATAATTTTTGTATTTTCATATAAATAGTTTACTTCTCGAATGAAAGAAGGTATTAATTTGACAGTAATTAAGAATTTTACATGTATTAGTTACTTATAATATTTAAACTAACATGCTAGTTGTTTTGAACATGTAATTCAGAGGAGTTGCTCAACGTCGTCCTTCCTTTGGCCTTTGACGAGTTGGAGAAGTTGAAACCGGAGAAATGGGTATAAGATTTCATAATTCTCTGCAAATTTTATTATCAACCCATACAATATAAGTTGGCATTGATAAAAATAAATCGAAATGCATTGAAATTTTAACTAGAATATAATCTAAATTATTTAGTACCGACTGAAGATCAAAATAATACATATAAACCAGTAGGATATGTTCAAATCTTAAAGTTATTTTATAATTTATCGAATTTGGTATAATAATAATTCAATTGTTGTTCAGAAGGAGATAGGGTGGTTCAGGAGACAGATAATCGCATTTCGGATGGTTTTAAAGGCACGGCGGATACGAAAGGAGAAGCTGAGACGTACTTCTAAGATGAAGTTTGCTTAACTTTGGCTATCAATTTGTAAAATAAAATTTATGATCCCAATTCATATATGGGATGGGCTATTAAAATAACGATGCGTTTGTCAAATAAATTATAGAATAAAATTTTACGCAAATGAAATTCCATGTGATGGTTAAGGGTGTTTATTGCTTCAATTGTGGTTTGAGTTTAAGTCATGCTAGTCGCGTTTGTTGTTCGGGTTTTACCCTGTTATTGTAGTTCATCAAAATTTTTTTACGAAAAATGGTATTTGTTTGTATCAAAAATAATTTATTAAATATTAAATGAAGCATTATGTGATTGGTTATAATATCTGGAATTTAATTAATGATTAACCAATGTCAATTACAAATTTGATAAATAACTTAAATTTTTTGTAATTGCATCACTGATTTAGTTCACATTAAACCTATTCATAGGCCATTGTGAAGACATTTTATTTTCAATTCGGGTGACATCAATCAAATTTAAATTAAATTATAAAATTAAAAAAATAATGGTTGGAAAATTAAATATTAAAAATTTAAGTACTAAATTTAAGTTATAAAATTGTTTGATGTATTACTTAAAATTAATTATGAAATATAATTAAATTGTTTAATAAATATAGATTTTAAATTATAAAATAAATAAAATTTACATTTTATCCTTTTAACTATTAGACATTTTACCTTATTCTACACAAAAATCAAATTTTAAATGTAAATTTTTTTATAAGATAATATAATATTAAAATAAATAAATTGAAATTTAATTAATTGAAAATATTCTCCACCAAATGATAAATCTAATTATTTTTCACTTTTTTTTCTAAAAAAATTCTACCAGATTGTTTTTATTTTAGATTATTAAACATGTGTAAAAAATTAAATTATTGAAAATATTAATTTTCAATGATTTTTTTTCAATGGTCTATCAAACGAGCCCTAAATTTTGTCACGCCCATGATGCGAGCAAACAAAAATATTTCATATTAAAAAATTATATTAACAGATGATGATTAGTGGAGTGGCAAGGGTTTTATTATATGAATTTGTTGGTCTTGTATTCAATTCTCAAATAATGTTTTCCAATTGTTTTTTTTTTGAAAATTATAGAAAAGTATGAAAAGATGAAAATAACCTTATAATAATATTAATTACACTTTAATGTTGGCTCATAAAACCAATTCAATCAACCACTTTATATATAGTATAGATGCATAAATTATTAATATAAAATTATATTTTTAAATATTTTATTTTTTAAACAATAACATGAGCTTGTTGGTGGGTTAGGCTAGGTCGGGCTCGAGCTCAAGCTTAGGAATTTTTTAAAATTGACTTGTAGCACATAGATGCATCTAGTTGAAGTATTTAGTTTTTTTTTTGTCTATATGTATTCAATCATGGACTATCACATTCTTTTCATACAAAGGGAATTATCATATTTCATGTACTAAAATTAATAAGTTATAAAATTGTTATGTGACATCCCCGCGAAGGGGATGCTCGCCAAACCCGGCTTGGCTTAGAGCATCCATCCAACACAATGACTCATTAATACATAGGTTCGCCCACCTAAGGAACTACCCCTATCGATCCCAATGTAAAAGATCTATCTCGTCACATCTATCACATCCCAAGCAATGGCCTCCTGCTATCAACCACCAACTGAACAACCATTCTTGTCTAGTCATGTGGCCCCTTAACCTTAATTGTAGGTCTATAAAATTGGGCCACTATTCTCTAAGGT
This sequence comes from Gossypium bickii, assembly GCA_025503065.1. Classification (NCBI taxonomy): domain Eukaryota; kingdom Viridiplantae; phylum Streptophyta; class Magnoliopsida; order Malvales; family Malvaceae; genus Gossypium; species Gossypium bickii. The sequence goes on along the minus strand of CP106710.1, from coordinate 18,089,280 downwards.
TTACATATAGAACCCTCAAGGCGTTTTGCCTGTAAAATGACCCTTCCTCCTTAGGAAAGGAGATAAACTCTCTTAAGAATAAAGAAACCTCCCACTTTGTGTGTCTCAGCACCTTAGACTTAATTTAAATCGCTCACAACAACCAACCCCCTAACCTCGTATCAATAAAAATATATGGAGAAAAATCAAAAACTCAATTAGGCATGAGATGATCATATTACTGCTAATTGTTTGTTTTTCATTTTAAGTTATATATACACTTAATTAGTTCATACTTAATTGAGAGAAATAAATAAATTTATTTGAAATAATTAAATAATAATATTATAGGTACTATGATACTCACTAATACCGACTCGTTACCCGACTGGGTCCTGACCCATATTCTACACAGTTCGCACTTTGAATTCGTTTACCCTTCTATGAGACCGCACAATCCAGGTTCGTACCATCATATAGGTAAACTCACATTGTATAATTCTATGAGGCCGCATGATGTCGGTTCGCACCATCATATAGGTGAACCCACATCGTATAATTCTATGAGACCGTACGATGTAGGTTCACATCATCATATAGCCGAACCCACATCGTATGAACATGTGTTAAACCTAGTGTAGGGTACATGTCGACGTGCATGGACTATATGTGTCGACGTGTTAAACCTAAAAATCGGAGCGACTTACAGGAGCCACACGAGATGGACCATTCCACATGACCGTGTGATTCACACGGGCTGTCGCATGGCCGTGTGGCTGTAATACCCAAATTTTGCCCGGGCCCATCAAGTGATAAAACAAAAAAACAGAAATTAAAAAACACCAAATTAAGGTCCAAATGTCCAATTACAAACCCAAAATATGAAAGGCCCAACAAGCCCAAAATATTAAAATTATTTCAAAAAATTTAGGGTTTCTAAAACCCTAAATTAGCTGCCGCTCCCTGCTACCCCAAGTGCGTTTTCTGACAACCCTCACTAGCCGCATCTGCCGTTGGCCACCTCCCAAGCACGCCTCTGCGCCTCGATCACCACTCCTAGGAAACCTGCAAGGACAAAGAACACGCAGCAACACGACAAAGAAGAAAACGACAACAAAACAGAGACCCATACCTCTGCAAATCGAATAAAAACCGAAACAAACAGAGTTCAACCGGGGGGCTGTTTTTGTTTTGAGGCATCATCAGAAATCAAAAACAAGAATTAAAAGGGTGATTTCCTTTTTATTTTCAGGTCATTATCTACTGTCGTTCTACTTTTCATTTCGATTCTTTGTAAATAAATAACATAAAAAGAAACAAGGGAAAAATCAAAAAAGAGGATAACAGTTTAAAAAAAAAGGGTGGATTTTGTAGTTTTTTGTTCATTTTTACTTTCTGTTGTTGAATGTTACTTTATTTTCATCTACTTCTCTTTTAAAATTTTGCAAACGAAATAATAATCGAAGAGGGGGAAGACGGACCTAAATCAGAGCCATCGTCGGAGCCATTCCTCCATCTTCGAAGCCAGATCGAAAATGGGGGTGTTTCTCTTCTCTATGGTTCGAACTCGACCCTCGGACGAACTCGGAAACGGGGTTACGGCCCACCTCGCGATTTGTCGGCCACCGTACGACGTGGTGGTGCGATGGGCGACTGGAGGGAGTTTAATCGTTGGGCACTACAAAAGGGGGAGGGAGAAGTTTTAGAGTTTTAAGTGTTTTTTTTAGAACAGAAATTGAAATGAATAAAGTAATAAAAAAGTGGGTTTTAAAACATTAAATGAGAAAGCTGTCTGGTGGGGGTAGGAATCTGCGCATTCCTACCTTAAAAGGGAGATTTACTCTCCTGGTCCCTCCCCTTTGTAGTGTCATTTGATCAGCTTTACTTTTTTTATTTTTTGATTTGGCCTTTCTTTTTTACTCCTTTTTCAATTCAATCCTTAACCCCATGATAGCAAACTGTCTTATATGTTTTACTTATTATAAATTTGTTTATAATGTTTATTTTACATAGTATTACGTACCATTCCTTTAAACTATTTCGGCATACACCTGTGTTATCACTTTTATTTTTATGCTATTAGTTTTTATTTTATTAATGTTGTCTTATTTTTTTATCATTTTATCATTATTATCGCCACTATTATATTATTAAAATATTATTAACATTTGCTTTTACTATTAATATCCTGATTAGCACTTTACTTTTGTCATATTATTATCATCATCATTATTATTATTTTAAGCTTATATGCACTGCCTTTTAAACTTTTGTATGTATTGTTTATTTTAAGATTTTTATATACATTATCTATTTCAACATCTTCCGTATATTATTTATTTTAATTGATTTATTATTTATTTTAAGTTTTCTTCACACTATTTATTTTATACGTTATATGTAGATAAATATATATACGCTATCTTGTTTAGAGTTTTTTTCTTTTATCATCTTTTAAAAAAATTGTTTTGCATATTATTAATTAAAATTTTTTTTTCATTATCAATTTTGAACTAATTCATTGCCATCTTAAAGTGTGTGTTTGTATATTTTATTTATTTTAACTTGCTTTATACTTGTTGCGGATTGTTATATATATTGTTTAATTCATTATTCTTTGATTATGATGTTGATAGTTAAATAGTACAAATTATGTGGTCATCATTCTTGTATGTATTACTTCAAGCAAATGATGCATGTTATTTAAATATCACATTTGCCATTATTTAAAAACCAAAACTTTTCAAAATAAGGCAATGTTTGTGCGTTTGGAAAATTAGAAAATGATGCCCTAACGGACTGGGTGTCAATTTTCAAATAACCAAATACCCTTCTTTAATTACGTGTTTTGAAAATCAAAGATGATCTCGGTGTCAGGGTATAAATGTGTCATATCCTAACGTGTTGAGTATGGTGTTTTTATCCCTTTGAAACGAGTTAATCTTGAGATCCAATTCCAATTTAATTAACCCAAGTTTTTAATTCTTTTGACCCTAAAATATTTTCAAGTTTTCAACATTGGGGCAACATCAATCAATTTGGTACCAAATTTGGGCGCTGCAAGGGTGCTAACCCTTCCTTGCACGTAACCGACTTCCGAACTCGTTTTCTCGAATTTCGAAGACCAAAATATTTTTAAAGGTGACCTGATCACACCTAAACAAAAAGGATCGGTGGCGACTCCCTATTTTTAAAGTCGATTCCCATTTTTTTAAAAAAAAAATGGTTACGACAGCTTGGCGACTCCGTTGGGGAGCTTGAGAGTCAGGCCGTAAATTGATTGATTTTTGTCCTTTTGATTGAAAATTTGAAAAATCGTGTTTCTTTTTGATGCATTTGCTTGTGCTATAGTGTCGAGTCTCGTGAAATACTTTGGCATTGCACTGCATGACCATTGCGGTCACACCTTTAAGTGGGAGTGAGGCGAGCTTTCGTGAGGTTTTCACCTCCGCATGGGCTAGTGGACTGCTTCCGGAACACATCTGTACCTATGTGCTTCGTGAGGTTTTCACCTCCGCATGGCTGTAGGGAAATGTGTCCCCCTGAATTGAACTCGATCCATATGAGCCTATAATGGGTGAGGATTGAAGAATCTGCTGGTTCAGGTACCCTTCTTTAGAACCGAACCTCATATAGTGAACTTTAAGAGCCCACCATAGGTAGAGCCACGCCAAACCCCTAGTGGTAACTAGGATAATTGTTCTATGTCTATTTATTTCTCTTGTACTAACGTGTTTTCTTCTGTTTTGATTGCATCGCATTGCATCATCAAGAGAAAAGAGGTGTTGATTAACATTTGATTACTATATAGAGGAGTTTTTCTTTTTCATAAGGAAATGAATTTCTTAATAAAGTGGATTATGATATTTGTTGCTCAAATATAGTCCAAGTAAACAACGAGAGAAGATGTATAGTCCACGGAAGAATACAAGACATTGCCCGATGATTCAAGCCAACGAGGATTATTCAAGAATCATCACGTCTTAACTTTTTTAAAGAAACTTATGGACACCGAGGAGGATAAGTGAGTGAAGAAGTACAGCCCGAACCAAGCGACAAGGAGCTAGAAAAGGCATCTATAAAGAGAGTTCACGGGGCATGATCATAACATCTGATACGACGAAAAAGATTGGTGTCTTCACTTGGATTATGAGGACAAAACTATATATGCAATCCATTTTATGTAAAGAGCTTCATTTCCTAGAAAAGTTCTTCTAATGGAATTGAATTCATAATCAGTGCCTCTCTTTTTGCATTCATTTCAAGCATTTGCATCGCATTGCATCATTAGAAAGGAGGTGTCGAGTCATATTCGATTGCTGAATAGAAGAGTTTGTCATCAGGAAATGTGTTACTTGATGAAGTGGATTATAATACGTTCATCCAAACATAGTCTAGGTAACGACGAGAGAACGCCTTGCCTGAAGACCCAGAGCCTACAAAGATTGTTTGGGAGTCATCAGAAGATTATGAACATCGCAGAGGATAAGCTAATGATGAGGCACGACCTGGACCAAGCCACAAAGAGCTAGAAGAGACGTCTATTGAGAAAGTTCAATGGACACGTCTATAAACATCCAGACACGAAGAAGAGGATTGGTATTTTCACCTAGACTATGGGGGCATGGCCGTTTATGCAATCAGTTTTAATGTAAAGAAACATGTTTTCTAGAAAAGTTCTCCTAATAGAATTGAATTCATGATCAACACTTCTCTTTCTTTTTGCATTCATACCATGCATTTGCATTGTATTGCATACAGTAGCATCATATCACCCTAATCATTTACTAAGGCTAAAATTGTATAATCTACAGTTGCGACGCTACGAATCTAAAATCACGTCATCGTTAAAGGACACAGCTAAGAGCTAGAGCTATGGATGTTGAACTTAATGAAAGAATCGAAAGAATGGAAACAATCCAGAGAGAGTTGCAAGAGCAGTTGACCAAGTCGCAGCAAGAAGCAAGGGATCTGATGGTAAGATCCCAAGAGGAGTGGCGCGAGCAAAAGGATCAAATAGCCAAAATGATGGAGATGATGGCAACTCTGGTCAAAGGAAAAGGACTCGCGCAGAGTCCTGACATCACAGAGCCCCGGTCAAGAGTTAATCAGGACCCGCTCTGTCCCCCAGAATTCACTTCGCCTCACGCCCATGCAACGCAAAGAGGGTATCCTCGAGTGGAACCGGCAGGCCTAGAGCCACGACCTACACCATCTGCTCATCTAGGGTAGGGTATATTTGTATCAAACTCCGGAGATAATTTTACTAACCCAATGGTTCCAGATTTGGATGATTCGGCAGAAATAGCCAGGTTGAAAAGGGAAGATTGTTATGCTCAAGACAAGTATAAGAGTTTGGAGAAAAGACTCAAGGAAATAGAAGGTACTGAAGTCTTCTCTGCACTAAGCGCCAAAGAGCTCAGTTTGGTGTCCGATCTGGTTCTGCCCCCGAAGTTTAAAGTGCCAGATTTTGAAAAATATGATGGGATGAGATGCCCGAAGGCGCATCTTATCATGTTTTGTCGGAAGATGGCTGGTTATGTGAATGAAGACAAATTGTTAATTCACTGTTTTCAAGATAACTTGGTCAGATCAGCCCTCCGATGGTATAATCAACTCAGCAGAGAGAGGATCCGATCATGGAAGGACCTAGCATCAGCGTTTTGTGAACAATACAAGCATGTCTCTGATATGGTGCCTGATCGACTAACGCTGCAGATGATGGAAAAGGAGCCAACAGAGAATTTTAGACAATACGCTCAAAGGTGGAGGGATATCTCGGCCCAAGTAGAACCCACACTAACTAAGACTGAGATAACAGTCCTCTTTATCAACACTTTAAAAGCGCCATTTTATGACAAGTTGGTGGGGAATGCCACAAAAGACTTCGCCAATATCGTAATGTCCGGGGAACTCATTGAGAATGCCATAAAGAGTGGAAAAATAGATGCAAAAGAAAGTGTCAAAAGGTCAAACTCGAGAAATATAGAAAATGAAGTGAACAACTTGAACAAGCGTTCCAAGTCAGTCTCTACAAGTCAACCGAGGGCTGTGACCACTGGTCATCAGGGATCATCAAGTCAAGAATCCAATGCAAAGTGTCTCTAGTTTACACCAATTCCAATGACATATGGGGAGTTGTATCAAAGCCTGTTTGATGCACACAGGGTGGCTCCTCACTACATGAAACTAGTGCAACCCCCATACCCCAAATGGTATGATTCGAACGCTCAATGCGAGTATTACGCGGGAATAACGGGTCACTCAACTGATAACTGCATTGCATTCAAGAAATTGGTGGAAAGGCTTATTAAAATAGGGGTTTTGAAGTTCGATAAGTCGACCGGGGCAATAATTTGCGATAATTAAAGGAGGGGACAAGAGAGTCTCAATTCCTTAAAGAAGTTATCAGAAGCCTAAAAGTCAAAATGCCAATGACACATTCGAAAGGAAAACGGGGGCATAAAACTTTCCGAAGCCTTACACACTTAGGAGTGTTTTGAACAATAGGACTGTGGAAGAAACCTGTATTTTTAGCTAATCTAGAGTAATATTCAAAACATGCTTGTTGCTTTAAGCCTAGAGGCAACAAGAGTCCTTTCGTGAAATGGGCTTGTTTCCAGAATTGTTATTTCAATAAAATGCATCTTTATTTTCACCCATCGCATTTCATACACTATATCGTTTCATTTTCATACCATACTTTTAATTTTCTACCTTCATGCACACAATGGGTCCCCCAGATAGCAATGAAATGAGCAACGCTATTACCGACTCTCTTTTTAACAAGATATGTGTCTAAAGGGATTGGAGGATTAGGGAGATGACAGAGGTCGCAACTTATTTCCTAAATTGTCAAGAACCGTAGATCCCATCTTACGAAGTGTCAGGGAGATGAAAATGGAAGCTTAGCTTGCCGCAAGAACAAGGCAAGAAATCATTGAGTTACCTCCAAGAGTTCAAAGATATTTTCGTATGATCATGCGGGGACTACTAAGGCACGAGTATGCTGTCGAAGCTAAGGAAGCCACAGAAGAAGTCCATAAGGATATTTGAAGATCACATGCTGATGGTTCTACCCTGACTAAGCCAATCAAGAGCTGCCGATCTACCCAGAAAGGAAAATTGCATCAAACGCCAAATCGAGGACAGAACTTATGTGCCTTTTCCTTCTTGTCTACACGTGGGGCAAGGACGTTATCAAGCCAATCTCCACGAAAGCTTCAGGTCTGCATCGACTCATTTTTGCGGATGTCGATCTCTTCACTAAGAGGGCGAGGGTCGCTTCATATGCCAATATTACAAAGTCGATAGTCATTAGACCAAAAAGAAAAAAATATTAACAAAAAGGCAAAAAGGTCATGTTTAACCGCACAATGTTAAAAGTTTGCGGTCATTTCAAAGATCAACTACCATGTCATGGTGTTAAAAAAAAAAAGGCAACAGAACAAAGATTGTTAGGAAGATGACCTAAACTTGGGAATGTTGGCATGTAGAAGTTACATTTACCTTTTTCTGATCATTAAACCTCTGTTGGGACAACGCTTTCCTCATTAGGTTTTGCCTAGTGAAGTCAAAATTCTTTTATCCCCAGGCACAGGCCGAGCCAAATTGGATAAGGTGGAATGGATCCAATCCCGATGTCATCGAGTGAATTTGAAAAGAAAATGTTGAGAGATATCTGTCACGATCAGATGAAGCGAGTTTACAACAAAAAGGACCGCCTTAGAAAATTTCATGATAGGGCTTTGAAGAGGATCCTTTCCCATGCAACAAGGACTTCAGAAGAAAGAAGATGCCAAGCCAGCAGGGACCTTAAGTAGCAAAGAAGGCCCGTTCTAGGGAAATGAGGATATTGTCTGAGATGGACGACAAGGACCTGCCCAATCCGGTGAATCCAAAAAAAAAAACACAAAAAACACAAAAAAAGAACAAAAAATGAGAAAAAAGAAAAAAGAAGAAAGAAAAGGAGAGGCCAAAGGCGAAAACCCGCAAAGGGCGCTTTGAGACCAAAGGTGGGTTTGAGTTGAAAACCCAAAAAGGGCAACTCAAATTTTGATAAAAAAATGGGGCATACAGTAGTCTTGCTACGCTTGAAGTAGCAATGAAGAGGAACGTTACACCTTGGGGCATCGACAAAGTACTCCGGATCCCTTAAACACGTATTGAGTTTAGAATGATCCTCAAGAAGTTTGAACAAAGAAGCCCAAGCTGCGATATCTGGGGCACCTAGTTTTCATTTTACCCATTTTGAGTCTGCTATCTTTGTCTTTTCAAAATACACTCTAAATAAACTTGCTTCTTCATCGCATTTGCTAGTTTTGATTAACTTGAACTTGTTTGTTTCGAGCCATGCTCCCAATAAATTCCCATTTCATCCATCATTATGGCCCTTTTCGAGCATTCTGCATTGAAATAACAATTATTGGACTAATAATACTTTCACGAAAGGAGTTTCACATATTACTCTGGAAACCTCTAAACAATGCAAGAGTCCGAAACATGATTATTTGTAATATTCACCAAGCTTAAGGGTTGGAAATATCTGAGTCCAAATTAAGGTTATCACTTCAAATTTTTGTCAAAAATGGTGATTGAACAAAATGACAAAGTATCGCGTTAGTGATACAATCCTGACGAAAAACAGGCATTGTTAACCCAAGTGCAAAAACAGAATCATTCTCGAAAGGAAATGATATTCTGCATTCATGCGAGCATCATGCATATACATCTGATTGGGTTGCCTAAAGAGTGATCATTAGAAAGAAGCTGATACAGATCTTGTACCTTTGAACAACAAGAGGGTGGTTTGAAGAAGAGACAGATCCTATGTTTTAACGTCGCAGTGGGATGAATGGAGGATATTCAAATCCTATACCCCCAGGTCACAATGAGATGAACCCTGAAGATACAGTGGGGCAAAAGAGTGATATACGAGAAACGCATATTACTCCTGAGGTTTGAGAACGGGTACAAAACCTGAAAGGGAAGTCAAGAATCAAAGCAATAAATACAGGTCATCGTGAAAGTCGTGACGGAAAAGAGATACATGACAAACAAACCCAGGGCGCATAGCATAATCATGTAGGCATAAAAGCATTTAAGACAAACACGCGCATATCATGATAACATCACGCATGACATATACAGGTACACCAGTAAAGCAAGAAGTTTTGACGATAACTGTATCTAACCAAGGAGAAAGAAGGCATCCGAGTTCCACTAAATGATACGTTTTCAATTTCTATTTTCAAAAATCAACTCATAATACAAGAGGTGAGTTGAGCCTCGGGTCACGCACGCTGAGGTATTTCTAATTTCTATTTTTTTCAATATCTGCTAAAATCAACTCAAAATGCAAAGAGTGAGTTGGGCCTCGGGTTACGCACCCTGAGGTATTTTCAATTTCTGTTTTTCAATTTCCGTTACAATCAACTCATAATGCGAAATGTGAGTTGGGCCTCGGGTTACGCACACTGAGGTATCTTTAATTTCTATTTTTCAATTTTTGTTAAAAGCAAATCTCGTCTTCCTAAGTGAAGCAGATCAAAGACAGCAGATCTTGCCTTCCTAAGCGAAGCAGATCGAGCAAAGCAGATTTTGCCTTCCTAAGCGAAGCAAATTGAAGATAACAGATCTTGCCTTCCTAAGCGAAGCAGATCGAAGATAACAGATCTTGCCTTCCTAAGCGAAGCAGATCGAAGATCAGATATTGCCTTCCTAAGCGAAGCAGATCGAAGATAACAAATCTTGCCTTCCTAAGCGAAGCAGATCGAAGATCAGATATTGCCTTCCTGAGTGAAGCAGATCGAAGATAACAAATCTTGCCTTCCTAAGCGAAGCAGATCAAAGATCAGATATTGCCTTCCTGAGTCAAGCAGATCGAAGATAACAAATCTTGCCTTCCCAAGTGAAGCAGACCGAGGCATTTTTAATTTCTATCTTTCAATTTATGTTCAAAAATCAACTCATAATACGAGAGGTGAGTTGAGCTTCGGGATACGCCGAGGTATTTTTAATTTCTGTCTTTCAATTTCTGTTCAAAAGTCAACTCATAATACGAGAGGTGAGTTGAGCCTCGGGATACGCTGAGGTATTTTTAACTTCTGTCTTTCAATTTCTATTAAAATCAACTCATAATGCGAAAGGTGAGTTGGGCCTCAGGTCACACACGCTGAGGTATTCTCAATTTCTATTTCCAATTTCTGTTTTTCAATTTTCGTTTTTCAAAAAAAAGAGAGAGGGAAAAGAAAAGTCAATTCATATTGCGAGAATAAGGAAGCAGTTCGAAAAGTTTAGATTTGTTTCCTCAAAATCCCAGTGGAGCAGTTGGTAGATTGAAGCTGCAAATCTCTTTGTGTCGTGAAGTCACATTGGAGGAAGTTAAAAATAAACAAATCTCACTCCTTAGAAAACTGAGGAAAAGCGGATGAAAGCCACGGGCCCTATCTCTCGAAAGTAACAGTGGAGTGGATCAAAGCATCAAGTTACAGTGGAGTTTGAAGCTACCTGGCAAAGAAAAAACACCCGAAGAACCAATGCTTGGCCAGGACCGGGCAAAAATTGGTTCTTCTATTGTCTTTGCTCTATTCTCGTTTCACGACAATGAGTAAAGAGGGGTAGCTGTAATACCCAAATTTTGCCCGGGCCCATCAAGTGATAAAACAAAAAAAAAACAGAAATTAAAAAACACCAAATTAAGGTCCAAATGTCCAATTACAAAGCCAAAATATGAAAGGCCCAACAAGCCCAAAATATTAAAATTATTTCAAAAAATTTAGGGTTTTTAAAACCCTAAATTAGCCGCCGCTCCTTGCTACCCCAAGTGCGTTTTCTGACAACCCCCACTAGCCGCATCTGCCGTTGGCCACCTCCCAAGCACGCCTCCGCGCCTCGATCACCACTTCTAGAAAACCTGCAAGGACAAAGAACATGCAGCAACACGACAAAGAAGAAAACGACAACAAAACAGAGACCCATACCTCTGCAAATCGAATAAAAATCGAAACAAACAGAGTTCAACAGGGGGGCTTTTTTTTTTGAGGCATCATCAGAAATCAAAAACAAGAATTAAAAGGGTGATTTCCTTTTTATTTTCAGGTCATTATCTACTGTCGTTCTACTTTTCATTTCGATTCTTTGTAAATAAATAACATAAAAAGAAACAAGGGAAAAATAAAAAAAGAGGATAACAGTTTAAAAAAAAAGGGGTGGATTTTGTATTTTTTTTGTTCATTTTTACTTTCTGTTGTTGAATGTTACTTTATTTTCATCTACTTCTCTTTTAAAATTTTGCAAACGAAATAATAATCGAAGAAGGGGAAGACGGACCTAAATCAGAGCCATCGTCGGAGCCATTCCTCCGTCTTCGAAGCCAAATCGAAAATGGGGGTGTTTCTCTTCTCTATGGTTCGAACTCGACCCTCGGACGAACTCGGAAACGGGGTGACGGCCCACCTCGCGATCTTTCGGCCACCGTACGACGTGGTGGTGCGATGGGCGACTGGAGGGAATTTAATCGTTGGGCACTGCAAAAGGGGGAGGGAGAAGTTTTAGAGTTTTAAGTGTTTTTTTTAGAACAGAAATTGAAATGAATAAAGTAATAAAAAAGTGGGTTTTAAAACATTAAATGAGAAAGCTGTCTGGTGGGGGTAGGAATCTGCGCATTCCTACCTTAAAAGGGAGATTTACTCTCCTGGTCCCTCCCCTTTGTAGTGTCATTTGATCAGACTTTATTTTTTTATTTTTGATTTGGCCTTTCTTTTTACTCATTTTTCAATTCAATCCTTAACCCCATGATAGCAAACTGTCTTATATGTTTTACTTATTATAAATTTGTTTATAATGTTTATTTTATATAGTATTACGTGCCATTCCTTTAAACTATTTCAGCATACACCTGTGTTATCACTTTTATTTTTATGCTATTAGTTTTTATTTTATTAATGTTGTCTTATTTTTTATCATTTTATCATTATTATCGCCACTATTATATTATTAAAATATTATTAACATTTGCTTTTACTATTAATATCCTGATTAGCACTTTACTTTTGTCATATTATTATCATCATCATTATTATTATTTTAAGCTTATATGCACTGCCTTTTAAACTTTTGTATGTATTGTTTATTTTAAGATTTTTATATACATTATCTATTTCAACATCTTCCGTATATTATTTATTTTAATTGATTTATTATTTATTTTAAGTTTTCTTCACACTATTTATTTTATACGTTATATGTAGATATATATATATACGCTATCTTGTTTAGAGTTTTTTTCTTTTATCATTTTTTAAAAAAATTGTTTTGCATATTATTAATTAAAAATTTTTTTTCATTATCAATTTTGAACTAATTCATTGCCATCTTAAAGTGTGTGTTTGTATATTTTATTTATTTTAACTTGCTTTATACTTGTTGCGGATTGTTATATATATTGTTTAATTCATTATTCTTTGATTATGATGTTGATAGTTAAATAGTACAAATTATGTGGTCATCATTCTTGTATGTATTACTTCAAGCAAATGATGCATGTTATTTAAATATCACATTTGCCATTATTTAAAAACCAAAACTTTTCAAAATAAGGCAATGTTTGTGCGTTTGGAAAGTTAGAAAATGATGCCCTAACGGACTGGGTGTCAATTTTCAAATAACCAAATACCCTTCTTTAATTACGTGTTTTGAAAATCAAAGATGATCTCGGTGTCAGAGTATAAATGTGTCATATCCTAACGTGTTGAGTATGGTGTTTTTATCCCTTTGAAACGAGTTAATCTTGAGATCCAATTCCAATTTAATTAACCCAAGTTTTTAATTCTTTTGACCCTAAAATATTTTCAAGTTTTCAACATTGGGGCAACATCAATCAATTTGGTAACAAATTTGGGCGCTGCAAGGGTGCTAACCCTTCCTTGCACGTAACCGACTTCCGAACTCGTTTTCTCGAATTTCGAAGACCAAAATATTTTAAAGGTGATCTGATCACACCTAAACAAAAGGGATCGGTGGCGACTCCCTATTTTTAAAGTCGATTCCCATTTTTTTAAAAAAAAAATGGTTACGACAACAGCGACTCGTTGGGGAGCTTGAGAGTCAGGCCGTAAATTGATTGATTTTTGTCCTTTTGATTGAAAATTTGAAAAATCGTGTTTCTTTTTGATGCATTTGCTTGTGCTATAGTGTCGAGTCTCGTGAAATACTTTGGCATTGCACTGCATGACCATTGCGGTCACACCTTTAAGTGGGAGTGAGCAACTGAGCTTTCGTGAGGTTTTCACCTCCGCATGGGCTAGTGGATCGCGCTTCCGAACACATCTGCACCTATGTTAGCCGTGAGGTTTTCACCTCCGCATGGCTGTAGGGAAATGTGTCCCCCTGAATTGAACTCGATCCATATGAGCCTATAATGGGTGAGGATTGAAGAATCTGCTGGTTCAGGTACCCTTCTTTAGAACCGAACCTCATATAGTGAACTTTAAGAGCCCACCATAGGTAGAGCCACGCCAAACCCCTAGTGGTAACTAGGATAATTGTTCTATGTCTATTTATTTCTCTTGTACTAACGTGTTTTCTTCTGTTTTGATTGCATCGCATTGCATCATCAAGAGAAAAGAGGTGTTGATTAACATTTGATTACTATATAGAGGAGTTTTTCTTTTTCATAAGGAAATGAATTTCTTAATAAAGTGGATTATGATACGGTTGCTCAAATATAGTCCAAGTAAACAACGAGAGAAGATGTATAGTCCACGGAAGAATACAAGACATTGCCCGATGATTCAAGCCAACGAGGATTATTCAAGAATCATCACGTCTTAACTTTCTTAAAGAAACTTATGGACACCGAGGAGGATAAGCGAGTGAAGAAGTACAGCCCGAACCAAGCGACAAGGAGCTAGAAAAGGCATCTATAAAGAGAGTTCACGGGGCATGATCATAACATCTGATACGACGAAAAAGATTGGTGTCTTCACTTGGATTATGAGGACAAAACTATATATGCAATCCATTTTATGTAAAGAGCTTCATTTCCTAGAAAAGTTCTTCTAATGGAATTGAATTCATAATCAGTGCCTCTCTTTTTGCATTCATTTCAAGCATTTGCATCGCATTGCATCATTAGAAAGGAGGTGTCGAGTCATATTCGATTGCTGAATAGAAGAGTTTGTCATCAGGAAATGTGTTACTTGATGAAGTGGATTATAATACGTTCATCCAAACATAGTCTAGGTAACGACGAGAGAGAACGCCTTGCTCGAAGACCCAGAGCCTACAAAGATTGTTTGGGAGTCATCAGAAGATTATGAACATCGCAGAGGATAAGCTAATGATGAGGCACGACCTGGACCAAGCCACAAAGAGCTAGAAGAGACGTCTATTGAGAAAGTTCAATGGACACGTCTATAAACATCCGCATACGAAGAAGAGGATTGGTATTTTCACCTAGACTATGGGGCATGGCCGTTTATGCAATCGATTTTAATGTAAAGAAACATGTTTTCTAGAAAAGTTCTCCTAATAGAATTGAATTCATGATCAACACTTCTCTTTCTTTTTGCATTCATACCATGCATTTGCATTGTATTGCATACAGTAGCATCATATCACCCTAATCATTTACTAAGGCTAAAATTGTATAATCTACAGTTGCGACGCTACGAATCTAAAATCACGTCATCGTTAAAGGACACAGCTAAGAGCTAGAGCTATGGATGTTGAACTTAATGAAAGAATCGAAAGAATGGAAACAATCCAGAGAGAGTTGCAAGAGCAGTTGACCAAGTCGCAGCAAGAAGCAAGGGATCTGATGGTAAGATCCCAAGAGGAGTGGCGCGAGCAAAAGGATCAAATAGCCAAAATGATGGAGATGATGGCAACTCTGGTCAAAGGAAAAGGACTCGCGCAGAGTCCTGACATCACAGAGCCCCGGTCAAAAGTTAATCAGGACCCGCTCTGTCCCCCAGAATTCACTTCGCCTCACGCCCATGCAACGCAAAGAGGGTATCCTCGAGTGGAACCGGCAGGCCTAGAGCCACGACCTACACCATCCGCTCATCTCTAGGGCGGGGTATATTTGTATCAAACTCAGAAGATAATTTTACTAACCCAATGGTTCCAGATTTGGATGATTAGCAGAAATAGCCGAGTTGAAAAGGGAAGATCGTTATGCTCAAGACAAGTATAAGAGTTTGGAGAAAAGACTCAAGGAAATAGAAGGTACTGAAGTCTTCTCTGCACTAAGCGCCAAAGAGCTCAGTTTGGTGTCCGATCTGGTTCTGCCCCCGAAGTTTAAAGTGCCAGATTTTGAAAAATATGATGGGATGAGATGCCCGAAGGCGCATCTTATCATGTTTTGTCGGAAGATGGCTGGTTATGTGAATGAAGACAAATTGTTAATTCACTGTTTTCAAGATAACTTGGTCGGATCAGCCCTCCGATGGTATAATCAACTCAGCAGAGAGAGGATCCGATCATGGAAGGACCTAGCATCAGCGTTTTGTGAACAATACAAGCATGTCTCTGATATGGTGCCTGATCGACTAACGCTGCAGATGATGGAAAAGGAGCCAACAAAGAATTTTAGACAATACGCTCAAAGGTGGAGGGATATCTCGGCCCAAGTAGAACCCACACTAACTAAGACTGAGATAACAGTCCTCTTTATCAACACTTTAAAAGCGCCATTTTATGACAAGTTGGTGGGGAATGCCACAAAAGACTTCGCCAATATCGTAATGTCCGGGGAACTCATTGAGAATGCCATAAAGAGTGGAAAAATAGATGCAAAAGAAAGTGTCAAAAGGTCAAACTCGAGAAATATAGAAAATGAAGTGAACAACTTGAACAAGCGTTCCAAGTCAGTCTCTACAAGTCAACCGAGGGCTGTGACCACTGGTCATCAGGGATCATCAAGTCAAGAATCCAATGCAAAGTGTCTCTAGTTTACACCAATTCCAATGACATATGGGGAGTTGTATCAAAGCCTGTTTGATGCACACAGGGTGGCTCCTCACTACATGAAACTAGTGCAACCCCCATACCCCAAATGGTATGATTCGAACGCTCAATCACGAGTATCACACGGAATAACAGTCACTCAAGCGATAATCGCATTGCATTCAAGAAATTGGTGGAAAGGCTTATTAAAATAGGGGTTTTGAAGTTCGATGAGTCGACCGGGGCAATAATTTGCGATAATTAAAGGAGGGGACAAGAGAGTCTCAATTCCTTAAAGAAGTTATCAGAAGCCTAAAAGTCAAAATGCCAATGACACATTCGAAAGGAAAACGGGGGCATAAAACTTTCCGAAGCCTTACACACTTAGGAGTGTTTTGAACAATAGGACTGTGGAAGAAACCTGTATTTTTAGCTAATCTAGAGTAATATTCAAAACATGCTTGTTGCTTTAAGCCTAGAGGCAACAAGAGTCCTTTCGTGAAATGGGCTTGTTTCCAGAATTGTTATTTCAATAAAATGCATCTTTATTTTCACCCATCGCATTTCATACTCTATATCGTTTCATTTTCATACCATACTTTTAATTTTCTACCTTCATGCACACAATGGGTCCCTCAGATAGCAATGAAATGAGCAACGCTATTACCGACTCTCTTTTTAACAAGATATGTGTCTAAAGGGATTGGAGGATTAGGGAGAGATGAGAGGTCGCAACTTATTTCCTAAATTGTCAAGAACCGTAGATCCCATCTTACGAAGTGTCGGGAGATGAAAATGGAAGCTTAGCTTGCCGCAAGAACAAGGCAAGAAATCATTGAGTTACCTCCAAGAGTTCAAAGATATTTTCGTATGATCATGCGGGGACTACTAAGGCACGCAGTATCTTTGTCGAAGCTAAGGAAGCCACGAAGAAGTCCATAAGGATATTTGAAGATCACATGCGATGGTTCTACCCCGACTAAGCCAATCAAGAGTCTGCCGATCTACCCGTAAAGGAAAATTGCATCAAACGCCAAATCGAGGATGTAACTTATGTGCCTTTTCCTTCTTGTCTACACGTGGGGCAAGGACGTTATCAAGCCAATCTCCACAAAAGCTTCAGGTCTGCATCGACTCATTTTTGCGGATGTCGATCTCTTCACTAAGAGGGCGAGGGTCGCTTCATATGCCAATATTACAAAGTCGATAGTCATTAGACCAAAAAGAAAAAAAATATTAACAAAAAGGCGAAAAGGTAATGTTTAACCGCACAATGTTAAAAGTTTGCGGTCATTTCAAAGATCAACTACCATGTCATGGTGTTAAAAAAAAAAAAAAAGGGGCAACAGAACAAAGATTGTTAGGAAGATGACCTAAACTTGGGGATGTTGGCATGTAGAAGTTACGTTTACCTTTTTCTGATCATTAAACCTCTGTTGGGACAACGCTTTCCTCATTAGGTTTTGCCTAGTGAAGTCAAAATTCTTTTATCCCCAGGCACAGGCCGAGCCAAATTGGATAAGGTGGAATGGATCCAATCCCGATGTCATCGAGTGAATTTGAAAAAAAAATGTTGAGAGATATCTGTCACGATCAGATGAAGCGAGTTTACAACAAAAAGGACCGCCTTAGAAAATTTCATGATAGGGCTTTGAAGAGGATCCTTTCCCATGCAACAAGGACTTCAGAAGAAAGAAGATGCCAAGCCAGCAGGGACCTTAGGTAGCAAAGAAGGCCCGTTCTAGGGAAATGAGGATATTGTCCGAGATGGACGACAAGGACCTGCCCAATCCGGTGAATCCAAAAAAAAAACACAAAAAACACAAAAAAAGAACAAAAAATGAGAAAAAAGAAAAAAGAAGAAAGAAAAGGAGAGGCCAAAGGCGAAAACCCACAAAGGGCGCTTTGAGACCAAAGGTGGGTTTGAGTTGAAAACCCGAAAAGGGCAACTCAAATTTTGATAAAAAAATGGGGCATACAGTAGTCTTGCTACGCTTGAAGTAGCAATGAAGAGGAACGTTACACCTTGGGGCATCGACAAAGTACTCCGGATCCCTTAAACACGTATTGAGTTTAGAATGATCCTCAAGAAGTTTGAACAAAGAAGCCCAAGCTGCGATATCTGGGGCACCTAGTTTTCATTTTACCCATTTTGAGTCTGCTATCTTTGTCTTTTCAAAATACACTCTAAATAAACTTGCTTCTTCATCGCATTTGCTAGTTTTGATTAACTTGAACTTGTTTGTTTCGAGCCATGCTCCCAATAAATTCCCATTTCATCCATCATTATGGCCCTTTTCGAGCATTCTGCATTGAAATAACGATTATTGGACTAATAATACTTTCACGAAAGGAGTTTCACATATTACTCTGGAAACCTCTAAACAATGCAAGAGTCTGAAACATGATTATTGCTTAATATTCACCAAGCTTAAGGGTTGGAAATATCTGAGTCCAAATTAAGGTTATCACTTCAAATTTTTGTCAAAAATAGTGATTGAACAAAATGACAAAGTATCGCGTTAGTGATACAATCCTGACGAAAAACAGGCATTGTTAACCCAAGTGCAAAAACAGAATCATTCTCGAAAGGAAATGATATTCTGCATTCATGCGAGCATCATGCATATACATCTGATTGGGTTGCCTAAAGAGTGATCATTAGAAAGAAGCTGATACAGATCTTGTACCTTTGAACAACAAGAGGGTGGTTTGAAGAAGAGACAGATCCTATGTTTTAACGTCGCAGTGGGATGAATAGAGGATATTCAAATCCTATACCCCCAGGTCACAATGAGATGAACCCTGAAGATACAGTGGGGCAAAAGAGTGATATACGAGAAACGCATATTACTCCTGAGGTTTGAGAATGGGTACAAAACCTGAAAGGGAAGTCAAGAATCAAAGCAATAAATACAGGTCATCGTGAATGTCGTGACGGAAAAGAGATACATGACAAACAAACCCAGGGCGCATAGCATAATCATGTAGGCATAAAAGCATTTAAGACAAACACGCGCATATCATGATAACATCACGCATGACATATACAGGTACACCAGTAAAGCAAGAAGTTTTGACGATAACTGTACCTAACCAAGGAGAAAGAAGGCATCCGAGTTCCACTAAATGATACGTTTTCAATTTCTATTTTCAAAAATCAACTCATAATACGAGAGGTGAGTTGAGCCTCGGGTCACGCACGCTGAGGTATTTTTAATTTCTGTTTTTTTCAATATCCGCTAAAATCAACTCAAAATGCAAAGAGTGAGTTGGGCCTCGGGTTACGCACACTGAGGTATCTTTAATTTCTATTTTTCAATTTCTGTTAAAAGCAAATCTCGTCTTCCTAAGTGAAGCAGATCAAAGACAGCAGATCTTGCCTTCCTAAGCGAAGCAGATCGAGCAAAGCAGATTTTGCCTTCCTAAGCGAAGCAAATTGAAGATAACAGATCTTGCCTTCCTAAGCAAAGCAGATCGAAGATAACAGATCTTGCCTTCCTAAGCGAAGCAGATCGAAGATCAGATATTGCCTTCCTAAGCGAAGCAGATCGAAGATAACAAATCTTGCCTTCCTAAGCGAAGCGCATCGAAGATCAGATATTGCCTTCCTGAGTGAAGCAGATCGAAGATAACAAATCTTGCCTTCCTAAGCGAAGCAGATCAAAGATCAGATATTGCCTTCCTGAGTCAAGCAGATCGAAGATAACAAATCTTGCCTTCCCAAGTGAAGCAGACCGAGGCATTTTTAATTTCTATCTTTCAATTTATGTTCAAAAATCAACTCATAATACGAGAGGTGAGTTGAGCTTCGGGATACGCCGAGGTATTTTTAATTTCTGTCTTTCAATTTCTGTTCAAAAGTCAACTCATAATACGAGAGGTGAGTTGAGCCTCGGGATACGCTGAGGTATTTTTAACTTCTGTCTTTCAATTTCTATTAAAATCAACTCATAATGCGAAAGGTGAGTTGGGCCTCAGGTCACACACGCTGAGGTATTCTCAATTTCTATTTCCAATTTCTGTTTTTCAATTTTCGTTTTTCAAAAAAAAGAGAGAGGGAAAAGAAAAGTCAATTCATATTGCGAGAATAAGGAAGCAGTTCGAAAAGTTTAGATTTGTTTCCTCAAAATCCCAGTGGAGCAGTTGGTAGATTGAAGCTGCAAATCTCTTTGTGTCGTGAAGTCACATTGGAGGAAGTTAAAAATAAACAAATCTCACTCCTTAGAAAACTGAGGAAAAGCGGATGAAAGCCACGGGCCCTATCTCTCGAAAGTAATAGTGGAGTGGATCAAAGCATCAAGTTACAGTGGAGTTTGAAGCTACCTGGCAAAGAAAAAACACCCGAAGAACCAATGCTTGGCCAGGACCGGGCAAAAATTGGTTCTTCTATTGTCTTTGCTCTATTCTCGTTTCACGACAATGAGTAAAGAGGGGCAGCTGTAATACCCAAATTTTGCCCGGGCCCATCAAGTGATAAAACAAAAAAAAACAGAAATTAAAAAACACCAAATTAAGGTCCAAATGTCCAATTACAAAGCCAAAATATGAAAGGCCCAACAAGCCCAAAATATTAAAATTATTTCAAAAAATTTAGGGTTTTTAAAACCCTAAATTAGCCGCCGCTCCCTGCTACCCCAAGTGCGTTTTCTGACAACCCCCACTAGCCGCATCTGCCGTTGGCCACCTCCCAAGCACGCCTCCGCGCCTCGATCACCACTTCTAGAAAACCTGCAAGGACAAAGAACATGCAGCAACACGACAAAGAAGAAAACGACAACAAAACAGAGACCCATACCTCTGCAAATCGAATAAAAACCGAAACAAACAGAGTTCAACAGGGGGCTTTTTTTTGTTTTGAGGCATCATCAGAAATCAAAAACAAGAATTAAAAGGGTGATTTCCTTTTTATTTTCAGGTCATTATCTACTGTCGTTCTACTTTTCATTTCGATTCTTTGTAAATAAATAACATAAAAAGAAACAAGGGAAAAATAAAAAAAGAGGATAATAGTTTAAAAAAAAAGGGTGGATTTTGTAGTTTTTTGTTCATTTTTACTTTCTGTTGTTGAATGTTACTTTATTTTCATCTACTTCTCTTTTAAAATTTTGCAAACGAAATAATAATCGAAGAGGGGGAAGACGGACCTAAATCAGAGCCATCGTCGGAGCCATTCCTCCGTCTTCGAAGCCAGATCGAAAATGGGGGTGTTTCTCTTCTCTATGGTTCGAACTCGACCCTCGGACGAACTCGGAAACGGGGTGACGGCCCACCTCGCGATCTGCCGGCCACCGTACGACGTGGTGGTGCGATGGGCGACTGGAGGGAGTTTAATCGTTGGGCACTGCAAAAGGGGGAGGGAGAAGTTTTAGAGTTTTAAGTGTTTTTTTTAGAACAGAAATTGAAATGAATAAAGTAATAAAAAAGTGGGTTTTAAAACATTAAATGAGAAAGCTGTCTGGTAGGGGTAGGAATCTGCGCATTCCTACCTTAAAAGGGAGATTTACTCTCCTGGTCCCTCCCCTTTGTAGTGTCATTTGATCAGCTTTATTTTTTTTTATTTTTTGATTTGGCCTTTCTTTTTTACTCCTTTTTCAATTCAATCCTTAACCCCATGATAGCAAACTGTCTCATATGTTTTACTTATTATATATTTGTTTATAATGTTTATTTTACATAGTATTACGTACCATTCCTTTAAACTATTTCGGCATACACCTGTGTTATCACTTTTATTTTTATGCTATTAGTTTTTATTTTATTAATGTTGTCTTATTTTTTATCATTTTATCATTATTATCGCCACTATTATATTATTAAAATATTATTAACATTTGCTTTTACTATTAATATCCTGATTAGCACTTTACTTTTGTCATATTATTATCATCATCATTATTATTATTTTAAGCTTATATGCATTGCCTTTTAAACTTTTGTATGTATTGTTTATTTTAAGATTTTTATATACATTATCTATTTCAACATCTTCCGTATATTATTTATTTTAATTGATTTATTATTTATTTTAAGTTTTCTTCACACTATTTATTTTATACGTTATATGTAGATATATATATACGCTATCTTGTTTAGAGTTTTTTTCTTTTATCATCTTTTAAAAGAATTGTTTTGCATATTATTAATTAAAAAATTTTTTTCATTATCAATTTTGAACTAATTCATTGCCATCTTAAAGTGTGTGTTTGTATATTTTATTTATTTTACTTGCTTTATACTTGTTGCGGATTGTTATATATATTGTTTAATTCATTATTCTTTGATTATGATGTTGATAGTTAAATAGTACAAATTATGTGGTCATCATTCTTGTATGTATTACTTCAAGCAAATGATGCATGTTATTTAAATATCACATTTGCCATTATTTAAAAACCAAAACTTTTCAAAATAAGGCAATTTGTGCGTTTGGAAAGTTAGAAAATGATGCCCTAACGGACTGGGTGTCAATTTTCAAATAACCAAATACCCTTCTTTAATTACGTGTTTTGAAAATCAAAGATGATCTCGGTGTCAGAGTATAAATGTGTCATATCCTAACGTGTTGAGTATGGTGTTTTTATCCCTTTGAAACGAGTTAATCTTGAGATCCAATTCCAATTTAATTAACCCAAGTTTTTAATTCTTTTGACCCTAAAATATTTTCAAGTTTTCAACATTGGGGCAACATCAATCAATTTGGTACCAAATTTGGGCGCTGCAAGGGTGCTAACCCTTCCTTGCACGTAACCGACTTTCGAGCTCGTTTTCTCGAATTTCGAAGACCAAAATATTTTTAAAGGTGACCTGATCACACCTAAACAAAAAGGATCGGTGGCGACTCCCTATTTTTAAAGTCGATTCCCATTTTTTTTTTAAAAAAATGGTTACGACAGTGGCAGGCCATGTCAATTTCGCAAATTTGGACTTTGAACTGTAGGGAAACGCGATTTTTAGGTTTTTAGGCATTCTGAGACCTATATATGACAAAATTAAGAACATAGGAGTGATTCGTCATATAATAGTGAAGAAAACAACTCGAAAAATACCATTGAAGCCGATTTTGAATTTATATCTTTTATTTTATTTATTATGCATTTTTTGTTATACTTTTTCAATTATTTTTTCTAGTTTGTAATCTCTATATCTTTTTTTTCGTTGTTGCTATTTTCTTATTAGTTTGCTCAGAAACATGTACTTTATTTAGAATTGCCTACGATTTCGATTTTCACTATTCTGGCGAATTCATCCAAATTCAAGGCAATTTTAGTTCTCTCCCCCCCTTATGATATTTTGCTTATTCTGTTTCTATCTGTTTTTACATTGAGGACAATGTACATCTTAAGTGTGGGGAGATTATTTATATGTTTATGCGATAAAATCCTTGAATCGTTTTTGTGCTTAAGTAATTTTCGTACACCTACAATTAAAGTTAACTTTTTTTTATTTGGATTTTATATTGCTTCTGTTTTGGGATTTATTTGTGAATTTTTGTGGATTGTTTGATTTATACTTTAAGACACGAGAGAGTCAAGCATGATAAGCTGTTTTGTAGAAATTATTATTTTAGGTTATCTCCCTAAATTGAAGAATTATTTTTGAAAATTTAAGTTTGCACATCAAAACCATATTTTTTTTGTGATTTTTTGAGCCTATAGAGCATATATTTATTCGTGCTCATTTTATTTTTGGTTGTGAATATGTCGACTTGATTTGTTATTCTAGAACTTGCTTAGGTTATTCATGTCGAGACCACATTATTGATTTGATATACTAAGATGATATAGACATTTCGAATTTAACCCACCTAACCTTTAATCATCTTACTTGTTGTATTAATCCTCAGTGAACCCCTATTGATCCTAACCCGTTAATGTTAACTTGTAACTCATATCCATGTTGTATATTATCCCTTTTATTGACACCTTTTTTGTCGAGATTTGATTTGGTTAGTTGTTTAATTATGTTTCATTATTTATATTGCTGAATTTTACTTTGTTCTCTAAAAAATAGAAAAATAAAAAAAATAAAAAAAATGAGCTTGAACCGTTAGCTTCATATTTTGTTGAAAAGCTCATTTTTATTATTTATTTCTTATTAATGTGAATTCTTTTAATTCAACATTTGATTTTTCTCTAGTTTGGTAGCTTACCAACTTGATTCTCGATTTTAACCAACTTTTATTATCTTTTCCATACCCTTAACCTAAGCCCCATTACAACCTTGTAAAGACCTTTTGATTGGTGTGTCATCTCATCCTATAGTGGTGGAGATTTAATTTTCAAGCAAGCCTATGGTAACAACATTTCTCGTTTGATTGTTGAGTGCATATTATTTGAACCTTAAACATTTTGAGTGAATCTTTAGTGAGGTTGTTATTTCTTGTTGATTTTGAATTTCAGGTAATTTTTGAGATAGGGGAGATGTCTAATGTTTTTAAAGCTTTAAAGTCTTTGCTTGGATTGTTTGTGCTATTTAGTGTCGTTTTAGTGTGAATTTCCAATACATAATTATCTGTAAATTATCCTAAAACATTATTAGTGAAAATAATAAATTGAGAAAAGTTAACTTGATTGTGGGTTGAGGATTTTGCTTGAGGATAAGCAAACGCTTAAGTGTGGGGATATTTGATAGGTGTCAAAAGTAACATGTTTTAGTCTCATTCTTAATGCGTATTTTCAGAAAAGCCCAAATATATTTTTATATAAAATATGCCTTGTTTAATTAAAATAAATGATTTCAATAACTAAAAACAAAAATAAGCTAAACCCATAATAAAAGGAAATAAAACTAGTGGCCTATGGCCTTATTACATCGAAGTTTAAAATCCATTAATTAAAATACAATATGAAATAACTAATTTGAGTCTCTTTGCCAAGCCCACATATTCTCCTGCATGGCCACCTTGCGCTCCTCTCCAGCCCGGTCAGAAACACTAGGTATCACATGAAATGTTAATTAATAGGGTGAGTCGCGAGACTCAGTGTGCAACCTTCATGCACCACTAGATTTGGGCTTTAGGCCCACAAAACAGATTAAATAGTTTAACATATACAAAATAACAAAGGAACTAATATGCAAGCCCAATCCTAAAACCTAAGTGTCCATGCTACACACTGCGTGCATCGCCAAGCACACCATTGGGGATTTCTACAATCGACCCACACCGCCACACGCGCTTAATATATGATCTTTGCTGCTCATCATCGATCATGGCCGAAGCCACTACAACAGATCACGGCAAAGGCCGCTACCACATATAACAGATCACGGTAAAACTGCTACAACGTATAACTTCCTCCTTTAACAAACCTAACCCATGCAGTCATAAAAATCAGTATACTTTTATCATATAAAGTCAAAACATTCATTGGCCTGGTGATTTGCTTCACCCTCTTCGGGTTTCCAACATTAAGCCGAGATTTTGGCATTTATCTCAACATATAAACTTATAATCATGCATATTATAATCGGATCTAGATGATGGGGAAGTATTACACACCTGATATCGCGAAATCTCCTATCCTTAGTTGATATCCAAATCTACTACCCTCAGTGTGAAGCCTTGCTTAAAAAGCTGAAAAATCACACGAAGATTTAGCCCTTCAATATTCGGCCAAAGTTAATAAATCTCAACCTTCACATTAAAACTAATAGATCTCTTACCTAATTTGTTGAATCCCGAAAGTCCTTAAGAAACCGTTGCCTTCCCACCTACATTCGGTCATTACCAAAAATATTAAATCGATAATCACCACTAATCTAGCCCATATAGCATTCGGCCAAATAAAAGAAATCAAGAAATAGCATTCGGCCGAACCTACCACTTCCTACACTTGGCTTTTCCACCAAATCGGCACAGGAGACCTTTAATGAGACAGATTCTGCTACTAGAAGCAGAGAGGAAAATTGATAGGCCTTAGAACAGGTGTTTCGGGTTAGATCTTAATGAAAAGAAAGAGTGAAATCGCATAGAACAAAATCCCGAAACTCACCAGATTACTAAGGTATATGCGGCTTATGGTGCACCTTCGGGAAATAGAAACCTCCCTTGTAGATTCGACTATGGCAGAGGAATATGAGCAAGAAGATTTCGGCTTTCAGAAAGATGTTGGAGAAGAGAAGAAGGCTAAGGAATTTCGGCTAGAAGAGAGAAAAAATATGAGAAGAGAATAGAGAGGAATTTCGGCCAGGGAGAAAAGATGAGGAAGAAAAGAGGAAAAGAAGAAAAAATTAAAAGAAAGATGGATACTTGACCTACAAAACTCATGCACACCCTCAGAGTTGGAATTTCGGCCAACTCTCTCCCTCCTGATAGTTCTTATCTTGCCTGATAACCCAATCTCTATCTCATCTTTAGAAGAGGCCAACTTTGAACCAACTCTTCCATCTTAATTATCAGCTTTTAATTACTAAATTAAAAAGAAATAAAGCTCCTAAAATGTAGCTCATGTGTGTTCCACCCCTCCCCTTCTCAGTGCCGAAATTTTGACCTAACAACCTTGGGCTCCAAGCGGCCATACTAGGCCCAATTATCCCCCATTGTGACGCCACTTTAATGCTCACCTAAAGCACCTCAAAATTTTGGGCCATAAGCCCAGCTTACTACTAAACACAGGTACCTACTTAAATTATAAACTAACACTATTTATAAGCAGTTTAATCTAGGTTTTAAGCCCAACCCGAGCCCAATACACACGTCAAGCCTTTACCTACTAACTTAGCCATACAACATACCAAACGCACAGACCCACAGAATCAGGATATTACAGTTCTATCCCCCTTAAAATAAATTTCGACCTCGAAATTTACCTGGTCAGAAGAGTTGAGGTATTGCTACCGTATAATATCCTCCGGCTCCCATGTCGCTTCCTCCGATCCATGGTTCTGCCATAGCACCTTTACCAAAGGAATAGATTTCCTATGCAAAACCTTAACATCTCGATCTAGGATCTGCACTGGTTCCTCCTCAAAAGATAAGTCTGGATTCACCTCTATCTCCTCCACCGGCACAATGTGTGATGGATCCGAGCGATAGCGTCTATGCATGGAAATGTGAAACACATCATGGATTCGACTTAACTCTGGTGGCAACTCAAGCTGGTATGCCACTGGTCCTACTCGCTTCAACACCTGATAGGGCCCAATAAATCTAGGGTTTAACTTGCCTTTCCTACCAAACCTCAGAACCTTTTTCCACGGTGACACCTTCAAGAAAACCTTGTCACCTCAGAAAACTCTATATCCTTCAGTCTAAGATCGGGATAAGACTTCTGCCTATCTGAGGCTTCCTTCAAACGGGCTCTAATCACCTTCAGCTTATCTTCTGTCTTTGTAACCAGCTCCGAACCCAACAACTGCCGCTCCCCCAACTCCGTCTAACACGGAGGGGTACGACACTTCTGACCATATAACGCTTCGAATAGAGCCATCTTAATACTCACCTGATAACTATTGTTATACGTGAATTCCGCTAACGGTAAGAATTCTTCCCAACTACCTTTGAAATCCAAGACACATCCCCTTAGCATGTCCTCCAAAACTTGAATCACCCTCTCCGATTGTCCATCTGACTGGGGATGGAATACAGTACTGAAATCCAATCTTGTGCCCAATACCTGGTGCAAAACCTTCCAGAACCTTGACGTATATCTAGGGTCTCTGTCCGAGATAATCGACACTGGCACCCCATGTAACCTCACAATCTCCGCTACATATAGTCTTGCTAACCTCTAAAGAGAATAGTCCATACGTACAGGTATGAAATGAGCCGACTTTGTCAAGCGGTCTACAATTACCCAAACTGAATCCTTCTTGGTCGGCGTAGGAGGTAGCCCACTCACAAAGTCCATTGTGATCCTTTCCCACTTCTATTGTGGAATCTTGATCGATTGCAACAATTGCGAGGGTAACTGATGTTCAGCCTTGACTTGCTGACACGTCAGACACTTACCCACAAACTCTGTTACCTCACGCTTAAGGCCTGGCCACCAAAACTGCTCCCGCGAATCCCGGTACAACTTACTATCTCCCGGGTGCATAGCATAGGGACTGCTATGTGCCTTCTGCAGGATCTTCTGCCTTAACTCCACATCCTTAGGCCTACACATTTTCCCTTGGAAACATAACACTCCCTCGCTGCTCAGACTATACTCTTCCAGTCCACCATTCTGTACTTGCAAACATCGCGCGCTTAAAACTTCATCTTCCCGCTGTTTTTCCTTAACCTCATCTATCCATGTTGGCCTCACTTGTAATTCTGCTAACAGACTTCCGTCATCATACAGACTAAGGTGGGCAAACATGGCTCTTAAATCTGCCACCACCTTTCGGCTCAAGGCATCCGCTACCACATTAGCCTTTCCCGGGTGGTATTCAATCGAGCAGTCATAGTCCTTTAACAGCTCAATCCACCTTCTTTGCCTTAAATTCAACTCCTTCTACGTGAGAAGGTACTTCAAGCTCTTGTGATCTGTATACACTACCGACTTCTCGCCATACAAATAATGTCTCTAAATTTTTAGCGCAAAAACTACTGCAGCCAACTCTAGATCATGTGTCGGGTAGTTCACTTCGTGAGGTATTAACTGTCGGGAAGCGTACGCCACTACTTTCCCTTCTTACATCAGCACACAACCCAATTCTGTGTGGGATGCATCACAATAAACCGTAAATTTCTTTCCGACTTCCGGTTGAATCAACACCGGGGCCTCTGTCAAAATCCTTTTTAACTTCTCAAAACTTTCCTGTTGCTTGTCTGACCACACAAATGAAACCCCTTTTCTTAGCAACTTGGTTAATGGTGCTGCAATCAGAGAAAATCCTTCTACAAACCTCCAATAATACCTGGCTAATCCCAGAAAACTTCGAATCTCCGCAACAGACTTTGGTGGCTTCCAATCCAAAACAGCCTCAATCTTCCGAGGGTCCACCCTAATCCCCTCGGCTGACATCACATGACCCAAAAAGGTAACTTCCTTCAACCAAAACTCGCACTTACTATACTTTGTGTATAAACGCTTTTCCCTAAGAATCTGCAACACCACTTGCAAATACTCATCATGCTCCTCCTCCGACTGTGAGTACACCAGAATATCGTTAATAAATACCATGACGAACCAATCTTAAAATGGCTGAAACACCCGGTTCATCATGTCCATAAACGCTACTAGTGCATTCGTCAACCCGAACGGCATTACCAAGAATTCATAGTGCCTGTATCGAGTACGAAACGCCGTTTTATGGATATCCGCCTCCTTCACCTTAAGTTGGTGATACCCCGACCTTAAATCTATCTTGGAGAAGGCCGAGGCTCCCTTAAGCTGGTCGAACAAGTCATCTATCCTGGGCAAAGGATACTTGTTCTTAATCGTCAATATTCAACTGACGATAGTCTATGCACATTCGCATTGACCCGTCTTTCTTCTTAACAAAGAGTACAGGTGCTCCCCACGGCGAAACACTTGGCCAGATAAAACTCCGATCCAGCAACTCTTGAATCTGCACTTTCAACTCCACCAATTCCTTTGGCG
Source organism: Gossypium bickii (assembly GCA_025503065.1). Taxonomy (NCBI): domain Eukaryota; kingdom Viridiplantae; phylum Streptophyta; class Magnoliopsida; order Malvales; family Malvaceae; genus Gossypium; species Gossypium bickii. The sequence continues at coordinate 18,059,818 of CP106710.1, read as the reverse complement.
CCATCCTATATGTAGCAATAGACACTGGCGCTGTTCCCGGTAGAATTTCTATACCAAACTCCACTTCACGATCCGGGGGCAAACCCGGAAGCTCTTTTGGAAAGACATCGACAAAGTCCTTCACCGTTCGAACATTCTCCATTCCTGATTCCTTAACTTCCAAGGCACATACGTAGACAATAACCGCCTCACATCCTTTCCTTACCATCTTCTCCGCCTTTAGCGCGGACACCACATTAGATAAGTAATTCTTTCCCTCTCCTATCATTATCACCTCTTCACCCTCAACCGACTTCAGCACTATACACTTAGCTGCACAGTCCAGCTCTACCTGGTACTTTACCAACCAATCCATTCCTAAGATTAAATTGAACTGTCCGAAGGGTAGTTCCATCAAATCCGCTTGAAACAAGACCCCTTGAAGTTCTAGGAGTACATCATTATACAGTTTGTCTACTACCACAGAGTGTCCTAGAGGGCTAACTACCGTCATTTTCCTAGCAGCAGTCTCACTAACTAAGTTCAAAATTTCCACTATCCTACTAGCAACATATGAGTGTGTCGAACCAACATCAATCAAAGCATTATAAGGTAACCCAGAAATTATAAACGTACCGGTTATAATGTCCGATGCGTCACTCTCCTCTTGACGCTTGGCTGCATAGACCAAACCAGGCTGTCTAGCATTAGTGCCTTCAGCACCTCGGCCAGGTGCCCCTCGGCCTCGCCCAGCCCCATTTCCTCCTCTACCTGCACCACGACCTCTTTGTCTAGGCTGATCACCTTTCCTAACCTGATCAGAACCTCGGCACGCTGGCTATACCCGATCTATCTAGGGACAGTCCTTAACCAGATATTCTGTGGATCCACACCTAAAGCATCCACCTGTTTTCATTCTGCACTCCCCATAATGCGTCTTCCCACATGTAGAACATGCCTGATTCTGACTCGTCGGAGCATGAGCTGGCCCATCCGTCCTAGGCCTCTTTTAAAAATTCCCAGATGCTCTTGATGGCCCAAAACTCCTCTTACTCTTACCTCGATCCTTATCCCTTTCTTGTCTCTCAACCCGTTTCACTTCCTCAGCTATCTTAACCTTATCTACCAAAATAGCAAAAACTCTCTCTCGTTGCGGTGCTATCAGAACCCTTAACTCATTTCACAGCCCATCCTCGAACCGAACACAATGTTCATACTCCGTTGCTACCATTCTCTGAGCGTAGCGGCTCAAACGTAGAAACTCTGCCTCATACTCAGCCACAGTCTTACTTCCCTGCACCAAGTTCAGGAATGCCTTCATTTGTGCATCAATATAGTTGGCCCCGACATACTTCCCTTGGAATGTCTCCTTAAAGTAATCCCAGTCAATCAGGTCCGCAGCAGTACTTTCTTTCACCATGAGCCACCACTGGTAGGCCTCGTCTCGGAGAAGAGACACGACCCCTTTCAACTTTTCCTTTACCGTGAAGTCCAAGTCATCCATTATGCGCTCAGTTGCTTCCATCCAATACTCAGTGGTGTTAGGGGCTACACCAGAAACTCTCCTAAACACTTCGGCCCCATTGGCCTTGAGCCGCTCTGGCACAGATTTTCGGGCTCCTATGCCCATGCCTACTCCGGCAACTCTCTCAAGAACTCGCAACATCGCCTGAGACACAGCATCATCTCCGGGCGCCTCATCCCGAAATTCTCCTTCTACAGCCGGCAGTTCCGGCATCTCGTTTCCTGTCCCGTGGCCAGACCCTACTGGCTCTGACGCGGTCATTCTACTCCTATCGCGTCCACGCGGCGGACGTCCTCGACCCCTTGAACTCATTCCTCTGATTAGCATTTATCTGATTAAGAGTTTTATGGATTATTAATTCTTTCCACTGATTAATCGCGAATAGTCTTATGAATAATAGTTTTAAAGAATAGTTCTTTCGAATTCATACCCATAGTACAGTCTCAAGTTCATACATTCAATCATCAACATTTCATGAACTCACGTTCATTACAGAAAAGCGTTGTTGTTTTTGTTGTTGTTGTTTTTTTCCACTACCCAGGGGTATTCTCGTAATTTTATCCTACAGGGGTATTTTCGTAATTTTTCAAAATAAAATCCTTGATGATTTTGTGAAGTAAGGGTTTTGTGGTAATTTGCAATCCTGGGGGTATTTCGGTAATTTCAAAATTCGGGGGTATTTCAGTAATTTAGAAATCTGAGGGTATTTCGGTAATTTTGCAAATCAAGGGTAGTTTGGTAAAAAAATTTTTCAAACTTTGATGGTTTTTCTTTTTTTTTAAACGGGGGTACTTTTAGTAAAATCTAGTTTCATGGTCCGGATTATTCTTGTAAATGTGAGATTTTCGGGTAAATTTTCGAAACACAGGTATTTTATAAGTTCATGGCTGGTTGGAAGTCTTCACAAATCAAACGTATTTTGAAAATTTTGCAAAACTTGAGAAATGTTTTTTTTTAACTAGGGTTGCTTGTGCCTTTCGGGTTTTAATTATAAGGTTTAGCCCATCAACAAGTCCTCGTAACTAGGGTGAATAGTCACTACGCACCAGTTAGGATTCTAGTGAAGAGGAGGTGAGTCGCTAGGACTGCTTAAGTACCAAGCTCTCCCTGAATCCACTCCTAGACATGCGTATGCCCATTGCCACACCCTAACTCGGCTAAGCTGAACAGTCACTATGCACCAGGTAGGATTCCAGCGAAGAGGAGGTGAGTCATTAGGACTGCTTAAATACCAGGCTCTTCCGGATCCTTCCTAGACATGCGTATGACGGTTACCACACCCTAGTCTTGCGGCTCATTAATGGGTTTGTTTAGTGCAATTAAGTTTTATGAAATTTTAAGAAGTGGTTTGAACTAAGCTTAGAGTCCATCAAGTTCTAATTCTAACTAATCTACGTCCCACTAGGCCCATTAAGCCTACATATATAAAGATCATACAACAGTTCAGAGTACTTACCTGGCGGACTTGGGTCGGAGACGGAGGTGCCATGCCGAGCTAACAGATCTGTTATTACTTAAAGACATCCATATTTCAAAAGCCCATTTTAGAAAACGTTTTGAGCCCAAAAACCCCCAGAGTCGAGTTTTGAATCGGGCTCTGATACCAATTTGTAACAACCCCCAAACCCGGCCCAATTGCTACAACCAGATCTGGTATGTCGCTAAGAAAAATTCTGTAAAACATGTCGTATTTTTAGATAAGCCCAAATATATTTTTATATAAAATATGCCGTGTTTAATTAAAATAAATGATTTCAATAACTAAAAACAAAAATAAGTTAAACCCATAATAAAAGGAAATAAAACTAGTGGCCTATGGCCTTATTACATCGAAGTTTAAAATCCATTAATTAAAATACAATATGAAATAACTAATTTGAGTCTCTTTGCCAAGCCCACATATTCTCCTGCATGGCCACCTTGCGCTCCTCTCCAACCTGGTCCGAAACACTAGGTATCACCTGAAATGTTAATTAACAGGTTGAGTCGCAAGACTCAGTGTGCAACCTTCATGCACCACTAGATTTGGGCTTTAGGCCCACAAAACAGATTAAATAGTTTAACATATACAAAATAACAAAGGAACTAATATGCAAGCCCAATCCCAAAACCTAAGTGTCCATCCGCTACACGCCCCGTACCGGCCAAGCACACCATTGGGGATTTCTACAATCGACCCACACCGCTACACGCCTTGATGACAGTCTTGCTGCTTATCATCAGATCATGGCCGAAGCCACTACAACAGATCATGGCAAAGGCCGCTACCACATATAATAGATCACGGTAAAAATGCTATAGTGTATAACTTCCTCCTTTAACAAACCCAACCCATGCAGTCATAAAAATCAGTATACTTTTATCATATAAAGTCAAAACATTCATTGACCTGGTGATTTGCTTCACCCTCTTCGGGTTTCCAACATTAAGCCGAGATTTCGGCATTTATCTCAACATATAAACTTATAATCATGCATATTATAATCGGATCTAGATGATGGGGAAGTATTACACACCTGAGTTGATATCCAAATCTACTACCCTCAGTGTGAAGCCTTGCTTAAAACGCTGAAAAATCACACGAAGATTTAGCCCTTCAATATTCGGCCAAAGTTAATAAATCTCAACCTTCACATTAAAACTAATAGATCTCTTACCTAATTTGTTGAATCCCGAAAGTCCTTAAGAAACCATCGCCTTCCCACCTACATTCAGCCATCACCAAAAATATTAAATCGATAATCACCACTAATCTAGCCCATATAGCATTCGGCCAAATAAAAGAAATCAAGAAATACCATTCGGCCGAACCTACCACTACCTACCAATCAGCACAGGAGACCTTTAATGAGACAGATTCGGCTACTAAAAGCAGAGAGGAAAATCAACAGGCCTTAGAACAGGTGTTTCGGGTTAGATCTTAATGAAAAGAAAGAGTGAAATCGCATAGAACAAAATCCCAAAACTCACCAGATTACTAAGGTATATGCGGCTTATGGTGCACCTTCAGGAAACAGAAACCTCCCTTGTAGATTCGGCTATGGAAGAGGAATATGAGCAAAAAGATTTCGGCTTTCAGAAAGATGTTGGAGAAGAGAAAAAGGCTAGGGAATTTCGGCTAGAAGAGAGAAAAAATATGAGAAGAGAACAGAGAGGAATTTCGGCCAGGGAGAAAAGATGAGGAAGAAAAGAGGAAAAGAAGAAAAAATAAAAAGAAAGTTGGATACTTGGCCTACAAAACTCATGCACACACCTCAGAGTTGGAATTTCGGCCAACTCTCTCCCTCCTGATAGCTCTTATCTTGCCTGATAACCCAATGTCTATCTCATCTTTAGAAGAGGCCAACTTTGAACCAACTTTTCCCTCTTAATTATCAGCTTTTAATTACTAAATAAAAAAGAAATAAAGTTCCTAAAATGTAGCTCATGTGCCGTCCACCCCTCCCCTTCTCAATGTCGAAATTTTGACCCAACAACCTTGGGCTACAAGCGGCCATACTAGGCCCAATTCTCCCCCCTTGTGACGCCATTTTAATGCTCACCTAAAGCACCTCAACTTTTTGGGCTATAAGCCCAGCTTGCTACTAAACACAGGTACCTACTTAAATTATAAATTAACACTATTTATAAGCAGTTTAACCCAGGTTTTAAGCCCAACCCGAGCCCAATACACACCTCAAGCCTTTACCTACTAACTTAGCCATACAACATACCAAACGCACAGACCCACAGAATCAGGATATTACATGGGTGATTATTCGATGTTAATGGTGAATTTTATGTTCGTAATTATTTAAATTCATGTTTTTATACTTAAAAGAGCATTTGGGAGCAAAAGGAGCGAAAATCTGAAAATTAGAGCGAGTTACAAAAACCACACGGGCTGGACCATTCCACATGGCCATGTGGCAAGGCGTGCCAATTTCACAAATTTGGACTCTGAACTGTGGGAAAACACGATTTTTAGGTTTTTCAAGCATGCCGAGGCCTATATATGACAAAAATAAAAAGATAAGATTGAGATGTCATAGAATAGTCAAGAAAACAACTCAGAAAACACCATTTAAGCTGATTCTGAAGCAAATTTCCATCAAGATTGAAGATTCCATTTTGATTTCTTTGGAGATTATTATGAGTTTGTTTGTTTCTTGTGGTTATACTGTATTTTGGATCTTTTTATTTGCTAGCATGAACTAATTTTCTAAATAGATCTAGCGTAATTGAGTGGAGTTGCTTGCAATTCTAGAAATAGAACGACATAAATCTACCGGATTAGAGTCAAATCTAATAGGGGAATCCATAGATCGAGTTAATCAGTTTACCTTAGCGTTGTCTCTCCTAACATAAATCTAACCAGTTTACCTGTATCATAATACACAAGGGTAAGTTCATGAAAACTTAGTGAGATGAACTCTTTTACCTGTACCGTTTCAGTACAACACATCTGGTAATTTCATTACCATCTCATTGTTTTTCATTCTTCAACTCAATTTTGGCAAGTTCCATTCTTCTTTATACTATAGACGCCATACCTTGTTTTCTGACCATGACTAACCCTTAGCATTTTCAATACATTACTTACGTTCGTCAACCAACCTTTTCGTGATTTCCTTAAATGTTCTCATTCTGGAGTCCATACCTACAAAACACTATTGATCAAGTTGTTCTTCTAATCTACTTGGCTCGTATTATGAATTCGCCAAATTCCTAGCCCATTCCATTTTCTCTATACATATCTTAAGACTATGCAGGATACACCACAACATTTCTTACGAAACCATTTCTCTTAGTGTTCGCCATACGTACTATTCCTTTAGTGTTCATCAAATCTCCCAGTCCTTAAAAGCAACCTACACATATCATTTCTTTGGGGCTTGTCATACTTACCATTCTTCAAAGATAGTCATGTCTATCATTCTTCCAGGGGTGGTTGTACTTACCATTCTTCTCTTTCAGAGTCTGCCACAAAAGCATTTCCTTCAGATGTTTTCCACTAGGTCATTCCTTTATAATGTGCCATAAAGACTTTCCTTTCCTTAGATTGTCACAAAGTCTTCTATTCCATAGATACACCACGAAGGCTTCCATTTCATAGATACGACACGAAGGCTTTCATTTCATAGATACACCACAAAAGCTTCCATTTTTTCCTCATGTTCACGATAGGGATTTGCCTAGACTCACATTATATGAGGTTTGCCCCATATCGTCTTAGGTTACACAAAGAACTCCGCCTAGGTAATAACCTTCCTTTAGTTCTTTCCATATGATGCCATAACTCATCAGTTATGGTCTTATACGATATGGTTTTCCCATATGACGCTATAGCCCACCAGCTATGGTCTTAGACGATATGGACTTTTCCTTTCAAAGAATTGTGTTTAAAGTCCTGACGGGCTCTTTTTGACGACTTCACAGAGACAGATCCATATTCACTAATAGATCTTTCATGTTCTGACACCATACCGACACTAACATACATTTCATTTCTCATCATCTCATCAATTCCAAAAGCACTCATACAGTCTTATTTCATTATTAGAACCTCCACTTCATGCTTAACCTATTAGATTCCTTGCAAACTATACATGCATGACTCATTTAACGTTCATAGTCTGACCATTATCTATGGAAACATTGCAATACTACCTTACATACGAGAGTCAACTTACGGGCTCACCTGAAATCCACAAACGATAGCTTGATCTCTAGATCCCAAACATCCAGTACGAAAACTCAGTAATCACTATTTATAAGACATAAATATGCCAGTAAAACTCATTTATATAATTTTTATTACCATCAGAACCCCTGTTAACTTTCATGCAAAGCCTTACTTCTTCATTTATTATCTATGCTCGTAAACAGACTTACTTGGTCAGAAGTCCACATGCTAGTCCAGATTACTTACCCTGAACATGAAAAAAACATTTGCATGACCTCCAATCCTTAATTTCAGCTTAGAAGGAAAGATCCCTGTGGGGCCCAAAACTTGTCCGGAAAGGTCTAACCTGAATTTCGAATGTCACTTTAGCCACCAAAGTGACTCTTCGTTTAGACCACTACAAAGCACACCAACCAACCATTCACACCACAGAATTATTCAAAGAATATTTAAAGAGTCTATAATCATGCTTCCGTTGCGCTACTCTGATAATTCAATTAACAGCAATATTAAGCTTAATATCTAGCAAACAAAATACCCCAAAAGCTTCAGTTACACATGTGTGCATGCAAAAAGGTATTTTGAAAGGCTATGTTTGAAAGGATATTGTAAATCGTTTTATTTAAAAACATGTAATTAGAGTTAAATCGTAATATAGTAAAATATCGAAAAAATTCCATTTTACAAAGTTTGAAATTAGTATTATATGATTACAAGTATAAGTCTTGTTTTGGAAGATCAATTAAAACATTACACACAATTTCATAAAAATTTTCATTTAATTAGTTCGTAGGCAACTAAAAATTTACGTAATTAGTCCAATTTTACATCTCATGCATACAAATAAAATGTTTTCTTTCAAAACACATATGAAACATTTCGGTCTTACCTTGACGACTAGCGGCTCTTTCACATGCACTTATGGAAACACAAAAATATATAGACTTTTTCAGCACCTTTTATGCCCTAATTCATACAGTTTCATAGAAAATTTTGTCGAAATTCATAATTTAATCATAAAATAATTAATTCAGACTTAAATTAATAAAATATTGATTTTTAATTATTTTTATAATAAATTTTCACAAATTTGGTTTATTTTTGACAATTTTGCACAAAAGGTGACAATTGGCTCGATAGACACCTCAAAACGTTTAAACCGTTGGAGGAATTTTTGCAGAGCAAGATTAAATATTTTTCCAGCCAAGGTCGGTACAAATGATAATCATTTTACACACTTTATATTTAATTTTTATCCAAGTTGAATTGGGTTAAAAAGTAATATAAAGCCTGAATGAGAAAGCGGCCCAATGTGCTAAGCATTGAAGAGTGATCCAACAAGAAAATTTGCAGCCCAAAACCGACCCAATAAACAAACCCAATCAGTTTATTTATCTGATTAAATTACTTGCAAAATAGCCCTCAAGTTTCCTTAAAATCTTATTCAAACCCCTCCACTTTTCGTGCTTTCGAAGATTCACCCCAAGTTAAGCTCCATGTGTGCCCGGCCAAGGGAAGTGTGTAGCTGCTAATTATTAGATATTTTTAACAGCCACTCCCACCTATAAATACCCCCTTCGCCTATTCATTCCACACATCTCTCTCTCTCTTTCACTTATTTTCTCTTCTTTGTTTTTCCCTTTTTCTTGTCCATTTCCCTTGCCGATTTCTCTCTTGAAAAAGAGCCTTTTTCCACCTTGGAATAGCGTCATTCAGTCTTTCGTAGAGGCCTCAGTTAAACAAAATGAGTAGAGAAGAAGAGAAGCACACTAGTCTGGCTTTAGAGAAAACCTGGATTTACTTACTAGTTCCCTTCTCTTTAAGTTTCTTGTTTATGTTATGATCATGGATATGAATAATTGTTTTGTTCTTGTTCTTGTTCTAATTAAAATGGCTTAAATTAATTCGTGTTAGATTGATTGCATTCTGTCTACTTGAATTATTCATGTTTGTGTTGTTATAGGCCTTGGTAAGTTGTTCAATTAAATAAAATCTTGCTTATGTTATACTTGCATTATAAAATGTAAGGTAACAAAATGAATTAATTATTAAATGTATTCAAATTATAATTAATTAACATAATATTTAATTGGTGCATGTTTAATCTTCCAAGGTAGCTGAAGGTTAAATTAGCGATAGTATTAAACAGTACATTAGCCTTGCATAACTTAAATTTGATGGTGAGAGTATTACTAGAGGCCTAAGGAGTTATATGAGAATTATGGTTTGTATGGATGTATGTCTCCCCTTGAAAATGAAGAAAAGATTATTGTTTTCACCTAGAAATATAGGCTATGTGCACTTTAAATATGAACGTTTGACTTTGTTCTGCTTCTTTTGTAGCAAATTGGGCCATAGCAATTCTTTCTGTGAGGAGAGGATGTCTCTAGGTTTTTAGGTTACAAGGATGGGTTGGGATTTATCTTTAGGGCACAATCAAAACGTGCCCTGGCGATGAGTAGTATATGGTTAAGAGATGATGGGAAACGATCAACTTGGGGAAGCAACTCACAAAATTGGCGGATGGGGCGCACAACGTGGGAATCTGTGAATCGATATGAAAACTACAAGAGTTTCGATTCCATGTTGGGTTTGAATTTAATCGGTGACTCATCTCTTGTATCTGATGAGACATCAATGGAGCATAATTCTGAGAAGCGGTGCAAGAAGAGGGAAAAGGAAAAAACGTCCTCGATAAACCTTGAGTGAGGATGGAACGACGTTAGCCATAGGTGGGGTGGAGAAGATTACTGATCAGGGTTATAACACCTCTCACCCATATTCAACGACGGAATAGAGTTGCGGAGTATTACCAGACTTTTAACACATATAACTATACTTTTTTCAATCATTTAATCAATTTAAACAATCATTATTCAATCTCAATCATTTTGTCCCTTATAATACCCTTCGAGGCCTTAAACATGCTTTAGGAGTGGTTCGAGACTAAATCGATAAGTTATAAAAATTTTGGAAACTTAGAAAAAATTCAAACATACAGGGGTCACACGCCCGTGTTAATAGGTCTTGTGCCTTACACGGCTCCAGACACGCCCGTGTCTCAACCAGTGTGCACAAAAATAGGCCATTTTTAAAGCCATTTTGCCACCCTATTTTTACATGCATATACAAGCTTAAATTGCAACATTTCACAACTCAATTGGCAGCCAATCCATGACATTTCAAACACATTTTATACCATTTCAATGTAGCATTCAAATACCTAAATAATATCATGCATTTTCCATTCATGTGACTAATTCATATCAAGTCATCAATTGCATATTTCCATTCGATCTACTATTTTCCAAAACATACCACATTTATAAACTCATACATAACCAAAACATTATACCAAATTAAGCCAAATCCCATATTTACAAATATCCATAACTATCATCTTATAATTAGCCTATACATGCCATATTTACAAATATCCATATCTTCATAAGTACCAATTAGAAACTAGATAGTGTGATGTGTAACTCCGACTTTATCCGAATCGAGCGAGCTATCGAACCTCTATGATACACGAAAAAGAAACAGAGTAAGCTTTATAGCTTAGTAAGCCTGTATAATTCAGAATTAAACTTACCAATTGTACATAATCAAGACAATAAAAAAGCTAAACTCAATTCAATTTCCAAATGCCTAACAAAAGCATTCATCAACAAGTTAGTCACATAAATACATGAGATCATCCATTCTCTCAATTCAATACTCAATACATTGTATCATACCAAATTTATGTATCATGTACATCATATTCAACATTTCACTCTCAATCATATAATCAATAATTCATTCAATAACAGTACTCATCTGTATAAACAATATTTGCGCCCGTTGAACCCATTCAAACTTCAAAGGATACTCGGGTGATATACATCAGTAATCCGTCAATTCATTATCATTTCTGCTCTTTCGAGTTATAATCTGTAAGCTTCTTCTGAGCTGATGGACAGTAAACTCTATTGAGCTGAAATGGCAAGCTCTAAGGAGCTGAAAACAGTAAGTTCTAACGAACTAATATATCAGTAAGCTCATAGAGTTGTGATGAGCCCACAACAAATGTAGGAACTCGACCAAAACGGTAACCCCAGTGACATGTCACTCGTATCCTACGAATTCATACGGTTCAAACTGGCGGTAGCTATCAGTCTATATTAAATAGGCATTCATATTCCAAGTATATCAATTTCTCAATTATATACATACATTCCAAATAAATACAAATATTTAAAAGTTCGATTCTAATTATACAAACTTAGCTCGTATCGCTCGGATAGCAATTATTGGCTATTCGTCCACTTTTCTTTTTCCCCAATCTAGGCTTATCTTGATTTATATAATATATAAATTAACTCATTCAATATTCATTCCATTCAATTTAGCCCAAAAATCACCTTATGGAAAAATTACACTTTTGCCTCTATTATTTTAACATGTTTACAGTTTAGTCCTTAACTCGTAAAAATACAAATTCATGCAATTAAACCCTTGACTATGCTATCCGAATTTTAATGGAGTCCCTAGAAGCCCATATCTTTCATTATTTCACATATTTACCACATAAAATTTCACATTTCACAATTTAACCCCTTTTTGACATTTTTGTCAAAAATCACTTTACAAAACATGAAAATCTATCCTCAACAATTCATATTTCAACTTCAAACACCAAAGAACACATAAAATCATCAATGGAAACTCTTAAAACCTTTAACAATTTTGAATTTAAAGGTACAGGCTAGCTAGATTAAGCTGCAACAATTACAAAAACAAAGAAATCATAAAAAATCAAGCTAAAACCATACATTAATGAGCTAGGAATGTGCCGAATGCTTCAAGATATTTTCATGGCTTGTCTAAGACCTAAATTCGGCTAGGATGAAGATGATAACTAAAATTTTCCTTTTTATTTATTAAATTAACCTTAAATAATCAAATTACAAAAATAGCCTTAATGAACATTAATAATTTCAAATTTACCAAGCCACTATCATCCACTATCATGTTAATGCTCTAATTTCAACATGAGGACCTTAACTTTAAGATTCTATAGCTATTAGACACTTTTAGCTAATAGAACACAAGTTTTACGCTTTACGCGATTTAGTCCTTTTACTTGAATTAACCATTCAAACAGTAAAATTTCTTTACGAAACTTTCACACAATAATTCTATCATTCTGTAAACTTTAATAAAATAACAAAATAAATATTTTGGCTTCAGAGTTTTGTTCCCGAAACCACTGTTCTGATTTGACCTAAAAACGGGCTGTTACAACTTTCCCTCTTAGGGATTTTCGTCCCCGAAAATCTTACCAGTGAATAGGTTAGGGTATTGTTTTCGTATAACTTTCTTAGGTTCCCACGTAGCTTCCTCAATCTCGTGTTTATGCCATAGAACCTTCACTAGAGCTATGTGTTTATTTCTCAATTCTTTGATTTCACAAGCTAAAATCTTGATCGGTTCTTGGCTATACGTCAAATCTGCTTGTATCTCAACATCTACTGGAGAAATCACATGTGACGGATCGGATCTATATTGATGTAACATAAAAACATGGAAGACATTATGAATCTTTTCAAGTTCTGACGGTAAAGTTAGTCGATATGCTACAGGCCCTATTCTTTCAATAATCTCGTAAGGTCCGATAAATTGCAGACTTAACTTCCCTTCACGACAGAACCGAAGAACCTTTTTCCACGGTGACACCTTTAAAAATACTCGATCCCCGACTTGAAACTCGATTTCTTTACGTTTCATTTCCGCATATGATTTCTCTGATCAATTCAACCCTGTGAATCTTTTTCTCACTTAGTTCAGTCCAGTATAGCAGAGTTCGACATTTGCGACCATATAAAGCTTCGTACGGTGCCATCTTTATACTAATCAGAAAACTATTATTATACACGACTTCAATCAACGACAAGTATTTTTCACAACTACCTTCAAGCTCTAAAATACAACATCTCAACATGTCTTCGAGAATCTGAATAACTCTCTCGGTTTGACCGACAGTCTGAGGATGAAAAGCTGTACTGAAATTCAGCTTCATACCCAAAGCTTTTTGCAGTTTCTTTTAGAATCACGACGTAAATCTCGGATCTCTATCAGAAATAATAGATAATGGCACCCCTTGCAATTGAACAATATCATAAATATACAATCCAACTAATCTTTCAAGTAAGTAATCTGTAGGTACCGGTATGAAATAAGCAGATTTCGTTAGTCGATCAACGACAACCCATATAGTATCTTTCTTTTTCAGAGTTAAAGGCAATCTCAACATAAAATCCATTGTAATTCTATCCCATTTCCACTAGGGAATCATAATAGGCCATAGTAAACCCGATGGTACTTGATGTTCAGCTTTGACTTGCTGACAAATTAAACATTTAGAAACAAACTCTGATATATCTCGTTTCATGCCTTGGCACTAGTAAAACTGTTTCAAATCGTTATACATTTTGGTACTTCCTGGATGAACAGATAAGTAGCTTTGGTGCTCTTCGTGCAAAATCTTCTAAATGAGTTCTGAATTTCTCGGTATGCAAATCATATTTCGGAACCTTAAACAATCATCTGTTCTAATCTTAAACTTTGAATCAGGGATATTCTCACATTGAATCTGTTTAACTTGCAATTCACGATCCTTTTTATGAGATTCATAGATTTGTTGAAGAAATGCCAGTTTAGCTTTTAATTCAGCTAAAATAGACCCATCATCACTAATCATCAACTAGGTATTCATTGCTCGCAATGCAAAGAAATATTTTCGGCTCAGGGCATCAGCAATAACATTAGCTTTTCCTGGGTGATAATCAATCACAAATTCATAATCTTTCAATTACTCGAGCCATCTTCGTTGTCCCAGATTCAAATCCTTCTGTGACATCAGATGTTTTAAGCTTTTGTGATCCATATAAATGTAACATTTTTCACCGTACAAGTAGTGTCACCAACATTTTAATGCAAACACAATTGTAGCCAACTCAAGGTCGTGAGTCAGATAATTCTTTTCATATGGTTTCAATTGTCGAGAAACATAAGCTATAACTTTTCCTTCTTGGATCAGAACACATCCCAAACCATTTAATGACGCATCACTATAAATCACAAACTCTTTCCCTGATTTAGGTTGTACCAAAAGCGTGCTTGATTAATGATATTTTCAATCTATTCAAACTCATGTTGACACTTTTCTGACCATTCGAATTTCATATCTTTTTGAAGCAGTCATGTCATCGGTGTTGCAATCATTGAAAATCCTTTCACCAACCTTCAGAAATAACCCGCTAAGCCCAGGAAACTACGGACTTCAGGCACATTTCTCGGAGGTTTCCAATTAACAATAGCAGAAATCTTACTCGGGTCAACTCTAATATCGTCAACTGAAGCAATATGCCCCAGAAATCCAACCTTTCAGAGCCAAAACTCACATTTGCTAAACTTTACAAATAATTGCTTATCACGTAGAGTTTGTAACACAACTCTCAAGTGCTCGGTATGTTCATATTCATCTCGCGAATAGATCAGAATGTCGTCAATGAATGCAACAACAAATCTGTCTAAATATGGTCTGAATATCCGATTTATCAAGTCCATAAGAACTACTGGAGCATTAGTTAATTCGAAAAGCATAACAAGAAATTCATAATGTCTGTACCTTATTCTGAACGTGGTTTTCGGCACATCCGACTCTTTAACTCGCAACTGATAATAACCCAATCTCAAATCAATCTTTGAAAATACTGTAGCCCCTTTCAACTGATCAAATAAATCATCAATTTGCGGTAGAGGGTATTTGTTCTTTATAGTCACCTTATTCAACTTTTTGTAATCGATACACATTCTTATTGTGCCATCTTTCTTTTTCACAAACAATACCGGTGCACCCTAGGGCGAATAACTCGGTCATGCAAAACCTCTATCTGTTAATTCTTGCAATTGAGCTTTCAATTCTTTTAATTCTGTTGGAGCCATTCTATACGGAGCTATCGATATCGGTGTTGTTCCTGGCACTAGTTTAATACCAAATTTGACTTCCCTGATCAGTGGCAAACCCGGTAATTCTTCTGGAAATACATCCGAAAACTCACAAACAACAGGTATAGATTCAATCTTTGATTCAGATACCTTAGTATATAATACATATGCAAGATACGCATTACAGTCCTTTTTCATACATTTCTAGGCTAACATGGATGAAATCACAATAGGTAATTCACTCGAATCATCAGACTCAATCTGAAGAATTTCACCGTTTTGAGATTTCAATTCGATAGTCTTTCGTCTATAATTCACAACTACATCATGCGTAGTCAGCCTGTCCATACCCAAAATCACATCAAACTCATCGAATGGTAGAAGCATCAAGTTAGCCCGAAAACAGTAACCCCGAGTCATCAAAGGACAATTCTTACAAATTTTATCAACTAACACAGACTTGCCTAAGGGGTTTGATACTTTAATTACAAACTCTGTAGACTCGACAAGTAAACTCTTTTTAAATACTAAATTTATACAGATATATGAATGGGTTGATCCAGGATCTACCAACGCAACTATATTAGTATCAAAAAGAAAAAAAAGTACCAGTAATAACGTCTGGTGATGATGCCTCCTCCCGTGCACGGATAGCATAAGCTTAGGAAGATGCTCGTGCCTCAGATCTCACAGCAAAATCTCTAGTAGCACCTCGGTTACCATTCATATTTCCAGTGTTTCGGGGTGGTCTCCCTCTAGTAGTCGTATTACTCAATTTCGCTAGTTGATCTCTTTCAGCTATAGACTTTTCTGGACAGTCCCGGAGATAATGATTAAGAGATCCACATCTAAAACAAGCTCCACTCACTATTCTGCAGTCATCGTAATGTCGCTTGTTGCAATGCTTACATTTAAGTACAACATTTCTAACACTACCCATACTGGCAACAGATGTCGTCTGAGGTTTAGAGCTGAAATTTCTTACATCTTTATCTCTGATCGAAATCCCCGAAGAAGCAGTAGAACGAAGATGATATTATTTAGATTTCTTTGATGCTGACTGATGTGGTTTGCCTGCAAATCTTTTTCTAAAGTCTCTAGCCTCAAAATTGGCTTTTCTTTTCTCTTTGCTAAGCTCTTCGGCTTTGCAAGCTCTGTTAAATAGAATAGTAAACTCTTTCAGCTTTAGAATTCCAACTAATAGTCTGATTTCTTCATTTAACCTGTCTTTGAACCTTTTACACGTTATAGTTTCAGAAGAAACATATTCAAGAGCATATTTGCTAAGTCGTACAAACTCTCTTTCTTATTCTGTTACCGAGATACGACCCTTTTTCAATTCAAGAAATTCCTTTCTTTTCTAATCAATGAACCTTTGGTTGATGTATTTCTTTCTAAATTCAACTTGAAATGATTCCCAAGTAACTATTTCTCGAGGAACTATAGATATCAAGGTATTTCGCCACTGATACGCGGTGTCTCTCAACAGTGATACGGCACACTTTAAACATTCTTCAACAGTGCAAGACAGTTCGTCAAATACCCGAATCGTGTTCTCAAGCCAAAACTCGGCTCTCAAGCCAAAACATTCTTCAGCCTCATATTTTTGTATCTTATCAATAGGTGGTTTATTCAATCACAATGGATCCATACATTGAGGAACTACAGGGATCGGTTGGGGAATAGGTGGGAGTGAAGGTTATTGAGTAGTCGAGTTCGTACGAATGTATTGTGTGAACCATTCGTTCATCATTTGGAAGAAGGCTTCTTTAACCTCTCCTCCTTGGCTTGTTTCAGGTCTAGAGTCAGATGGCGCTGTCCCTTGCGTGGGAGTAGGCGCGTTACTCTCGACCTTATCAACTACAGCTCGATCAGGATTCATTTACTATATAAAAACACATTTAAAAATGTCAAGAGTCATCACATTATCACAGTTTATATATATGGCATGTATAGCTAGACTCACATACGTGACATTAGTACTAGAATCGACTAAATCGTAGCTCTAATACCAATAAATGTAACATCCCTCACCAGTATTCAACATCGGAATAGAGTTGCGGAGTGTTACCAAACTTCTAACACATATAATTGTACTTTTGTCAATCATTTGATTAATTTAAACAATCATTATTCAATCTCAATCATTTTGTCCCTTATAATAGCCTTCAAGGCCTTAAACATGCTTTAGGAGTGGTTCGGGACTAAGTTAATAACTTATAATAATTTTGGAAACTTATAAACAAATTTCAAACATACAGGGGTCACACGCCCGTGTGAACAGCCGTCTGCCTTACACGGCTCTAGACACGCCTGTGTCTAAGCCCGTGTAGACAAAAATAGGCCATTTGTAAAGCCATTTTGCCACCCTATTTTTACATGCATATACAAGCATAAATTGCAACATTTCACAACTCAATTGGCAGCAAAATCCATGACATTTCAAACACATTTTATACCATTTTAACATAGCATTCAAATACCTAAATAATATCATGCATTTTCCATTCATGTGACTAATTCATATCAAGTCATCAATTGCATATTTCCATTTCATCTACTACTTGCCAAAACATACCACATTTATAAACTCATACATAACCAAAACATTATACCAAATTAAGCCAAATCACATGGCTTAAACTTATACCATAACATGTACCAAAATTACTAGTTCAAGTAACCATAACTATCATCTTATAACTAGCCTATACATGCCATATTTACAAATATCCATAACTTCACAAGTACCAATCGGCAACTGGATAGTGTGGTACGAAACTTCGACTTTGTCTGAATCAAGCGAGCGATCGAACCTCTATGATACACGAAAAAGAAACAGAGTAAGCTTTATAGCTTAGTAAGCCCATTACCAATTGTACATAATCAAGACAAAAAATAAGGTAAACTCAATTCAATTTCCAAATGCCTAACAAAAGCATTCATCAACAAGTTAGTCACGTAAATACATGAGATCATCCATTCTCTCAATTCAATACTCAATACATTGTATCATACCAAATTTATATATCATGTACATCATATTCAACATTTCACTCTCAATCATATAATTAATAATTTATTCAATAATTGTACTCATCTGTATAAAAAATATTTCTACCCATCGAACCCATTAGAACTTTAAAGGATACTCGGGTGATATACATCAGTAATCCGT
This sequence comes from Gossypium bickii, assembly GCA_025503065.1. NCBI lineage: Eukaryota > Viridiplantae > Streptophyta > Magnoliopsida > Malvales > Malvaceae > Gossypium > Gossypium bickii. The sequence goes on along the minus strand of CP106710.1, from coordinate 18,041,476 downwards.
CAATTCATTATCATTTCCGCTCTATCGAGCTATGATAAGTGAGCTCCTCTTGAGCTGATGGACAGTAAGCTCTATTGAGCTGAAATGGTAAGCTCTGACGAGCTGAAAATAGTAAGTTCTAACGAGCTAATATATCAGTAAGCTCATACGAGCTGTGGTGAGTCTGCAACAAATACAAGAGCTCGACCAAAATGGTAACCCTAGTGACATTTCACTCGTATCCTACGAAATCATACGGTTCAAACGGGGCTCGATAACTATCAGTCTATATCAAATAGGCATTCGTATTCCAAGTATATCAATTTCTCAATTATATACATACATTTCAAATAAATACAAATATTTAAAATTTTGATTCTAATTACACAAACTTAGCTCGTATCGCTCGAATAGTAATTATCGGCTATTCGTCCACTTTTCTTTTTCCCCGATCTAATTTTGATCTCGGCTTATCTTGATTTATATAATATCAAAATAAACTCATTCAATATTCATTGCATTCAATTTAGCCCAAAAATCACCTTATGGCAAAATTACACTTTTGCCCCTACTATTTTAACATGTTTACAGTTTAGTCCTTAACTCGTAAAAATGCAAATTCATGTAATTAAACCCTTGACTATGCTAGCCGAATTTTAATGGAGTCCTTAGCATCCCATATCTTTCATTATTTCACATATTTACCACATAAAATTTCACATTTCACAATTTAACCCCTTTTTGACCTTTTTGTCAAAAATCACTTTACAAAACATGAAAATCTATCATCAAAAATTCATATTTCAACTTCAAACACCAAAGAACACATAAAATCATTAATGGAAACTCTTAAAATCTCTACAATTTCGAAATTAAGGTACGGGCTAGCTAGATTAAGCTGCAACGATTATAAAAACATAGAAATTTTCAAAAACCGAGCTAAAACCATACCTTAATGAGCAAGGAATGTGCCGAATGCTTCAAGCTATTCTCATGGCTTTTCTAAGCCCTAAATTTATCTAGGATGAAGATGATAACTAAAATTTTCCTTTTGGTTTATTAAATCAACCTTTAATAATCAAATTATAAAAATAGCCTTAATGAACATTAATAATTTCAAATTTACCAAGCTACTATCATCCACTATTATGTTAATGGTCTTATTTCAACATGAAGACCTTAACTTTAAGGTTCTATAGCTATTATACAATTTTAGCTAATAGAACACAAGTTTTACGCTTTACGCAATTTAGTCCTTTTACTTGAATTAACCATTCAAATAGTAAAATTTCTTTACGAAACTTTCACAAAATAATTCTATCATGTTGTAAAATTCAATAAAATAATAAAATAAATATTTTGGCTTCAAATTTGTGGTCCCAAAACTACTGTTCTGATTTGACCTAAAAATGGGCAGTTACAGGTGTTCGGAAAAAATTCAATTTATATCGGTGGCTGCCAAAAGGCAAGCCTATCGGTCGCAATGAAAATTATAAGTTGGAACATCCGTGGTTTGAGGAACCCTAAGGCGGTTCGTATGCTTCGGCATGTGCTGAACTACATAATACCTAAATTGTCTTCTTTATGGAGACAAAAATAAATAAAGTTAGAATGGAAAAAGTTAGACAATTGTGTGGCTTCCTTAATGGTATTCAGGTAGCGGCGAAGGGATCAAGAGGTGGGTTTTGCTTGGCATGGAAGGGGAATGTCACTATTATTTTAAAAAGTTTCTCCATCAATCATGTTGATGTGGAGGTCGAGGAAGACAATAGAGTGCGTAGGTGAAAATTTATTGGTTTTTATGGCTTTTCATATGCTCGTAGTAAGGAGGCGTCGTGGGATTTAGTTCGACTTTTGGTCAAGATCAAGGAATTCCTTGGTCAGTCTGTGGAGATTTTAATGAGATAATGTACGTTGGTGCAAAGAAGGGAGGTTTTCCTAGAAATGAGCGATGCATGGAGGTTTTTAGGAACGTACTTAAAGAATGTCAGCTATTGGATTTAGGTTATTCGAGGGCATGGCACACATAAGAGAGGGGAAATTTATCGAAAACAAACATCCGAGAAAGGTTAGATAGGGGAATGGCTAGTGTTGAGTGGGAACATGTTTCCTAATGCTTTTATTAAACATCTTCCTTATTCGCTATCTGACCATTGCCCAATACTCATTCATACTGATAAAATTACAAAAGCCCATACAAGGATGAGTTTTGATTTGAAGCATGGTGGATCTTGGAGAACTCTTTTGAAGATACTGTTAGCTCGTATTGGAATGGTTCACAAGGTCCTCTTTTAGAAAAATTAGTAGGTTTGCAAACTAGCCTCGTTCAATGGTCAAGGGGTATAACTCATAAACATAAGGGGATAAAGGAAGAACCCATGTGATAGTTAGAGGCTCTGTTAAAAGAAGATGTTAAAGAAGAAAATCTTGCACGCATCATTAATACCGGAATCCATCTTAGCTTAAAATTTGATAAAGACGAACGTTTTTAGGAGTAACGCCCTCGTGCAAACTAGCTAAAAGCAAGTGACAAGAACACAACAATTTTTCATAAGTATGCTTCCAGCTGCACATCGGGTAACCAAATCAAATCCCTACAAAGAGGAGATGGAAAGGAAACAACAGAGATCAATGTAATGGACAATATTGCACGGCATTACTTTCAACATTTGTTCACTTCTAATGGTGTTGAAAATATGTCTCAAATTTTGGAAGGGATTGTACCAATCATCTCTTAGGAGAAAAATATGCAGTTAACAACTCCTTTCGTGGTTGACGAAGTAAGAGGGGCTTTAAAGGAGATGGGGCCTATGAAGGCTCTAGGAGATGATAGGTTTCTAGCAGCTTTTTTCTAAAGATTATGGCACATTGTTGGACAACATGTTTCTAAGTTTTGCTTAAAAATCCTTAATGAAGGTATGGACCCTACTTTAGGACATTTGACTAATATTGTCCTTTTACCAGAAGCCTCTCATCCCACGAATTTGGTAAATTTTAGACCCATTAGTTTATGCAGTGTTATTTACAAAATAGTTGCAAAAGTTCTGGTCAATCGCATGAAAGGGGTAATGGATAGTTGTATTGATAAATCTCAAAGTGCATTTATGCCTAGTAGATTAATATATGATAATGTATTACTTGCTTATGAAATTCTACATACTTTTTGTCAAAAACGAGTGAGGAATAAAGGATGTTTGGCATTAAAGCTAGACATGAGTAAAGCTTATAACAGAGTTGAATAGGTTTCATAAAAGGCATGATGATTCAGTTGGGATTTGATAATCGTTGGGTGAAACTTATAATGAGATGTATCTCAGTCGTATCGTATTCAGTTGTTCTAAATGGTCAAGTAGGGGAACGTTTTTGTTTTATTAGAGATCTTCGAAAAGATGACCCTTTGAGTTCGTTTCTTTTTCTACTATGTAGTGAAGGATTATCTTCACTAATGAGAATTTTTGTTCAGGACGATTGGTTAAAGAGTGCACGAGCGAGAAGGAATGGAGCTTCAATTTAGCATTTACTTTTTGCTAATTATTCCTTTTTGTTTGGTGAGGCATAAACTCAAGGGGAAAACGTACTAAAAACTATTTTACGAGAGTATGAGCAGTGCTCGGGTTAGTGTATAAATTTCAACAAGTTTACTATTTTTTGTAGCACCAATAGGCAATTGGTTTTTGGGCTTTTAAGTGTACAACATTCTGACAATCCGAAGAGTTATCTTAGTCTCCCTAACATGGTGGGTAGACACAAGAAGGAGTCATTTCAGATTTTAATAGAAAAATTTAGAAAACGTATTAACGGATGGAGTATTCTCTATTTATCCTAAGGAGGGCGCGAAGTGTTCATTAAATCAGTATTGCAAGTGATTCCTACTTATACTATGGTGTGTTTCTTACTCCCAAAAGCCCTATGTAATGAGATGAAAGGAATCATGACTAAATTCTGGTGGCAAAAAGGACCAGGGAAACGTGGGATTCATTGGTGTTCTTGGGAGCATCATAGTAAGTCGAAAGAATTGGGAGAGTTGGGTTTTCGTAGCCTAGTTAAATTTAATGTCGCTTTACTCACAATAAAATGATGGTGTTTGATTAATCATCTCGATTCGTTATTAGCCTGTGTTTTAAAAGCAAAATATTATTTGAATTCTAGTGTTCTCAATGCGAATTTGGGCAATTTACCTTCTTTTACCTGGAAAAGTGTATGGTCAGCGAGGGGTCTACTGGTGAGTAGGCTTTGTTGGAGAATTGACTCCGGCATTAATATTTCATAATGGAGGATGCATAGTTGTCAGGTTCACTGTCCTATTTTATCCATGAAAATATTAATTTAAGGGGCTTGAATGTGGTGGCAGATTATATTGATAATGACAACATGATATGGAAAGCAGACCTGATTAGAAGTACTTTTCTCGATGAGGTTGCAAACCGAATCTTGCAAATTCCTTTGCCAAAAGAGAGAAAGGAGGATGTCCTAGTTTTGCGAGGGGACCATCTGGCGAGTTCACAATCAAAATTGCCTATAAACTATTACATGAAGGTACCTTTCGGCCTAATTATACAAATTATGCTCCTAAAGACCTCTATACGAAACTATGGAAACTATAGATTCTCACAGAAGTAAAAATTCATATGTGGAAGGCAACATGGAACTTCTTTCCCACTATGGTTAATTTCTAACATAGACGAGTAGGGGGGACAGTCTCTGTCCCCGATGTGGTAGTAGTCTCGAAACCCTACATCATGTGTTTAGAGATTGTCAAGTTTTAGCAGTTGTATGGAATAAATTAAATTTATAATGGCTACTGCCATTACCTGAAATGCCTGATGTAGAATGGTTCAACTGGGTTTTTTCCCAGTGCATTGAAGAACAGTGTAAGGTATTCGTCTGTGGAGTATGGGGGATCTGGACAAATATGAACAAAACAAAGCATGAACGAGTTTGTTGTACGGGTAAACAGATCGTAGATTGGATTCAAATATATATTGAAGAAATTAATGGTCTATAATAGAGGGATGTTACTAGATCTAAAGAAATTAATGGTCTAGAACATAGGGATGTTACTAGATCTACGAGCGAAGAGGCATGGGTACCTCCAAACGCCCAGTCAATCAAAGTAAACTTTGATGCCGCTTTCCGTCAATACTTGAACAGATATGCTTAGGGACTAGTCGTTCATGACTCCCATTGGGTGGATTTGGTCACAAAACAGAAACTGCATGAACGTGTAGCTTCTCCGTTCACGGCAAAATGCCTTGCATGTCTATTAGCAGTACGGTAAAGCATCCAATTGGGTCTCCAGCACGTGGTCGTAAAAAAAGATGCGAAATCCATCATAAACAAAAGCAAAAGGAGTGTCAGAGACAGATCAGAGGTTTGGGCTATCATCGACGATATACATTCGTTTCAACAACTAAAGTTTGCTTATGTGCCTAGATCCGCAAACATTTTCACTCATAAGCTTTCAACAAAATGTCTAAGAACAGGGAAAGAAAGTTACCTGGACTTAGGAATGATGAACGACACCAGAGCGGGATCTTTGCTCCTCGGACCAAGAGAACCAGATTGATTGCAGAAAAGGGAACATTTGGGTAGAAGGCAAAGAAATGCAGAAGATCAATTTTTTTTTGGGGGGAACATTTGCCTTTTAGGAATCTGGCACCGGTACAAGCTTCTAGGGTTTGCTTTTGGAAAGTGGGTGTCAGCTAAGTCTAAGCTGGCTTTTAATTTGTTTTCTTTTTCAATTTCGTTTTGCTTATTATTTTGGTTCTTGTTTTTAATTTTGTTTGTTTCTTCACTCTCATAGGGCCATCTTCAATGGATTAGCTTGTACTTTGATTTGTTTTTTTATAAAGTCCAACCCATTTCATTTAAAAAAAATAAATTAAACGAGCTCAATCTATAAAGGACTTGAACATAGAAGGACTGAAACCTTAAAAAATTCAAATTCCAATGATCCAAGTCTAAAATAAACCCTAATGGAATCCACCCGGAGACAGTAAAGCCCCTTGTACGTAACATATGGTTAAAGCACTGACTAGTGTGACTAACCCATGGTTTTAAGGAATAATATGAATGAATAAACAAAGAAATCCAGATTCGGTCTTCAACTTATACCTTGATAATTTTCCCATCGTCTTTGTTTTTGGACGGTACATTTCCCTCCAATTTCAGGTATACTATCCGAATATCCAAAAGTATATCTGCTCGATTTCTTCAACCATCTCCCTCTCCCTACAAAACCAGACAAATTACATTACATGGATTGAAAAAAAGAAAAAGAATTAAAACCCTCCTTCAAAACAAAACTAAAATCTATACAAGCATTGGATTACACATCTCTATCCCCCAGGCCACGTTTCATATTTGAATCAAACCACACCCTATCAAGATTTTCAACCTTTTTTTGAAAGTCATATATACACACCCCATTGGAACTCCAACAGAGTTGCAGACTCAACAATGGAGGCAGTACAACTCCTCATACACCGTCTTATGTGGTTATCGCATTCGATGCAACTAAGGATCGTAATGAACGTGAGTTTAGAATTATCATCAATCATATACGAATTAGAGGTGACATTCTGCATGGTGGGGATACGCTTCTTATGCTTGGAGTTTTGCATAGAGTCACTCACCCTGGTAAGCACTCGTATCTTTCTTCTTATATACCTATTAATGATGATTTTGATGTTTGTGTATTAGAATATTGATTTATACTTTAAGTGATAAAGCAATCGTGATGGTCTACAGAATTTTGTTGAATCTATTAGGTGTTGGATGAAATTACATAAAATACAAAAATATGAAAGTGGGATATATCTGATCAGTCAAATTGACTCACTGTTTTATCCTTTTCTTTTCCACGGGTTGGTATAGTGGGTTACCAAAGCAAACCAAGTCCAGAATCTTTTGGAACAAGCCTTCGTGCCATGGAGGAAGAAATCTCAAACAAGGTTGATTCATATGTTAATTTGCTCCACCAAAGAGCTGAAGAATGTGAAGAGCAAGGGGTACTATTTATTTCTTATTATTATTTTTGCATACATACTATACTTGCACAAAAAAGTTCATTGCGGATTCAAACTCTGTTCATGTACTTTAATTGTGGTTTTGTGTATTTTTCATGTTTAGGTGAGCATTGGTGTTAAAATTACAGCTGGGGTTCCCATAAAGAATGTTGTTCTACAAGAAGTGGTTGCCTCAGAGCCAGCATGGGTTGTACTTGATAGGTAATTTGTTTGCAACCATCATTTGCCTTATATATAGTTTCATAATAATTATTTGTTTTCTTTGGAAAATGAACGCTTTTGTGGTTTAATTCGATTAATTCATACAGTAACCTTTAAAAGATGATATTGAACATGTCTGGTGTTGGATACGATATTGTATGGTATATCTCTGGTTTTTCATTACTGATGACATTCAATCTTAGCAGACACTTCAGACGGGATTTGAAGTTATGCCTTAAACAGATACCTTGATAAGTTGCATTAGTTCAAGACAGCTTGAACGTTGATGTTTTGAGAAACCATACAATAAGTGAACCAGATACTGGAGACCAAAAGGTGTACTCCATGTCCAAGTCCAAGCCTGTACCTCCATCCAACTTTCACTTTACTGAAAATATCGATCCTTCCGAAACCTCATCAAGAAGATACTCCTTGTCCACGAGTTACTTGGAAAGCTCCAAGAGTGGCCTCTTCACCCCTTCATCTACATTGAAATCAGAAGAGCATAACTTTTTATCTGATTTTGGTTCTTCTAACCTGGAAATCTCAGGTAAGCAATCGTATCTAATTTGCCTAAGCAATATGTAAATACATATTTATAATTTATTCATGTATTTTAAATATATTCCATATCAAATTTAAGTTGACATTTAATGTCTAAGCTAATGACAAAATAAAAAAAAAAAAAGGGCCCTTACTGATACGATACTAATATTTTAAAGGACTTAATTATAATGTTTTAAAATTAATTTAAGTTGTTATTCAAAATTTGAGTTGCATGATATAATCAACCTTATGATAATTTTTGTATTTTCATATAAATAGTTTACTTCTCGAATGAAAGAAGGTATTAATTTGACAGTAATTAAGAATTTTACATGTATTAATTACTTATAATATTTAAACTAACATGCTAGTTGTTTTGAACATGTAATTCAGAGGAGTTGCTCAATGTCGTCCTTCCTTTGGCCTTTGACGAGTTAGAGAAGTTGAAACCGGAGAAATGGGTATAAGATTTCATAATTCTCTTATTTAAAAAAGTAAATTTTATTATCAACCGATACGATATAAGTTGGTATTGATAAAAATAAATCGAAATGCATTGAAATTTTAATTAGAATATAATCTAAATTATTTAGTACCGACTGAAGATCAAAATAATACATATAAACCAGTAGGATATGTTCAAATCTGAAAGTTATTTTATAATTTATCGAATTTGGTATAATAATAATTCATTTGTTGTTCAGAAGGAGATAGAGTGGTTCAGGAGAAAAGTAATTACATTTTGGGTGGTTTTAAAGGCGCGGCGAATGCGAAAGGAGAAGCTGAAACGTGCTTCTAAGATGAAGTTTGCTTAACTTTAGTCATTAATTTGTAAAATAAAATTTATGATCCCAATTCATATATGGGATGGGATATTAAATAACGATATGTTTGTCAAATAAATTATCGAATAAAATTTTACGCAAATGAAACTTCATGTGATGATTTGATGGTTAAGGGTGTTCACTACTTCAATTGTGGTCTGAGTTTAAGTCACGCTAGTTGCGTTTGTTGCTCGGATTTTGCTCTGTTTTTGTAATTCATCAAAAAAGTTTACAAAAATGGTATTTGTTTGTATCAAAAATAATTTATTAAATATTAAATGAAGCATTATGTGATTGGTTATAATAATTGGAATTTAATTAATGATTAACCAATGTCAATTATAGATTTGATAAATAACGTAAATTTTTTGTAATTGCATCACTGATTTAGTTCACGTTAAACCTATTCATAGGTCATGGTGAAGATATTTTATTTTCAGTTCGGGTGACATCAATCAAATTTAAATTAAATTAAAAATTAAAAAATAAAGGTTGAAAAATTAAATATTAAAAATTTAAGTACTAAATTTAAGTTATAAAATTGTTTGATGTATTACTTAAAATTAATTATGAAATATAATCAAATTATTTGATAAATATAGATTTTAAATTATAAAATAAATAAAATTTACATTTTATCCTTTTAACTATTAGACATTTTACCTTATTCTACACAAAAATCAAATTTTAAATGTAAATTTTTTATAAGATAATATAATATTAAAATAAATAAATTGAAATTTAATTAATTGAAAATATTCTCCATCAAATGATAAATCTAATTATTTTTCACTTTTTTTTTTGTAGAAAAATTCTACCAGATTGTTATTATTTTTGAAACACCCCACACCCGGCCCACACCCGGCCCACGAGCCTGAACCGGATCTGGTATGTTCCTTAAGAAAATCGGTTTTCAATGTCCTGATTAACTTAGAGAAAATTTGTGTAATTAAGAAAAATTCGTTTTGGGTTGGGCTTAAATTGGAATCCATTTAATAAATTTTGAAAATCCAACTTAAATAAGATGACAAAATAATTTTAAAAGAAATAAATTTACTTAACTTTATTCAAAAAAAATAATTTGTATCTTAATCAAATAAAATAAACAGAAATAAAGAAAATCCAACTGGGCCTTATGGCCTTATTACATCATTCAAACCCAAAATAAAATTGAAAGTACTAAAATTGAGTAAAGTCCAAATTCTAATAAATTCTTCAAGTGTTGCATGGCCACCTTTAGCTCCTCGCCGACCCGGTCCATTCTTCGCTCATCACCGAAAAGTAATTCCCTCAACGGGTGAGTCCACTGGACTCAATGTGTACATGAGACTAATTTTCAACAAATCGACATACAAGTCATATCAAGCATATTCAAATCAAATAATGATGCAACCCAAACCCAAACCTATTTGTCCATCCGCTACACACCACCCGTACCAACCTGTACACCGTGGGGACTACTAAGTCGACCCTCCATCCGCTACACACCATCGAAGGCAGTCGCTGCAGTCGACGTGCTCATCGCCCACTTATGTTGTGTCATTAGACATCAGTATTCATTGGATGTAACCGGTTACCACTTTTCACTTTATGTGACCGTAGTCACCACTTTACGTTGGTGAGACCGTAGTCATCACCTTCACTTTCTTCCTCCACAAATATCCCGAATGCCCCAATTATTTCATAACATATTTCACATACTAAATTTTCATTCATGTTACTAATCACATGTTCAAAATATATCACATTCACAATCCTATCATAAGTAGGAAGCGTGCACTGGTACTCCTTACCACATTTGTGGTGCTTAGCCACATTCACATACTGTTACATATTTACATATCTAATGATTGCCATGCAATTTATTGAAAGTTAGTAAGAGTACACACCTTTTTCGCTTAATAGATTCCGTGAATTCCAGAAGAGCGATCTACCGGTCTAAATCTTTCACTCCTATATTCACCATTAATTAAAACATATAAATGACCCCTTTTATTCTAAAAAAACCAAATCCTACTAGAAGTAGAATTTACTACCACTTACCTTGTTTTGCCGATTTGATTGCTAATCAAATCCCGAAGGTTTGTGTTCCTCCCTTGAAATCGCTAACCACTATATTTCTCCATAGATTAGTTTTTGGCTTTTGAAATAATGGAAAAATAATCCCAAATATTTAACAAGTTAGCCTTGGCCGAATATCACTTACCTTATGATGGGATTCCAAATCTGAAGAGGATTCCTTTATAATCCTGTCGAAATCCTTTAACTTCGTGTTAGATTAAATCTAACTTTGAAAACGTGAATCATAATCTTTAACCAAATATTTATATTGTAATCCTTACCTTAGATCCTTAGATTTCCCGAAAGATCCCCTTTTTATGTTGTGGATGATTGCCCTCTTCCTTAGAATCCACAAAGATTCGGCTTGACAGTAGAACGGAGAAGAAATAGAAGAGAAAGAGAGGATTTTTGCTTAATGAAAATTTCTGGGTGAGAGAGGGGTTTTGCTTTGGGAGAATTTTGGCAGAGAGAGGAAGAGGAGCAAAAGTTGATGAGTAGCCTTCTGTCTTCCTTTTATAGTCGAAAATATCAGCCTAGGAGTCCCTTACTTGGCCACCACTCCACTTAGGTGATAATATCATCTATTTTGTTTAAAAATAAAATAGAGTTTAATCCTTCTTTTATCTCTTCAAATAATCCTAATTTAAAATCCTCATTTATCACTTATTTTAAGTAATATTTATGGAAATAAAACTCCCATTCTAGAATACTTGTGCCGTCCACCTCCTTGGCACCTGGAAGCAAAAATAAAACTCCATTTACTTGCTTCCCTTGTGACTCGAACCTGTGCCCATGCCTCTTGCACATGGCGCCATTTCCATAGGTCCTAAGTGCCATCTTCAGCCGATTTTCCAAGCTTGTTTGTGTGTCAAATTTCTCCAACTTTTTCTTTTAAGGCCCTCTTGCTTTTATTTCCTATTTAAAACTTCAAAACTCATCATTTAAGGGTCATTTCTAAGTTTCCTAAAATTTTCGATCGGCTCAGTAACTTGCCATTTTTCTTACATATCCAAGTTTCCTAAAATGCTCAAGTTTCCATTTTTGGATCATTTCCAAAATGTTCAAGTTTCCAAAATGTCTAAGTTTCCAAAAACGTTCGGGTTTCAAAAATGTTCATTTCCATTTCCATTTCCATTTTCATTTCCATTTCCATTTTCATTTCCATCTCCATTTTCATTTCCATTTTCATTTCCATTTTCATTTCCATTTTCATGCATTTTCATTTCCATTTTTATGCATTTTCATTTCCATTTTCATGCATTTCTAGGTTTCAAAAATTTATTCATAGGACTTGAAACTTGTCATTTCATACAATTAATCTGGAAATGCATAGGCCCTTCCTAGGATGTTACAATTTTAGATTATTAAACATGTGTAAAAAAAATTAAATTATTGAAAATATTAATTTTCAATGAGTTTTTTTCAATGGTCTATCAAACGAGGCCTAAATTTTATCACACCCATGATACGGGCGAACAAAATATTTCATATTAAAAAATTATATTAATAGATGATGATTAGTGGAGTGGCAAGGGTTTTATTATATGAATTTATTGGTCTTATATTCAATTCTCAAATAATGTTTTCTAATTTTTTTTTTTTTTTTGAAAATTATAGAAAAGTATGAAAGATGAAAATACCCTTATAATAATATTAATTACACTTTAATGTAAGAATATTTTAGTAATTTCACAGCTGAGTTGGTGTCGAGTTGGCTCATAAAACTAATTCAATCAACCACTTTATATATAGTATAGATGCATAAATTATTAATATAAAATTATATTTTTAAATATTTTATTTTTTAAACAATAACATGAGCTTGTTGGTGGGTTGGGCTAAGTTGGGCTCGAGCTCAAACTTAGGAATTTTTTAAAATTGACTTATAGCACATGGACGCATCTAGTTGAAGTGTTTAGTTTTTTTTTTTTTTTCTGTCTATATGTATTCAATCATAGACTATCACATTCTTTTCATACAAAGGAAATTATCATATTTCATGTTCTAAAATTAATAAGTTATAAAATTGTTATGTGACATCCCCGCGAAGGGGATGCTCGCCAAACCCGGCTTGGCTTAGAGCATCCATCCAACACAATGACTCATTAATACATAGGTTAGCCCACCTAAGGAACTACCTTTATCGATCCCTGCGAAACCCAAATTTTGCCCCGACCCCGAATAAACATAAAGTAATAAACCCAATCCAAACTAATTCCAACCCAAACCCATTTTATAACCCACAATCCAAAACTAAACCCAAACCCAACAGCCCAATACCTTAAACCTAGCCCAACAATCCCAAACCCAATAGGAACAAAAACAAAAAATAAAACCCTAGGTGCGCCACACTTAGGTCTACCGCCCCTAGCTTCTGCCACCACCTCTGCTCCACTATCAGCACCGCCCTCCACTTGCCACCGCCACCTGCAAAGGTCAAAAGCAGAAATGACAGCAAGTAATAAAAAAAATTAAAACTTTGTAAAATGGCTATAAAAGCCATTTAAAAATGATTATAAGTTTTTTTTATGGATTTTAGAATACATAAAAGACAAGTTTGAACACACAAACGAAATAAAAAGAAAACAACAAGCAACTGAGGAAAAAAACAAAGCAAAACGTACTAAGGTCCTTTCATTTTTTCCCCTTTTATTTTCTTTTTTCAAGACTGTTTATACACATACATCCATCTCTTTATTTTCTTTTTTTTCGAAACAATTTATATATATAGATTAAAAAAGGAGTTTAAAAAAAGAGAAAAGTTACCTTTTTTTGACTTCGCCGGAAAAAGGGGCAACTTTTGGCCTTCCGCCGCCGCAGACAGCGGTACCATCGCCGGCGATCGGCGGTCGACGCGGTGGTGGCCCAGCAGAACTCTCGCCGGTCTCTGAGGACTCTCAGAGAAAAAGGGGAGGGGCTTTGTTTTTTTTTCTAAAATGGGGGTAAAATGAATTCTTTTCTAAAATTTTTGCCTTAAATAGCCCTCCAAAACGACGCGGTTTTGGGTAGGCCTTTCAGACACCAAAACAACGTCATTTTGACTCTTGACCTGCGTGTTGACCCGACCCACTAGCAGGATTCGTGTGTTTTTTAGCGGAAGGGCTAATTGCACTTTCAGTCCTTCCGCTTTTTAATTAGTTTGCAATTCAGTTCTTTTATTTCTTCAAATTTACCCTGTGATTTTATTTTTTTCATTTTAATCCCATAAAGAACGACGCCATTTAAGTGGCACGGGAATATTTCCATTTTAATCCGCGTACTTTTGCGCGTGTTTCATTTTAGTCCCTTAATCGGCCCTATCTTTTTTATTTTAAAATTTGCCCCAAAATTTTGTTTTAAAATTCAATTTAGTCCATTTCTTAGTTATTTTTGCTACTTTCTTATTAAATTAATTAGTTTAATATTAGTATTAATATTAATATTTTATTTTATTTTTTAATTTAATTGTTTATTTTATTATCATATTACTAAATTAATTAATCTTGCAATATTATTATTATTATGTTTTTTTATATATCTTTATCTACCTAAATTTTTTATATACACACATTTATCTTATTTTATCACTTATCTATTTATATCCTTTTATATAATTTTAAAACTTTAATTTAATTTAATTTAATTTTATATTATTGTTATTAATATCATCATCATTATTATTAATATTATTATTATTCTTAAATTGTTTTACACCACATGTATTTATTTATGTAACCTTAGGTCTTTAACTTCGAATTTTTAGTTTGTTATTTTTATTATTTGTTATTTTACTTCTGGCTTGTTTATTTTAATTTATTTTTGCTCTTCATATTGTCATTTACATTAACATACTTATTATTCTGTCATGCATGCAAACACCGTAACTCGTTTTACATTTCACCACAAAACCGCGTCACATTTTATGTGATGCATTAAAAATTTTGTTTTCAAAATAAGCGATACTCCGTGTTTTTAAAAATCAAAAGGTCGTTTCCTAACTTACGGGGTTTCAACTTTCTCGATAAATTCGAACCAACGAACGTTTTGAAATTTTTAAGTAATCTCAGGAATTAAGCAAAGATCGTGTTCTAAAAATTTTTAAGTAATCTCAGGAATTAAGCAAAGATCGTGTTCTAACTTATGGAATATGATTTCTTTCTAAAACCAAGATAATCAAACATCTTTCAAAGTAAATATTTCGCGTTTATTCTCGTATCGGAAATTTAAGACATTGTGTCCTAACTTACTGGATGTAATTTTCTTTCTCGATTAACGTGAAATAGCCCCTTTCTTAAAAAAATTTCAATATTTGTACAAGGATCGTATTTTTAAAATCTTTTCAAATTTTCAATTTTCGACACTAAAGACACCAAGTACTCAACTAGGTACCAACTTTGGGCGTATCGAGGGTGATAATCCTTCCTTGTGCGTAACCAACTCCCGAACCCGTTTTCTGGATTTTGTAGACCAAAAATCATCGTTTTGATAAATTTAAACTTTTTATTAAAATGATTAAATTACGAGGTGATCCGATCACACCTAAATAAAAAGGATTGGTGGAGACTCCCATGTTCATTTTTTCGTTTTAAAACCAAAAGTCAACGCCTTTTTCAAAAAATAGTTTCGACAATCCCAATGTCAAAGATCTATCTCGTCGCATCTATCACATCCCAAGCAATGGTCTTCTGCTATCAACCACCAACTGAACAACCATTTTCGTCTAGTCACGTGGCCCCTTAGCCTTAATTGTAGGTCTATAAAATTGGGCCACTATTCCCTAGGGCTTACATACAGAACCCTCAAGGCTTTTTGCCTATAAAATGACCCTTCCTCCTTAAGAAAGGAGATAAACTCTCTTAAGAACAAAGAAACCTCGCACTTTGTGTGCTTAGACTTAATGTAAACCGCTCACAACAACCAACCCCCTAACCTCGTATCAATAAAAATATATGGAGAAAAAACATAAACTCAATCAGACATGAGATGATCATACTACTGCTAATTGTTTGTTTTTCATTTTAAGTTGTATATACACTTAATTAGTTCATAGTTAATTGAGAGAAATAATTAAATTTATTTGAATTAATTAAATAATAATATTATAGGTATTATGATACTCACTAATACCGACTCATTACCCGACTGGGTCCTGACCCATATTCTACGCAGTTCGCACTTTGAATTCGTTTACCCTTCTATGAGACCGCACAATGCAGGTTCGCACTGTCATATAGGTAAACTCACATTGTATAATTCTATGAGGCTGCATGATGTAGGTTCGCACCATCATATAGGTGAACCCACATCATATATTCTATGAGACCGCACGATGTAGGTTCACATCATCATATAGCCGAACCCACATCGTATGGACATGTGTTAAACCTAGTGTAGGGTACATGTCGACGTGCATGGACTATATGTGTCGACATGTTAAACCTAAAAATCGGAGCCAGTTACAGGAGCCACACGAGCTGGACCATTCCACACAACCGTGTGAGTCACACAGGTTGTCACATGGCCATGTGGCCGGCCATGTCAATTTCTCAAATTTGGACTTTGAACTGTAGGGAAACACGATTTTTAGGTTTTTAGGCATTCTGAGACCTATATATGACAAAAATAAGAACATAGAAGTGAGTCATCATATAATAGTTAAGAAAACAACTCGAAAAACACCATTGAAGCCTATTTCAGATTTGTATCTTTTATTTTATTTTATTATGTATTTTTTGTTATACTTTTTCAATTATTTTTTCTAGTTTGTAATCTCTATATCTTTTTTTTTTTGTTGCTATTTTCTTATTAGTTTGCTCAGAAACATGTACTTTATTTAGAATCGTCTACGATTTCGGTTTTCACTATTCTGACGAATTCATCCAAATTCAAGGCAATTTTAGTTCTCTCCCTCCCTTATGATATTTTGCTTATTTTGTTTCTATCTATTTGTACATTGAGGACAATGTACATCTAAGTGTGGGGAGATTATTTATATGTTTATGCGATAAAATCCTTGAATTGTTTTTTGTGCTTAAGTAATTTTCGTACACCTACAATTAAAGTTAACTTTTTTTTATTTGAATTTTATATTGATTTTGTTTTTGGATTTATTTGTGGAATTTTTTGAATTGTTTGATTTATACTTTAAGACACGAGAGAGTCAAGCATGATAAACTGTTTTGTAGAAATCATTATTTTAGGTTATCCCCCTAAATTGAAGAATTATTTTTGAAAATTTAAATTTGCATAGCAAAACCATATTTTTTGTGATTTTTTGAGCCTATAGAGCATATATTTATTCGTGCTGGGTTTAGTTTTGGTTGTGAATATGTCGACTTGATTTGTTATTCTAGAACTTGCTTAGGTTATACATGTCGAGACCACATTATTGATTTGACATACTAAGATGATATAGACATTTAGGATTTAGCCCACCTAACCTTTAATCATCTTACCTGTTGTATTAACCTTTAGTGAACCCCGTTGATCCTAACCCGTTAATGTTAACCCATAACTCATATCTATGTTGTATATTATCCCTTTTATTGACACCCTTTTTGTCAAGATTTAATTTGGTTAGTTGCTTAATTATGTTTCATTATTTATATTGCTGAATTTTACTTTGTTCTCTAAAAAACAGAAAAAAAAAATGAGCTTGAACCGTTAGCTTCATATTGTGTTGAAAAGCTCATTTTTATTATTTATTTCTTATTAATGTGAATTCTTTTAATTTAGCATTTGATTTTTTTTTCTAGTTTGATAGCTTACCAACTTGATTCTCGATTTTAACCAACTTTTATGATCTTTTCCATACCCTTAACCTAAGCCCTATTACAACCTTGTAAAGACCTTTTGATTGGTGTGTCATCTCACTCTATAGTGGTGGAGATTTGATTTTCTAGCAAGCCTATGGCAACAACATTTCCCGTTTTATTGTTGAGTGCACATTATTTGAACCTTAAACACTTTGAGTGAATCTTTAGTGAGGTTGTTATTTCTTGTTGATTTTGAATTTCAGGTAATTTTTAAGATAGGGGAGATGTCTAATGCTTTTAAAGCTTTAAATTCTCTGCTTGGATTGTTTGTGTTGTTTAGTGTCGTTTTAGTGTGAATTTCCAATGCATGATTATCTGTAAATTATCCTAAGACATTATCAGTGAAAATAATAAGTTGAGAAAAGTTAACTTGATTGTGGGTTGTGGATTTTGCTTGAGGACAAGCAAACGCTTAAGTGTGGGGATATTTGATAGGTGTTAAAAGTAACATGTTTTAGTCTCATTCTTAATGCGTGTTTGGGTGATTATTTGATGTTAATGGTGAATTTTATGCTCATAATCATTTAAATTCATGTTTTTATACTTAGAAGAGCATTTCGCAGCAAAAGGAGCAAAAATCTGAAAATTGGAGCGAGTTACAAAAACCGCACGGACGGGACCATTCCACACGGCCTGACCACATGGCCATGTGGCAAGCCATGCCAATTTTGCAAATTTGGACTCTGAACTACGGGAAAACGCAATTTTTAGGTTTTTCAAGTAGGCTAAGACCTATATATGACAAAAATAAAAAGATAAGATTGAGTCGTCATAGAATAGTCAAGAAAACAACTCTAAAAACATCATTGAAGCTGATTCTGAAGCAAATTTCCATCAAGATTGAAGATTCCCTTTTTATTTCTTTGGAGATTATTATGAGTTTCTTTGTTTCTTGTGGTTATACTGTATTTTGGATCTTTTTATTTGCTAGCATGAACTAATTTTCTAAATAGCTAGGGGAGATGAACCCTATGATGAATTATACCTTTTGATTTTTATTTTACGCAATAAATACTTAGAATTTGTTCTCAATTATGTGTGCTTAATTATTGGTTTAATATTTCTAGACTATTAATCCATGTTTGATGTGTTTAAATCAGAGGAGGAATACACCCTGTTTAAGAATAGATCTAGCGTAATTGAGTGGAGTTGCTTGCAATCCTAGAAATAGAACGACATAAATCTACCGGATTAGAGTCGAATCTAATAGGGGAATCCATAGATCGATTTAATGTGATAATAGGGGTTTTAATTAAAAAGAAATTTCAATTAATCAACCTAGAGTCAGTTGCTCTTACTCTTGAAAAAGATATTAGCATAATTTAGGGAGTTGTATGGATCAAGATACTAAGTGAAGAAATTGTGTACTTTAGATTGATAGTGACAGATAAAGTCTAGGTGAATTCTTTCCTGGGTATTGTTTCACTTCTTGGTTATTATTCGATTATTTTTCTGATTTGTTCTTTGTCGCATTCGTAGTTAATTAATTTAGTTAATTTTAGTTTAATCAATCACTCGAATTATCGATTAAATGATAAAAAGACGGCAATTACTAATATTTTTAGTCTTCATGGGAACAATTCTTTGGTCACCTTAGTTATACTATTAATTGATAGGTGCACTTGCCTTAGTCAGATTTTTAGTTGGTTTCATGGACATCACTAACTTACAAGTGGATGCATTGTAGATATTTACAACCATTGTACAATACTTCAAAGATCAAGGAATTACAAGTGAATATCATAACTTAAATACATTATTCTATTTCTTTTATGCATATATAATAGCCTTTAGCGATAATACTGACTACAACTGTGCTACCAACACGTTCTGTATGCATCATAGTCCACCCCACCACCTCTGGCGTAGCCTTAGCGTTGTTTTTCCTGACGTAAATCTAATCAGTTTACCTGTAACACAATACACAAGGGTAAGTTCATGAAAACTTAGTGAGATGAACTCCTTTACCTGTATCGTCTCAGTACAACACATCTGGTAATTTCATTACCATCTCATTGTTTTTCATTCTTCAACTCGACTTTGGCAAGTACCATTCTTTTTTATACTATAGACGTCATACCTTGCTTTTTGACCATGACTAACCCTTAGCATTTTCAATACATTACTTACGTTCGTCAGCCAACCTTTTCATGATTTCCTTAAATGTTCCCATTCTGGAGTCCATACCTACAAAACACTATTGATCAAGTTGTTCTTCTAATCTACTTGGCTCGTACTATGAATTCACCAAATTCCTAGCGCATTCCATTTTCTCTATACATATCTTAAGACTATGAAGGATACACCACAACATTTCTTATGAAACCATTTCTCTCAGTGTTCGCCATACGTACTATTCCTTCAGTGTTCACCATACCTTCCAGTCCTTAAAAGCTACCTACACATACCATTTCTTTGGGGCTTGCCATACTTACCATTCTTCAAAGATAGTCATGTCTATCATTCTTCCAGGGTTGGTTGTACTTACCATTCTTCTCTTTCAGAGTCTGCCACAAAAGCATTTCCTTCAGATGTTTGCCATAAGGTCTTTCCTTTATAATGTGCCATAAAGACGTTCCTTTCCATAGATCTCCACCAAGGCTTCTATTCCATAGATATGCCATGAAGCCTTCCATTTCATAGATACGGCATGAAGGCTTCCATTTTATAGATTGCCACAAAGGCTTACATTTCATAGATACGCCACAAAAGCTTCTATTTTTTCCTCATGTTCACGATAGGGATTCGCCTAAACTCACATTATGTGAGGTTTGCCCTATATCGTCTTGGGTTATACAGAGAACTCTGCTAGGTAATAACCTTCCTTTAATTCTTTCCATATGATGTCATAACCCACCAGTTAAGGTCTTATACGATATGGTTTTCCCATATGGCACCATAGCCCACCAACTATGGTTTTAAATGATATGGACTTTTCCTTTCAAAGAATTGTGTTTAAAGTCCTGACGAGCTCTTTTAGACGACTTCGCAGATACAGACCCAGATTCACTAACAGTTCTTTCATGTTCTGACTCCATACCGACACTAACATAGATTTTATTTCTCATCATCTCATCAATTCCAAAAGCATTCATACAGTCTTATTTCAATATTAGAACCTCCACTTCATGCTTAATCTATTAGATTCCTCACGAACTATACACGCACAACTCGTTTAGCGTTCATAGTCTGACCATTATCTATACAAACATTGCAATACTACCTTACATACGAGAGTCGACTTAGGGGCTCACCTGAAATCCACAAACGACAGCTTGATCTCTAGATCCCAAATATCCAGTAAGAAAACTAAGTAATCACTGTTTATAAGACATAAAGATGCCATTAAAACTCATTCATATAATTTTTATTACCATCAGAACCCCTGTTAACTTTCATGCAAAGCCTTACTTCTTTATTTATTATTTACACTCGTAAACAAACTTACTCGGTCAGAAGTCCAAATGCTAGTCCAGATTACTTACACTGAACATGAAAAAACCATTTGCATGACCTCCAATCCTTAATTTTAGCTTAGAAAGAAAGATCCCTGTGGGGCCCCAAACCTGTCTAGGACGGTCTGACCTGAATTTCGAATGTCACATTAGCCACCGAAGTAACTCTTCATTTAGACCACTACAAAGCACACTAACCAACCATTCACACCACACAGTTATTGAAAGAATATTTAAAAAGTCTATAATCATGCTTCCGTTGCGCTACTCTGATAATTCAATTAACAACAAGAATAAACTTAATATCTAGCAAACAAAATATCCCAAAAGCTTTAGTTATACATGTGTGCATGCAAAAAGGTATTTTGAAAGGCTATGTTTAAAAGGATATTGGAAATCGTTTTATTTAAAAACATGTGATTAGATTTAAATCGTAATGTAGTAAAATATTGGAAAAATTCCATTTTACGAAGTTTGAAATTAGTATTATAGGATTACACGTATAAGTCTTGTTTTGGAAGATCAATTAAAACATTACCCATAATTTCATAAAAATTTTCATTTAATTAGTTGTAGGCAACTAAAAATTTACGTAATTAGTCCAATTTTACATCTCATGTATACAAAGAAAATATTTTCTTTCAAAACACATATGAAACATTTTGGTCTTACCTCGACGACTAGCGGCTCTTCCACATGCACTTATAGAAACACAAAAATATATAGACTTTTTCAGCACCTTTTGAGTCCTAATTCATGCAGTTTCATAGTAAATTTTGTTGAAATTCATACTTTAATCATAAAATAATTAATTTAGACTTAAATAATTAAAATATTAAAATTATTTTTATAATAAATTTTCACAAATTTGGTTTATTTTCGACAATTTTACACAAAAGGTGACAATTGGCTCGACAGACACCTCGAAAGGTTTGAACCATTGGAGGAATTTTTGCATCGAGTGAACCAAGGGCAAGATTAAATATCTTTCCATCCAAGGTCGGTACAAATGATAATCATTTTACATACTTTATATTTAATTTTTATCTAAGTTAAATTAGGTTTAAAAATAATAGAAAGCCTGAATGAGAAAGTGGCCCAGTGTGCTAAGCATTGAAGGCTGATCCAACAAGAAAATTTGCAGCCCAAAACCAACCCAATAAACTGACCCAATCAACTTATTTATCTGATTAAATTACTTGCAAAACAACCCTCAAGTTTCCTTAAAATCCTATTCAAACCCTCTACTTTCTGTGCCTTCAAATATTCGCCCCAAGTTAAGCTCCATGTGTGGCCGGCCAAGGGAAGTGTGTAGATGCTAATTATTTGATATTTTTAACAGCCACTCCCACCTATAAATACCCCCTTCACCTATTCATTCAACACACCTTTCATTCCACACATCTCTGTCTCTTTCACTTATTTTCTCTTTTTTGTTTTTCCCTTTTCTTGTCCATTTCCCTTGTCGATTTCTCTCTTGAAAAAGAGCCTTTTTCCACCTTGGAATGGCATCATTTAGTCTTTCGTAGAGGCCTCAGTTAAACAAAATGAGTAGAGAAGAAGAGGAGCACACTAGTCTCGTTTTAAAGAAAACCTGGATTTACTTACTAGTTCCCTTCTCTTTAATTTTCTTGTTTATGTTGTGATCATAGATATGAATAATTGTTTTGTTCTTGTTCTTTTTCTAATTAAATTGGCTTAAATTAATTCGTGTTATATTGATTGCATTCTTTCTACTTGAATTATTCATGTTTGTGTTGTTATAGGCATTGGTAAGTTGTTCAATTAAATAAGATCTTACTTATGTTATACTTGCATTATAAAATGTAAGGTAACAAATGAATTAATTATTAAATGTATTGAAGTTATAATTAATTAACAACATATTTAATTGGTGCATGTTTCATCTTCTAAGGTAGCTGAAGGTTAAATTAGCAACAGTATTAAATAGTACACTAGCCTTGCATAACTTGAATTTGATGGTGAAAGTAATACTAGGGGCCTAAGGAGTTATATAAGAATTATGGTTTGTATTGATGCACGTCTCCCCTTGAATAGGAAGAAAATATTATTGTTTTCACCCAGAACTATAGGCTATGTGCACTTTAAATATGAAAGTTTGACTTTGTTCTGCTTCTTTTGTAGGAAACTGGGCCATAGCAATTCTTTCTGTGAGGAGAGGATGTCCCTAGGTTTTAAGGTTACAGAGATGGGTTAGGATTTATCTATTAGGGCACAATCAAAACGTGCCCTGAGGATGGGTAGTATATGGTTAAGAGATGATGGGAAACGATCAAATCGGGGAAACAGCTCACAAAATTGGCAGATAGGGCACACAATGTGGGAATCTATGAATCGATATGAAAACTACAAAAGTTTCGATCTCATGTTGGGTTTGAATTTAATCGGGGACTCATCTCTTGTATCTGATGAAACATCAATGGAGCATAATTCTAAGAAACGGTGCTAGAAGAGGGAGAAGGAAAAAACGTCCTCGATAAACCTTGGGTGAGGATCAAACGATGTTAGACACATGTGAGGTGGAGAATATTACTGATAGGGTTGCAGAGTATTACCAGACTTCTAACACATATAACTATACTTTTGTCAATCATTTGATCAATTTAAACAATCATTATTCAATCTCAATCATTTTGTCCCTTATAATAGCCTTTGAGCCCTTAAACATGCTTTAGGAGCGGTTCAGGAGTAAACCGATAACTTATAAAAATTTTGGAAACCTAGAAAAAAATTTCAAACATACAGGGGTCACACGCCCGTGTGAACAAGCCGTGTGCCTTACACGACTCCAGACACGCCCGTATTTCAACCCGTGTGGACAAAAATAGGCCATTTGTAAAGCCATTTTTCCACCCTATTTTTACATGCATATACAAGCATAAATTGCAACATTTCACAACTCAATTTGTAGCCAATCCATGACATTTCAAACACATTTTATACCATTTCAACATAGCATTCAAATACCTAAATAATATCATGCATTTTCCATTCATGTGACTAATTCATATCAAGTCATCAATTGCATATTTCCATTCCATCTACTACTTGCCAAAACATACCACATTTATAAACTCATACATAACCAAAACATTATACCAAATTAAGCCAAATCACATGGCTTAAACTTATACCATAACATGTACCAAAATTACTAGTTCAAGTAACCATAACTATCATCTTATAACTAGCCTATACATGCCATATTTACAAATATCCATAACTTCATAAGTACCAATTGGCAACTAGATAGTGTGATGCGTAACTTTGACTTTATCCGAATTGAGCGAGCTATCGAACCTCTATGGTACAGGGAAAAGAAACAGAGTAAGCTTTAGAGCTTAGTAAGCCCGTATAATTCAGAATTAAACTTACCAATTGTACATAATCAAGACAAAAAATAAGATAAAATCAATTCAATTTCCAAATGCCTAACAAAAGCATTCATCAACAAGTTAGTCAATAAATACATGAGATCATCCATTCTCTCAATTCAATACTCAATACATTGTATCATACCAAATTTATATATCATGTACATCATATTCAACATTTCACTCTCAATCATATAATCAATAATTCATTCAATAACAGTACTCATTTGTATAAACAATATTTGTGCTCGTTGAACCCATTAGAAATTTAAAGGATACTCGGGTGATATACATCAGTAATCCATCAATTCATTATCATTTCCGCTCTTTCGAGTTATGATCAGTAAGCTCCTCTTGAGCTGGTAGACAGTAAGCTCTATTGAGCTGAAACGGTAAGCTCTCATGAGCTAAAAACGGTAAACTTTAACGAGCTAATATATCAGTAAGATCATACAAGCCGTGGTGAGTCCGCAACAAACGCAGGAGCTTGACCAAAACGGTAACCCTAATGACATGTTACTCGTATCCTACGAATTTATACTGTTCAAACGAGGCTCGGTAACTATTAGTCTATATCAAATATATTCCAAGTATATCAATTTCTCAATTATATACATACATTTCAAATAAATATAAATATTTAAAAGTTCGATTCTAATTATACGAACTTACCTCGTATTGCTCAAATAGAAATTATCGGCAATTCGTCCACTTTTCTTTTTCCCCGATCTAATTCTGATCTCAACTTATCTTGATCTATATAATATCAAAAGTAACTCATTCAATATTCATTCCATTCAATTTAGCCCAAAAATACCTTATAGAAAAATTTCATTTTTGCCCCTACTATTTTAACATTTTTACAATTTAGTCCTTAGCTCGTAAAAATACAAATTCATGCAATTAAACCCTTAACTATGCTAGCCAAATTTTAAGGAGTCCCTAGCGGCCCATATCTTTCATTATTTCACATATTTACCACATAAAATTTCACATTTCACAATTTAACCCCTTTTTGACATTTTTATCAAAAGTCACTTTACAAAACATGAAAATCTATCATCAAAAATTCATATTTCAACTTAAAAAACCGAAGAACACATAAAATCATCAATGGAAACTCTTAAAATCTTTAACAATTTCAAAATTAAAGGTACGGGCTAACTAGATTAAGCTACAATGATTACAAAAACATAGAAATCATCAAAAAACTGAGCTAAAACCATACCTTAATGAGCTAGGAATGTGCCGATTGATTCAAGCTATTATCATGGCTTTTCTAAGCCCTAAATTTTTCTAGGATGAAGATGATAACTAAAATTTGCCTTATGTTTTATTAAATTAACCTTTAATAATCAAATTACAAAAATAGCCTTCATAAATATTAATAATGTCAAATTTACCAAGCCACTATCATCCACTATCATGCTAATGGTCTAATTTAAACATGAGGACCTTAACTTTAAGGTTATATAGCTATTACACTTTTCGCTAATAGAACACAAGTTTTACGCTTTACGCGATTTAGTCCTTTTACTTGAATTAACCAGTCAAATAGTAAAATTTCTTTACAAAACTTTCACACAATAATTCTATCATGTTGTAAACTTCAATAAAATAATAAAATAAATATTTTGGCCTCACATTTGTGGTCCCAAACCCACTGTTCTAATTTGACCTAAAAACAAGTTGTTACAACTCTTCCCCCTTAGGGATTTTCGTCCCCAAAATCTTACCAGTGAATAGGTTAGGGTACTGTTTTCGTATAGCTTTCTCGGGTTCCCATGTAGCTTCTTCTATCTCGTGTTTATTCCATAGAACCTTCACTAAAGCTATGCATTTATTGCTCAATTTTTTTATTTCCCGAGCTAAAATCCTGATCGGTTCTTCGCTATACATCAAATTTGCTTGTATCTCAACATCTACTGGAGAAATCACATGTGATGGATCGGATCTATATCGACGTAACATAGAAACATGGAAGACATTATAAATATTTTAAAGTTCTAACGGTAAAGTCAGTCGATATGCTACATGCCCTATTCTTTCAATAATCTCGTAAGGTCCAATAAATCGCGGACTTAACTTCCTTTTATAGCCAAATCAAAGAACCTTTTTCCACGGTGACACCTTTAAAAACACTCGATCCTCGACTTGAAACTCGATTTCATTACGTTTCATATCCGCATATGATTTCTATCGATCTGAATTTGCTTTTAAACTATCACGAATCGTTTTCACTTTTTCTTCAGTTTCTTTGATCGTGAATCTTTTTTTCACTTAGTTTAGTCCAATATAGCGGAGTTCGACATGTGCGACCATATATAGCTTCGTACGGTGCCATCTTTATACTCGTCTGAAAACTGTTATTATACGCGAATTCAATCAACGGCAAGTATTTTTCCCAATTTCAAACTCTAAAATACAACATCTCAACATGTCTTCGAGAATCTGAATGACTCTCTTAGTCTGACCTCAATCTGAGGATCAAAAGCTGTACTGAAATTCAGCTTCGTACTGAAAGCTTCTTGCAGTTTCTTCCAGAATCGCTGCGTAAATCTCGGATCTCTATAAAAAATAATAGATAATGGCACCCCGTGTAATCGAACACTCTCAGAAATATACAATTCAGCAAATCTGTCAAGTGAGTAATCTATACGTGCCGGTATGAAATGAGCAGATTTCATTAGTCGATCAACGACAACCCAGATAGCATCTTTCTTTTTCAGAGTTAATAGCAATCCCGACACAAAATCTATTATAACTCTATCCCATTTCCACTCAGGAATCATCACAAGGTGCAGTAAACCCGATGGTACTTGATGTTCAGCTTTGACTTGCTGACAAATTAAACATTTAGAAACAAACTTTGATATATCTCATTTCATGCCTTGCCCCCAATAAAACTGTTTCAAATCATTATACATTTTGGTACTTCCTAGACGAACATATAAGTAACTATGGTGCGCTTCGTGCAAAATCTTCTAAATGAGTCTTGAATTTATCGGTATGCAAATTCTATTCCGGAACCTTAAACAATCATCTGTTCCAATCTTAAACTCTGAATCAGGGATATTGTCACATTGAATCCATTTAACTTGCAATTCACGATCCTTTTTAGAGATTCATAGATTTGTTGAAGAAATACCGGTTTAGCTTTTAATTCAGCTACTGTAGACCCATCATCACAAATCATCAACTGGGTATTCATTGCTCGAAATGCAAACAAAGATTTTCGGCTTAGGGCATCAGCAACAACATTAGCATTTCCTGGGTGATAATCTATCACAAATTCATAATCTTTCAATAACTCGAGCTATCTTCATTGTCGTAGATTTAAATTTTTTTGTAACATCAGATATTTTAAGCTTTTGTGATCCGTATAAATATAACATTTTTCACTCTACAAGTAGTGTCACCAAATTTTCAATGCAAACACAATTGCAGCCAACTTAAGGTCGTGCGTCAGATAATTCTTTTCATGCAGTTTCAATTGTCGAGAAGCATAAGCTATAACTTTTCCTTCTTGCATCAGAACACATCCCAAACCATTTAATAATACGTCATTATAAATCACAAACTCATTCCCCGATTTAGGTTGAACCAAAATTGGTGCTTCAGTTAACAGTATTTTTAACTGTTTGAAACTCTGTTGACAGTTTTTTGACCATTCGAATTTCACATCTTTTTGAAACAGTCGTGTCATCAGTGTTGCAATCATTGAAAATCCTTTCATGAACCTTTGGTAATAACCCGTTAAGCCAAGGAAACTACGGACTTCAGGCACATTTCTCGGAGGTTTCCAATCAACAATAGCAAAAATCTTACTCGGGTCAACTCTAATACTGTCAGCTGAAACAATATGCCCCAGAAATCCAACCTTACGGAGCCAAAAATCACATTTGCTAAACTTTGCAAATAATTTCTTATCACGTAGAGTTTGTAACACAATTCTCAAGTGCTTGTTATGTTCATATTCATCTCACGAACAGATCAGAATGTCGCCAATGAATACGACAACAAATTTGTCCAAATATGGTCTGAATATCCAGTTCATCAAGTCCATAAAAATTGCTGGAGCATTAGTTAATCTGAAAGGCATAACAAGGAATTCATAATGTCCGTACCTTGTTCTGAACGTGGTTTTCGACACATCCGACTCTTTAACTCGCAACTGATAATAACCCAATCTCAAATCAATCTTTGAAAATATTATAGCCCCTTTCAACTGATCAAATAAATCATTAATTTGCGTAGTGTTTATTTGTTTTTTATAGTCACCTTATGCAACTGTCTGTAATCGATACACATTCTCATTGTGCCATTTTTCTTTTTCACAAACAATACTGGTGCACCCTAGGGCAAATAACTCGGTCGTGCAAAACCTTTATCTGTTAATTCTTGCAACTAAGCTTTCAATTCTTTTAATTCTGCTGGAGCCATTCTATACGGAGCTATCAATATAGGTGTTGTTCATGGCACTAATTCAATACCAAATTCAACTTCTCTAATCGGTGGCAAACGCGGTAATTCTTCTAGAAATACATCCGAAAACTCACAAACAACAGGTATAGATTCAATCTTTGATTCAAATACTAAGGTATCTAATACATATGCAAGATATGCATCACAGCCCTTTTCCATACATTTTTGGGCTAATATGGACGATATCACAGTAGGTAATTCACTCGAATCATCAGACTCAATCCGAAGAATTTCACCATTTTGACATTTCAATTTGATAGTCTTTCGTCTACAATTCACAACTGCATCATGCGTAGTCAGCTAGTCCATACCCAAAATCACATCAAACTCATCGAACGGTAGAAGCATCAAGTTAGCCCAAAAATAGTAACCCCAAGTCATCAAAAGACAGTTCTTACAAATTTTATCAACTAACACAGACTTGCCTAAGGGGTTCGATACTTTAATTACACACTCTGTAGACTCAACATGTAAACTCTTTTTAAATACTAAATTTATACAGATATATGAATGGGTTGATCCAGGATCTATCAACGCAACTATATCAGTATCAAAAAGGAAAAAGTACCAGCAATAACGTCTGGCGATGATGCCTCCTCCTATGCACGGATAGCATAAACTCAGGTAGATGCTCATGCCTCAGATCTCACAGCAGAATCTCTCGTAGCACCTCGGCTACCACTCATATTTCCAGTGTTTCGGGGTGGTCTCCCTCTAGTAGCCATATTACTCACTTTCGCTGGTTGATCTCTTTCAGCTATAGACTTTTCTGGACAGTCCCGGAGATAATGATTAAGAGATTCATATCTAAAACAAGCTCTGCTCACTATTCTGCATTCACCGTAATGTCACTTGTTGCAATGCTTACATTTAGGTACAATATTTCTAACACTACGTACATTGGCAACAGATGTCGTCTGAGGTTTAGAGCTGCAACTTCTTGCATGTCTTTTCTGATCAAAGTTCCCACAGAAGAAGTAGAACGAAGATGATATTCTTTAGATTTCTTTGATGTTGATTGATGTGATTTGGCCACAAATCTTTTTCTAAAGTCTCTAGTCTCAGAATTGACTTTTCTTTTCTCTTTCCTAAGCTCTTCGGCTTTGCAAGCTTTGTCAAATAGAACAACGAACTCTTTCAGCTCTAGAATCCCAATTAATAGTCTGATTTCTTCATTAAACCCATCTTCGAACCATTTACACATTATAGTTTCAGAAGAAACATATTCACGAGCATATTTGCTAAGTCATACAAACTCTCTTTCGTATTTTGTTACCGACATACGGCCCTGTTTCAATTCAAGAAATTCCTTTCTTTTCTGATCAATGAACCTTTGGCTTATGTATTTCTTTCTAAATTCAACTTGAAAGAATTCCCAAGTAACTCTTTCTCGAGGAACTACGTATATCAAGGTATTCCACCACTGATAAGCAGTGTCTCTCAACAGTGATACAGCATATTTTAAACATTCTTCAGGTGTGCAAGACAGTTCATCAAATACCCGAATCGTGTTTTCAAGCCCAAAATCAGCTCTCTCAGGATCATCGCTAATAGTAGCTCTAAAGTCTTCAGCCCCGTGTTTTCGTATCTTATCAATAGGTGGTTTAATCAATCACAAAGGATCTATACCTTAAGGAACTACAGGGATCGGTTGGGGAATAGGTGGGGGTGGAGGTTGTTAAGCAGCCGGATTCGTACGAATGTATTGTGTGAACCATTTGTTCATCATTTGTAAGAAGGCTTCTTTAGCCTCTCCTCCTTGGCTACCCTTTTCGGGTCTAGAGTCAGATGGTGATGCCCCTTGCACGGGAGCAGGTGCGTTACAGAGGTCACACAACTTTGTGAACAGGCTGTGTGCCTTACACGGCTCCAGACATGTCTGTGTCTCAGCCCGTGTGGAGAAAAATAGGCCATTTGTAAAGCCATTTTGCCACCCTGTTTTTACATGCATATACAAGTATAAATTGCAACATTTCAAAACTCAATTGGCAGCTAATCCATGACATTTCATACATATTTTATACCATTTCAACATAGCATTCAAATACTTAAATAATATCATGTATTTTCCATTCATGTGACTAATTCATATTAAGTCATCAATTGTATATTTCCATTCCATCTACTACTTGCCAAAACATATCACATTTATAAACTCATACATAACCAAAATATTATACCAAATTAAGCCAAATCACATGGCTTAAACTTATACCATAACATGTACCAAAATTACTAGTTCAAGTAACCATAACTATCATCTTATAACTAGCCTATACATGTCATATTTACAAATATCCATAACTTCATAAGTATCAATCAGCAACTGGATAGTGTGATGCATAACTCTGACTTTATCTAAATCGAGAGAGCTATCGAACCTCTATGATACACGAAAAAGAAACAGAGTAAGCTTTATTACTTAGTAAGCCCGTATAACTCAGAATTAAACTTACAAATTGTACATAATCAAGACAATAAATAAGGTAAACTCAATTCAATTTCTAAATGCCTAACAAAAGCATTCATCAACAAGTTAGTCACATAAATAAATGAGATCATCCATTCTTTCAATTCAATACTCAATACATTGTATCATACCAAATTTATATATCATGTACATCATATTCAACATTTCACTCTCAATCATATAATCAACAATTCATTCAATAAAAGTACTCATCTGTATAAACAATATTTGTGCCCGTTGAACCCATTAGAACTTCAAAGGATACTCGGGTGATATACATCAGTAATCCGTCAATTCATTATCATTTTCGCTCTTTCGAGCTATGATCAGTAAGCTCCTCCTGAGCTGAAAACAGTAAGCTCTAACGTGCTAATATATCAGTAAGATCATACGAGCTGTGGTGATTCCGCAACAAACGCAGGAGCTTGACCAAAATGGTAACCCTAGTGACATGTCACTCGTATCCTATGAATTCATACGGTTCAAACATGGCTCGGTAACTATCAGTCTATATCAAATAGTCATTCTTATTCCAAGTATATCAATTTCTCAATTATGTACATACATTTCAAATAAATACAAATATTTAAAAGTTCGATTCTAACTATACGAACTTACCTCGTATCGCTCGGATAGCAATTATTGGCTATTCGTCCACTTTTCCTTTTCCCCGATCTAATTTCGATCTCGGCTTATCTTGATCTATATAATATCAAAAATAACTCATTCAATATTCATTCCACTCAATTTAGCCCAAAAAATAACCTTATGGTAAAATCACACTTTTGCCTCTACTATTTTAACATTTTTACAATTTAGTCCTTAGCTCGTAAAAATCCAAATTCATGCAATTAAACCCTTAACTATGCTAGCAGAATTTTAATGGATCCCATAGCAGCCCATATCTTTCATTATTTTACATATTTACCACATAAAATTTCACATTTCACAATTTAACCCCCTTTTTTGACAATTTTTTTAAAAAATCACTTTACAAAACATGAAAATCTATCATCAAAAATTCATATTTCAACTTCAAACACCAAAGAACACATAAAATCATCAATGATAACTCTTAAAATCTTTAACAATTTTGAAATTAAATGTACAGGGTAGCTAGATTAAACTGCATCGACTACAAAAACATAGAAATCATCAAAAATCGAGCTAAAACCATACCTTAATGAGCTACGAATGTGCCGGATGCTTCAAGCTATTCTCATGGATTTTCTAAGCCCTAAATTTGGCTAGGATGAAGATGATAACTAAAATTTGCCTTTTGTTTTATTAAATTAACCTTTAATAATCAAATTACAAAAATAGCCTTAATGAACATTAATAATTTCAAATTTACCAAGCCACTACCATCCACTATCATGTTAATGGTCTAATTTAAACATGAGGACCTTAACTTTAAGGTTCTATAGCTATTAGACAATTTTAGCTAATAGAACACAAGTTTTACGCTTTACGCGATTTAGTCTTTTTCCTTGAATTAACCATTCAAACAGTAAAATTTCTTTACGAAACTTTCACACAATAATTCTATCATGTTTTAAAATTTAATAAAATAATAAAATAAACATTTTTGCCTCAAATTTGTGGTCCCAAAATTACTGTTCTGATTTGACCTAAAAATAGGCAATTACAAGTGTTTGGAAAAAATTCAATTTATATAGGTGGCTGCCAAAAGGTAAGCCTATCGATTTGAAAATTAAATGTTGGAACGTCTGTGGTTTGAAGAACCCTAAGGCGGTTCGTATGCTTCGGCATGTGCTGAACTACATAAGACCTAAATTGTCTTCTTTATGGAGACAAAAATAAATAAAGTTAGAATGGAGAAAGTTAGACAATTTTGTGGCTTCCTTAATGGTATTCAGGTAGTAGCGAAGGGATCAAGAGGAGGGTTTTTCTTGGCATGGAAGGGGAATGTCACTTTAGTTTAAAAAGTTTCTCCATCAGTCATGTTGGTGTGGAGGTCGAGGAAGACAATAGAGTGTGTAGGTAAATATTTATTGGTTTTTATGGCTTTTCATATGCCCGTAGTAAGGAGGTGTCGTGGGATTTGGTTCGACTTTTGGTCAAGATCAAGGAATTCCTTGGTCAGTCTGTAGAGCTTTTAATGAGATAATATACGTTGGTAAAAAGAAGGGAGGTTTTCCTAGAAATGAGCGATGCGTGGAGGTTTTTAGGAACGTACTTAAAGAATGTCAGCTATTAGATTTAGGTTATTCGAGGGCATGGCACACACGAGAGAGGGGAAATTTACCGAAAACAAACATCCGAGAAAGGTTAGATAGAGGAATGGCTAGTGTTGAGTGGGAACATGTTTCCCAATGCTTTTATTAAACATCTTCCTCATTCGCTATCTGACCATTGCCCAATACTTATTCATACTGATAACATTACAAAAGCTCATACAAGGATGAGTTTTGATTTGAAGCATGGTGGATCTTGGAGAATTCTTTTGAAGATACTGTTAGCTCGTATTGGAATAGTTCACAAAGTCCTCTTTTGGAAAAATTATTAGGTTTGAAAACCAGCCTCGTTCGATAGTCAAGGGGTATAGCTCATAAACATAAGAGGATAAAAGAGGAACCCATGTGATAGTTGGAGGCTCTGTTAGAAGAAGATGTTAACGACGAAAATCTTGCACGTATCATTAATACCAGAATCTATCTTAGCTTAAAATTTGATAAAGACGAACGTTTCTAGGAGCAACGTCCTCGTGCAAACTGGCTGAAAGCAAGTGACAAGAACACAAAATTTTTTCATAAGTATGCTTCCAGCTGCAAATCGGGTAACCAAATCAAATCCCTACATAGAGGAGATGGAAAGGAAACAATAGAGATCAATGAAATGGACAATATTGCACGACATTATTTTCAACATTTGTTCACTTCTAATGGTGTTGGAAATATGTATCGAATTTTGGAAGGAATTGTACCAGTCATTTCTTAGGAGAAAAATATACAGTTAATAGCTCCTTTCGTGGTTGACGAAGTAAGAGAGGCGTTAAAGGAGATGGGGCCTACGAAGGCTCTAGGAGATGATGGGTTTCCAGCAGTTTTTTTCCAAAGATTATGGCACATTGTTGGATGAGATGTTGCTAAGTTTTTCTTAAAAATCCTTAATGAAGGTATGGGCCCTACTTTAGTAAATTTGATTAATATTGTCATTTTACTAAAAGCCCGTCATCCCATGAATTTGGTAAATTTTAGACCCATTAGTTTATGCAGTGTTATTTACAAAATAGTTGCAAAAGTTCTGGTCAATCGCATGAAAGGGGTAATGGATAGTTGTATTAATAAATTTCAAAGTGTGTTTGTGCCCGGTAGATTAATATCTGATAATGTAT
This sequence comes from Gossypium bickii, assembly GCA_025503065.1. Classification (NCBI taxonomy): domain Eukaryota; kingdom Viridiplantae; phylum Streptophyta; class Magnoliopsida; order Malvales; family Malvaceae; genus Gossypium; species Gossypium bickii. Next base: position 18,006,880 of record CP106710.1, on the reverse strand, counting down.
TACTTGCCTACGAAATTCTACATACTTTTCGTCAAAAGCGAGTGGGGAAGAAAGTATTTTTGGCATTAAAGCTAGACATGAGTAAAGCTTATGACAGACTTGAATGGGTTTCATAAAAGGCATGATGATTCAGTTAGGATTTGATAATCGTTAGGTGAAACTTATAATGAGATGTATCTCAGCCGTATCGTATTCAGTTGTTCTAAATGGTCAAGTAGGGGAACGTTTTGTCCTAATAGAGATCTTCGACAAAGGGACCCTTTTAGTTTGTTTCTTTTTCTACTATGTAGTGAAGGATTATCTTCACTAATGAGAATTTTTGTTTAGGATGGCTGGTTAAAGGGTGCACGAAACAAAAGGAACGGACCCTCGATTTTGCATTTACTTTTTGCTGATTATTCCATTTTGTTTGGTGAGGCATCAACTCAAGGGGAAAACGTACTAAAACCTATTTTACGAGAGTATGAGCAGTGCTCGAGTCAGTATATAAATTTCAACAAGTTTACTTTTTTTGCAGCAACAATAGGCAATTGGTTTTGGGGCTTTAAGTGTACAACATTCTGACAATCCAGAGAGGTATCTTGGTCTTCCTAACATGGTGGGGCGACACAAGAAGGAGTCATTTCAGATTTTAATAGACAAATTCAGAAAACGTATTAAAGGATGGAGTATTCTCTATTTATCCTAAGGGGGACGCGAAGTGTTCATTAAATCAATATTGCAAGTGATTCGTATTTATACTTATGGTGTGTTTCTTACTCCCAAAAGCCCTATGTAATGAGATAGAAGGAATCATGACTAAATTCTGGTGGAAAAAATGACCAGGGAAACGTGGGATTCATTGGTGTTCTTGGGAGCATCTTAGTGAGCCGAAGGAATTAGGAGGGTTGGGTTTTCGCAGCCTAGTTAAATTTAATGTCGCTTTACTACAAAAAAAGGTTGGTGTTTAATTAATCATCTCGATTCGTTATTAGCCCGTGTTTTAAAAGCAAAATATTATCCGAATTCTAGTTTTCTCAATGCGAATTTGGGCAATTTACCTTCGTTTACCTGGAAAAGTGTGTGGTCAACGAGGGGTCTACTGGTGAGTAGGCTTTGTTGGAGAATTGGCTCCGACACTAATATTCCATAATGGAGGATGCATAGTTTTCAGGTTCACTATCCTATTTTATCCATGAAAATACTAATTTAAGGGGTTTGAATGTGGCGGTAGATTATATTGATAATGACAACATGATATGGAAAGCTGACTTCATCAGAAGTACTTTCCCCGATGAGGTTGCGAACAAATCTTGCAAATTCCTTTGCCGAAAAAAAGAAAAGAGGATGCCTGGTTTGGCGAGGGGACCATCTGGTGAGTTCACAATCAAAATCACCTATAAATTATTACATTAAAGTACCTTTCAGCCTAATTATACAAATTATGCTCCTAAAGACCTCTATACGAAACTATGGAAACTATAGATCCCCACAAAAGTAAAAATTCATATGTGGAAGGCAACATGGAACTTCCTTCACACTATGGTTAATTTGCAACATAGACGAGTGAGGGGGAGGACGGTCTCTATCCCCGATGTGATAGTAGTCCTGAAACCTTACATCATGTGTTTGGAGATTGTCAAGTTTCAGTAATTGTACAGAATAAATTAAACTTACAATGGGTACTGTCGTTACCTGAAATGCCTGATGTAGAATGGTTCAACTGGGTTTTTTCCTAATGCACTGAAGAACAGTGTAAGGTATTTGTCTGTGGAGTATGGGGGATCTGGACAAATATGAACAAAACAAACCATGAAAGAGTTTGTTGTGCGAGTAAACAGATCGTAGATTGGATTCAAATATATATTGAAGAAATTAATGGTCTAGAACAGAGGGATGTTACTAGATCTACGAGTGAAGAGGCATGGGTACCTCCAAACACCCAGTCAATTAAAGTAAACTTTGATGTCGCTTTCCATCAAGATTTGAACAGATCTACTTCAGGACTAGTCGTTCATGACTCCCAATGGGTGGTTCTGGTCACAAAACAGAAACAGCTTCTCCGCTCATGGCAGAAGCCCTTGCATGTCTATTAGCAGTACGGTTAAGCATCCAATTGGGTCTCCAACACATGGTCATAGAAAGAGATGCGAAATCCATCATAAACAAAAGCAAAAGGAGTGTCAGAGATAGATCGGAGGTTTGGGCTATCATCGACGATATACATCAGACAAAGACATTGTTTCAACAACTAAAGTTTGCTTATGTGCTTAGATCCACAAACATTTTCGCTCAAAAGCTTACAACAGAATGTCTAAGAATAAGGAAAGAAAGTTACCTGGACTTAGGAACGATGAAAGACACCGGAGCGGGATCTTTGCTCCTCAGACCAAAAGAACCAGATTGATTGCAGAAAGGGGAACATTTGGGTAGAAGGCAAAGAAATGCAAAAGATCAATTTTTATTGGGAACATTTGCCTTTTAGGAATCTGGCACCGACACAAGCTTCTAGGGTTTGCTTTTGGAAAGTGGGTGCCAGCTAAGTCTAAGCTGGCTTTTAATTTGTTTTCTTTTTCAATTTCGTTTTGCTTATTATTTTGGTTCTTGTTTTTAATTCTGTTTGTTTCTTCACTCTCGTAGGGCCATCTTCAATAGATTAGCTTGTACTTTGATTTTTTTTTTTAATAAAGTCCAGCCCGTTTCATTTCAAAAAAAAAAAAATTAAACGAGCTCAATCTATAAAGGACTTGAACATAGAAGGACTGAAACCTTAAAAAATTCAAATTCCAATGATCAAAGTCTAAAATAAACCCTAATGGAATCCACCAGAAGACAGTAAAGCCCCTTGTACGTAACATATGGTTAAAGCACTAACTAGTGTGACTAACCCATGGTTTTAAGGAATAATATGTATGAATAAACAAAGAAATCCAGATTCGGTCTTCAACTTATACCTTGATAATATTCCCATTGTCTTTGTTTTTGGACGGCACATTTCCCTCCAATTTCAGGTATACTATCCGAATATCCAAAAGTATATCTGCTCGATTTCTTCAACCATCTCCCTCTCCCTACAAAACCAGACAAATTACATTACATGGATTGAAAAAAAAGAAAAAAGAATTAAAACCCTCCTTCAAAACAAAACTAAATCTATACAATCATTGGATTACACATCTCTATCCCCCAGGCCACGTTTCATGTTTGAATCTAACCACACCCCATCAAGATTTTCAACCTTTTTTTGAAAGTCATATATATATACACACCATTGGAACTCCAAGAGAGTTGCAGACTCAACAATGGAGGGCAATACAACTCCTCATACACCGTCTTATGTGGTTATCGCATTCGATGCAACTAAGGATCATAATGAACGTGAGTTTAGAATTATCATCAATCATATACGAGTTAGAGGTGACATTCTGCATGGTGGTGATACGCTTCTTATGCTTGGAGTTTTGCATAGAGTCACTCACCCTAGTAAGCACTCTTATCTTTCTTCTTATATACCTATTAATGATGATTTTGATGTTTGTGTTTGAGAATATTGATTTATACTTTAAGTGATAAAGCAATCGTGATGGTCTACAGATTTTTGTTGAATCTATTAGGAGTTGGGTGAAATTGCATAAAATACAAAAATATGAAAGTGGGATATATCTGATCAGTCAAATTAACTCACTGTTTTATCCTTTTCTTTTCCACGGGTTGGTATAGTGGGTTACCAAAGCAAACCAAGCCCAGAATCTTTTGGAACAAGCCTTCGTGCCATGGAGGAAGAAATCTCAAACAAGGTTGATTCATATGTTAAGTTGCTCCACCAAAGTGCTGAAGAATGTGAAGAGCAAGGGGTACTATTTATTTCTTATTATTATTATTTTTGCATACATACTATACTTACACAAAAAAATTCATTGCGGATTCAAACTCTGTTCATGTATTTTAATTGTGGTTTTGTGTATTTTTCATGTTTAGGTGAGCATTGGAGTTAAAATTACAGCTGGGGTTCCCATAAAGAATGTTGTTCTACAAGAAGTGGTTGCCTCAAAGCCAGCATGGGTTGTACTTGATAGGTAATTTGTTTGCAACCATCATTTGCCTTATATATAGTTTCATAATAATTATTTGTTTTCTTTGGAAAATCAACGCTTTTGTGGTTTAATTCGATTAATTCATACAGTAACCTTTAAAAGATGATATTGAACATGTCTGGTGTTGGATACGATATTTGATTGTATGGTATATCTCTGGTTTTTCATTACTGATGACATTCAATCTTAGCAGACACCTCAGACGGGATTTGAAGTTATACCTTAAACAGATACCTTGCAAAGTTGCATTAGTTCAAGACAGCTTGAACGTTGATGTTTTGAGAAACCATACAATAAGTGAACCAGATATTGGAGACCAAAAGGTGTACTCCATGTCCAAGTCCAAGCCTGTACCTCCATCCAACTTTCACTTTACTGAAAATATCGATCCTTCGGAAACCTCATCAAGAAGATACTCCTTGTCCACGAGTTACTTGGAAAGCTCCAAGAGTAGCCTCTTCACCCCTTCATCTACATTGAAATCAGAAGAGCATAACTTTTTATCTGATTTTGGTTCTTCTTCTAAGCTGGAAATCTCAGGTAAGCAAGCAATCTTGGCAATTTTATATGAATAGACGCTATGAAAACTAGCTACGAGTATGTATCTGACAAAAACGGAACATCATTCCTTTCAGATACATATACCAAAGGAGGAAGTATGCTATTTGACACACCAAATATCATCCAAAAGCAGCAAAGGTATGGCTTCCGCAACAAATCCACAGGATCACCTCTTCTTTGTGTTGCTTGTGGACTAAGGACTGAACTGTATATCCAAGATTCAAAGACATTCACTTACACTGAGATTCAACAAGCCACTGAAGACTTTTCAAAGAAGAACTTGTTAGGGGAAGGTGGATATGGTCATGTATACAAGGGTAAGCTCAAAGATGGACAGCTGATTGCAGCAAAGGTCCGGAAACAAGAAAGTACACAAGGATTTGCTGAGTTCAATTCCGAGGTATCTGTCTTAAGTTTCGCACGTCATAAGAACATTGTGATGCTGCTGGGTTATTGTTGCAAGGAGAACCTCAACATTTTGGTTTACGAGTATATATGCAACAAGTCCCTTTACTGGCATTTATTTGGTAAACTAAACATATCTTTACAGACCCAAGTATTGATTTATGTGTCATTTCATCTTTACAAAATTTTCTATATGTTTTGGAATGGTGGATTTTTTTTCTACAGAGAATACAGAAAATGTTCTTGATTGGCATCAAAGACGTGCTATTGCAATTGGCACTGCAAAGGGTTTACGTTTTCTGCATGAAGAATGCCGTGGTGGTCCTATTATTCATAGGGACATGCGTCCAGGCAACATACTTCTCACACATGACTTAGTCCCTATGGTCAGTTAAGTCCTTTAATCAACTAGGGTTGGTCCTATTTTTAAGGCCTAATAATCCTTACTACTTAGCCCATGTAATTTAGGTGTCTTTTATCAGATCACATCTTCATACCCAAGTTCGAGTAACATAACAGTACACTGTCTGCTAAAGCGAAAAGATTGTTAAAACCTTAAATGCTGTCTGCTTTAGAAATTTATATGATAATTAGGATTTTCTATGGAACTGCATGCTCATTGAAATGATTGTGGTTCTACACACAGCTAGGTGACTTTGGTCTAGCCAGATGGAAGATAAACGATGAAACACTACAGACAAAAGTTCTTGGAACATTAGGGTAGGAGACTTCTATTCTATGACCTCTCAATTCATTTTCAGACTGAGTACATACACCATTGATATGCCAACTAGTGTAAAATGGACCTTTGGTTCATGTAGATACCTTGCTCCAGAGTATGCAGAGAATGGTTTTGTTTCAGTGAGGACAGATGTGTACGCATTTGGGATAGTTCTCCTACAACTAATATCAGGTCGCAAAGTAATTGACTACAAAAGCGAAGGACAGCATGTATCTTTGAGACAATGGGTATGTAGGTCTCAATGAGTGTTCATAATTTTTTTTTTTTTTTTGGCAATATTGATTAGTTTTACACTTGTTTTCATTACCGTCATGGTGTTTGATCATTTAGGCAGAACCACTGATCGAAAAGTTAGCACTACATGAGCTCATTGATCCTCGTATTGAAGAGTCATATGACACCTATCAACTCTACCTTATGGCTAAGACAGCTTACTTATGCGTGCAAATGAACCCTGAAATGAGGCCATCAATGGCGGAGGTAATGACCCTTTGATACCATATCATATAGTCCTCATCATAACTAATTTTTTATGTTTGACATGGGTATACATGCTTGATTTTTCATTTTTAAAATTTTCAACATATTTCGAAGATTATATCTTTATGCCCTACCCGAGTATGTGTTGAACACATATTATATGAATACTTCAGAAAAGAAATGAGTAGTCCGAATAACATCTTGTTGATCCTGTTTTTGCAAAATCTTATTTTAGGTTAGGAGTGAGTGAATCGAATAAAAAAAAAAATTGGGGTTTGAGGAAATAAAAGTTTCAAGGAAAAGTAAAAGAAAGAAAAATTGGGGGGTTTTGAGGGGAAGTAAAAATTTTTAAGGAAAGTAAAAAAGAAAAAGATTTTTTGAGAGAAAAGTAAAAAAGTTTGAGGGGAGGGGTTAGGGAAAAAGAAGTAGAGGGGTTTGGTATTTAGTTTGTTCAAATTATTTGAGTTATTCGAATTCGAAATTCGAAAAAAATTTAAATTAATTCGATTAATTCAATATTTGATTCGAATAATTTAAAATTTAAATTTTTTAAAATTTTTTAAAATCGAATTGAATTTTTCTCATCTTTACTTTAAATAATAGTAATGAATTGATGGGTTGTACCACAGGTATTGCGCCTTCTGGAAGGAGAAGCTGATCATTTCCACCACTTGAAGGAAAAGGCAGTTCCTCAATTTACAAAACGATGAACAATATTTACTTCAATTACTTGCATTTAGAATTTCATCTCAGATGACACTGCTTTTCCAACATCAACATGGAAAAGGGTAAAAAAACCAATGTAATATACTGTTTTTGCAGTCACCATCTTAGTGACATGTAAAACAATGTTATAGTCAAAACATCTCCATATATACATATATAATTGTCGCATTAGGAGTACTGCATTGGAACCATAGCTCTACAAACAAGTAGGATCATCAATGTAACATGCTAGGCAAAACGAAGTTTTGGAGTGTGAAGTCATTTCATGCATAGTGACAACAGTACTGGGTATTGGCTACCATGATCGGTCTCGAAAGTTCCAACAAGACAAGAATAATAAGATAAGGCTTAGAGGGGTTTTATCAGACATTGAAAACCTGTAATTTGGTTCTGTATGTTAAGACCGAAGTACAGTGCTTCCCACAAGGTGGGGCTTTGCTTGGAAATCATTAGCATTTTTCATTTCCATTAGCGAAAAGAACCCAAGGCGTGAGAGCCATCTAAACTGTTTACTTTACCAATTTTCATGGACCCTGTCATTATTCGTATGCAATTGCAATGGTGAGCTTTGTATGAGTTACAATTATACAAATCATTATTCAATTATACAAATTATTATTCTATTTTGTGCAATTAATTACATGTTTACACAATCATTATCTAATTACATAACTTATTACAATTTTTATAATACAAAACATTATCCATTTACAAAAATAATTACAATATTCATATATAATTTTTTTATAATTACATAAAACATTATCTACATGTTGATTCCTTTTAGGTTTTAGTAAATTATATATTTTTATTGGCAGTTGTCAATTCGAGCCAACCATAATCTACATGTTGATGCTCCAAATGTTTAAACTAAATTACACATGTTGTTCTAGTCTTAAATCAGATTTTACGTTCTATATAGATAAAAATTTCAATATATTTTAGCTATTGCAGTGTGTTTTGATCTGTTTCGGTCACTACCGACTTGTGTTAATGCATATTGACTTGTACCAGTTGGTACAAAATATTGATATTTTAAACTAACTTTTAATTATTTCATCTTAACCATTTAATTTTTTATAACTACATTTAAATAGTAGTTATTAAATTAAATTATTGAATCTAATAAATATATTTATATGGATGTAAATGAGATACATGTGCTTGTATATATAATATATAATTTATTCTTTTACCAAAATAATATATAATTTATTAAAAATTAAAATTTAGACTACAAATATATATATAAATATGTGTGTGTGAAAATTGTTTACATGGGTATATATAAAATATCAAGAAACTAAAAATTAGACTATAATATAAATTTATAAATATGTAAAAAAATATTTAAAAATATTGATAAACCCAAAATGGTACACTAAAACATGCCAGTACAGATATGTACTAGTACCAAGATAAAAACGAAATGCCCACTAGTACGGTACAGACTACCTTATTGTAAAGGGCTTGTTTATATGGTATGCCCACCGGTATGGTACAGACTCAGTGTGTGATTGAGTTTCTTGCCATTTTAGTTGAAAGGTAAATGCCCGAGACTCATAAGCGACAACAATGTTGGAAGATGTAGCTCTACTAACAAGCTCTCTAATCAACAAAACAAAGGTATCCAAAGATACTTTGTTCTACCGTGCTCTTCATATCAAAAGTATATTCTCTAAGAAGATGATTGATTTCAATGGTTGCCCAAGTGAAATAGAGGTTTATCATTTACTCTACGAAAACTCAAATCTGAATAAGTTCTATAAATAAATAATCTTTGACTATTAGATCACACATCGAAATTCAATTAATTATAATAGAGAAAAAGATTGTATGAGAAGATGCAACACCTTAACATATATAATTTCTATTTAAATCATGTCTTCTAATTAGATTTTTCAAAATGTCATCATGAATGAAAATTTTACATTTTGTTATTGTTTCATAAATCATTTCTCAATTAAAATAAAGATGCCATTTAAGCCCTCTATATTGTTAAAAAATAGCAAATAAAGACACGCTAATACTATTTTAGATATTGACAGTTGTAAATAAGTTGATCTATCATTAAACTTAAATATTTATTTTTTATTTAGGGATGAATTTTGGTGATGTTATATTAATAAGTTGTTGGGTGTAATGGTAAAGCATATTTCACTCTTAAGAGGAGAACGTAAGTTCAAACCTTAAAGACGATATCATTGGGAGTAGCAGCCACAAACCTTGAACATAAGCTGTAAAACATATATGAAGAATATCCAAACAAAAATGCAATGTTATACATAAACTATGATTTTATATATGAAATTTTGATTTGATTCAATTTTCATAATTTATTAACATAACTATTGATATAACACCATTTTATAAATACATATTGTGTACATAAATAATTTTATTTATCTAATATAAAAATAAAATGATGTATTTATTTATTTAAACATGTACATTTGAATTAAAATCAAAGTTTTGTGTATAAATTTGAACCACGGTCAAAGTTTTATATATATAATTATACAAAATCAAAATTCATACATCAAATTACATATTAAATCAAAGTTTATTTATAATTTTAAAATTTATCCCTTTTATTTATAAAAAGTTAATACTTATTTTTTAAAACTAATAAGTAGATTCAAAAGAAAATTAAAAACATATAACATTTAAGTGAAACGAAAAGCATTGAAACACAAGTCAACGCTTCACCAATAGTTATATCAATGGTATAAATATGTACGAGGTTCCTATATTTTTTTCAAAATTAAAAATTATTTTAATACTTTCAATAAAAATAATAAAAATTTAGAAAATATATAAATTTTATGAAAATTTTCAAAAATTATGAAAAATTAAAAACTCTTAAAAATTTTAAAAAATATTTTTAAAAATTTCTGAAAAATATAAATGTTTCCAAAAATTCAAACAAAAAAGTGTTATTTACTCCTTTTCTCCTGATCAATAGGTCACAATTTAGGGTTCATGTTATTTACTCTTTGAACAATAGTAAGTTCTTTCCAAATTCTGAGTTATTCATTCAATCTGTATTAAATTAGATTGAAGAATTTTTATTTTAATTCAATTTAATTATATATCAAAATATTTTTATTTAAATTTAATTATAAAGTATATGAAATATTAGTGTAAAATAATTTTTAAATAACAATACAAACTCTAAATTGGTTTTAATTAAATTTTATATTTTTATTAAATTAAAAAAAAACTTTTCCAAATACGATTTAATATGAACTGATCAAATAACTTAAACTTTGGAGAAACCTTATTATCATTAGAGGTATTCATGGATCAAGTCAAGCCAAAGCTTGATTTAAAAAAAAAAAAAAAAAGAATTTTCTAGCCTCGTGCCCATTTCGCCTAAATTACCCATTTCACTATTTAAAAATAATAGCCAACTATTTTCTATTTAAATTTATTTATAAAAATTAATATTAATATTAATATAAAATTTTAAATTTTATTATTATTTTAGGCAGTGAAACATGTCGAACCAACTCAAGATTAAAAAATATAAGTTCAAGCCCGATCCAGAATAGTTTAGGCCTATCGGACTATGTGAGTTGCATGATCCATAAGCACCTCTTCTCTAATTACCATTCAAGGAGTAAATAAAAAAATTTAAAATTTTTGGAATTTTTTATATTTTTCATAATTTTAAATTGTTTAAAATAATTTTTTTTTTAATTTTAAAGAGTTTTACTTTTCATAATTTTTAAATTTATAATTTACAAAAAAAAATCATGAATTTTTCATTAAAATCTAATAAAAAAGAGTTTAACTTCTAACTTTATAATTTTTGTGTACTTTTAAAAAATAAGGATCAAATTAACAAAAATGGTGAATTTTTAAAAAAAAAATTATTTTACTAGTTTTTTAATTAGTACATCAATAACTTTAACAATAAAATTAGATTAAAAAATCAAGATTTTTAAATGAAAAATACAGGAATACAATATCCTAAATTAAAATATAAGGACTAAATTTTAAATTTCAAAAGAATAAAAATATTAAAAATTGTCATAATTTAAAAAAAATAAAAATAAAATAAATAAAAGACATGATAGTTTTTTCAGTTTAGCTTATGTGAGTTAGACTCTCTAGGTTTTATGTACGATCAAAACACCTTTTTTTCTTTTTCTTTTTCTTACATTTCCCTCTTTTTTTTTTTTTTTTTTTTTTTTTTTTTTTTTTTGGGGGGGATAGAATTTGTAAGCAGGGCAGGGCCCATAGTGGAGCTTAAAGTTTAAACCAAAGTTTCCCAACTATGGTGGCCACTCATCATTATAATATGCACTTTCTTGGAGAGAGAAAAAATAAACAACAATTTACCCTAAATTATTGCAAATTGTTGGAGGAAAGAGTAGCAATAATTCTTATATATATTAAAACAAAATGAGACATGTGCTTAAAATTAATATATATATATATCCTTAGATGACAATGTATTCATAAAAAGAATTTTTTTTAATTATAATTAAATAATCTTTTTATCATATAAATAAATAAATAAGATTAAATGATAATGACTATATCTACAATTTGAAATGTTAATCATAGAGGGTTATCTAAGTAAAATCCTTTAAAATATATCTAAAATATGAACTTATTAAGGGATTATGTAATAATTTTTAATACTATCAATATGTCAAAAATTATTTTTAATCAAGTGAAAGACGATTTTGGAAAATAGAACTTTGGCATAAGGATAAGTAGGAAATATTATATGCTATAATAAACATATACGTGTGCTTCAATAGTTCTTTCCATAATGTTAGAAAGAGAAAATATTCAATGAATTTGGACTTCGAGCAATTTGTATCCAAGTTGGATTAAATTGAAACTGTGAGTCAAAGACATTAATTTTGTGAAACTTGATCTATTGGTGTTTTTCAACTTTTATTTGTTTGATGGTATATAAGTTTGATTAGAAATAATATGTAATGATTAAGCTTTTTCTTCAAAAAAATTTAGTGGTTTAATGATAAGTGCTAAAATTAACATGTTTTTAGCCTCATTCTTAATGTGTTTTTGGGTGATTATTCAATGTTAATGGTGAATTTTATACTCCTAATCTTTTAAATTCATGTTTTATACTTATGAGAGTATTTGGGAGCAAAAGGAGCGAAAAACGAGCAAAAATTACAAAATCGGAGAGAGTTATAGGAGCCATACAGGCTGGACCATTCTACACGACCGTGTGAGCCACACAAGCTGCCACATGGTCATGTGACAGGCCGTGTTGATTTCGCGAATTGTACTCCAAACAGCGGAAAAACAAGATTTTAGAGTTTTTCAGACATTTTGAGACCTATATATGACAAAAATAAGAAGATGAGAATGAGTCGTCATAGAATACTCAAGAAAACAACTCGAAAAATACTATTGAAGCAGACTTTGAAGTAGAATTTCCATCAAGATTAAAGATGCCATTTTGATTCCTTTGGAGATTATTATGAGTTTTTTTGTTTCTTATGGTTATACTATCTCCTAGATGTTTTCTTTTTCAAGCATGAACTAATTTTCTATGTACCTAGGGAGATGAGAACCCTATGATGGATTCTGTCATTTGATTTTTATTTTACGCAATAAATACTTAGATCTTGTTCTCAATTATGTGTGTTTAATTCTTGGTTTAATATTTCTAGACTATTGATCCATGTTTGATGTGCTTAAATCAGAGGAGGAATAGACGCTGTTTAAGAGTAGGTCTAACGTAATTGAGTGGAGTTGCATGTAATCCTAGAAATAAGACGACATAAATCTATCGGATTAGAGTCAAATTTAATAGGGGAACTCATAGATCGAGTTAATGAGATAATAGGGGTTTTAATTAGAAAGAAATTTCAATTATTCAACCTAGAGTCAGTTGTTCTTATTCTTGAAGAAAGATATTAACATAATTTAAGGATTTCTACATATCAAGATATTAAGTGAAGAAATTGTGTAATTTAGATTGATAGTGACAGATGAAGTCTAGGTGAATTCTTTCCTAGGTATTGTTTTGCTTTCTTGGTTATTATTCGATTATTTTCTTAATTTGTTCTTTTTCGCCTTCGTAATTAATTAATTTAGTTAATTTTAGTTTTAATCAATCACTCAAATTTATTGGTTAAATAATAGAAAGACGATAATTACTAGTGCTTTTAGTCTTCGTGTGTGTAACACCTCTCATCCGTATTCAACAACGGAATAGGGTTACGGAGCATTACTGAACTTATTTCACAAATAAACATACATTTCACATACCTTTTCGAATTTCAAATAAACATCATTCAAAATCATTCACATTGTTCCTAATACGAGCCTATGAGGCCCAAAACATGTTTTAGAAGTGGTTCAGGACTCAATTGATAACTTATGAAATTATTGGAAAACTTAGAAAATTTTACGAAATACAGAGGACACACACCCGTGTGGACATTCGAAATGGGATCAAATGGCCGTGTCCCAGCCCGTGTTCGACCCCGTGTAACTCTCTGACTTGGGTCACACGGCCAACCACACGCTTGTGTGACCAGCCCGTGTGCCCTTCGAAATGGCCACACACGCCCGTGTGCCAGGCCGTGTGATAGGCCGTGCCAAACATGTAGGGTATACTGACTTATGCCACACGGCCAAGCCACACACCCGTGTGCTGGGTCTTGTGGAGCATACTGACTTGATTTCCAATTTAACACCAGGGGACACACGACCGTGTAACCTAACCGTGTGTCACACTCAGCTGAGACACAGTCCCGTGTCTCAGCCCATGTGGACAAAAATAGGCTATTTACCAAGCCATCTTGCCACCCAAATTTGCATACACCTACACCAAACTAAATGACACCAAATATGATATTAATAGGCATTCATCCAATCTCAAATAAGCTAAATTCATGCCATTTCAATACCAATATATACAAGGTACACAAATACCACAATATGCCATTCAATTTTCATCCTAAACCTCACTTTCACAAATCATCAATGTGGACACTTCCAATTATGCATCATTTTGCCTAAACTCATAACCATACCAATTCTCAAATATCAACCATTTACCACAATCATTTGCATAGCAATTATTAACACAAGAAAAAGGTCATTTGCATATATATACACAACCAAATCAACACTGAACATTAAACATTTACAAGCCAATCCAAATGGCTAAATTCATTACCAAACTATATACCAAAATGACCAAAGTTCCTATACATGCCATATATCCTAAAAACATAGATTCAAAAGTACCAAGTGATAGCTTGATAGTGTTATGAAGTCTCTGACGATTCCCGAATCCGAGATAGCTTTGATTTCACTATAAAACACGGAAAAATAAACAATGTAAGCTATAAAGCTTAGTAAGCTCATATGATATGATAAACAAAACTCACCATTCATTTACCATTCAAAATATGTACACAACATATTATAAAACATTTAACCACAATGTTAACATATATTCAATCACATAATTAACCATAACTCATAACTTCCATAGATCTTATGTAGTTTCCATACATACATATACTGATACTTGTCTACTTCTCACTATTTCATATCTTTGATATACCCGTCGAACCATTCGGAATACTATCGGATACCCGGGAAACTCATACCCTAAGTGCCACATATATAGTCGAGGCTATCTCAATCTCATATCACATATACTGCTCACTCTCGAGCTATCAACGGGTCTGCTCACACAAGCTGACGGTCATGACGAAACTACATAGTGCTGCTCACACAAGCTGACGAGTATCCGTAACACATGCCGGATGACTCAGCCACCGGTAGGATGTACCGACCAGCACCTAAATCACATAATCCCTAATGACATGTCTTTCGTATCCTAATCTATTCCTAAGGTTCAACTGAGATTTCTCGTTGACAAATCATCGTCAAATATATCTGCAATGTCATATACACAATATATTCAACATTAAAGCATTTAAAACACAATTATAATAATGCTTATTAACATACAAACTTACCTCGATCGCTAAAATGACGGAACGGATCGACTAGTCTAGAATCTTATTTTTTCCCCGATCTAAATCCAAATTTCACTTTTCTTGGTTTAAATGTAATCAAAATTAACTTATTTAGTTATAATTCTATTCAATTTAGTCCAAAATACACATTAAGACAACTTTACATTTTTGCCTCAAATATTTCCACATTTTTACAATTTAGTCCTTAGCTCATAAAAACACAAATTCATGCAATTTAGTCCCTACCCATGCTAGCCAAAATTCATATAGACCCATAGAAGCCCATATTTTTCATTTATTTCACAATTTAACAGCAAAATTTTCATATTTCTCAATTTAATCCCTAAATGACAATTGTGTCAAAAATCACTTTACAAATGTTATTTATCTAACAACAACCATACAATTTCTATAATCAATCATTAAAACACACACATATTCATCAATGGAAAAACCATAAATCTTTAACAATTTTGCAAATTAGTCCCTAGGCTAGCTAAATTAAGCTGCAACGACCTCAAAAACATAGAAATTATTAAAAACGGAACAAAAATCACTTACAATGCAAAGAAAATAACTTGGTCGAACACTAGCTATGGATTCCCTTGATTATAAAGAAATTTCAATTAATCAACCTAAAGTTAGTTGCTCTTATTCTTGAAGAAAGATATTAGCATAATTTAGGGATTTCTACGGATTAAAATATTACATGAAGAAATTGTGTAATTTAGATTGATAGTGACAGATGAAGTCTAGGTGAATTCTTTCTTGGGTATTGTTTCGCTTCTTCGTTATTATTCGATTATTTTCCTGATTTTTTTCTTTGTTGCATTCGTAGTTAATTAATTTAGTTAATTTTAGTTTTAATCAATCACTTGAATTTATCGATTAAATAATAGAAAGATGGTAATTACTAGTACTTTCAGTCTTTGTGGGAACGATATCTTTGCTCACCGTAGCTATACTATAAACTGATAAGTGCAGTTGCCTTAGTCAAATATTTAGTTGGTTCGCGACACATCATTTAACTTTTTCAAATTAAATTTTTGCTTTGTTAATATCGATATTTGGGCTTTAGTTTTTATATTTTAGTCATGTTCTCAGTGGGGTGTACCTTGCATTTATCAGACGTTTTGCAGGCATTTATTGGAGACAGACGGGCAACATCACGACAATGAGATATGTGGCATTGCGACAAACCAATGAGCAAAGGGCAATATCAAGATGAGGGTCATCGGGACGAGGCGACGATCTCTAGAGGTAGGAGCAGGGGCGATGTCACAACGTTATCTCACCTAATGTAGTCGCGTTTTAGACTCCAAGCAGGACTTCTTCTTCCAGTTGAACTTTAATTGTTTCAAGACTATTTTCGTCATCTTAGCCTATTTAAAGGGCTAATGTAACCCTGATTTGATGTGCCAATTAGGACGTAGTCGCATGCACCGCTCAGGAGAGCTAAGAGGTGAAGGTAATTAGAAACACGCCAATCAGTAAGGGCATTTCTTTCGGGGGCAACAAGATGTAATCACATATGAGTTTTGGAGAGAGCTTTGTGATAGCTATGGAGAGAATTTTATTCTTGAGTTAAGGATTTGTTTTTAGGGTTTGGGTATGTACGTTTAGTATATTTAGGTTTATTTTCTCCATATTGTATTCTTATTTGTTTACTTATTTAGTTAAAAGTTGAAACCTTCTTTACTTGTGGTTTTTATCCTCTTCGGAAAAGTTTTTCATGTAAAATATTTATGTTCATTCTTCTCCATTTTTACTATCTCGTTGTTTATAAGGATCGATCCTCAACATTCTCGTATATATAATATTTTCCTTGTAAGTGTGTTCTCAGATCTATTAAGAACTCTTCTCGAAGTGTGTTATCATCATAGATCATAGTGATGGTAATAGATTCGAGATAATGATGATGAGGAGGATATACCATTTGAGATTTTGTCTTTTATGCATCACTAATGTGGTAAGTCTCTTAAGGCTTTTGGCAGTTGTTTGAGTGTTTCTTGGTTGATCAATGTTAATCCTCAGGTTGACTTGATGACAAGACTAAGATGCAAATTTCAGTTGTTTGGTCAAGTTAATGCATCTTTAAATTTCTCTCAAAAAATTTCCTAAGTTCATGAGATTTCCACCAATTTAAATGGCTATCCGCACCACATGTGATAAACTCAAGACTTTTAGAATTGGATCGATGGCTGAATCGGTTATACTATCAATTCATCAGTTCAATTGGTTTGATTAGTTTATTTGATTTGATTAAATAAATTATTAAAAAATAAAAAATCTTAAAAATTTTAATCAACCGATTTTTTCTCCACTTTAAATAGTTCAATGCCCTTCTGCGAGTCAATACCTCAACTGATTTACGATTCAATTGACCCAACCAACTGATCTGATCCGGTTCAAACAACCTTGATAAACCACCACACCTTTTTTTATTACAATAATGAATAAATAAATTATATACTTACAATTTTAAAAATTAATAAAAAAGAAAGAAAGAAAAGATATTCACTCAATAGGCGTCAACGTCATGTGTTTAGTGCAGAGAAGAAATTAAAGCAGGCTATGAAAAATTTGTCAGTATTCCATCAGGGTCGTTGATTCATGAATTATAAAAGCATATATAATAAAAAGAAGGAGAAATCAAATGAATCTTGTTTGAAATTTCTTTGAAAACGAAACATCAAAGTGTGTCTGTGTAGTTTATTATTTATGTTTTCATTAGGGCCCGAAAAGCATAGCGACAGCTGAATGATGCAACCAAAAATACAAAAAGGAGTTGGGAACGTGCGTCAACGCATTAGTTTGGTGTTGCTGTTGGTGGGGACCTCCAGCCAAATGCCTCCCTGACATGTGGTGCAGGATTCTACGCCAAACCAACATCCTTGCCGATCCCCAACCCTCATGTACTTTTCCCCCAACTTGCTTTGCTTCCCTCTACTCTTTATTACCCACCTCTTCTTTCTTTATCACTTCTGCTTTTTCTAAATATATTTTATATTTTATGTAATAATATATCTATAATATTTAGTCAATAAGGTTCAGAAAATATAAAATGTTTTAATAAGGTAATTTAATTTCTTTATGATTATTAAAAGAATCCATTTTATAATGATTGGTTGTTGTAACTTATGGTATCTTCTTTTCTTTTATTTTTCTTTCTCATTTTTACAATCATCTACTTTTAAGTGTGTTTAAAACTTTGATAGATATATCGATTGAGTCTTAGCTCAATTAGTATCGGTATTGTTGTCAGTACATGAGGACGTGGATTCGAGTACGCTGAAGCACATTTTCTTCCTATTTAAAGATTGGGAAAATGCTATAGGTAGTTTTAAACATTGCATCAAAAAGAACAAATATAATAAGAACATGAGATTAATATTAAAAAAAAAAACTTTAATATATATAATATTTTTTTTTATATTTAGGTATGTGAAGGTGAGTAACGTGGAGGTTTTGTATAACTCAATTTTTTTAATACAAAAAAGGTAGGAAATATTTAAGGATAAAATGTATATTCTATTTTAATACAATAATTATTTGAATTAAATTATTCTTTTAGAAGGTGAACACTATTGGAGTTTGTTTATTACTCCACCTATCTAGTGATTTATATTTTGCTATATTTAAAAGATATGATTTTATAAAAATTAAAAAAATCCTTATTAAAATGTGAATTAATATCATATGCCAATGGAATTAAAAACTACAAATAGTATTAAAAATGAGTTTTTTTACTTAAATAATATAAAATAATTAAATAAATACTGAAATTGATAAATGCAGTAATATTTGCAAATCTAGGTAAGAGCTATAGTAAAAAATTGGTGTCGCCTGACCAATCGGCGACACCCCTCTCCCCAACCACAAGTCACATCAAGTTTTTTTAAAAAATAATTTTTATGGGTGCCGCCTTGTCAATCGACAGTACCAGACTGAAATAAGTTTTTAAATTTATTATTATTATTTTAAATATAAAAAAAATCTCTATTTTGGGTGTTGAAGGGAAATAAAAATTTAATTTTTTTTTTAAAACTTGATGTGACCTATGGTTGGGGAGAGGGGCGCCGCCAATTGGTTAGGTGGCACCGATTTTTTTATTGTAACTCCTGTCTAAATTCGTAAATATTACTGCCTTTATCCCATTTCAGTATTTATTTAATTATTTTATATTATTTCGGTAACAAAACCTATTAAAAATCCAACAAATTCCCTTTTTGCTTAGGGTTCTTTTAGACAAATAATTTTATTTTCACAAAGGCGCTGGCTGGATTTTTTATTTTATTTGTGAAAGTTTTCAATTTTGTTTTCAATTTTATTTGATTTATTGATAATATTTTTTTATTTTAAAAAAATTGTTGTGTATTTTTTTTAATATTAATTAATATTTTACTATACCCTTAAAAGACATGTAAATCTAACTCTACTTATAAAATTAAAAATTACACTAACAATATACTAAATATTTTTCCTTGGATAAAATAATAATTCTCAAAATATATGAAAAGTAGATTTAAAACTAAAAGCAACATATTTATGTTGTACTATTTATTCTATTTGTGATGGTATTTATTTCATCCTGAGATATTTATTAAAGAATAGCTTAGAATGAAATAAGATCAATATATATATATAAGAAGAATTTTGTAACTTTTTCCAACTTAATTTTTAATTTTTTTATTAATCTTTGAACTTGGATTTTATTTAAGAATAATAATGTGACATTATAAAATTATAAAATATTATTAGAAATGTTTTAAAACCCTTATATAAAATTTTAAAAAAATGAAAATCAGAAAAAATTATAAAACTATTGATGAATTCAAAAAAAAAAATTGTTAAGTTTTAAAATGGATAGAAAATAGTGGAAAGACAAAATGAAAAGAGTTTACAAATTTAAAAACTAAATATTAATTACTAAATTGATGAATTTGAATTATTTTACTATAAAAAAAAAATACAAATTTTCATTATTTTTGGCTTTACATATTTTCTTTTAATTAAAGATTATTCATTGTTTGAGTCTTAACTCAATTGATATGAATATTATTATCAATGCAGGAGAACGTGTGTTCAAATGCATTGAAGTGTATTATTCATCTATTTATGAATTAAGAAGAGATTATATATAATTCTAGATTATTACCAACTAACCATATTTACAAGCATTTTTAGAAGACTAAGCATCAATGTTTGCTTTTCACTTTTTGGATTGATTCTTCTTGGGATAATGATTTAGTTTTATATAATGAAGATGAGAAATGGATTATTTGATATCACTTACCTCTAATCATTCACCATTCATCATAATTAATTAATAAAAATATGAATTAGTATTATTATTGAAATGTAAGTGATATAATGAGTTTAAATAGTGAAAAGAAATGGGGTGTTTGGGAGCATGTGATCCCGATTCCTTCGAGAAAATGTGAAAATCCATTGACGTTTAGGTTCGGAATTAGATTCGGTGTCTCATGGTTCCAATTAATTGGAAAAGTTTGATTCATTTGCACCCTTTGTTTAACCTGCACCCCTAATTGCTTATCCAATTTCTTTACCCCCAAATCTCCTTTTATCCTCTTTGTATCTTCTCATTTTATATTACATTTCAGTTAACTGTTTAAGGAGGCTAGCCTCCCATTCCAGTTTCTACTAAAACCATTCTTTACCCATCAAGTGGAAAGGCACCCAAGGTTTTTTAATTCCCCCACATTGAATGTACAAACATTCCCTAACCATCCCATCATCATCCATTTTTCATCACCTTCCCTCTTACCAATTTCTTTTCCCACCGCCAAAGCAGCCCTGCCTCACTAATCCACGTGCTTCACGCTACTTAAAAGTTAATTTCATACCATTATATTAAAAAATATCAATTCAACCCTTTTTTTTTAATTATTTTTATCCCATTTTATTGAATCAAACAAATTCATCAAATTAAGAACTTGTGGCTTCACTAATTCGATTACTTTTCTAATATTAAAGAAAGAATAAGAATATATATATAAAAGAAAATATTTTTCATTTTTTTGTTACATGCGAATTTTTAATTGGTTTTTTTTAAAAAATAAATTTAACAATTTAATCAAAAAATATTTATGTACCAAAATGAGAAAAAAGGTATAGTTTAGGTATCAATTTATGGATTTAGCCTCTTTTAAAATAGGCTTAACAGTTTGATTAATGAGGCACCAACTTGAAAGGAAAAAAATAGTTTAGATACCACTAGTGACAAAAAAAATTTAAGTACCAAGATAAGAAAAAGAGTATAGTTTAGATACCGATTTATAGATTAAGTTTTAATATTATTAAATTTGAATTTTCTTAATTTTGTTGATAAAATAACTTGTTAATTATAAATTTATTTAATTTATTAAATATAATCTATGGTTTTTTAAAATGTTAAGATTGATTTAATAAAAATTAATTATAAATTATAAATTTTTAAAACAATGTTAAACCTCTAATTAAACACTAAAAATTAATATCTTTTTATCTCTTAATACTAAAATATATAATTTTTATCATATATATGAACCACGTAAGAAAAAAAACTCAAATATCATAGTTAAAAAGTTATCAAATTTGATATCGTATCAGTTCTTAGGCCTTTTATGCTATATTATTTTGATTGTACTTGGTGGTTACTCAAATAGCCCATTAATACTTATAATTATTCGAATTTGTACTTATAATTATACTGTTATTATAATTCAAAAATTTTATCAAATTTAAATATCAAATGTAGAAAGTTTAAATAAAATATTATCGAATCTCATGTGTTGATTTAATAATTAAGATATTCATCACTTTAATTATAACCTGAGTTCGAACTCCATTAATCGAATTGCTGCCAAGGCTTTGCGCTCCTTAATAATTCACCAAAAAATATATATATATTTACCAATGCTTTAAAATCATCCACGTCAGCATCATTTCAATCCTCACGCGCACAGCTGAGAGTGGGTTTAAACTTGAACTTACACAAAATATAAGAAGGTCGTCGATTTTGTCGCGTCGTGTCATTACTGAGTAATAAACATAATATTTTAATCATTTTGTATTACAATAATATATTTTATATTTTATTTAAATCCCAACGCCGTTCTTATCAGTCATATTTTTTTCAAGTGGTCTCTCCCATTTTTCTCAGCTTCCATTTGCTCAAGAAAAAAAGAGAAAAGCTCGAATTTTGGTTGAAACATATAGAAAGCAAAGCATGATGATTTTATGAAAGTGGTATTCCAACGTAGAAAAGCATAGAATCTCTCTTTTAAAAGATTCATTCACTCACCAAAAAAAAAAAAAAAAGAAAGTTTTCTCTTCGGTTTTCCCTTCTGTTACTAAGATAGAATGTGAAGAAGAAGAAGAAGAAGAAGAAGCAAAGCTGTATAAGTTCAGGGTTTTCAAAGGTAATTTAGTTGAGTACTTTTTTTAACATCTCTCCCGGAGATGGGTAATCTGAATTCTTTGTTCATGTTCTTGTTCTTTTTTTTTTCTCTGCATGGAGTTCTTGTTTCAATTACTACCATATATGGCTGCGTATAAATTTGCTCAGTTTTCCAGTTAAGTCATCTTCTTTACTGCGTTGGGTATTCTTTCATGTTTCTTTTCATTTTGTTTTTCTGTGTTTTTCTCCTGAGAATTTGCAGGTTTCCTTCTAAGATGTACAACTCGGGTTAAGGAATATTCAGCTTCTCTTTTGGTATTTTTATAGGATGAGTTTTGCAGCAAGCTCTCACTAGTTTCAAGCTTTAATTAATTGATTGATTGTTAAAATTTCTTTCCTTTGTGGGATTAATATAGTGATAATGACTCCTTAGTGATAATGACTAATTAGTTAACTGGAGTAAATTCATATACAATTTCCCACTTTACTAATATTATTTACTTTTAATTCCTCTTAAGAATTGACGGCCTTGATAAGATATTTGCAACAAACAGTGGTGATGCTGCTGATAGTGAGGCTTAATGGCAGTATATAGACTGTTCCTGATACGGATGTTTCGGAAAAAAGAAAATGTTAAAAATCAAATCCTTATGCCAATTCATAGTTGTTTTGGTCAATTTTGTTCTTTGCTGTTTCATTGGTAGTACCAATTCTAATCATACACTACCTTTGGTTTGGGTCTTCGGGTTTGAACCAAACATATCCAAACTAAGCATTTTCGTAGGGAGGAATGAGAATTGAAAGGTATCAAACGTTTAAAGCTGTGATTCACAAGGGATGCATTATTCTGTTGTATGATTTATTCCAGGTTTGAAGTCTTAGAGGGATTGATCCTTTAAGTCGAAAGATCGGGTATAAGTAGTGTTGCAAACCCGTCTTATGACTGGTAGAGTTAAAATTACTAAGCAAGTGCTTGAGAAATGCCTTTACTGGATTTAATAGTTGAGGTTTGTTGCATAGCTTGTATTAATTTCAATACTTCAATGTTCTTTGCTCGATGAAGTTTATAAAGATACATAGATATATATAAGTACATATAATGATGCTAAAATGATTTTGGATTCTCCGTATTTGCATTATTAATTTTTCCTCCACTTTATTTGCAGATTTTTGTTGCCATAATGTGAACCTGATTTCCATCCACCTAGGATTGCCAAATTAGGCAACCTTAACTACAAGCTAAATCATCAAAGAAGACCTTTTCTTGTTTTCTTCGGAACAATGGTTACTCTTCTTGTCGTGCACAAAGATTGAAGATATCGTCTATCATTGTAATTTACAGCTCCTTTGCTTGCTCCTCAACTACAAGCCGTTTGATATAGAACTTGTGAAGCTAGGCTTTTCAGTTTGTTTGTTCATATTAGGTAAATGTTCGGAAAATTTCCTTCCTTTTCGGTGGCTTGCAATACTAGAGTGCACCTTCAGATGCATTTCACATGTTTCTGGCCGATTTGATGAATCTTAATATCTTGCATCTACATGTTTAAGTCAATCTCTTTTCAAGAGAACATGATAGTTAATGTATATCTCCTGATAACTGTGCTTATTCTGCTATGACACAGGAAGAGAAACACATAAGGATTATTGTGAAGCTGCGGTTTAAATGGCTAAAGTTTGTTGGCCATACTTTGATCCTGAGTATGAGAACTTGAGTGTCAGAATAAATCCTCCAAGGTTCTACCTCTTTATCCACATGCCTTTTTTCTTTTTCTTCTTTGAGGTCTGTTATGGATATTGTCCCGAAACAAGCAACAAAATTCAACAACGTTGATGGTTGAGTCACTATAATTCCTTGGATTTACAGTTTGCAAAAATATGCAAATCGATCAAATGTTATGCTACCGAATTGTATTTCTGTGTTATAAGGGGTTTTTTTCCATATAAAAGGACAGAGCATTGGAGAAGATTTCAGGCACATTTAGCAGTGAAGACCTTTCTATAGTTGTAACTCTTTGTTTCTCATACCTTTTCCGGCAGGGTGTCCGTCGATAACACGAGTTGCAGTGACTGTACTCTTATAAAGGTAAATTTCAATACAAAACAAACTTAATGGGCGGTATCAATCATTCTTAGTGCTAACAGCTAAATCATTATTTGCATATAGGTTGACAGCGTGAATAAACCCGGAATATTGCTGGAAGTTGTGCAAATACTATCGGACCTTGACTTCATTATTACCAAAGCTTATGTCTCCTCCGATGGTGGATGGTTCATGGATGGTAGGATAATGATATATACTAGATGTGTTCCGTTTATGTTAGGCGATAGAACTTTGTTCCTATATTATGGAGGTCCTTTCAACTATAAAGCAGAATGTAGTTTCATCCTTTTCTTTACTGTTAAACAGATCAATTACGGATAAGCATCAACGTATATGGCTATAGCAGTAGCAGGAAAATGGCATTATGTTCCTCTCCCCCTCCGTTTTTCTCTTCCCAATACTGAGTACTTGACACTTTTTTATTCTTTGCAAACAGTGTTTCACGTCACGGATCAACAAGGGAAAAAGATCACCGATGGAAAAACCATTGATTACATAGAGCGGGTATGTGCTTTCTTTTCCTCTAGAACTTATCTTCTTTTTTGCTAAATTGTGATGCTTGTAAAATGATGTATTTCTCCCTCTCTTTCCGCTCTTCTTGAGGCCTACTACCATGTTATGCGTTCATAGCCCACTGTGTAATTTTATTTTAACAGGTTCTAGGACCTAAGGGCCACACTACAGATGGGATGAAAGACTGCCCTGGCAAACGTGTCGGAGTGCACTCTTTTGGTAATCACACTGCAATCGAACTCATTGGAAGGGACAGGCCTGGTCTCTTATCAGAGATCTCGGCTGTCCTTGCCAACCTTCACTTCAATGTTACTGTTGCGGAAGTATGGACACATAATAGACGAATAGCATGTGTGCTCTATGTCAACGATAATACGACGAGCGGGTCTGTGGATGATCCGAACAGACTGTCTATTATGGAGGAGCAGCTTAAGCACATCATGCGAGGTTGTGAGGACGATGACAATGTGGCTCGTACCAGCTTCTCCATGGGATTCACACATATTGATCGCCGGCTTCATCAAATGCTGTTTGCTGATAGGGATTACGAAGGTGGTGGAGTGACAACTGAGGTTGACTATCCTCCATCCTTCAAACCAAAGATCACAGTTGAGCGCTGTGAGGAGAAAGGATACTCGGTTGTTACTGTCCGGTGCAAAGATCGAGCTAAGCTCATGTTTGACATTGTCTGCACGCTCACGGACATGCAATATGTAGTTTTTCATGCTAACATCTCATCCAACGGTCCTTATGCTTCACAGGTAAACCCATCATTTCTCACAATCTTTCAGAAAGGAGCAGAAGTACTTCCGTCTGTGTAATGTATCAAATTAGGTTATATATGCATAAGTTATCCTAATGTCTTTCGAATCGTAGGAATATTTTATTCGCCACATGGATGGCTGCACACTTGATACTGAAGGAGAGAAAGAAAGGGTTGTTAAATGTCTCGAAGCCGCCATTCATAGAAGAGTGAGTGAGGTGAGTAGAATGTACCTAACTGAAATGTTGCGTTTCATACATAAAATAATGTACATAAAAACATGATCCATGTAACGAATGCAGGGTTTAAGCCTGGAGCTTTGCGCAAAGGACAGAGTTGGGTTGTTGTCAGAAGTAACAAGGATTCTCCGAGAGAACGGATTGTCCGTTAGAAGAGCAGGGGTATCAACAGTTGGGGAGAAAGCAGTGAATGTTTTCTATGTTAGAGATGCTTACGGTAATCCTGTAGATGCAAAGACAATCGAAGCACTTCGCAAAGAAATCGGACAGACAATGATGCTTAACGTAAAGAAGGATCCATCAAGTACGAAAGCACGGGAGGCAGAGACCAGCGGATGGGCTAAAACAAGCTTCTTCTTTGGGAATTTATTAGAAAAGTTCTTGGCTTGAAAGAGATCATCAGTGTCCATGTATAGAATAATGCTAGCTATTGCATATCAACCATGGGAAGAACTTGTTATCCCTAGTTTGTTTAAAAATAAATGCTTGCGAATTGTGAAGCTTGTGAGCCTAATCCACTTCTATTACTCTTACTGTATACTAATTTAACATTAATACCCAACCTCCAAAACAGTCGGATATAAAATTGAACATGGGATTTGACTTCATTTCTTACTACCGCCTTTTAGGCTGTTTTTTTTTTTTTTGTTTTAATTTAGGAAAATAGTCGATTTTGGAGAGAGGTGTTTTTCACTCTCTTGGGGGTTAGATTTTTTTAATTTTATTAGGTTTAGTGTGATTTTGGAGAGATGTGTTTTTCACTCTCTTAGGGTTAGATCTTTTTAATTTTATTAGGTTTAGTGTTTTTGTTGAGTTAAGAGTTTTTATAAGAGTTAGGGTTAGGATTTAGGGATGAAATCGTAAAAGTTTATAAGTAGATTTGAGGGGATGGGATGTGATAACACATCTTAGAATACATACACTTTATATGTCATGACATGATAGGATTATTTCCTCAGAAATTTATCTTAAGAAAATCATATTTTGAAATGACAGTGCTTGATAGAGTTACGATCGAAAATAACTTATATTATTAATTTATCCCATAAAATTAAATAAAAAACCACGACCTAAAAGACAAAAAAAAAAGTGCTTATATAATTAATTTATCCCACAAAACCATTTCAGCAGTTTTCAAATCCGAAATTCAACTTCAATTTACATGAATAAAAAATGGGTTGGAAATTTGAATGCTTCTTTGTTGAGTTTTGAATGGCTTTACTAGTTGTTCAAGCATGCGTTTGACTTGGACCGGGATGACGGAATTACACACTCCAAAGGCACAAGAAATATGAATGTTTTCTTGCATTTCACTCTATTTATTTATTTATTCCAAGAACTAAATTTCAAATATATGAAAAATATAAGAATTTAATGTCTATTATAACCTCAATATTTTTAAAATTATATCTATCCATATACATTTTTGAACGAATAAATAGATTTTATTTATGAATTAATCGATTAAACTAAAAAATTTTATTTTAAAAAAATAAATTGGTTGAATTAGAATTTAACGATTTATTCAATCACATACCTATCATAAAGTAAAAATTCTCGCACTTGGTATAAACCAAGAAAAAGAAAAAGTTGTTTTTCAAAAAAAAATTATTATATATGGTCAAATTTAAACGCATTTCAACCCCTTGAATATGTAACAAAGACCATGTCATTTCACCAAATACATATACTTATTAATATTTTTACTATATCTAATATTTGATATTATATTGTTATAGTGCTTGCCATTATCTGTTTCTGGACCAATTCGCTATCCGACTAGGATCGACCCGACTCTTCTTACTTCAATAAGTATATAGCTCATTATCATGTAGTTTGCCTCTGTGGTTCGCCTATGCACTTCGCCACAACGCAGGTGAACTCATACTTGTCGGACACGTGTTAATCTTAAGAGAAGGTACATATTAATATGCGTGGGGCTTATTTGATTCTAGTACGTCACATCAAAGGACTGTACCTTACAAATACGAAAATAAACCCTCAAGAGAGAGGAGGACAAACGAATACTCAACGGTTATAATTATTTTTTAATAAAATTGACTGGTTCAACCTATGGTCTAATTAAACTAATAACTACAATTCTTATCAATTTAATTTTTAATTTGATTACTTTAATATTATTTTTTATATAGAAAAAAATTCATTAATTCAACAATGAATGAGGATTGTCTTAGGGTGAAGCTAAAAATATTGCTTTTAGATAATAAAAAAATGAATAATAAACTTTTAGAGATCAAACTGCAATTTTATCATTCTATTAATTTATAATTTCATAAAATCTGAATAGACCATATAGTCAATTTATCATTTTTGGGAGGCCAGGACATCTACTTGCCTCCTCAAACTTCCCCAAGTCATATAGATGACTGAAAATATTTGTTAGGTTAAAATATGCTATGAGTCCTTATGTTCTTTTTCAATTTAGAATTTAGTTTTTATACTTTTATTTTTAATAATTTAATCCCTCTAGTTTTCAAATTTTAAAATTCAAGTCCAACTGTTAACACTAATAAAATTCTTTTATTAATTCAGGTTCATTATAATGTGATTTTTTTAGTTATATGATTACCAAGTGAGTTTTTTTATTATTTCAAAATGTCATACCAACAAATCTAAGAAAAAATAATAATAATGTTGACAGTTGAACTTAAATTTTTAAAAATAAAAGTAGAGAGATTAAATTCCTAATTTGTGAAGAGTATAATGGTATTAATTCACCCTGAGAAAATAAAAATATAAAAAGGAAAAATCTCATTCTATATGGTTACTTCTGGTTGGAGTTATCTGCATTACAAGTTATTATAAATAATGGAATTATAATTATCCAACTATAACCATATAAATTACAGAATTTAATATTGAGTGTATATTTAAAACAATTATTTTGATTAGTAATATTGGATGGAATTAAATTTAAATATATTATTTTTTCAAAATAAATAATTAAACCTAGTTAATTGAATTCCAAAAACTGCTTTCACTATTTAAAATATATAAGAAATTTAATTTCATAAACATGATAACATAGATATTTAAAAAATAAAATAAATAAATAAAGGAGACATATAATTAAAAAATCACACCCTTGTAATATCAGAGAATATATAAATATAAATATACTAAAATACAGCCTAATGAAATATGGTATTAGCTGTAATAGCCCTGGCTTTCCTTAATTTGAGCAAAGATTGATTTCTTCCATAATTTAATAATTTCATCCTTGCATAAAATAAATAAATAAATGAAATGATACTACTTTTAAACTTCAAGCATTTGTATTGGGCAATTATATGTATTAAATTTTTATCATTTTAACAAAATAAAAAATATTATTAAAATTATATTTTTTAGAAATGTATTCAACAATTAGAGGAATATACTAATCATAAATAAATTTCCTTTGAGTTTGCTTTTATTTAACATTAATGTTCAACTATTTTTAAATGTTTTAAGCAGTAAATAAAAGAGGAAATTTGTGTTACAGTGAGGAATGTTTATTATTATCTTGGAGAAAAAGAGAGAAAAGTTTGAGTGATTGAAATATCTTTAAGTATATTTGAAATCGCGAGAAGATTTGTTTATGAAAGTTGTTTTAAGATAATTATTTTAAATATTTTAATTTTTAAATTGAGAGATTAAAATTTATCAAAACACTGATGAAAGGGCTACTTTTATATAGAATTTTTAAATTATTCTTGCAATTTTAAACCTAAAATTTTATTTTTTACATGGTAAAATTTTAATTATTTTCAAATAAAGAAATAAATTTTTGGATAAACATAATTTTTTAACTGGGTTAATGAGTCCCTAATTCCTACTAAGTACTAAATCACTTTAAATGCATCTTTGGCTTCTTCTTTTTCATGAAATAATTGGAGGCACTAATAAGTGTAGTTGATGGGTGACTTATTGTGCTTGGTAACAGGCTGGCCAGTCCAATAATTCTAGATTAGCCCTTCAATAATTTTGTTAACTGTTGTATGCATATGGATGGATTTTAATTAAGAGTCAGAATTGTATTTTGCTTCTTTTACTAAATGTTATATATTTCGATGTATATTCTAAATCAACATACAATGTCAATGAATATGCTAGTGACTTTTTTATGTAACAAATTTGTTTTATTAACATTTAAGATTGAATTATTTATCATAAAGATTTAATTTGAAAATTTTAAAAGCTTAATCGACGAACAAAAATTGCAACCAAATATGCTGAAAGGCATCGAGGAAGACGGTGGTGGTCGGTCAGTTGATGATTGGAATACCAAAAAGGTTTTCTTTAAAGAAAAGGAAGGTGAGGAGGGCATTGAGATCGCGGTGGATCTCCCATCGAAGGCTGTGTTGTCATGGAAAGATAGGTTGTTGGGAAAAAAAGCCTCTGAATCTAAGAATTTTTCCATGTATTCTGGGAATGGGATTGAGGAGGACCTTGAACTTTTGGAGGGAGACATTACAAAATCCACAGTGAATGAAATTCCAACAATTGAATTTTTCGATAGGGTAAAACAGTTATTGGTGATGGACATGTCCACTACGGTGGTGGGGAAGCTTCTTAGATGGAACATAGGGTATTCAACCTTATATAATGGGATTTCTATCCCGTGGAAGTCATCTTCGCCGTTTCAACTCATGGATTTTGAAAACAACTATTTCTTGGCTAAATTCCAAGTTCAAAGGATTGTGAGAAGGTTCTTACCCAGGGACCTTGGGTTGTGTTTGGGCAGTATCTCATGGTTCAATTGTGGACCTTGGATTTCAACCCGTTGCAGCCATTCTTGTAACACCCCTAACCCGTATCCACCACCAAAATAGGGTTACGGAGCATTACTGAATTTACAAATCAGACAGACAAAAATTTCAAAAATTTCATATCATTTAGCATTCATGTCGAAAATCAATCATATCATTTAGCATTCATGTCAAAAACCAATCAAATTAGTACATATTGTCCCTAATACGAGCCATTAAGGCCCAAAATACACCTTAGAAACAAATTAGAACTAAATTGTAAATTTGGAAAAATTTTCAGAAACTTATAAAATTTTCAAAACTACAAGGGTTACATGGCCGTGTGACTCATATGGCCAAAAGACACGCCCGTGTCTTAGGCCATGTGGGCATTCGATATAGGGACACACGGCCGTGTCTAGCCTGTGTCCGTGCTTGTGTAACTCCTTGACTTGTGCCATACGGATAAGCCACACGCCCGTGTGCTAGGCCGTGTGAGCATACTGACTGCTAAGACAGACGCTCGTGTCTCTGCTTGTATGGACGACAATAGGCCATTTTCCAAGCCATATTTCTCACCCAAATTGGTATCAACCTAAACACAACAATTTGCATATAACCAAGTCATAAATAGGCATCCAAAACCAACCAAAATCAAGCTTAAAACATGTAATATCATCACATACAACCAATATGCCTGTAGGCACCTCAAATGACAACTTAAAAACATGTCAACTATGTATCCAAACTTACCTAAATGACCAAATACATATATGCATAATTATACCCAAAATTTAACATGTAGATCACTTATCAAGCTCAACCATTTGGTACCCAAAATACCAATTCACCAAATATATTATTTAAAAACTAACATCGTTATATATATGTGCTTTCTACAACAAGCACTAAATCACTCCAAATTATAATACATATTTATATGCATCTTTTTCCTTTAAGTTTGATGACAAACTCACCTCTTCCTTGGGAGGAAGCCCTTCAATGACTCACCAAGTTTCGGCGTTGCCTTTCCTTTGACTATGGCTTGCTTTGGACAGTTCCGCAACTCATGCGAACCACGACATAAGAAGCACTTTACTTGCTTCTTTTTGCTCCTCTTTACCCTCTTGGCTTTGACTTTTCCCTTGCTCGAACCAAGCTTCTTGGGCTCCTTGTCTGCTCTATCGTCCCCTTCAATGACAAACTTCCTCAGACACTTCCGCAACCTATGCGGACCAAGATACAAGAAGCACTCCACTGGCTTCTTCTCACTTTCGGCCTCCTTGGTTTTGACACCCTTTGTGCTTGAACCAAGTACCAAGGCCTTACCTACCGGCTTCTTCTTAAGCGCGAATTTCTTCGGACATTTCTTCAACATGTATGGACTGGCCCAGAGAAAGCATTTGAACTTGTCCCTTTTCCTGTTAGGTTTCTTCTTCCCAACTCATGGTTTTCCATTACCACCATTGTCGTCGTTGCCATTGCCATCAACAACATCTTACTTGTGATCTTGTTCACATACGCCCCTTTCCTCGGACTTGGAAGACATAAATCAATTTACATGTTAACCATACCAAACCACACATCAAACATGATAAGGCCATTTATATATATACATAGCAAAATATACCAAAACACAAGCCAAATCAAATGGCTAAAAACATAACAAAACATGTAGGCTATCATTAGCCAAAATAACCTATACATGCCATTATAACTAAAATTAGATAACCAAAAGTATCAAAAGAGCTGATAGATAGTGTAATATAGCTCCGACAAGCGTCCAACTCGTATGAGCTTCCGAATCACTATAAGACACGAAAAATAACACAGAGTAAGCTTTTAAGATTAGTAAGTTTGTATAACAAAGAAATTAACTTAGTATTTAGTCACATTTAAGGTAAGCAAACAAAGCATATCCAAACTCAATTTGGCCAAAGCCTAGACACATATCCTCATCAACCATGCTAGTCATGTAATTCATATAAATATCTAGAAACATGTGTGAGCTCAACAACAATCAAACTTCCATGGACATTTAATTTCTCAAATCATATATCTATATATCATGTACAAATCATTTTCATATATTTCATAATACCTGTGGTAGTTCGTATCAAACTTATGTAATCTCATAACAGATCAATACCCATTGAACCATTTAGAATATTGTTGGATAAACGGGTAGTACACATAATGTGTACTGAACAGTAATTTGTCAATTCCTTACATGTATGCTCATACGAGCTATAAACGGTAAGCTCCTCCGAGCTAAATAACGATAAGCTCATACAAGCCGTGTGTCAGTAAGCTCATAAGAGCTGAAATAGGTAACCCTAATGACATGCCATTTGTATCCTACGAATTCTTAAGGTTCAAACAAGGCTCGGTAGTCGTCGTATGTCGTCGAATATGTGATCAGTAATTATACATAGCAATTATACAATCCATATATATATATATCAATTATAGCATATAATTTTGCAATTTAATTATACGAACTTACCTCAACGAGTTTACATAGATACGAAGGCGATTAATCCAATATTTTTCCTTCACCTCGATCTAACTCTGTACGAGGTCTAACTGGATTATACGAATGAATTTAATTCAATTCAATATTCAATTTAGATCAACACATATTTTTGGCAAAATTACTATTTTGCCTCTATACTTTTAATTCCTTGCAATTTAGTCCCTAAGTTCGAAAAATGAAATTCATTCAATTTTATCCCTACCCAAGCCTAGCCGAACTATAAACATATTTATAGCAGCCCATATATTTCACAAATTCACACTTTTACCTCACAATTTATCACATTTTTCAATTTAATCCCTAATTGATAATTTCATCAAAAATTCCTTTACAAAAATTGTTTATCTAACAACAACCATTCTTTTTCTACCATTAAACTTCAAAACCCTAATGTATTCATCAATGGAAAAACTTAAATACTTTAACAGTTTTACAAATTAGTCCTTGGGCTAGCTAGATTAAGCTACAACGATCCCGAAAACATAGAAATCATTAAAAACGGGACAAAAATCGTACCTAATTGGACAATGGAAGCTTGGTCGAATGTTGCTCAACAAAAATGGCTTTCTTTCCTCTTCAAAATCGGTTGAAAAAGGAAGAAAAGATGATACTTGGCTTTTATTTTACTAAAATTTGTCTTTATTTACTTAATTACCTATTTACCCTTTTAAAATATTAATAATTACAAGATTGCCAAGCCATTATCATCCACTAACTCATTAATGGGCTAATTACCATATAAGGACCTCCACTTTAAATTTATATAGCTATTTAATACTTTTAGCTAATAGAACTCAACTTTTGCACTTCACGCAATTTAGTCTTTTTTTTATCAAATTGAGCATGTAATTGGTAAAATTTATTAACAAAATTTTTATACAATAATACTATCATGCTGTAGATCATAAAATAATATTAGAATAAATTTTTTGACCTCAGATTTGTGGTCCTAAAACCACTGTTCAGATTTCACTAAAAACGGGCTGTTACAATTTCCTAGTGTGGTGATGGCCTAGATTCAACTCCCTAGCTTGCCGGGATTCTTATACAAAAGGAACGTTCTAAAGGAAATATGTGAGTTGGTTGGAAAAGTGGAAAAACTTGACTTCATGACCGATAATAGATCGAAGGGAACATTCATTAGGTTAGTGGTATATGTCAACCTTGATCAACCACTTGTCTCATAAATTCTAGTTAATAGTAGGATGCAGAGAGTGGAATTTGAGTCGCTGCTGACTGTATGCTTCTCACGTGGCTGGTATGGACATGTGAAGGACTCGTTCTTTATTTATACTGTAGATCTGAACAAGTCATGTGAGAATGGAGTTTCGTCGGAGGCGCGACGGTGGAGGGGGTAGAGGCATTCGGGTTGTGGATGTTGGTTGAGCAGAAAACTCGACAGAATACAAGGGAGAGTAGGAATCGATGACCTAAAAATTTGCATTTTTATTTTGTAGGATCTAGATTTAAGTCTTTGTCTAGCATTGACAATAGAGATGCTGAGATTGAAGTGGCTAAAGAAGGGAAATTGCCAGTAAATTTCTAGAAAGGGGATTTTTTTTTCTTTTGGAAAATCTCACACGAGTCAATTTAAAAGGGAATAATAAGGTGGATGGTAGGCCATCTGGGGTGAACATGGAAGCATTAAATAGAATGGACTAAATGAAGGCTATTAGGCCTGGGGAGAGGGCTGACGTTGCGCCTATAAATAAAAGCGGGCCTGGTATGGAGGTTGGAAAAACTTAATTAAGACGAGTGGAGAGAAGGCTAGTCTAGAGTCCGAGTCAGTTTTGGAGAAATTAGGACTGGTGTCTACAAGCCATATTGATTTTTTTCTAGAGGTCGTTAGTCCAACCCGAACAGAACACCTTGGTGATCTCTAATTCAACAGCCTCTTCGAGAATGTATATGTTGTCAATGGCATCCACGCATATGATTGAAGATGATGTCACTTCTTTATTTCCATATATTCTCTAGTCTAACACTACCTCACATTTTAACCCCACTTTTGAAAGGTCGATGGAGTCACTTCTAGAGTTATCTGTCAAGGTCTTAGATCCGGGGAGACATTCTACCATCTCTTTTAGAGAGAATTATGACCCGAAGGCTAGTGGCTCCTCAGTGGGTGAGAGCTTTGGGGACATAGGCATTGGTCAGGTGACACCTAAAGGACGTGGTTTTGGGAACAAAAGCAGTGCTAATTGTACCGGTAGACCTTTCAATAGGACCATATAGTAGTGTAGAGGTTGATTCAAACTTGTAAGGAATTCCAAGGTCCTAGTGTCAGAAACAATAAACTCGATGGCCAAACTTATTAATTCCCAAATTTAGTCTGAAACGGGTAAAGGGGAAAAGATCACTGATGGTGAGCATCGAGCGATGATGGCTCTGTCTGGCCAATAGAGGTTAGTTCTGCTATTTATTCATTTAATATTATTATGAGTTTTTTCAGTTTTGCATGGAATTGTCAAGGGTGTGCCAGCATTAAATTCTCGCATATTTTTCGTGAGTACAACCTAGACTTTAAACATGATATTGTGGGACTTTATGAAACGAGAGTCAATGGGAGTAAAGCAGACTCAATCATTGCGAAACTTGGTTTCCAATTTTCTCATTGTGTTGAGGCAATTGATTTTTCCAAATGGATTTGGATTGATTGAAGGAATCATTTTATGTTGAGGTTATTAGAAGTCACCCCCAGTTCATTTTGACGAGGGTATTTGATAGCTCCTTTCAACATCAAATTTTAATCGCCTTCGTCTACGGCAATCCTGATAAACAGAAGCGGGAACTCCTTTGGGAAAGGTTGAAATTGGCTATTCAAAGCAAAAGGATTCCTTGGCTAGTGATCAAGGATTTTAATATTATTCTTTCGTCTGATGAGAAGAGGTGTGTGCGGGTCATAGGAAGGATATGCTTTTTATTTGGTGTGTAACACCCCTAACCCGTATTCATCGCCGGAACAAGTTTACAAAGCATTACCAGAATTTATAAATTAATTAACAAACATTTCATATCATCAAGCATACATATCAGAAACCAATCAAAATCAATTATATTGTCCCTTATGCGAGCCACCGAGGCTCAAAATACATATTAGAAATAAGTCGGGACTAAATCGGTTACTCAAATAATTTTTCAGAAAACATCAAATTTTTTCAAAGGTGTAGAGGACACATGGCAGTGTGGCCCACACGGTCAAGAGACACGCCCGTGTCTCAGGTTGTGTGGGTATTCGAAATAGGGACACACGGCCGTGTCCCAACTCGTGTTCATACCCATATAACTCTCTGACATGGGTCATACGGCCAAGCCACACACCCGTGTGCTAAGCTGTGTGTGCAACACCCATAACCCATATTCGTCGCCAAAATAGTGTTACGGAACATTACCAGAATTTACAAATCAAATACAAATATTTCATGTCATTTAACATTCATACCATAAATCGATCATATTCAATCATATTGTCCCTTATATGAGCCTTCGAGGCCTAAAATACATAATAGAAATAAGTCGGGACTAATCCAGGTACTCAAAGAATTTTTCGCAAAATTTTAAAATTTTTCCTAGGTGCAGGGGGAACACGCCAGACCATGTGTCTACACGGTCAAGAGACACACCCGTGTCTCAAGTCGTGTGGGTATTCGGAATAGGGCACACGGCCGTGTCCCAACCCCTGTCCATGCCCATGTAACTCACTGACTTGGGTCACACGGCCAAGCCACACGCCCGTGTGCTAGGCCGTGTGAATAATTTTGAGCATTCTGTTTCTCAATTTTTAAGATGCAAGGGACACACAACCAGGTCACACGCCTATGTGACACATGGCTGAGACACACACCTGTGTCTCTACCCGTGTAGACGAAAATAGGCCATTTATAAGGCCACTTTTCTCACCCAATTTGTCTTCAACACTTTAACACATTCACAAGGCAATACCAATCATTTAAATCAAGCCAAAATTAAGTTTAGTACATATTATAACACCCCATATGTCCAAGTAGTCAAACTTACCTAATTGGCCCAGTTCACATATATGCATATTTTACCAATTATGCTAACTCAAATCAATTAACAATAAGCCTATATGATTTCCATCACTAAACCAATTCAAAAATTCATCAAACATATTAAGACCATATATAAACACATCAAAACATGTCCATCACAAGCCATTCCAATGGCTAGTTACAACCAAACATTTACATTGCCATCATTGGTTACGTTTAATTTATACATGCCATTATAACCATAATTTGTCTGCTATATATATACCGCAAAGTCCCGGGGATAGTGTGATGTGGCTCTGACCAGTTTCCAACCTTTACGAGCTTCCAAGTACTATAAAACAAAGGAAATAAAACAAAGTAAGCATTTAATGCTTAGTAAGTTCGTATAACAGAAAATTTACTTACATGCATTTACATTTCTAGTAAACATACAAAGTACATCCAAAGTAAATTGACGAGTAGCCTAAACACATAATTTCACCAAACATGTTAGTCATTTATTTTACATGAATATCCAGAAATAGGTATGAGCTCATCAAATATCAAATTTCCATGTATTTCGTGTATATACGGATAACGATTCACTTTGAATTCATTTATTTTCTCATATTAGGATTTTGCCCGTTAAATCATTTAAAATATCGATGGATACTTGAGTAGTACAGACCAAGTGTACAAACCTGTAATCCGTCAAATCATATTCGGGAATGCTCATATGAGCACATAAACGGGAAGCACTTTCAAGCCATATAATGGGAAGCTCATGTGAGCCATGTAACAGGAAGCTCATTCGAGCTGTATAATGAGAAGCTCATAAGAGTCATAATCGGGAAATTCAAGCGAGCCAATATCGAAAAGCTCCAAAGAGCCATTAATCAGGAAGCTCATAAAGGCCATTTATTGGGAATCTTTGAAGAGCCATATATCGGGACGCTCATAATAGCTACGGTGTGTCTACAACACATGCAGAATCACAACCAATTGGGATATTTAGAAGAGCTATTAACAAGATGCTCGCAATAACCATATAACGAGAAGCTTGTGAGAGCCAAATATTGGGATGCTCATGAGAGCTAATAACGGGATGCTTTTTCGAGCTGTGGTGTGTCTGCAACACATGTAGGACCACAACCAATTCGGGAATCCTATATCCATTGAATTTCATCTATTCAAATGGGACTTAATATTTGTCAGACATTTTCGGATATGTGACTATTTTCATATAGATGGCGCTTATACATTTCATATACATAGCATTTGTAACAACCCAAACCCGGCCCAAACACTATGGTCGAATCTGGATCGTTACGGGGAAAAGCTTTTCGAAAACCATTTTGGAACCCATTAAACTTTGTTGAAAAACTTCTCGGATTTGAAAAACTTTATTTTAAAAAAAAACATTTTTAAGTCGAGTTATAAAACAAATTCCAAATGTGCCCGATGGCACGTAAAGAAAACAATTTTCGTTTAACTTGGATTACATGTGATTTTAATTTAATTTTAATAATATAGTTTCAAACAAAATATCCAACATATGAGAAAGATAACAAAAATAAAGTTTGAGGAGGCCTCATTACATCCAAAATAAAATAAACCAATAATAAAATAAAATAACTAAATTTGAAGTTCATTTAGTTCAAGTCCACTGCATGGCCACCTCGAGTCCATCCGGCTCCACATCCGCGTCTATGTATCACCTGAAAAATAAAGGAGAAGGTGAGTCACCAAGACTCAGTATGTAACCCTTCTCCCGAATTAAGTAATTTCATACACAACATGTAACAATTAATGTGCATAATATCATGTACCCATCCTAGCCAACCATACGCCACTTTATCTACCCGTTGTGGTACCAAACCACTGGTGGTGCCAAACCACTGGTGACATATAGTCACAATGTGCTACCAAAGCACTGGTGTCCGTAGACACGAATCGGGTGATGGGGCCAACCCATCGTGTGATACCAAATCACTCGCAGACAATCCCATATCTCAAGTGGGGCCAACCCACGGTGGTGTTAACCATGTGGATAAGTCGCTATTGAGGTGCCAAACCTCTGGAGGTACCAAACCTCTGGTGACCGTAGTCACAGTGTGTTACCAAAACACTGGTGCCCGTCGGCACGAATACACTGCCCCCTCCACTCATCAATCCCACAACAGATAAACACATATATGTTTCATGCCATCACATTCTTAAATTTCATGTGTCAATACATCATGCTTACCAAAAGCATCAAATAGCAAATTTATAATAACAGGTACTTACCTGAGTCGCCACTTATACCGAGTTGGTATTAATTCCAATGCTACATAAATATAAATGAGCATTCACAATATTAAACACAGTTAATATATCATATGGTGTGTATGTACACACCTGTTATCACGATGGTCTTAAATCCTTGAAGAAAACCAATCGGCCACACTCTAAGTCCTTGCCCCTATATTCGGCCAACTATCAATGTTAGTATTATGGCCTATTCGGCCAAACCAAAAGATTTAAAGGGATCATACTTTGTACCCGAATCCTTACCCCAAATCACTTTGAGTACTAGCCTTAGCGTCCGAATTGCGAATCTGGTTTACAAACTACACTTGGTCAATTAATAACACTAATAACCATAGCCTTCGGCTTTTAAACACCAATATAAGCCTTACCTATACTTACCAAATTCCGTTTGTCAGCGAATGCAAGATCTGATCTCACTGCTTTGAGATCCCGGAGTCCTTGGTGAAATCGGCTTCAATAGAAAGGTTAGCCAACCATTAGTACTTGCCAA
The DNA here is from genome assembly GCA_025503065.1 of Gossypium bickii. Classification (NCBI taxonomy): domain Eukaryota; kingdom Viridiplantae; phylum Streptophyta; class Magnoliopsida; order Malvales; family Malvaceae; genus Gossypium; species Gossypium bickii. Next base: position 17,966,799 of record CP106710.1, on the reverse strand, counting down.
CTTTCGGCTTTTTCCTTTAATCCAAATCGACGAGAACATTAGAGATAAGGAAATTGACATTCGGCTATAGCCACTCACCTTTACCTAATCACCACAGCTGTTAACTTGAAGAGGTCCAACCACCTTGGTATTCGGCCAAAAGAGATTCCAAATAAGAGAAGAGGATTTGGCTCTACAAGGGAGTATAGGAGAATAGGGGTCTTAGTTTACGAATAAAGAAGCTATGGAGATGTGAAGGTTCGGCCAAGGAGTTTTAAGAAAGAAAATAAAGAGAAGACGAGGAGGAGGAAGAAATTCTAACATTGCTGAGAAAAAGTCTAAAAGAGAAACCATGGTGATAGAGGGGGTTTATAAAGAATTTGGCACTCCCCTCCCATTGCTTGCCGTCCACTCTTCATAGGAAGAGTTTGAATTTCGGCAAATACCACAAATTGCTCTTGGCCACAAATTTGGACTAATTCAAAAATAATTTGAATTAGCCACCAACTATTTTTCCTCTGCCAATTATCTCAACTTAATCTAATAATAATAATCCTCAATAATATCCAATTAATAATCTATTTTAATCTTAATAATATCCCACATATTATCCTTAGAATTTTAAGGAAATTAAAGCTCATATTATCACTTAAAAAAAAAATAATTAAAGAGAGAAAAACTCTCCACATGTGCCGTCCCACTATAATGCCAAAAAGAGGGATTTTTGTGACTCGAACCAAGGCTCTCCTTGCTTCCTTGGTGGCGTCACACTAGCTCCTAAGTGGGCTTCTTTTTGCCACTTTACCAAGGGCTTTTTAGTGTCAAATTATCCCCACTTATTCTTTTAACACCCCTCTGCTAAGGCTCCTTGCCTTTTAAGTTTAAAACTAAATTTTCTTTTAAACCGAGCCAACCCAAAGCCTTAAATTAAACTCTCTTATTCCATAAATAATATTTCCGTAGTTCATACATAAGAAAATAATGAAATTCAAATAGCCCCATTTTTGGGATGTTACAGCATTCAATTTAAAACATATAAATATACAATTTAGTTACACGAACTTACCTCGACAATGTTCGTGCACACAAAAGTTACTAATCCGCCACTTTCCCTTTTCCTCGATTTAAATCTGTATTTGATCTATCCGGATCTATACGAATGAATTTAACATCAATTTAATACAATTTACATTCAATTCAATCGAATTCACATCTTAGGCAAAATTACCATTTGCCCCTATACTTTTAATTAATTTTGATTTCGTCCCTAGGCTCAAAAAATGAAATTCATGCAATTTAATCCTTATTTCAAGCCTAACCGATTTTTAAATATTACAATAACAGTCCATATATTTCACAAAAATTAGAATTTTTCCACAAATTTCACATCTTTTCAGTTTAGTCCCTAAATCATAATTTCATCAAAATTCCTTTTATAAAAGTTGTTTATTTATCAATAACCTTTCATTTTCTACCATAAAACTTCATAATTCATGCATACTCATCCATGAAAAAACTTTAATATTTTAATAACTTTGCAAATTAATCCTCGAGATAACTAGATTAAGTTATTATGGTCTCAAAAATATAAAAATTACTAAAAACGGGACAAGAATACATTCCTAATTGAGCCAAATAAGTTTGCTAGAGTTCAAGTTCTCATGGCTAGGGTTTCCGTTTTTTAATTTGGGAAAGATGATGAAATAAGATGATATTAGATTTTTATCATCTTTAATTATTTCTATTTCCAATTTAGTCCTTTTCTTTATTTAATTTTCTATGGATGAATCATCATACTTATCTACTAACTCCATTAATTGGTCTATTTGCCATATAAGAACCTCAAATTTTGAATTCCACAGCTATTTGACACCTGTAGCTACTAGAACTTAACTTTTCCATTTTATGCAATTTGGTCCTTTCCATCTAATTAAACATGTAACTGGTAAAATTTTCTTAACGAAATTTTCATACGACATTCCTATCATAATGCATACCATGCAATAATATTAAAATAATTATCCTTCCGAACTCGGATTTGTGGTCCCGAAACTACTGTTCTGATTTCACTAAAAATGGGTTGTTACAGTGTGAGCATTCTGTTTTGTGCAAATTTAAGTTATAAGGGACACATGGTCATGTCACCTAGCCGTGTGTGACACACGGCAGAGACACATGCCTGTGTCTCTGCCTGTGTGGACAAAAATAAGTCATTTTCTTAGCTATATTTCTCACCTAACCCAATTTGTCATCAACCTAAATTAACATTTTTAGTCATCAACAAGCCATAACAAGGCATTCAAATCAAGCCAAAATCAATACTTGAACATGTAATACTATCACATAACAACAATATGCCCTTAGGCTCTTTAAATGACAACATAACTCATTTCAACCAAATAACCAATTTGACCTACATGACCTAATACATATATGCATATTTGCCAAATATACCAATTCAACCCAACCATCAATATACTTACAAGATTTTCATCATTCAACCATTTCAAACACATATCAAACAAGATAAGGACACTTATATACACATCAAAATTTATCCATCACAAGCCATTCAAATCGCTAGTTCCATCAAAACATTTATATGCCATCAATGGCCAAGTTAACCTATACATGCCATTATAACCAAAATCAATTTACTAATTATACCGAAAAGGCCGATGGATAGTGTGAAGTTACTTCGACCAACTTCCAACCCAAATGAGCTTTCGAATTACTATAAAACATAAAAAAAAATACAGAGTAAGCATTTAAGCTTAGTAAGTTTGTATAACAAGGAAATTAACTTACCATTTAATCACATTTAAGGTAAGCATGCTAATATAACCAAACCAATTGGGCCAAAAGCCTAAACATATATCCTCAACATGTTAGCCATGTAACACTTTCCATAATCAATAAACATGGATGTACATAATCACTAAGCAAGATTCACATACATGTATCATCCATCTTATATTTCAATATATCATGTAATATCATTTCCATGTAATTCAAGTATATACCCGTAATTCTTCATTTCGAACTCGTATTGATTCATATCAGAACTTTGCCTATTAAACAAATTAAAGTATCATTGGATACACGGGTAGTACACACGAAGTGTGCAAATTTGTAATCCGTTAATTCATATACTTGTATCCTTATATAAGCATGTAAACAGGAAGCTCTTCCGAGCCATATAACGGGAAGCTTATGTGGGCTAAGTAACGAGAAGCTCATACGAGCTGTATATCGGGAAGCTCTTACGAGCCAAATATCGGGAAGCTCAAGAGAGCTGTGGTGTATCCGCAACACATGCAGCATTACAACCATATCGGGAACCCTAATGACATGTCATTTGTATCCTTCGAATTTCTAAGGTTCAAACGGGACTCAATAATTATCGGGTATGTGATCATAATTACATATGGCAATTTGTACAAATCGCACACACAACAATATTCAACTTAAAACATTTAAATATATAATTTAGTTACATGAACTTACTTCGACAAGTGTACGTAGATTTGAAGGCTACTAATCCGATACTTTTTCTTTGTCTCGATCTAACTCCGTATTATGTCTATCCAGATCTATACAAATGAATTTGACTTAATTCAATATAATTCATATTCAATTCAGCCCAACACACATTTTTGCCAAAATTACTACTTTTCCCCTATACTTTTAATTTATTACAATTTAGTCCCTAGGCTTGAAAAATGAAATTCATACAATTTAATTCTTATTCAAGCCTAGTCGATTTTTATACATATTAATAGTAGCCCATGTATTTCACAAAATTTAGAATTTTTCCATAAATTTTTCATATTTTCAATTTAGTCCCTAATTGATAATTTCATCAAATTCTCTTTACAAAAGTTGTTTATCTAACAACAACCTTTCATTTTCTATTATAAAACTTCAAAATTCAAGCATACTCATCCATCACAAAATTCTAATATTTTAATGGTTTTGCAAATTAATCCCCGAGATAGTTAGATTAAGCTATTATGATCTTGAAAACATAAAAATTATTAAAAACGGGACAAAAATACATACCTAAATGAGTAAAAATAAGGTTACTAACTTTAAGCTCCCATGACTAGGGTTTCCATCTTTTTTTTTTCTTTTATTTGGTAAAAGATGATGATATTAGATTCTTTTATTTATTTATCATCATTTATCATTTCTTTTTCCAAAATTAACCTTAATAATTTATTAAATTTCAAATGATGAATAATCATTCTTATCCACTAACTACTCTAAATGGTCTATTTACTATATAAGGACCTCCAATTTAAAATTCCATAGCTATTTAATACCTTTAGCTATTGGAATCCAACTTTTGCACTTTATGCAATTTAGTCCTTTTTTTCAAGTTAGGCATGTAAACAGTAAAATTTCTTAACGAAATTTTTATACGATATTTCTATCATACTGTAGACCATAAATAATATTAAAATAAATTTTCTTCCGACCTCAGATTTGGGGTCCCGAAACCACTGTTTCGATTTTACTGAAAACGAGATGTTACATGGTGAGTTTTTGGAATCAAATGAGCTTCATGATTTAGGATTCAGAGGTCCAACATTTACTTGGCATAGAGGTGGGGTCGTCTAAAGGTTAGATAGATCAATTTGTAAAGAAGCGTGGGTTACTGCTTTTCCTAATAGCCTAGCGACTCACCTTTTGAAGCTCAAGTCTGACCACAAGCCTCTTTTTCTTTCTCCTAAACCAGAAGTTAGCCTTCCCTGAGGGTGTCGTTTCAAGTTTCTAGCTGATTGGGTCGAGCATCCAAAATTTCGAGATTTTGTTAAGGAAAATTAAAGTTTCAATGGTAGTATGGTAGAATCTCTCTTTTGTTTCACTTCTTCTATCTACGTTTGGAACAAGGATGTGTTTGGGCACATTGGAACTCGAAAAGAAAATGTTGACCCAGAGGCTCACAAGCATTCAACAAGAGTTGGATTGGGTGCATTCGGATCATCTTTTGCAATTAGAAATGGAGGTGCGCGAAGAGTTGGAAATTATTTTGCACTTTGGAAGCAAAAGACTAGGTGTGACTAGTTATATTTGGGAGATCTTAACACCAAATTTTTTCATAGGCACACTGTAACACCCCTAACCCAAATTCGTCATCGGAACAGGGTTATGTAGCATTACTAGAGTTTAAAGATCAGTTAATCAGACATTTCATATAATATAGCATTCATATCAGAAACCAATTGAACATATTGTCCCTTATACGAGCTCTCGAGGCCCAAAATATGTGTTAGAAACAAGTCGAGACTAAATCGGGTACTTAAAGAATTTTTCAGAAAACATTAAAATTTTTCAAAGGTGTGGGGACACACGCCAGTGTGGCCAGGCCGTGTGACTCAAATGGTCAAGAGACACGCCCATGTCTCAGGCCGTGTGGTTATTCGAAATAAGGGCACACGGTCGTGTCTATACCCGTATAACTCTCTGACTTAGGTCACACAGCCAAGCCACATGCCTGTGTGTTAGGCCGTGTGAGCATACTAACTTGTACAATTTAAAAGATGCAAGGGAGACACGGTCGTGTCACTTGGCCATGTGTCACACATGGTTGAGACACATGCCCGTGTCTCTACCCGTGTGGACAAAAATAGGTCATTTTCCAAGCCACATTTCTCACCCAAATTGTCATCAACCTAACTCAACATTTTTGCACATCAATAAGCCATAACAAGGCATTCAAATCAAGCTAAAATCAAGTCTTAAACATGTATTATCACAACATACAACTAATATGCCCATAGGCAATTCAAATGACAATTTGAAAACATGTCAATCAAATTCCAAAATTTACCTAGATAACCAAATACATATATGCTTAATTTTGCTAAATATACCAAATCAACCAATTCTCAATATACCTATAATTTTCCATCATTCAACCATTCCAAACACATTCCAAACATAATAAGGCTACTTATATACATACCAAAATATACCAAACATAAGTCATTCAAATGGCTAGTTTCAACAAAACATTTATATACCAACATTGACCAAAATAGCCTATACATGTCATTATAATCGAATTTAATTTACCGAAAATACCAAATGAGTCGAAGGATAATGTGATTCAGCTCTGACCAGCTTCCAACCCAAATGAGCTTCTGAATTACTATAAAACATGGAAAAATAACACGGAGTAAGCTTTTAAACTTAGTAAGTTCGTATAACATAGAATTTAACTTACCATTTAATCACATTTAAGGTAAGTATACAAGACATATTCAAACCAATTTGGCTAAAAGTCTAAACACATAACCTCAATATGTTAGCCATGTAAACACATATAATAGTTCATAATCATGGATGAACATAGTCATTAAGCAAGTTCCACATACATGTATCAACCGAATCATGTTTCAATATATCAAGTAATATTATTTCATGTATATACCGGTAATAGTTTGTACCGAACTCATTTTGTCTCATAATAAAACATTGCTCGTTGAACTGTTTAAAATATCGTTAGATACACGGGTAGTACACATGAAGTGTGCAAAACTGTAATCCATCAATTCATGTACATGTATGCTCATATAAGTATGTAAATGGGAAGCTCTTCAGAGCTATATAACGGGAAGCTCATGTGAGCTAAATAACAGAAAGCTTATGCGAGCTGTATATCGGGAAGCTCATGAGAGCTATGGTGTGTTCGCAACACATGCGGGACTACAACCAAAACGGTAACCCTAATGACATATCATTTGTATCCTCTGAATTTTTAAGGTTCAAACAGGACCCAGAAATTACCAGATATGTGATCGGTAATTATACATGGAAATTGTACAAATCGAACACAATAATATTCAAATTTAAAACATATAAATGTATAATTTAGTTACACGAACTTACTTCGACAAGTGTATGTAGATACGAAGGCTCCTAATCTGTTACTTTTCCTTTGCCTCGATCTAACTCCGTACTAGGTCTATCTGAATACATACGAATGAATTTGACTTAATTCAATATAATTCATACTCAATTTAGCCCAACACACATTTTTACCAAAATTACTATTTTTTCCTTATACTTTTAATTTATTACAATTTAGCCCCTAGGCTTGAAAAATGAAATTCATACAATTTAATTCTTATTCAAGCCTAGTCGATTTTTATACATATTAATAGTAGCCCATGTATTTCACAAAATTTAGAATTTTTCCATAAATTTATCATATTTTCAATTTAGTCCCTAATTGATAATTTCATCAAATTCTCTTTACAAAAGTTGTTTATCTAACAACAACCTTTCATTTTCTATTATAAAACTTCAAAATTCAAGCATACTCATCCATCACAAAATTCTAATAATTTAATGGTTTTGCAAATTAATCCCCGAGATAGTTAGATTAAGCTATTACGATCTTGAAAACATAAAAATTATTAAAAACGGGACAAAAATACATACCTAAATGAGTAAAAATAAGGTTATTAACTTCAAGCTTCCATGACTAGGGTTTCCATCTTTTTTTTTCTTTTATTTGGTAAAAGATGATGATATTAGATTCTTTTATTTATTTATCATCATTTATCATTTCTTTTTCCAAAATTAACCTGAATAATTTATTAAATTTCCAATGATGAATAATCATTCTTATCCCCTAACTACTCTAAATGGTCTATTTACTATATAATGACCTCCAATTTAAAATTCCATAGCTATTTAATACCTTTAGCTATTATAATTCAAATTTTGCACTTTATACAATTTAGTCCTTTTTATCATATTAGACATGTAAATGGTAAAATTTCTTAACGAAATTTTTATACGATATTTCTATCATACTATAGACCATAAAATGATATTAAAATAAATTTTCTTTCGACCTCGAATTTGTAGTCCCAAAACCACTGTTTCGATTTCACTAAAAACGAGATGTTACACGCACTTTACAAATGAAGGAATTTAATAGGATCAATGCTTTGAAAAATGATAGAGGCAATTGGATTTTTTATGAAGATGAGCTTCGGTATAAGGCAGTTAGTTTTTTTCAAAAGCTTTATAGTGAGAAACTAGGTCTGATGAGAGGTCTCCCTCCAAGTTCCTTTCCTAAATTAAAGGATACAAAGGTTTAGTTTTTGGTAAAGTTAGTCATGAATAAGGAAATTAAGAGAGCTATATTCAATATGGCCCTCTTGAAAGCATCAAGCAGTAATAGGTTCCACGCTTTATTCTTCTAGAATCAATAGGAGCAAATAGGTGGCTCTATTTGTGAATGGGTTAAAGGGGTGTTTCCTAGCGGTACTATTAATCCATATTTGAATAACACCTTAATAGTCCTTATTCGCAAGGTCCAGAGATCTTTTCACAATTTTGACCAATCAGTTTGTGTTCAATTTTTTATAAGTTGGTTATAAAGGTCATTGTTAATCGATTTAAAGTAGTCTTCCCAAAGATAATAGCTTAGGAATATGCGGGATTTATAGTCGATAGGAATATCACAGAAAACATTATCATTGCGTAGGAGGTAACTCATTCTATGAAGAGTAAATAGAAGAACAAAAGATGATTGGTTGTCAAAATAGATTTGGAAAAGGCATATGACTGAGTTCGGTAGGAGTTTATTGAGACATCTTTGCAAGCTACAGGTATCCCAGCTTTTCTCATTAATGTTATCATGTCTACCATTACGAACTCTACTATGCAGATTCTATGAAATGATGTCCTTTCACAAAAATTCAAGCCAGCTAGAGGTGTCCGTTAAGGGTGTCTGCTATCTTTGTACCTATCTATCCCGTGTATGGAGTGGCTTGGGCACAACGTACATTCACCTATCGACTCTAAACAGTGGACTCCAGTTAGATGGACTCGTTTAGGCCCAACTTTTTCTCACTTTTTTTTTTTTGCAGATGATCTCATATTATTTGGCCACACCAATGTAATAAGCCAAAATTCTTAAAGGTATATTGGAAAAATTTTATGAGTACTTAGGGGATCAAATCAATGTGTAAAAGACCAACATTTTCTTCTCCAAAGAGGTTGATGAGGACTTAGCTGGGAGGCTTAGTAATATCTTCAGTTTTCATAGAGTGCATAACATGGGCTCTTACTTGGGGGTGTCCCTATTCCACGAGCGGGTTACTAATAGTACGCTAAGATTTGTTGTGGATAAGGTTAGGAGCAAGTTGCACAGTTGGGATGCATGACAACTTTCATTAGCTAGAAGGGTCACACTTGCTCAGTCGGTCCTTTTAACAATACCCAACTATTTTATACAGTCCATGATGATCCCTAAGGGTTTTTGTGAGAAAATTAAGCGTTTGGTTAGGAAATTCATTTAGGGGTATTCTAGTAGTGGAAAAAAATGACTCTAGTTAGTTAGGAGTTTATTTGTCAGCCTCGACCCAATGGCGGTTTGGGCTTAAGGCGGTTATGGCGGCCTTTATGATGAAACTCGAATTTAAGATTGTTTCAGATTTTGATGCTCTTTGGGTTTGTGTCTTTAGGACAAAATATGGGATCCATAATGGCTTGCTAGAGACTTTGGTCTGAAGAAAGAGAGGTTTACCAAAGGTATGGTCATTCATTCTAGAGAATTTAGTTTGGTTAGTGGGGGATGGGACTAGAATCAAATGTTAGAGAGACCCTTGGGTTCCTATTGTTGGCCCTTTTTGTAATTATATCTCATCTCACTCCAATCTGGTGACAGACTGCCTTCTTAAGGATATGGTCACTAATAAAGGGTATTGGAATCTTAATCTTTTTTTTTTTTACTTTGTCTTCCAGACGAGATAATCCGAAAGATTGTGGGGATTCTCCTGCCATATCCAACAGTAGGTTTAGATAGAATCACATGGGGTGGTACAACAACATAATCCTTCATGCTCAAAAGTGTTTATGGGAGGATTCGGGAAGGGTCGTGGAATCCAAAAGAGGCGGTTTGGCAACTTCTGTGAAAATTTCAGGGCCGTTAGAAACTTCGATACTTCATTTGGCTTGCCTTTCAGCAACAACTTCTTACTAACGTGGAAAGAATGAAGAGGTGCATTGGCCATGATAGTTCTTGTGGGTTTTGTCGTAACGGGTTTGAGGATGTGCTACACATTTTAAGGGATTGTCCTGCATTTAGAGATATCTGGGAACATATAACCCCCAATAGATAAGCTATTATAGTTTTATTCAGGTTACCTAGTAGAGTAGCTAGTGGAATATTTATAGAACCATCAATAGATACATTTGGGGGACGTTGATTGATAGTGGCTCTTTGGTCTCAGTGTATAGCTTATCTGGAAAAACCGCAACTTCTCACGTTTCAGGGTATTCCATGGAGTGTAAGCAAAATTATTAAAGTTTTCTTCGATTGGGTCAAACAGTATGTCTCCTTTAACAATAAGGTAACAAAGGCTGATTTGCAAACTACAATCTCACTTTTTTTCCCTAGACAGTAATTAGATTTGTTTAAGGTTAGATGGTGTGATCAAATTGCATATCGCATTAGTTGCAGTAGAGGGAGTATTGCGAGATCAGAATGAAAGGCGGATCCTATAATATAACATGTATTTGGGATTTTTATTTTGTTGTTGAGGCTGAGTTATGGGGCATCATGGATGGTTTAGTACTTCTTCTAGAACGAAGATATGATAGTGTGTTAATTTAGACTGATAGCATGGAGACAATCGACGCAATTCATGACTGGTCTCTTAATGGTTTAGATTCGGTGTTGGTTAGGAGAATTCACCAGCTTTTATTGAGAATATGACATTGGATTCTTCGGCATATTCTTAGGGAGGACAACGAGAAAGCTGATGGAATCACCAAATTAGTGCAAGAGAAGAGAGAAAGACTACAGGTGTTTGAGGCCTCCCCTTTAGAGAATTAGATTTATTTTAATGTGATTTTTTTCGATTTTTATCTTCTCACAAAAAAAATTAAGATTGAATTTTTGTCAGTTGAGTCATGGTAAATTTTGACATTATTAATTTGAAATCTTGATATTAAATTTTGTAACACCCCTATCTCGAGTCCGTCACAGGATTAGGGTTAGGAGCGTTACCGAACAGATCGAAAAGCATTTACAGAAATTCATACAATCATTCATCATTCTCAATCATAGTGTCCCTTAGATGAGTCATCAAGACCCTAAGCATGCTTATAAACTGAGTCGGGACTAAACCGAAACACATATAAAATTTTATGAAAATTTAAAACTTTTCTAAAATACAGGGGAGACAAGCTCGTGGAAGGAGACCGTGTGCCCTCTACGGCTTCTAGACACCCCCGTGTCTCCTTTCGTGTGACATTTTAGGCCATTTACAAGACCAAAATGCCACCCATAAGGATCAAACCTGTAAGCAACATATATCATCCCATTTCATTCACATATAACCATCAAAACATACCAAATAGTTATCCCACATCATGCATATTTGACAACTAAAGAAATCACACACTAATACATTCAAAACCAACTCCAAACATAACAATTTGTATGACCAACTCACAATTATGCCCAAACATCATTCATCTATAAACTTACCATATCAACCATGTCATATATCAACTAATCATGCCAAAACAACTTCTCAATTCACATTCATTTAAGCATAATACCAAAACATAACTAGCCAAATCACATGGCTAAGTTCACTTTACAAATCATAACAAGAACTAGCCTATACATGCCATATCTAGCCATATACAATTCCAAAGTGTACCAAAAAGAGTTTAATAGTGTGATGTCGATCCGTAACGATCCCGAGCCTTCAGTAGCTTTGACGACTTATAAAACAGAGTAAACACACACATATAGAGTAAGCTTTCCAAAAGCTTAGTAAGTCAATATACAAACAAACTTGGCATGAATTGCACATAACCAAATCAATAAAATAACCAATTTGATTCTTATGATATAAATCATCTCATTCTTTCATAAGCTTGTTTACTTAACCGTCACTTACCATATTCCAATTCACATACCATGTATGCACATAATTCATCTAGTCAAACTTTACATATTGTATCATCAATTTCATATACATAACATCGTAGTACGATCATATAGATACTTACATTGTATTCACAATTAGTGTATAATCAATGTACCTGAATCGAACATTCATTTACTTAATCTATCAAAGCTCGGGTTTACCATTCATATCTCAAACTTGCCCGTTGAACCAGTAGGAAACTAATAGGATACTCAGAAAGCTCGGAATAATAGTACAATGCCATCGTCCCAGACGAGGTCTTACATGCACTCGGATATCGATGCCTTTGTCCCGCATGTGGTCTTTACGAATAAATACGATGCCTATGTCCCAGACATGGTCTTATATGTAAAATTCATATCGATGCCAACGTCCCAGACGTGGTCTTACACGAGTCTCAAATTAATGCCAATGTCCCGGACGTGGTCTTACATGATAAAACAGAACAGATACCTATGTCATGACAAAGTTAATCCTATCTATTCCTAGGTCCGAACGGGACTTCTCGGATATTGTCGCTATATCGACCTCATCTCGTAATTCATATACTCAACATCTCATAAACATTCATTAACATTATTAGTCATATGAACATTTACAAATTCATACAAATACGTTTATTTGCATAATGACTTACCTCGGATTTCGGTTTATCGGAATGAAAACGGCTACTCGTTTACTTTCGCTTTCCCGCAATCTAAATCCGTTTTCCTCAGTTCTTGATCTAAACATTTTCAGAATTAACCCTTTTATTCACTAATTCATACAATTCAATCCATAGACACACATTTAGGGTAATTTGCAAATTAGCCCTCACATTTGCACACTTAATCAATTTAGTCCATTTTTCTCAGAACATCAAATTCACAAATTTCAAACATACACATGCTTAGCCGAATGTATACACATCTCATACAAGTCCATATTTTTCATCAAATTTGCAATTTAGTCCCTCAATTTACCATTTTCTCAATTTAGCCCTATTTAGCTAAATTCATCAAAAATTCAAGAACAAAGTATATTCATCTAGCTCCTATCTTTCATTTAACACAAAAAATCATCAAAAAGCTTAACAAATCATCAATGGCATATCACACAAACATCATCAATTCATTAAATTGAGACATGGGTTTGATAGTAGACGAAGCAACGATTACAAAAACGTAGAAATTATCAAAAACGGATCAAAAACTTACCTTGAATTTAGCTTTCAAATGGCCGAAATTCACAAAGCTTTCAAGCTTTCTTGTTCTTTCCAAAATTCGGTGGAAAATGCATGAATGAATGCTTATTTTCATGCCAATTTTTGTTAATAAAACATTAATAAACAATTTCCCATTTTATCCATATAAAACAAAAATTTTATAATATATAAAACAAGGTCATTTTTTACCATAGCCACCCACTAACATAATAATGGCTTATTTGCCAAATAAGGCCATAACTTTGAAAAGCCACAACACCTTGGTATTTAAACAAATAGCATACAACTTTTACATTTAATGAAATTTCATCCTTTAATCAAATTAAACACACAGACAGTCAAATTAGCTTACGAAAATTTAGCTCATGCTCGATCACATTCCAACGACACAGAAAATAATATTAAAACATTATATGGATTCAGATTTATGGTCCCGAAACTACTGTTCCGACTAAGGTATAAACCGGACTGTTACAAATTTAATATTCAAATTTTGAATCCAAATCTCTTCCCATATTTAAAAAAAAAATTGGAAATTCTAATTTCAAATTACCTATTTCTTTTTCTATTTGCACACTGCAATATATAATTGAACGATTTGTAATAACAAATTTGTCGCTTCTGTCCTCATCTTTACTTTGAAACCTGTGAAATCAATAATCTCATTTTACCACCCAATTGGCTGTGAAATTGAGATGCATGTAATAGTTGTTAAAAAGGAAAAAAGATCACACACAAAATATTAGGGGAAAGGGGGGAAAGGGGTAATATAATTTTTAATCTCTAAATTTAGTAATTCGGTCTACTTAGTACATATACTTTTTTTATCCAATTTAATACTTAATTGATCAATAAATTTACAAATGTAAAAGTTTAACGCATGACACTCTGAGATTGTGTTATGTTGCCACCTGAAAATTAAGAGTATATATTTTAAAAACTTTCAAATGATGTGCCGCAATCTCAAAATAAAATGTGATTGAATCTTAATAGAATTCAAGTTCATGAATCAAAATGGACCTAATTACCAAATTAAAATATTAAAGTAAACAAAAAAAAAATACAAGTACCAAAATGAGCTTAATTACCAAATTCAAGGACTAAAAATTATATTAACCAAAAAAAGAGAAAAGAATGGGTCAATTGTAATGGCCACCAAGAATACAAGATTCAGATTTAGATATAGGAATCAGTAAATGGTCCCCCTCTTGCTTATAGCTGTAACTAAAATCCCTATCAAAAAACTCCATTACCGGCATCTCGTTTATTTCATTAGAGATCATTTTTAATACTCAATTTTTTATTTATATAAAAAAAAGTAAAAAATGAAATTTAAATACATTTATAGAAAGTGCATGAAACCTTATTTTTAGAAAAGAAAATAGAGGAAAAGGAAGAAATGGTCCAAAAATCCATTTAAAATGATGAAAAAGGTAATGGTCCTAAATCATGATATGAAAGAAAGAAAAATGGTTTGGCCATCAACATTTGTATTTTAGTAATTTTTAGATAAAATATGAGAAAATGATAAGATAATAAGTTCAGTAAAATGTAAATAAGAAATGGAAAGGAGAAGATAAGAGGAAAAATAGAACAAATTTGTGAAAATGATTTGTTTCCTAATTCTCCTCAATAGTTATTATTTAAAAATAAGAAGCAAAAGCGACACTCAATCATTTATTTTTCTTATAAATATTGAAATTTTACTAAATACTTTTCTTAAAAATAATTACGCAGAAAACATCACATAGGGGACGACGTAATAACTGTTAAACACATGATTCGCATGATCATAAATTTATGTAAAAATAAAAAATTAAACGTGGACTTGGACAATGACCCCATGCAACTATTCCACTTCACTATAGCCATTAGTTTGAATTGTTTTGTATAATAGAGGGGATTTTTTTTCTTTTGAAAAGCAGATATAGAGTCGGATAGGTGGATCTTTTTAGACGGTTTATAGTAATTACCTGTCTCGTCTCACTTCACTCTATTCTATTATATTAAATTACTATTTTAATAAAAATGTATGTGTAATAAAAAAAAAATATTATGTTTTATGTTTAAATATTTTTAATAAAATATTACAGTTGATACTTATACTTTCATAAAATGTCTAGTGTAGTACTTGTATTTTAAAAATTATATTGAATCAGAGAAAGGTGGGGTGGAATGGGGGTGAATGCATTCAACATCCATGAAGGTGGTAGTGGTTTTTAGGATTATACATCCATAGTGAAGTATGATAGATAATGGAGCAGAACATGCCAATTGTGTAACAATAGTGGATTTAGCAACATTCACCTACTCCGCTCTATTGCCATTCTTATTCAAAATGTGTCCATGTCTCCCCCTAGAACTATTTATGAGTTGAGATACCCATTCGAACCCCTTCAAATATTGAAGGATTTGGATAAAAATATTAAGTTTGAAAAATGGACTTAAACAAAAAAAAGCTAGGCTCATTTAAAATATGGATCGAGCTTAGATTTCAACAACATTCAATGCTTGAACTTGACCTATTTCATACTTTTGTAATATATTTTTATTTATTTTATATATTACATAATTTATATACATAAAATTAAATATGTAAAAATACGATACAATACTATGTAAACATTACAAAATATATCAAGTTGTCTAAATTTAAAAATTAAATAAAAGAAAAATCATCTAAAATATATGGTAAACTAAAATATATATATTAAAATAATAAAATAAACGAACCTAATATATATATATTTAACATTAATCCCATGCTTTCAATTCGCCTCTTACCATCAAATGAAATGTGAATAACCCATCCTCCTCTCTTTGAAATAAGGGGCGCTTCTGGTTTTGTCGGTGCTTGAAACAATTTTATCTTCTCCATATTACTATATCTGTAGAGTCAATAATTTTATATGAGGAACTATTGAGCTCAATCATTTGTTGCCGTTATTCTTCAGTTTTCTATTGAGGTCTATCCTGTAGAGGTACTCAAATTGGATCAATGATCGATTTTTAGGTTTTTTTTCATAAACCTAATTGGTTCCTTCCAATTACGTAAATCAATAGTTCAAACCGCACTTAAAGGTAAGGCATTTCCCATTTTTATAGGAACTTCTCTACCAGAAACAATAGCATCTCCAATTATAGCCTCGATGGGATGTAAAATATATCTCTTACCAGAAACAATAGCATCTCCAATTATAGCCCCTATGGGATGTAAAATATATCTCTTCTCACCATCCCCATAGTGTATGAGACAAATGTATGCATTTCGATTAGGGTCGTATTCTATAGTTACGATGCTACCATATGTGTCTTTTTCATTTCGTCGAAAATCAATTTTACGGTATAGACACTTATGACCTCTCCCTCTATGCCTTGCGGTAATTATTCCTCTGGCATTACAACCTTTACCACAACGATGCTGTCTACACATAGTCCCTCCACAACATTTAAATAGGAGAATAATGCACTTCAGTGTACTTGAACCATCATCTTTTTATACTACAACAATATCAATACCAATCGAACTAAAACTCAATCGACAACTTAAAATATATTTAAATTAATTATTTAATTAATTAAAATTTTAGGTGATTTTCAAGTGCAAGTAGACATGAACATATCGTACATAAACCTAACCCTACCCCAACCTCACATCTCTGTAGTCCCACTTCTTTATCTCAAAAAGGAAAATTATATTTCCCTTAATTTTACCCAATCAGAAAATAAAATAGTAATAATGATAAAGAAAAAAGAAAGTACAAAGGAACTTGTTCTTCTTTCCTTCATTGTCGTGCGGCTTCTGTTTTAAACAACGTTTAATATAATATTTAGCACTTGAATTTTTATTTTTTTTTATTTGGTATTTAAATTTTTTTTGTTCAATATGGTTCTTGAACTTGACTTTTTTTTTTAATTTGATATCTGAACTTGAAACTTATTCTTAGTTTGGTACCAGAGGTATTCAAGTTTCAGTTAAAACCGAATTAACCGATCAAATTGAACTAATTCGATTAATCGATCGGTTAATTGATCTAATTCAGTCGGTGGTCGGTTAATGATTTTTTGAAAGTTCGGTTATCGGTTAATTTGGTTTGAAATAAGATAATTAACCAAATTAACCGAACTTTTAAAAAACCTATATTATATATTACCAATTCGGTTAATTTTATTTTGGTTAATTCGATTAAATGAACATTACCAATTTATTTTTTAATATATTTTATACTTGATTTAACAAAAAAAAATTAGTTAATTTGGTTAACCGACTAAATTAACTAAAATAGTTTAGTTCAGTTAATATATTTTTTTTGGTTAATGGTTAAAGATTTAAAAAGTTCGATTAATTCGGTTAATGCTAGTTCGGTTTGAAAAGATCTCTATTTAGTATTAAATCTTTTTTAGACCCAATTTAGTAATTAAACTTGATACTTTTTTCTAATTTAGTATCTATAGTTTTGGGTCCAATTTAATATCTAAACATGTCAACTCAAATATTAATATAAAATAAAATTAATCTCAAAGTCTCTTCCTTTAAGAAATATAAAATAAAATTATTGCTTCAAAATTCCCCAAATATATATATATATTTCTTTTTCTACTTTTTTCCCAAATAGATTTTAAAAAAACAGTAACTTCTTATTGAATTTTGACTCCATTCCCTTTCTTTACTGTTAAACAGGTAATGATGATCAAAAACCTTCACTATATATATATGTGGGGTCATTAAGTAAGACCCACTAAATCTCAACCGTTGATATAACAAACGTGGCGGCATAGACGCCGCTAATCCTCTCCTCGTACGTTACTCCCTCGCTTTTTCTTTTTTCGCACCCTCTCGTATGTCTTCTTTATAAACTCTTCAACGGAAACAAAAGCCAGATGAATATGTAAAGAACAAACGAATGCAGCAAAATAAACAAAACCCAGAACGAGAAAAGGTATATGATCATAATCTTTGATCTTCCATATTTTATTTTTTTTTAAACTAAAATTTTGTTATTGGGAATTTTCCCTTGTTTACTTTTGTTTCATCGATTTTTTTTTTCTTATACAATTGAGCCGATGATTTTGAAGCAGGTTAAATTTTCCATCTTTTACAAGAAAAAGGTCATCTCTTTATGCTATCAACTTTTTTTTTTCTTTGGCTGTACAATCAGATAAATTGGATTTGCTTTAGTTTCCTTTTTTTCATTGATTATGGCTAAAATGGTTTCTTTTTTTCTTTTTTTTTCATACCAAGAAAAAAGCATGCTTTTTTTTTTTCTTTTGAGTAACTTGTTTTATTATATGACCAGCAGAGTTTAAACTGAAAAGGGTGGTATAATTTTAGCTTGGGGTACTTGAGAAAAATTCAAAGGATTTAGGATTTTGATTGTTTTTATGTCCCTATTGTACATTTGTGCTAGTTTCTCAAGGTTTTGGCACATGGGTTTCGTTTTTCTTTCTAGGCACTTGTCTTCTCTCACTGAATTCGGTGGTTTCTCTTTGGTTTTTTAATCTCTTCTGACTATTCTTTTTATGTCTGGTTATAGGATCAAGACCTATAATCTATCTGAAAACATATGCATATAAGTTTGTGTGGAATTGGTGGTGGGAGAAGGAGAGAGTGAATATGATCGGTGAAGCAAAAGTTGGGAATGAAGACTTGAACTTATGCTTTGAGAAGCTGATGATGGTTGCAACTGGGAATAGCGAGGGAGTTAAGATGAATGGTGTGGGGATCACTGAGTGGAAAGATATCCCTGTGGAGCTGCTGTTGAGAATCGTTTCACTACTCGATGATCAGACCGCTATCGTTGCTTCCAGTGTCTGTAGTGGGTGGAGGGATGCCATTTGCTTGGGCCTCACACAACTCTGTCTCTCATGGTATACTATATATGGTCTTTTAGCTTTCCTTGTTTATGTTTCGCTTCTTGTTGATGTGCTTTAGCTGTTATTATCTATCAAATGGTTATAAAATTTGGAATAATGAAAAGTTTTACAGTTTGTGAAGTATCTGATGAAACTGGCAAACACATGTCATGGTTTTTCAAACCTTCTTATTGCTAAGATAATCAATAACGCTTTCATGTTCGTGGTAGCTAGAGTTTTTAATATAATGCAAAAAACAAGGACAGTTGGAGTTCTGTGTTTGTTTATCCATAGCTCTAAGATATAACCTTTATAGTTTCTGACATATAGCAGCTTCTTGACTCATTTTCTGGCCTTTTGTGGTAAATGATTGTCATTCCATGGTTCTTTTCTAGGTTGTCCCATCTTCTTCTCAATGCTTTATCCTCGATGGCAGCATCACCAGGACAGAGATCCTGAGATACATGATACCTAACATGTTGGCCAGAAACTTTCTCGTCTTGCTTAACTGCATTTAGATTTGTCGTTGTGTCTGAGGAGTTTGCTCTGTTTTTGGCCTTTTTTTTATCTTTAATCTCGTGTTTTGGTCTTGCCTTTGGTAAAGATAAACGGATGGCTTACTCTTTGTGTCTTGTTCCTTTGTATCCTACTTGCTAATAACCGTGTTGTCTACAATCTTCAGGTGTAGAAAGAACATGAACAATTTGGTTCTATCTCTTGCACCTAAATTCACCAGACTGCAAACTCTGATATTGCGCCAAGAGAATCCACAGCTCGAGGACAATGCTGTCGAGACTATTTCAAAGTTTTGTCACGATCTGCAGGACCTGGACCTCAGCAAAAGTTTCAAGCTTAGTGATCGCTCCTTGTATGCATTGGCTCACGGTTGTCCTAACCTTAAAAAGCTTAACATCAGTGGCTGCACTTCATTCAGCGACGAAGCTCTCGCGTATTTGACTAATTTTTGTCGAAAACTAAAAATATTAAATTTGTGCGGATGTGTTAAAGCTGCAACTGACCATGCACTGCAGGTATGAACAATATCATGATGGGTTACTCTTTACTTGCTGACGAAAAATCAGTTGCTTATCTGTAAGAAGATAATGAATCGCTTGTATTGATAATAGGCTATTGGACGAAACTGCAATATGTTGCAATCTTTGAATCTGGGATGGTGTGACAATGTTGGCGATCTCGGAGTCATGAGTTTAGCATACGGATGCCATGATCTCCGATGCCTGGACCTGTGTGGTTGTGTTCGTATAACAGGTATCCCTTCCAGTGGTGTTTATTAGCATCTCATAATGCAATGTAACATACATGTACGATCCTACTTTTTTCCTTGAAGCCTCAACATCTTGGTTAACACGAAAGCCCGTCTTATTTTCCCTTAAATTTTTGTCAACCTATCCCTGGACCAAGTTTCACAGACACCTAAAGAGTATTCATGATCTCAATAACAGTATTATGTGTTGATTCAATAACAACACTATGCATGTTCACTATATCAAAGAAGTTGAAGGTTTAAGCATGGCATGTTATAAAGAACATTTATTGGCTTATTGGTGCAGATGATAGCGTGATTGCTTTAGCAAATGAGTGTCTCCATTTGAGGTCGCTCGGACTGTACTATTGCCGTAACATCACGGACAGGGCGATGTACTCATTGGCTCACAGCCGAGTGAAGAACAAAGGTTCGATGTGGGAGTCATCGATGAAAGGTAGATATGAAGATGATGGTCTAAAAAGTCTGAATATAAGCCAGTGTACGGCACTGACTCCATCAGCAGTTCAGGCTTTATGTGACACATTCCCTGCACTTCATACCTGCTCTGGAAGGCACTCCCTTGTTATGAGTGGTTGCTTGAACTTAACCTCCGTGCATTGTGCTTGTGCGGTTCAAGCTCACCGGACCTTCAACACTATTTTCCATACAGCTCATTGAAGGAGATGTTCAATGTTCATATCTATAAGTATTAATGTATACTTATAAAAGAATGCAGAGAAACTTTTAAACTCATGGTAATAATCATTGTCGTTGTAAATATTTTTATTATTTATAAAAAGTATTAAAAAGTATAATTTGACAGAACCCTGATGATCTGCATTGTACTTGGCAATGTATGGAATGAGTATTTGTTTGGATATATTTCAAATTCTCAATATAGTGTGGGATATGGATATGGATATCGAAAAAGAAAGAATCAACAACATAAATTTTGTAAACTTAAGAAAGTAAATGAAAGTTTTAATCCACCCACAATAATCTGAAAGAAATGAAATGATGAGAAAACCTATAATATTGCTCACATTCTTTTGCGCTACAACGCCTCAACCAAACAATACAGTGGCCGACACAAAATTTCTTTCCGGAACCCACTTTTACTTGAGCATCATAAATGGTATAATGTAATACTCGTTAAAAAGGTCAAAAACTTCTTGAATCCACTTCTGGTTAGCAAGTACTGACCTATATGTATATGCTCTCCCGAAGACACTGCAACAATGGGATCGGCTACTTGGACTTTCCTCTTTTACCACGTTTACCGAAGTTTTTACCCTTTTTCTTGTTGGCTTTGCCCTTCATATATGACAGTTTGTTATTTGCCTTCTTCTGTCTTTCCTTTCGCACTTGATCGAAATCTTTGATCTCTGAACGTACATGAGCATTAGGCACAGAATGCTGCGATTTCTTGTTCCCTCTGAAGTTTCTACCATTACCTCGTGACCAATAGTCTCCTACATGAGATATTTTCGGGAATAAATAATGCATTCTTTCTATCATCAGAATAATAATAGCAATTCAAACCGGTGGAGAAAAAGTTCATAATCCAACCTGATGAAATTGTTGTTGCCTCACCATTCTCTCCGTTGGTGGTTCCCTTCAAATATACCTTTTTGTGAGATCGTTCTTTCCACTTCTTGTATATTCCTGTTTTCTCAGTTTTTACTTTGGCACCACTCTCTGTCTTCACCTGCAAACAACAGAAAAGTATGAAAGTCAGTTGTCCCGAACGACCAGATACGCTACTGAGCTAGTTAACCAACTTTGCATTACTAATCACTACAGCACCTCCATTAAGACAGCCATTACAGACGATATTATTTACCTAAACAACCCCTGCCATTCTTTTATTCAAGTCAAGAATTGCCTAGAATAGAGATTCATTAGGAAGATATTTGATAGGATCACTTAGAAAAACTTTGAGGTCTAGGCAAAACAACAGGTTTGCAACCTGGAAGGCCTTATAAATCAGGAATACAAAAACATCAAGGAGAAGTTATTTAAAATGAACAAGTGGAGCAAATTTGCTCCATATTGCACCACAGTGAACAATGGGAAAAAATGCAGTGGACCTAGGTCATCGCAGACTGAAGCCAAATGCCAGGGATGTATATGAATGAAAGAACGAGCATGGCCATCTAGCTCAATTAAGCATCAGAATAGTTCACTGACTATAGTAAAGATACAGAGATGGCATCCAATTTAACTTAAACCAATAAGCTTGAAAGGTGAAACTAAAGAGAAGTGAACATCCAGAAAGGCAAGCACAAATAGTATTGGCAGTAAAAAGTACCTTTCCACTAGCTGTAACACGTTCACCATTATTCAATTTGACGTACTTTTTACCCCTCTGCATGTAAAAGATTCATATGAGTTGAACTAAAAACATAATTTATTTAGGAAAACGATAAAATATCAGTATTCAAATAGTTCTATCCACCTTATCCCAATGATATCTGGATTTTTGTTTCTGCAAACCTTCACTATCGTCAGCAACAAGATCCAGTACAGCAGATTCCAACCTGCAAATAAAAAAAAGTAATAGCGTGAATGCAACCATTATAAAAGGGGGATAACTCCCAAATTAAATGTTTCAAAATTAAACGTCATTTTCAAATTTCATTTCACATTATAATAGCATAGATGCACAACTTTATTAAAGTAGAATCTTTTCTGCAGCAATGCATGCAAATGCACACGTGCTAATCAGATATGCAGTGAGCTAGAGACAGGAAAAGGTCAAATATACAAGGATTTTAGATAGCATGATAAGTTAATGACTTATCATGAAACATTCTCAAGCATAAAATGCTGAGCTATGTTCCAAACTATTCCAGGAAATTTAAATTTATACATCTAACTCCTCACTAGCAAGGGGAAAGAACCAAATTGGAAAATGAGCTAAGGTATCAAGATCTGAAATTTACCTATTTGATCCAAACCCTTCATTATTTCTTACTGAGAGACCAGCCTCTGTATGCTGATAGCAATATGAACACAAACTCGTTAGGCATTAGCAAGTTAACAAATTGAAAGAAAGCTCAAACTAGACAATAAGATTTAAAAAGGGTTAAATATCATAGACACATTGAAACCAAAATAGAAAAGAATTGTGTCGGAAGATAATAAATTAACATACATGATTTGTTGGCACAGAACTTATGTAATACTCCTCATCCTTGAAGTTCCTTGCCTTTCTTTTAGAACCACGAGCCTCTAATATAGAAAAGAAAAAAAAATGTTACTGAAAAAACAAGAAATAATGAATGCTCCAAGAAGAACCATCAGTTATCAACGAATACATATAATTGTTTGGAAAAATACACTTGGATACATGCATTTTTGTTAACAAGTTCTACTGACTTATTCATTGATTAACTGTTGATTTTTATTTATCCCACTTGAAGAGGTAGCTCACATTTGGCCAACAAATGTGACAGAAAAGACCTAGATTATTTCTTATGAGCTTTGCTAGCTTCAACCATTCAAAACCATCAAATATAGCTACTGTTACCCTCTTCACTCTGCCTGTCTGTCACTCTAAATAATAGAGAATAAATAAAATAAGACACTCCTTGAACATTAAGGACTTCGTCAGGAAGGAAGACAAAGCTCCAATAAGAAGGAAGAAATTAAAAAATTGGAAGGAAAATACCTTTTGTGTCATTTATCTTTGAAGAAGTAATGTCAGGTTCAATTTCCTGCATGCATCAAAGATCAACTTAAATAGAAAGAACAGATGCTATGAGACAATAAATAAAATTGAAGGCCAAAAAAAATTGAAAACAAAGAAAATATTCATTATCAATCAGTTTTTGTAAATAAAATAGGTCTAAATAAACTTCTTCCCAAAACCATAGCATTTGGAACCTCTCAACACCACGGAATTTGAAAATAGATCAGGAGAAAGAAGTGACTTTAACTAGTTCCAAAAATGACATGCACAGAAACCAATTAAGAACCCTATATCAATATCAGAAGTTCAGTTTCCGTGCGTGGGTGCATGGTTGATAGGGGTGAAGACTTGCTGGATACTGTTATGGATATCATTACTAAATAACAAAAATTACCTTTTCCACATGATTGCTAAAGCGCTGCTTATGAACCAAATTAATGATCTTCTCATGTATATCTCTCTTCTTCTTCATCACATCGACCAACTGTATGACCAAAGGAATGCAGCATAATTCTCATACAAGGTTTTGAAGTGCAAAAAAGCAAGATATTCAAAAGAAATAAAGAAAAGGCAGAGTAATCAGAATAAAGAAAAATGTAAGAATCGAAGGCAAGAAAGTTAACCAATTTAAGAAAAAAATCATCATTGATAATAGAAAGAAAATGCCACAAAAATTGCGGAGTTACCTGAGAATGCTTTGATTTAGCGGCTTCACTTTCAGCTTCCAGAATGGTCTGCTTGGGTCTAGCATAAATCATTGATACTAAGTTAAAATTTTGCAGCTGAAGAAACTTACAAATAACAATTTGACCTGGAAGAACACAAAGAAGCCAAAAAGACAGAAGCATTTAACCACAAAGCCCAGTATAACAGAGATGAAAGGCTTTAGAAATTACCTGAAAGCTTTCAGACGTTCAGAAAATGCAAGTGCCGCCAATTCACCTCCTTCCAGTACATTTCTAAAGATAGGATGCAAACCTTCACGGGGCAAATCCTTTGCCCTTTTGATGGACTCCCTTGCAGGCAATGGTTTAGTCTTGGAATACAGACGAAAAGCATTTGTACATGTCCTCTGCAAATTATTTAGTTCTGCAGATGAATCAATCATGTCCCTAACCCTATCTGAAATAAGATCAATAATGTTTTGGGGGAAACGTCCGTAAACAGATTCTCCATTTGCAATTGCTTGATCAATTTTATTCATTGCCCCATCCATATCTTGAAAAACCTCCTCTTCAGTAGGTGCTGCCCTGATTGGTCTTGACAGAAATAGATGAAGATCTAAAAGGTACGGCATATCCTCAGATGTCACAAAGGAAAATGCAGTACCAGTCCTACCTGCCCTTGCTGCTCGTCCAACACGATGAACAAAAATTTTGGGCTTCGGAGGGAAGTCCCAGTTAATAACATTATCTAGTAAAGGTATGTCAATACCCCTAGCAGCAACGTCTGTCACAATAAGCAACATAGTTTTTCTATATCTGAATTTTGAAATATTAATTTTCCGAGCATCTTGATCCATATCACCATAACACACAGAAGGCTCGATACCCTCCTCTCGAAACATAATATTAAGGAACTCTACATGATGTTTAGTGGAAACAAATATCAAAGTTTGTTGATCAGAACTAATGTGGTCCCTTGCCAAATACAACAGTGCAGCATGTTTTTCTTCCTGACGCAAGGTGAAAAAAACAAGCTTTAAGTCGGGGCTAATCTTGGTTTCTAAATCAAGCCGCACAAGTTGAGGGTCTCGCAGCCCTGCCTTAGCAAACTCTGCTAGAGCACTTGGTAAAGTTGCACTAAAGAGCAAGGTCTGACGGTTTTCACTAAGCTGGGTAAGAATTTTATGCAACTGTTCAGCAAAACCCATGCCAAAGAGGGAATCTGCTTCATCAAATACCACATATTCCACTGTACGAAGTGTCATATCATCAACCTCAGTTAGATGGTGCATCAGTCTACCAGGAGTAGCAATAATAATATCAGGGTTTTGTGCCAACTCTTCAAACTGACTTTCCATGCTATCACCGCCGACAAGCAAACTAATCCGAAGATCTAAAATAAACACAAGAGATTATATGTAAGTTGTCATCAAGGAAGGCAAGCCAATTAAAACCAATTTCTAATTCAGTTACTACAAATCACCGATATTACAATAATGAAAGGACAAAGTAGATTTGTTTGGGGATAAAATACTCAGTGGTCTCTGAAACTCATCTGTTACAATCTAAAGCTAATGTTCCATTTGGTTATTAGTTTTACTGATAGCTTTTGGCTTCCTCAAAGAGTGCTAAAAAGCGTGATCATGTTTTATTAAAAATAAACAAACGATTAGAACAAAAAAAAAAAAAAGAAAAAAAGAAAAAAAGAATTCAAATGTAACGGTTACCAATAAAACTAAATTCCTGCATTTTGCTGCATAAAATTCAAAATTCTAATTCTGTAATCATTCAAAAACATAAAAGATAAATTATGAATAATGAAAATTTAACTTTAAATCCCACATCGTAAGAAGAAGGAACCTGTAAATTTTCCCAATTCCTTAGCAAACTTCAAAGTCTGCAAGGCCAAATCTCTGGTCGGAGACAAAATCAGAGCTCGGACACCGCCCTGAGGCACGTGCTGCTTCAGTTTCTCCAGCATGGGGACCAAAAAAGCCGCCGTCTTCCCAGAACCAGTCCGGGCCATGGCAACGACGTCGTTTCCAGCAAGAATAAGAGGCATGGTCTTGCGTTGAATCGGCGTAGGGACTCTGTATCCCTTCCGCTTGATTCCTCTGTAGACATTAGGGCTTAGGTTTAAGGACTCGAAGCCACCAGATTTTGCCTTCTTTTTTTCCTTCTGTTTTCGTTTAAGCTCCGCTTTGGAGCTTACAAAACGCTCGTCTACCGGAGCCATCGAACGTTTACAGCTTCCGTTTTCTTTTTTCCCGGAAAGTGTTTTTTTTCTGGGGAAACAAACAGAGATGAAGAGAAGAAAGCGGCAGACTTGGCTGGCTCTTTTCTTTTGTTCTGTTCACGAATCGGTTGCCTAAAACCCTCGGAAGGGGTTTTCTGTCTAAAGTTTTTGCGGCCTATTCCATCTAAAGTTATGGGCCTAATTTGGCCCATCAAAATAGTGAGCCTAAGAAGGGAATAAAATGTAAAATTGGCCTACTTTTCACATTTCAAAATTATAACTCAATGGATGTAAGTACAAAAGCAATGGAATTAAGCTTCATAATTTCTAAGGGTTTGAGTACTGACTAATTTCATTTACTCTGTTTACCAACTTAATCAAATAAATTATATAATTAATCATACAATAATTGATCGAATTAAACTGGTATAAGATCAACATTAAATATAAACTGGTATAAGATCAACATTAAATATACATTTTTTTTTTCAATTACTCTAATTATAATTTTATTTATTCATATATTCACTAATCGACATTAAGCTTATAAAATTCTAATTTAGGAGTATCCATCGATTTCAATAAATTTAATCGTGAACTTAATTAAATTAATTGTAAGATAAATATAAATTGAATCAATGTAAGTCCCAAATTAAATTTATGAGTTTATAAAGTTCTAATTTATAAGTATTGATGAATTTTAATTACTCAAATTATCAACTTAACCAAATGGATTACAATGTAATCATTTAATCATCGATTGAATAGAATCGGTGTGAGCTTATAAGTTATAATTTATGAGTATTCATAAATTTCATTTCTTTTTATTACCAACTTAGTTAAATAAATTACACCATTAATTGGACAACCATATATCGGATTGAATCAATGACATTAAGCATATAATTTTTAATTTCTTGAATATTAATTTCGTCTACTCATTTTATAAACTTAATCAAATTAATTACACAATTAATTATATAATTGTTAATCAAATTGAACTGGTGTAAGTACGCGATAATACAAGATGAACAACGCCATTTACGGTGATCATTTTTTGATTTCTTATATGGCTGAGAGAAGTAGACTAAATTATTTTGAATACCAGAAAAAAACAATTAAAATAAAACATTTGAGATAGATAACATGAATAGAGAGAAAAAATTGACAAGGCGAAAAGAGAAAAAAATCAGTTAAAAGAGATGGAAAATTACCCATATATATGTCATGCGTCATGAATCAAAGTCCGTGACTATGCATAAAAAATATCCCATAAACTCAAATTGATTAAATGAAACTTATTTGACTCATTTTAATTTATCCAATTTATAAAACATGTAAAAAAATCTATCTACTTGAAATATTAGTAACTACTGAATTACTTAAAAGGAAAACTAAGGTTGCCGTGATAAATATGAAAACTAATAAAAAATTTATAATCTTGATTTTATAATTTTAAATAATTGTGCAAACCTCTTAAAAATTTCAAATTGTAAATCAGTTGAATCAAAGAAAATCAATTATAAATAAAAATTTCACCCTAATTTGTAATCATCGCATTCTTATCTCATTATACTCCATAGTAATTGAATACTATTCCTCTCTCATCTGTAATTTATCTCATTAAACTCCTCCATAATGTAAACGCACGGATTACGAGACAAATTTTAATACGATTATTATTATATTTTAATCCTACCAAATCCCACTATAATCAAACACCTCATTTTAGTTATAAAAATATATATTTAAGAAATTCAAGTAAAGGGTTATATTTATTTGATAAAACCGACAAACCTAGGGTTTGTATAATCAAATATCAAAACATCCCAATGCCTCAAGCAAGATTAATAACAAGAATTCATCTTTGATACGCTAACAATGTAATCTTTTAACATTAAGAACTTTTCAATTACTAACCCCTTCGGAATCCAAAAATTCCATCAATGGTGTAAGATAAATTTTCTTATGAGAAACAACTAAATCTTAAAACACATACAACATTCTCACTTGTAACCAGTTGAAATGACTACCTCTTGCAGTAACCAATCAGGCCAAAGTGAGCTTATAAATTGCATCCATTTATAATCATAATCCTATTCCTGCCTTTTGCTAAATAGTGTCCCCACATACCTGTAAAAGGAATAAAAAAAATTTACCGATTACAAAAGTGGTTCGCCGGATGAACAAGAAAGAAAACATGATTATTTGCGGATAAATTACAAACCTCAAACAAGTTCACGAGCTGTCAAACCGGACAACAACGCAGGTAATGTTGTCTGAGCTCCCTCGTGCATATGCCTCTTTTATAAGTTTTCTTGCTGCAGCTTCTGCATCAGTTACGTGCTGCACTACGGCCACAGCATCCTGCAAGTGAAACAAGTCCATATGCTTAGCTTCCATAGAAGTCATTTTCAATTACTGGGAAAATACAAGAAACATCAATATAAAATCTCCCTTTTTTTTTTTTTTTTTTAATAAATTATGAGAAATGAACATGGTAAAAGTTCTCACCTCATTCGATAAGACATTCCAAAGCCCATCACTGGCGATGATTATGAAATCAACACCGTCAATTTCTTCTTCCTAAGCAATAGAAAGGGTATGAACCCTAATAAGTACTCTTAGAGTATGAATGAAGGAAACTTTAGCAGTTGAAAACCAGGGGTTAACGGTTCAATTATCTCATGTTTTTACACTGGTTGCCACATTTTTTTCACTCAAGTAATTCTACTTAAAAAATGATTAGACGAATGAAAAAGAACAAATTTTATGAGTATGAACCCCAATATACCACCTGAATTTCTGGCTCAGCAACTACATATGGTTTAAGTAGTTTATCACCAAATGCACGTGAAACAGCGAGAACACCACCAACCCGCCATGTCCCTAATATCAAAAAGAAATGCAACACATTTTAGTTCAATTCTGCAACAAATAGAAACAATTTACTGAATTTTTATTACTTCAGTGCAACAAAGTGCAAAACCAATTTATAAGCCAAATAAAAATAATTAAAGTTAGAATGCAAGAAACCATTATTCATAGAGGAAAGATCAGCATGACAATACAAGCATAGAGAGTGCATTCTGATTGAAAGATGAGGACATGAAAGACTGTGAAAGGCATATTACCAGCCCAAATGATGAAACCTCCAGCATCTTCAATCCTTAGGCGTTCATCGGATCTATCAGGCTTGTGATCAATTGACAGAGGGACAGCTGCAGAAAACACAAAAGTAAATCATCCGCTGTTTAAACACCACAGAACTTAATATATTGCTAATCTTATAAGTTAAATCAAAGCCTTATATTTGTACTTCTAAATGGAGGAGAAATAGTTAATACAAAGCCTTCAAAACCTGTCAATGGCTGTTATAGTGTCTCCAACACATGACAGCCATCAAGCTATTACTTGATAGTTTATGAGACACAGACGTGAAGATTTTTACTCTGATATTCTTTGATATATTGCTTTTCAATCCAAAGATCTAACCAAAGAAATTCTTAGACTACATTAGCAGGTAAGAAAGCAACCTAATCCAGCTCTAGAAGCAACCACCCGAGAATCACCAACATTTGCAACAAGCAGCCGGTCACCCAATAGTACAGCAGTTGAAGCAGTTGAGCCAGCATCTTTTTGCTGGCCTTTCTCTTCATTGAGGTAATCGGCATCAGTTTGTTTAAATGTTTCAACTGCAATAGTAACATTGTCATAAACAAATACATATACACAAACAAAGTCATGGAACTCCCCATCATACAGTGATGTGAAAACTTCGCCAACTTCATACCTATAGCTGTTTTTGTGTCCTTGATAAAATCAGGGTGGGTGCTCAAATTCTTGAAGAGGTTGTTTTTAAGATACTCTGCAGTTCTTGAACCTCCATGACCTGTAGTGCAAAGATAAAAGAAGGGAAACCAAATCAAATCATAAACAGCTATATAAACCCTCACCTAATTCTATGCGAGTTCC
Source organism: Gossypium bickii (assembly GCA_025503065.1). Lineage (NCBI taxonomy): Eukaryota > Viridiplantae > Streptophyta > Magnoliopsida > Malvales > Malvaceae > Gossypium > Gossypium bickii. Next base: position 17,935,954 of record CP106710.1, on the reverse strand, counting down.
TTTTCCCTGTATTTTAAAAAAGGTGCAAATTGAAACCATAAAATACATCTTGTAAAGAACAACGTCGAGACAACAAAGGCAAAGAAATGACGGCATACCATCGAAAACACCAAAAAAGGCAACCATCTGACCATCAACTTCTGATATCCTCGTTTCATAGAAATCCTCCATTGAAGGTCTTTTGCCCTTGAAACTGGAATATCCATAGCTGAATTTAGCAGCTCGACTTCCAGTGAGAAAGCTGGCAAAAGAACCAAAGCATTTTAGCCACCTTTTAACTTTCATGGGCCTCTAAATCTAAAGCACAGTATTGTGCACAAAAACTCATGCAGCTTCTGCAATTTTACCGAACTTCATAGAGATTTAAACTTTCAAAAACTTTACATCTGATGATCCAGACAATTTACTATCTAGAAACCAAGGGAAACCATTACCAAGTATCACATTTAATTGGATCTTCATGTTATTAATCCTAGTTCATGTTTATACATGATCGAAACTGGAAAACAAACAGATTCAGATCCTAGTTATTATGATAACTGAAACAGAAAAACTACTATGTACTGTTCTTGCATCTTAACTTCCACCCTGAACTAAGAACCATAACACCAAAGCTAGGTTGATTAAAATCAAAACCAATCAATCCATAAAAGAAGAATAACTATGTTATTTAACATGCAAAAGAGAAAAGACTAAGAAAACACAATTAATTTAAATAAAATGGTTACTAACAGTAAATTCTTAGCATACAATCAGAGCCAGCAAATGCATCCACGGCAGTGCCATTAGACACAACAAAGGTCCTTGAAATGTAATTTTACACTGAATTAAATCTTTTTATTGTACAATTAATAGGGTCATCCTTCAAAATAGAACAAGCCAAACGATTATATGATTAACAAAAAGAAAATTAGAATAATTTCCAAACAATTTTTTTTCAGTGCGATACTCTAGTTTGATGAAGCTATACGGCCATTTAGTAAACAGTAAAAAAGAAGAAGAGAGAAGTTGGAGAACCTTATGCCGCCGCCACTGAAGAGCGCGTGCGGGTCCCTAGATGATATCATAGCGTCTGACTGAGGTGGTTGCAGAGGTGGGAGTTGCGGTGGGTCAGCCAATGCAGGAGGGCGAAGAGCCTCAACATCGGCATCCCCACGCGGCGGGGAAAAGGAGGAGGCGGCCACGAATGGATCCGTCAGATTTCTTCCTCTTTTGTTATTCGGTAGTCGATGGTTTCAGCTAGAAGCAGCTCAAAGTAGGTGGCGCCGCCGCCGTGACTTGAGAGGGATGCAGAGAGGTGGAGTATGATTTTAAGGCTTTACTTTGAAACTTCACCCACAAAAATAGAGATTGTAAGAAAAATGGAAGTAAGCTTAATAACGTAGGGCCAACAACATCAATAATAATAGCATGTTGGGATTCGATTTGGATCGAATTTTGACTTTTCATTTTTCAATTTTTTTTTTCTCTATCTTTTTAGGCTTTGATAATGATGTTCTGCAGATATTTATTAAATTAGTTAGATGAATGTTTATAATAATCAATTTCATGTCATAATTCTGTCTCTCGGAATTTTAAAATTTAAATTTATATTTTGAGTAAATTATAAAATTAATCACTTTTGTTTACGTTAAATTATATTTTAATTATTTATGTTTAAAATGTTACATCTCAGTCACTTATATTATTATTTTGTTATGAAATGATCACTTTACCGTTAAATTCTGTTACCTCCCTAACGACAGTCCTACACGACAGTCCAAATGGGTTTTAAATATGAACTTGGAATTAAATTATTTGATTAAAAACCCAATAACTAGATATTTAAGTTGGTATCTAAAATTCATTTGGACTGTCACATAGGATTGTTGTTAAGGAGATAACGGAGTTTTAACGATAGAGTACCTATTTCGTAATAAAACAATAACGTAAATGATTAAAACGTAACATTTCAAATATAAATAACTAAAATAAAATATGAGGCAAACAAAAGTGACTATTTTTATAATTTACCCTATTTTTTCTTTTATGAAATTTGGACTTCAATATAAAGATAAACCTATATATTATGAAATTTGGACTTCAATATAAAGATAAACCTATATAGTATTGTTGAATCGCTATTGACATTAATGCTTCAATCCCCCCAACCTAAATGTTTCAGATCTACACCACCATCACTGCATTTTTTATTTATTTCTTGGCTTGATTTGTTTTTTTAAGAGAAACTAAAATTCAAACCGCAACTAATAGATGATATTAATTTATTTATATAAACCCACAAAACAAACATTTGTTTATATAAATAAAAAAAATTCTGATAAAATTCTTTAAAATTTTATTTAATTGGGATAAATATGAATGGATGGAGAACTCGTCTCATTATTAAAATTTTATTTTATTATATTATAAATAAATTTCAAATGACCTTATCCTTTTGGACTAGACAAAACTAGGTTAGCTGTTGAACATATCTATCTGCTTCACTCTCAAAATTCGTTCCCAGTCCATTGATTTGATTTTTTTTTTCATAAAGAATTACGGGAATTCCATTTAATGAACTCTGCCAAAGTCCAGCACTCTATAGAACATAAAAAAATTCCTTACATCATTGATTCTATTTGATTGTTATATGCCATGTGCTTTCCTCTCATCTCCTAGGCATCTCATTAATGGCAAGTTCACCATTTTTGAAATCTGCTTTTTTACCATCAATTGAGCCATTCCCAATACACACTTTCAGTTGGACTTGAAATACATACCACCTATAAAGGAACCAAATATAAAATATGGCACTATATTTGACAAGAGATGGGCAGGAACATGATCTTATTCAATACTATTAAGTTCAGGATTAATGTACATGTCATTGTATGACACCCACATGAAGAAGCTAAAATAAACAGGTGTAAAGCTGTAAAAGTAAACGAAGCGTTCAACGATAAAAATCACAAAATCACCACGAGCAACAACCGCTGGTTGCAGCAACGCTTTGAGGAGGATTCTGTTTGAAGATGTTTTTTTTCACTCCTGATGATCCCTCAGCCACGAGACTTGGGGTTTCCAATATCTGCATATCAAACATCATCACCGGGTTTAAACTATCTGAGCATGTCTATGTAAATGAGCATTCATAGGGATTCTTGTAAATGCCTGTCAACGTTGAAGTTACTTGGTAAATACCTTTAAGACAAGCTCCTCGAAGCATTGTTCCACATTGACTCGTGTTTTTGCGCTGCACTCGATGAAAAGGCATCCGTATTCCCGAGCGAAGTCGATGCCCTCTTTTTTGCTGACCACTCTTTCACTTTCCTGAATAGATGAAGGGGTAGATGGAGTTCAACAATCCAATGGCAAAGCATGGTAGATAACGGTCAAGAAACAGAGGAATACCGGACCATAAAAACCAATAACCTTGGTGAGATCAAACGATATAAATCACTTCTCAAACTATACCTTATCAACTTTATTGCCAACAAGCATCTTGATGCAGTCCTGATTTGTTGAGTACAGATCAATTTCTTTAGCCCATACGTCAGATAAATCTGTAAATGTGTCTCGCCGAGTTACATCGTAAACTGTAATAGTACAGATGTCATAATTAGCATCATATGAGGAGCCACTAAGATGAGAACCAAAAGCAATAAATAAACCAGCTGAGTATTTGAATACATAGAAACATGGAGTCCCCTACTTAGTTGAAGGGAATAAAGTACTTAAATCTGTCTGGTAGCTAAATTGATCTATGGTCAGAGATCTAATTATCTTGGGCCAAAATTTTTGCAAGAGAAAAGGTGACTTTGCCAGAACAAAAAGTTAGCAGCAGTGCTAAAATAATAATAAAGTGGGTAGAAAATCAATCTACAGCTAGATCTGAGGTTCTCAAAGCAGCATCTTTTCTGCACCCATCTCTTCAACAAGAAGATCAAAAATGTTTCTCAATCCTATGTAGAACGACCTAACAAACAGTTAAGTGGGTATAACTTTCATGTAATTGCCTTTATATTCATTATCCATATAATTTACCTTCCACTTTCCTATGTTCAAGTAACCCCTCTCAATCCCATTATCCACCATTTTAACACATTCATGCCCACTTTTCCTTTATAACCATTTCCTTTTAACTTCCCTTTCCAAGGCCTATAAATAGAAGTTTGAATGTCTCCTTAGGAACTTTTTGATATTTTGGCAAACTTAGCACTCTAAAGTTCTCTCTGCAACTTTCTTTCTACAATCACAACCACTGTAGCTCTCATCTTTCTAAAGCCCTTGTTGTGTCCATCACCACCGCCTGCCACCACACTTGTTTTCCAGAGTCTGCTCCGATCTTCCTCTCTGCTATCTCTCCACATCATCTCGTTTTGCTGAATTGTAACGTCTCCTCACCTTACCAAAAGAACCCCTACATCCAAAAGACCCAATCTACCCTCATTGTGAAGTTCATTTCATCATAGGAAGCATGACCCCAGAATATCTAATAATGATGATAACAAACATATACCAATAAGAACTTCAAAAGTATGATTACTGATAAAAATGAAAAAAAAAATTGAAGCAAAGAAGGGAGGAAAAGAAACTTCACGTATGAAACGAATTCTTAGCACAAGACCTCCAGCATCATTATGTTGATCATGTTTAACAACTCAGATACAAATTATAACAACTGATGTGCCACAGAAGTAAATAGAAGACCGCTAGCAAGAGATGAATGAAGTCCCATACCCAAAATTATCCCTTGTGCTCCTCTGTAATATGAACTTGTTAGCGTTCTAAATCTTTCCTGTCCAGCTGCATAAAGTGAAGTTATGAATAACAACTTATTCTATTCAAATCACCAACTCATTTTACACGAAACAAACACAATGTATAAACAATACCAAATTCTACAAACATCCTATAGGAGGTGTCCAAGGAGAATAAGAGCTCCTTCCAGATAATTCATAATTAGTCTACAGTTGATATGGAATATGGAAACAGATTGCAAACTTGGACAGTCCTCTCTTTCAAATTAACTTGCAGTACCATGTCAAATACATGTGCGTGTATATACCTATATGTATATGTATATGTATATGTATATGTATGGAGTTTGCAACTTCCACCAATATCATGATCTAATGCATAATACATTCAAATGTGCTCTAAGAACTTAAAACGATAGCAATAAACATTGAAAATTTCCACTCAATATCTAATGCTATATTCTATCTTAATCATCAAAGGGGAAAAAAAATCCTAAAACAAACAAACAAACAAAAAAAACAATGGAACAGGTAAAAGAAACAGGATCCGACGACGTTTACCAGTGTCCCAGATGGCAAGCTTCAGCTTTTTCCCTCCAATGGTAACGTGCTTCACCTTAAAATCCACACCTAAAAGGGGAAAAAAAAATTCAAATCACTCAGTCTTCAAAATTTTAAAAACAAATTAACCAAAAAAGAATAAAGAAAAAGGAAGATTGTTAAGGTTACCAATGGTAGGATTGAGTTCCTCAAAGGTATCGGAAGTAAAACTCAAGAGCAGAGTACTCTTCCCCACACCCGAATCCCCTATCAGTAACAACTTAAACAAATAGTCAAACTCAGGTTGACTCGTCGACGATGCCTCCATCTTTTTCCAATATCTTAAAAACTACGATATTGTTATTGCAATTTGGATCTGGAAAAAAAGAATGGAGGAATAAGATTTGTATGTTTCCAGAGAAAATCAATGCGGAACAGAAAGTAAAGTGTAATAAAGAAGAATCTAAAATCTTCTATAAGTCTTCTTTTCTGTCGGTCTCTATAACAAAGCTTAAAATAAGCGTTTGTTTTTTTTTTTTTTTTTTTAAAAGGAACCCTGCTCGATTACTTGCTCAAGCGGTTTGGGATTGGCTTTGGTGCGGTAAAGAGTAGGCTAGCTGATTTACTCCTGCCTTCAAGGTTGTTTACTAGTAATAGTAAAAATTATGAAGATAGGTTAAAATATGCTGCTAGTCCTTGTACTTCTATATAATTTGAGATTTAGTCCCTATACTTTAAAAGTTAAAAATTCAATCCTCCTAATTTTTTCAATTTAAAAATCCTAATTCAATCCTTTTTTTTGTTGGTATTTTCCATCAAAATTTGTTAACTTAATGTACTTATTTTTCATCAATCATATACCACATCACATAAGGGCACAAGGCACTATGCCAATTTGACAAGCGTTGATAAAAAAATTCTTATGATTTTAGTAATTGGACTAAGATCTGTAAAAATTAAAAAGTACAAGAACTTGATTTTTAATTTTTGAAGTATAGAGACTAGATCATAAATTTTGACAAATTATAGTGACTATCCAACAAATTTTAACCATGAAGATATTAAGATTAGTAAATAGTGTGAATGTTCATTTATTTTATCATTTTTCTTGTATCCAGTCAGCTAAATCCTACAATTTGTTACTTAAATTTATTACAATATGTTACTTAAGTTTTAGGGTAAATAACCTTAGTTAGTCACCCAACTTTAAGACACTTTTATTCTGGTCACTTAAAATGAAATTATTGCAACTTCATCACCTAACTTTTAAGACACTTTCATTTTAGTCACACAAGAGTTAAATATCTAAGGGCGGTTAACTGTACATGCCACATCATATTCACACTACTGTACATGCCACATCATATTCACACTTTCATTTTGGTCACTCAATTTTTAAGTCGCTTTCATTTTGGTCACCCCAAAAATATCTTTTTCTTTAAAGTATTGATCGATATAAAAAATATTAAGGATTAAAGTGAAAAACGGTAGAAACTAAAATAATGCATTAAAAATTGTCAAATTGTACTTGTTTACCCCTTTGCTGGAAGTTCTAATTTTTTTTAAATATTGAAATTTTAAATCTCAAAACATTAAAATCAATTAAATAAGTTATTGAAAAATTTTATCCCTTAATAGTGTCAGTCGATTTGTAACTATAATATTGAAATTAATTAATTTAATCACCTTCTAAAAATTTAAAATTTATTTTATGTTCCAAATTAAAATAAACTCAACTAACTTAACTCTTATAGTTGCCTATGAAACACAAATTTCTTTTGATTATATGATCTTGAATATTCTATATTAAGCTAAAAGCAAAGAAAAATTCTTGCAGTTAATTAAATTAATTAATTTTATCTTACATGCCAAACAAAACTGATACTTTTTTCATCACTTCTTTATTCGAACGAAAAACACGTAACTTTAATTAATTGTAAGAATTTTTTTCCTTTACTTTTTTTTTATTCAAAGATCGGATTGGGCTTTCTTGATTAATTTAAAATAAAGTTTACATGAAAAAGGATTTAGAAAAACAGACCGAAACATAATGGCCCGAAATAAAACAATTTGACATAAAGGCCTTAAATTGAAACAAACTTGCAAAGGAAGACTCTAGAAAAACTATTGAAAATATCAGCCGCATCCTAATGCCCAATCAAATCGTCGTTTCGCCTGCCAATGCTGGTCACATCTTTCATTTCTTCCATTAGTGGCGATATCAGTTACCGAGGGGAGTAATAAGCACTTGAGACTGATTGGTTTTGTATTTTGAAACTCTCCTCTACCGTTTCATCTCTTCTTCTCCTCAATCTGGTTCTCTCACACTTTTGTTCCTCGCCTGTTCTTTTGCATAACTGGGAACATCATCAGTCAGTAAATCTCTTCCCTCCTTCTCAGAGATTCCGTTGCTAGCATATGGGCAAGATTATTTGCTATTCCTGGAATAAACTCGAACCTTATCTTTCTGACTTTGGCTTTCATTCTATGAATATCATGTATGTAAGTCCCTACCAGTGATTTGTCAAAATATGTACTCTTGCATTTCTTTATAATTGACAGCGATTCTCCTTCAATAATGCTATCTTTACTGTTCATTTCGAGGGCTATTTGGGTTGCTCAACGACAAGCGATTGCTTCAGTAGCAAAAGTAGAAGCCACTCCACTGTGAAGTTTTGTATTTGTGATGAGAACGCTACCATTCCTATCTTTGACTACAACACCTGATGTCGATTGGTTTCTTCTGTAATAGCCTAAATTTTCAGTGGTGTCGGAATGGTGATTCGAGAACACTAAATCCGACAAGTGAGTAGAAAATATTATTAATTTAGTGAGTATGAGTTAAATGTGAAGTTAGGAAAAAAAAAATTTAATAGTAAATAGTGTACTAGAAAAAAATAATTAGAATCGAATACGAGGTATCGAGACCTCGGAGATTTTAATCTAGCCATAAATATTTTATGAATGCTTATGGAGTGTTAATAAGTTAGTATTAAAGTTTCAGTCAAGAAATTTTAAAGTTAGATAGTTAATTGAATAAAAAGGACTAAGTTGTAATAAATGCAAAATTATGAGAAAAGATTAAATAGCTTAAATGATAAAAGAAAAAGGGCTTAAAAGGCAAATAGACCCAATGTCTATTTGGGCTGGACAACAAGGAATGAAATCAGAATAAAAATAAGGAGAGGAAAGGGCAAAATTGGAATATTGCATAACTTACTTAATAAAAATAGGACTAAAGTGGAATTATCTAGATTTCTCTTTAGTTTTCTGCACTCTCATCAGCAAAAACACCATAGAAGGGTTTTCCTAAGCTGGTTTTTCATATTTTTACTGCAAGTAAGTTCAATTCTTGATTATTTCTTGAAATTCTTGTGTTTTTGTGACTTTTATAACTAGGCCCAATTGTTGAATTCATTAGTTTTAGATTTTATGAATGAAGTTGGAAGTTACTATGAATATGTTCTGGAAGTATATGATGATTTAGCATGGAATTATAATTTTAAATGGTTTATATGCTGATTTTATTGAAAGAATTGAATAGAAAGTGAATGTTTGGGACCTAATTTTAAAAGAATTTGAAGTTAGGGTTTTTATGTGGAAATTCTGAATTCCAATGTGTTTGAAATAACTCATAATGATTAGGTAAAGTATTAATTTACAAAAATTAGCTTAATTGAGGGGTAATTGATCAAGGACTGAATTGTATGAACTCTGAAATTTGGGGCAAAAATAGAAATCAACACTTTGCATTGAAACAGTTTTGGACAGCAGCAGTAGTCTAACTTTGAAAAATCACCAAAAATTGTAGAAATCGAATTAGAGGATGAATAAAATATTAAATTAAAGCTTATTGAGTCTAGTTTCTTGTAGAAGAAAAGGTGTAAGCAATAGATTTGTAAATCATGAGATACTTAAATTTTAGTGAAACTGGTTCTGAATGAATTTGTGATCCCCTGTTCTGTCTTTGAAAAATCATTAGAAATTGCACAAAAATAATTGTGGGTTAAAATTTATATGTATGAAATCCTGAATGAGTCTATTTTCAAATGAAATAAATAAGAAGGTCATATGAATTCTGTACGAAGAGTAATTTGATTCGTAGTGAAGAGAGGTCAGAACAGTCAAACAGTAAAACAGGGGAAACTTTAAGAATAATCTGGTATTGATTGGCCATACCAAAAATTCTGGAAAAATTATAGTAAAAAGATATATGAGTCTAATTTCAGGGAAGATTGGATATTTATAAAAAGGGCTATATTGAATTCATAATGAAAATAGTATTAACTCGTTAAACTTAGGTAATGCCTCATACCCTATTAAAAGCGAATATGGGTAGGGGTGTTACATTTAGTGGTGTCGAGCCGGTTTAGCGGTTTCGGAACAATTGTGATGTATAAAATGTTTAGAAATACATGCCATATAAATGCGTGATAGTGTGATGTGTATGATCCGATCTAATATTTGTTATTTTTATAGATATTTTAGATTATAAAGATGTCGGATAGACACGAGCGCATTGAGCGGGAAGAAGTTAATGAGAGAATACAAATTTCGAACAAGCAACAAGCGGTGATGTTCCGATTTCTTTAATGCGAGAGCAAGAATTAAAGAATATGATTTATGGGATTATGAATCGGTGGTATCTTTGAAACGATGCAAGAAAGAAATCGGGCTCGACCACCTCCTCCCACCATCTTGCTCCATCGGTGGTACCTCGATTGCTCCTCCACCTCCTACAACGATCGAATTGATGGAAGCGTTCTCCATTGGAAAGGCTTAGAAAACTTGGGGCCGAAGAATTTAGGGGAAGGACTGATGATGACCCCGTCAAAGCTGAATACTGGTTACAGAGTTTGATAAATGGCTTGCTCACCAGATGATTATTTGAGATGTGCTGTGTCCCTACTGAAAGAAGAGGCTTATAGTTGGTGGGAAACGATTGAGGTCGTGGTATCGCAGAGAAAATATCTTGGGAATTTTTCCAAAATGAATTTAAGAAGAAATATGTGGGCCGAAGGTATTTAGATAAAAAGAAAAGGGAATTTCTTGATTTACGGCAGGGAAATAAGTCAGTGGCTGAATACGAAAGAGAATTTGTTTACCTCAGCAAACATGCTCGAGACATTGTACCTACTGAAGAAGAAATGTGTATCAGATTTGAAGAAGGGTTAAATGATGAGATTAGAATGATGATTGGGGGCAATGAAATACGGGAGTTCGTTGTTATTCACGGATCGTGCTCAAAAGCTCGAAGAAGTATATATGAGAAAAATACAGCGGGATCGAAAAAGTAAAGAGCCATTCAAAAGAGGTGCTTCTAAGTCATTTTCAGATTTACAGGTAAATAAATTTAGAGAAGAAAGTAGTCGAACTACATCGGTCTTGGGAAAATTGAGTAGAGGTAAATCAAGACAATCCGATTTCAAGGTATTTGATAGACTGCAGCAAGTATGAGCGGTGTTCGAGGATGCTTCTCGACCTAAGTGTCAATATTGTGGAAGACATCATTTTGGTGAATGCGAGGATTAAGATGGGTGCTTGTTATAAATGTGGGGCTACCGATCATCTTATTCGAGATTGTCCCATTTGCAAAAAAATGAAGTGGAACAAAAGAGATACAAAGAATCACTCCTCAAAGAAATAGGCGTTCGGGCGAGCGGTTGCTACGAGGACTACCCGTTCGGGTATGAGAGAGTCGATTAGTCGATCGAGAGAATAGAGCACCAAAGACGCATTTACGCCATGCGAGCAAGAGAAGAGGCTACGGCTCCCGATGTAATTTTTGGTACTTTCTATCTTTATGATGTTCTTGTTTATGCATTAATAGACCACAGGTCTACTCATTCATATATTTGTGCTATGCTAGTATCGAAAAGAAACTTTCTGTTGAGTCTCATGAATTTGATATACAAGTCACTAATCCATTAGGTCAAAGTGTAATGATTAATTTGATATGTCGAAATTGTCCACTTGATAGTGAAAGGCTATGAATTCCATTGATTTGATGTTGTTTCCCTTTCGGGAATTTGATATTATTTTGGGGATGGATTGGTTAATGAAATATGAAGCGGTAGTGAATTGTCGTGATAAACATATCGATTTGAAATATCAAGCGGGGATGTAATTTCAGTTGGGTTTGAAAATATGGATGATCTGATTAGAATTATTTCACTCTTTTCGCTCAGAGGTTATTACGTAAAGGCAATGAAGCATTCTTGGCCTATATTCTTGATACTCGGAGTTCGATTTAAAGCTCGAACAAGTACCGATGGTGAATGAATTTCCGATGTGTTTCTGAAGAGTTACCCTGTTTACCAGAAGCAGAGAAGTTGAATTTGCAATTGATGTGATTCTAAGCAGCTCCTATCTACGAATAACCGCATGCTGAGAATGGCTCCAATGAATTAAGAGAGTTGAAGATGCAGTTGCAAGAGTTATTAGATAAAGGGTTCATCGGACCGAGTATGTCGCCTCAGGGTGCACTGTCTTGTTTGTGAAAAAGAAGGGCGGTTCCTTAAGACGTGTATAGATTATGAGCGATTAAATAAGGTAACGATAAAGAATAAATATCCTTTGCCTCGTATTGATGATCTATTTGATCGGTTGAAAGGTCTTTGCAATATTTTCCAAGATAGATCTTCGATCGGGTATTATCGAGTTGAAAGTTAAAGAGTGTGATGTGCCAAAAGCGCCTTAGAGAACCCGGTATGGTCACTATGAATTTTTGGTGATGCCGTTTGGTTTAACCAATGCTCTCTGCTTTGCCTTTATGGATTTGATGAATCGAATTTTTCAGTCATATTTGGATAGATTTGTGGTTGTGTTCATTGATGATATATTGATTTATTCAAAGACAGTCCGAACATGCACAACATTTAAAGATTGTATTACTGATTTTATGGAGAAGCAGATTGTATGTAAAATTCAAAGCAAATGTGAGTTTTGGCTCAGGAAGTTGCGTTTTTGGGTCATATTGTATCGGTGATGGAATTAGAGTGGATCCAAGTAAGGTCTGGCGTAGTGATAAATTGGAAAGTTAGAAGAATGTTCTTGAAGTCACGGAGTTTTCTAGAATTTGGCGAGTTATTATCGTCGATTTGTTAAAGATTTCTCAAGGATTACCTTACCGTTGACTCGATTACTACAAAAAATGTTGAATTTATATGGTCAAGTGAATGTCAAACAAAGTTTCGATCGGTTGAAAAAGATGTTATGAGAGGCTCGGTGTTGACTCAACCGAGAATCGGGTGTACCGTTTGTGGTTTTTATAGTGATGCGTCTTTGAATGGTTTGGGTTGTGTACTTATGCGATCGAGCAAAGTGGTGGCATATGCTTCTCGGCAAGCTGAAACCGCATACGAGAAGAATTATCCTACACATGATTTGGAATTGGCAATGATCGTGTTTGCTTTGAAGATATGGAGACATTATTTATATGGTGAGAAATGTCACGTGTATCACGATCATAAAAGCTTAAAGTATTTAATGAATCAAAAAGAGTTAAACACGAGGCAGAGGCGATGGTTAGAGCTAATTGAAAGATTATGATCTTGTCATTGACTATCATCCAGGAAAGCAAATGTTGTAGCAGATGCACTTAGTCGAAAATCATCATTATTTGCATTACGGGCATTGAATGCTCATTTATCTATTAATGAAGATGGTTACGTACTAGCGAATTAAAAGCTAAACTGCGTTCTTTCAGCGGATTCGGGAGCTACAAGATGAAGACCCGAGTTGATCTTTGAAACGACGGATGGTTCAAAATGAATTAAGCCCGAATACTCCATTGATGAAAGTGGTATGTTATATTATCGTAATAGAATATGTGTTCGAATAATTCGGACATGAAAAATGATATTTTATCGAGGCTCACAGTAGTATGTGTTCTATTCACGGGTAGTACGAAAATGTATTGTGATTTGAAGAAAATGTATTGGTGGCCTGAATGAAAGGGAAATCTGTGAATATGTAGCAAGATGTTTAATTTGTCACAGTAAAAGCCGAGCATCAAGTGTAAGCGTGGTTGTTCTGACCCATTATGATTCCAGTGGAAATGGGAACATGTCACGATGGATTTTGTATCCCGGACTACGGTAACTCGAAGAAGAAAGATTCGATTTGGGTGATTGTTGACCGATTAACTAAATCGGCACATTTTATTCCGGTCGAGTAGATTATCCGCTTGAAAAGTTAGCGGAGTTATATGTGTCGAGAGATAGTGAGATTACATGGAGTGCCAATATCTATTATTTGGATCGAGATCAGAGATTTACCTCGAGATTTTGGGGTAAATTACAAGAAGCTTTGGGCACCAAATTAAATTTCAAGCATGACTTTTCATCCCGCAGACAGACGGATGATCGGAGATGAGTGATTCAGATTTTAGAAGATATGTTAAGGTCTTTGTATACTTGAGTTTGGCGTGTGGAAAGGTATTTACCTTTAGCTGAATTTGCTTATAATAATAGTTATCAAAGTAGTATTAAAATGGCACCGTTTGAAGCTTTATATGGAAGAAAATGTAGAACTCCATTATATTGGTCCGAATTAAGTGAGCCAAAACTAGTGGGGTGGACTTGATTCGGGAAACCAAGAAAAAGTTCGCATTATTCGAGAATGTCTAAAAGCTACGTCCGATCGACAAAAATCATATGCATTTGAAGAGAAGAGATATAGAGTTTAATGTGGGTGATCGTGTATTTTTGAAAGTGTCACTGAGTGGAAGAAACTTTTGCGGTTCGGTAGAAAGGGAAAACTCAATTTACGATTTATCGGGCCGTATGAAATCATTGAAAGAATCGGTCCAGGTAGCTTATAGATTGGCTTTGCCTCCAGAGCTTGAAAAGATTCATAATGTGTTTCATGTATCTATGTTGAGGCAGTGCAGATCGGATCCATCACATGTAATTCCCATACTGTAAATAGAGCTCCAACCCGATATGACCTATTCAGAGAAACCGGTGAAAATTTTAGCTCGGGAAGTTAAAGAGTTGAGAAATAAACGTGTACCACTAGTTAAAGTGTTATGGAATCGACATGGATCGGAGGAGGCAACACTGGGAGGCAGCGGAATTGATGAGATTTCAATATCCGAATTTATTTACAGTACTGAAATTTCGAGGACGAAATTTCCTAAAAGGGGAGAGTTGTAATAGCCTAAATTTTTGGTGGTGTCGGAATGGTGATTCGAGATCACTAAATCCGACAAGTGAGTAGAAAATATTATTAATTTAGCGAGTATGAGTTAAATGTGAAGTTAGGGAAAAAAATTTAATAGTAAATAGTGTACTAGAAAAAATAATTAGAATCGAATACGAGGTATCGAGACCTCGGAGATTTTAATCTAGCCATAAATATTTTATGAATGCTTATGGAGTGTTAATAAGTTAGTATTAAAGTTTCAGTCAAGAAATTTTAAAGTTAGATAGTTAATTGAATAAAAGGACTAAGTTGTAATAAATGCAAAATTATGAGAAAAGATTAAATAGCTTAAATGATAAAAGAAAAAGGGCTTAAAAGGCAAATAGACCCAATGTCTATTTGGGCTGGACAACAAGGGAATGAAATCAGAATAAAAATAAAGAGAGGAAAGGGCAAAATTGGAATATTGCATAACTTACTTAATAAAAATAGGACTAAAGTGGAATTATCTAGATTTCTCTTTAGTTTTCTGCACTCTCATCAGCAAAAACACCATAGAAGGGTTTTCCTAAGCTGGTTTTTCATATTTTTACTGCAAGTAAGTTCAATTCTTGATTATTTCTTGAAATTCTTGTGTTTTTGTGACTTTTATAACTAGGCCCAATTGTTGAATTCATTAGTTTTAGATTTTATGAATGAAGTTGGAAGTTACTATGAATATGTTCTGGAAGTATATGATGATTTAGCATGGAATTATAATTTTAAATGGTTTATATGCTGATTTTATTGAAAGAATTGAATAGAAAGTGAATGTTTGGGACCTAATTTTAAAAGAATTTGAAGTTAGGGTTTTTATGTGGAAATTCTGAATTCCAATGTGTTTGAAATAACTCATAATGATTAGGTAAAGTATTAATTTACAAAAATTAGCTTAATTGAGGGGTAATTGATCAAGGACTGAATTGTATGAACTCTGAAATTTGGGGCAAAAATAGAAATCAACACTTTGCATTGAAACAGTTTTGGACAGCAGCAGTAGTCTAACTTTGAAAAATCACCAAAAATTGTAGAAATCGAATTAGAGGATGAATAAAATATTAAATTAAAGCTTATTGAGTCTAGTTTCTTGTAAAAGAAACGGTGTAAGCAATAGATTTGTAAATCGTGAGATATTTAAATTTTAGTGAAACTGGTTCTGAATGAATTCGTGATCCCCTGTTCTGTCTTTGAAAAATCATTAGAAATTGCACAAAAATAATTGTGGGTTAAAATTTATATGTATGAAATCCTGAATGAGTCTATTTTCAAATGAAATAAATAAGAAGGTCATATGAATTCTGTACGAAGAGTAATTTGATTCGTAGTGAAGAGAGGTCAGAACAGTCAAACAGTAAAACAGGGGAAACTTTAAGAATAATCTGGTATTGATTGGCCATACCAAAAATTCTGGAAAAATTACAGTAAAAAGATATATGAGTCTAATTTCAGGGAAAATTAACGGATCTTAATTTGGAGTTCTGTAGCTCAAGATAAAAATAATTTAGTGACTGTGACACGGATAGACAGCTTGAATATCCATACAAGTAAATAGTTAAATTATAAACAATGTTATTTATATGTGGGTTGTAATCATTAAGGATATGAAATAAAGTAAAGGTGAAATCAATACTGATAAGTGAATGATTTCACAATTATAGATCGAGAACCCGAAGCAAGTCGAGGAAAAGAAAAAGTAACTGAGTAGTCCCTGAATTTTCTCAAATTCTGCAAATCGACTCAGGTAAGTTCATATGGCTGAAATTTAATGATTAAATGTAAATTTTATGAATTATATCATGTATGATGAGATATATTGTTGATGAGTTAAGGACAAAATGACAATGCGAAAAGTGATTAAATAATCAAATTGAGCGGAACATCGGATTTGAGTACTTCTGATCAGTGGCAAGTGAAAGTGAAAAGTGGTAACCAACTACGATCGATGAAAAGTGGTAGCTTAATTTTGCTGATCGATGAAAAGTGGTAGCTTAATTTTGCTGATCGATGAAAAGTGGTAACCGTTTGCCGATCGATGAAAAGTGGTAGCTTCGGCTACGATCGTGAATAGTGGAAGTGAAGTACTCAATTTTCCGTAATCGTTCCCTAATTTGATTAAAGATGGTAAGTGACAAAAAGGGCCCAAAAGAGTTAAAGTAAACGAATAAATGGTAGTGAAATTATATGAAAGCACTCACCAAATTGTGGTTCACAGTGAATTTAGAAATTGTACGTAATGTATAAGTGTATGAATGTTTGGTAAGATTTATATTTTATGCCTATGAACTTACTAAGTTTCTATAAACTTACTTGAGTGTATTCAATGTCTCATGTAGATTTGACGTATAAATATACGGAGGATCGGATTAACACTGAGGATCACACTATCAAGATTATCCCCGGTAGCTTTTGTAAATTTCCTTTTTGATTTATATGGCATGTATATGTTTGATGGTTATATAAATACTAAAACTTGTTTAATGAGTATGAATTAAAGTAAACCGTGATAAATATGCTAAATAATATAATTATAGTAGAAGTATGATTTGGTATCAAATTGGATTGAAATGGACAGGATTGTTTGGTTTTAAAATTTCAGGGAAGATTGGATATTTATAAAAAGGGCTATATTGAATTCATAATGAAAATAGTATTAACTCGTTAAACTTAGGTAATGCCTCATACCCTATTCCGGCAACGAATATGGGTAGGGGGTGTTACATCTTCTCTCGTCAAACGCCACGTCAAAATTTATTTTCACTGTTTGTCCAGGCAGGTGACTCCATTTCGTTTCTATTTTAGATACTTGCTGGTCTTCTTTTTTAATTCCATCTAGTTCTTTAAGATAACCATGAACAAAGTTTACAATTTCCTGACTAGATCTGCCTTTTTTGTCCTGTATACGGGAGTTTCTATCCCCCCAGATAGCCCAAAGCGCTCCACAATAGATTTTACATTTTTCCAGAGGGAGAAAAGCAAAGACCTTGGTAAGCCATTCAATAAACTCTGCGTTTGGGAACAAAATAAATATTGGGTCTGACAATTCTCTCCATACTATTTGTGACTCAGGGCATTCACGAAAAAGATGATTCATTGTTTCTTCCCTTCCACCACACCGAGGATACGAAGTATTACTTGCTATTTTCCTAACTGACAGATTTACTCGAGTAGGTAGATAGTTCCAGGAAATTTTCCAAATTAGTAATTTAATTTTCGAAGGTAGATCAGTCCGCCATAGTTTTCTATAAAATTCCTTATAGATGTTTTGTAAAGCATAAGTTGTAGGATCAATACTTTGTAATAGTTTATAAGTGCTCCGGACTGAAAACTCACCCGTCAGTTCGCCATTCCATGCACGAAAGTCTCCATGGGGTTCCAGCACCAAAGGAATTTGGAGAATCAGATCAGCTATTTCTTCTTGGAAGGTATTGACTATCAAATCTCTATTCCAGTCTCTATCATGGCTATTAATTAGCTCCGAAACTTTATCAAATTGCAAATTAACACTTCCGGAACTTAATCTAATATTAACATAATTTGGAATCCATGCATCTTCATTGACTGAGATACTCGTGCCTGTACATACTTTCCAAAACAGACCTTTCTCCAATGTACCCTTAGTCGCCCAGATGCTACGCCAAACATAAGAGCAAGAGTTCCCCATACTCGAGTTAAGAAAATCACATTCTGGAAAAAACTTCGCTTTGAAAATTTTCGCTACTAGTGAATTCGAAAAGTTTAACAGTCTCCACCCTTGTTTTGCCAATAGGGCAATATTGAACTGAGCCATATTTCTAAACCCCAATCCTCCTTCTTCTTTCGGTAGACATAAAAACTTCCACTGACACCAATGTATTCCTCGTTTACCAGCTCCTTTTTGCCACCAATACTTAGCAAGCTTACTCTCTATGATCTCGCATAAAGCTTTAGTTTTTCCTTTACTTTTAGTTTAGTATGGAAGATTCGAGATTATATAATAAAAAAATTAAACTTCGTAGGCAATTATTAAATATGAGTTATTCGAGTTGATTCCGTTAAGGATAATTTGGAAATATAAAATAAAATTTTAAAATTTAGAAGGAGATTAAATTAATTAATTTCAATATTATAGTAACAAACCGATTAACATTATCAAGAGATAAAAAAATTCAAAAATTTATTTAATTTATTTTTATGTTTTGAAATTTAAGTTTTCAATATTAAAAAATTTAAAATTTTCAGCAATGGGATAAACAAATACAATTTGTCAATTTTTGTATATTATTTTAATTTCTATCCCTTTTTTACTTTATCCTTTGATTTTTATCTATATTTAAAAAAATAGATATTTTTCCGTAACCAAAATAAAAGCGACCTAGAAGTTGGGTAACCAAAATGCAAGTGTAAGTATGATATAACATGTACAATTAACTGTCGTTAGAGATTTTACACTTAGGTGACTAAAATGGAAGCGCCCTAAAAGTTAGGTAACGAAATTACAAAAATTGCATTTTAGGTGATAAAAAAGAAAACGTCCTAAAAATTGAGTGTTCAACTAGGTAATTTACCTTAAATTTTAGGGTAAACTAAAAAAATATTCACTTTTCTTTACTTCAGGTTATATTTTAGTTACTTATGTTTGAAACGTTATATTTTAGTCACTTACGTTATCGTGTTGTAAAATTTTAGTCACTGAGCTGTTAATTGTCGTTAATGGTGTAATACTAAGTTGACGTGGCACGTTAAATCATTATTTCAAATGAAAATTTGAGGTTAAATTATATAACTGGTCTCTACCTTTTTTTTTCGTTTTGAGCCATTTTAATTTTTTTCTTTATTTTCTATTTTCTTTTGCTTCTTCATTACATTTAATGAAATTTTTCTATGTTTTCCATTTGTTAAAACTAGTCCCTATACTTTTTTTTTGAATAATTGAAATTTTTTTCTTTATTTTCTTTTTCTTCTTCCCATTTATTTTTCTCTCTTTTCATTTTTTTTTCACTGCAGAAACATAATCTTTGCCCACCAGATAAACCAAGTCATTGTTTCTTTCACATAATTCCTAAACTGAATTTCACTTGAAACTGAATACCAATCATTCTTAATCAAATCTCGATTTGAATATAACCAAATTTTGAAACTAAAATTGGATCTAACTAATCAATATAAAAAACTATATCATTAATCAAATCTAATTATAAATTGAATTCTTTATATTCAAAACATATTTTTTTTCGTTTCCAAATTTTTACAGAATCATGTAAATTATTCCTTTCATTTTCTTTTATTTTCTGATGAATAAAATTAAGCAAACGATAAAATTGATCTAAACTTTCTTGGATATTCCCAAGCAAGCTTGATTGGAAGTCGAGAATGGATGAACCAAAGAGAGAAAGGGAGTATGGAACCAAACTGGTTTCGGTAAAGTTGAGGGTGGTTGTTTTAATCATTGAGAGTGTAGAGCTCATTTGAAGAATCCGTGAAACAACGTAGTTTCGAGAGGGTGAAAATGTTGTAGGTAAGATAGAGAAGGTGGTCGTGGGGGTTGGGTAAGAGGTTGAGGGAATGGGCTCGGAAAACTTTGTTGAGGGTGGATTACCCTAAGTCATAGCTGGCGAGGTCTTCAGGTTAGGCGAGCTTGTGGACTAGGTCATTAAGAGATCCAATTTGGGTCGTTAAAGCGGTGATGGACAATAAGGGTTTGTACTTGTGGGGTGAGAATATGTGAAACAAGTTTTATTTTGGTTTCATCTTTCGCCATTTCTTTTTTCATGAACATAAAAAAGCTTTAACAATGGAAAATATAAAAAAAAAAAACTACGTTAAAATAAAGAAATGGAGAAGGGAGGAAAATAGAGGGAAAAATAGAAGAGAATGAAAAAAAAAAAAGGAAAGCTAAAAGAACATAAAAGAAAAAAAATAACTGGCTCAAAATGAAAAAATATAGGACTAATTGTATAATTTTAATCTAAAATTTTTGTTTGAAATGATGATTAACGTGCCATATTAGCTTACCGTTACACTGTTACCAACAATTAACGGCTCAGTAACTAAAATGTTACAACACGATAACTTTAAAACGTAACATTTAAAACATAAATAATTAAAATATAACTTAAGATAAACAAAAATAACTATTTTAATAATTTACCTTAAATTTTAAAACCTCAAATTATAATTTTGGAAGCTTGTGCGCATGATAAGTATAATGTATTTGTTTTTATTTAAAATTGCTGGCTGATGAACTGTCCCAATGTTGTACGTGTAAATTATCCAAGCATGATGAGGTAACGATAGGCACAACAATCTTTTGTATTAAAATTGAATTAATTCCACCAAAGCTCCTCTCATTATCATTTGGATTCTAAATGTCTTTAAATTTAAAAATTCTAATTAAGTCTTCAAAGTATTAGTATTTTTATGGGATAAATCTCAAAATTATACATAAACTTTGATTCAATGTATAATTTGATACATGAACTATAATTGGATGTAATTATACACATGAAACTTTGATTATGGTTCAAATGTATACATGAAACTTTAATTTTGATTAAATCATAGACATTTAAATAAATATATCAATTTATTTTTATACTGGATAAATATAATTATTTGTATATGCAATATAAAAACATAAAATAAAGTTATATCAATAATTGTTTAATAATTTGTGAGAATTGGATCAAATTAAAATTTTATGTATAAAATTGCACAAAATTAAAGTTCATGTATAAAATTGCATATTAGACTAAAGATTATGTATAATTTTAAAATTTATCCATATTTTTATCTATTAAGACTTTCTGTCAACCTAGTTATTAATTCAAGTTTTTTTTTTAGTTACAAAAGGAAGTTGAACTATAACGCTCAACCGAAATAATAGATTAGATACTCATCACTTATCCTTCAACATTGCATCTTGCACCACCAAAGGCGGTTGTGAGAAAAATAAAAACCTGTTTGGCAACACCTTATTGCATTGTGTATAGCATCAACAACCATATTTGTTGTTCGTGGTACATGTCGAATCTTCACTTGCCAATTCCTCGTCATCCAGTTGCGAGCCTCCCATGCCAATCTCAGCATCCCACCACTTTGAGTCCAAGTATTAGGTCTACTGTTGTTTTACTGTCACTCTCAATTAGTAGCCAACACACCCCCTTCTTCCAAGCTGTTTCCAGCCTATCAACAATTGCTCGAAGTTCTGCTTTTAGGATTGAGCTAACGCCTATGTTGCGGCCATACCCAAATACCCAGTCATCCTAGTGACATCTTACTACCCCACCTGTCGTTGCACTTCCAAATCGAATGTTAACTCCCCCATTCGTATTAAGTTTATACTACCCTGTCTAAGGAGTTTCCCATTATGTAGATGCAATCTGCTGTGACATATAGGCCACCTACATTAATACTTTAGACTAAGACAAACTGGTCATGACCACTTTGTTTATACTAAGATTTTGACTTGTGAAATAGCCAAATTCATTAGTTTCTAGAGTCTTCATAAGGTATTTACAAAATTATTTCCCATTGTATCCATTTGGTAACCGTTTTTGGCACTTTTTTTTACATTTGACAGCAACCAATATTCAAACTTAGTTGTAAAGAAATCTTTATAGATACAATTAGGCACTAACCTTTTCTATACAACTTGAGTCAAAGGTCATGTTCTAAGAACATGACCCATCATCTGTTTGGCCCCTTCTACATTGCTCACCATTTGTTAAAAGTCTGCCATGTAGACATAGCCACAAGAATTGTCTTATTTGTTGTGGTGCTTGCATTCTCCAAATCGTTTTCCATTTTGATTGTACCTCCATCTAGGAATCTTGTTTGAGCGATTTGTACCCCCTAGCAACAATGTAAACACCCGAATCAATAGCTGTAACACCCCTAACCCGTAACCATCGCCGGGTTAGGGTTAAGAGGCATTACCGAACAATCGAAAACTTTTACAGACATTTCAAAACATAATTCGACAGATCACATCAAAGTGTCCCTTAAATAGGTCTTCGAGACCTTAAACATGCTTTAGAATAGGGTCAGGACTAAACCGAACACATACGAAAATTCTAAAAAATTTAAAAATTTTTCAAAGTTACAGAGGTCACACGCCCATGTGGGCAGGCCGTGTGCCTCACACGGCCTCAGACACGCCCGTGTGCCTCACACGGCCTCAGACATGCCCGTGTGCCTCACACGGCCTCAGACACGCCTGTGTGTTTAAGCCATGTCAAAACAGGGCATACATATTGACTTGTCCACACAGCCGTGAACACGCCCGTATGCCTCACTCGTGGTTGCTATTGACTTGCACCACACGGCCAGTCACACGCCTGTGTGTCCAGCCCGTGGTCGCTACTGACTTGATCCACACGGCCAATCACACGTCCGTGTGTCTTGCCCGTGGTCAAGTCTGACTTGTTTCGAATTACAACCACGAGGGACACGGTCGAGCCACACGCCCGTGTGCTCAACCGTGTGGGCAATTATAGGTCATTTTCAAGGCCAAAATGCCACCCACACATTGGGATATCCCTACAAGCAACATACCAATTCAATTCATGCCAAAATAACTAACTTTTCCAAGCATTCAAAGGCATCTCAAGCATACCATTTTAAGTAACATTTAGCTCAACTTATTCACAAGCATTTCCAAACATGATTCATTCACAAACCTACCATTTCAACATAGTCATCATTCATCAAACACATATACTCACTTTGCATCAATAAGCTTACCATTACCTTGACCATTTCATAACCATAGAACTATACCAAAACCAAGCATCATATATCATGACTCTTCATTCATAATTCTACCATTTATCTAGCCATATCACATGGTTATTACGTATCTCAAACATATTCCAAAATAACTAGCCTATACATGCCATATTTAGCTTTATACACAATCAAAAGTACCAAAATAGAGATTGATAGTGTGGTGATGATCCCCGACGATTCCCGAGTCTTTCGTAGCTTTGACGATCTGTAAAACAGAGTAAACACACACAAAGTAAGCTTTCAAAAGCTTAGTAAGCCATATACAAATAAGCTTAACATAAAATGCACATAGCCATATTGGCCCAATGACATTAATGTTTCTCATTTGCAAATTCATAACATATCCTTTGACTCATTTGTTAGCCATTACTTACCCACATTTCATAGCTCAAAGTATCACTTTACTCATAGCTCATTCAAGCATGTATCATATATTGTCTCATCAAATCTAAACACATGTTCGCTTTAATAAGCTCATATAAACACTTACCTTTTATGCACATACATAATGTACTTTTCAAACGTATCGTTTATACATTTCACATAGTCTCTCATTTCTCGGATTTGCCCGTTGAACCGTTCGGAATTAAATAGGATACTCAGAGTACTCAGAATAATCGTACAATGCCAATGTCCTAGACGTGGTCTTACATGTACTCAGATATCGATGCCACTGTCCCAGACAGGGTCTTACACGAATCAAATACAATGCCAATGTCCCAGACATGGTCTTACACGCAAATCTCATATCGATGCCAACGTCCCAGACCTGGTCTTACACGAAATCTCGAATCAATGCCAACGTCCCAGACGTGGTCTTACATGATCTCACTTATCGGAAACCTATGTCATGACATATGTAATCCTATCTATTCCTAGGTTCGTACGGGTCTTCTCGGACATAGATACACAGTCGATACTATCTCGAATTCCATGTACATAACATTTCGAGCATAATCAACATAAGCTAAATTTCATATATGCATAATTAACTCAATTCAAATGCATTTATTTGTATATCGACTTACCTCGGATTCGGTTAACGTACGGGCTCAACTATTCGATCACTTTCGACTTTTCACGATCTATGTTTTCTTCGGTTCTTGATCTATACATATTCAAATTTAATCCATTTATTCACCAAATCATTCAATTCAATCCAAAAACACATATTTAGGGCAATTTACAAATTAGCCCTCACATTTTCACATTTTTACATTTTAGTCCCTATTTCACAAAATCACAAAATACACAAAATCTCTATATACCCATGCTTAGCCGAATGTTCACTATGATCATACAAGTCCATACATTTCATTTATTTCACAATTTAGTCCCTCAAATATTACTTTCTCAATTTAGTCCAAATTACTCAAATTCACCAAAATCCAAAGACAAAACATGTTAATCTAACACATATATTTCATATTTCATCAACAATCATCACAAATCTTATGAGTTCATCAATGGCACTTTTCAAAATCTTCATCAATTCACAAAATTAAAGCATGGGTTTTGAAGTATACAAAGCAACGATTACAAAAATGTAGAAATTATAAAAAACTGAACAAAAACTAACCTTGAATCAAAGAGCTTTATGGCCGAATATTTAGAGAGCTTAAAACCTTATTTCCCTTTCTATTTTCCATGGTGGATAGATGACCAATCCACTATCAACTTTTATTTGTTTTGTTTTATGTTTTTAATTAACAAATTTACCCTTTATTATTAACATATAAATCATGTATATTCAATGGCCTTACCGTCCATCTATCATACTAATGGCATATTTCCATTTTAAGGACTTCACATAATAAGAACAATAACAATTTGACACTTATTAAATTAATAGGCCACTTTTCCCTTTTATGCGATTTAATCCTTTTCTCAAATTAAACACACAAACAGACAAATTAATTCACAGAACTTTAACACATACTTAATCACATATCATAGGCACGAAAAATAATATTAAAATATTTTTTTGACTCGAATTTGTGGTCCTAAAACCACTATTCCGACTAGGGTCTAAACCAGACTGTTACAATAGCCCTCCACAAACAAGTATCTTTTTCTCCATCATCTAATTGTGGTCGTGATTCAACTAACAAGTGGGTAATCTCAGGTGATAACTCACCAATGAGGCACGGCCAGTTCGAACCTCCGTCTAGATTCACTATTGCGAAAACAATAGCCTCCAAAAATTTTGGTTTTGGCTGTGTGCAATATTCAATTAAGGGCTTCGAGTCCTTGAACCATGTATCAGACCAAAATTTGACATCCCTACCATTGCCAATCTTGCAAGCCATATTTCTCCCTAAATCATTCCAAATGCACCTTATTGACCATCAAACATAACTACCTTGCTTAATTGGGATACTACCGGGTAAACGGTCAACCACCTTGTACTTTGATCGCACCACTCTCATCCATAACGCCTATTTGTTATTTATAAAAAAAAAATTCCCAACGTCAACAGAAATGCTGATAAACCGTAATAGTAACATATTTTAAGCCCATATTTAGCATACTTTTGGATGATTTAAGCCTTAAATTGTGTAAATTGGTGCTCTTAATCATTTATTTTCATGTTTTATACTCAGAAAAGCACCAGAGGATGAAAAGAACGAGAAACGGGCCCAAAACGGAGTAAATAGGCCATATTACAAAATCAACACGGCCTGGCCCAAGACCACACGGTCGTGCCTCACTAAATAGTCTCGAACACGGGTTGGCCACGATTCACACGGGCGTGTGCCGTGGGCATGCCCCTGTCATGGCCAAGAGAAATTTCACTCAGATTAGGATACTTAGAGGCGAAGAAACACATTTAGAAGCCTATATAAACACCCTAAGTATAACCTAAAAGGGGGGAACCCAAGGCTTTAGTCAAGGGGCGTCCAGCTAGGCCAAAGAGGGCAGATTTGTGGGGAGTTACTCGAAGATAGCTAGTTGATCCATCTCAAGAAGCCAGAGTTATACTCAAGACGGAGGATCTCTCCTTCAATTCCTTCAGGGGGTTTTAGGGATTTCTTATGTTTTGTTTTATCTTTTCTTCTGAGATGTTTTCTTTTATTGTTATGAACTAAACCCTCAGACACCTGAGGGGGATGAAACCTAAGATGAATCTTGTTATCGTTTGCTAAACTGTATGATAAATATTTGACTTGTTCTTAATTATGTGTTCTTAATTCTTGTGTTGATATTTCTAGGATATTAATTCAAGTATGATGTGCTTAGGTGGAGGAGCAAAAGTCACTGCCTAAGAGTAGATCTAGCATAATTAAGCGGAGTTGATCGCACGCCTAGAGATAGTGTGACGAGATTTTGCCGGATTAGGGTGAAACCTAATAT
Organism: Gossypium bickii; assembly: GCA_025503065.1. Lineage (NCBI taxonomy): Eukaryota > Viridiplantae > Streptophyta > Magnoliopsida > Malvales > Malvaceae > Gossypium > Gossypium bickii. The sequence continues at coordinate 17,909,366 of CP106710.1, read as the reverse complement.
GGGAGTCCATAGATCAAGTTAATGAAATTCTAGGGGTTTTATTAGAAAGAGATTTCAATTAATCAACCTAGAGTTAGACGTTAGTTGCCTCGAGAGAGGGATTAATATAATTTAGGGAATCCTATAGATCAAGTCAAATGAATAAATCATCTGGTTCAGAGTTAGATAACAAGTGAAGTCTAGGTGGATTCTTCCTCGAGTATTGTCTTAATCAATTGGTTTGTCCCAAAGTTATTCTCCCCAAGTCATTCTCTTTGACTTTGCATCTTTAGCTTAGTTGTTAGTTAATTTTAGATTAGATAAAAATCCCTTTAATTCTTAGGCTGAATAATAAAAAGAAAGTTAGTATTAGTACTTTTGGTTCCTTTGGGTTCGACAATTCAATCTTGCCTTAACTATACTACTGTTCGATAGGTGCGCTTGCCTCAAATCATTATCATAGTTAGTTTCCAGGATCGATCATTCTTTATATAAATTCTAAGACTTTGACATTGCATAAAACAACGATCAAGTTTTTGGCGTCGTTGCCGGGAAACTAAAATATTAAGAGCACTTAATTTTTATTACTTTAGCCATATTATATTTATTTTAGTTTTGCAATTTATTTTTACTTTTCTAAATTTTCTCTCCTCTTTTGTTCCTTTTAGGTACCTCTAGTTTATGACTAGAAGGAACCCGATAAGATCCCTAATTTATGATAGTGATATTGAAGGTACAGTTCGCAGAAATGGTAGAGAAATAAGGCGAAGCTTAAACTACATAGAAGAAGAGCAAGAAGCCGAAATTAATACCATAGAAGAGATGGCTGAGAATAATCTGCTACCTCCAGAGGCAGCCGAACATCATGCTCCTCGAACTATGTATGATTATGCTAAACCTAATTTAACAGTAACTAAGTCAAGTATTGTTAGACCTACTATTGCTGCAAATAATTTTGAACTGAAACCTAACACTATATAGATGATACAACAGTTTGTTCAGTTTGATGGTTTGCAGGATGAAGATCCTAACACACACTTAGCAAATTTTCTAGAATTCTGTGATACCTTCAAAATAAATGGCATTTCTGATGATACCATCCGTCTTCGGTTATTTCCCTTCTCTTTGACGAATAAAGCCAAACAGTGGTTGTATTCTCTTCCACGAAGATCAATCACTACATGGGATCAAATGACCGAGAAATTTTTATTAAAATATTTTCCACCGGCCAAAACGGCCAGGTTGAGGAATGATATCTCTTCTTTTGTGCAAATGGATTTAGAGACACTTTACGATGCATGGGGGAGATACAAAGATTTGTTGAGGAGATGCCCACACCATGGATTACCTTTGTGGCTACAGGTCTAAACTTTTTACAACGGTGTGAATCCTTCAACAAGATAATTAATCGATTCAGCAGCCGTCGGAACTCTGAATAACAAAACTCCTGAAGCAGCTTACGAGTTTATAGAGGAGATGTCATTGAATAACTATCAGTGGCAAGTTACAAGGATAAGGCCAGCAAAAGCGATCGGAGTTTTCAACCTCGACGCAGTAACCTCACTATCAAATCAGGTGGAGATGCTAACTAAAAAGATTGATGGTTTGTGTTCCTCGTAGGTACATCCAGCTATGCAATGCGAGACAAGTGGAGGCGTGGCGAATCCTGAGTACCCACCCTACGACCAGGGCATGGAGAGCGAACAAATCAACTATATGGGTAACAATTTTCGATCTAATAATAACCCTTATAGTAATGCTTATATTCCAGGTTGGAAGAACCACCCCAATTTCTCATGGGGTGGTCAAGGAAATCAAAGGCAACAACCATCCCAAAACTTCCAACAACAGCCCTACCCACAGGAAAAGAAGCCGAACCTCAAGGAGATGCTGACAAAATTCATAGCATTCACAGAAACACGTTTCTAGAATACTGAGACAACACTTAAAAATCAACAAGGATTGATTCAAAAGATCGAGAATCAGTTAGGGCAACTAACTATCAAAGGCAACAACCATCCCAAAACTTCCAACAACAGCCCTACCCACAGGAAAAAAAGCCGAACCTCGAGGAGATGCTGACAAAATTCATAGCATTCACAGAAACACGTTTCCAGAATACTGAGACAACACTTAAAAATCAACAAGGATTGATTCAAAGGATCGAGAATCAGTTAGGGCAACTAGCTAAGGAGATCTCTGAAAGACCACAGGGAAGCCTTCCAAGCAATACCGAAACTAACCTAAAGGAGCAAATTCAAGTCATAACAGCTAAAGATAGTGAAGGGTTAGACGAGCCCAATCTTAGGCAAGTGAATTCGGTAGAAGAAGATAAGGTTGAGGTAAGTAATAATAAGCCAAAACCGGTAATCAAAGAGTACCAACCTCGCATACCAATCCCGAAGCAGTAAAGAGAGACGACACAGAGGAACAGTTCTGTAAGTTTCTTAAACTTTTAAAGAAATTATATATTAACTTACCATTACTTGAAGCTCTTTCACAGATGCCAGATTCTAGGAGATTTTTAAAAGAGCTCTTGAGAAAAAAGCAAAGGATAGACGAGGCATCATATGTGGAACTAAACACAATGTGCTCGACAGTCTTGCAAAATAGACTACCACGAAAATTAAAAGATCCAGGGAGTTTTGCAATTCCATGCTTAATTGGTAGTTTATCTATTGATAATGCGTTAGCTGATTTAGGGGCAAGCATAAATGTCATGCCTTATAAAATGTTTAAACAACTAGGTCTAGGGAAACCCAAATAAACAAGTATGAGCATTCAATTAGCTGATAAAACTATTAGAACTCCTAGGGGTATAATCGAAGATGTACTCGTGAAAATTGATAAATTCGTATTCCCAGTAGACTTTATCGTTTTAGACATGGATGAGGATAATAGTATCCCCTTAATTTTAGGAAGGCCCTTTTTTAGCAACTGCCAGGACTAAAATTGATGTCGACGCAGGTGAACTCATACTCTGTGTAGGAGACGAGACAGTAACTCTTCAAGCTCTCGATTCGGCTAGGGCATCAAATAATCAAGGTGAGAAAGTAAATTCTATTGATAACTACCCGGTTAACCCTTCTTTTTAAGAAGCACTACAAAAGAACACAACTGAACCCGATCCTAAACCCTGTACCAACAAAGAAATAACTCAGGAGGAACGAAGGTTTCAGATCGATGAACTAGACGAGTGGAAGACACATTTCAAAGAGAAATTAGGGATACACGAAGCAGAACCCAAGCCACTCTATGAGACAGACCAGTTCAAACTCGGAGATCACGTATTACTAGATAAAGCAGACCCTCGAATATCTCTTCCTGACCCTACCACAAACAAAGAAATCCCTTTTAAAGTAATCAATGTTTTTCCATATGGAACAGTCGAGGTAAGTAATCCTATATTTGGCAATTTTAAAGTAAATGCTACTCGACTTGAACTTCACCATGATAGTAGAACTGATAACATGTGAGAGGATGTACAACTCTTTAGACCACCCTAATTTTGCAAATGAGAGGTCAGCCTAGCTTAAGACTATAAACGAGCGCTTCTCGGGAGGCAACCCGGGTACTAACCCCATTAATTTTTACATTCCTTGATTTTTATTTTTATTTCTACTTCAGTATTTAATTATAAGCTGACCAGAAGTGCAGATTTTCATGCCACACAGCCTTGCATACGGTCGTGGCTGTGGCTATGTGGGTACCACGAATCTTCGTATTGACATGGCAGAGACGGTACGAGTTAGAACGAATCATATCTTCGAGTCACGGACTCCAACTACCACACCACAGTCATGCGATGCGGCCGTGGTCGGCACTGTTAGATCATACACGGGCGTGGCAATCTGAACATCGGCGTGGAGAAAACGAACGGCGCACAACACGGCCGTGCGAGACAGCCGTGTGACTTGGCACGCCCATGGTACACGGGCATGGGAAAGCACCAGACCCTAAAATTCTATTTAACCCACCCCACCCCTCCTTCTTCTCACCTACCCCCCATCTCTTTTCCTTCAACCCATCCTTCAGACCCCTCCCCTTCCATACTCTTCCTCTTTAGTCCTTCATCTAACTCTTGAGCTACACCACATCTATGCCGAAGAAGCGGAAGGATCCAAGCACAGTCTCCCCATGGAAGACTGGTCTACATAAGTTCATGCCGGCCACTTCATTCTCTCGACAAGCCAAGGGTCTTTGAGGCCATTTAGTCGTTATCTCTACTTTCTCGTTTTCTTTATTTTCCTTCTCTTTGACTCTCTTATGCTTAAATTAGTTTATTTTATCTTAGTTTCTTTGTTTTAGATTATAAAAGCTGCTTGGGAATCACGCCACTTCGGCCACCGCCACCCCAATACAGCCTTAGAAGTCATACCCACCTAGCGAACCATCTAACAATAAGGACTCTTCGGTCCATTCATCTTTTCTTTTAATTTTATTTTACTTTCTATTTTGTTTCTCTTTATCTTTCTTGTCTTTAAATATATTTTTAGTATATTTTAATTTATTATTATTATTTCCTGGCTAACTCTCTACGAGCTTCCCAATTTCTTCATTTAGCGCAGAGCTCGATAGCAGCCACCACACCTCGGGACTCCCAACTCAAGGAAATCATCCAAATTCAGGAAGTTTCACCTCTCCCTTTCTCTTAAATTTCATATATATCTTTGTACATTGAGGGCAATGTACATCTTAAGTGTGGGGGGTGAATATTTATTTCGAGAAAATGCCTAACTTTCTGCACTATTCTCAGACCCCTGAATTATGCCTTGTTCTTAAAGTAATTTCCTTATATTATGATTAGATTTGATTCATGATTTTTATTGATATGTTTTGGATTAAGTCATTGATAATTGTGCATTGATGATTAAATTTGAAGGATACTAGAGAATCAAGCATGATAAGTCTATTTTTCAAAAATTAAATTTTTTGCTAGGTTGTCTACCTGAATCTAATTATTACCTTGAAGTTTGAAATTTACAAGATTGACATCAAATACCCATAATTTTCGTGAGATTTTTAGCCTTTTAGAGCATACATTCTTTCATGCTCACTTTATTGATTATGAGTATGTCAACATTGATTTGTTATTCTAGAACTTGCATCAATTATACATATCGAGACCACACCTTTGATTTGATATACAGAGATGATAAAGGTACTTAGGATTTAACCCACTTACTCCACTAAAAGCCTACCTTCATAATTAGCCCCTAGTGAACCCCGTTTAATCCTAAGAACCCTTTTTATTGAATCACCCGCTAATATTAACCCAAAAACCCTTTGTATTTGTTATCACCATTCCTTTTGACTACCCTTACGTCGAGATTTAATTTGATTAGTTGCTTAACTATTCTATTTATTTCAATCATTAAATTCATCCTTTATATTTGACTTGTTCTTAAAAAACAAAAGAAAAAAAGCGAAGTATATTCATTATTAGTTATGTGATTAAATGAGCTTATACATTTAAATTCCAATTGTTGAAGAAGAAGCTCGTATTATTTGTATTAGTATTACAAGTTTTCATGTGATATAATTATCTATTATCAGTTTTTTGTTTCTAGTTAGGTAATTTGTCAAGTCACTCTCGATTTTAACCCTCTAATTCAGTCTTTATTCACACCTTTTACCCAAGCCCCGTTACAACCCTGTTAAAGACCTTTTGATTTGTGTATCGTTTCATATTATAGTGGTGGAGATTTGATTTTCATGCAAGCCTATGGGATTAACTCTTCATGTTTGACTTTTGAGTGCTTAATTCTGAACCTTAAACACTTCAAGTGATTTGAGTGAATCTTTAGTGAGGATGTCAATTCTTGTTGATTTTGAATCAGAGGTAATTATTTGATGAGGGGAAACACCTATGTTTTTGTGCTACAAATGTATGACTTTGATTGTTTGAATCTTTAAGACTCTTTGAGTTGAGTTATCCATGTATGAATTATCTATGAATTATGATGAAACATTATTAATGAATATTATGAATCAAGGAAGTTCATTTTAATTGTAAGTTGAGAATTTTGCTTGAGGACAAGCAAAAGCTTAAGTGTGGGGGTATTTGATAAACCGTAATAGTAACATATTTTAAGCCCACATTTAGCATACTTTTTGGATGATTTACGCCTTGAATTGTGTAAATTGGTGCTCTTAATCCTTTATTTTCATGTTTTATACTCAGAAAAGCACCAGAGGATGAAAAGAACGAGAAACGGGCCCAAAAAGGAGTAAATGGGCCATATCACGAAATCAACATGGCCTGGGCCCAAGACCACACGGCCGTGCCTCACTCAACAATCTCGAACATGGCCTGGCCACGATTCACACGGGTGTGTCCTTGTCATGGCCAAGAGAAATTTCACTCGGATTAGGATACTTAGAGGCGAAGAAACACATTCAGAAGCCTATATAAACACCCTAAGTATAACCTAAAAGGGGGGAACGCAAGGCTTTAGTCAGGGCGTCCAACTAGGCCAAAGAGGGCAGATTTGTGGGGAGTTACTCAAAGATAGCTAGTTGATCCATCTCAAGAAGCCGGAGTTATACTCAAGACGGAGGATCTCTCCTTCAATTCCTTCAGGGGGTTTTAGAAATTTCTTATGTTTTGTTTTATCTTTTCTTCTGAGATGTTTTCTTTTATTGTTATGAACTAAACCCTCAGATACCTGAGGAGGATGAAACCTAAGATGAATCTTGTTATCGTTTGCTGAACTATATGATAAATATTTGACTTATTCTTAATTATGTGTTCTTAATTCTTGTGTTGATATTTCCGGGATATTAATTCAAGTATGATGTGCTTAGGTGGAGGAGCAAAAGTCCCTGCCTAAGAGTAAATCTAGCATAATTAAGCGGAGTTGATCGCACGCCTAGAGATAGGGTGACGAGATTTTACCGGATTAGGGTGAAACCTAATATGGGAGTCCATAGATCGAGTTAATGCAATTCTAGCGGTTTTAATTAGAAAGAGATTTCAATTAATCAACCTAGAGTTAGACGTTAGTCGCCTCGAGAGAGGGATTATATAATTTAGGGAATCCTACGGATCAAGTCAAATGAATAAATCGTCCGGTTCAGAGTTAGATAACAAGTGAAGTCTAGGTGGATTCTTCCTCGGGTATTGTCTTAATCAATTGGTTTGTCCCAAAGTTATTCTCCCCAATTCATTCTCTTTGACTTTGCATCTTTAGCTTAGTTGTTAGTTAATTTTAGATTAGATAAAAATCCCTTTAATTCTTAGGCTGAATAATAAAAAGAAAGTTAGTATTAGTACTTTTGGTTCCTTAGGTTCGACAATCCAGTCTTGCCTTAACTATACTACTATTCGATAGGTGCGCTTGCCTCAAATCATTGTCATAGTAAGTTTCCAGGTTCGATCATTCTTTATATAAATTCTAAGACTTTGACATCGCATAAAACAACGATCAAATGCCTTGTTCTAACTTTGAGTATTCTGAAATCCAAGACTTCCTCTATACATTAGCATGCAACATTAATCCTAACCAATCAAAGATATCTTTCGTTCATTACTTGAGGCACCCTAGAAAAATTTCCTAATAATCTTCTCAATCTCTATGCACACTCCTTTCGAAATCAGCATTAACTACATGAAATAACTCGAAATTGTGCAGAACACTAATTTAGCAAGCGTTACACGTCTAGCAAGTGAAAGTAATTTTTTATTCAATCTACTTAACCAGCTCTAAACTTTTTCAATGAGGAATGAATAGGTGGCATTTGTGACCCTTTTATGGAAAACTGGAACTGTAACACCCCAAACCCGGCCCACAAGCCCTGACCGGATCTGGTATGTCACTGCGGAAAAACGGTTGAAAAATCTTTGTCTTTCGGATTAAAACTGGAAATTTTATTAACTTTTGGGAAGTGTGTCCATTAAAAATTATTTAATAATATAAGCTCGATATAAAATATGTGAATTAAAACTTTATAATAATTTATTATATTATAAACCATTTGAAGAAAATATATCTAAGTATAATATAAACTTCAATAATCGTAAATAGAATACTATAAATAAAAGTGGCCCTTATTACATCGAATCAATACCCAAAACTGATAATATCAAATAATTAAATCAAATAAAACATCTACTGCATAAAACCTGCTTCTGCATGGCCACCTTTGTCTCCACTCCAACCCGGTCCATTAACATGTCACCTGCGATGTTGGATAAATAATTGTAAATAATTGGGTGAGTCATAATGACTCAGTGTGTATTTAAACCACTGATATCCACCCACATGTTAGCCACAAATCAACCCAATTATCAAGTACAACATGCAAATATAATCATTTAGATATTACCACAATCTGGGCTTGGCCCACAAACAAATCATATTCAAGCACTGGGCTAGGCCCTTTTCTCATCAATCCACTGATCACTGGGCTTGGCCCATTTCCACGTATGTTCCCAAAACATACTTATCCACATGTCATATTAGGCTTGGCCCATTTCCATTTCATTTCATATCGGAATAATGCAACATGAAACCCAACCCAAACCTAAGGTCCATCCGCTACACACCCCCTTATCCAGCCTACCACACACTAGGGGACTATCGAGTCACCCTCTCCTTTTCCCTTCAAAAAGGCAACCAATGCCATCCACGATGTAGCACGTAGCTAACATCAAACCACGATGGGGCACATAGCAACCCATCAAGCCATGATATGGTATAAAGCCGATATCAATCAAGGTAACCACACGAACTAAATCGCAAAGATCCACAACGCGACCTCAGTCAGCGCCAATCCACGATGTAGCACAAAGCTGACATCAACCACGTACTCGAAGTACACCCGTACCTTCTTTCATAACCCACCCATGTACATGTAACATAATATAATGCGGAGATGATGCATGTGCATGATATTCACAATCATAGGCATACTCACATATTAAAAATCAATTATCACTTATTAGCCAATTTGCTACTAACCTGGTCATCATCATACCCCTTAAGGGTATCCATTTCACATATGGTAACTGCATTCATTAGTAAACATATAGCACTTGAGAGATCATACAAATCCGGAAACAATGGCTAACTACACACCTTATAACCTGAAGCTCTAAACTCTCGATCCCGACGCTATCGCTCAACGCAACTACGGCTATTTGCCTGTAGTTTTCTGCTGCAGGCCCACACCCCGGTGGCCAATCTCGTACAGCAGGAACCGATCTCTTTTTGAACTTTGGGATGGGAGCTTTCCCTTTTTCCTCTTGACTGGCACTCGCATCCATAACGATATCTAATCAACACTCGATTAATACAGATCTTAAACGAATAACCATAAACTATTCATCCTTACCAAAAGAACTGAGATCCCAAAGGCTTCTTTTTACTCTTGTCGAATTGGCCCTAAAAGATCATAGCCACAACTCAGTAAACACATAAACATATACAATGGCCTAGGGCCGAATACCAATGGATCACTTACCAACCGAATACTCAAGGGTAAAGTCTTTGCTTGCTTGCTTCCAAATCTCGGAGCCCTTTCTCTAAAACCGATTGGAGCTGCTCTTGCCTTGATTCGTTTTAACTACACTAAAATGACTAATAGGGAGTTTCGACTAGGCCTTGAAGAGTTGCAACAAAAGAATTGTTTTATGAAGAAAAGGGGGGATTCAGCCTAAGCAGAGTTTCCAAGAAAAGTATAAAAGAAGAGAGAAAGTAGATGCACCAACTTTCGGCTTTGGCTTCCACAAAATAAAAGAAAAAGAGGAAGTGTTCCTTGACTTGGTCTCGGCAAGAGGCTAAGGGAAGAATTAGAAATAATATGGCATAAAAGAAATGGGGCTAAAATTCGGTTAAGGGATGAGCACACCCCTATTTATAAAATTCGGCCACCCCCCTCCTGAAGAAGCCAAGATTCGGCCACACCTACTAATTCAAATCAATTTGAATTAGTCCACCTCCCTATATTAATCCATTCAAAATAGTTTGAATGGTTTCAACCATTATCCTCACTTAATCCAATAAATAATAATCCTATACTTACAATAACTAAGTAGATAAATAAATAAACTACTAATAGAAACTTTATCCAATATCACCACTTTAATTAAAAAAAAAACAAAGCAAAAGACCACCCAAATACCTTTGGCCGGCCACCAATTCTTCTTTTAATTTTAATCCAAATTCCTTTCTATTTTAAACTCATATTTTATCTCCTTATCAAATCAAAAATAATAATCCTAATATGACCATTATCTCTAATTCTCTAATTTTAAGCTAACTAAAATAATCCTATATTTATCTAAAATAATAAACTAACAAAAGCTACCCACCAGCCGAATTCAAAAATGATTAAACTACCTTAGTTTAATCCTTATCTAATGAAGCTTCCATGTGTTGTCCCATACCTTCAAGTCTGCTGCCAAAAAGAAAAAAATTAAACTCCAAATGCAACTCTCTTGGTTCGAACCTGGGACCAAACCGCTGCACACCTCTCCTCCAACGCCCCAGGCCACTCGGCCACATTGAATTTCATGCCAAAAACCCCCATCATTTTATTTTAAATCCAACCTACTTCAGCCCATCACCAAATAACAAAAATAAAACGCCAAAATGCCGCTGCCCCCACTCGAACCAGTGCCCTTTCTCCCCTTCAGCGCCTAAGTGGCGCATGAGCGCCACTTCGCCAATTGGACTTTCATGTCCACCAACACGCCATTAATTTATAAGCATACAGCGCGATCCCCTAATCGCGCAAAATAAAAACAAAAGTCTTGCCTTCACACTCGAACCCTTGCTCCCTTAGCGCCCCTTTCAAAGCTCAAGCGGCGCCTCCATGCCACTCGCTAACTCCTTTCTTGTGTCCTAAACTCCACCAATTTATTTTAAGGCCTTCCTGCCCTATTTCCCCTTTTTACACTAAAAATCCAAAATTTTCCAAAGCCTTTCCCTTTCATCCAAGCATTCTTAAACCTCTAAAACACATCCCAAAAACACCCAAAAACCTTCCAACACTTGAATTATACCCGAATTACCTAGCCCCTAAACCAGGGTGTTACAATTCTACCCTCCTTAAAAATAATTTCGTCCTCGAAATTACTTTACTAACGATCGTCCATACAACGTATCTTACCACCTTACGCTTATGCTGCGCACTCTGATCTTACTAAGGCTATCATACCTTCCAACCCAGTCTTTAAGTTCTCACTCAAGATCCAAATCATACAAGAAAGAGCTAACTTACAAACAAGGAAAACAATTAAAGAATATTCCAAAACAAAGGAGCTGACCCGATATCACATCCTTGGTTGACTTTGACTAGCACCACGACCCCTCGTTGCTCGAGGACAATTCTTAACCAGATGTGCCTTAGATCTGCACCGAAAGCATTCTTTACTATTTTCCCAACACTCTCCTGTGTGAGGTCTTCCACATCGAACACAAGAACGATTTCGATACTCGGCAACTGGCACAGGTGAACGTACCCTATCCTCAACTCTTGGTCTTTTCTGAGCATCTCCAAACGATGCTGACGGCTCAACCCTTTTCTTATTCTCGTTCCTATTCTTTTCTCGGTTTTCCCTTACCGTCCTTTTAACTTCTTCAGCTATACGAGCTTTCTCCACTAGCACCGTGAAGTCTCTCTCCCTCTGCGGAGCAATCAGCACTCGAAGTTCATCTCGCAATCCGTCTTCAAACCTGACGCACCTCTCATAGTCAGTGGCCACAATTCCCTTAGCATACTGGCTCAGTCGCACAAATTCCGCTTCGTACTTCGCTATCGACTTACTTCCTTGCACTAGATTTAGAAACGCCTTCCTTTGCGCATCTAAGTAGCTTGCTCCCACGTACTTTCCTTCAAACTTTTCCTTAAAGTAATCCCAATCCATTCGTTCTGCCAGAGCACCTTGCCTAACAGTGAGCCACCATTGATAAGCCTCGTCCCGAAGCTAGCGGTAAACAGACCTTTTAGCTTTTCCTCTGGGGTACAATCCAAGTCGTCCATAATTCTCTCGACCCCTTCTAGCCAATACTCTGCCACGTTCGGAGCCACTCCAGACACTCCCCTAAAAACTTCAGCCCCGTTCGACCTGAGTCTCTCGGACACTGACTTCCGAGCTCCGCTTTCCATACCAGCTCTTGCCACTTGTTGTAGCACGCGTAACATAGCTTGCGACACTGCGTCATCCCCTCCTGCCTGATCTTGATCTCCCGCGCCCACGACTGGCGGCGGCACCTCATTTCCTGACCCCTGGCCAGACCCTACTGGCTCCGACGCTGCCAGACGACCATGCCCTCTAGAACTCATCCCGAGCGTCGCGATTTAATCTGATTAAAAGTTTTATGCATTAGAAATTCTGTTTCCCTTGTTTAACCGCGAACAAATCTTATGGAAAGAAAGTTTCAGAAGTGGTTCTTTCGTTCAATCAAAAGGTTCGATTCGAGTTCACTACTCTAATTCAAAGAATCCTATTCATTCATCAACACAATCACAAACACCCACAACCTTTACTGCACTTCTATGGCATCCTAGCCCTTATCTCAACCTAGGGGCAATTTCGTAATTTATCCTACAGGGTATTTTCGTAATGCTAGAAAATTTTAAAACTTTAATAAATCAGGGTATTTTGAAATTTCACAAAACTGGAGGGTATTTTCCGAAAATTTCTCAAATTAAGGGTATAACAGAATTTTTGGAAACTAGGGGTATTTCGGTAATTTTGTCAGTCAGGGGTAATTTTGTAAATTTCCAAAGTCAGGGTGTCTTGAATTTTTTTCAAAATAGCATTTTTGAATACTTTCGCAGAGTAGGGAAATTTTATTAAAATTGGGGTTAAACCGGCAATTTTGAAAGTCAGGGGCATTTTAGTAATTTTCAACACAGGGGTATTTTCGCAAACTTCCAAAGTCAGGGTATTATTTTGAAATACAGAATTTTGGATACTTTTACAAAGTATGAGAATTTTATTGACATCCGGGTAATATGATAATTTTAGAAATCAAGGGTATTTTCGTAATTTTGCCACTAGGGCATTTTGGTAATTTTGGTAAGTCGGAAATTTTTTTGAAAGTTTTCAAAAATAAATTTTCGCTACTATTAGAAGAGATGCTCTAATGATTTTAAAACTAGGGTTTCCATAAAACTTGGCTTATCCCTTTTGGGTTTTATTCAGTGTTTGGCGTATGACTGAGTCCATTTGGTTAGGGCGAACCGAAGCTACGCACCAGGTAGGAATCCCACGAAGAGGAGGTGAGTCATAAGGACTGCTTAAGTACCAAGCTCTTCCGGATCCAATCCTTGACATGCGCACAGGGGTTACCACACCTTAACTTGGCGACTTAGTCGTAGGTTTGTTTTAGTGGCTTTAAGTTTTATGCATGTGTTTGAGTAGACTAGTCCTAGGGTTTAACAGATCCTAGTTCACTAATCTACGAGTCCAACTAAGCCCATAATGATTCATAAGAATAAAGCACTTCAAAAGTCCAAGTACTTACCGTGGACTTGGCCTGAGGTACAGGTGCCATGCCAGAATAACCTGAAAAGTTTCTTAAAAACCCATATTTTTGAAAAGCCCATTTTGAAAACGTTTTTGGGCCCAAAACCATCAAAGCCGAGTTTTGAATCGGGCTCTGATACCAAACTGTAACACCCCAAACCCGGCCCACAAGCCCTGACCGGATCTGGTATGTCACTGCGGAAAAACGGTTGAAAAATCTTTGACTTTAGAATAAAACTGGAAATTTTATTAACTTTTGGAAAGTGTGTCCATTAAAAATTATTTAATAATATAAGCTCGATATAAAATATGTGAATTAAAACTTTATAATAATTTATTATATTATAAACCATTTGAAGAAAATATATCTAAGTATAATATAAACTTCAATAATCTTAAATAGAATACTATAAATAAAAGTGGCCCTTATTACATCGAATCAATACCCAAAACTGATAATATCAAATAATTAAATCAAATAAAACATCTACTGCATAAAATCTGCTTCTGCATGGCCACCTTTGTCTCCACTCCAACCCGGTCCATTAACATGTCACCTGCGATGTTGGATAAATAATTGTAAATAATTGGGTGAGTCATAATGACTCAGTGTGTATTTAAACCACTGATATCCACCCACATGTTAGCCACAAATCAACCCAATTATCAAGTACAACATGCAAATATAATCATTTAGATATTACCACAATCTGGGCTTGGCCCACAAACAAATCATATTCAAGCACTGGGCTAGGCCCTTTTCTCATCAATCCACTGATCACTGGGCTTGGCCCATTTCCACGTATGTTCCCAAAACATACTTATCCACATGTCATATTAGGCTTGGCCCATTTCCATTTCATTTCATATCAGAATAATGCAACATGAAACCCAACCCAAACCTAAGGTCCATCCGCTACACACCCCCTTATCCAGCCTACCACACACTAGGGGACTATCGAGTCACCCTCTCCTTTTCCCTTCAAAAAGGCAACCAATGCCATCCACGATGTAGCACGTAGCTAACATCAAACCACGATGGGGCACATAGCAACCTATCAAGCCACGATATGGTATAAAGCCGATATCAATCAAGGTAACCACGCGAACTAAATCGCAAAGATCCACAACGCGACCTCAGTCAGCGCCAATCCACGATGTAGCACAAAGCTGACATCAACCACGTACTCGAAGTACACCCGTACCTTCTTTCATAACCCACCCATGTACATGTAACATAATATAATGCGGAGATGATGCATGTGCATGATATTCACAATCATAGGCATACTCACATATTAAAAATCAATTATCACTTATTAGCCAATTTGCTACTAACCTGGTCATCATCATACCCCTTAAGGGTATCCATTTCACATATGGTACTGCATTCATTAGTAAACATATAGCACAACAGAGATCATACAAATCCCGGAAACAATGGCTAACTACACACCTTATAACTTGAAGCTCTAAACCCTCGATCCCGACGCTATCGCTCAACGCAACTACGGCTATTTGCCTGTAGTTTTCTGCTGCAGGCCCACACCCCAGTGGCCAATCTCGTACAGCAGGAACCGATCTCTTTTTGAACTTTGGGATGAGAGCTTTCCCTTTTTCCTCTTGACTGGCACTCGCATCCATAACGATATATAATCAACACTCGATTAATACAGATCATAAACGAATAACCATAAACTATTCATCCTTACCAAAAGAACTGAGATCCCAAAGGCTTCTCTTTACTCTTGTCGAATTGGCCCTAAAAGATCATAGCCACCACTCAGTAAACACATAAACATATACAATGGCCTAGGGCCGAATACCAATGGATCACTTACCAACCGAATACTCAAGGGTAAAGTCTTTGCTTGCTTGTTTCCAAATCTCGGAGCCCTTTCTCTAAAACCGATTGGAGCTGCTCTTGCCTTGATTCGTTTTAACTACACCAAAATGACTAATAGGGAGTTTCGGCTAGGCCTTGAAGAGTTGCAACAAAAGAATTGTTTTATGAAGAAAAGGGGGGATTCAGCCTAAGCAGAGTTTCCAAGAATAGTATAAAAGAAGAGAGAAAGTAGATGCACCAACTTTCGGCTTTGGCTTCCACAAAATAAAAGAAAAAAAGGAAGTGTTCCTTGACTTGGTTTCGGCAAGAGGCTAAGGGAAGAATTAGAAATAATATGGCATAAAAGAAATAGGGCTAAAATTCGGTTAAGGGATGAGCACACCCCTATTTATAAAATTCGGCCACCCCCCTCCTGAAGAAGCCAAGATTCGGCCACACCTACTAATTCAAATAAATTTGAATTAGTCCACCTCCCTATATTAATCCATTCAAAATAGTTTGAATGGTTTCAACCATTATCCTTACTTAATCCAATAAATAATAATAATCCTATACTTACAATAACTAAGTAGATAAATAAATAAACTACTAATAGAAACTTTATCCAATATCACCACTTTAATTAAAAAAAAAAACAAAGCAAAAGACCCCCCAAATACCTTTGGCCGGCCACCAATTCTTCTTTTAATTTTAATCCAAATTCCCTTTCTATTTTAAACTCATATTTTATCTCCTTATCAAATCAAAAATAATCCTAACAGCCATTATCTCTAATTCTCTAATTTTAAGCTAACTAAAATAATCCTATATTTATCTAAAATAATAAACTAACAAAAGCTACCCACCAACCGAATTCAAAAATGATTAAACTACCTTAGTTTAATCCTTATCTAATGAAGCTTCCATGTGCCGTCCCATACCTTCAAGTCTGCTGCCAAAAAGAAAAAAAAATTAAACTCCAAATGCAACTCTCTTGGTTCGAACCTGGGACCAAACCGCTGCACACCTCTCCTCCAACGCCCCAGGCCACTCGGCCACATTGAATTTCATGCCAAAAACCCCCATCGTTTTATTTTAAATCCAACCTACTTCAGCCCATCACCAAATAACAAAAATAAAACGCCAAAATGCCGCTGCCCCCACTCGAACCAGCGCCCTTTCTCCCCTTCAGCGCCTAAGTGGCGCATGAGAGCCACTTCGCCAATTGGACTTTCATGTCCACCAACCTGGCCATTAATTTATAAGCATACAGCGCCCAATTCCCCTAATCAGCGCAAATAAAAAAACAAAAGTCTTTGCCTTCACACTCGAACCCTTGCTCCCTTAGGCGCCCCCTTCCAAAGCTCCAAGCAGCGCCTCCATGCCACTCTGCCAACTCCTTTCTTGTGTCCTAAACTCCACCAATTTATTTTAAGGCCTTCCTGCCCTATTTCCCCTTTTTACACTAAAAATCCAAAATTTTCCAAAGCCTTTCCCTTTCATCCAAGCATTCTTAAACCTCTAAAACACATCCCAAAAACACCCAAAAACCTTCCAACACTTGAATTATACCCGAATTACCTAGCCCCTAAACCAGGGTGTTACAGGAACTCCTAAGTAACGCCCCGGATCCGTAACTCACTTCATTCCAAGCTTAGTTGTAATTTGGCTCGCCAAACTCTCACCTACTGCTACAAAAAAGAAAACTTGTGATTGTTAAACTAAGCTTTATTTCATAATATGTGTTGATATAACAATTTAAAGTGTTTTGAATAAAATTTAAAGTTGAACAAAAATTGGGCAAATTTGATAAAATCAAGTTAAAATGGTTTCAATTGAGTTAAACATTTTCAATCATGTTAAAAACAATTTTTAAACAAGTCAGTATTACTCCAAGCCAAAAAGTATCGATACTTTTTGGCCAAGTATCGTTGTTTTCAAGATATCGGTACCCATTCTAAAATAAATACCCAGGTATCTATAATTTGTCTTTGTTATCATTGTAAACTAACTTCAATAGTCACTGAATCAGACATTAAATGCTAACAGTATCAGTACTCGTCGAAAAAGTATCGATACCTTTTGTTGCAGGTGAATTTAATGATATGGTATTTGTAACAACCCGATTTTGGGCCTAGTCAGAACAGTGGTTTCAAGACCACAAATCTGACGTTAGAAAAATATTTTTTTATTATATTTTTATGGTTTACAATTTCACGGGATGATTTCATGAATATTTCATTCGAAAATTTCGTTGTTTGGGCACTCAATTTAATCAAAAGGACTAAATTGTAAAAAGTGAAAAACTTGAGTTCTAGAAGCTAGAGGTGTCTAATTGCTATGAAATTTTAAATTAGAGGTCGTTAAATGGTAATTAGACCATTGGTTAATTTATTGGGCAAAAATGGGCATGAAATAGGTGAAATGGAATATTTTTAAGTTAAGGGCATTTTTGTCATTTAGTTATTAAACTGAATTAAAAACAAAAGAAAATCCAATTTTTGTCCATCTTCAAGATTTGGCCAAAATTACCATGAAGAAACCATGGCTAGGGTTTTTCAAGCTTCCAAGCTCGATTGTAAATCCGTTCTAGCCCCGTTTTTAATGATTTTTACGTTTTTAAAATCCCCATAACAAGATCTATCTATTTCTACCATTAATTTGAGATATGGTTAAAGTCTAGGGGTTTTACTCATGATGAATATGTGTGCATTTTGATGTTTAGTGATAGAATATGCATGTTTATGGCTAGAGGAACGACTTTTACTAAGTGATTTTCGGTGAAAATGTAAAAAAGGACTAATTTGTAAAAGTTATAAAATATGTATTAAAAATGTATTTTAATGGAAATTTTGGGCTGTTATAGTTATGAAAATGATTTGGCTAGGCTTGTATGTTAAAGAAATTGAATAAGTTTCATTTTACGAGCCTAGGGGCAAAAATGTAAATATGTCAAACTTTAGGGGCAAAAATATAATTTTGCAAAAATGTGATTTTTGGGTCATTTTGAATAATGTGACAATAAGTAAGCTAAATTTGATATTATAGATCAAGAAAAACGAAGTTCAAGACTAGATCGAGAGAAAAACAAATATTGGACAAATAGGTCCTTTTTGCCGTTGTCGAACTCGAGGTAAGTTCGTATGTAAATAATGCATTATTATTTATGATTTAATTGTGTTATTATTGTATGAATTTTGATTTAATCCTTGAATGAATTCGACAAAGTTCGACAAGTGAGAAAGTCCCGGTTGAACCTTAGGAATAGTTAGGATACAAATGTCATGACATTAGGGTTATGAGTTTACGTGTAAGACCGTATCTGGGATATGGCATCATTATGATATTTTGTGTAAGACCATGTCTGGGACATGGCATCAATATGAGAATCGTGTAAGACCATAGCTGGGCTATAGGCATCGATTTGTGATCCCATGTAAGACCATATCTGGGATATGGCATTGGTATGATTCTATGTTTATGTGATTACCGAGTATCCTTTAGTATTCCAAGTGGTTCAACGGGTAATCCAAAGATTATGTCAACAAAATGACAAGGTATGATCATGTTGAAAAAGTACAGGTATGTACACAAAGCTCATAAGTATTGAGATTATAAATTGATGAGATCTCGGTAAGAAGTGAGTGAATGAATCATGATCATGGGTTTAATTGTACATTATGTAAATGACATGATTTACAATGTATCTATGATACTTGATAACATTGTGATTATTGGTCTATACTTGTGATGTATGAAATACATGATAAATTTATTTGATGACTATGTGATTGGCTTGCGGGCCAAATGAAGTTATGATATAGCATGTGTCATTCATGCAAATTGTGATTTATCAGATAAGAGAAAAATGAAAGATGAGCATAATTTCCTATAGAAATGGTTATGAAAGTACGGTAGGATAAAAGATTATGAAATCAAAAAATGTTAAGATATATGCTTGGAAATATGAGTACACTTAGTTAATGTGCATGTTTATTATGTGGTTTGAAATGATTTGTTAATTGTTGTAATAAGTTACAACTAAAGGATTTCAGTTGTTGGGCTAATGCCAGAATATGTTAAATTATGCTTATAGGTTGATAAAGCAAACATTGTGACTGAATAAAATTATAGCCATGAGATTATGGTTGATTATAATAATTTGTGTTCATATTTTGGAATATGAAAAACACTTGGTAAGATGTGAATGAGTAAGTTGTACTTATGAGACTTAAATGACATTCGTATGGTTTTACATTATGTTAATTGTATGATATATGTATGGTTGAGGTTGCTTATTGTTTGCATATGAACTTACTAAGCTATATAGCTTACTCCCATTCCTTTCCCATATCTTATAGGGTTGTATGCTAGCTCAAGTTGGTGATCACCAGAGATGCTATCACACCATCAAGCTATCATGTTGGGTATAAGTGAATACAAACCCCTTTGAGTCTATGGCATGTATAGGGATTTAGTCAATTGTGTATGTGTCATTTAATTTGGCCAAACGTGCTGGTTCATAATGGTAATATGATTTATTTTGTATATGGCCATGAGATGTGGCTCATATTGGTTATTTAGTTGTAATGCCTATTTATATGTGTATGCTTTTACTAAATGTTTCATGTGATGTGGTTATGTGTGTTTGGTATGGATGGATTGTGTATGTTCTTTAGATTACCTGATGATTGAAATGTGATTAAATTGGTATATGGATAGACCTCAGTATAAGTATAAGATGTAAGGATGTGTTAATGATAATTATGGCAGGAAAGTTTCATAAGTTTAAGTTAGGCAAAGTATGGTGCCTTATGCATAAATAAGTTGATATGAATTCGCCATGATCATGACTTGTTTAATGATGGTTAAGTGCTCAATTATGTCATGAAAGATGCCATTGAAGTTGTGTTTAAGTATGTGCAAATGAGGGTGTCGAATGGCTTGGTAAATAGCCATTTTCTTGGCCACACGGTCAGAGACATGGCCGTGTGTCTCGGCCGTGTGGAGGACACGACCTCGGGACATGGGCGTGTGAAGTCTGCATTTATTTTTTGAAATTTAATTCGCCACACGGCCTAAGCACACTGGCGTGTGACTTAGCCGTGTGACCTAATTTTGATGATGACATCATAAACAGAATGTCCCCTATTTTGGACACGGCCTGAAGCATGGGCGTGTGATATGCCACACGGGTGTGCCTCTTCACCCATACAAGCATGTGGACCTTTTTGATGAAAATTTTCTAAGTTTTCTTAGAAGTTTATAAAGTTCTCGGTTTAGTCTCAAACCACTCCTAATGTATGTTTTGGGCCTCGTAGGATCGTTTAAGGGACAATATGAATGTAAATGAGAAGTTTTAAATTTGGACGGAAATTCATGTCTCGGTTGTATGATTGCTTGCGTATAAGTCCGGTAACACCTCGTACCCTATTTTCAGCCTCGAATATGGGTAAGGGGTGTTATAGTTTTTTCATCCCCAACGACTCTATTAACTTTCACAATAGCCTCAATGGTTAGAAATGTATTAGAGGGTATAAATTCCATGTTCCAAAGGTCCTACAACAAGGGAGAGAGATTATTAGCTTTTAAAGATCAATCAAAACAACCTTAGTGCTACATTCTTTCATATTCTTTGTGTAAACACTTGTGAGCTTTCATTGTATTCATTTAGCTCAAGTGTTATTCTTTGTATTTGTGCTTAATTGGAGAACACATCAATCTTGTAAGGATTACTTCTTAGTTTGCTATTTTTTATTCTCTTTGAGAGGGTTGGGTCTTAAAGTTTGAGTAGAAACCTTAAGATAGTTGCAATTTTGAGATTCTGGGTAGAAATCTTAAGGGAGATTGTAAGGTTAAACATTATCCTCAAAGGTTGTCAAATTAGTGAACTTGGGAAAATCCATAATTGTGGAAAGCTAAGGTAGTGGAGTAGGCAAAAGGGATCGAACCACTATAAATTTTTGTGTTCATTGTTGCACATTCTTTCATTGCTTCCATAAATTTTTTAAGGCCGATTCACCCCATTCTTGGTGATTTCGAGTTGATCTTTCAAGCTAACATTGATTTTGCTTTATTTACTCTATGGCTGGAACTTCTCCCAAATTTTTGTAAAATTTCATTCACCATGGTTGCTTGCTTCACGTCAACTTTGCAGAATAAAACTATTCCATCTACAAAAAGTAAATGAGAAATAATGGGCCCATCACTTGATAATCATATTGGATCCCAAGACCTATCCATTGTAGCTTGTTGCATATAATGTCCTAATCTCTCCATGCAAACCACAAAGAGGTATGGTGAAAGTGGATCTCCTTGACGAACCCCTGTAGTTGGCCTAAAATCATTTATGTACTCTTCATTCCAAGAAATATGCATAGTCGAGCCAGTGACACAGTTCATAATCAAAGAACTAAGCTTATTCAATAAATTTGCATACCTTAGTGTTTCCTCGAGGAATTCCCATCGTAATCGGTTATATGCTTTCTCTAAATCCACTTTTATAGCCATCCACATGGGTCTCCTATTATCCGTTCACATTGAGTGGATCACCTCTTGAAGCACTAAAATGTTGCTCGTGATAAACCTACCATTCACAAAGCTGATCTAGCTATGTGCCACAAGTTGCAGCATAATGAATTTAAACCTATTCACCACCGTTTTTTGCTAAAAGTTTCATCTCTAATTTTCATAAATTCTTTGTAGCTTTGTGGTCAATTTCCCTCTAGATACCTTTTATCCACCCAATCAACCTTCGTTTTCTCTCAATATTCTCAAACACCTCACTATTCTACACTTTAGCATTCATACTAAACTGTTCAATGTTCTTGCCCATAGATGAACTATTACTCCAAGATTCTTTGACCAACTCCTTAAAGGATTTATTAGATAACCATACCTTAAAAAATTGAAACTATTCCAGATGTTGTTTTCTAATAATTACTTCTAGATCGACTAACAAAGGTCTATGATCCAACATCAGCCGATGTAGATGTTTGACTCAAGCAGTCGAAAGTGTATCATTCCAATTCATATTGCAAATCTCCCTATCTAACCTTTCCAATGTCATTCCATGTTTCCATGTGAATTTAAGGCCAATGAACCCACGTCAACTAAAGCATAATCAAATAAAAACCGTTGAAACTTACCACAACCCTTATTGACATACCTTCTTGGTCCTTCATAATCATCACCCAAAAATGTGGCATTCCAATCTCCCATTAGCACCCAAGAATGCTCCATAACATTTGGTAACTGACTTAACTTTTCCCACAACTCTCGCCTCAGTGATTGTCGGGGACTGCCATACACCACTGTTAGAAAAAACGTGTTCACCATCCTACTAGATTAACTTTCGCCTGAACAAATTGTGTGTGATTTAATACCACTTCTACCTCAAACGGTTCATTCCATAACAACTAAATATCCCTAGAAAACCTCCTTACCTCTACTCAATGGGAAAAATTAAAACTGGTTTTTTTTTTATTATAACTAAATTCGTCTTCTGCCCATTTACTCGCATTTCTAGTAACATAACCAACCCAATACTACATTCCCTCATTTATTCCTTCAAATAATGTTCAAACCTTGGATGTCCACACCCTTGAAAATTCCAACAATAATTTATTTATTCATACCAACAAAGCTGCAAATACACTTACCTTCAAACATGTCGCGACCTATCATTCCCCTCACCGTTGCCTTCTATCGCTTCCAACTTCCCGTTTCCATCATCATCCTCGACATCAACTGTCATGTCCATTGCTATGACTATCGCATTCCTGACATCAACTACTAGGATTAAATCTTCGTCTGAAACAATCATCCTCGCACGCTCTAAGTCCAACGAAACTAACGTAGATGGCCTATTTCAAACTTAGTTGTTCTGCCCTGCTTTTTGTGGTCCCCTATGTCTACCATTTTGTACATTTGGCAATCATCATCAATAACTGCCAATGAATGTTTATTCCTATCCAAAATTTCATTTTTTTTATTGGAAGACGTGTTGTTGCACTTGTGAATTCTTTTGTGCCCTTATCCAATCTTCTATTCCCCTCCTTTATCATCACACCATTAGCCCAACTTTTTGTTTTGCCCAAAACAGTCAGCCTGACACATTTTTTTTCAACAACACATTCTTTCAATTTGTTTTTGTAACACCCATAACTCGACTTGGTTTTCAGACCCAAGTTACAGAATGCTACAATCATAACTAGAATAAAATATATTCAATTCACACTGATTATCTCAAATAAACATAGAATACTTCGTAAATGCATGATTATTACTCAAATTTTAAAAAAATAATCCAAACATAGTCAATTCAATTTAGTATTTACAAATACGTCATTTCTCAGTTCATATACGTGCTAATGTATGCTCCAATATAATCCAGAATTTAATTAAGGATAATTTGTGACATTTTCAAAAATTCAGTTCTATTATAATCAAAACAATTCAGAGCTCAATTTAGTCATCATAAATCAATAGTCAATAATTATTCATAGCATATATTTGAAAACAGAACTTAAATTGGATCCACGAGACCTTAAAATTAGTTTGGAAACAAATAGGGATTAATCTGAAACAAAATAGAAAAACATGGGAAAAATTTGAAAAAAGGGCCACATGGCCGTGTGACAGAGCCCAGGCCGTGTGGCTTAGGAACATGGTTGTGTGACCAAACCATGTTCAGTTCGAAAATAGGGTCACATGGCCGTGTCATAAATCGTGTGCTAGATTGTGTGTGATTCGAAATAGGGTCACACGACCATGTAACAGTTTGGTCCTATATGGAAAAACTTTCACCTAAAAATGAATAAGACACACGGCCGCGTGGTAGCCCGTGTCACATGCCGTGTGTACCTTAAAAATTTCAAATCCATGCCACATTCAAGCACCATTTCTTAAATACCGAGCCAAAACATTTGCAATCATTTTCACCTATTCAAAACACATACAAACCTACCAAAAACATACCATATCACTCAACCTAATCGCTTAATCAATGTACCCTCATTGGTACCACAAATTAAACATTTAAACAAACACACATTCAATAGTTACAAGTCATTACCTTAAGGACATACCAATTCAACCATTTTTTTCACAACCATTTAGCATATCTCAAGCTAATCACATAAGGCATTTATCAAATTACCAAAAGCACTTTTAATCACAAACTTAATCCAAAGATACCCAACATATATACACAACCATAAAGCTTACTCAAAACAACTTATAGTTAACACCATCATAAAAAAAATAACTTAAAGGCTCCTAGTACAAGCCACTTATAACCTAAATCAAAATAAATCACAAATTTATACTGAATGGTTGAAAGGAGAGTGTGAGCTCCGACTTGCACTTCCAACCAACATAAACTTCTGATGATCTATAAGAAATCAAATACAATGGATTAAGAAAATCTTTGCTTAGTAAGTTCGTATTAAACTTAAACTTTAACTTACCGTAAAA
This sequence comes from Gossypium bickii, assembly GCA_025503065.1. Taxonomy (NCBI): domain Eukaryota; kingdom Viridiplantae; phylum Streptophyta; class Magnoliopsida; order Malvales; family Malvaceae; genus Gossypium; species Gossypium bickii. The sequence goes on along the minus strand of CP106710.1, from coordinate 17,884,605 downwards.
GACTTAAATATTTTGCAGTTAAATTCATAAGCAAGGTCATGAGTTCATTATTAACCTATACATATCACAAGTCTCACAAGGTTAGTGAGCTCACATATACAAAACTTATAACTTTATCATGTCATAAAATATATACAAATAAACTCATTTGAAACACCATTCATTCAACATTTATTCATTTAACATTTAACATTTCCATTTCAAATTTTCATTTCAAATGTCCCTTTTTTACATAATTATTCATATCAACACCCCGTATAAACACTTTATATAATTATTTCCATATAAATGATTCATATGATCATTCTGCAAATCTACTTTATATAACAATTTCGTATAAACATCTCATATAACCATTTCGTATTATACATTTAACACACAATCCTTTTATAAATCACATTAATTTCAATAATTCATATCAATTTCTCCACTCAATGTCTCATTCCATATAACAGTTTAGTGTTGCCCATCTCATTTTATACATTTAACACCCGATGAACCAAATGAAATAATGTCGGATACGTGGGAACAATGCTCACACAAAGTGTGCTTGTAACTGTAACTGTATATGCTCACACGAGCTGTGGAGGATCAACAACAAATGCAGGACCTCAGCCATCGGTAGGACATCCAAGGCCAACACCCGAAACTAAAATAACCCCAATGACATGTCATTTGTATCTTAAGCATTCATGAGGTTCATACGGGTCGTGTTTCATGTCTAAACCATTTAGTCATATACACATTATGTCATCACAATAATTCGTCCATGTAGTTTCCCATTTTTAAACATAACCTTTAATTTAATTAGCATTTCAACTTAGTCCATTTCGTTCCTTACCCTTAAACAAATAAAGGAACTCAATCACATCTTATTTCATAAAAAAACAACTAATTAATTTAACTAAGTTACGAACTTACCAAATCCAAAAACAGCAATGAACCCAACATCAATGATTACATCGCTAACTTTCTTTTCCTGCGATTATTGTCCGATTGACTCATTTCTTCACCTAAATTTAATAATTTTATTCAATTATTCAATTCAAATAATTTAAAATACTTAAATTCATGTAATGTACACATTTTTAACATTTTACACTTTTACTCTAAACTTTCACCTTTTATTAAATTTAGTCACTAAACCTGAAACTTCAAATTAAACATAATTAAAATTAAATCATGCTGACTGAATTTTCCATAGTCCCTATACAGCCCATATTTATTATATTTTCACAAGAATTTCATGTAATTTTACTATTTTAACAATTTACTCTACTAATTTAAAAATCAACCAAAATCATTTTACAAAATTATCTTATTTAACTATCAAGCTTATAAATCTATCATCATACTTCAAAAACTCACAAATTCAACAATGACATAATTCAGAACATTTAACAATTTCACAAATTAGTCCTTGGGTTAGCTAGATTAAGCTACAACGATATTAAAAACATAAAAATTACTAAAAACGGGCTTAAATTCCATACCATGAAAAAGGCCGAATGCTAAGGGTGTTTGAAGCTTTCAATTCTTCTTCCATAGTGGCTTATTTGGTGGGAGAGAAGAAATGAAAAAGATGGTAAGGTTTTTCTTTTGTTATTTTATGTTTAATTTATTTTTAATATTATTTTAATTAAAAACTTTTAACTTAAACAATTAAAACTACTTAACCACTGTCCATTATAAGTTATAATGGCTTAATTGCCATTCCAAGCCTTGCAAAAAGACTTTTTAGCTCAATTAACCAATATTAATCAATAGTGATTAAGTTTTACTGTTTAGTCCTTTTTCTTTAATTAACTAATAAGTCAGTAAAATTTTCGGACTAAATTTCAATACACCTATATATGTACTCTGTAAATATTTAATAAATAATATTTACAGGCTCAGTTTACAAAAATGAGATCCCGATACTTTATTTTCCAAAACCACTTGAAATTAACTATTCATTCAAATTGGTTAAATTATTAAATCATAATTCAATGCAATACTATATTTGAATTGTAAATATTAAATAAAAATATTTACGAACTCACTCATCAGATTTGTGGTCTTGAAACCACTGTTTTTGACACCACTGAAAAATGGATTGTTACAGCTTTAGCCTCACTCACCAAAATAGATTTTCCCTTTGATGATCCACTTACTTCCTCTGGCCCAACCTAAACCAAAGGCTCCAATAGCCCACTACCATTTTTAAGTTCTTGTCCATCATCCTTTCTAACCCCCACTGACATATTATCCACCATCTGCCTATATGAGTAATCTTCCTCATAAATGGAGTTAGCAATCACCTTAAATCTAGACCCCAAACTAGTCAGTATTTGTCCATTAATTTTAGCTGCAGATTTTCATGATCGTTTCTTAGGATATCAATACACAATCATCCAGTTACCATATGCTTCAATTTTGTCTTACCTATCAAGCTTCGTTGTTGATGGTTGTTTCGCTACAGGCATTTTGCTTTGCTCATCTGTTTCCTTTTTATTGCACTCGGTCCCTTTTTTTGCTCGAGTCTTCAGGTGACCCTCCTTCATGTGACCAAAACGACTACATTCATAGCATACATTAGGGAGAATTTCATATTCAGCCCTCTAAACCTTACCTTACACCCTTATTTTCGTTATCAATGGCCTTCTAAAATCAACACACACTGTCATCCTAGAAAAAAGTCCTCGATACCCATTCTCCATATTGTCATCAACCCTCACAACTTGCCCGATTGTACTCTTCACCGCCTCCAATAAACATTTCTTGTACCACACATTTGGAAAGCATGGTAACTTAACCCACACCACCAGCATTGAGAAACTTTTATGTATGTTCTAGGTTGTACCATTAGGTGTCCAAGGTTGTACCATTAGGTATTGACCGTACACAACCATCAATCCCTCTACAAACGCCTTTTCAGAGTCAACCTTTGCTTGAAACTTAACAATGTAGTAATCATTGTCCAATTCCATTACCTGAAAGCTTTGGTTGGTTTCCACATAGCATACAATTTGCTACTTAACGTATTAAACCCAATCTTTTTCTCCAGCATTTCGATGATTATTGACTTTGACATGCTTTTCTTGATCAACGAATGTACCCTTTTTGTAACGCCCTCACCAACCCGAATTATCGAGTCTAGATCTTTGGTATTACTACATGAAAACACTTAGAAGAATTACAGAACAGTCAATGTAAACTCATTTCTTCTTATATTTTAAGTGTCTTGCCATTATGAAATAAAAGAAGTACTTAAAAATACAACATACTTATTGCAACTTTTAAATGCACTAAGAACAAATTTAACATAAGAACAAATTTAACATGGCGTAAAGTAATATCTCTATTCCCTATAGAACCCCTGTATGCATAGTATCGCCATTCAGACTACTCCATTGGCGAGTTCCTAGCTTGGTCCTTCCTGGCGAACTCATTTTTTTTCCAACAGAACCTGAAACATGAGTAAACACTTGTAAGTTCATGTGTACTTAGTGACTTTGAATACAAAATACCTTGAAAACTTTCGAGTTGAAATCCTCATCTTAAAATTTTGGATTACCACTCTACTTTTGGTGGATACTTTTATAATACTGGATATTTACCTATACACCAATTTCCTTACCTAACATCTCAATCTCATTTCACTTATTAATTGATTCCAGATCTTACCAGTTGATATAGATCTTATTCCTTTTTAGAACACAATATAATTCCTAGTAGAATATCTATACAGAACCCTCTTCCAATAATTTTTTTCTTCAAACACATGCTTCATGTTTTCCCAGAATGGTTATTCACATATACTATTCTTTGGCAGATAATTACTAGCTAAACTTACATTTAGAGGATTCTCATACTAAGTTGGATGACTATCAGACTATCAATCAGATCATACCCTGACTCAAACCCAAAACAAGCTCATATTGATGATGAAAAGTTTCAATCCATCTACAAGAATCACAAATGTCTATGTTTAATAATACAATGATGTCCAAATTGAAAAATAACTCAAGTTTCAAATATCCCCAGGATTAGGCATGATACTATTCATACATGGTGGAAACAAGATCTCAGACATCATCACTACATAACATAAATGAACTAAGTCCAACGAACACTTTGACCATTCATATATACGAATATGCCACATATCCTATATTGACGGGCTATTAGAGCAGATACTCTCTTTATGATTACAAATGCATATTCTGATTCAGAAAATGCCCCTTTAAGCTTATTAAACTTTATTACAAGATCAAACAAGCCAAGCTATCTTCAAATTCATCATATCTTTATCATAGAACTAGTTATTGAAGAAATATAAGAAATCTCAAAACTTACCTAGATTTTGAAAAAAAAGGCAAATAACCAAATTTACCATACATACACATACCATTGAATACGCCACATAGGCGTTATGGGTGTAACTACTCGTTTTTAGTTAAATCAGAACAGTGGTTTTGGGACCACAAATTCGAAGTAAAAATTATTATTTTATTATTATTATAATATTTAAAGCATGAATACCTGATCGTGTGAAAGTTTCGTTTAGAAATTTTGTCGTTTGAGTGCTTAATTTGATAAAAAGGACTAAATTGATAAAGTGTAAAAGTGAAGTCGTATTAGCTAAAAGTATCTAATAGCTATAGAAGCTTAAAGTAAGAGTCCTTAAGTGGTAATTAGACCATTAATTAGATAGTGGATGATAATGGCATGGCATAATTGAAATTTTGAATTAGTAATAAGGTTAAATAGGTAATTTAGTAAATAAGGTTAATAAATTAAATAAAACACAATTCCAATTCATTGTTATCTTCACTTTAGCCAAATTTAACAAAGAAGAAAGCTATTTTTAGGGCTTGAAGCATTCAGTCATCTCCTAGCTCAATTGTAAGTCCATTTTTGTTCGGTTTTTAATGATTTCAATGTTTTTTAGATCGTTGCAACTAGGTCTAGCTAGCCCAGGGACTAATTTGTGAAAATGTTAAGGATTTTGAATGTTTCCATTGATGAATAAGCATATATTTTGAAGTTTCTTGATAGATTATGAATGCTTGTTGATAGATATACAAGTTTTGTTAAGTGATTTTTAATGAAAATGCAAATGAGGGGCTAAATTGTAAAATGTGGAAACTTTGTGGTTAAAATGTGAAATAAATGAAAAATATTGGTTGCTAAGGGCATAATGGTAATTCGGCTAGCATGGGTTGTGCTTGAATTTCATGAATTTGTGATTTTATGAAATAAGGATTAAATTGTTAAAGTTGTGAAATTCTAGGGGTAAAAGTGTAAATGTGCTTAAATGTGTGTTTTGAATTAAATTGAATAGAGAGATTATTAAGTAAGCTAATTTTGAATATATATAGATCAAGAAAAGCGAAACTGGGATCAAGATTCGGAGGAAAAATAAAGTTATCGACTAATCGATTAGTTTCGGCGTTCTTATACCTGGGGTAAGTTCGTATGTAATAAGCTTTGTTATAATTATGTTTTTAAATGCTTTGATATTGCATAAACTATGAATATGAGATTACGAACATATTCGAAAATGGTTCAACGATGATTCGGCATTGAAATTCTCGATTGAACCTTAGGAATAGATTTGGATACTAGTGACATGTCATTAAGGGTATTTGTGATTTGTGATTATGTGATTCGAGTGCTGGTCCTGTATGTCCTACCGGTGGCTGAGTATACCAGCTTGTGTTGCAGTTACTTGACAGCTTGTGTGAGCAGCACCGTGTAGCTACGCCTTGACCTACAACTTAGGTGAGCAGACCCATCGATAGCTCGAGAGTGAGCATATATGTGATATGTAATTGAAATAGCTTCGGCTGCATATGTGGCTGTAACACCCCTTAACCCTAAACTGTCACTGAAATAAGGTTACGGAGCATTACTGGACATATCAGACAATTTACAAATAATATATAAATAAATTAACATACATAGTGTAACGCCTCAAATTTTGGGCCTAGATGAATTGGGCTTTGGGCTTTGGGTCTCGTAAAATTTTTTTTAAGCAAGAAAATGACAAATGACAAGTTGGCTTTAAGGGTTTAATAAACTTGGAGTGTCTAGGGGTGTTGGAGAAGTTCTGGGTTCGAACTTTGACGAGAAGGAATTTTTAATTAATTATTAAAGGAACCAAGGCGGTGAGTAGATAGGCTTTTAAATAAAAATATGGCATTAAAGAGCCTTGTGGTGGAGTGGCTAAGTGACGCCACTTAGGGTATAGAAAGGTGGCGTTATGGGCTAGCAATGAGATCCTAGGTTCGAATCCCAGCTTAGCATTGTTTTAGGAGTTTAATTTTGGCATTCTAGAAGGTTGGAAGTGGTGTGATGATGGACTCTAAGGAGAGTGATCGGAAGAGAAAATTTAGGAAAAAGATTGGGGAGTTATCAGGGTGAAAAACGAGGAGATGAGATGGGGAAAAGTTGGAGCCGATTAGGACTTTGGGGGGGTAGACAGAGTTTCGGTTTTGTGTATAAATAGGGGGGGTGCCAAATTCCCTCTGTGCTATTTCGGCAACTATAGTGCTCTACCGAATCTCCTTCACTTTTTCTATTCTAAACCTCGCCTCTTCCTTATGTGTTTTCTTTTCTTCTAAAGCCTTAAATTGAATATCATTCTTTTCTTTCTCCATTGCTTGTGTCGTCCCACCTCCATCTCAATTGTTGGGGACCAAATATTAGTGACTTCAAAAGCCGAAAACCTTTGCTCTTGGAGTTGATTTCTTCATCGCCCCAAACTTTGTGCCGAATACTCTAGTGACCAAATCTTTGTCATGCTATCATCATTCCTTTGATTTTTGGTGGATCGGATCTTGGAAAAATTAGAATCAAGCTTGGATCTACAAGTCTCTATCGAAAAGCTATCCATACGTTTCGGCTTTTGGGTAAGTGTTATTGATTTTGGGATAAGTTGGCCGAATAGCCTATAGTAAGGGAAAGGGTGACTTAAGTGGATACAAGTCACCTATTATTTTGTCTTTAACGATTAAGATTGATGCAGATCTAGGGGATATTCGTGAGTAGTAGATAATGAAGGGCTATTAAGACTGGTGGCACACGGTAAGGTTTCAGCTTTTGGTAAATATTGTGGTTAAGTGTGTGATTGATTGAAGGTTGGTATTGGTTGTAGGTTCAAGGCCGAGGATGGTGTAACACGTCTCATTTACCAGGTGTGTACTTACACTTCACACACGACAAATCGGCAAGAGTCGAAATCCTTAAAAAAATCGGAATGCCGAAAAGTCGAAAGGTTGGCGCTGGCAACAGCACGAGTGTGCGAACATTCATGTGGGAACACCGATACAATTACTGGGGCCAAGAGAGCGATCTCATGGTCTCAGGCCACTGTTTGGCCAACCGGCCCAGAAGGGGCTAAATGGGCCTACCGAGCTCGTGGGCTCGAATCGGCAAGAGTTGATATGTGAAATTGAATGATGGATTGATATGGGTGGTTGTATGATTTTATTATGATCGGGCCTAATAGGCTACATATACATGATTGGGCTTAATAGGCTATATGGACGTGATTGGGCTTAGTGGGCCTTTTGGGATTTTAGAAATGCATGCTAGGGTTTTAATGGACTCTAGGCTTAGTTCTGATGAATTCTTGAACAACATGAAACCTAATTTAAAAATCAAACATGTCTGTGGACAAGTCGCTAGGGTAGAGTGTGGTAATGGACATATGCATGTCTAGGACTGGATCTAGGGAGAGCTTGGTACTTAAGCGGTCCTAGTGACCCACCTCCTCTTCTCTGGAGCCCTATCTGGTGCGTAGTATCTCTTCACTTTAGCCGTGAGGACTTGTTGATGGGCTAAGGTACGTAATTAAGACCCATACTGTTAAGAATTACTAAAATACCCCTAAAGGGTAGAATCACCGAAATACCTTTGATTGGTGAAATGACTAAAATACCCCTATGTGTTGATTGTAAGATTTATGGATGTTACACGTACATTTGCTGCATTCATATGATATTCTGTTTAGGATGCATATGGGTCGGAATTATGGAACGAAGGAAGTATATGAGGATCGCATGGTTGCTTGATAATTATGGATCCACCGATGGCTTTTTAAGACTATTATATGATAAGTAGCTTTACTGCAACGTTTGGTAGTACCGCAACCGGGCTACCCTTGAAGTGTATCGGATGGGTGGGTCAAATTAGAAATTCCCATAGAAGTGTTTCGGTTGGACGAAGAAAAAGTGTACAGGATGGATTATTTGGGGAGGGTGTGCATTGCATTGCATGTATGATATTATTATGTTATTTTTATGATATGTATGTTTTTTTGTTTGACGAGAGTCGTACACACTGAGTTTTCGAAAACTCACTCCCTTTTTTATTTTTCTCAAGTGATCTTCAGTAGACGGTTCGACGAATGGAGGGACTCAGAGGTGGCCAACTAGCAAGACGATTAGACCTATTTTTCTTAATATCTAAATTATAGATTTTAAGTTATTTATTTTAAGTTATTGTAGTAAGGTTTTCCCTCTAGATATTATTCCATTACTTCCACTATACATTGAAATTTTGAAACGTAACCTGAATTGATTTCCTTTAAAGCATATTTCAAGTTTTTGAAAATAATTGTGTTTTAAGAACGAGCTTCCGCTGTTAAAGGGAAATTTTTTTTACATCGTAACAAGGAAATGGGTTTTTGGATACACCTCGTTTTGAAAGCAAACTGGATTTTACTTTTCTTTAGAAGGGTTTTCAATAAAAACAAGGTTTTTGCAAAAATACTTCAATGTGACGCGCCAGATTCGGGCCTAACTTCTAGGCTGGGTTTGGGGTGTTACACATAGTATAATTTAATCATTAAATTACTATAATGGACCATTAAAGCCCAAAACACGTATTAGAAGTGGAACAGGACTTGCTCGAATGCTTTGGAAATTTTTTTTGAATTTCTAAAATTTTTCCTAGGTGTAGGGCTCACACGCCCGTGTGGGTCAGGGACACGCCCGTGTGTCTCCATGACATGCCCATGTTGACATATAGTGTGGCTCACACGTCAAGCCAAGCCACACGCCTGTGAGCTTAGCCAAGCCAAGCCAAGCCACCCATGTAACTCTCTGATATATTGTTCATGAACAAATTGATTTCACACAGCCAAGCCACATGCTTGTGAGCTTAGCCCGTGTGGATTTATTTTCACTTCGAATCTAGTCCAGTTTTCACATGCTCGTGTTCAAGGCCGAGTCCTTCACACGGCTAAAACCTGGGTATTCTGTTTCCAAAATTTAAGTTGCAGTGGACACACGGCCAGACCACTTGCATATGTGCTGGCCGTGTGTCTCACATGGTTTGGTCACACGCCCATGTGCCAGGCCTTGTGTAACTCTATATGAGCCTTTTATACTAACCTAGCCAACCCTACAAATTCAAACCGAAACCAATCCAATACCAATATTTCAACCAATACATTTGCACACTCAATATACCTAAATCATGACTAAAACATTGACTTAATAATATGACCAATAACATTCATAATATCATTTAAAATTAATTCATATTTATCATTCATTTCCACTATTTACTTATAAAAAATATGTTAAGTGTATCATAAAAGCTTTCATGCCTTCTCATTAAATTGCAACTCAAACATTATAAACCATTCTTTACAGCAAAAATTACAAGACATATACATGTGACCTATACAACACCTAGTACATGCCACTTTTACCCAAAGAGGAAAATTTACATCACCAAGGTTGTGTTGAGGTGGGGATCGATCTGGCTGCTGAACCGGGATCTTTGACTTCTACTAACCTACGCATGGAAACAATCGTACGCTGAGTATGCCTATACTCAGTGGTATTACCATAATTCAAACTAAATAACATTAATGTTCTATAAGCATCAAATATGTAACAATATAAATCATAAGAATTAATTTACATTCAAATTCATACTTCATTTATAATAATTCATCAACTAATATCATATATCAACAATTCGAATCTTCGATCAGTTAATGAATCTTAGGTTCATGCATGCAAATCTCATATATCAATTACAATTCACATTTCAATTCATAGTTCCACTTTCTCAAACTTTCAGTAGATCAATCGATCAAACTCATTCAATTTTCTCATTTCATTTATTTACCCCTATTAACAAGACTCGGACCTTGGCGGATACACGGATCCAACCAAACACACCAGAATAATCCACCCTAACACACCAGAATAATGCACCCAAACAGACCAGAATAATCCACCCAAACACACTAGAATAATCCAACCAAACACACCAGAACGGCACTAAGTGCCTCTTTGGGTAGTGCAAAGAAATATAGTAACATCAATGTCTCCTCGACCAAGCCGAAAAATCCCCAAATCCTTTCAATTCTATGGCATGCCAACTATATCCGACTCAGCCCGACTAGTTAATAGGGTATTCAATTTTCATATTTCAATTCAATCACTTTCTCATATTTTCAATTCAAATCATTCTCAATTTAATCACAATTCAATTCAATACATTTTCCACTTTCCAATCAATATGCCATCAAATATTCATACATAATCATACTTCATCTTAATTTCATTCATTTCAATATTGATACTTACCTTATAATTTACTTACCATACACATAAATTTAATTATAACATTTAATAAATAGTAGTTTAAATTATAGTAATACAAACCGTGACTTTCTCGTGTCTACTCCTCGATAACTTTTTCCTTTCCTTTTTGAGCCAATGCCTCTAGTTCTTTGCTAGCTACGAAAATTAAAATAAATATTACACTATTAATAGAACACTAATTTATATTAAAAAATTGAATTTCTACCTTAATTTCTACTTGGTTCTAATTAAACTCATTTACTTTTCTAACTCAATCCATACTTTATTTCTACTCAATTTCCTACAAAATTCAACTTAACTATCTAATGTTAATGATAAAACCCTAATTTCAAATTTCTTTCAATTTAGTCCCTCTAACACAAAACTTATAGCTTACTTTAAAATTTAATCCTTTAATCAATTCTAACTAGAAATTCTATCAATTAAACTCCTAATTTATCAATTTGTTCAACATAACTCATGTTCAAAAACCTAAGAACTTCCAAAATTTCAACTTAAATTCATCAAAACTTTGTCCTAAGACTTCTAAAACATCAAAATTAAAAGAAAAGGACTTAATTGACTTACCAAATCAAAGCTTAAATCCTTAAACCCTAGTTTTTCCTTTTTCTTTTTTTTCCTTCTTTTTTCCTGCTACTTTCGAATGCTTTTGTTTCTTTTATTGTTTTACTTTATTTCTTTTATATATTAGTTAATAGTAATAATAATACATTATAATAATATAATAATATCTAATTCATAAATATCTTTACTCAAAATTATAAGAAAATATTTTATTTTATTACAAGTATATTTTTGTATATTTTACACATGTTTAATTTAATCACCCTACACTTGTCTTTAATTTAATTTATTCCATAATAATAATAATAATAATAATAATAATAATAATAATAATAATAATAATAATAAAAGATATAAAATCTAAGAAAATCTTAGATTTGTCTAAGTTTGCCGCCTCATTTATGCTAAATGGCATATTTTCCATTTTTATCCTTTTTACTTTCTTTTAATCTACAATTCAACTTTCACCCTTTATTCAATTTAGTACTTTTTCCTAATTATTCTTAATTAAGCTAAATTCACTTAATTGAAACCTAATTAGACACACCACTAGACTTATAAATATTTTTAATAATTATTTATAAGATCGGTTTACTAAGACGAGGCCCGATAATGTAATTTTCTGATGCCCGTGAATTATGGGTTATTATATTTCTCCCCCTTAATAAATTTTGTACTCGAAATTTACCTAAGAAGAGATGAGGATATTGCTCTCTCATTGTTTCTTCCGATTCCCAAGTTGCTTCCTCAATACTGTGACTTTTCCATAACACTTTCACTAAAGGAACCCGTTTATTTCTTAACTCCTTTTACTTCTCTAGCTAATATTTGGACTGGCTCTTCTTCATAAGATAGATCTGGTCGAATTTCAATATCTTCAGTGGGGATAACATGAGAAGGACCCGATCTATATCTCTCAAGCACAGAAACATGGCAAACATCGTGAATCTTCTGTAACTCTGGAGGCAAAGCTAGTCGATAAGCAACTGGTCTGATTCTTTCTACTATTTCATACGGCTCGATATTACGAGGACTTAGTTTTCCTTTCCGGCCAAATCTCAAAACTTTCTTCCAAGGCAATACTTTAAGGAATACTTTATCCCCAACAAAGTATTCAATGTCCTGTCGTTTCAAATATGCGTAAGATTTCTATCTGTCGAAGGCGGCTTTCAGTCTATCTTTAATCATTTTAACTGTTTCCTCTGTCTCTTAAATCAACTCCGGCCCAACTATTTTTCTTTCATTCCGTTCCGTCCAACATACAGACGATCTACACCTTCTACCATATAAAGCCTCAAAACAGAGCCATTTGAATACTAGATTGGAAACTATTATTAAAAACAAATTTTGATAATGACAAATAATGTTCCCAACCTGATTCAAAGTCAATAATATAATCCCGTAACATATCTTCTAAAATTTGAATCACTGCTTGGTATCAGTCGGTTGGCTTATTTGATGAAATGCGATCGAGATTAAGTTGAGTACCCAGAGAATCATGTAATTGCCTCCAAAATCCGATGTAAATCGTGGATCCCAGTCTGAAATAATAGATATAGGAATACCATGTAATCTCACAATGTCCCAAATATAAACCTCAGCAAGCTTCTGCAGTGACCAGTCAGTTCTAACTGCTATAAAATGAGCTGATTTTGTGAGTCCATCAACAATTACCCAAACGGCATTCTTTTTACTTGTTGACAGTGGCAATCCCGTAACAAAATCCATAGTAATGTAATCCTATTTCCACTCGGGAATACTAATAGGCTATAACAAACCTGTAGGTACCTGATGTTTTGCCTTTACTCGCTGACATTTGCCAACAAATTAAACTATATCTTTCTTCATCCCTGGCCACTAGTATAACTCCCGTAAATTCCGATACATCTTCGTTCCACCAGGGTGTAAAGCAAAAGTACCATCATGTGGTTTTCGGAGAATCAACTCTTTTAGCTCAGAAGTAGCTGGAATACAAATTCGGTTCTAGAACCTAAAACAATCATGTTCATCAATACTAAAATTTTCTACCATACCATTCCACACCATCTCTTTTCTTTTCATCAACTTTTCATCTTTTAGCTGGGCTGCTCTAATTTGGTCAAACACTATCGGCTTAACCCTTAATTCAGTTAACAAGCTTCCATCATCATTAATACTAAGTCGAGCGAACAATGCCCGTAATTCAACTGCAACTTTTCTGCTCAATGCATCAGCTACTACATTTGCTTTTCCTGGATGATAATCTATTACACAATCATAATCTTTCAGAAGCTCAATCCACCGTCTTTGTCTCAGATTCAACTCTTTTTGCTACAAAAGATATTTAAGACTCTTATGATCAGTGTAAATGTAACATTTCTCACTATACAAGTAATGCCTCCAAATCTTCAATGCAAAGATTACTGTAGCTAACTCCAAATCATGTGTCGGGTAGTTGTGCTCATGTGGATTCAACTGTCGAGATGCATAAGCTATTACATTTCCGTCTTGTATCAATACATAGCCCAAACTGCTCAGAGAAGCATCACTGTGCACAACAAAGTCCTTTCTTGACTCTGGTAAGGTTAAAACAGGTGCTTCAGTCAACATTTGCTTAAATGTCTCAAAACTCTTCTGGCACTGATCATCCCAGATAAAAGGAACATTCTTTTGTAAAATCTTAGTCATCGGCAATGCTATTTTCTAAAACCTATTAACAAATCTTCTGTAATATGCAGCTAATCCCATAAAATTACGTACCTTGGATACATTCTTGGGTGCTTTCCACTGTACAATTGCCTCGATCTTCTTCAAATCAACTCTGATTCCATCAGCAGACACAACATGTCCCAAAAACACCACCTCCGATAACCAGAATTCACATTTATTCAGCTTTCCGTACAACTATTTTTCCCGTAGAATCTGTAGAACTATTCTGAGATGTTGATCATGTTCTAACTCTATCTTCGAATAAACCAATATATCATTAATGAAGACCATCATAAACTGATCTAAGTACGACTGGAAAATGTGATTCATCAGATCCATGAATGCAGCTGGGGCATTAGTCAACCCAAACGGCATCACTAAAAACTCATAATGACCATACCGAGTACGAAATGTAGTCTTTGGCACATCACTTTCTTTTGCTTTCAACTGATAATACCTGGATCTCAAATCAATCTTCGAAAATACCGAAGCTCCTTTTAACTGGTCAAACAAATCATTTATATGGGGCAACGAATATAGGTTCTTGATCGTCACTTTGTTCAATTGCCGATAATTGATACAAAGCCGCATTGAACCATCTTTCTTTTTAACAAACAATACCGAGGCTCCCCAAGGTGAAATGCTCGGTCTGATGAATCCACGATCTAACAAATCTTGTAATTGTACTTTTAATTCTTTTAATTCAGTGGGCGACATTTGATAAAGAGGTTTAGAGATTGGTGCTGTACCCGGATATACCACAATAGCAAATTCAACTTCTCTGTCAGGTGGTAAACTCGGTAATTCTTCAAGAAATACATCCGAAAACTCACATACGATTCTGATTTTATTACACTGACTCCCAACCGAATCAGAATTAATAACATAAGCTAGATATGCTGTACAACCCTACTGAAGTAATTTATTAGCCTTTATTGCTGAGATGAGACGTGTTGATCCACTAGTAAGGATACCATCCACCTCAATTCTGTCCCCATCTTCTACATGAATAATGAACCTCTTTTTATAGCAATCCAAGACCACTTCATGTTCAGATAACCAATCCATGCCAAAGATTACATCAAAATCACTGAAAGGCATGATCAACAAATCAACGGAAAACATTTTATCATATATTATCAACTGGTATCTCCGGTACACTCGGTCTACAGAAATAGTTTATCCTAAAGGGCTAGACATTTCAGATTTTAATTTTTCCGACTCGACCAATTTTGAATTAATATATGAATGTGATGATCCCAGGTCAATTAATGCATAAACAGGTTCAGGATACAATAAAAATATACCTGTCACGACGTCATGTGCATCGCCTTCCTCCCTAGTCTGAACTATGTATGCCCTGGCCAGTGCTCTAGCCTCCGACTGTTGTGTAACTATATCACTGCCCCTTCTTACACCTTCAGCTTTAGAAATAGAATCGCCTCTACCTTAGCCTTTGCTTCAAGCAGTAGGCACTGATCTTTGTGATGCTGCAGGTGCGGTGCTTTCACTTTTCAGGCAATCTTTGATAAAATGATCTGTAAACCCACATCAGAAGCATCGTCTGGCTATTCTCCAACATTCACCTCTATGCTTTTCTCACAATGTTCGGAGTCCGGCATGCCAATGTCTCGAAAAGGGCCTCTTACACTACCAGTAGAAACTGTAGTATGCTTTCCCCGACTTTTATCACCTCGGTCTGATCTAAAACTCGGTCTCCAACCACCTATGGTTTCTCTGGATCTTTTTGACTGAGGATTAAAACTAGTAGTTCCAGCTTGTTTCTCAGTCGATCTAACTATTTTTGACTTTTTATCCAATCTCAGAACTTTCTCTACCATTTGTCCCTGTTCGACCAAATCTACAAATTCTGTGATTCGGTGTGATACCATCTGTACTCTGATTTCATCTTTTAAACCTCGTAGGAACCACTTACAACTATCGGCCTCTGTCGGTATAAACTCTGAAGCATATCGGCTGGGTCTAGAAAATTTCCTTTCATAGTCTACCACTGATAGATCATCTTGTTTCAACATCAGAAATTCTTGCTTTTTGTCTTCAATATATAATTCCCCGACATATTTCTTCTGGAATTCTTTTTGAAATAAATCCCATGTTACTGTTCTGTTGGTAGATGTCGAATTACAGATTCCCACCACAAATAAACTTCAACTTGTAATAGAGAAACGACACAGATCAGACATTCTCGGGGGGTACATTCCAATTGTTGTAGGACTCTTTTAGTTGATTCCATCCAATTCTCTGCTGTGGATGGATCGACTCCTTTTAGACCCAAGAATTCAGTGGCACTGTATTTTCTTAATTCTTTTATTGGGGCCCGTCTCGAAGTAGGTGTGGATATCGTAGCAGGAGCAGTTCCCGCTACCTTTTGTAAGGCATCAGTAATTACTCTTAATATCAAAATCATCTCTATCTCTGACATTCCCCCTATCTACTCTAGGGGGTTGATTTCTTATCGGGTTTATACTAGGTGTTACTAATTCAATTTCATCTAATTTGTATGATTCTTCGTCTTCGGTGTACATTTCTTGGTCAGTATCATTTATTCGTTCATCTGACATCTTTAATCTATAAAAAAGAAACAAACAAATAGGTCAGCATCCAAATCCCGACTCAGTTTCGACTCAACAGTGGCATGTACTTCTAGACTCAACTCTAGCCTTGATTTAGTCGGAGAATCGGCTAAACCTAAATAGCTCTGATACCAATAATTGTAACACCCCATAACCCTAAACCATCGCCAAAATAAGATTATAGAGCATTACCGGACATATCGGACAATTTATGAATAATTCATAAATAAATTAACATACATAGTATAATTTAATCATTAAATCCCTATAATAGACCCTCGAGGCCCAAAACACATATTAGAAGTGGAACAGGACTTGTTCGAATGCTCCGGAACTTTTTTGTGAATTTCTAAAATTTTTCCTAAGTGCAGGGCTCACATGCCTGTGTGGGTCAGGGACATGCCCGTGTGTCTCCATAACACGCCCGTGTGTTTCCATAACATGCCCGTGTTGCCATATCGTATGGCTCACACGGCCAGGACACGTCCGTGTCCTTTACCCGTGTAACTTTCTGACTTATTGTTCATGAACAAATTGATTTCACACGGCTAAGCCACACGCCTGTGAGCTTAGCCCGTGTGGATTTATTTTCAATTCGAATCTAATGTAGTTTTCACACGGCCATGACACACGCCCATGTTCAAGGCCATGTCCTTCACACAGCTGAGACACATGCCCATGTCTCTGCTCATGTGCTAAAACCTGGGTATTCTGTTTCCAAAATTTAAGTTGCAGTGGACACACGGCTAGACCAGACGCCTATGTTGTAATATCCCGGGTTAGGGGCTATTTTGTTGTTGCATGATATTGCATGAGTTGGTATGCTGTGTTGCTATTTCTATGTTTTAAGGGCTTAGTTGTAGGCTAGGAGTATGCCTGAGGGAATGGGAAAAATTTAGTTTTTGAGCCTTAGGTGTAGGGAGCTGAAAGAGTTGGGGTTTAAGAAAATAATTTGGAGTTTTATTGCAAAAAAGAGGAGCTGGTGGAGTGGCAAAGCATGCGCCACTTGGAGCTTATGGGTGACGTCAATTGCTTGAGGTGGAGGTCTTGTGTTCAAGCCGCAAAGACCTCACTTTTTGGTTCATTTTTGGACGGCATAGGAGGGAAGAGTTGGATGAAGTTTAAATTCCTCCTTGGACTTGGTCAAATGGTGGCTTGGTGGGTGGAGAGCGAAAGTAGGAGGGAGACTTGTTCAAACTATTTTAAACTTGTGGCTTGGAGTGGTTGTGGGGATTATGGCCGAATTTTAGGGAGTTGGGAGTGGGGAAGTGACGGCTTAGTGTGGGGAGGTGCTAGCCGAAATGCTTTTTGCATTTTTGGCATTTTGGTACATTTTCGGTCAAGCTTTTGGTAAGCAAAAACTCTCCTTTGTTCACTTTGAAAACCGAAAGTCTCCCAAGCATCTTCCATTCTTTTCTTTTTCATTTGAGCTAAGCCGAACCTAGCATTCCACCTTCTTCTCTTCTTCTCTTAACACTTTGTTAGCCGAAACATTCACCTTCTCAAGCACCTTCATCTTTCTTTTCTTGTTCAAAACCGAAAGTCCCTACCTTCTATCCATCTTTTGTTCCTTCTTGTTCCAAAAACCCTTAGCCGTCTTCTCCATTTGTTCTCCTCATTTCTTTTGTGCCGAAACTACAACCATTTATTCTCAAAATTTTATTTTCTTTTCCTAAGCATTGTTGCCGAAACTCTGCTCCCATTTCACATTGTCTTTTCTCTCAAAACCGAAAACAGAGGTGTTAAACACCTAGCGTCGATTTCTTCTTTCTTTTGTTTTCAACTTAGCCGAATACTTCCCTTCTCCTAGTAGTCTCCCTTGGCCGAATATCTGTAAGAGTGTTGGGGTCTTGCTTCGATCGTTTGGAATTGGTAAGTGTTGGGCCGAATGGCCATTTCTCTTCTCCCTTATACATTATTAATGTGGGATGATTAAAGAGCCGAATTTGGCCTGGTTGAGGAGCATTAATCTTTTGGTGTTGAACCGTTTTCAGATTAGGGCCTTGGATTTGGGTGGTGAGCAAAGGAGGCAGTTATCGTTGATTGTTTGGTTGTTTGGTAAGTGAGGGGTAAGTGGTTGGTATTAGTTTTGTCCATTCAATCTTTTGATTTCGATTAAGTCAAAGGTGACAAGGGATTAACTATTGTCATTTTAGGGTGCCGATTGTTGGAAGGAGGATCATTGCTTGATTCAAGATTTGGTAGGAAACCAAATCAGGTAAAGGTAAGGGTTTGATATTAACCCCTTTGGTTAATTGATGTTGGCCGAATGTGGTAGATGCCTAACCCCTATGTTTTGGCCGATTGTAGGAGCTAGTAATCGAGGGACTTAGATCGTTTCGTTGGGATTTTAGACTCGTGTATACCAGGTGTGTAAACTAACACACTTTATATCTAGTAATATATGATAAACCTGATTGATTAGCAAATTAAGACAGATTGATGGATGGATATGATACCCTTTTGGGGTAAGAGCATGGATTCGAGTAAGTTCGTGTAGTTCAATTGATTGATACATTTAATGGCATGTTTTATGATATGTATGCATTGAGATTACAATATTGGGCATGCTAGTATGAGTTACATGATTGTATATGGTACATGAGTTAGTATGACATGTATGGGTGATATGAGTGGAGGGGGATGATGATATCCGTGTCTTTGGGACACTGTGTCTTTGGGACACTAGAGGTTTGGCACCTCCAGTGGTTTGGTACCACAGTGATATTTTGTGACTTTGGGTCACCAGAGGTTTGGCACCTCGCGTCTCGCCCCCAGTGGCTTAGTACCACGGTGGGTTGGCCCCTGCTGATTGATTAAACGGGATTGACGCTAGTGATTTGGTATCACACGATGGGTTGGCCCCATCACTCGATTATCGTGACTACGGTCACCAGTGGTTTGGTACCACATTGTGTCTTTGGGACACCAGAGGTTTGGCACCTCATTGCGACTCGTCCCTGTGGTTTGACACCACCGTGGGTTGGCCCCACTTGAGATATGGGATTGTCTGCTAGTGATTTGGTATCACACGATGGGTTGGCCCCATCATTGGATTTGTGACTTCGGTCACCAGTGTTTTGGTAACACATTGTGACTATACGTCACCAGTGGTTTGGCACCACACTTATGGATATCGTGACTTTGGGTCACCAGTGGTTTGGCACCACCAGTGGTTTGGTACCACACGGGGTAGAACAGGAGATACGGATGGTTAGGATCGGGTTGCATTAATCATGTTGCTATGTATGATGTGTGTTAGCATGTTGTTTTATCGGGAGCGGGATTTATGCACTGAGTCATTCGACTCACCCTCTCCTTTGACATTTCAGGTGACTCGTAGATGCAGACATGGAGCCGGGATGGACTCGGGGTGCACATGCCATGCTTTAATAAAAGTTTTGCTCAGACTATTCAATTTGGGTACTTTAGTTTTCTACTTTATTTGGGTTTTAATTTGGATTTGTAAAAGGCCTTTGATTTATGTTTTATGATATTTATGTTTTAATTAGATTTTCATATGCCTTAACAAGATAATTTGGTATGAATTTTACTAAAATTTGGAAATACAATGGTTTCAAAATTATGACGCAATGTGTTTTAAACTATACCATCGGGTATCACACGATGTTTCGATATTAAGTCAACTCAGATGATTTTCAAATCAAACTCGATTTTCTACCAAGTTTAAAAATGTTTTAAGTAACACTAAGAAACTATTGAAGTTTTAAATGAAATCAACTCGCTTTTAACTACACGTTGTTGGGTAAGTTTTTCAAATTTCCGGATTCCAAATACACCATTCGATTTCAAACAAGTCTACTCAAATTTTCTACAAATACACCATGGTTTCACCCAGCTTTTAAGTGAAAAAAATCTAACCTCTCAAATATGTTTTCCCCGTAACATACCAGATTCGGACGAGGTGTCTTGTCCGAGTTTGGGGTGTTACATATGTGCTAGTCGTGTGTCTTATATGGTTTGGTCCTACGCCCGTGTGCCAGGTCGTGTGAACTCAATATGAGCCTTTTATACTAACCTAGCCAACCCTACAAATTCAAATCAAAACCAATCCAATACCAATATTTCAACCAATACATTTGCACACTCAATATACCTAAATCATGCCTAAAACATTGACTTAATAATATGACCAATAACATTCATAATGTCATTTAAAATTAATTCATATTTATCATCCATTTCCAATTTTTACTTATAAAAAATATGTTAAGTGTATCATAAAAGCTTTCATGCCTTCTCATTAAATCGCAATTCAAACATTATAAACCATACTTTACAACAAAAATTTCAAGACATATACATGTGACCTATACAACACCTAGCACATGCCACTTTTACCTAAAGAGGAAAATTTACATCACCAAGGTTGTGCTGAGGTCTGGATCGATCTGGATGCTGAACCGGGACCTTTGACTTCTACTAACCTACACACAGAAATAACCGTACGCTGAGTATGCCTATACTTAGTGGTATTACCATAATTCAAACTAAATAACATTAATGTTCTATAAGCATCAAATATGTAACAATGTAAATCATAAGAATTAATTTACATTCAAATTCATACTTCATTTATAATAATTCATCAACTAATATCATATATCAACTATTTGAATCTTTGATCAATTCATGAACCTTAGGTTCATGCTTGCAAATCTCATATATCAATTTCAATTCACATTTCAATTCATAGTTCCACTTTCTCATACTTTTAGTAGATCAATCGATCAAACTCATTCAATTTTCTCATTTTATTTATTTACCCCTATTAACAAGATTCGGACCTTGGCGGATGCACCAGAATGATCCAACCAATCACACCAGAATAATCCAACCAAACACACCAGAATGTTCCACCCAAACACACCAGAATAATCCACCCAAACACACCAGAACAACATTAAGTGCCTCTTCGGACAGTCAGTGTCTCCTCGGCCAAGCTGAAAAATCCCCAAATCCTTTCAATCCTATGGCATGCCAACTATATTCGACTCAGCCCAACTAGTTAATAGGGTATTCAATTTTCATATTTCAATTCAATCACTTTCTCATATTTTCAATTGAAATCATTCTTAATTTAATCACAATTCAATTCAATACATTTTTCCACTTTCCAATCAATATACCATCAAATATTCATGCATAATCATACTTCATCTTAATTTCATTCATTTCAATATTGATCCTTACCTTATAATTTACTTACCATACATATAAATTTAAATATAACATTTAATAAATAGTAGTTTAAATTATAGTAATACAAACCGTGATTTTCTTATGTCTACTCCTCGATAACTTTTTTCTTTCCTTTTTGAGCCGATGCCTCTGGTTCTTTGCTAGCTACGAAAATTAAAATAATTTACACTATTAATACAAAACTAATTTATATTAAATAATTGAATTTCTATTCAATTTCTACCTTAATTTCAATTTGGTCCTAATTAAACTCATACTTTTCTAACTCAATTCATACTTTATTTCTACTCAATTTCCTACCAAATTCAACTTAACTATCTAATGTTCATGATAAAACCCTAATTTCAGACTTCTTTCAATTTAGTCCCTCTAACATAAAACGTAAGCTTACTTTACAATTTAATCCTTTAATCAATTCTAACTAGAAATTCTATCAATTAAACCTTTAATTCATCAATTTGTTCATCATAACTCATATCCAAAAAGCTAAGAACTTCCAAAATTTCAACTTAAATTCAACAAAACTTTGTCCTAAGACTTCTAAAACATCAAAATTAAAAGAAAATGACTTAATTGA
Source organism: Gossypium bickii (assembly GCA_025503065.1). NCBI lineage: Eukaryota > Viridiplantae > Streptophyta > Magnoliopsida > Malvales > Malvaceae > Gossypium > Gossypium bickii. Next base: position 17,862,346 of record CP106710.1, on the reverse strand, counting down.
CTTACCAAATCAAAGCTTAAATCCTTAAACCCTAGTTTTTCCTTTTTCTTTTCTTTCCTTCTTTCTTTCCTGCTACTTTCGAATGCTTCTGTTTCTTTTCTCCTTTGTTTCTTTTATTGTTTTACTTTATTTCTTTTATATATTAGTTAATAATAATATAATAAAATTTAATTCGTAAATATCTTTTACTTAAATTATAAGAAAATATTTTTATTTTATTACAAGTGTACTTTTGTATATTTTACACATGTTTAATTTAATCACCTGATAAACCGTAAAAGTAACATATTTTAATCCCATATTTAGCATACTTCTGGATAATTTATCCCTTGATTTATGTAAAAAGATGCTCTTAATCCTTTCTTTTCATGTTTTATACTCAGGAAAGCACCCGAGAATGAAAAAAAGAGAAACGGGCCTAAAACGGACCGAATTGGGCCAAGAGAAGAATCGACACAGCCTGGCCCAAAGACCATACGACCGTGCCTCATTAAAAGTCTGAACACGGCCTGGGCCCAAGACCACACGGCCGTGCCCCACTCAACAGGTTCGAACACGGCCTAGCCACGACTTACACGGGTGTGTGCCATGGCCGTGTCCCTGCCGTGGCCAAGAGGAGTTTTACTCAGATTTGGATACTTTGAGGCAAATAAACACATTCCAAAGCCTATTCACACACCCAAATAGGAATCCTATTCAGATTAGGATACTTGGAGGCCAAGTAAGGCATCTCAAAGTCTATATAAATACCCAAGGGGGCAACTTAAGGGGGAGTTCGGCAGAAGCCGAAACCCAAGGCTTTAGTCGGGCGGTTAGCTAGGCCAAGGAGTCGAGCCGATAAGGTCAGATTTGTGGGGAACACTCGAGGATAGCCAGTTGATCCATCTCAAGAAGCCAGAATTCTACTCAAGACGGCAGATTTCTCCTTCAATTCCTTCAGGGGGTTTTAGGGAGTTCTTATGTTTTGTTTTATCTTTTCTTATGAGATGTTTTATTTTATAGTTATGAACTAAACCCTTCAGATACCTGAAGGGGATCAAACCTTAGACGGATCTTGCTATTGTTTTCTGAACTATATGATAAATACTTGATTTGTTCTTAATTATGTGTGCTTAATTCTTGTGTTGATATTTCTGGGATATTGATTCAAGTATGATGTGCTTAGGTGGAGGAGCAAAAGTCCCTGTTTAAGAGTAGATCTAGAATAATTAAGCGGAGTTGATCGCACGCCTAGAGATAGGGTGACGAGATTTTGCCGGATTAGGGTGAAACCTAATATGGGAGTCCATAAACCAAGTTAATGCGATTCTAGGGGTTTTAATTAGAAAGAGATTTCAATTAATCAACCTAAGATTAGACGTTATTCACCTTGAGAGAGGGTTTAATATAAATTAGGGAATCTTACGGATCAAGTCAAGTGAATACATCATCTGGTTCAGTGTTAGATAACAAGTGAAGTCTAGGTGGATTCTTCCTGAGGGTATCGTCTTAATCAACTGAGTTTTTCCTCAAGTTATTTTCCCCAAATTCATTCTTTTTGTCTTTGCGTCTTTAGTTTAGTAGTTAGTTAAATTTAGATTAAACAACAACTTCACTTATTTTAGGCTTGATAATAAAAAGAAAGTTAGTATTAGTACTTTTAATTCCTTTGGGTTCGACAATCCGGTCTTGCCTAAGCTATACTACTGTTCGATAGCTGCACTTACCTTAAGTCGTCGTTAGAGTTAGTTTCCAGGTTCGATCATTCTCTTTTTATAAATTTTAAGACTCGACAGACAGGATCATCACCCTACACTTGTCTTTAATTTAATTTATTCCATAATATAATAATTAATAATAATAATAATAATAATAATAATAATAATAATAATAATTATATAACATATAAAATCTAAGAAAAGCTTAGATTTTTCTAAGTTTGCCGCCTTATTTATGCTAAATGACATATTTTCCATTTTGGTCCATTTTCCTAATTACTCTTAATTAAGCAAAATTCACTTAATTGAAACCTAATTAAACACACCACTAGACTCATAAATGTTTTAATAATTATTTATGAGTTTAGTTTACTAAGACGGAGGTACTTCGGTGCGAGTTTCCCAAGTATCCAATAGTATTCCGAATGGTTCAATGGGTAAATGAAAGTGTGGTTGAGTATGAGATTGATATGAGATAGTATAGGTATGTACATGAACCGTATAAGCTTTAAATCGAAGAAGTTGTGAAGTGCACGTATAAACATATGATTAAACATATGAAAGGTTTGTTAGTTAAATGATCTAAATGTTTCTATATACAATTGGTTGATATGAATATTTATGATTGAATTGAGTTTATTTCATATGAGCTTACTAAGCTATATAGCTTACTTTGTTTAATTTTCCGTGTTTTATACTGAAATCAAGCTAGCTCGGATTCGGGGATTGTCGGAGGCTTCGTCACACTATCCTAGGGGTGTGCAAAATTTGGGTAAAACCGAAAAAATTTGGTTAATTGACCGAATTCGGTTAATCGGTCAGTTAATCGAATTTTTTCGGTTGGGGTCGTTAATTATTTTTTGATTTTTCGGTTAACGATTAATTCGGTTCGAAACCAGTCGGTTAATAGAAAAAATTAATAAATAAAATTATAATATATAAATAGGCCCACTATTCACCTAAACCCAATCCAAACCCAAGTATCCAACCCAACCCAATCCAATCATAAAAATTACAAATAATTTAATAAATAAAAATAAAACTCTAAATTTTATTTTCTTGTTGTAATAAAAATAAAGATAAAGATAAAAATAAAAATAAATAACTCAACCCACTATTATATGTTAAATTTTTGCACATGTTTTTTTTTTTCTTTTTGTAGGTTTAATGCAAATGGAGATCTTTTGGAGAGAAGAAATGGATACAAATGGACAATATTAAAGACTTACATTTCAATTATGTGTTAATTTCAAGACTTATGCAATGTTTTTAATTATGTAGTGATTCAAAGACTTATGTAATGTTTTTAATTATGTAGTGATTCAAATACTTATGTTATCTTTTTAGTTATGTAGTGATTCATTTCGGTTAATTCCGGTAATTCGGTTAATTCGGGTAATTCAGATAATTCGGGTAATTTGGATAATTTTTAACCAAAAATAAAAAAATATAAATTTCGGTTAATTCGGTTCACATACCGAATTAACCGAAAAAATTTCAGTTCGGTTAATTGTTAAAAATTTTGAAAGGTCGGTTAATTTGGTTAATGTTATTTTGGGTCGGTTAACCGGCTGAACACCCCTACACTATCCTACTATCACATAGTACTTTTGAACTTTGGTATTTTGGTTTATGGCATGTATAGGGACTTTGGTCATTTTGATATATTTTGTAATGTGTTGTGCCACTTAAATTGGTTTGTAAATGCTTATGTTGTGGTTTGTATATATAGCCATGAGTGATGGCTCATTTTATGCTATTTTAGTATGTTTGAATCATGTATATATGTGTGTGTCTATGTCTTGTGGAATATGTTGAATGATGGTTGTGTGATGCTTAATGGTAATAGGCATGATGAGTATCAAATGGTTGATTTGTGGATTGATTTGCTTGTGAATTTTAAGTTAAATGATGCATATTTGGAAGTGTACATTTAATTGAATTGTATATGTAATGTTAGTCTAAATGGTATGGTATATTTTGTGTCTTGTGTGTATTGAGAAAGGTGGTATAGATTATGCATGAATTAAGCTTGAATTGGTTGGTTAAAATGTAATGTTATGCTATGTTTTGGTGTCTATTGGGATGATGTAGGTGTGCACAAATTTTGGTGGCAAAATGATTTGGTAAATAACCTATTTTTGTCCACACGAGCAAAGACACGGGTTTGTGTCTCAACCGTGTGTGACACACTGTTACGTTACACGGCCGTGTGCCCCCTGATATTGAAATTGAAGTTAAGTCAGTATGCTCCACACGGCCTCACACACGGGCGTGTGACTTGGCTGTGTGGCATAAGTCAGTACACCCAATAGGTTTGTCACAGCCTAGTACACGGTCTGGCACACGAGTGTGTATGGCTATTTTTAGGGCACACGGGCGTGTGTGCTGGCCGTGTGACCCAAGTTAGAGAGTTACACTGGGTCTAAAACACCCCAAACCCGGCCCACGAGCCTTGACCGGATCTGGTATGTTCCTCGGTGTAAACCGTTTCAAAAATTCTTTTTATTACTTTAGAAAATCTAGGTTTTTGAAAGAACGATTGTTTTTGGGTTGGGCTCGAGTTGAAAACAAGTTTATCTTATATTGAAAACCCTTTAGTTTAGGTGACAAAACACTTAGAGTTTAATTTAAAAGAAATTTACTTAAACGTTAATTGATAAAAAATTGTAAACATAATAAATAAAATAAATGTAAAATAAAATAGTTCCCTATGGCCTTATTACATCAATTAAATCCAAATAATTGAAAGTACTTAAGTAAAAATAAAAGTCCAAATCGTAAAATTTTTCTTTGTGCATGGCCACCTTTAAGCTCCCGCCGACCCGGTCCATTACTGATCATCACCTGAAAAATGTTCCCACAACGGGGTGAGTCAACAGACTCAATGTGTACACAACACTAAATCCAAATAGATTCAGGCATAACATACATATCATATTCACATAATAATTTAAGATAATGATGCAATCCCGAACCCAAACCTAGTTAGCCATCCGCTACACTTCCCCGTACCAACCTGAACACCGTGGGGACTACTAGGTCAACCCTCCATCCACTACACTCCATATCGCGGTCTTAGGTCACCACATTCAAATATCACGGTCTTAGGTCACCGTGTTCAGATCTCGAGGTCTTAGGTCACCGTGTTCAGATCTCGAGGTCTTAGGTCACCACATTCAGATCTCGCGGTCTTAGGTCACCGTGTTCGTGGTCTTAGGTCACCACATTCACTTCCCCTTTTCAATAACCCATATGCCCCATAACATATTATGCAATTACATGCCATAATTCACATTCTTATTTTTATTCACATGTTACAAATAACATATTTCATATTCCTAGTAGGAGTAGGAAACGTACCTGAGTACTTTGTACCATAACATGGTACCTTAGCCACATTCTCACACTTTCATATTCTTAATATCACATATCTTAATTAAACATAGCCATAAAACATATTATGCAATAGTGTGGGGTACACACCTGATTCGCTTAGCAAATTCTTTGAGATCTCGAAATCTGATCTACCGCTTAGATCCTTAATCACTACATTTGATTAATCACTTTAAAAAGCCATTCGGCCATAAATCCAAATCCTAGTAGGATTAGTATACTTAAACTTACCTTGTTTGGTGATTTGATTAATAATCAAATCCCAAAATTTGTAGTATTCCTTCCTTAAAAATCGGCTAGCCACCAAATCATTTAACTAGGTCAGTTTCCGGCTTTTGAATAAATAGGAAATAATTCTAAATACCAAAAATAAGCCTTGGCCGAATACTTCATATGCTTACCTTGTGGATTTTAAATCCCGAAACTCACCGAATAACTAGGGAACACGTGGCCTATGGTGTACCTTCGGGAAAAGAACCTCTCCTTCCTTGTAGTTGACACTTAGTAAATCTCGAAAGATCTCTTCAAAGTTTCGGCAACAAGATATTAATGGGGTTAGTCCTAGATTTCGGCAAATCTTAAAAGAAAAAGGATGAAACTGAATGAGATCTTACCCTTACTTGAAGAAATCGATTGCACATTCACTTCAATCTTCAGAGATTCGGCTATGGCTAGATGATGATCTCACAACTTTTGGCTTTTGGAGGGATTAGAGAAGGAAGAATAAAGATGGAGGATTCGGCTAGAACACAAGGTATTTCGGCTTGGCAAAAATAAAAGAAGAAGAAGATTTGGTGAAAAGAATTCGGCAGAGGCTTTCAAAGAACAGAAAATAATGCAGAATGGCCTCTCTTTTCCTTTTATAGCCGAAATTACTAAGCTAGAGTCCCTTACTTGGCCACCACTCTTCTATTTTGATAGCTTTATCCCTTTAATAATCACTTTATTCAAATTAAAAGAATTTAATCCAACAATTATCTCTTGAAAATAATCCAAATTAAATCCTTTATTTATCCCCTTATTAGCCGAATTTTAAAGAGAATAAAACTCCTCCTTTTTTAAAAGCTTGTGCGTCCACCTCACTTCTTCTGGAAGCAAAATAAAATTTCTTTTATTTGCTTCCCATGTGACTCGAACTTAGGCCCAACACCCTTGCATGTGGCGCCATTTCCATAGGCCCTAAGTGGCATCTTCAGGCCACTCTTCCAAGCCTGTTTGTGTGTCAAATTTCACATACTTTTTCCTTAAGGCCACCTTGCCTCAATTTCCTCTTTTAAACTTTAAAACTTGACATTTTCTAAGTCATTTCTTTACATTTCTAAGTTTCCAAAAATTTTCGTTTGCCTCTTTTAACCTAAACATTTCCTTACATTTCCAAGTTTCCAGAAATGTTCACTTTCCTCTTTCGAGTCATTTCTAAATCATTTCCTTACATTTCCTAGTTTCCAAAAATGTTCATTTTCCTCTTTTGAACTTAACATTTCCATACATTTCCAAATTTCCAAAAATGTTCACTTTCCTCTTTTGAAACTTGATATTTCTAATATTTTCCAAAGTTTTTCCCTTTTCACCTAAAGTTCTAAAAACCCTTAATACACTTCCAAACACTGCCAAAACCTACCAACTCATGAATTATGCACAAACGCATAACCCCTAGTCTAGGATGTTACAGGGTCGGACATGGGCTGGGACACGGGAATGTGCTCCCATTTCGACACGGCCGGGCCACACGGGCGTGTGTCCCCTGTTTTTGTGAAAATTTCTTAATTGCTCAAAAAGTTTTCAAAGTTATCGGTTTAGTCCCGAACCACTCGTAATGCATGTTTAGGGCCTCGTAGGCTCGTATTAGGGACATATTGATTGAGATTGATTGATAATTGTGTGAAATGTGAAAATGCATGCAAAAAGAATGTTTAATTGTTTTATAAGTCTGGTAATGCTCCGTAACCCTATTCTGGTGTTGAATACGAGTGAGGGGTGTTACAATGGGATTCGTTATATAGGTAATACATAATATGCCACTAAGGCTTAGGATCACACCGCATAGGTAACATACAAAATCATGTGTTTACTGGCCTTGCGGACTTTCACAAAAGGCACCATGGGTTTCTCCCTCATGGGCTTATACATAACTTCATGTTGTGATATGCCAATCTGGTTTACATATTTCTGAAGGCATCACCATGAGTCTTCTTCTTATTATATCATTCCATAGGTTTCAACCATATGAGCTTGCATATCCTCACGTCGTGATCTGCTAGTCCAGTCTTCTTCTCACTAGAGACCCATGGACTTACATATACCTTCAGATTGCGATCTGCCAGTTTGGTTAGCAATATGTTTGCCCTACTAGAGGCATCACAAAGAGAGGTTTTCATTTAGAAGTTATTTACTCGGATCTTGTTCACATACCTAAATGATTCTTACCTTCTCATATCAAATTTTCACTTGCTTACTAACCATTTAAACCCTAAACCCTAAACAATACCTTACACATAACATCATTACACAAGCACAATCTTTACAAAACTCTGCATACACACTTACCAGTTGTCCGAAAGTTTATCATCTTATATGAAACACCCTATACCCGGCCCACGAGCCTGGACCGGATTTGGTATGTTTCTCGAAGTAAACCGGTTAAAATTCGTTTGCACTTTGAAAAACTTTAAGTGATTTTGGGAGGAAGTTCGAATTGGGTTGGGCTCAAGTTGAAAACAAATTTATTTTATACTGAAACCCATTTAATTTCAAGTGACAAAATAATTAAAGTTTATTTTGAATTAAATTGACTTAATAAAATTTCGTAACATAGTAAATAAAACAGAAAATAACATAGTTCACTATGGCCTTATTACATCAAATAAAAACCCAAAATAAATTTAAAGTACTTAAATGAAAAATGTCCAAATAAAATAAAACTTGTCATTGAGCATGGCCACCATAAGTCCCGTAGTCCGGTCCATCACTTTATTCATCACTCAAACATGTTCCCACAACGGGGTGAGTCAACAGACTCAATGTGTACTACAGCACTAAAACTTAACAATTACATAACATACAAATTCATATATCATCACATTAAAATGATGCAACCCGAACCCAAACCTATATGCCATCCGCTATACATCCCCGTACCAACCTGCACACCGTGGGGACTACTAAGTCAACCCTCCATCCGCTACACACCATCGAAGGCAATCGCTGTAGTCGACGTGCTCATCGCCCTTATGAGTATTCGTGGTCTTAGGTCACCACACTCAGATATCGTGGTCTTAGGTCACCACATTCAGATTTCGTGGTCTTATGTCACCACATTCAGATTTCGTGGTCTTAGGTCACCACATTCACTTCCCCTTTTTCAATAACCCATATGCCCCATATCATACTTATTATGCATTAACATGCCAACTTTCACATTCTTATAACTTATCACATGTTAAATATAACATATTTCATAATCCTAGTAGGAGTAGGAAACGTACCTGAGTACTTTGTACCATAACATGGTACCTTAGCCATATTCTTGCACATTCTTATATTCACATATAGATTAAATATTGCCATAAATATATTAAGAAATAGTGTGAGGTACACACCTGATTCGCTTAACAATTCACGGGAATCCCGAAATCTGATCTACTGCCTTAGATCCTTAACTTCCTACATTCAGCCATCACTTAAAAATTTAATGATGACCATTCGGCCATAAAACCAAATTTTATTAGGATTGTTAAAACTCAAAACTTACCTTGGTACCGATTTCACTACTAAACAAATCTCGAAAACTTTATGCTATACCTGCCATCAATCGGCCAACATTGAATCAATTAGCTTGGTTAGTTTTCGGCTTTTAAATAATTAAGAAATAGATCTATAACACCAAACATGGCCTTGGCCGAATATACCTATGTGCTTACCTTCCAAATCTTGAATCCCGGAATTGATCTCTTGGCTTAGGTATCTGTCGAAATCCCTATAGCCACATGTTAGATCAATTTCTAATACTTAATCACCATTAAATGGCCTATGGCCGAATATCAGATGTGCTTACCTTGTGGATTTCAAATCCCGAAAGTATTCCTTCTTGAAGTCAACAACACCTAAATCCCGAAAGACCCTTCATAGATTCGGCCAAAGCACCTTAATAGATTAGTCCTAGATTTCGACAAGTCTTTAAGAATAAAAGAATGGAAACCAAACTTGGATCTTACCCTTATTTGAAGAAATCGATTGCACCCTTGTTTGAAGCCCTTCAAAGGTTCGGCTATGAAGGCTTGGAGACTAGATTGCTATAGTCACCTATGTATTCGGCTTCAATTAAATTGAAAAGAGAGGGATATGCACTTAGGGAGAATCGGCAATGGTGGACTTAGGGAGAAGAGGATTTCGGCTTTGGCAAAAATAAAAGAGAAAGAAGAAAGTTTGCTAGGGAATTTTCAGCAGAGACTTAGTTGGGAAGAAAAAAAAATAGGTAGAATGGCCTCTCTTTTCCTCCTAATGCCGAAATTACTAGGCCTAGTATCCCTTACTTGGCCATCACTCCTCTTATCTTTATCTCTTTACTTAAAATTAATAAGAATAATCTTTTAATTATCTCTTTGAAAATAATCAAAAATAAATCATCATTTATCCACCCCTTAGCCGAAATTTTAAGAGAATTTAAACTCTTCTTTTGAGTTCCTTAGTGCCGTCCACCTCTCTGCTCCTTGTAGCAAAATAAAAATTCTTTTATTTGCTTCCCATGCGACTTGAACTCAGGCCCACTTGCCTAGCTTGTGGCGTCACTTTCCTGGGCCTTAAGTGGTGCCTTGTAGCCATTTTACCAAGGCTATTTGTATGTCATATTTCACATACATTTTCTCTTAAGACCACCTTGCCTTAGTTTCCTCTTTTAGACTTTAAAATTCAACATTTTCTAAGTCATTTCCTTACATTTCCAAGTTTCCAAAAACGTTCGTTTCCCTCCTTTAACCTAACATTTCCTTACATTTCCAGGTTTCCAAAAATGTTCACTTTCCTCTTTTAAACCTAACATTTCCATACATTTCCAGGTTTCCAAAAATGTTCACTTTCCTCTTTTAAACCTAACATTTCCATACATTTCCAAGTTTCCAAAAATGTTCAAAATATATTCATAACACATAAGTCATGTCATTTCGTACAATTAAACCAAAAATGCATAGGCTCTTTTCAGGATGTTACATTATATATCTCTACTTCTACTGTTCACATAGCCGGGATAGAGACTCACCTAATACTTACCTAAACTGCAGCTTGGAGTTCCAAACTTGAACATCTTTCTTGAACCAATAGAAACAACTACTTAAAGAATATGGAACCACCATTAAAACCCATATACAAAAAATTGCTAATATCCCAATTACAAATGACCCCCGTGTAGGGTCTTTTATTCACAATTCATTGTTCATATGCTTCTTAATATCCTTAATCTTTCAAAAACTTAACATGCAGAGTTATCAGACTTACTGGGAGGTGGAACATCGACTCATTAACTCGAAAACCTTAACTTCCAGCTTAATAAAAGAGAAGAAAGCATACAAGTTTAAGAAGAAGAACTAGAAAGTCGTATTGAAGGAAGCAAAATCCTTCAAACGAACCCTTCTTACAATATATATATCTAGTTCCCTTTAGTGGAACTTGACATGTGTCATATGTATCTAGAGTTTGTCCTAATAATTGGCCTACAAAATTCGAGAGAAATATAATTGAGGATTATATACAAATATTATTTGACCAGTTAATTTAGTTGGTCCTTAACCAAATCAAGTTACAAAACCCGCTTAGCACAGTGCTCAGTAGGGGTGAGCAAAACTCAATTCGATTCGAAAAAATCAATTTTTTTTTTCAAATTTCGAGTTAAAAGAATTGAGTTATTCGAGTCAACTCAAATTTTTGAATCTCAGTTCGAATTGAGTTGAGCTTTTGAATTCAAATAACTTGAATAATTTGAATAAACCGAATGCTAAACTATAATATTTTACATTTTTACCTCAAACCCCTAAACCTTTTTACTTTCCCTCCAAAACTTTTACTCTCATCCCACCCCCGGTCTACCCCAAACCCATTTCCCCCCACTTGTTTTTAATGTTCCCCCCAAAAAATTTTACTCCCCCAATTTTTTTTCCCTTAAACTTTTACTCCCCAAACCCTTAAAACTTTTTATTTTCCCCTTAAACTTTTACTTCTTACCATTTACCCTTAAATAAAAAATCAAAATAATACAAAACAATCCTTAAACCTAAATAGTAATAATTTTATTTATATATACTATTTATATTATTAAATTAAATTTCAAATTTTGTACTATTTATATTATTGAATTGTTTAATCACATTGTTTAATCACATTGAATTATTGATGATGGCATAAAATATTCGTGTTAAAATTTTATGTTGATATCAATTTCACATTTTATTTTTAAGATAACTTTTATTAAAAAATCACATTTTTTACATTTAATATATTTTTTAATTTCAAAATACATAGTGACAAGAATCAAAAGATAATTGAAGCAAATAAGCTAACATGTATATAAAATATTAATAGATAAATTATGAGGGGATGAAAGTTAATAACAAATTTGATTACAGTGGGCAAATATGATTATAGTGGTTGACAGTGGTTACAAGGATCCAAAGTTTTTTTTTTCTTAAATTTAACTCGAACAAATATATTTGATTCGATTCAATTCGAATTTCATCTCACTCTACTCGATCAAGAAAATTTCAAATCGAGTTAAGATGATAAAATATGATTCGTTAACTCGATTAACTCAAAATATTTTCATTTGATTCAATAATGCTCACCTTTAGTGCTCAAGCAAACTGGGTGTACTATACATTTGGCGGTATCTCTCACCAGACTTACTCTTTGCTAGTCATAATCTATTCTTAATTAGCTGAATAACTTGAGATAAAATCTCTAATAACTTCTACGACAAATACTTTACGCCAACTTTTATTTGCTAGAAAACTGCTAATAGGCGGACTACACTACGACAAATAAATAACTTCACACGTACACGTCTTCTAATCGAATCCGCAAAATTTAGGGTGTGACATTTTTGAGAATTGGATATCAGTCATCCATTAATATTGGTAGTAGTGACATCTCTCTCCTTCAGTTCAAAATCGTCACACTCGTAGTCATCCTTCTTCTCACAATTCCAAACACCACCAGTAAGTGCTATTTTGAACGAAAGGAAACCCCCTCCCCCTGTCATCTCTTGATCTCCCACATCCGATGGTTCATCTTCTCAACGACGCACATTTTTCAACACTCGTTTGCCACTTGCATCCTCTGTCGTTCCAGACTTCCCTCCATTAGCCATCATCTTTTTTATATTCTACTACTTTTTAGTTTAATGATATTGTCAATAGTTCAGATCCAATTGTCTATCAAATTTGATATGAAGCAAACTTAAAATACATGTTCAAATTGTATACATATGTGTACGTACTACATGTATAGCTTAGGTTTGGTATGTTAAAAATACATATATTATCAATGAAATCTGAAGGGCTATTTTTTTACCATTTCAAATCCAAACTGTCTATGTGGTAGATATACAAGTGTTTATATATATCGATCTTACTTGGGACCACAAATATCAAGTTTGTTTAAGAAAAGCAAATCTAATTGTATTAGTGTCTATAATTGATTTCTTCTGTGTAATACTAATCGATAGGGCCTCATTGGTAAGTGCTACAAGATCTCCTGCATTGGAACCACGGCTACGGACTTGAATCCATTAGTATGGAACATTTTCTTTTCCAAGTGAAATCCCCTAGTATATGAAAGAGTGAAAAAGTGATTTCATTGTTGTGGGATAAGAAGCCTTCATATCTTAATACATGTATTTAATTTATTCAGGGCTATTAGAGTGGGATCCACTTTGGGGGAACATGAATCTAAGCAATAACAAGAATATTTTTAGTGGAACATCTTTCACAATCCATGAAGAGATAACTCACTAATAGACCGATAGATCAATGTCACAATCAATAGCATCACTAACATTAATAAAAAACCTTTAAGCTTGTTATCCAAGAACTTGTTCAGAATGTTGGATCTAGTGCCCTAAATGTAGTATTTTCGTTTATGTACACTTATATTTTTCAAACATATTGGTTTAATAAAATTATCTATGAATTACATTAATACCATTTGTATATCATTTTTAGTGGTTTTTGCACGCAAAGTAAAATGAAAGCAAATATTAGCTCACTAGCTATCTAATGTTTAACTAATACTAAGCGGTATTATGTGATCAGATCGTAATATGGAATGACAACTTGCATTAGTATATGAATCTAAACATGTCCATGAGCTAATCGATTGAAAGACTAATATGTCGTCTATCAAGTCCAATTGGGGAGATGTTTTGTATTAAGCATTGTAGTGGATGACTCTTAAAAAATAGAGATGTAGATGTAACTAACTAGACTGACAGTACATCATACTGAACCTAAGTAGAATATATCCTAAATTTATTTATGAATTTATTCCCTTGTGGTGTTCATAGTGTAACATACCTTGACTGGATGATGGACTACGTATGTGTGACTCGTATACTTTGATGTAAGGAAAAGCCTGAGTTCAAATAGATAAGGAATTGAAAGCTGGTGCATTGGGTGTACGACTTCTACATTATGTAGTGTCATTCATAATAATGAAATTTATAGACCAAAAAATAGGTAAATGATATCCTCTCATAGGCATTACGTGATAGATGAAAAGTAAACATGACCACAGATCGTTTGTTTTTGTGATAAATGACTTAATTACTATTTGATAGTAATTGACTTTTCATAAAGGAAGATGTAATGGTTTCCATTAGATAAAATAAGATCATATTGGGACGACGAATTTATCCCAATAAGATTAAAAATATCATATGAGGGTAACACACTTATGACATGGTCATTGGACGAGCACTGATCCAGTATCTTTTGTAATGGTATGTAATTGGGGAGAGCTCAGCCATGATACTCTAGTAGAACCACTTCGTGACTAAAAGAGTTTATAATTAATAAGCGAAAAGCTGAAACTTAATTATAAATCATTTAAGCTTTAATTATAAATGTCTAATCAGTCTCTCCACTAATCAACACTTGAAGCGATTTGTGGTTCAAGAATAGCGGAGAAAGTCATTCAGTTGAAAGCTGGAAACGTCAAGGATCCATCTTGCACAAAGCACAAATACTTTTTAGGAAAAGTTTATTCCTACAAATATTACAAACCAAATCAATTTTTAAAATTTTAATTTTCCGCTGTGCCAAAAAATCATTTTTAAACAACATTTTTTTCAACAAAAAAAAAAAATACTCTAATCGGGGGGAGAGGAATGGGGTTACTTGGTATCAAACCCAAATTCTCATGCCTACAACATAATACCCTTGTCATTTGGCCAAGAGGTTATTAACTACAAGTGTTTATAATTTAATATGCCCTTTTAAATATGTTCCATATCATATTTGAGCTAGCATTAACCCAAAGTTAAACCCAAATTCTCATGCCTACAACATAATACCCTTGTCATTTGGCCAAGAGGTTATTAACTACAAGTGTTTATAATTTAATATGCCCTTTTAAATATGTTCCATATCATATTTGAGCTAGCATTAACCCAAAGTTAATAGGTTAACGGTGACATTAGTAATTTGTTTATAACCAATGCCATTGGTCAACAAGATGATTCTGATGGAAAGCCTTCACAACCTGCCAACAATGAAAATTTTGATTCCTTACTTCAAATATGTCCAAAAGTTTTAAAACTGAAGTTGTTGGTTTGGAGTCATATCCTCATGCTAACCATGTCTCTCGGACTCATGTCTTTGCTATGAACTCCCACAAAGTCTGTTCAAATGTTTTATTATCAAACTATTTGATGTTGGGTTTGTAACTAAAGTATTAGTAGAATAGTGATTTCAGTTGATGTATAGGTGTGAGGTTGTAGTTTAGTGAGTGAATTTAATTTAAAACATAGATTTAGAAAATTGATTTATAGTTAATTACTCTTTTAATAAGGCCCCGCAGACATAGGAAAATGTGTCAAATTGTGTAATAAATTGTTGTGTCAATCTCTCCTATTTACTCTTTTAGTTGTATCTTTAGTTTGAACTCAACATATAATTGATAAGCAACTTAATGCTAACATGCTTAATCATGATTCAACAATATGACTTTAAAAATTCACAACTAGATCTTGTACATCTAAATGTGACCCATTTACTTCAAAAAAAATGATATAATGATAAATTTAACTCTTAACCTTTATTTTATGTGTCATTTTGCATCTTACACTTTTTTATTGGTATTGGCCCTAAAACTTTTATTTATTTTTATTAAATAATATATAATTCATAAAAAACCAAAAATCAGGTATTTGTTTTGATTTTTATAACTATAATTTTTTTTCCATCATATTTTTTGGGAATTTTTTTATAATTTTTGAAAATTTTGAAAAAGTAAATTTTTTAATTTTTATTTATTTTCTAAATTATCAAAAAATATTTTTGGTTTTCTAATTTGAACATTTTTCATAATTTTGGAAATATTAAAATGGTTTAAAGTTCTTTTGCATTAAAAATTAATTATTTATAATTTTTATAATTTTTATTTCTAAATATTTTTATAATTTTGAAATAAAGTGGAATAAAAAATGATAACGAAAAAGAAGTCAAATAAAAAAAGAAAGCAAGGAGCAAGACAGAAGATAAAGTGGCTAACATAGGTTTGAACAAAAATCATTGAATGTCCATAAAATAAGGAGAAAAATATTTTTGGTTTGAAATTGATTAACATATTTATTTTTAAGAGTAGAAAAGCACAGTGATTTGGAAAAAGGAAAAAAGACCATTGATGATGAAATTACAAAGCGCTTTCAAAAGCCAACAATTACATGTATCTTAAGGCCTACAATGAAAAACTATAACATGACCCATTCAATTAATTTTATTATTGATTGACTTGGAATCATCGAGTCAGCCTACACTTGAAATTGCTCAAGCTGAACATCCTTAGCTTTCAATGGCACATACTCTCCCAAATACACTTCCAAGTGATCCGACAAGGCTGATTTGTCTATGTTTTCATGGTGGTATGATTTGCACACAAAGTAAATCACCGTCTGAATAACTAATGCAAACAGGATCAACTTCGAAAGCAACAAAAAGCAAATAATTGCATACACAACCCTCATAGCCATCCCCAAGCTGCTTCCATGAACAACCAGACTCTGAAACGCTGCCTGGATGATGGCCAAGCTGATAACCAGCTTCAAAAAGATGATTATGGCTACCCATAACTTTCCTTTGATCAGATTCTTGCCCTTCATCATGGCTTGGAACCCATAACACTCTTCTAAAACAGAGATAACGCTAGCCAAGTGCCAGATTATGGTCATATAAAGGAACCCCACGAAGTACAAAACCAGTAAAATAGCCAACACCGCATCGACCGCATCGGTGCCTAGTAATAAAATCACGCTACTAACCATGATGAAAATGGCCACAACATGATAGACAAACATGGTGAGGAAAGTACAGAGGAAAGTGACCATGAGCCTTTTCCAGACCTTGGGAACGACGCTCATGACTTTGTCGAAGGTGAGTTCTCGAGCTGTGTATATGCAGGCGATGGTGTAAACGACGGCAGAAGTTGAGAGAAGGGAGAAGATTAAAAAGAGGGTTAAATAAGCAGCTTTAAAAAGCCAAAAGTAAGCCATTTCGTTGGAGATAAGGTCGTGGAGTTTCTGGGCTTTGGCGGGTGATTGAGCTTCATCGAGTTCCACCTTGGTGTGTATGATTTTCCTGAAGAGAAGACTGGAAACTTCCATGTGAAGGAGGTAGATGAAAGAGAGGGGAAGGATTAGAGACAGTGTGATTTTGCTGAAGATTTTTCTGCATGCAATGATGACATTGTAGGATTCTTTGTAGATGCCGAAGAAGCCAAGGAATTGCATCTCTTCTTGCTCTCTGTCCATGGTGAACCTTGAGTTGCAGAGAAAAAGTTTAGGGAATGGAGATGGAAGAGATGAGTTGGGTGTTTGTAAATGAAAAGATTGTTTGGTTATTTGAATTGAAATTGAAGGAGAGTGGAGAGAGACATGGAAAGTGAAATGTGGAAGTTTTTGTTTGTCTTTGAAAAGCCGGCAAAGACTAGGCCAATCGTTACGTCCACGCCGAGGCCAAAATGGCTGGCCGATGCCAAATTATTCCACAAGGAAAGTCCTCGTTTCAATCGAGTTCAGTCAACACGGTTTTGTTCTCTTGCTCGGTCGCCACCAAGTTTTCTTCCTTCTTCAAATTACCGAATTATCCCCTAGGTTAATTTCACCAAACATCCATAGGTTTTAAATTCATCCCTAAACATCAAAGTATTTCAAAATATCAATACCCTATTAATCAAATCATTTTACCAATATCAATACCATATTAATCAAGTCATTCAATCAGCCTCACCTAAATAGTATAAATGTATTAAAACCAACTTAATTGAAATTAAAACTAACTTAACCAACCAATTACGTTAATGCGGTTTTGGTTAGACAATTTTTGCGATTAAATCGGTTGTAATGTTGGTTTATTTGATTATGTCTTCAGTTATCAATTATTGAATTTCATAATCAAACCGATGAACCAAACCAACTTTAATATTTAATATTTTAATTTATTTTAAAAATATTTATATTTTATAATATATATAATTCGATTTATGTATGTTAAATATGTTTATATTTTCATTATTTTAGAATATATTTTACATAAATCGGTTGATTAACTTAATTAACAGATGTTTAAATCGATTTAGTGTTGGTTTATACTGTATACCATATAAGTCGGTTTGATTTTTGTATATGATAGTTGTTTAAGTTGGAAAAATTGTCTGAATTGACCAAATAATCGTTTGCTCAACTCTAGCTCACCATTAACTAGATCGTTAAATGCTAGTTCAAATATTACAAGAAATATATTTAAAATGTGTACGTTAAATTATAAATATACATGTATCTATTAAATGAACTATTTGGATCTGACAATTTTTAATAATATTATTTTCTAACACATCAAATCTAAGTCGTTTATATAATAAATATACACATATTAACGATTTAATTTTAAAATGCTTCGCATGAAATCCAGAATGACATTTATAACATAATATTAATATTTTAAGAGTTAAATTAGAATGTTGAGAGTGAATATAAAATTAAAGCAATAATTGAGAGATCTTTGATGGAATTATCCATATTTGATATAAAAGTTTGTCGAAATATTAAAGAAATCATTCAATGACAACGTATCAAGCAAAATGTTGAAAAATTGGATCGAAATGTTTAGATGAGTTTGATGAATGATCATTTCTATGTTTAAACATTCAACAAAGAAAATTAAAATTACTAGATAGGATTGCATCTATGATGCGTTCAAAATAAAATATTTTATGTTAAATATATATAGCTGGACCGCTAATAAATTTGTATCTTAATACTATTAAATTGTTGTTTGTAATTTTTAATTGTTTTATTTAAAGATATATAAAAGTATAGAAAGATAAAAGTGACATCATAATAATCTTAATTATAATTTAAAAGAAGATAAATTTTTGTAATTTATAATTGAGTTAATGACCTAGTTAACCTACGATGACATCAACTCAGTAAATTAGTGCTTAAATAATAGTACAGACTAGAACTTCTTTCACATATGCATGGACCACATATTTAGAATATAAGTATATATTTAAAATAACCTACAATAAATAATAAATGTATTGTTTGAAACTAATAATATGTAAGAAATTAAATGAAAAATTAGTTTAAATTGTAAGTAAAAAGAAATTAAACAAGTAAATACATTATATTAAGATAATAAATGCACTCTAATTGTTTATTTTGATATTATCATTTTTCTATAGCACGTCAATAAGTTGTCATGTTGGTAAAAATTTAATATTAAAAATTTAATTATTTTTTGGTGAATTACAATAACAAGGTAAAGTCGAAACAACAAACGCAACTAGCGCGACTTGATCCCCAAGCCACACCTAGGGCGATGAATACCTTTGACCATCAGACCATCAAATATGGTTCAATATGAAAAGACATTTTCATAACTTTCCTAATCGAGTTAGTGTTCGATTGACTTGTGATACCAACTCAATCATGAGTTTAAATAATAGTATTCATATAAAATTGACCAGGGTAATAAAATATGCATAATGAAATTTAAATGTATAAATTATATTTAATTAAAATTTTGGTTTAATGGTAAAATTAATATTTTATCAACCCAAATTGAATGGGTCCAAAACTAAATTTTTTATTGGTTTTTTATAATAAAAAAAAAAAAGAAGAAGACTAAAATACTCTTGAGTAATATGGCTTATTTTAAATATGGAAGGAAATTTTTGTAATTTCTCTAACTGATACCAACTCAATTAAAGGTTTAAAAAATAGTATAAATACACAATGTAAGTGAAATAAAACAATTTATAAAAAAAATTATTTTTTAAAAATTCATTTAATAATTATTATTGGTGTAATGCTAAACAATTTATTTATAAATCCATCCAACATATATTTAATTTTTGAGTATATTAATTTTGATTTTTTCATTTAAAAATTATATAAAAGACAAAAATTTCATTAGAATAATAAATATTTAATAAAAAATAAATTCTTCCTATTGATACTCAATTAATTTCTAACTCTATTAAAAAAAATTACATTTAACTTGATAATATCGTGTGTTTTTTTTTTGGGGGGGGGGGACAAAGGAGTAAAACAACATTACATAATGATAAATCTAGGAAAAGCCATTCCTCCATTATCTTGATAGACAAAGTTGAGAATCTCATTTGGGGATAGTTGATTAATATCGTCTTTAATATATAACTAAAAAGTCAAGCTTTAAATTTAATTATAATAAATAATAAAATATAATCCTTACTAATTCAATTCAATTTTTATTGACTGGCAAATAGGGAACTTAATAACATCTTGTTTGTACCTATTCCAAATGTTAAGAATATTGAAAATTTTATACAGTTTCGCCTAATAAGTTTGTGTTTAATTCTTTACAAGCTGATAACGAAGATCACTGCAAATAGATTCAAGGTAGTCTTTTTTCTAAGATCATTGGTCCAGAACAAGCAAGTTTTATTGCTGGTAGGAATATCATAGACAATATCAGAGTGGCCCAATAAGTTATCCACTCCATGAGAAGTAAACAAAAAAGATAGATGACCGTTAAGATTGATTTGGAGAAGGCCTATGACAAGGTGGGATGGGAATTTATAAATGTCTCCATTCAAGCGGCAAGCATTCTAGATTTCCTCCGAAAAGTTATTATGTCGACCATCACGAGCTCAACTATGCAGATCCTGTAGAATGGTGTGCCCACTTAGAAATTTAGTCTAATTAGGGGTATTAGGTAGGGGTGTCCTTTGTCACCTTACCTATTTGTACTTTGCATGGAATGGTTGGGACAGTGCATTTGTTCATCCATTAATTCAGGTCAGTGGTCTCCCATTAGTCTATCAAGGTTAGGGTCAACGCTTTCTCATTTGTTTTTCATTAACGATATTGTTATATT
The DNA here is from genome assembly GCA_025503065.1 of Gossypium bickii. NCBI lineage: Eukaryota > Viridiplantae > Streptophyta > Magnoliopsida > Malvales > Malvaceae > Gossypium > Gossypium bickii. Next base: position 17,841,630 of record CP106710.1, on the reverse strand, counting down.
TGAGAAAGCTGATTTGAGCCAGGCTCATTTAATTAAGGAGATGTTAGATGAATTATGTAGTTATTCTGGACATTGGGTAAATGCTCATAAGACAAATATTTTCTTTTCTAAAGGGGTGAATAAAGAGTTGACAAAACATCTTTGTAATTTGTTTGGTTTTCATAAAGTCCATAACCTAGAAACGTTTTTGGGAGTTCCTCTCTTCCACAAAAGGGTTACGATCAGTTCCTTGAGGTTTGTGGAGGAAAAAGTTAAATTTAGGTTGCAAAAGTGGGATGCGAGGCAGATGTCCTTAGTTGGTAGAATCACTTTAGTACATTCAATTCTCCTCAGTATTCCTAATTACTTTATGCAGTTACTGAAGATCCTGCAAGGAATATGTGATGAAATTGAAAGTATTGTTAGACAATTCATATAGGGTTTTGTTGTAGGTAGTAAAAAGATGACTCTTGTTAGTTTGAATTCGCTGTGCCAGCCAAAAGTTTGTAGAGGACTTGGGATTCGGCATCTAAAGGATTAGAACATTTTTTTTTGTTGAAGTTGGGTTTCAATATTTTTGCGAATTTAGAGGCTCTATGGGTTCGTGTCCTGCGGTGGAAGTATGGAATGAAGGAAAGCTTACCCCATGGCATCTTTCACAGTAATTGCTTTTTTCTATGGGGAGCTCTGTCTAAGGTATGACATGTGTTTCGAGAAAATATTTATTGGTTAGTTGGGGATGGTAACAACATTGAGTGTTGGAGGGATAATTGGATTCTGGAGATTGATCCCTTGATCAATCTAATTCCAGTTGGTGCAAACTTTGCTTTTGATTGTTACCTTAAGGAGATGGTTACAAAAGAAGGATTGTGGAATCTAGAGCTCTTTCGGTTTGGCTATCGAAAGAAATTATTGGGCGTATTACTAGTATTCCACCCTCGCACCCTTTGGCGAATTCCGACAAGATTGCTTAGGTGGGCACCTCTTCAGGTTGTTTTCCCGTTAAAAGCGCTTATCGTATGATTAAGGAGAAATTATGGAATCCTAAGATGGAAGCTTGGAATCCATTAAAAGGGTTCAAGTTTTCCTTTGGTTGGCTCTCAAACAACGATTACTTACTTGGGTAGAGCGGCTAAGGTGTGGAATTGGTAGCAATGCAAGATGTTCAATCTGTGGACATGAATTGGAGAATGTAATTCATGCTATTAGAGATTGTGTTGCAACGAAATATGTATGGTATCAAATTATTCCACCTCAAAAGTAGGCTTATTTCTTTTCAGGTACTTTAAAGGATTCTTGCATCTAATTTGCAAAATCGTCATAATTTAGTTATGATGAATTTCGATTGGTCGAGCTTCTTTGGAATTTTTGCTTGGCGTATTTGGAAGAACATAAATATTTGCATCTTTTAGGGTGTGTCATGGAGTGTAGAGGAAATTGTAAAAAATGAATATAGCTAGCCTAAGCAATATTTTGTTGTTCGCAATAGAGGTTCTACGAGGCAATTATCTAGGGTGGGTTCAGTGGAAACATGGGATGCGCTGCTGCAAGAGGAGTAGTGAGAGATCACAATGGGAAATGGATAATTGGTTTTAACCATCGTTTGGGGACTTTTTCAATATTTGAAGCTGAATTGTGGGGCATTCTTGATGGTGTCTTGTTGATGCAATAAATACATTATGATAAAATATTAGTGCATACAAACAACATGAAAGTTAATGAGGTTATCAAGGAATCCTTGTTGAAGTGTTCAAATTCCGCAATAACCAAGCTCATTGCTTAGCTTTTGTAGAAAGTGGAGAGTTGGTCTCTTGAATATACCCCTAGAAAAGAAAATATTGAAGTTGATCACATTGTTAAGTTTGTATTTGGGAAAGGGGAAGGTTTACAATTATTTGAAACATCTCCTTTTAAGTCTCTCTAGTCTTTTGTAGAGCTTTTCATTTCTTTCATAAAAAAAAAATCGTAATTGAATCAAGTTGAGTTTACATAACAAAAAGTATGAACTTGTAACGCCCTGAATTTGGGCCTAGAAGGAATGGGCCTTGAGTGTGGGATTAGCTAGGGGACTGCACATAAATATTTTTGTGTGCAAGAAAATGTCATAAATAAATGTCTGCTTCAGTGGTTAAGTGATTTGGGAAGAGTTGGGAGTGTTGGAGAAGTCTTGGTTTCAAACCTGGGCCTTAGCAAAATTTTTGCCTTTTGCTCTTAAGTGAATCTTGGCCTTAGCTTGAAGGCTTTATAAATATTTTTGGTGAAATCATGACACAAAAGGAGCTTGTGGTCCAGTGGTAAGTGGCGTGTTCAAGGTTGCAAGGGAGCTCAAGTTTGAGTCTCATGATGCGCAAGGGAGTATTTATTTTATTTCCTTGCAGCATGAGAGTGGGGTTAGACTGAAACTCTGTCAGGTGAAGTTTGAATTGGTCAAGGAAGAGATTGTGGAGAAAATCAAGGAAATTCGAAAATGGGAGGTTAGTAAGGTTTTGTGGCTGATTGGGACTCTAAGGCTTAGTGAAATTCGGCTAAAGGGAAGTGAGGGAGCATTTTTTCGGCACAAGGCAATTGTTTGTTCGGTTTTGAGAGGGTTGAAATGAAGGTGCCGAATGCTCTTTGGGATTTTTCTACCATTCGGGGTTCCTTTCGGGTTTGCATTTTAGCTATTGAAGTGACCAAAATTTCCACTACTTTCCCCTTCCTACAATTGCCGAATAGGTAACCTTCTTTTTGGTTTCTTTATCTTTCTTTGCTTTGTCGAAATCCCTTTCCTCTCTCACTCTTGGTTCTGATTCTTTTCCTTCTGAATCCTTCTCCTCTCGGCCTCCCTTCTAAACCTAACCTACTCTCCATCTTCTTCTTCTCTGCTTTCTACTCTCTTCCAATCATAGTCGAATTCTTCATAAGGCTTTTTGTGTACGTTCAGTTTATCATCTTTCCCTATTGTGCTTGGCCAAATATACCTAAACTATTCCAACCGATTCCATCATCATCAGTTTTGGTAAGTCTTCCAACTTTTTCCAAGTGAGTTATTTCATTAGCACTGTGTTTCCAAACCACACTTATTTTGTTCTTAGGGTTCTAAAATCTCTAGAAGAGAAATAGAGGTTTCCGATAATATGTTGCAGAAAGAGGTATCAATGGTGGCGAGTAGTAGCCATTCTAAGGAAGGATCAGGAATGGTGCCAGCTGAGAATGGGCATGTAGCCCCTGCCCCCAAATTTAAGCAACGTAAAGTGTCAGCTGTTTGGGATTTTCCACCGGGGTGCGGCAGGGTGGCTGCACCAATCTCTGGATCAAGTGGGCAAACCACAACCGACTGATCTAGTCAAGGGAGAGGTAACCTGTTGGACAAGTATTTTCGGTAGAGGTTGTTTTTGATAAGTTGATTGGGATTCAATTAACTTGATTGACAAGTGATTAATGGATTGCTTTGATTGAATGTAAGTTGGAGTTCTCGTGGGTCATTCTCACATTTCGCAATCAGGTGTGTAATCACACTATCGTTTCTGTGAGTCGCTAAAAGCCGAAACTTCGGCATTTGAGGCCTCACAAGCGTGCGATTGCTCGTGTGGTAAACTGAGCCCACAATCATGAGCAATAGACTGTAGAGGCCACCACGAGCGTCCTCGTGCTCTTGGGCTGTTGTGGGCCTTGTTTGGCTGAAATGGGCCGCGTGGGCTCAATGGGCTTGTGGGCCCCACATGGAATGAATCCATGATAAGTGGCAATTACTGAACTGGGCTATAACGTTCACATAGCCATGACTAAATTTGGGCTAAATGGGCCACACGAGCGTGTGGGCCCACTTGGGCCAAATATTGGGCTTTGGGCCCAATTACACTGTTTTGATCATATATGTTATCTGTGTCACTCGAGGTGACTGTAGACCTTTGGGAAGGTTGTTAAATGACTGAAATACCCCTAAAGAGTAAATTGATCGTAATGCCCTTATAGAGTAAATTGACCATAATGCCCCTGTAGGGTAAAATGACCATAATACCCTTGTAGGGTAAAATGACCGTAGTACCCCTGTAGGGTAAAATGACCGTAATACCCCAGTAAGGTAAAATGATCGTAGTACCCCTGTAAGGTAAAATGACCGTAGTACCCCTGTAAGGTAAAATGACCGTAGTACCCCTGTAAGGTAAAATGACCATAATACCCCTGTAAGGTAAAATGACCATAATATCCCTGTAAGGTAAAATGACCGTAGTACCCCTGTAAGGTAAAATGATTGTAATTCCCCTGTTAAGGTAAAATGACCGTAATGCCCTTGTAGGGTAAAATGATCGTAATGCCCCTATAGGGTAAATGACTATTTTACCCCTCGAGGGTAAATGACTGACTTGTGCTATGATTTGACTGATTTGACTTGGTTGTATGACTATGGTTTGATTGACTTAACTGTGAATGATATGACTGTTTCTGAGCATGGCATACTGCATACACGACATACTGCATGGGGTTGGGATACTGTTATGGAGGAAGTGTATCACATTCTTGTGACTTTATTGCGATAATAAAACCGCAACTCTATCGCAATATCAATATCGTGGCTTTACCATATATATATCGCATCGCAAATCTCATCGCTAAAGTTATTATATTGCGGCTATCTTTGCAATATTGGTTAGTGTCGCAACCGGTGCTACATAAGGAGTGTAGGGATGGGTGGGTCAATTTAATCCCCATAGGAGTGTAGGGTTGGACAGGAGACAGAGTGCAGGGTTGGTATGGGTGTTTATGCATTGCATATACTAATTCTGATATTGAGATGGGCTTAGGCCCAGATTGATGTGATATGTGACATTTGGTATGGGCTCGTGCCCAACCGTGGTCTTTGAGGGCTAAGGCCTAATTGCCACCGCATCTTGAATGGGCTAAGGCCCACACCGCATCTTATTCGCTATAGGGCTCGTGCCTAGATCGTTCTCATTTTCGTATAATCGATCGCTTTCTTTAATAAGGGGATTACACACTGAGTTTTCGTAAACTTACCCCGTTTTTAACCTTTCAGGTAATCCCCAACGTTAGACGGTTCGGAGCCGCGAGGGACTCAGAGGTGGCCACACGTTCGCTGATGGTTGTTTTAGACTTATATATTTCTTTTATATTGGGCTATTGATTTTGGTAATAAGGCCTTTGGTGGATTTAATTTTCTTTTTGATTGGGTTTTTAATTTCTTATTTTGAACTGCCAACCTGATACAAACAAGTTTAAAAAAAAAGTAATAACTGTTTTGAAGACAAACACGCATTTTCAAACAGTAAGATGATTTTAATTAGAGTAGCTTTCACGAATTTTAATTAATTAAGAATCAAACGGTGACAAACATGGAAATCATTTTACTAAGTGTTGGTTTTTATAACTTACCAATTGTTTCCCAAGAAATAAGAACTAAATGGATTTTACTCAAATGATTTCTCCCATCAACCTTGATTTCGAAAAACACTTCAATGTGACACGCCAGATTCAGCCATAACGTCTAGGTCGAGTTTGGGGCGTTATAGAACTTGTATTTGATTTGAAATTTGACTCAAACTTGATTGAATACTACTCTCGAGTTTTGATGGCATATGCTCGTGTTAGTGTTTGAGACTTGGGTCTATCTGTAGCTTCTCTGATCAACCTCTGATTTTCACTAACCCCACCACTAGCACTAGGTCTTCTACCCCTTTATTGTGTTGGAGTAGTTTTCGCAGGTTGTTCTACAGACTCCTCGGTAATTCTCAGACAATCATTTATCATATGCTCCTTTGAACTACATATAAGACATGCCCAAGGAATTGTCCTACACTCACCTATATGAAATTTTCCATAATGTTCACAAGTTAGTGTAGGTCTTTTCCTCAAACCCTAATACTTGCAACTGAGGTAGCTTGTTGAGTTTTTCTACCTTGTCCTCTTTGTCTTTGTATTTGAACAGGAGATAAGTACCTCAATCCTCGAAATTTCTTGGCTAAAGGTGGTGGCAATGAACTAGTTGCTACTCACTTAACATGTTGGATCTGGTGCTTTAAATGTAGTATATTTGTTTGTAAACTTGTAATTTTTTCAAATAGATTGATTAATAAAATAATTCATGAATTAAATTAATATATTTTGTATAATTGTCCTCACGTGATTTTTTCACGCAAAGCAAAATAAAAGCAAATGTTGCTCATTGGTTGTATAAGTGTTTAACTAATACTAAGTGATATTACATGGTCAGATCATAGTACAGAAAGATAGCTTATGTTAGTAAATGAACCTAAACATGTCTTTAGTCTAATAGAAAATGAGCAAACCGATTGAAAGACTAATATGTCGTCTATCAAGTTTAATTGGGGAGATGCCTTGTCTTGGACATTGGAGCGGATGACTCCCAGAATATAGAAACATAGGTGAGACTGACTGGATTGACAGTATATTGGATAGGACCCAAGCAGAATAGATCCTGAATCCATTTTTGGATTTATTCACTTGTGATATTCATAGTGTGACATACCTAAATCCTAAGTGGATGTCGGGCTATATATGTGTGGCTCATAAACTTTGATGTAAGTAACAGCCTGAGTTCAAATAGATAAGGAATTTAAAGATGGTGCTTGGGTGTATGACTTCTATAGTATGTAGCGTCATTCACAATAGTGGAATTCATAGCCCAAAAAATGGGTAAATGACATCCTCTCATTGGTATTTCATGGTTGATGAAAAGTAAACGTGGTCATGGGTTGTCTGTCTTTGTGATGGATGACTCGATCACTATTTGATAGTGATTGACTTTTCATGAAGGAATATGTAATGGTTACCATGAGATAAAATATGATCATATTGGGAGAATGGATGTTATCCCAAAGAGATTAAGGATATCCTATGAGGGTAACACACTAATGACAAGGTCATTGGATGAGCACAGAATAGTTGTTTTTAGAACAATATGTAAACATTTTTCAAATGATCTGAAATTTTACATATTATTTCTTAACACTATTTTAGAATATAAAAAATATTTAAAAAAAGTGATTGAAAAAGTGGAATAAAATAGAAAAATACAAAAAAAATAATTCAAAAAATATTGTGTGGGTTGAATTTTGTGTTGAAAATTTCCATATCAGATCTGCATTATTTAAGGATGCTCCAGTTTTAATTTCGTGATTTTTGGACATCGGGAACACCTCGAACGAATTTTGTCAAATTGCTCTACAATTTTTGGGTTTTCGTGTTTCAGCAATTTTCATTGACTCTTAGCCTTAGGTTTTCCTTTTTTTTTTTTACTTTTTATTATTTCTTTACACGTTCTAACACTTTATTGTATCTTGTGTTAGTAGGTTAAAGCACGTTGCACATTTCTTCCTTCGTGCAACATAATTGTTTGGTGTCTAGCCGATTTTGGACTTCTAATGCTACTAGGTTTGCTTTATTAGTTTGATTCTAATACATTCTGATTGATTGATATATACACTTTTAAAATACTCACAAGATTAATTCTTATCTAATTAAGAATTTTATTTTATTTCTGAGTGCATAAATGTGAAGTTTGCTTAATTTTTCTTTTGAGTGTTGTGTTTTTTCAAGCTTTTACAATGACTCGTGACACTTGTAATCGTAAAAACCATGATGAGACACCATCCTATAACAAAGAACAAGATGTTACATTGGAGAATATTGTGTGGATGGTAAATTATCAACATCAACAATTGAAAGAGTTACATGATACAGTTGAGGCCAATTTGACTAAGTATTGAATGAAACAAAAAGAGAACATTCATCAGCTTACCAATCAAATTCAAATGCTAACTCAAGTTGTTGCTCATTTGGAGACTTCTTCGAATCGACGGTCTCATGCTCGTGATAGTGATGATGATGATGATGATGAGGACAATAACAACTTCGTATTTGTTCTAATAATGGTAGACGAGGATATCGTCACACTGACGAAACTTTGGGTATTCCTAATCATGGCCAACCTTCTGTGGCTAAACCAAAGTTCAACATTCCACCATTTTAAGGGAAGTATGAACCCGAAACATATTGTGAGTGGGAATAAAAAATTGAAATTATATTCCGTCACTATAAATGCTCGAAAAAGGAAAAAGTCTCATTGATTGCCCTTGGATTTTTGGATTATGCGTTGAGTCGGTGGATTCATCTTGGAATTAATTGTTAAAGAAACTATGAAAGGGTAATTGAAACATTTGATGAGTTGAAGCAAGTGATGCAAAAGTGTTACGCTTCTCATTACTACGAGAGGTCAAAACGAAATGTCCACACCATGTTCAAGTTAACTGATCAGTTGATGAGTACTTCAAGAAGAGACAAACGAAAGGAGTATAATTGATCTTGTAACACCCCTCACTCGTATTCAACGTCGGAATAGGGTTACAAAGCATTGCCGAATTTAAAACACATTCAAACATACATCTCACATACAATTTATCAAATCATTATTCAATTTCAATCACATTGTCCCTAATACGAGCCTACTAGACTCAAAACATACATTTGGGATGGTTCGGGACTAAACCAATAACTTTTAAAACATTTGAAACACTTAGAAAAATTTTCTAAAAATTGGGGACACACGCCCGTGTGACTAGACACACGACCACCAGACACGCCCGTGTCATAGGCCGTGTGGACATTTGAAATGGGAGCACATGGCCATGTCCCAGCCCGTGTTCAACCCCATGTAACTCTCTGACTTGGGTCACACAGCCAACACACGAGCCTGTGTGCCTAGCCCGTGTGCCCTAAAAATGGCCATACACGCCCGTGTGCCAGGCCGTGTGCTAGGCCGTGCCAAACCTGTAGGGTATACTACTTATGCCACACGGCCAAGTCACACGCCCGTGTGTGAGGCTACGTGGAGCATACTGACTTGATTTCAAATTCAACACAAGGGGACACACGGTCGTGTAACATGACCGTGTGTCACACACTGCTGAGACACACACCCGTGTCTTTGCCTGTGTGGACAAAAATAGGCTATTTACTAAGCCAATTTGCCACCCAAATTTGCATGTACCTACATAACTCAAATGGTACCATTTCAAGACACAAATAAGCATCCAAATATCATTAACCAATGTTCAAATCATACCATTTTATTACCAACAATACAAGTCACAAATATGCCACAATTTGTCATCTAATTTCATACCTAATTCACATAAACAATTCAATTAACTAAACCTGTAATAGCCCAAATTTTAGCGATGTTGGAAATAGTGGTTCGAGACCACAAAATTTGACAAATGAACTCGTAGATTATATTATTTAATATTTACGAGCCAAATGTAGCTTTTAAAAGATTTTTGAAATAGTAAATTGTGTTTTATAAAGATTTATTTGGTCAAGAAATTGAGAAAAAGAGGTATCAAGATCTCGGTGTTATAAATTGAGTCATAAATATTTTTATGAATATTTACGAAATGTCAATAAGGTAGTATTAAAATTTCGTTAGAAAATTTTGACGTTTGGGTGGTTAATTAAATAAAAAGGACTAAATTGAAAAAGGTGTAAAAATTGCTAGAAGGATTAAATAGCTTAATTGTCAAATGAGGAAGGACCTAAAGTACAAATAAGCCCAAAGGAGATATTTTGGGCGGCAATAGCTGAGAAAAATCAGGAAATGGGTGAAATAAGGGCAAAATTGAAAATTGCCAAAATTAGCTAAATAAAAATGGGACCAAATTGGAATATCTAGAATTCTCTTCATATCTCTTCATTTTCATCAGCCGAAAAATAGCCATGGAAGAGGGTTCAAGCTGGTTTTCATACTCTACTCCATGTAAGTTTAATTCTTGCTTTCTCCGTGAAATTTCTATGTTTTTGGACTTTTACAATTGAACCCAACTTACTATGTCATTAGTTTTTGATTCTATGGGTAATTTTTAAAGTTTCTATGGATGAGTTTTGGAATCATATGATGAATAAATATATAACTGAAGTTTTAATTTTGATATATGATGATTTTATCAAGTAAAATTGATGGAAATTGATTTTAGGACCTAATAGTAAAAGAGTTTGGAATTAAGGTTTAATGCTAAATTTCTGATTTTCAAGGGTTAGGAAGTAGTTTAAAATGATAGAATAAGGTATTAATTGAGAAAAATTATCCCAATTGAGGGGTTAATTGGACAATGACTGAATTGTATGAACTATGAAATTTGGGGCAAAATGGAAATCAACACTTTGCACTAAAACAGTTTTGGACGGCAGCAGTAGTCTAACTTTGAAAAATCACCAAAAATTGTAGAAATCAAATTAAAGGATGAATAAAATATGGAATTAAATCTTATTGATTCTAGTTTCTTATAAAAGAAATGATGTAAGCAATGGAATTGTAAATCATGAGATATAATAGGTTTTGCTAGACAAGGTCAGAATGATTTCGAGTTCCCCTGTTCTGACTGTGAAAAATCATAAAACATTGGAGGAAAATAATTATAGGTTATAATTTATATTATTAAAATAATTAATGAGTATATTTTCAAAAGAAACAAACGATAACATTATCCAAATTCTTTACGATGAGATAATTAATTTTTAGTGAAGAAGGGTCGGAACTGTCGGATAGCAGAACAGGGGTGACTTTAAAGAATAAAATGTACTTATTGGCTAAACCAAAAATTCTAAAAATTTTATGGTAAGAAGATATGTGAGTATAGTTTCAGGGAAAATTAGCGGATCTTGATTTGGAGTTCTGTAACTCAAGATAAAAATAATTTAGTGACTATGATATGGATGAACAGCTTGAATATTCACATAAATAAATAGTGAAAAATTATAGATAATGTTACTTACAAATGTGTTATTTATACTAAGGATGTGGATTGGAGAGGAGGAGGACGAAAATATATGAATGAATTATGCATAAATTGATCACATGCCCGATTATAATCGATAAATGTTGAATTAGAAATGATATAATGTTTTATTTCAAATATTTATTATGAAACTAAGATTATCGTTATGGTATAAAAATCGAATTGTAAGTTCGTGTAACTTGAATTATATTATTAAATGCTTGAAATATATTTTTATTGATGTGAATATGATTTGGATGTTTATTGTATGATAATTGATGAAGTATTGATATTCTTGATGAAAATGGAAAATAAATCCCGATTGAATGAAAGGAAAATCTGATGGATCTCTGAAAAGGAATTGACGGTAAAAAGGATCTAGCCCGGACGGGTGATCCTATCCTGATATAGTCCTCCCGAAAAATATGTGGAAAATGGATTTAGCCCAGACGGGTAATCCGAATTAGGGTCTGAATTTAGCTTGGAGTGGTAATTTAGATCCAAGCTCATTAGAGTAATTGTCGTTGCAGGGATTTAGCTGGACCGTAATCCATTTGTAAGGATGAGGTTTTTGCGGGAGTGTGCTCTCTGAAATGGAAATGTGCGCACATGAATATGAATTAACGGACCTGGATTTGTACACTAAAGTGTACCCCTGAAAATCCATCGAAATTCCGAGAAATTCAACGGGATAAATATGGAAAAATAATAAAGGAATGGAAATCATAGTATTTATGAGCTCATCAATCATGGTATATAATATGTGATATAAGGAAATACGAGTTGATGAGACATGAACATAGAACTTGGTTGATGAATGAGTTCATTTGTGATTATATATTTGTACACCCTTGAGTGTATTATCCGTATGAATTGGTACTCCAAATGAGTTAATTAGAAGAGTTCTAATATGAAATAATCTGAATTCTAAATGAAATATTATGAAAACGTATTTGAAATACATTGGTATGTCTTGTATATGTTATTTGAGTTCATAATGTTGAAAGTAAATGTATGTAGAAATATGAGATGATGATACTTGTACATCGAATTTATTGGCGGATACGTACATCCAAATTTTTATGATAGATTTTAGTGAACATTGAAATTAGGCTCAATAAGTGATTTGTCAATTTAAATTGTGATTGGTAGGAAGAGTTAGTGAATTGTATGTTTATGAATTGTTACACGTATTTTTCGAAATACGAGGAAATGATGGTAATTTGATACATGGAAATATGAGACTATGATATATATTAAAACATGGCATATGTTTGATAAATGTGTTCATTCATAATTATATAATTGTGCATCTCAAGTGCACTATATGTGTAAAGATGATGTTTCAAATGATTTGATACGTAAAACTCCAATATGAAGTAGTTTGAAACCAAGACAAATTGTTATAAAAATGTACATGAAATACAGAGGTATGATTGTTATATGTTATATGAATACATAATGTGAAAAAGTATAAGTACAAGAGAAATTTAATGAGAATTGAGCCCATATACGTTTCTTGTTAATTATATGAAGTGTGCGACTAACAAATGGTATTAAGTATAAGGTTCTGTTGAATATCTTAAATTGGTTTTTGCATGTATTAAATGTGGGTGAAGAATAAGGATCAAATGAGTGAGAAATATGGTTTGGAAAATAGTCTTATTTGTGAAAATTAACTTTACCACACGGCCTAGCAACACGGGTGTGTACTAAGGCCGTGTGACTCGAGTTCCTTCATAGATGCAAGTCAGAGAGTTACACGCCTCAGAGACACATCCAAGTGAGCCACACGGCCATGCCACACGGTAGTGTCCCCAGTCACACTGGCGTGGGAGCCTTGTAAATGAAATAAATTTTGGGATTTTGCGAAAAATTTCATATGATTCTGATTTAGTCCCAACCCGATCCTAATACATGATTTGGACCTCGAGGGTCCGTTAAAGAAGCTTTTATAATCAATTTCGGTATTTGAGCGATAAACAGTTTAAATTGTCTGTAAGTGTTCCGTACTCCTCGGTAATGCCTCGTACTTTATTCTGACAACGGACACGGGTAGAGGGTGTTACAAAACCATTCCAAACATGCATTATCATGCACCAATTCAAAAGCACATAGCTTCCCAAATTATCAACCCTTTTAGAAATCAAATTACCTAATATCATTAAGCATTATTGTAACACCCCTAAACCGTAATCGTCACCAGAACAGGGTTACAAAGTATTACCAAAGTTTACAGAACATTTCTAGATAAACTCAAGTCATTTACTATTCATTTTTCGAGAATAATTGTAACTTCCCTTGAATGGACCCTCAAGGCCCAAAACATGCATTAGAAACGAATAGGGACTAAACCGGTAACTCTGAGAATTTTCCTGAAATTTCAAAATTTTCTTAGGTACAGGGCACACACGCCCATGTGGTCAGGCCGTGTGGTTCACACGGCCGAATGACACGCCCGTATCTTAGGTCGTGTGCTACTTGAGTAGGGCACATGCCTGTGTCCCTAGCCCGTGTAACTCTCTATCTTGTAATTTATTTTAGGTGTAGGGGTTACACGGCCAAGTCACATGCCCGTGTGCCAGGTCGTGTGTCACACACGGTCAAGACACACGCCCGTGTGTCTATCCGTATGGACAAAATAAGGCTATTTTTCAAGCCTTATTTCTCACCCATTTAGTCTTCCATTTACACCAACACTTAAACACATTCAAGGTCCAATTCAAGAAATTTAACCAAGCCCTAATCAAGTTTTATGTTTGATATATCTTCACCTATATTCATATATATGGAAGTTTACTTATTTCCTCCATTTCATAGATAAGCATAATTTATCAACTTAGTTATATCATTCAACTCATCCATGTGTTTACCTCTATTTACTATTTACACTCTCATACCATTAACGTATTAAGACTGTATATAGATGTACGTCTCAATATATAAAAAACAAGCCATACCAACGGCTAGTTACATTCATAACATGTTATATACCAACATTGGCTAATTAACCTATACATGCCATTATAACCGTAATTAATTTACCATTCATACCAAGATGGGTCGATGGATAGTGTGAGTGATCTCCTCTAATACTTCCAATCCCTCGAGCTTCCGAATAACTACAGAGCAGTGGAAAATAAAATAGGGTAAGCATATTATGCTTAGTAAGTCTGTATAACTTAGTAATTAACTTACCATTCATTATTATTCACAATAAAACATGTAAAACATATTCAGTCAATTTGATCACGAGCCCTACCACACATCCTCACCACCTTTGTTAGTCATATAATTAATATATATATATCGGGAAACATATATGGGCACATCACTCATTAGATTTCAATATGCATATACTTTTCACATCATGTATTCATATAACATATTCAAGACATACATCTGTAATTCAAGTATGTTTTTATAATAATTTGCCTTGAATTCAAATTAATTAATGTCGGAACTTTGCCATTAAATTATATGAAATATCTTTATCTTATGATTAATACGCTTGAGGCTTACAATTCTATACTCATGAATGAATACATTGATCAAACAACTTTCATGTTCATATATCATCATCTCATATTTCCATATATCATTTATTATCATTTTCATGTATTTTCAGGCAGATACACGTACTAATTCATTTCATGTTCATATTTTTCTCATATCAAGATTTTGCCTGTTGAATTTACTAGAAATATCGATGGATACTCTCATGTAGTACACTTTAAGTGTACCAAACTCTCGAGCCACCTTTTCAAGTCATTTGGGAAAATCATATACTTCGATGCTTACACAGAGTTAAGGTAGTCCACAACATATGCGAATTACTACCAATCACTATACTTATACCTCAATGCTAACGCCAAGCTACGGTAGTCCACAACATATGCAGAATTACTACCAATCACCTTGATGCTCACACAGAGCTACGGTAGTCCACAACATATGTGGAATTACTACCAATCACTATATTCGTAGAACTTTATTTCATAATGCTCTAAAGACTTATCACGATTACTCGTCCGAGCTAAATCTTGTCTGCAACACATTGATAAATCATAATTTACACATATTTTAACCCATGCTTGGCTTACTTTTTGGTTGAATTTTCATTAAATTTGATGAATTCGATACTCCTAATCCCTTAATTTCATGTTTTATATTCAGGAAAGCTTAGGAAGTCAAAAAGATCGAGAAACGGGCCAAAAAGGGGCAAAATGGGCCTACCTAGGAAATCAACACGGCCTGGACCATTGAACATGGCCTGGAAGGTCGCACACGGGAAGATCACACGCCCATGTGTGACAAGCAGAATCGAATCCAACACGGGAGTGTCACACGGGCGTGTCCTTGCCGAACCCAGGTTTAATCCTACAAGAAAGGCTTCCAAAGCCTATATAAACACCCTAGGGGCAACCTAAAAAGGGACGTCGAGTAGACACCGAATAGAGGGCAGAAAATACTCAAAGACAACCGTTGGGAGCAGCTTAAGAGAAGGATCTCCACCAAGACTGAAGATCTCCCATCAAGTTCTTTAGAAGTTTTTGGGTTTTCTTATGTTTTGTTGTTTTCCTATTTTTAAGATGTTTCCCTTTATCAGTATGAACTAAATCCCTCAAATACCTAAGGGGATGAAACCTAAGACATATCTTATTATTATTTGATTTATAAGATAAATACTTGTTCTTATTCTTAATTGTGAGTTCTTATTCTTGTTTTGATAATTCAGGTTATTGATTCAAGTCGAATGTGCTTATTCAGTGGAGCAAAAGTCCCTGTTTAAGAGTAGATCAGCACAATTAAGCGGAGTTGATTGCAACCCTAGAAATAGGGCGATATAAATCTGCCGGATTAGAGTCAAATCTAATAAGGGGATCCATAGATCAAGTTAATGCGACACTAGGGGTTTTAATTAGAAAGAGATTTCAATTAATCAACCTAGAGTCAGTTGTTTTTAGTTTTGAAAGAGATATTAACATAAATCATGGATTTCTACGTATTAAGACAAGTGAATAAATCGTATGAATCAAAAGTAATAAGTGAAGTCTAGGTGGATTCTTCCTTAGGTATTGCCTATCTCATATAAGTTGTCTAAAAGTATTTTTCTTAATTCTTTCTTTGTCGTGTTTTTAATTAAATTTTAGTTTAAAAGAAAATCACTCCCATTCTTAGGCTAAATAATAGAAGGATAGTAATTACTAGTACTCTTGGTCCTTGTGGATACGATATTACCGGTCTTACTATAACTAGACTATTGAATGATGGGTGCGCTTGCTTTTATTATGATCATAGTTAGTTTTAGACACATCACACATGCAGAATCACCTTTACACTAATCCATCGAAATTTCCTTCAGTCAACCAGGACTTATTCCTTTTATTAAGTCACGTCGAACATACGATCATATATTTTTATATATTAAATATTCAAAACACCTATTTCAAGTATATATTTATAAACTTTTTCATTTAATCGGAACTTAATTCTTATAAATCATCATCAGATATGTAATTATTTTCATACACATGACAATAATACAATCACATACACAGCACTTAATTCAAACATATATTTATAACATTTTTCATTTAAACGAGGTTTAACAATTATCAAGTATAATCGGGAATGTGATCAATTTATACATAAGGCATTCATACAATTCACACATACAACATTTATTTCAAGCATAAAATATTCTCAATTTAGTTACACAAACTTACCTCCACAAATGTTCGTGAACATAATATCTACTAAATCGATATTTTTCTCTTTTCCTCGTTCTAACTCCGAATATGATCTTTTCGGATTTGAAGCTAAAATAAAGCTCAAACCCTCTTCAATTGCTATTTTTGATATAAAATTGATGAAGAAAGTGTCTAAAAACTATTAAAATAACATTTGGCCATATAAACTTTATTTTAATTCCAATTTTTTCCCTAATCACATAAATATCTTTGATTTTTGTTCACGTTATGCCGCCTCAGCCATTTAAGATGGTCTATTTGCCCTTTTAGTCCTCCTTTATTTACTATTAGGCTATTTAATCACTTTAGCAAGTTTTGCACCTTTTTCAATTTAGTGTTTTTTAATTAATTGACTAGTGAAACGTTAAAATTTTCTGACGAAACTTTAATACTACCATATTGACACTCCGTAAATATTTATAAAAATATTTATGGCTCGATATCTCTTTTTCTCAATTAATTTACCTAATAAATTTTTATAAACACACATTTACTAATTCAAAAATTTTTAAAAATCACATTTAACTCGTAAATATTAAATAATAAAATTTACGAGCTAATTTGCTAAATTTTGTGGCCTCGAACCACAGTTTCTCACATCACTGAAATTTAGGCTATTACAATTATATATTCAACCTCAATCACATAATATAGGTCAATTACCAAACTCAAAATAAAACCATTTGCACATTTATAAACATCATCAAATTCATCATCATAAGCCAACTCAAATGGCCAAAATACATTTTTTTATCAAACATACCAAAATGACTCAAGCCTATACATGCCATATACCATATATACATAACTTCAAAAGTACCAAAATAGATGTCTGATACTACGATTAAGTCCCTGACGATCCCCGGATCCGAGCTAGCTTCGAAATACTATAAAACATAAAAAAAATAAACAAAGTAAGCTATAAAGCTTAGTAAGTTCGTATGTAAACATGAAATAATCTCATCATTCATTAGCATTTCAAAATAGATAACATAAATTGCATTTAAAGTATCAATCAATGAGTTAACCTAAAGTTTAACCACATAACTCATAAGTTCTCAACCTCTTTTAACTCGTTACTTGAATAGTTTTCCGTACATACCTGTACCGATACATATCTATTTCTCACCAATTCTCTTACCAAATCACTCCGGCTTATAAATGCTTACGGTACAAGTACATCGAATTTACGATGCCATAGTCCAACTATGGTTTTACACATACATTGCAATGGCCATGCCGTGGTCTTACATTCATATGCCATAACCCGGTTATGGTCTTATTTTCTGATTGCCATAGCCCAGCTACGGTCTTATTTAGCAACTCGTCTTACTTAAACCGTACATCTAATTTAAGATATACAAATTTAACTAATAAGATAAATACAATCTCAATACCATCCATCAATTAAATAAATACACATTTAAGTTTAATTATACGAACTTACCTCGTGCACGGAATGATGGAACTGACCGACTATTCAATTACGTTGCTTTTTCCCCGATCTAAGTCCGAATTCCTCTTTTCATCATCTATAAGTAATCAAAATCAGCTTATTTACTCCTCTATTTATTCAATTCAATTCAAAATATACATTTGAGCTATTTTACACATCAGCCTCTAAACTTTTACATTTTTACAATTTAGTCCTTATTACACAAATCACAAATTCATACAAATTTCAAAACACCCATGCTTAGCCAAATTTCAATTAGGTTCCTAATAGCCCATATATTTAATTTATTTCACATTTTAACCATGAACTTTACACTTTTAAAAAATTAATCCCTAATTTGCATTTTCACTAAAAATCACTTAACAAAACTTGTATATCTATCAACAAGCATTTAAAATCTATCATCAAACATCAAATTACATGCTTATTCATCAATGGAAACTTTCAAAATATTTAAAAAATTTTCAAAATAGTCCCTGGGCTAGCTAGTACTAGTTACAACGATCACAAAAACATAGAAATCATTAAAAACGACATACCTAATTGAAGGAGAAAAGCTTGCCGAAATTCAATACCTAAAATGGATTTTCTTCATTCTAAAATTCGGCAAGAGAAGATGATACAAAACAATTTTTGTTTTGTTTTATTTATTTTATCTTTAATTGCTAATTTACCAAAAAAACCTTAATTAATCACACTAATTACAACAATACCAATATCATAATTGTCCACTAACTTAATAATGGCGTAATTGCTACTTAAGGACCTTAAATTTAAGGTTCTATTGCTATTTGACACCTTTAGCTATTAGAACTCAAGTTTTACACTTTACGCGATTTAGTCCTTTTTATCAAATTAGGCAACCAAACAATAAAATTTCTTAACAAAATTTTCACACAATCACATTATCATTCTGTAGACATTAAAATAATAATAAAATAATAATTTGGACTTCATATTTGTGGTCTTGAAAGTACTATTTTGATTTGACCAAAAACGGCTATTACAGATCTCTCACCTATTGTGAAATGCTATTGGTGTAGTTCAAAAGATCATTAGGGTTTGCAATGTCCAATTAAATATCCAACTTGTGAAGAAAGCAGGTATGACTTCGTGCCTTCTATTGACTCTTACTCTAGTGGAAAAGGGATTTGTGATGACGAACTTTGTGAACCGAAAAAAAATGATAATGAGAATTTTTTTCCTTGAATCTATAGAGTTAGATAATATACAAACATCAAGTTCTCCTATTGAGATATATTTTACTGAATTGAATATTCATAATACTTGTGTGGGGAATATGGGAATTGGGGAAGAATCATGTGAAAAGACAGAGAGAAAAGAGTTCTTGAGTGATAAAAGTCTACTTGATGGTCCAAATTTGGTGAGTAAAAATCCATATGAGGTAAAATTGGAGAATTCTGAAGTGGAAAAAGAAAATGAAAAGTAAGAAAATACTCATACAAAAGTGAGGAATGATTATGTTTTAACTAACCCTAACTCAAATTTGATTAGTGATGTTTCTTTATTACATGATTTCAATGATCCATTGACAGACTTCC
The DNA here is from genome assembly GCA_025503065.1 of Gossypium bickii. NCBI lineage: Eukaryota > Viridiplantae > Streptophyta > Magnoliopsida > Malvales > Malvaceae > Gossypium > Gossypium bickii. The sequence continues at coordinate 17,822,090 of CP106710.1, read as the reverse complement.
AATTATATTACTCTACCATCGATAGACGATTTTACTTATGGGAGAGAGGTAAGTTGAACATTGAAATTTCTCCACAAATGCTACAAAGTGAGAAAAGTAAGGAAACATTAGAAATTGATTTAAGAAGGCACACATTGATTGGTTTTGATAAGTATGCTACTAATTTTGTTTTTCCTTACAACATGCTTTCTCGTTGGTCAAATTTCATTAAACCTTAGTCTGAAAGTTCAATTGATTTTATGGGTTTATCTAGATTTGTAAAGGTTAAAAATAGTAATTATGTTGCACTAGATAGGTTTATAAAACATTTTATATATTTTCTCTTGCAACAAAATTTTCTATTTTGACTTTTAACGATGAATTTTTTACATAATCTTAACCTTCTTGATTTTTATAATTATGTGAAATTCTTAACTCATCATTGGAAATTCTTATGGATGACCATATATACTCAAAGACAGTTATAGATTTTTTTTTACTTGAACACTCATGTGCCTAGTATTTCTTTGTTTAGTGTTGATGGTTTGTTTTTGAATGAGAGATACATGATCCATGCTGATTTGAGAGATCAAAATCATATATTTGATCCTAGATATAGTTTTGGCGCACAAGAAAGCTTATGTAAGTATTTTTTTTTTTCATTTTATTGTTATTTATTGTAATCCCTTTTCTTGTTGTGCAACTGAAGATTCGGGGAAAAATCTTCTTAAGGAAGAGGGAATGATGCGAGTCTCAAGGTCCAATTTCAGAACCATGGACGTGAAGGGCTCATACTACCTCAAAGCCCAACAATAATGTTAAAGGCCAAAAAATCAAACGAATATTCGATCAAAGACAAGATTCGAGGAAGATTCTTTTCGAGGAAAGAGGGAATGATACATGCACGGATGGGGTGAAATTTATTAGATTCCATTCACCAAAGCTATAAATTTTCAAGTTTAGGAAATCAGCACACTTGCGATGCCCTTTTGGATAGGATTCAGGCATTTCTGGGTTGAGATGTCTCATGGCGTTCAAATATCTATCTCTTAGCTTCAAAATTCACTTTGAATCACTCAATTTCGAGTTCGGGAGCTCAAGTTATGACCATTTTAATAAAGACTGCGCGAGTAGAATTTCTGGACGTGATTATGACAGGAATTACAAGTTTCGGGCTTTTAATTCGAGTTTAAATCATAGTGGGTTCAAGTTTTGGGCTTAATTTTTATTATGTATAGGCCCAATATTGTATTTATCAGCTCTAATTATTTTATTATTTTATTATTCCAAAATTTTAATAATGATTAAGTAGTTTAAGTTATTTAGGAGTTTTATGTCAAGAAGAAAGTTTAGTTTAAAACTAATTCTTGTTTAGGTTAATTAGAGTTCTAGTATACGTAAGATTTTTATTTAGATTTATTTAGCTAGCCTATATATAGGCCTTTTCATTGTACACAAATCATTCAATTCATTATTATTCAACTTCTCTTTTGAGTTAATAAATTCTTTTTGAGTTTTATTTCCAAGAATTTCTCTTGAGTTTCTTTTAGAAGAGTTTTAAAGATCTTTTCAAATTGTGAGGATCATCTTCAAACTTTTTCTTGCTAAGTTGGCTTTCTTGAAAGGGAAATTAGAGCCACTTGAAGGGGGTTGTGGATTCTTCATGTTTCCAAGTCTTCTTAGGACTTTTACACGCCACGTTCTATCTTTTTCATTTATCTTCTTTACTTGATTCCTTATTATTCTAATCTTTGATTTATTATTTTATTTTAGTTATTTATTTTAATTTTTTATCTGACTTGGATTCGATTTCGTTTCAAGTTGTGTCAAAATCTAAGTTTCTTTCCAAACGTCTAGAGCCCTAAGTCAAATCCTCAACTTTGACAAACTTTACGATCTGCTTTTGCATTCATCCACCTCATTCTTTATCAATCATTAACTAGGGTTGTCACCCCCTATATCCTAGATAAACTAGGATATTTTTTTTCTAGTGAAAATAAACTTCTACAACTCTATAAGGGTTCTACCTTCTCTTTCTATAAATAGATGACACCAATAGAGCTATTTACACTAATTTTGAGAGATTATTATTCTGCTGAAATATAGAGAGAATTTATTCTCAAATTTTAAATATATTTTTTTAAAATAATAATTTTACGTGTTTCTATTAAACAAGAGAGAATTTCCATTTTCACCTAAAAAAGAAAACTTTTTGAAGTTCTATGTTTTGTTTTAATTGGTTTGAGCCCACACTCGAAGCAATTCATGGTATGAGAATAGCGGAGAAGATCATTTGGTTGAAATTCAAAAAACATCAAGGATCCGCTTATCAGAAAACACATGTGCATATTCAGTAAAGGTTTATTTCTATAAATATCACAAACCGGGTCAGTTTTCAAAATTTTAATTTTCCACTGTGCAAAAAAACCGTTTTCAAACCGGGATTTTTCCAACATAACCTAGCCCTTTTCTTTTTTTCTATTAATACCCTTTTCAATTCTTTGAGCTCTCTCAACAAGTGTAAAAAAATCTCTTAACCCCAAAGTTGTCACAAGAACAAAAATGTCTTCATTAAGTCCCCACTCAAATATTGCACACTTATTAGCTTCTATTTCCACTAATTCTCTTGCATACTTACTTAATCTAACAAATTCTTTCTCATATTATTCTTGTAGCAAGTTGTTCTGCTTTAAATTAATTAACTCCCTCTTCTTCTTTTCAAGATATAGCTGGTCAACATATGTCTTCCTGAACTCTATCAAGAATAAGTTCCAATTAATCCTTTTGGCCAAATTCACACTTCTCATAGTAGTCCACCATTGGTAGGCTTCTTCTTTTAATAGAAAAACATCACATCTCAACTTTTTTGTACTAGGACATTGCAATTCTTCAAATACTTGCTAATTATTTCTAACCAATGTTCAGCAACAATGGGATCATCTTCTTTCTCCCTCTAAATTCTTTCGCCCTATGCTTTCTAATTCTCTCTAAAATATATCACTGATTCTGGACAGGAGGCTAGGGTTGAGGTTCAAGGGTAAGTGGTTGCACGAGATGAGCACGAGAGGAACAACTCTCATGAACTGTTAGAAGAATTAATTCATTGTTTAAAAGAAATCCTATTATGTGGGCCTTTCTTCTGGGATAGGAACTTGTTCTCGTGTGAGTCTTACTCCCCTTAGATGCCTTCTTAACCCTCCCGGACCAACAGGATCATTTTCAGCCGTAGGTACATTCCCTTCTCTATTCAAATTTGAAGCATGACTTTCTACTTATTCTTCAACTGATTGTCTTGAATCAGTTTATAATCAGAATTAAAACATTTATCAATATCAAAATCACATCTCATCACATCAATATTGTAATTACCTAATTTTCAGTGGTGCTAACAAAAGGCTATTTCAGAACCTTATTTTCGTAAATTAGATTCGTAAATATTAAATATAAATATTTACGGAGTTGGTATAAAAGTTTAGCCTGTCACATCCCAAAAATCGGGTTAGTAGAAATTGGGTTAATGAACCAAGAGTGGTCACGGCTGAATTTTTATTTAGATAATATTTTTCTCATTTGATAATAAATAAATATCAATTATAGTGAGTAGTGGTGGAGCTGCCCTTGATGATCTAAGTTTGAATCCCTTTCCTCTCATTAATTTCTTTTTGGTGCAAATTTGTCTCAAACCCTTAGCAATCTGTTGCCGCCGCTGCAGCACCACCGCTGACGGTTGAGATTCTTCCTTCTGTCTTTTTCATTTTTCCACCTTCGTTATTCTTTTTCGTATTAAAAAAACTATGCAGTATTTATCGTTTTTAATTTTTAATCCTAAACTTTATTATCATGAACTTTCTTTCAAATAATCCTCCTTTTTAGGTAATTTTTTCCTCTCTAATTCATGATCAAGATGATCCGTGATCCTCCCGTTTCAACCCGGTTAGTGTAAGCATAAGGGTTGAGTAGAAATCTCCCTACTTTTCTCTTGACCGAATATTTTTAAGAAGGCCATAGTGAAATATTTTTCTCGTGTATTGACGTCTCGTATGTCATATTTATTGAAGGGCCGACCGACACCAATCCGAGTGACCATTAACGTTGGGATCGAAATCACTAATTTGAGTGATTATTTTTTAAGTGTAAGTGTTCATGGAAATCGATATCTAATTTATCATATCTACCTTCAAAACGATAGTCTTAACGTAAGATCGCCATTTGTTGATTGATTAGGTAATCTTTTTGTTAGATCCAAGTGTGGGCATTCTTAGAGAGTTGTTTCACATTGGATCTACGATCAAGTGTGTGTTTTAAAACTAAACAAAATTAAGTTTATGTTTTATACTGATAAAATCGTCATTATTTAAATTATGTTTGTAACACCCCAAACCCGGCCTAGAAGTTATGACCGGATCTGGCATGCCACATAAAAGGTTGTTTAAAAACTGCACGTTTGTTAAAAATTTCGAGTTTAAATTGATTGTTATCCTTTTTGTTAACATTTTGAAAAAAAACAGTTATTAAGGGTTTAGGAAAATCCCGTATTGAACATTTAATAATAACAGACAGTAATCAAATTAAAAGTTAAACCAAATAAAATACTAAATTTAAAGTAATAGTGGCCTTATTACAAAATAAAATCCCAAATTAAAATAAGTTCAAATTAAAACGAAGTTTACGAAAGAAATAGAAATGCATGGCCACCTCCAGTCTGCTCCGGCTCCAAAACCCGCGATCTATGAATTACCTGCAATGATTTAAGCAGAAGGGGTGAGTTAAGATGACTCAGTGCGCAATCACTCCATACCAACCATAGCTGGGCTCGAGTCCATTCAAATACCAACTGGGCCTTAGCCCTTACAAATCACTTTGGCAAAGCCCATACAGAATTAGACTGAGCCTTGGCCCATTTAGCAGAGAATAACAGATAATCAGATATCAATGCAATGTGATGCAAAGCCCAACCCAGCCTAGATTTCCATCCGCTACACACCACCCATACCTGCCAATCACACCAGTGGGGATTTCTACAATCAACCCTCCATCCGCTACACACCATCAATGGTAGTCATGCTGCAGTTAGCTGTTCATCGAAAAAATCGAGACATAGTCACCAGAACAGATCGTGGCAGAGCCACTACACACTTCCCCTTTAATATCATATTCCAAAGCCCATGCAATATGACATAATAACTCGTGTATGTAGTATGACATGTATGCAAATCATATATCCAGTATAACGCATGAAATGAATTACCATCATAATCAAATAAACATAATACAACATAATCCCGCTAAATCTACCCCTAAGGGTATAACAGTAATTTACCTTCTAGGGGTATTTTTGTAATTTACCTATCGAAGGTATTTCAGTAATTTTGCACCTGAAATGGCTTTTCCGAAGGCCTAATGTCGCCTCAAGTGACTCAACTATCATTTCCGGTCATTATCGGACTATTGGGCCTAAAACCCGATTTTGGCCCATTCAGGCCCACACGCTCGTGTGGCCCACCTAACACAAATCTAGCCACGTATATAAGATTCACCTAGTCTAGTTCACTATATACTACACCATCATGCAATTTTAATCAATTGGGCCCACTTTGGCCCATCGTGGCCCAAGCAACCTCAACCCATAATAATATTACTGATGGCCTCAACTATCGAGTTGAAGCCCCACACGTGCGCTCGCACACTCGTGTGGCTACTATTGCCGTGACCGGCACTTCGGCATTTGCCGCTCTACAACTAGAGTAGAGAGAATACACACCTGATAGGAATCTGGTGCTAATCTGGGCTCCGACCACTCCTGTGCCCAAACGCCCTCCAAGGTGTATTCATCCTCCTCCTAGAATGCTATATATATAGCTAGCTTCTCACATTCCTTCTTTGTATCTTTCCGATGTGGGATCCCTCCATCAGAAGAGTTTAAATCTAACTCAAACTCTTCCCGTCCAGACCGCAAAATAAATACTCCCTTGCTTCTCATGAGATTCGAACCCAGGCTCCCTTGCAACATAATCCACGCCGCTAGCCACTAAGTCACAAGCTCCTCTTGTTTCTAAAATCATGCGCAACTAAATATAAATCTAATGCCAAATTCTAAAGTCCATTTAAAAAGAAAACCAAAATGCAAGAGCCAAGACTTGAACCTTGGACCTTCTTCCTTCCCTGTGGCGTCACTCCCTTGTCTCTTAAGTGGCGTCACTTTGCCACTACACCACACACTCCACTTGTGTCATTCTTCTCCATATTTTATTCTTAAAGCCTACCTACTAACTCCCAGGGTTTTTTTCGCCTAAAACCAAAATTTTCCTAAAGCCAAAGTTTGATCTCGAGACTTCATAGAAGCCCTATAACCTTCCAGAATCACCCACCTAATAAGTCCAACTTGCACTAAAGCCATTCTCTTTTTCTCCAAAAATTTTAAACGCTACTACGCCCAAGGCCCATTAGGCCCAATCCTACTAAGCCCAATTTCGGGATGTTACAATGTTTGTTTGATGAGGATACTTTATGTATCCATAAAGAGTGATAAAACTCATTGTTATAGACTATGTCATGTAAGTGATTCCAAATCGTATATGTTGTGAAAAGTATGTTGTATGGTATTGATGATTATTATTGATTGAAAAGTATGTAAATCTCATTCTCGTGTTATGTGATCTTATGCCATATGTGATTTTCGCATGATTTATAAAATGTGAAAATTTGGTACCATGTGTGTAACAGCCCGATTTAGGGGCTAGTCAGAATAGTTATCTCGAGATCGGTAATTTGAGATTGGAGAATTTATTTTCATGTTATATTATGAGTTAGAACATGATAGCATATGTATATGAAAATTTTGGTGCTTTATTTTTAGCGGTTTCATGTTTAATCGTGAAAAAGGACTAAATCACATAAAGTGCGAAAGTTCCATTCTATAAGCTAAAAGTGCTAGAATGACTAGAGATTGTAAATTGGAGGTATTTAAAGGGCAATTAGGCCCCCAAATTTAGCATGGCCGGCCATAGGGGACATAGATAGACAAGTTGGTCAAAGTTGGTATTAGTTGGAGACTTGTTGGACTAGTATTAATAAAATAAGGAGAGAAAAAGATATCATCTTTTCTCCTATCATCTTCCACCAAAAATTTGCAGCAAATAAGGGGTAGAAAACTTCAAAAAATTTTAGCAAGCTCTCATCCATTCAAGTGTTCTAATGAACTTTTCTTGAAAATAACTGTACTTTTGAGACCCCTAAAGCTTAAGCTTTCAAATGAGGGGACTATTGTGCAATATGGTAAAGATTTTAAAGTCTTCCCATGAGAACTATCTTAGTTATTGCTGTATTTTTATAGAAGGAATTGAGTCTTAGTTGCTAAATGAATAACTTTTGTGAAAGGTGTTGGCATGAAAACACCAATTAAGACCTTGATGAAAAGTTTACAAAATTTGTAGTAAGTATGTGAAATATTGATTTTTGATGATAGTTATAGGAGTAATAAATGTTCACCTAGGCTTGTTGAAGGTAGAAATGTGATTAGAAATTATTTCCGAGCCTAGGGGCAAAATGGTCATTTTGCCAAAGTCTAAGGGCAAATTTGTAATTTTGCTTAAGCATGATTATTGAAATGCTTATATTAATGTAGTGCTTAAAATGAGTTAATTTTCTATTATAGAGCAAGAGGAGTTAAGAATCCGCCTCGATCGACGAAAGGATAAAGTCTTGGACTGAATCGAAGAACTAGCTCATTTTGAAAACGAGGTAAGTTGTATGTAAATCAATGCAGTATGATATTAGCATAATTGAGAATGCTTGGCATCATATTGATGTATTATACTCTATTAAATTGGGAAAATTGATGTTGAATATGAAGATGATATCATACATTATGAGTGCCAGTGTAAGACCATGTTTGGAACATGGCATCGGTGTTGATATGTGTGCCAGTGTAAGACCATGTTTGGAACATGGCATCGACGTTGATATGTGTGCTAGTGTAAGACCATGTCTGGGACATGGCATCGGCCATATTATGAGGGCCGGTGTAAGACCATGTCTAGGACATGACATCAGCCACATTATGAGGGCCAGTGTAAGACCATGTTTGGAACATGGCATCGGCATTGAGACGAGAGCTAGTATAAGACCATATCCGGGATATGGCTTTAGTACCTAGAAGTAATCCCATATAAGACCATGTCCGGGACATGGCATTGGTACTTAAACGAGACTCCATGTAAGACCACCTCGAGGATGTGGCATTGGCTTATTACTTACAATGGTGACTATAAACGCACGTTTTGATTAACCCTTGTGAATGGCGGGATAAGTAGATGAATTTAAAAGTAGAGATGCGAATGATGTTTAAGTCAGGTGAATGAGTGAATGAATAAGGTACTCATGAATGAGTCACGAAGAATTGGCTCAATATGTGGCACGGTATGTGCTAGATAAGGGCAATTGTAAGTAAGTATTGTCAAGAAGTCTTGACTTGTGTACGATTAGTTAATACCAAGGATGGATTACTTTTGTGAGTATATTGATTGCTATTATTTTCATGCAACTTACTAAGCTTTATGCTTACCCCTTTTTCATTGCCCATCTTCTTTATAATGCTACCCAAATAACTCGAGGATCGTGACTATAGGAGCTCGGAAATCACACTATCAACAACACTTTGGTATAACAATTTTAGACTTGTTTTGAGTATGGCATGTATAAGACTTGGGTATTTTGTCAAGTTGTAATTGTTAGTTAAAGTGTTGGTTTTGTAAGTCATTTTGTTAATGGCCTTGAGATAGGCAAATACTTGACAAATATTTTACTTAATGAAAGTAGTTCTATTGAAGTGTATGCTTTTGTGTATGAATGTTTAATTGGGAATCTAAAAGTGTCTTTTAACCACCAAATGTGTTAAATGGAGTTAGTGTATGTATATGTGCAATGTAGGATGGTCAAGGGCTTAGTAAATAGCCTTCTTTTTTGTCTACACGGGTGATACATGGGCGTGTGTCTAGACCGTGTGAAGGACACAACCAATATATAGGCGTGTACCCAGGCCGTGTGATTGCTCATAAAATTTTAATTTCCCCACAGCCAGGATACACGGGCGTGTGTATAGGCCGTGTGGATTAAGTCAGAATGCTAAGGTTTTACACACAGGGTAGCACCACGGACGTGTCATGGCCGTGTGGTACAAGTCAGTATAGTCCACGGGCACAAGACACGGGCATGTCTTAGAGGTACACAGGCGTGTCCCTAGACCCACACAGGTGTATGGCCCCTGTTTTGATAAAAAGTTTCTAGAACTTGTAAAAGTTCCCGAGAAGACTTTGATAATCTCCAGAAGTAATTTAGGGCCCCCTAGGCCCAGTTTGTGTGAGTAATGTGATTAAATGAAATTTTATAGCCCTATTTTAGATGTTTGTGTAAAATTTGTTAAGTAATGCCTCAAATCCTGTTTTAGCTCGAACATGGGTAAGGGGTGTTACATTTAGTGGTATCAGAGCTACGGTTTAGTCGATTCTAGAAGTAACGTAGCGTAAGTACGAGTCTAACTATACATGCCATATGTAAGAGTGTCTGAGTAATGATAGTGTGATGGCTCCTGACGTATTGAATTGTGTTCTACGTAGTACATGAATTCCGATCTAGACAGAACTGCAGCTGATGATGCTGCGAGTAACGCGCCGGCTCCCGCTCAAGGGACCGTGCCAGCTAATAGTAGACCCGAGACCTTGGGTCAAGGGGAAGAGGCTCGAGAAGCCTTTCTCCACATGATGAGTAATTGGTATACGGAGTATATCTGAGCAAATCCCAATGCTCAACCCTCTCCGCCCCCACCAATTCCCCAACCTGCTCTAGTAGCCCCTCAAGTAGTTGAAATGATGAGAAGAGAAAGGCCTCCGGTGGATAAGATCTGGAAGCAAGGAGACGAGGAATTTTGGGCAAATAAGGATGATGACCCAGAGAGAGCAGAATTCTGGCTCGAGAATACCATTCGAGTATTCGATGAGTTATCCTGCACACCTGAGGAGTGCTTAAAGTGTGCAGTTACCCTTCTGAGAGATTTGGCCTACCAATGGTGGAACACCTAGGTGTCGGTGGTGCCAAGAGAGAGAGTTAGTTGGGAATTGTTCCAAGAGGAATACCGGAAGAAGTATATTATCCAAAGGTTCATCGACCACAAGAGAAAGGAGTTCTTGGAACTGAAACAAGACCGTATGTCAGTGACCGACTATGAACGGGAGTTTGTAAGGCTTAGCAAGTATGCAATAGAGTGCGTGTCTACCGAGGATATCATGTGTAAGAGGTTTGAGGATAGATTGAATGAAGATATCCGCCTATATGTGGGAGTTCTCGAATTAAAGGAGTTTGTAGTGTTGGTGGATAGGGCCTGTAAAGCCGAAGAGTTGGCCAAAGAGAAGAAAAAAGCCAAGTACGAGTCTCGCGAATCGAGGAAGAGATAATTGAACAAGTCTCACCAATCCTCATCTAAGAAATCGAGGGATTTCACTACTCGATCAGTTACTTCAGTGGGGGTTTTCAACCCAAAATAAAGGCAAGAGGTTCTCAGGATCGAAAGGGCAAACTACATTAGTTGCTAGTGTAGGCAACGTTTGATCAAATAGACCTGAATGCCTTCTGTGTGGCGGGCACCATTTTGGTGAGTGTAGAACTAATGAGAAAGCTTGCTTCAGATGTGGGTCCTTAGACCATTTTATCAGAAACTGTCCCGAGGTAAACGAGAAAGGAAGGCCTCAGAATGCGAAATCGGGAAGTACAACAAGAGGAAAATCATTGAAAAACCCAGGGATTGAGATGGGAAGCAAGAATCCACCCAGAGAGCAAGCTGCTAGAGTTGAGGGTAGAGCACCGGCGAGGACATATGCCATTCGTGCTCGTCAAGAGGCATCTTCCCCCGATGTAATCACGGGTATCTGTTCTCTCCATAATACTCATGTTATAGTTTTGATTGACCCGAGATCCATTCACTCATACATATACATGAAATTAGTCTCTAGCATGAGCATGCCTATAGAGTCTACTGAATTCATTATAAGAGTGTCGGATCCCCTAGGCAAGTGTGTATTGGTTGATAGAGTTTGAAAAGGGTGTCATTTGATGATTAAGGGTCATTGTTTCCCGGTCGATCTTATGTTATTACCATTTGACGAGTTTGATGTCATTCTTGGGTTGTATTGGTTAGTTACCTATAAGGTAATTATTAATTGTGGGAAGAAGCATATTGAGTTGAGAGATGAAAATGGTAATTTTATTTGTGTTGAATCAGATAAGTCAGATAGGTCACCAATAGTGGTATCAACCATGTTAGCTCGGAGGTACCTAAGGAAGGGGTATGAGGCTTATCTTGCCTTTGTGTTGAACACTAAGGAGACTGGGTTGAAAATTGAATTAGTACCCATTGTATGCGAGTATCTAGATGTCTTCTCGGAAAAATTTCCAGGGCTACCTCCGGATAGAGAGATTAAATTTGGGATTGAGTTAGTTCTGGGCACTGCCCCAATTTCTATTGCTCCCTATAGAATGGCTCCAACCGAGCTGAAAGAGCTGAAAGCACAGTTGCAAGAATTAACGGATAAGGGTTTTGTGAGACCGAGTTTTTCTCCTTGGGGTGCTCCCGTTCTATTCGTGAAGAAGAAAGATGGTTCCATGAGACTATGTATAGACTATCGGCAACTCAATAAGGTGACAGTGAAGAATAAATACCTGTTACCGAGGATCGACAATCTATTTGATCAACTGAAGGGAGCTACAGTATTTTCCAAGATAGGTTTGAGGTCGGGGTACTATTAGTTGAAAGTCAAGGACTCGGATATACCAAAAACCGCATTTAGAACTAGGTATGACTATTATGAATTTTTGGTCATGCCTTTTGGTTTAACAAATGCCCCCGCGATTTTTATGGATTTGATGAATCGCATTTTTCGACCGTACTTGGATAGATTTGTCGTGGTCTTCATCGACGACATACTGATTTACTCTCGAGATGGGAACGATCATGCTGAGCATTTGAGTATGGTTCTACAAGTTTTGAGAGAAAAATAATTGTATGCAAAATTTAGTAAGAGTGAGTTTTGGCTAAAGAAAGTGGGATTTTTGGGGCACATTGTCTCGGGAGATGGAATTAGAGTCGACTTGAGTAAGATTTCAACAATTGTTGAATGGAAACCGCCGAGGAGCGTAACTGAAGTGAGGAGTTTTCTAGGCCTAGCAGGCTATTATAGGCATTTTGTCAAAGGGTTTTGCCATGATAGCTACTCCAATGAAGAGACTTTTGCAAAAAGATGTAAAGTTCGTGTGGACGGAAAAGTGTCAAAAGAGTTTTGAGAAACTGAAGACACTGTTGACTAAAGCTCCCATTTTGGTGCATCCGGAACCGGGAAAGGAGTTTGTGGTTTACAGTGATGCGTCCTTGAATGGTTTGGGCTGTGTACTTATGCAAGAGGGTAGGGTGATTGCCTATGCCTCTAGATAGTTGAAGCTGTACGAGAAGAACTACCTGACTCATGATTTAGAGTTGGCCGCAATCGTGTTCGCATTGAAAATTCCTCTTAAACCATAGTATAATATGTGTTAAAGGCATATGATGTAAAATTCCATTTATGAATGTTAGTGATAGATTAAGTTAAACTAATTATAATTAAGTTAATTAAACCTAGTTAATTAGCCATTAATCTTACTATATAAGATAAATTAAAGGAAGAAAATGTCATTTTTCTATTCATCTTCTTCTCCACTATACAAAGAAAGAAATAAAACCCTTAACGAAGCTTCAAACATTCGACCTCTAATTTGTAAGTTCAATTAAGTCATTTTCTTTTAATTTTTATGTTTTTGAGGTCATGAGAGCTTGATTTAGCTAGACCATGTACCAAGTTGTAAAACTATTAAAGTTTTTGAAAGTTTCCATTGTTGATTTCTTGAAGAAATTGGTGTTAAATTGATAGATTTTAAGGTTAGATATGAAAAAGGACTAGATTGTAAAATCTAATTATTAATTTTGTACATAAGAAATAAAGTGCATAAATTTCAAAATTCATGTGAAATTTTAGTAATAATAGATAGTAGGGAGTCCCTAAAGGATGTGATTGAAATCGGTTTTCAAACTGAAGCTGAAATTTGAAAGATGTTGTTATTTCTATTTTAGAGACTAAATTGAATAAAATGCAAAACTTAAAGGGCATTTAAAAATGGTGTTAAATAGGTTCATGCATATCATGGAATGTTATAAAAATATTTTGTATTGATGAATTGTCTAAAATAATTGTTTAAATTAAGAATTGAATCAAACTATAGTCGGGGAAAAGCCAAAATTGTCGAATAGTCCTTAAGGATCTAATTTGCTTGTTGTCTTGACCAGGTAAGTTTATATGGTATTTATGTGTTTAAATAATTGTGTGTTTGATTTGTATATGTATAATCGATTGTGAATTAATTGGTGGTAAATTGGTATAAAAGGTGAGATTTTGACTAAACTGTAAAGAAATGTTAATGTGTATAATAGATGCCCGTTTGAACTTAGTAAATGTTGTAATACGATTAACATGCCAATAGGGTTTTGTGCATGCTTGTACGAGATTGGTTACAAATGTTATTGAGATCTAGTATTTGTTGTGGACTCAAAGATACATGTGACACAGGTTAGCCTAGACTGGTAACTTGATGTGTCATTATAAAGGTTTAGCTTGGACTGGTAACCTAACACAATTATATGTTAAGTTCGGGCGAGTAACTAGTATATTAGAGATACCTGTGTATCTGAGTCCGTTTACTAGAGTTCATCGAGCAATATAGCTTATTTGAAATGATTAAATGACTTGTTTTTGTATGTTTGATCCAAATGAGATTGGTATTTGATGCTTAAATTGTTAGGCTGGTTGGAGAGTATGAAATAGGTACCCAATGATTAATTTTAACCAAAAACATGTGCCATGTCACGACTTCGGATTTTGGACGTCATAACGTTGCCATTATAGTGAGTGACGTCATGACAAGCTAGGGCATGTCGTCACAATGTGACATGCTAAGATGGCCATGTCATGCGAGCACTAGATGAAGTCGCAACATCTATCCATACATTTTTAAAACTTTACAATTTTGCCCTATTTCATGCATGGGTTGACTAAGAGCTTTTGTAAGCTCGATTAAGACTTTGAAATGAGATATTATTGTATTTAAATCATGATTCATGCATGAATGCATGTGAACATGATCATTTTATTGTGAATCTGACTGTAATTGCTCTGGCAAAGAATGTGGCATCCTGTAGTCTGGATCCAATGATTAGTCCAGCAAGAGGTGTTACAAATATCATATATTGCATGTCTTATAGTCTTATTTACAACTCTAGAATCAATTAAATTTAGGCTTTGATGCCAAAACAAATGTAGATCCCTTTAACTCAAGATTAGTCGATAATTCGAACAAAGGATGTCACGTTTGAACACTAGGTTTACTAAATTTGAGGTTCATCTTTCCTACTTAATATTTACCATATTAAGGTAATTTAAGGTAATTTCAACCACTTCTAAGCTTCCCTTATGCTTTGGTTGCATTCAATCATTGTTTGGGGCTTGTTCAAGGCTAAACAAAACAAATAAGGCGAGTTAGGGTAGAGGCATCGATACGTTGACCCAATTTATCAGTACTTGGGCATTGGAACTATTAATTTTTTGCATTCTGCTAAGTACCAATAAAACTCCCACTTGTGTCGATACTAAGATGCTTGGAGGTCAAAACAAGCCTGAAACACCTCCAAAGCATGCCATATTGTTCACCATTCACTTGCAAACTTTGTCCAACATTGCTGAACCATAAAATACATATAATTATCACCCAAACATCATATAATGCAAGTATGCTCCATCATAGAATTTAAATGTAACACCCCTCACCCGATCTGGTCGTCGAACCTAGACAATAGGATGTTACAACTAAATATTAAACAATTACAAGCAAATTATAATTTTAAAAATCTAAATTAACTATCAAACAAATCATAATTAAATAAATTAACATGTGTTTCAATCAATTACGGGCTAATATCAAACTTACAGAAAGTTAAAACTAAGCAGGCAATCAATTTGGATCAGTTTGAAACAAATTTAAAAAGATGAGAAAAATATGAAAACAGGGGACACACGACCGTGTCCCGAGGCCGTGTGGATAGGTCACATGGTCGTATGAGTAAACCGTGTAACAACTTGATGCCGTGTGAAATTGGGGTCACACGACCATGTGACAAAGCTTAGCCCGTGTGGCTCAATAACATGGCTGTGTGGGCAGACCGTGTACAATTCAAATATAAGGTCACACGACAATGTCGTTCGGCCATGTACAATTCGATATAGGGTCACACGGTCATGTCGCCAGACCATGTATTAAAATGTTGGTATTGAGCCACACAGCCATGTACTAAAATAAAATAGGCCACATTGTAATGGCCTAAATTTAGGGTTATCGGAACAGTGGTTTCGTAACCCCAAATTCGATTCAAAAAGAATATTTATTTAAAAAAAATTATTGCATGAATATTAATATGATAGGAAAGTCCTACAAAAATATTGATAGAAAAATTTTACCGATTTAGTGGGTAATTAGAAAAAAATGTTGAAGAAATTGAGTAAAAACGAGGTATCGAGACCTCGGTCTCATAAACTTGAGTCAAAAATATTTTTATAAATATTTATTAAATGTTGGTATTGTGGTATTAAAATTTTGTTAGAAAATTTTAACGTTTGGGTAGTCAATTAAATATAAAGGACTAAATTAAAAAAATGTGTAAAAGTTGCTAGAATGATTAAATAGCTTAAGTGTCTAATAAGAAAGGATTTAAAAGTCAATTAGACCCAAAATTATTTGGGCTGGACGGCAAGGGCATGAAATCAACAAGAAAATTGATGATTTAAGGGTAAAATTGGAATATTGCATAATTAACTAGATAAAGTTAAGACTAAAGTGGAAATATCTAGATTTCTTTTGATTTTTCTTCATTCTCATCAGCCAAAACGCCATAGGAGGGGTTCTTTAAGCTTGTATTTCATAATTTTTGCATCAAGTGAGTTAATTCTTGCCTTTTTCTTGTAATTTTTATGTTTTTAAGACTTTTACAACTAGGTCCTACTATTAAATTCATTAGTTTTTGATTTTATGGATGAAATTGAAAGTTACCATGGTTGAGTACTGGAATTTTATGATGTATAAACATGGATTTGAAGTTTTAATTTTATTAAAAGATGGATTTACTAAATGTTTTTAGTAGAAATTGATTTTTAGGACTTAATTGTGAAAAAGTTTGGAATTAAGGTTTGATGCTGAAATTTTGATGTCCAAATGTTGTGAAGTATTTTAAGAGGATAGAATAAAGTGTTAATTGAGGAAAAATCAGCTCAATTGGGGGGTTAATTGAGTAAGGACCAAATTGTAAATACTATAAAATTTGGGGTAAATATGCAATTTTGAAAATTTAGAGGTATAAATTGTGAAATAAATTAGATTAAAATTATATGCTGATAAATGGAAAATTTTATATTATAGATTAAGAAATTGAAGATAAACTAGGGAAGGAAAAAGTTGCCGAATAGTCCCTGAAATTCCTACAACTACTACAATTGTTACGGGTAAGTTTGTGTAACTTGAATTATATTCTTAAATGCTTGGAATGTATGTTTATTGATGTGAATATGGTTCTGATGTTCATTGTATGATATTTAATGAAAAATAGACAATTCTCGACAAAAAGGGGAAATAAATCCCGGTTGAATGAAATGGACTTCGAAGGATCACTGAAAAGGGAATTGACAGTAAAAAGGATTTAGCCCGGATGGGTGATCCAGATATTATCCCTCCCAAAGAATATGTGTTAAATGGATTTATCCCGGACGGGTAATCCAAATTAAGCTTATTAGAGTAATTGTAATTGCAGGGGATTTAGCCTGGTGTGATAATCCCGCTGTAAGAAATGAGGTTCGCGGGAGTGTACTCTCTGGAAAAAGGGTATACCCATATGAGTACAAATTGACGGACCCAGAATTGTACACAAAAGTGTATTATTGAATATCCATCGAAATTCCAAAAAATTCAACGGGATAAATATGAGAAATGGAAGAACATGAAAATTATGGAATTGATGAGCTCATCAATCATTTATCTTTGTATTGAATTTATACGATGTTGCTTAACTAATGCAAAAGTTGAGTTTGTATGTGATAGATAGATGTTTATGTGAATTGGATGTGTGTTTGTGTTGTTAAATGATGGATGTATAAGTATGGTAAGTATAATTCCTGTTGCATGAACTTACTAAGCACCCTGTGCTTACCCCGTTCTCATTTTCCTTGTTTTGTAGTGCTTAGGAGCTTAAAGGTCGAAGATTAGTCAGAGCCTTATCACACTATCAACCCATATCTTTTGGTATATGAAAATGACTTATTTTGAAAGAATGACATGTATAGACTAAATACCAATGTTTACATGGAAATGGATGTTTGTAACCTAGCTATTGGCATGGCTAGAGTAAGTATAATTTTGGGATTTTGCAAAAAATTCCCTATGATTTAGATTTGGTTCCGGTATGGTTCCAATGCATAATTTGGGCTTCGGAAGCCCATCTAAGGGACGCAATAATAATTTTTAATAAATAAATGGTACTTGGTTTGGATAAATAAAAATTGGTTCCGTAAGTTCCGGTAATGTCTCGTACCCTATTTCGACGATGGATATGGGTAAGGGGTGTTACATTTATTGGTATCAGAGCTACGATTTAGTCAGTTCTCGGATCGACATAGCAAATACGGGATTAACTATACATGCTATTATTTTATATTTAATAGTGTTATATCTTCTAACCATTTAAAATGTGTTTTTCTTATAGTAAATGCCTGCCGACCGAGCTCAACCCGAGGAAGTCGGAAGTCATGCTCTGGCTTCAGAATGGGCACAAAGGGAAGTCAAAGTTAAGAGTAGTAGAAGGTCCGAGACAGAGGACCAATGTGAAGAGGCTAAATTGGCCTTCTTTCACATGATGAATGAATGGTTTAGTCAATACTTAAGAACTAACGCTGTAGTGTAGCAAGCTCAAGCTCCCCCTCCTGCTCCTCCACTGGTTCCCAAGATCCCACAGGGTACAGGTACTGAATCTGTTAGAAAATGGAAAGCTCCGGTTGATAAAATCCAAAAATAAGGGGCCGAATAATTCTGAGCAACAGTTGATGATGATCCCGAACGGGCTAAATTCTGGTCAGAAAATACTACTCGTGTTCTGGAGGAATTATCTTGCACACCAGAAGAGTGTCTGAAATGTGCAGAATCATTGCTAAAAGATACAACTTACCGTTGGTGGAACACTAAAGCTTCAGTTGTTCCAAAAGAAGAAATTACATGGGAATTCTTTCAGACCGAGTTCAGAAAGAAATATATCAATTAGAGGTTCCTCAATCAGAAGAGAAAAGAATTTTTTGAGCTGAAACAGGGTAACGGATTAGTATCTGAGTATGAAAGAGAATTTGTTCGATTGAGTAAATATGCTTGGGAATGGGTACAGTCAGAAGCCGAAATGTGCAAACGATTCGAAGAAGGGTTTAATAAAGATATTAAGCTACTGATCGGAATTCTTGAAATTCGAGAGTTTGCTACAATGGCAGAGCGAGGTTATAAAGTACAAGAATTGAGCAAAGAGAAGAAACAAGCTGAGAGGGAAGCTCGAATTCTTAGTAAAAGGTTGATGGGAAATCCCAGCTTTTTGCTTCAAAGAAATTGAAGAAATACCAGAATCGTTCTACCTCAACCACTGGGTATTCGGGTAGAGAGCGTGAAACCGCCTGATTTAGGGGCTAGTCAGAATAGTGGTTTCGGAACCACTAATCTGAAGTCAAATAAAATTTTTTTAATGTTATTTTATGAGTTAGAGCATGATTATATGGGTGCATGAAAATTTTGGTGCTTTAATTTTAGCGGTTTCATGCTTAATTGCGAAAAAGGACTAAATCGCATAAAGTATGAAAGTTCTATTTTACTAGCTAAAGGTGTCTAAAAGCCATAAACTATTAATTGGAGGCCCTTAAAGTTCAATTAGACCCCTAGAGTTAGAGTGGCCGGCCATAGGAGACAAACCATGTCAAATTGGTCAAAGTTGTTGAAATTAGGTGGACTAAATTGATGTTTTATAACAAAATAAAGGAAGAAAAGAGTCATCTTTTCTTCTCTTCTCCTCCACCAAAAATTAGCAGCAAATAGGGGTTTGAAAGCTCAAAAATTTCAGCAACCTCTTCTTCTTACAAGTAAGTGATTTGATGATCATTTCTTGATAATATTTGTACTTTTGGAACCCCTAAAGCTTAAGCTAGCTAAAGATGGGACTATTTTGCAAAAAGATTGAAAGTTAGGGTTTTTTGCATGTGAGCATTTATGTTGTTTTTTTCATTTTTATGGAATAAAATGAGTCTTAGTTGTTAGATAAAAAACTTTTGTGAAAGGTGTTTCCATGAAAACACCAAAAATGACCTCTTTGCAAAGGTTGTAAAATTGGTGCTAAATGTGTGAAATAATGAGTATTGAGAGTTGCTATAAGAGAAATAAATGTTCACCTAGGCTCGTTAAAGGAAGAAATTTGATTAGAATTGATATACGAGCCTAATGGTAATTTTGCAAAAGTATGATTTTTGAGATGTGTTGGTTAATATGAAAACTAAATAAGCAAATTTGATATTATAGATCAAGAAGAATGAAGAATTAACCTTGATCGAGGAAAGGGCAATGTATCGGACTAGATCGTTAATTTGGCCTATTTTGAAATCGAGGTAAGTTTGTGTGTAATAAAGTCAACATCGTGTTATTAAGCCTTAAAATGTTTGATATTAATGATGAAGTATACCGTTTCTATGAATTTGAGTAATGATGTTGAATGATGAAATAATGAAAATCTATGATGTTGAAGTCCCGGTTAGACTTAAATAAATGAGAGAATATTATCATCAAGACTTGAGATGGGTAAGGTCCCGTATAAGACCATGTCTGAGACATGGCCTCGGCACCGAATTGAAACCCCGTGTAAGACCATATCTGGGATATGGCATTGGCATCAAATATGAAAATCGTATAATTCCATATTTCGGATATGGCATCGACATTAAAATGAGATCCCGTTTAAAACCATATCCGAGATATGGCATCGGCACTGAGATGTGACCCCATGTAAGACTACATTCGGGATGTGGCAATGCCTTCATGTTTATGTCTAATATGATGATTATGTATCTTTGAGTATCCCAATTGATTCAATGGGGTAAATGGTTAAGCTTACACTAGAGACGAAATTGGTACTAAAGTTATGTGATGAAGTGATACAGGTGCATGTGAGTAATTCACGAGAAATTTTACGATATGAGACATGATATGTAAATGGTAAGAGTAAGTATGAGTAAGTTATGGCAATGTGCTTGAGATTTTGTGTTTTATTCAATACAATGGATGGATGACACTATGAGCCTTTATGTTGCTATTTATTCATGCAAACTTACTAAGCTTTATGCTTACCCCTCTCATTTCCCTTTTCCTTGTAGTATTTCCAAGCTAGCTCGAGAATTCGTGGAACGTCAGAGTTCGAAAATCACACTATCAACTTCTGTTTGGTATAGCAAAGTTAGACTTATTTTGAGTGTGGCATGTATAGGGCTTGGTCATTTTGTTATGTCATATTTGTTAGCCAAAGTGTTGGCTATTAATGCTATTCAATTCATTTTGTAAGTGGTTATTGGAAGTTGGCCTATACGTGACATGTTCATATATTCAATGATGATGAATTTCATGAAGTGTGTGCTTGTGCTGATGACTTGATTATCAGTTCTTAAAAGTGCTATATGGTCATAATATGTGTTGACTTGAGTTGGTATAAGTATGGTTGCTTTGCAGGGTGGCATTTGGCTTGGTAGATAGCCTTAGAAATGTCTACACGGGTAGGCACACAGGCGTGTGTCTAGGCCGTGTGTGACACATGGTCAGCCCCATGGGCGTGTTGATAGGCTGTGTGTCCCCATGCATGCTAGGTTGGCAATAATTATGCTCAGTAGTAAACACACGGGCAGAGACACGGTCGTGTGGGAGACACGGCCTAAGACACAGGCATGTGCCTAGGCCGTGTGAAGTCTGCACATGAAATTAGGAATTTAATTTGACACACAGTCAAAGGACACGGGGGTGTGCCTTAGCCATGTGACCTTATTGAGATGATAATGTCATAATCAGAATGTCAAGGTTTTCACACACGGGCGAAGACACGGGAATGTCATGGCCGTGTGAGGGACACGGGCTATGGAAACGAGCGTGTGTCAGGTCGTGGAAAAACCCGTGTAGGTTCAAAGTGGAAAATAAATCCACACAGGTGTGGAACACGGGCATGTGATATGCCATACGGGTGTGTTCCATCCTTCACACGGGCGTGTGGCCCTATTTTAAGTCAAATTTGTCTATGTGTTCAAAAGTTTTTGGTTTAGTCCCGAATCATTCTGGGTGTAAGTTTAAGGTCTCGTTGACCTATAATAAGGACATTAAGTTCTTGAACAAAAAGTTTTAATTTTGAAAGGAAATTTTATGAATCGATGTTACATGATAGAACAAGTTAAGTTCAGTAACGCGTCGTACCCTGTTCAGGTGTCGAATACGGGTAAAGAGTGTTACATTTAGTGGTATCAGAGCTACAGTTTAGTCAATTCTCGGACTAACATAGCGTAAGTATGAGTCTAGCTATACATGCCATACATATGAGTATTTACCTAATGATAGTGTGACAACTCCTGACAATTTGAAATTTTGTTTTTATACAGTAATAGATCCCGATCGAAATGCAGTTGATGATGCTACGAGTAATGCGTCGTCTTCGACGCAAGAGATCGCGCCAGTAGAGTGTAGACCCGAGACTTTGGGTCAAGGAGAAGAGGCTCGAAAAGCCTTTTCCATATGATAAGCAACTGGTATACTGAGTTTATTCGAGCAAATCCTAATGCTCAACCCCCTCCACCCCCACCTATTCCTCGGCCAACCCCTGTAGCTCCCCAGGTGGTAGAGGTAGTGAGAGGAGAAAGGCCACCGGTTGACAAAATCCAAAAACAAGTAGCTGAGGAATTTTGGGCTAGTAAAGATGATGATCCAGGGAGGGCAGAATTCTGGCTTGAGAATATCATCAGAGTATTCGACGAGTTGTCATGCACACCTAATGAGTGCATGAAGTGTGTGGTATCTCTCTTGAGAGATTCAACCTATCAGTGGTGGAACACCCTTGTGTCGGTGGTACCAAGGGAGAGAGTTAACTGGGAATTCTTCGAAGAGGAGTTCCGGAAGAAGTACATTAGTCAAAGGTTCATTGACCAGAAAAGAAAGGAGTTATTGGAGCTAAAGCAAGGTCGAATGACAGTGACTGAATACGAATGTGAGTTCGTAAGGCTGAGTAAATATGCCTGTGAGTGTGTGTCCACCGAGGCTATTATGTGTAAAAGGTTTGAGGACGGGCTAAATGAGGATGTCCGTTTGTTTGTTGGTGTCCTAGAACTAAAAGAATTTGTGGTGCTGGTAGATAGAGCCTGTAAGGCCGAGGAACTAGTCAAAGAGAAAAGGAAAGCTGAAAATGAGTCTCGCGACTCGAAAAATAGATAGTTAGGCAAGTCATTCCAATCCTCATCCAAGAAGTCAAGAGATTTCACTATTCGATCAGCCACCTCAGCTGGGCTTTCAAGTAGAAGTAAGGGTAGACAGTACTTGGGGTATAAAGTTCAGACTACTTCGGTTGCTAGTGTTGGCAACGCTTGACCGAGTAGATCAGAATGTCTACAGTGTGGCAGACATCATTCCGTGGAGTGTCAAGCAAACAAGAAAGCTTGTTTCAAGTGTGGATCCCTAGACCTTTTTGTCATAGATTGCCCCAAGACGGGTGAGAAAGAGAAACCTCAAAATGCAAGACCGGGAAGTACTCTTAAAGGAAGACCACAGAGGAACCCAGGAAATGAAATGAGTAGTAAGAATACATCTAAAGAGTAGACTGCAAGAGTTGAGGGAAGAGCACTGGCGAGAACATATGTCATTCGCGCTCGCGAAGAGGCGTCCTCTCCCGACGTGATCACGGGTACATTTTCTCTCTATGATACTCACGTTATAGCTTTAATTGATCCTAGATCCACCCACTCGTATGTTTGTATGAAATTAGTCTCTAGCATGAGCATGCCTGTAGAGTCTATTGAATTTGTGATAAGAGTGTAAAATCCCTTAGGCAAATATATATTGGTCGATAGTGTATGCAAAGGTTGCCCTTTGATGATTAGGGGTCGTTATTTTCCGGCTAATCTCATGTTGTTGCCGTTTGATGAATTCAATGTCATCCTTGGGATGGATTGGTTAACTACTCATGATGTGATAGTGAATTGTGGAAGGAAGTTTATTGAGTTAAAGTGTGAAAGTGGGCGATAAACCGTAATATATACATATTTTAATCCCATATTTGGCATACTTTTGGATGATTTATCCCTTGAATTGTGGAATTTGATGCTTCTAATCTTTTAATTTCATGTTTTATACTCAGGAGAGCATAGGAGGATGAAAAGAATAAGAAACGGGCCAAAAACGGAGAAAATGGGCCAAAGTAAAAAATCCACACGGCCTGGAGTTTGCCACACGATCGTGCCACTTTAGCAGACTCGAACACGACCCAGGGTTCGATTCACACGGGCACGTCCCTGCTGTGACCTGTTTTAATTCCACTCGGAAAAGGATACTTAGAGGTAAAGAAAGACATTTCGAAAGCCTATATAAACATTCTAAGTGTAACCTAAAGGGGGAGTTCGACAGAAGGCCTATGTCAGGGCTTTTTGACAGGAGCAAAGCCAGAGAGAGCTGAAATTAGGGGATTACTCGAAGAAAGCCAGTCGATCCATCTCAGAAGCCGGAATCACACTCAAGACTGAGGATCTTCCCTTCAATTTTCTTCAGGGGTTTTAGGGTTTGTCTTTATGTTTTGTTATTTAATTTCTTCTAAGATGTATTCTTTTATAAACATGAACTAAATCCCTCAAATACCTGAGGGAGATGAAACCTAAGACGGATCTTCTTGTTGTTTTTTTGAACTGTATGATAAATACTTGATTTGTTCTTAATTATGTGTTCTTAATTCTTGCTTTAATATTCCAAGATATTGATTCAAGTATTGATGTGCTTATGCAGAGGAGCAAAAGTCCCTGTTTAAGAGTAGATCTAGCATAATTAAGCGAAGTTGGTCGCAGTCCTAGAAATAAGATGACGAAAATCTGCTGGATTAGGGTCAAACCTAATATGGGAGTCCATAGATTGAGTTAATGCAACACTAGGGGTTTTAATTAGAAAGAGATTTCAATTAATCAACCTAGGGTTAGACGTTATTAGCCTCTTTTCGAGGTATTGATATAAATTAGGGAATCCTACGGATCAAGTCAAGTGAATAAATCGTCTAGTTTTGAGTTAAATAACAAGTGAAGTCTAGGTGGATTCTTCCGCGGGTATTGTCTTAATCAACTAATTTTCCCAAAAGTATTTTCCCAATTCATTCTCTGTGTCTTAGCATCCTTAGCTTAGTAATTAGTTAGATAACATCACTCCTTTTATTTTAGGCTAGATAATAAATAGAAAGTCAGTGCTAGTACTTTTGGTTCCTTTGGGTTCGACATTTCGGTCTTGCCACTAAGCTATACTACTGTTCGATAGGTACGCTTGCCTCAATCGTGGTGATAGTTAGTTTCTAGGCTCGATCATTCATTATATAAATATTAAAACTCTTAGACACACGATCAAGGTTCGGCCTCTTTTCCTGTGGATAGGGCTGATTTTGGAAATTTTGCGGAGGTTGTTGTCTTTGATTTCCTTGATTTTCTTGACCTCCACATGAAAATTTTGGGTGGTTCCTCCAACTGGATTATAATTATTACTATAAGGGTTATTATATTTGAAATTATTACCTATATAGTTCATCAGTTCGCTTTCTGTGCCCGGTTGGTAAGGTGGGTACTCAGGATTCGCCACAGTTCCACTTGCATCGCACTGCATTACTGGATGTACCTGCGAAGAACACAAACTATCAAGCTTTTTATTCATTATCTCTACCTGTATTGATAGCATGGTTACTTCGTCGGGGTTGAAAACTTCGGCTGTTTTTGTTGGTTTTGTCCTTGTAACCTGCCACTAAAAATTATTCAGTGACATGTCTTCAATAAACTCGTAGGCTGCTTCAAGAGTTCTTTTATTCAGGGTTCCACCGATGGCTGAATCAATTAGTTGCCTCGTTGAGGGGTTTACACCATTATAAAAAGTTTGGACTTGGAGCCACAATGGTAAACCATGGTGTGGACTCCTTCTCAAGAGGTCCTTGTATCTCTCCCATGCGTCGTATAATGTCTCTAAATCCATCTGCACAAAAGAAGAGATATCATTCCGTAATTTTGCCGTTTTGGCCGGTGAGAAATATTTTAATAAAAAATTTTCGGTCATTTGATCCCATGTAGTGATTGATCCTCGTGGTAACGAGTTTAACCATTGTTTGGCTTTATTCCTTAATGAAAAGGGAAATAACCGAAGACGTATGGCATGATCAGAAATGCCATTTATTTTGAAGGTATCACAAAACTCTAAAAATTTAGCTATATGAGTATTTGGGTCTTTGTCCTGCAAACCATCAAATTGAACAAATTGTTGAATCATTTGTATAGTGTTAGGCTTTAATTCAAAATTATTAGCAGCTATAGCAGGCCTAACAATACTTGATTCTGCTCCTGTTAAATGTGGTTTAGCATAATCATACATAGTACGCGGAGCATTATTTTCTGCCATGTTTTGTGGTGGTAGATTATTCTCATCCATCCCTTCAGTAGGATTGGATCTACCTTCTCACTCTTCTTTTATGTAATTTAGGGCTCGCCTAATTTCTCTGCAATTCTTACGAGCGGGAGGTTCAATATCACTGTCGTATACTAGTGGTCCTTTCGAGTTCCTTCTAGTCATAAACTAGAGGTACCTACTAAGGACAGAAAGAAAGAAAGTTTTAGCAAAGTTAAAAACAAAACAAAAAGAAAATAAAATAAAAAGAAAAATGGCTAAAGTAATAAAAATAGAGCTTTCTTAATATTTTAGTCCCCCGGCAACTGCGCCAAAAACTTGATCGTTGTTTTCGCGATGTCAAAGTCTTAAAATTTATAAAAAGAATGATCAAACCTGGAAACTAACTATGACAACGATTTGAGGCAAGCACACCTACCGAACAGTAGTATAGTTAAGGCAAGATCGGGATGTCGAACCCAAAGGAACCAAAAGTACTAATACTAACTCTCTTTTTATTATCTAGCTTAAGAATTAAAATGATTTTTATCTAATCTAAAATTAACTAACTACTAAACTAGAGACTCTAAGACAAAGAAGAATGAAATTGTAAGAATAACTTGAGGAAAACCAATTGATTAAGACGACACCCAAGGAAGAATCCACCTAGACTTCACTTGTTATCTAACTCTGAACCAGACGATTTATTCATTTGACTTGATCCGTAAGATTCCCTATTGTATATTAGACCCTCTCTCGAGACGAATAACGTCTAACCCTAGGTTGATTAATTAAAATCTCTTTCTAATTAAAACCCCTAGAATCGCATTAACTCGATCTATGGACTCCCATATTAGGTTTCACCCTAATCCGGTAAAATCTCGTCACCCTATCTCTAGGCGCACGATCAACTCTGCTTAATTATGCTAGATCTACTCTTAGACAGGGACTTTTGCTCCTCCACCTAAGCACATCATACTTGAATTAATATCCCGAAAATATCAACACAAGAATTAAGAACACATAATTAAGAACAAGTCAAATCTTTATCATATAGTTCAGCAAATGATAACAAGATTCATATTAGGTTTCATCCCCCTCAGGTATCTGAGGGTTTAGTTCATAACAATAAAAGAAAACATCTCAAAAGAAAAGATAAAACAAAACATAAGAAATCAATAAAACCCCCTGAAGGAATTGAAGGAGAGATCCTTCGTCTTGAGTATAACTCCAGCTTCTTGAGATGGGTCAACTGGCTATCTTTGAGTAAATCCCCCGACAAAAGCCCCAGCAGAAGGCTTCTGCTGAACTCCCTTTTAAGTTGCCCCCTAAGGTGTTTATATAGGCTTTGAGATGCCTTACTTGGCCTCCAAGTATCCTAATCTGAATAAAACTCCTCTTGGCCACAGCAGGGACACGCCCATGGTAGACGCCCGTGTAAGTCGTGGCCAGGCCGTGTTCAAGCCTGTTAAATGAGTCACGGCCATGTGGTCTTGGGCCCAGGCCGTGTGGATTTCATGATATGGCCCATTTACTCCGTTTTAAGCCCGTTTTCCATTCTTTTCGTCATTGGGTGCTCTTCTGAGTATAAAACATGAAAACAAAGGATTAAGAGCACCAAATTACATAATTCGAGGCTTAAATCATCCAAAAGCATACTAAATGTGGGCCTAAAATATGTTACTTTTATAGTTTATCAAAATTACGTATTAACTTACCGTTTCTTGAAGCTCTTTCGCAGATGCCAGATTCAAGGAAATTTTTAAAAGAGCTATTGACAAACAAACGGAAGTTAGACGAGGAATCGCATGTCGAACTAAACGTAGTGTGCTCAACAATTCTACAAAATAAACTACCATGAAAGTTAAAAGATCCAGGGAGTTTTACAATTCCATGCTTAATTGGTAGTTTATCTGTTGATAATGTTTTAGCTGATTTAGGGGCAAGCATCAATGTTATGCCGTATAAAATGTTTAAACAACTAGGTCTAGGGAAACCCAAACAAACTAGTATGAGCATTCAATTAGCTGGTAAAACTATTAGAATTCCTAGGGGTATAATCGAAGATGTACTAGTTAAGATTGACAAATTCATATTCCTAGTAGACTTTGTCATTTTAGACATGGATGAGGACAATAATATCCTTCTAATTTTAGGAAGACCCTTTTTAGTAACTGCTAGGACTAAAATTGATGTTGGTACAGGTAAACTCATACTTCGTGTAGGTGACGAGACAATCACTCTTCAGGCTCTTGACTCAGCTAGGACATTAAGTAATAAAGGTGAGAAAATAAATTCTATTAATGACATTCGGTTAAACCTTCTTTTTAGGAAGCACCACGGAACTACACAACTGAGCCAGATCCTAGACTTCATGCCAACAAGGAAATAACTCATGAGGAAGGAAGGCTTTAGATCGATGAACTAGATGAGTGGAAGACACATTTTAAAAAGAAATTAAGAACACATGAAGCAGAACCAAAGCAAAACCATGTCAAACTTAAGGATGAGCCAAACCAATTTAAGATCGGAGATCAGGTATTGTTGGATAAAACAGACCCCCGGATCGCCACTTCAGACCTTGATACAAACAAAGAAATCCCTTTTGAGGTACTGAATATCTTCCCATATGGAACAGTCGAGGTTACTAATCCTAAATTCAGCACTTTTAAGGTAAGCACTACTCGATCGAACTATATAATGGTCATAAAACTAATAGCAGGGGTGAGGAGTTTCAACTCCTCAAACCACCATGAATGTGCGAATGAGAGGTAAGACTAGCTTAAGACTTTAAACGAGCACTTCTCGGGAGGCAACCCGAACACTAACCCCATTAATATTTTCATATTTTTATTCATATTTTTTACTTTTAGCACCTAACTACAAACTAACCAAATTAATTAAACATAGGTTTCCTTACCACATGACCTTACACACGGGCGTGGCCGTGGCTGTGTGGACACTACGGATTTACACACTGGCATGGTAGAGTTCGGCGGAAGCAAGAGAAAATTTTCCCCAAGCCACGGGCTCTGACTAGACACCATGGTCGTGCGATACGATCGTGGTTGACATTGATTTATCAACATGGGCGTGGCGACCTACACACAGGCGTAGGAGAAACGAATGAAGCACAACACGACCATGCTATACGGCCGTGTGACCCAACACGTCCATGGTACACGGGCGTGGGAAACCACCAGATCCCTATGTCTATATAAACCCCCTTTTTTGCTCACTTTCTCCACCAAAACCCTTTCCTCTCAACCCTAGCCACCATAGTTTTTCTTTCTTTTTCACCATCCTAACCACTATCACTCAATGCCTAAAGGCAAGGCCAACACTGCCATTCCCATGTCGAAGAAGCAAAAGGACCCTAGCACAGTCTCCCCGTGTGAGACCGAGTTACATGTGAAACACCCCAAACCCAGCCCACGAGCCTTGACCGGATCTGGTATGTTCCTCGAGAAAACGTTTGAAAATCTGTTTGTTACTTAGGAAAAATTCGTGTGATTTTGAAGAAGGGTTTGCTTGTGTTGGGTTCAATTGGAGAACTTTTGTTAATTTAGAAATCAGGGATCTATTAAAAACCTTGTTTTCATATTAAAAGATATGCCAAAATTGTTTAAAAATTTTACCTTTAAATTGGAAATTATTTGTGTTTAAGTGATCAAAAACACTTAATATTTATTTTTAAGAATAACCATTTAACCTTAATTTAACCTTAATCGAATTGTAATAAAATCAAATAAAAAGCATGCATAAAGCAGTTCATACTATGGCCTTATTACATCGAAAACGAAACCCAAAATAAATCCAAAATACTTGAAATATAACAAGTCCAAAGTAAAATAAAGTCCCGAACTGAGCATGGCCACCACTAAGCTCCTGCCGACCCTGTCCATCACTGAGCGTCACCTGAAAAAAAATGTTCCCACAACAGGGTGAGTCAAACAGACTCAGTGTATAGCAACCACACTAAGCCCTAGTGATTCAGGCATATCAGATCATACATATACATATTATGATTTACAAATAATGATGCATTCCCCAACCCAACACCGTGGGGACTACTAAGTCAACCCTCCATCCGCTACACATCATCGAAGGTAGTCGCTACAGTCGACTTGCTCATCGCCCTTATATATTGTGACATAGCCACCAGATAACATATTTGTGACATAAGTCACCACATTCAGATATTGTGGTTTAAAACCACCAATTCACTTCCCCTTTCATAATCACCCATATGCCCATGTCATATATATCATGCAATATCATACCTTATTTAACATTCTTATCACTGTTCACATATGTGCCATATCATATATTCATAATAAGATAACTACAGTAGTAGTAAATTAGCGTACCTGAGTACTTTGTACCATTGCATGGTACCTTAGCCCACTTTGCACATTATTATAACACATATATTAAATTTTAATGCCTTAAATCTATTAAGACTTAGGGAAGAGCTACACACCTGGTTTACTTATCGAGTTCACTGATTTCTCGAAAATCCCGATCTACTGCTTTAGATCCTTAATTCCTATATTCGACCAACCCTAAACATGTTAGTAAAAAACCATTCGGCTAATACTCAATCACTTCATAAGTTAGTTTTGGCTTTTGAACATTTAAGAAACAGATCGGAATCCCTAAGTATGGCCTTGGCCGAATGTACATATGTACTTACCTTGCGATTTTAAATCCCGAAAAGTGCTTTTTGGTTGGAAATCTGTCGAAATCACTATGGCATGTGTTAGATCCAACTCTAACATCTAATCTTAATAAATGGCCCTTGGCCGAATACATGACTTACCTTAGATTTGAAATCCCGAATGATCCCCTTTGGAATCGGCTACAAGAGAAATCCTGAAATTTTCCTTCAAGATTTCGGCCAAGAATATTAATGTGATTAGAGCCTTGATTTCGATAGTCAGAGAAAGAGAATGAATAGCAAAACAACATAGGAGGGGTTCCTTACCAAATAAGAGAGTCCAAAACGCAAATGGCCAACTATCCTCGCGAAGTTGACAAGAACACTTGTAGAAGAAGTCGATTCCAAGAGTGGTAAGGAAGTGAAATTTTGGCTTTAGGACCTTCTGAACAATCGGCTAGGGGTCTCTTTGAGTGTTCAGCTTTTGATTGCATTTAGGGAAAGAAGAAGAAAAACGTGAAGAAATCGGCTAGACCTTGCTTAAGTTTTCGGCTTTGGCAAAATAAAAGAGAAGAGGAGATGCACTAGAGAATTCGGCAGAGAGAAAAGAAAAGAATGAAGAATGGCCACCCTTTTCCCCTTTTTGCCGAAATTATTCTACCTAGAACCCCCTATTCGGCCAACTCTCTTCCCCCTCATCTAATCCCTTATTTTTCTCCTTTTTCCTCTCTTCCTACTCATTCAAAAATAATTCAAATAAAATCAATAATTATCTCCTAGCTTTGCCGAATTTTAAAAGGATTAAAACCTCATCTTAAACTCCTCCCATAAACTCCCCATGCCGTCCACCACCTTTTCCCCTTGGCGCAAAAATAAACTCCCATTTGCTTCCCTTGTGATTCGAACCTAGGCCTCCCTAACACTCCTTGTGGCGTCACTTACTGGGCTTAAAGTGGCGCCACCTTGCCACTTTTCCAAGCCCATTTTTGTGTTATATTTCACCTACAATTTCTCTTAAGGCCTCCTCTGCCTAGCTTCCTCTTTTAAACTTAAAATCTGATAATTTCTAAAGCACTCTCCTATTTTCTAAAGTTCACAAAATTCATACAACACATTCGTCACATACAAAGGCATGCTTTCACATATATTCAAGCACAAATGCATATGCCCAAAATCCAGGATATTAAAGTTCTACCCCCTTAAGATAATTTCGTCCTCGAAATTACCTGGCTGAAATAAGTGAGGGTATTGCTGTCGCATTGCTTCTTCTGGCTCCCACGAAGCTTCCTCCGATCCATGATTACGCCATAACACTTTGACTAAAGAAACTGATTTCCTCCGCAACACTTTCACATCTCGTTCCAAGATCTGAATCGGCTCTTCCTCGTAAGACAAATCTGGCCTCAGCTCCACCCCTTCAACCGAAACTACATGAGATGGATCCGATCGATAACAACGTAGAATAGAAACATGGAATACGTTGTGCATCTACTTCAATTCCGAAGGCAACTCTAACTGGTATGCCACTGGTCCAATTCGCTTCAACACTCGATAAGGTCCTATAAACCTGGGACTTAGCTTCCCTTTGCGACCAAATCTCATCACCTTCTTCCAAAACTTTAAGAAACACTTGATCTCCCATATCAAATTCTATTTCTTTCCGTTTGAGATCTGCGTACGACTTCTGCCTATCAGATGCTTCCTTCAACCGTGCCCGAATTACCTCAACCTTCTCCTTGGATTCTGCCACAATCTTTAGACCCAAAACTCGACGTTCTGCTAATTCCGTTCAACACGTAGGAGTACGACACTTTCATCCATACAGCGCTTCATACGGTGCCATCTGAATACTAGCCTGATAGCTGTTGTTGTATGCAAATTCCGCTAAAGGCAAATATTCTTCCCAACTTCCTCTAAAATCTATCACACAGCCCCTCAACATATCCTCTAACACTTGGATTACTCGTTCAGACTGCCCGTCCGACTGAGGATGAAAAGCCGTAGTGAAATCCAATTTGGTGCCTAAAGCCTGATGTAGTGCTTTCCAGAACCGAGACGTAAAACTTGGATCCCTATCTGAAATGATCGATACCGGCATTCCATGCAACCTCTCAATTTCCGCCACATACAATTTTGCTAACTTCTGCAAAGGATAGTCAACCCGCACTGGAATGAAGTGCGCGGACTTTGTCAACCGATCTACTATTACCCATACCGAGTCCTTCTTAGTAGGCGTAAGAGGAAGCCCACTAACAAAGTCCATGGTGATTCTCTCCCACTTCCACTGCGGAATCTTTATCAGTTGAAGTAAACCTGACGGAACTTGGTGGTCAGCCTTAACTTGCTGACACGTTAAGCATTTGCCGACAAATTCTGTAACTTCCCTCTTCAAACCAGGCCACCAAAACTGTTCTCTTAGGTCTCTGTACAGCTTAGTACCTCTAGGATGCATAGCATAAGGGCTACTATGCGATTCCTGAAGAATTCTCTGCCTTAATTCCTTATACTCTGGCATATAGACTTTACCCTTGAAACACAATACTCTATCACTGGACATACTGTAATCCTCTAAACCACCATTCTGAACTTGCCGCATCTTAGCACTTAAATCCTCATCTGCCAACTGACCCTCTTTCACCTCATCCAACCACGTCGATTTGACTTGCAACTCTGCCAGCAGACTTCCATCATCATACAAACTCAGATGTACAAACATCGCCCTTAGATCCGACACCACTTTCCGACTTAAGGCATCTGCCACTACATTCGCCTTGCCCGGGTGATATTCTATGGAACAATCATAGTCCTTCAACAATTCCACCCACCTTTACTGTCTCAAGTTTAACTCCTTCTGAGTCAACAGATACTTAAGGCTCTTGTGGTCTGTGTAGATTACCGACTTTTCTCCATACAGATAATGCCTCCATATCTTAAGAGCAAAGACCACTGCTGCCAATTCTAAGTCATGAGTCGGGTAGTTAACTTCATGCGGCCTTAACTGCCGAGACACATAAGCAACGACCTTTCCGTCTTGCATCAGTACGCATCCCAATCCTGTGTGTGAAGCATCACAGTACACCACAAAATCCTTCCCTGCCTCAGGCTGAATCAAAACTGGAGCTTCAGTCAAAACCCTCTTAAGCTTCTCAAAGCTCTCTTGTTGCTTATCTGTCCATACAAAAGGTACTTCCTTCCTCAACAACTTCGTCAAAGGCGCGGCTATTGACGAAAACCCTTCCACAAACCTTCTGTAGTATCCTGCCAATCCCAAGAAACTACGAACCTCAGCCACAGACTTAGGTGGTTTCCAATCCAACACTGCCTCAATCTTCCTAGGATCCACCCTTATTCCTTCTGCGGATACCACATGCCCTAAGAATGCAACTTCCTTAAGCCAGAATTCACACTTGCTGAATTTGGCATAAAGCTTCTTCTCCCTCAACACTTGCAACACAACCCGAAGATGCTCATCATGCTCCTCTTCAGACTTGGAGTATACTAGGATGTCGTCAATGAATACAACGACGAACCGATCCAAGTAAGGTTGAAAGACTCTGTTCATCATATCCATAAACGCAGCTGGGGCGTTCGTCAAACCGAACGGCATTACCAAGAACTCATAATGCCCGTACTTTGTCCTAAAAGCTGTCTTATGGATATCTGCCTCCTTTACCTTCAACTGATGATATCCCGACCTTAAGTCGATCTTTGAGAATACTGCGGCCCCCTTAAGCTGGTCAAACAAGTCATCTATCCTTGGCAAAGGATACTTGTTCTTGATGGTCAGCCTATTCAACTGACGATAATCTATGCACATACGCATAGTTCCATCCTTCTTCTTCACAAACAAGACCGGTGCTCCCCACGGAGACACACTGGGTCGGATAAACCCACGATCAAGCAACTCTTGGATTTGAGCCTTGAGCTCAACCAACTCCTTTGGTGCCATTCTGTATGGGACAATTAATTCCCGGTAGCAAATCAATTCTGAATTCCACCTCCCTATCCGGGGGTATTCCAGGCAATTCCTCCGGAAAGACATCCATAAATTCCCTTACGGTTCTTACTCCATTAACTCCCCCTTCTTTTGCATCTAACGCACTAACGAAAGTCAAGAATGCCTTCAACCTTTCTGAGCCATCTTATCAGCCTTTAATGCTGAAACTACGTTAGACACGTAGTTTCTTCTTTCTCATATCATAATTACCACCTCATCCTCCGGGGTCCTTAACTCCATTCGCTTAGCTGCACAATCCAATACAGCCCGATGTTCCACTAGCCAGTCCATACCAAGTATAAGATCAAATTCTCCGAAGGGTAGTTCCATTAAGTCGGCAGAAAATACTACTCCTTGAATCTCTAAGGGCACACTCTGAAAGATCTTATTCACCACTATAGTTTGACCTAGTGGGCTCATTACAGTCATCTCTCTATCAGAAAGTTCAGAGGCTATGCCTAGAGTTTCCACTACTCTACATGCAACATAAGAATGGGTCGAGCCCACATCAATCAAAGCAAAATAAGGCTTGTTCGCTATAAGCAATGTACCGATTATGACGTCCAGCGCGCGTCTCCATCCCCCCTCCGGTGAACCGCATACACTAGACTCGGCTGTCTTGCCTCTTTATTACCAACACCTCTGCCAGGTGTTCCCCGTCCTCTTCCAGCATTGTTACCTCTACCATTTGGACCACGACCTCGCTGAGGCTGCTGTCCACCTCTTCCCGTCTGATTAACACCCTGTCTTGTTGGGCGGCCCCCATCTATCTTAATGGGACAGTCCTTAATCATGTGATCCTTAGATCCACACTTAAAGCATCCTCTCGTCTTCTTCCAACACTCCCCTAAGTGCATCTCCCCACATTGTGTACAAGTACGGTACTGCCCTCCTGAACCAACTTGCTGACCTCGCAGCCCATCAACTCTAGGCCTCTTTTGAACATTTCCAGCCGATCCTGACGATCCAAAACCTCTCTTCTGTCTATTCCGATCAGAGTTCTGCCTTACAGAGTCTTTAATTCCCTCGGCTACCTTAGCCTTTTCTACCAACGCAGCAAACTCCCGCTCCTGATGTGGGGCTATTAACAACCTCAGGTCATCCCTTAATCCGTCCTCAAACCAGACACATCGCTCACGCTCCGTAGCCACTACTCCTCGAGCATACCGGCTCAACTTTAGGAATTCAGCTTTGTACTCCGCTACGGACTTATTCCCTTAAACCAGCCTCAGAAATGCCTTCCTCTGCGTATCACTGTAACGCAGGCCGACAAATTTCTTCTGATATGCCGCCTTAACATACTCCCAGGTAAGGTCCTCAGCTGTGGCACCATCCCGAACTGTGAGCCACCATTGATATGCTTCGTCGCGAAGAAGTGACACCATCCCTTTCAGTTTCTCCTCATGGGCCAGATCCAGCTCATCCATAATTCGTTCCGTCGCCTCCAACCAATACTCAGCTGTACTGGGTGCCACGCGGGACACGCCACGGAATACCTCAGCTCCGTTGGCTCGAAGTCGCTCGGGTACAGATTTTCGGGCTCCCATATTTCCACCTGCTCCAGCCACTATCTCAAGAACTCGCAAAGACACTGTGATACAAAAATCATCTCCCGTCGATCTTCTTTGCTCAAAGACCTGGTGGTGGTGGTGGTGGTAGCGGTGGTACCTCATTCTCAGACCCTTGACCCAATCTAATGGGTTTTGACACGGTCATTCTGCCTCTACCGCATCCTCGTACATTATGACCACATCCCCTAGAGCTCATATCTACGATCGTGCTTTAGTCTGATTAAGAAATTTTATGAATTAGTCCTTGTTTCACTGATTATCCGCGAAGAAATTTTATGAAAGAAGTTTAGAAGTAGTTCTTTCGATCAATCAAAGTTTCAAGTCTTCTATCCTAATTCAGAGGAGCACTTTCATTCACTATTCCTACCACATACATTCATCATTCAAACATTTTCAATCTATTCCTATCCTAGGGGTATTTTCGTCATTTGTCCTATGGGGGTATTTTGGTAATAAATCGGGGTCAATTTTGAAAATCTTAATACATCAAGGCACTTTGAAATTTTCAAAACTCGAGGGTATTTTGAAAATTTTCCCAAATCAGAGGTATGGCAGAAATTTTGGAAATCAGGGTTATTTTGGAAATTTTGTAAATCAGGGGTAATTCCATAAATTTTTCCAAATCAAGATATCTTAATTTTTTTTTGCAAAATAGGGGTTTCTGGCATTTTTGTAAAGTAAGAAGATTTCATTAAAATTAAGGGTAGTATGGTAATTTTGGAAACCAAGGGCATTTTAGTAATTTTACCACTAGGGGTATTTAGGTAATTTCGTAAATCGGAAGTATTTTGAAAAATTTTTAAACTAAATTTTGCTATAATTTTAAAGGGGTAATATGGTGATTTCAAAACTGAAGTGTAATATCCCGGGTTAGGGGCTATATTTTGTGTTGCATGATATTGCATGTGTTGGTGTGCTGTGTTGCTATTTCGGTGTTTTAGGGGCTTAATTATAGGCTAAGTGTATGCCTGAGTAGGTAGGAAAATTTTAGTTTTTGGCCTTAGGTGTGGGGAGCTGATAGAGTTGGGGCTTAAGAAAATAAAATGGAATTTTTATTGCACAAATGAAGAGCTGGCAGAGTGGTAAAGGAGGAGCTTGGTGTGGCGTCATCTGCAAGGGGGAGAAGTCCTGAGTTCAAGCTGCGAAATTTTCATTTTGGGTCTCCATTTTGACGGCATAGGATGGAAGAGTTGTACGTAGTTTAAATTCTACCTTGGACCAAGTCTTCATATTCGAATGGAGGGTGGAGAGGAAAAAGGGGAGTGTGACTTGGTCCACTCATTTGAAATGAGTGGTGGTGAGTATTTGGGGGGATTTGGCCGAAATTTAGGGGAGTTGGAGGGGGGAAGTGACGGCTTGGTGTGGGAGAGGGGAAGGCCGAATATGCCTTTGCATCTTTGGTGCATTTTTCGGTCATTCTTGGTAAGCTTAAGTCCTCTCTTTTTGTCATTTCTTCTTTTGTCAATAGCTTAAACCGAAAATTTAAGAGAGTCTCTCATTCTTTTCTTCTTGGAAAACCGAAAGACCAAATCTCTAAGGCTTGCCGAATTTGTCTTACTTTTCTCTCAAACTTCTTGTAGCCGAATGCACCCTTGCATTTTCTTTTCTTCTTCAATTGCATAAGCCGAAATTGGTGTTGTTCTTCTCTTCTCAACTCTCTTTTCTTCTTAAATCTCCATTAGCCGAAACTTTAACCTCCAAGACATCCTCTCCATTTCTTTTACTTACGAACCGAATACACCTTCCTTTCTCCTTTTCCCATCCTTTTTGGGTGTTAGCCGAATATCAACCTTATTCCTCCCCATCTATACTCTCTTATTCTTTTTTTCTCTAAACCGAACACGTGGGTGTGAAACACCTAGAGCCGAATCTTCTTCTTGTTCAAAGTGTAGACCGAATCCTCTTCTTTTGAAGCCTTGGCCGAACCTCCTCTCTTCCCTGGTGTTAGGTTGGCCGAATTTTGGTGTTGGGTGTTGGTAAGTGCAAAGCCGAATGGCCATAACTCCCTCTGTTGTTTCTTTGTTGGTTATGGTTTGGTTAAGGGCCGATTATGGTCAGTTGGAAGGATATTAAGCTTTTGATAATCATCTTGTGTTAGGGTCTTTGGACGTTGAAGAGTAGTAGCGAGAAGAGCCTTCACCCTTGTTAACCGATTGGTAGGTGGTGGTAAGTATGGGCTTGTGTTTATTCTCGGTTCGATTAAGACAAAGGACTAACTGTTTGTTGTTAGGGACTTGACCGATTGGCAAAAGAACCATCGTTGGTTCGGATTTGGGAGAAACCAAATCTATCGAAGGTAAGAGTTTAAAAGTAAGCCCTTTGGTTTGATAGCTCTGGCCGAATGCTATGGATGCCTAACCCCTATGTTTGGCCGATTGTAGGAGTCAATAATCGAGGGGCTTAGCATTCGTTCTCGTTGGGATTTCTAGGCTCGTAGTTATCAGGTGTGTAAACTAACACACTAATACTTGGTAATGTTGTTAATTAAACCTGTTTGCCTGTTAAAATTATAACAGTATGATGGATGATGGGATACCCAAATGGGGTATGTGTACGGATCCGGGTAAGTCTATTTTATTACCAGTCCTATTACGGATACTTTGGGTATGATGATCTATGCTATATATGTATATGCTATGAGATGCTATGTTGGACATGGTTGCATGAGTTACATGATTTGCATATGGTACATGTGTCAGTATGTCATGTATGGGTGATACGAGAGGAGGGAGCAGTGATATATATATTGTGCTGACGAGCACCAGTGCTTTGGTAGCACACTTTGTGACTTTGGGTCACAGAGGTTTGGCACCTCAGAGGTTTGGTACCTCAGCGCCTCGCCCCAGTGGCTCAGCACCACGATGGGTTGGCCCCACAAATGATTATACTGGGATTGACGCCAAGGTGTTTTGATAACACACGGTGGGTTGGCCCCATCACCGGATTTGTGACTACGGTCACGGTGCTTTGGTAGCACATTGTGTCTTTGGGACACGAGAGGTTTGGCACCTCATTGCGACTTGTCCCTGTGGTTTGACCACCGTGGGTTGGCCCCACTTGAGATATGGGATTGTCTGCTAGTGTTTTGGTAACACACGATGGGTTGGCCCCATCATCGTTGGATTTGTGACTTTGGTCACCGGTGCTTTGGTAGCACAATTGTGTCTTTGGGACACCAAAGTGGTTTGGTACCACATTGACGGATATTATGTCTTTGGGACATCAGTGTTTTGGTAACACATCGTGGATTGTATGTCACCAGTGGGTTTGGTACCACACGGGGTAGAAAAGGGCGTATGGATGGTTAGGATCGGGTTGCATTAATTGTGTTGCTATGTATGATGTGTGTTAGCATGTTGATTCTATCGGAGCGGGGATTTACACATCGAGTCACTCGACTCACCCTCTCCTTTGACATTTCAGGTGACCCGTAGACGCGGACATGGAGCCGGGATGGACTCGGGGTGCGCATGCCATGCTCTAATAAAAGTTTTACTCAGCCATTTGCATTTGAGTACTTTAGTTTATTTAATTTTATTTGGGTTTTATTTCGGATTTGTAAAAAGCCTTTAAATTATGCCTTTTTATTATTATGTTTTAAGTTTGATTTTAATATGCCTTAACAGACTAATTGGGTTAATTTGCTAAAACATGACACAACAACGATTTCAAAACTTTAACGATATGTTTCAACTATACCATCGGGTATCGCACTGATTTTATAAGCATACGAAAATCGATTGTTTCCAAACTTGAAAGCAAATTTTTGTTACTAAGTCTAAATGTTTTTTTTAACGGATCAAAGTTTTACCAATTCTATTTAGTGCAACTTCGAAATTTTCAAACTCGTTTTTCCCGTAACATACCAGATTCGGTCATGGTGTTTGGACCGGGTTTGGGGTGTTACAATTGTGGTATCAGAGCTAAGTTCAAAAGCTCGGCTGTGGGCTTGAGGCCCAAATTTGTTTTCAAAAATTCGTTTTAAGTGTTTTGGGATTGAATACATGGTTTACAAGGCATGGCACCGAGTCTCCGGCACCAGTTCGCCCAGGTAAGTAACTCTAAACTCTTCTGTGAATTATTATTTGTAGAAGGGTAGGTGATATGGTACGTAGATAGATTTATAGGACTTAAACTCTAGGATTAGATCACTCAAACACTTGAACTGAAGCATAAGACTTAAAGCACTAAACCAATCTGTGACTCAGCCACGGGGCTAGGGTGTGGTAACTCCTGTATGCATGTCTAGGAGAGGAACCGGAAGAGCTTGGTATTTAAGCAGTCCTCGTGACTCACCTCCTCTTCGCAGGTATCCCACCTGGTGCGTAGCTCGAGTTCACCCTGACCAAGAAGGCTCAGTCATAGACTTAACCTAACGACTAAAACTCGAAAGGGAATTAGCCATGTTTTCGAAAATACAACAACAACCCTAATGTTTTCAAAATTTTTGCAATACACTCTGTCAAAACCGAAAATGTCACATTTACAACAATTTTCTTGAAAAACCTGATTTACGGAAAATTACAAAAAATGCCCTTAGGGGTAAATTTACTAAAATGCCTTCGGTTTATAAAATATCAACTCAATGATTTTGGCCAAAAATTTCAATGATGTTACGAAATTCAAATACTCTGTTTTACAAAATATCAATCAAAAATTTTGATTTTGGAAAATTACGAAAACGCCCTCAGTCTGTGAAAATTACTAAAATACCCCTGGTTTCCAAAACGAAGTATTTTACAAAATTTTCAAAGAACACTCTCAAATTTTTGGAATTTCAAATTGACCGGTTTTACGAAAGTTTAAAATATCTTTTATTACGAAAATACCCTGTAGGGAAAATGACGAAAATACCCTTGGGCTAGAAATGGGCAGCAATGTCCGAAGAGTGAATAGGTAGGGAAAGGCTTAAGGAATGAATGTATAATCTCTTTTGGGTGAATAGGATAGAAGACTGAAACCTTGGTTGCTCGAAAGAACCCCTGAATAAACTCCATTCATAAAATTTCTTTGCGGTTAAGAAAGTGGAACGATACTAATGCATAAAAATCTTTTTAATCAGATACGTAGGAAGATTAGACATGAGCACTCGAGGCGGACGTGGTCGTAATACTCGTGGTAGAGGTAGGGGTAGAATGACGGTTTCTGAACCCGTAGGATCTGGTCAAGGGTCAGAAAATGAGATGCCGGTTCCGCCACCAGCTGGAGGTGGTGAGTTCCAAGATCAGACTGGAGACGATGCAGTGTCACAGGCGATGCTGCGGGTGTTGGAAAGGGTAGCTGGTGTAAGTGGTGGTGCGGGAGTTAGGAAATCTGTTCCTGAGCGACTCGGGCTAACGGGCCGAGTTCTTCCGAGGTGTATCGGGTGTTGCTCCTAGCAGCTCTTGAATATTGGTGGAGGCAACCGAGGCGGATCATGGACGATCCGGACTTGACGATCAAGAGAAGTGAAGGGCATCGACGCTTCTTCGGGATGAGTCATATCAATGGTGGCTCACGGTTCGAGACAAGTGTGTGGCGTGAGGATCCGACATGGGATTATTTTAGAGCTGCATATCAAAAGAAATATATCGGGGCTAGCTACATCGACTCCCAAATAAAGGCATTTCGAGACTTGTTCGGGGAGTAAATCATTGTCGAGTCACGAGGTGAGTTCCTGAAGTGAGTAGGTATGCCGAGGCATTGTAGCCACCGAGCATGAGAGGTGTGTTCGTTTCGAGGACGGGCTTGAGACGAGTTGAGGTCGCTGATTGCTCCTCTCAGTGAGCGCGAGTTTCTTTGTCTTAGTCGAGAAGGCTAAGGTAGCCGAAGGTGTTAAGGAATCGAGTGAGGCGAGTATGGACGGGAGTAGGCTTAAGAGGAGCTTTGGGTCTTCTCGTTCGTCCGCAATCGCGAGAAGAGGGCTAGACCGGAGTGGGCGTAACGATCTGCTAGGTTTGTTATTGCAGGCGCGACCGCCGCGCAGATGTAATCGATGTGGGAAAACTCATTGGGGTGGTTGTTGTTGGGTGGTGGAAAAGGTTGTTTCGAGTGTGGTTCTACGGATCATCGCATTAGGGAATGTCCGCGTAGGATGGCGTGGATTGATCCCGAGAGTCGGGCCGTAATCGATTCAGAGAAATGGACCGCCACCGCAGAGGGGCCGTGGTAATGGCAGAGGTGGTAATGGATTTGGTCGAGGTCGTGGAGCACCGGCGGAGGTGCGGGTAGTTACGAGGCACGACACCGGGTGCGGTGTATGCAAACTAGGCGCCGCGAGGAGGGCGACGCACCGGACGTAATCACCCGATGCGTTTTTGATTTTTGGTTCTCCCTATACTGCTTTAATTGACTTGGGTTCCACGCATTCGTATGTTGCTAGTAGTATAGTTAGGACCATGGACTTAGATTCTCGAGATATCTTCTAGGCGGATGACCGTACTTAGCCCTCTAGGTCACTCAGTAGTGGTAGATAAGTTGTATAAAGATGTACCCCTAGAACTCCAAGGGTCATTTTTTCGCCGATCCGATGGAGCGCCATTTGAGGAGTTCGATCCGATTCTTGGGATGGACCGGGTGGTGAAGTACCGGGGCCAAGGTGGATTGCGCGCTAAGCGCATGGTTCTATCGACGGATAAGGGAGATGAAGTGATTATGATAGGTAATAGGAGAGATTACTTATCCAATGTGGTATCGGCACTAAAAGCTGTAAAGATGGTCAGGAAGGGCTTCGAAGCGTATGTGGTTCATGTGTATGCCTTGGAGGCTAAGGAGTCTCATTGTTGAGAAGGTTCATCATTGTTAAGGAATTTGTGGATGTGTTTCAGAGGAGCTTCCGGTTTGCCACCGATCGTGAGGTAGAGTTTGGGATAGATCTGCTACCGTGGATTTGCGCCGGTGTCTATTGCTCCATATAGGATGGCACCAAAGGAATTGGTGGAGCTTAAGGCTCGGATTCGGGAGTCGTTGGATCGAGGCTTCATTAGGCCAAGTGTTTCGCCGTGGGGAGCGCCGGTATTATTCGTCAAGAAGAAGGGCGGTTCGATGCGGATGTGTATAGACTACCGCCAACCGAATAAGTCGACGATTAAAAACAAGTATCCGTTACCACGGATAGACAACTTGTTTTGATCATTTGAAAGGTGCATCGGTGTTTTCAAAGATCGATTTGAGGTCAGGTATCATCGGTTGAAAGTTAAGAAGCGGATATCCATAAGACGGCGTTCCGGACTCGATGCGGGCACTACGAATTCTCGTAATGCCGTTCGGTTTGACTAACGCCCGGCAGCTTTTATGGATATGATGAATAGGGTGTTTCAAAGAAGATCCGGATCGCCGTCGTGGTTTTTATTGACGATATCTTGGTATATTCAAGGTCGGAAGAAGAGCATGATGCACACTTAAGAAT
Source organism: Gossypium bickii (assembly GCA_025503065.1). NCBI lineage: Eukaryota > Viridiplantae > Streptophyta > Magnoliopsida > Malvales > Malvaceae > Gossypium > Gossypium bickii. The sequence continues at coordinate 17,778,672 of CP106710.1, read as the reverse complement.
GGTGTTGCAAATTTTGAGGGAGAAGCAACTCTATGCTAAGTTCAGTAAGTGCGAGTTCGCTTAGTGAAGTGACGTTTTTGGGTCATGTAGTATCGGTGAGGAATTAGAGTAGATCCTCGGAAGGTTGAGGCGGTTTTGGATTGGAAGCCTCCTAAGTCGATCAGCCGAGATTCGAGTTTCTGGGTTTGGCAGGATACTACCGAAGGTTTGTTGAGGGTTTCTCGTTAATTGCAGCACCGATGACTAAGCTGTTAAGAAAGGGAGTTCCGTTCGTTTGGACTGAGAAACAGCAGGAGAGTTTTGATAAGTTGAAGAAGATCTTGACAGAGGCTCCTGTGTTAATTCAACTCGAGGTCGGTAAGGAAGGAATTCAGTATCTTTGCGATGCATCACACACGGGCTTGGGTTGTGTGTTGATGCAGGAGGGTAAGGTTGTGGCTTACGCTTCTCGGCAGCTGAGGCCACACGAGGTCAACTATCCGACGCACGATTTGGAGCTAGCAGCTGTAGTCTTCGCGCTAAAAATCTGGAGGCACTACTTATACGGAGAGAAGTCAATAGTCTACACAGATCATAAGAGTTTGAAGTACCTATTGACTCAGAAGGATCTGAATTTGAGGCAGCGTAGATGGGTTGAATTGCTCAAGGACTACGACTGTTCGATTGAATATCATCCGGGCAAGGCTAACGTAGTGGCAGACGCGTTGAGCCGTAGGGTTGTTTCGGACTTAAGAGCTTTGTTTGCCCATTTGAGTTTGTACGACGCAGCGGGAGTATTTCGCAGAGCCGCGAGTTAAGCCTACTTGGGTTGAGCAGATCAAAGAGAAACAGTTGGAGGATGAGGTTTTGAGTGCGCGAAGGTTACAAGTGCAGAATGGTGGTTTGGAGGGTTACAGCTTGTCTAAGGATGAGGTTCTGTGTTTTCAAGGTAAGGCTTGTATGCCTAAAGATGTTGAGTTGAGGCAGAGGATTCTTCAGACGCATACATAGCGATCCTTATGCTATGCATCCGGAGGTAGTAAAATGTATAGGGATCTTAAAGAAAGCGATTTTGGTGGCTTTGGCTTGAAGAAAGAGGTGACAGAGTTTGTTGGGAAATGTCCGACTTGTCGCCAGTCAAAGGTCGAACATCGATTGCCGTCGGGTTTGCTTCACTGTGAAAATTCCTCGATGGAAATGGGAAAGGATAACTATGGATTTCGTCGGTGGTTTATCGCTCACGCCAAGCAAGAAAGATTCAGTTTGGGTTATCGTGGACCGTCTGACTAAGTCGGCCCATTTCATTCCGGTGAGAGTGGACTATTCACTTCAGAGATTGGCGAAGCTTTATGTGTCAGAGATAGTAAGGCTACACGGTGTTCCGATTTCGATTATCTCGGATAGGGATCCCGTGTTTACGCCGAGTTTCGAGAGCGTTGCATCGATCAGCCTGGGCACGCGCTTGATTTCAAAGACGGCTTTTCACCCGCAAATCGACGGCAATGTAAAGGGTTATCCAGATCTTGGAAGATATGTTGAGAGGTTGTGTTCTGGACTTCAGAGGTAGTTGGGAGGAGTTTCTACCGTTAGCTGAGTTTGCCTACAACAACAGCTACCAAGCAAGCATCAAGATGGCACCATATGAGGCGCTGTATGGTAGGAAGTGTCGCTCACCTACATGTTGGACAGAGTTAGGTGAACGTCAGTTGTTAGGACCTGAGTTGGTAGCTGAGACTGAGGACAAGGTTAAAGTGATACAAGCGAGATTAAAGGAAGCTTCGGACCGGCAAAAGTCTTATGCCGATCTTAAGCGAAGAGATATAGAGTTTGCTGTTGGGGATCGAGTGTTTCTGAAGGTCTCGCCTTGGAAGAAGGTGTTGAGGTTTGGCAGAAAAGGCAAGCTAAGTCCGAGATTCATTGGGCCGTATAAGGTATTGAGACGAGTTGGACCAGTGGCGTATCAGCTTGAGTTGCCAGCAGAGCTTAGCCAGATTCACGATGTTTTTCACGTGTCGATGCTTCGACGGTATCGTTCAGATCCATCACATGTAGTAGCAGTGGAGGAGATCGAGGTAAACCCAGATATGACCATAGAGGAAGAACCAGTACAGATTCTAGATCGAGATGTCAAGGTTCTACGTAGGAAATCTGTGCCTTTGGTTAAAGTACTTTGGCGGAATCATGGTGTGGAGGAAGCCACGTGGGAACCCGAGGATGCGATGAGACAGCAATACCCGCAACTCTTTTGACCAGGTAATTTCGAGGCCGAAATTATTCTTAAGGGGGGTAGAACTGTAATATCCCGGGTTAGGGGCTATATTTTGTGTTGCATGATATTGCATGTGTTGGTGTGCTGTGTTGCTATTTCGGTGTTTTAGGGGCTTAATTATAGGCTAAGTGTATGCCTGAGTAGGTAGGAAAATTTTAGTTTTTGGCCTTAGGTGTGGGGAGCTGATAGAGTTGGGGCTTAAGAAAATAAAATGGAATTTTTATTGCACAAATGAAGAGCTGGCAGAGTGGTAAAGGAGGAGCTTGGTGTGGCGTCATCTGCAAGGGGGAGAAGTCCTGAGTTCAAGCTGCGAAATTTTCATTTTGGGTCTCCATTTTGACGGCATAGGATGGAAGAGTTGTACGTAGTTTAAATTCTACCTTGGACCAAGTCTTCATATTCGAATGGAGGGTGGAGAGGAAAAAGGGGAGTGTGACTTGGTCCACTCATTTGAAATGAGTGGTGGTGAGTATTTGGGGGATTTGGCGAAATTTAGGGGAGTTGGAGGGGGAAGTGACGGCTTGGTGTGGGAGAGGGGAAGGCCGAATATGCCTTTGCATTTTTGGTGCATTTTTCGGTCATTCTTGGTAAGCTTAAGTCCTCTCTTTTTGTCATTTCTTCTTTTGTCAATAGCTTAAACCGAAAATTTAAGAGAGTCTCTCATTCTTTTCTTCTTGGAAAACCGAAAGACCAAATCTCTAAGGCTTGCCGAATTTGTCTTACTTTTCTCTCAAACTTCTTGTAGCCGAATGCACCCTTGCATTTTCTTTTCTTCTTCAATTGCATAAGCCGAAATTGGTGTTGTTCTTCTCTTCTCAACTCTCTTTTCTTCTTAAATCTCCATTAGCCGAAACTTTAACCTCCAAGACATCCTCTCCATTTCTTTTACTTACGAACCGAATACACCTTCCTTTCTCCTTTTCCCATCCTTTTTGGGTGTTAGCCGAATATCAACCTTATTCCTCCCCATCTATACTCTCTTATTCTTTTTCTCTCTAAACCGAACACAGGGGTGTGAAACACCTAGAGCCGAATCTTCTTCTTGTTCAAAGTGTAGACCGAATCCTCTTCTTTTGAAGCCTTGGCCGAACCTCCTCTCTTCCCTGGTGTTAGGTTGGCCGAATTTTGGTGTTGGGTGTTGGTAAGTGCAAGGCCGAATGGCCATAACTCCCTCTGTTGTTTCTTTATTGGTTATGGTTTGGTTAAGGGCCGATTATGGTCAGTTGGAAGGATATTAAGCTTTTGATAATCATCTTGTGTTAGGGTCTTTGGACGTTGAAGAGTAGCCGAGAAGAGCCTTCACCCTTGTTAACCGATTGGTAGGTGGTGGTAAGTATGGGCTTGTGTTTATTCTCTCAGTTCGATTAAGACAAAGGACTAACTGTTTGTTGTTAGGGACTTGACCGATTGGCAAAAGAACCACTGTTGGTTCGGATTTGGGAGGAAACCAAATCTATCGAAGGTAAGAGTTTAAAAGTAAGCCCTTTGGTTTGATAGCTCTGGCCGAATGCTATGGATGCCTAACCCCTATGTTTGGCCGATTGTAGGAGTCAATAATCGAGGGCTTAGCATTCGCTCGTTGGGATTTCTAGGCTCGTAGTTATCAGGTGTGTAAACTAACACACTAATACTTGGTAATGTTGTTAATTAAACCTGTTTGCCTGTTAAAATTATAACAGTATGATGGATGATGGGATACCCAAATGGGGTATGTGTACGGATCAAGGTAAGTCTATTTTATTACAGTCCTATTACGGATACTTTGGGTATGATGATCTATGCTATATATGTATATGCTATGAGATGCTATGTTGGACATGGTTGCATGAGTTACATGATTTGCATATGGTACATGTGTCGATATGTCATGTATGGGTGATCTGAGAGGAGGGGGAGTTGATATATATATTGTCTTGTGAGCACCAGTGCTTTGGTAGCACACTTTGTGACTTTGGGTCACCAGAGGTTTGGCACCTCCAGAGGTTTGGTACCTCAGCGTCTCGTCCCAGTGGCTCAGTACCACAGTGGGTTGGCCCCACAGATGATTATACGGGATTGACGCCAGTGTTTTGGTAACACACGATGGGTTGGCCCCATCACCGGATTTGTGACTACGGTCACCAGTGCTTTGGTAGCACATTGTGTCTTTGGGACACCAGAGGTTTGGCACCTCATTGCGACTTGTCCCTGTGGTTTGACCACCGTGGGTTGGCCCCACTTGAGATATGGGATTGTCTGCTAGTGTTTTGGTAACACACGATGGGTTGGCCCCATCATCGTTGGATTTGTGACTTCGGTCACCAGTGCTTTGGTAGCACAATTGTGTCTTTGGGACACCAGTGGTTTGGTACCACATTGACGGATATTATGTCTTTGGGACATCAGTGTTTTGGTAACACATCGTGACTGTATGTCACCAGTGGTTTGGTACCACACGGGGTAGAAAGGGCGTATGGATGGTTAGGATCGGGTTGCATTAATTGTGTTGCTATGTATGATGTGTGTTAGCATGTTGATTCTATCGGAGCGGGATTTACACATCGAGTCACTCGACTCACCCTCTCCTTTGACATTTCGGGTGACTCGTGAGACGCGGACATGGAGCCGGATGGACTAAAAGTGCGCATGCCATGCTCTAATAAAAGTTTTACTCACCATTTGCATTTGAGTACTTTAGTTTATTTAATTTTATTTGGGTTTTATTTGGATTTGTAAAAGCCTTTAAATTATGCCTTTTTATTATTATGTTTTAAGTTTGATTTTAATATGCCTTAACAGACTAATTGGGTTAATTTGCTAAAACATGACACAACAACGATTTCAAAACTTTAACGATATGTTTCAACTATACCATCGTATCATGACCGATTTTATAAGCATACGAAAATCGATTGTTTCCAAACTTGAAAGCAAATTTTTGTTACTAAGTCTAAATGTTTTTTTTAACGGATCAAAGTTTTACCAATTCTATTTAGTGCAACTTCGAAATTTTCAAACTCGTTTTTCCCGTAACATACCAGATTCGGTCATGGTGTTTGGACCGGGTTTGGGGTGTTACATGAAGTTTTTATAAAAATACGGCTAATCCCTTTCGGGTTTTAGTTACTGAGTTTAGCCCGTGAGTAAGTCCTCTTGGTTAGGGTGAACCGTTACTACGCACCAGGTAGGATTCGAGCGAAGAGGAGGTAAGTCACGAGGACTGCTTAAATACCAGGCTCTTCCTGAATCCAATCCTAGACATGCGCACAAAGGTTGCCACGCCCTAACTCGGCGACTTAGCCACAGGTTGGTTTAATTAGGCATTAAGTCTTATGAAATTGTTGGGGTAGACTAGTCCTAGGGTTCAAGTACTTAATATACTAATCTATGTTCCATTTATACCCTTCTACAATTCATACCATAAATCACACAAATGATTAGGGATACTTACCTGGTGGACTTCGGGTCGGAGACTTGGGTGCCATGCTTGATCGGATCTGGTATGTTCCTCGAGAAAACGTTTGAAAATCTGTTTGTTACTTAGGAAAAATTCGTGTGATTTTGAAGAAGGGT